>AZBU02000003.1:0-2400000 GCA_000757645.3 Steinernema carpocapsae
GTAAAGGTTCGTGAAACAAGTCAAATGGAAACCGAGCTCTGATCTTGTTTCTAGAAGTAGTAAGGTTCTGAAAGCAAAGTCAAATGGAAACCGACTCTGAATCCTTTCTAGAACGTAGGTAGGTTCGTAAGCAAAGTCAAATGGAAAGCCGAGTCTGAATCGTTTCTAGAACCGTAGTAAGGTTCGTAACAAAGTCAAATGGAAAGCCGAGCTCTGAATCGTTTCTAGAACGTAGTAAGGTTCGTGAACAAGTAAATGAAATCGAGCTCTGAAACGTTTTAGAACCGTAGGTAAGGTTCGTGAAACAAAGTCAAATGGAAAGCCGAGCTCTGAATCGTTTCTAGGACCGTAGGTAAGGTTCGTGAACAAAGTCAAATGGAAAGCGAGCCTGAATCGTTCTAGAACCGTAGTAAGGTTCGTGAAGCATAAGTCAAATGGAAAGCCGAGCTCTGTAATCGTTTCTAGAACCGTAGTAAGGTTCGTGAACGCAAAGTCAAATGGAAAGCCGAGCTCTGAATCGTTTCTAGAACCGTAGGTTAAGGTCGTGAAACAAGTCAAATGGAAAAGCCGAGCTCTGAATCGTTTCTAGAACCGTAGGTAAGGTTCGTGAAGCAAAGTCAAATGGAAAGCCGAGCTCTGATCGTTTCTAGAACCGTAGGTAGGTTTCGTGAAGCAAAGTCAAATGGAAAGCCGAGCTCTGAATCGTTTCTAGAACCGTAGGTAAGGTCCGTGAAAAAAGTCAAAAATGGAAAGCCGAGCTCTGAATCGTTTCTAGAACCGTGCGATCTCTGAATCGTTTCTAGAACGTAGGTAAGGTTCGTGAAGCAAAGTCAAATGGAAAGCCGAGCTCTGAATCGTTTCTAGAACCGTAGGTAGTAGGTTCGTGAAGCAAAGTCAAATGGAAGCCGAGCTCTGAATCGTTTCTAGAACCGTAGGTAAGGTCGTGAAACAAAGTGAAATGGAAAGCCGAGCTCTGAATCGTTTCTAGAACCGTGCCGATCTCTGAATCGTTTCTAGAACCGTAGGTAAGGTTCGTGAACAAAGTCAAATGGAAAGCCGAGCTCTGAATCGTTTCTAGAACGTAGGTAAGGTTCTGAAGCAAAGTCAAATGGAAAGCCGAGCTCTGAATCATTTCTGAACGTAGGTAAGGTTCGTGAAGCACAAGTCAAATGGAAAGCCGAGCTGTGAATCGTTTCTAGAAACCGTAGGTAAGGTTCGTGAACAAGTGAAACTGAAAGCCAAGCTCTGAATCGTTTCTAGAACCGTAGGTTAGGTTCGTGATCAAGATAAACTGAAATCCGAGATCTGAATCGTTCTAGAACCGTAGGTAAAGGTTCGTGAAAGCAAAGTCAAATGGAAAGCCGAGCTTCTGAATCGTTTCTAGAAGCGTAGGTAAGGTTCTATGAGCAAAGTCAAATGGAAAGCCGATCTCTGAAATCGTTTCAAGACGTGCCGATCTGAATCGTTTCAGAACGTAGATAAGGTTCGTGAAACAGATGAAACTGAAATAACGAGATCTGAATCGTTTCTAGAACCGTAGGTAAGGTTCGTGAAGCAAAGTCAAATGGAAAGCGACGCTCTGAATCGTTTCTAGAACGTAGGTAAGGTTCATGAAGCAAAGTCAAATGGAAAGCCGAGTCTCTGAATCGTTTCTAGAACCGTAGGTAAGGTTCGTGAAACAAGTCAAATGGAAAGCCGAGCTCTGAATCGTTTCTAGAACCGTAGGTAAGGTTCGTGAAGCAAAGTCAAATGGAAGCCGAGCTCTGATCGTTTCTAGAACGCGTAGTTTAAAGGTTCGTGAAGCAAAGTCAAATGGAAAGCCGAGCTCTGAATCGTTTCTAGAACGCGTAGGTAAGGTCGTGAAACAAAGTCAAATGGAAAGCCGAGCTCTGAATCGTTTCTAACCGTAGGTAAGGTTCGTGAAGCAAAGTCAAATGGAAGCCGAGCTCTGAATCGTTTCTAGAACCGTAGGTAAGGTTCGTGAAGCAAAGTCAAATGGAAAGCCGAGCTCTGAATCGTTTCTAGAACGTAGGTAAGGTCCGTGAAACAAAGTCAAATGGAAAGCCGAGCTCTGAATCGTTTCTAGAACCGTGCCGATCTTGAATCGTTTCTAGAACCGTAAGGTAAGGTTCGTGAAACAAAGTCAAATGGAAAGCCGAGCTCTGAATCGTTTCTAGAACCGTAGGTAAGGTTCGTGAAGCAAATCAAATGGAAAGCCGAGCTCTGAATCGTTTCTAGAACCGTAGGTGAATTCGTGAAGCAAAGTCAAATGGAAAGCCGAGCTCTGAATCGTTTCTAGAACCGTAGGTAAGGTTGTGAGCAAAGTCAAATGGAAAGCCGAGCTCTGAATCGTTTTAGAACCGTAGGTAAGGTTCGTGAAACAAAGTCAAATGGAAAGCGAGCTCTGAATCGTTTCTAGAACCGTAGGATAAGGTTCGTGAACAAAGTCAAATGGAAAGCGAGCTCTGAATCTTTCTAGAACCGTAGGTAAGGTTCGTGAAGCAAAGTCAAATGGAAAGCCGAGCTCTGAATCGTTTCTAGAACCGTAGGTAAGGTTCGTGAAGCAAAGTCAAATGGAAAGCCGAGCTCTGATCGTTTTAGAAACCGTAGGTAAGGTCCGTGAAACAAAGTCGAAATGGAAAGCCGAGCTCTGAATCGTTTCTAGAACGTGCCGATCTCTGAATCGTTTCTAGAACGCGTAGGTAAGGTTCGGTGAAGCAAAGTCAAATGGAAAAGCCGAGCTCTGAATCGTTTCTAGAAGCCGTAGGTAAGGTTCATGAAGCAAAGTCAAATGGAAAGCCGATCTCTGAATCTTTTAGAACGTAGGTAAGCGTTCGTGAAGCAAAGTCAAATGGAAACGCCGAGCTGTGAATCGTTTCTAGAACCGTAGGTAAGGTTCGTGAACAAGATGAAATGAAAGCGAGCTCTGAATCGTTTCTACGAACGCGTAGGTAAGGTTCGTCGAACAGATGAATGAAATCCGAGATCTGAATCGTTTCTAGAACCGTAGGTAAGGTTCGTGAAGCAAAGTCAAATGGAAAGCCGAGCTCTGAATCGTTTCTAGAAGCCGTAGGTAAGGTTCATGAAGCAAAGTCAAATGGAAAGCCGATCTCTGATCGTTTCTAGAACCGTGCCGATCTCTGAATCGTTTCTAGAACGCGTAGATAAGGTTCGTGAAACAAGATGAACTGGAAATCGCGAGATCTGAATGCGTTTCTAGAACCGTAGGTAAGGTTCGTGAAGCAAAGTCAAATGAAAGCCGAGCTCTGAATCGTTTCTAGAAGCGTAGTAAGGTTCATGAAGCAAAGCAAATGGAAAGCCGATCTCTGAATCGTTCTAGAACGTGCCGATCTCTGAAATCGTTCTAGAACCGTAGATAAGGTTCATGAAAACAAGATGAAATGAAACCGAGCTTGAATCGTTTCTAGAACCGTAGGTAAGGTTCGTGAAGCAAAGTCAAATGGAAAGCCGAGCTCTAATCGTTTCTGAACCGTCGATCTCTGAATCGTTTATGAACCGTAAGGTACGGTCGTGAAGCAAAGTCAAATGGAAAGCCGAGCTCTGAATCGTTTCTAGAACGCGTAGGTAAGGTTCGTGAAGCAAAGTCAATGAAAGCCGAGCTCTGAATCGTTTCTAGAACCGTGCCGATCTCTGAATCGTTTCTAGAACGTAGATAGGTTCGTGAAAAAGATAAATGGAAACCGAGATCTGAATCGTTTCTAGAACCGTAGTAAGGTTCGTGAAGCAAAGTCAAATGGAAAGCCGAGCTCTGAATCGTTTCTAGAAGCGTAGGTAAGGTTCTGAAGCAAAGTCAATGGAAAGCGATCTCTGAATCGTTTCTAGAACCGTGCCGATCTCTGAATCGTTTCTAGAACCGTAGATAAGGTTCGTGAAACAAGATGAAACTGAAATCCGAGCTCTGAATCGTTTCTAGAACCGTAGTAAGGTTCGTGAAGCAAAGTCAAATGGAAGCGCGAGCTCTAATCGTTTCTCTGAACCGTGCCGATCTCTGATCGTTTCTAGAACGTAGTAGGTTTCGTGAAGCAAAGTCAAATGGAAAGCCGAGCCTGAATCGTTTCTAGAAGCGTAGGTAAGGTTCATGAAGCAAAGTCAAATGGAAAGCGATTCTGAATCGTTTCTAGAACCGTGCCGATCTCTGAATCGTTTCTAGAACCGTAGATAAGGTTCGTGAAACAAGATGAAACTGAAATCCGAGCTCTGAATCGTTTCTAGAACCGTAGGTAAGGTTCGTGAAGCAAAGTCAAATGGAAAGCCGAGCTCTGAATCGTTTCTAGAACCGTAGATAAGGTTCGTGAAACAAGAGAACTGAAATCCGAGCTCTGAACAGTTTTCTAGAACCGTAGGTAAGGTTCGTGAAACAAAGTCAAATGGAAAGCCGAGCTCTGAATCGTTTCTAGAACGTAGGTAAGGTTCTGAAGCAAAGTCAAATGGAAGCCGACTCTGAATCGATTTCTAGAACCGTAGGTAAGGTTCGTCAAGCAAAGTCAAATGGAAAGCCGAGCTCTGAATCGTTTTCTAGAACGTAGGTAAGGTTCGTAAGCAAAGTAATGGAAAGCCGAGCTCTGAATCGTTTCTAGAACCGTAGATAAGGTTCGTGAAACAAGATCGAAACTGAAATCCGAGCTCTGAACGTTTCTAGAACCGTAGGTAAGGTTTTCGTGAAACAAAGTCAAATGGAAAGCCGAGCTCTGAATCGTTTCTAGAACCGTAGATAAGGTTCGTGAAACAAAGTCAAATGGAAAGCCGAGCTCTGAATCGTTTCTAGAACCGTAGGTAAGGTTCGTGAAGCATAGTCAAATGGAAAGCCGAGCTCTGAATCGTTTCTAGAACCGTAGTAAGGTTCGTGAAGCAAAGTCAAATGGAAAGCCGAGCTCTGAATCGTTTCTAGAACCGTAGTAAGGTCGTGAAACAAAGTCAAATGAAAAGCCGAGCTCTGAATCGTTTCTAGAACCGTAGGTAAGGTTCGTGAAGCAAAGTCAAATGGAAAGCCGAGCTCTGAATCGTTTCTAGAACCGTAGGTAAGGTTCGTGAAGCAAATCAAATGGAAAGCCGAGCTCTGAATCGTTTTAGAACCGTAGGTAAGGTCCGTGAAACAAAGTCAAATGGAAAGCCGAGCTCTGAATCGTTTCTAGAACCGTGCCGATCTCTGAATCGTTTCTAGAACCGTAGGTAAGGTTCGTGAAACAAAGTAAATGGAAAGCCGAGCTCTGAATCGTTTCTAGAACCGTAGGTAAGGTTCGTGAAGCAAATCAAATGGAAAGCCGAGCTCTTAATCGTTTCTAGAACCGTAGGTAAGATTCGTCAAGCAAAGTCAAATGGAAAGCCGAGCTCTGAATCGTTTCTAGAACCGTAGGTAAGGTTTGTGAAGCAAAGTCAAATGGAAAGCCGAGCTCTGAATCGTTTTTAGAACCGTAGGTAAGGTTCGTGAAACAAAGTCAAATGGAAAGCCGAGCTCTGAATCGATTTCTAGAACCGTAGGTAAGGTTCGTGAAGCAAAGTCAAATGGAAAGCCGAGCTCTGAATCGTTTCTAGAACCGTAGGTAGGTTCGTGAAGCAAAGTCAAATGGAAAGCCGAGCTCTGAAATCGTTTTCTAGAACGTGCCGATCTCTGAATCGTTTCTAGAACCGTAGGTAAGGTTCGTGAAGCAAAGTCAAATGGAAAGCCGAGCTCTGAATCGTTTCTAGAAGCGTAGGTAAGGTTATGAAGCAAAGTCAAATGGAAAGCGATCTCTGAATCATTTCTAGAACCGTAGGTAAGGTTCGTGAAGCAAAGTCAAATGGAAAGCCGAGCTGTGAATCGTTTCTAGAACCGTAGGTAAGGTTCGTGAATCAAGATGAAACTGAAAGCCAAGCTCTGAATCGTTTCTAGAACCGTAGGTAAGGTTCGTGAATCAAGATGAAACTGAAAGCCAAGCTCTGAATCGTTTCTAGAACCGTAGGTAAGGTTCGTGAAGCAAGATGAAACTGAAAGCCGAGCTTGTGAATCGTTTCTAGAACCGTAGGTAAGGTTCGTGAAGCAAGATGAAAGGAAAGACGAGCTTGTGAATCGTTTCTAGAACCGTAGGTAAGGTTCGTGAAGCAAGTCAAATGGAAAGTAGAGCTCTGAATCGTTTCTAGAACCGTAGATAAGGTTCGTGAAACAAAGTCAAATGGAAAGCCGAGCTCTGAATCGTTTCTAGAACCGTAGGTAAGGTTCGTGAAGCAGATGAAATGGAACGCACGAGCTCTGAATCGTTTCTAGAACCGTAGGTAAGGTTCGTGAAGCAAGATGAAACGGAAAGCCGAGCTGTGAATCGTTTCTAGAACCGTAGGTAAGGTTCGTGAGCAAGATGAAACGGAAAGCCGAGCTTGTGAATCGTTTCTAGAACCGTAGGTAAGGTTCGTGAATCAAGATGAAACTGAAAGCCAAGCTCTGAATCGTTTCTAGAACCGTAGGTAGGTTCGTGAAGCAAGATGAAACTGAAAGCCGAGCTGTGAATCGTTTCTAGAACCGTAGGTAAGGTTGTGAAGCAAAGTCAAATGGAAAGTAGAGCTCTGAATCGTTTTCTAGAACGTGAGGTGGTTTTCAGAATATTATTCATGTCATACGTGCCTTTGATCGAGAACGGCTGGCAAGAGCTAAGGTTTATAAATCGCTGAAGGGTTTACACATAAATGTTTGCGTCATCTTTAAATTTTGCATTTAGTACTTCACTTCTCACTGCTTGGCTGTCTCCGCTGCATCTTATTATAGCGCGCTGAGATAGAGTACATGATAAGAAATTCATACTCTGTTTCGAACACACAATGTCGCCTTTCATTCCCGAATGATCGGCGGGTGTATGAGTCTGTTGCGAAGAAACATTTCCGCTTCCACCAAGCAATTTGCATAAACCGAAAAATGGTTTTTGTTCGCGTCAGCTCACCGCTGGTTTGAATGCGTTTAATGTACGTTTATTTAAACAATTTGTTGTCTTCTCATCCATTGCGAACGTTTTGAAATAGTTTATTAATTGCACTAGTTTAGAAAAATGGCAACTAGCTTGTTTCCGACAGTGACGTTTTGAAGATCAGCATCTGGACCCCATGATTTCTTTCATCGATCAAGAAGCTTATGAAAGGTTGAAGAAATCGAAACGCGTGCGGACGAAGAGTTGTCATGGAAAAGCATCGTTTAGTCAAAGAAAACGTCGAAAAGGTAAGTTTTCTACAAAAAACTGACATTATGTTGCAAAATGTTTCAGACAATGAATTTTACCAGCGGAAACTCAAGCAAGTGGACATCCAAAGAAGATTCAGGCGTCTAACTCCTTGAATCTGGCGAGATTGGAGTGTCTCCGAGCCCGAGAGCAGCACCTACAAGGTGTGCTCCAAGAAGCTGAAAAGGATTTAGAGCTGATCAGTTTGGATGACCAAAAGTATCAAGTCATCCTTAAGGGTTGATCATGCAAGCTCTTTTCCAGCTATTAGAAAAGGTGCTATATATTTGTAGTTGTTCTCTTACAAAAAGTTTTTAGGAGGTTTCAATCGTCTGCCGCACAAAGATGTCGGACTCGTCCGTAAGCTTATTCCGGAATGCCTGGAAGAAATTGAAAAAGCTTCCGGTATCAAGACCCCGCTTTGATCGAAGAAAAAAGTTTCTCCTTCTGAGAGCGCTGGAGGAGTTGAAGCTTTTTCACGCGGTGGCAAGATCAAGGTTTTATCTACTTTGGAATCACGTCTTTGCCTTATTGCCGAGCAGATCGTGCCTCAAATGCGCACTGCTCTCTTCGGAATCAACCCTAGCCGCCGCTTTTTCGACTGAGTGAACAACAGTTATATTATTTGCAGTATCCTTTGTGTAGACAATAAATGCTTTAATCCGCTTGCCATCGTTCATTTCATTTTTGCGTCGTGAGGCTATCGATTTGTGGTACTTTTATTCGTCATGTTCAAATGCGATGGTCGTGTTTTAGATGGACGGGTTTGCTAATTTTGGCAGGATTTGCAAGAACGTCGTGGGATTGCAGAACAATTTCCGTTGTTACCTGAAAGAACAGGGGCTGACTGACACCGACTGTCTGGTTTGGTTCAAAAGGAACGGACAACAGTAAGTACAATCACTAAGTTTTGCTCTTCAATTAGTTTCCACGTTTTAATGCATTATTTTCAGTGTGATCTCTAATAATGAGCATATTCACGTTACCGTACCCGCTGGCCATCTCGGTCTTGTGGCTGAGCTCCATCTCGGTAAGACTTATTCAGTTGGTCTTGTCCTTAACACTGTTTAGGAGTCGTATTGAGCAAGGACACCAGCGAGATCACGCGCGCTCAAGCGAAGGATCACATCGGGGGTTATGTTGTTGCGGTCAATTTGAGAACAAGGTAAATCAGTTTTGCTTCAGATAATGCATAGAGAGCCTTTAACTAGGGATGAGCCTTTCGTAAAAATCCCGAACAAGGTCTGGGCCGAATCACACGAATTTCATGGCGATGTTGCCATTGGCTCTTTCTTGGCAAACATCGAGCACCCACACACGTTGACGGTAATGTGTTCGTTTAGAGACATTTTTAACATGCGCATATTTTAGATCTGGAGTGCTGTCAATGGAAAAGAAGTTCAGCGAGGTCTTCTTGCCGACACTATTCGATCCATCCCCGACGTCGTGGAGAGAGCCAGCGAAATTGCTACTCTTCACAAGGAGACGTTGTCCTGTGTGGAATCCCGCTGGAGCGCGCATACGTGAAGTCTGGCGATGTGATCGAAATTGGCATTGACGATCACGTCCGCGTTCAGTTCACCGTGCAGAAGTTCACCGAAGTTTCTGCTCCCGCTCCTAAAGGCGGATCTCGCCATTAGAATTACCCACCAAGGAAGGCATTTAAACACAGCAATTTCCTGGTTTGTTGAAGCGTTGAAATAAATTTACGCATTTTACAACTGGGACTGGCTATTGACGCGATATACTATAAGTGATGTTGCATTAATTAGCGATGACAGGACTGATGTCAGAGATGTTGTTCGGGGCGCGGTTGTCGTGAACGACTACTAATCTGCAGTACTAATTTTCGAGTAGTTAAACAGTCTTCCAACTGAGGCAACGCGCTTGTGAGACGATCAGTTATGTTTATTTGTTTTGTACGACCGTCGAACTGAGTCGCGCGCGACTGGAAAACAAAGGACTCAGAAGGCTCGTTTGTCCGTTTTACTTCCGTTTCCTCTTTGTTTTCACTAACACTTTCAATTATAAGAACAACTTGGCTGCTGCAAAGGAGTTAATTGGCTGGCGCTCGCACGGTCATTGCTGATTCATATCTTGATCATCGCTTCAAAGGTGCCGAAGGGGGGGGGGGCATTTATTGTATTCCAGGTAATGATTGTTTCTTCGGTTGCTGAGTGGTTTTGGACGTTAAAACTCATCGGATCCCAGCGTCTCTCATCAGGTCGCCCATTTTCCAATATTGTTTTCGAGGGGTCGTATATGCGCGACTAGGCTATCCGTTTGCTTCGTCCTCACGGCTCTCCAAGAAATGTTTGCTTTACTCATAATATTCCCTGTTTGGTTAAGGCAGTTCAGGTAACCGTCGAGGAGCCACCCGACAGCCGAACCCAACACCACATTCTAAAACCTGCGCGGACGGTATACAACAAGGTCGGGTTCTCTACCCCCGAGAGGTTTTCGCTCGCGTTCTACTTTGTTTTTCATTTTGCGCGACCCGTGTTTTTTAAGGATGTTATTGAGTGAACAAAAGAAAGTCTCTCTTTCTGTTAGCGTGATTTCACAGGTGTTTCCTCTCATTTTAGGTCCTGCCGTTTGTGCTAATGAACCTGAATTAGCTGTTCTCGTCATGTCCGAACTGATGCGTCTTCCTCGTCTCGATTCCGAACCAAAGGGAGCGTCTGCGTTTTCCTCCAAGTACTCCCAAATTGGTACGTTTTGTGGCTTTGTGGATTAAGTCAATCTCATATGACGTTGCTTTAAACGATGTGATTGAGGCGCACCACCTTCCTACCGATCAGCACCCAACTCGTTCGAAGATGACACTTCGTCCGCTCTCTGGTCTGAGAATTCGAACTCGTCGTCGGCGATCGGAAAAAGGCGTTCATCCTGGACCAATCTCATAGAAAGCGACCAAAACTTGAAAAGATACGATCCTAACATTTATCCGAAGGTCTCGTCCAGCGTCCAGAGTTTGCAGAAAGTCTGCGTATTTCCGCCGGAGTCTCCTCTCCTTCATCTCGAGTATCGGATGTAAGTCAGTTCCAAAAGGTGAGGAATATATCGTAGATCAGAGCTTCGATAATTGAAAAACGTCTTTCAGGCTCCTTTTCAAGCAAATTATCAACAGTCGTTTACAGAAACGGCTTCTGTAGCAAGCAGTTTTGCCGGCCCTTATCCACTGCGTCCAGTTTTGTACGCGCCTTCGCAACAAACAATAATGTCGGAGTATACTCATTATGTAAGCTTGATTATACAGGGCAGCTAAAATTAAAATGTTTAGCCTCACAACTACGTTAAGAAATTAAACCAAGGTGTGCCGCGTCCACCGTCGCTGGAAGGAACGGGACAACCACGTCCTAAAAGGGACCGAATGGAAAGCTTGCGACAGTTTTGCGCTAAGCCTTGCAGCAAACTTATTTTTCTGCTACTCTTACTTCTCATCATCGCCGCAGTCATCATAGCGATAGTACTCTCGCAGACTTTAACGCCTAAGAACGTAAGGTGTGATTAGCATTCAGAAACTAATTTGCTGATTTCAGCATTTCAAGTTTTCGTGGTTGGCACCGGATTTGCTTCGACAAAACGACCGAACTCCAAACGCAGTTACGGTGGACATTGATGGAAACCAAGTGAAGATGGACTTGAGCGGAGCTGCACCATTCAAGGGGTCTTATCGTCAGTTCTGGATTTCAAAACCAATCGAGTAGCGATCATGGACGCGTCGCTTAAAAAGGAAGGAAATTACTCGACCTGTTTCGTGATGAACTTGGACCGACATAACATTCCGGACATAGCGGCTCTTCAAAAAGCCGGAAAGAACGCTGAAGAGGTAAGCACGAGTTTCAGCAATAATGGATGTTCTGATAATATTTAGATATCCAAGCAGAAACAAGGATGGGCCGAAGCCTGGAATTACATTCCTCAGCCACTGTCTAACGTCCAGCCGAACAACCTCTTCAACCCACCGGTTCCGGAATGCGCCGACGCACGTTGGATTCAACTCAACTATGCTGTTACCAACCAGAAATGTATGGACTTACGGGATTCCAAAATATTGCCAACGTTCCTTTCAGCCGCCAAATGCACAAATTGCTTTGACTTTTGTTTACCCGAATACGGAATCGAAAAGGAGTTCGGGCGGAACTAGTTCTTGAATATCGTAAAGCGCATCTGCTTCCACATGTTTGTGCCCGAATGGCGCGAATACGCTCAAGATTATTCCGCTGGTCAGAACCAAGGAGCGATTGGATTTGGAGCCAACATTAATAGCACAACGAACGCCTTAGGGCAAAGCATGCAGCAAGCCGGCCAGGAATTGCAGTCGAAATGGATTTCCCTCCAAACGATTCCTCGTATGTGTTCGAAACGTTTCCGCATTTTCTTCATTTCACTACATAGAACGCGTGGCGAACGCTTCACAACAATTTGTTGGCTCTCTTCAACAAGCTGTCGGCCAAGGCTTCAATCAACAAGCACAACGTTTGAACCAAGGGAATCCCCTCGCCTTTGGTTATCACAACAATCAGCAGGAAAACCGAATTTTGATGCAGGGACAAGACAACTATCAATACAGCAGCCAGAGAGCACGCAGCAGGTGGGTCCTCAGTACGTCGGTCAGCAAAACGGAAACGACCAACACTCGAATTATGGTATATTCAACCAACCTTCTCCAAATGGACAACAGCAGCAAGGCGTTCCCCAAACGGTCAACAACAAGGATTACCTGTGCACACCTTATTCCCGCAATCTCCAGATCAAATGACACAGCAACCGTCTAATCCGAATCAGCAGATGGTAACAGAGCATCCTCAGGGATCGCCATCAAGGCCGCGAACCAAGCCAAATGAACGGAGTTAATGGCCATAAACAGCGCCAGCTACATGAATCAGGCGCAGTTCGGAGGCCGAACGAACTACCAGCCGCAAGCCACTGTGGTGAACCCACAAAATCCAAACGATTTTGGAAATGGTAATTCCTTTGGAAGCCTTGAATCAAAACGATTCGCCTTACTCCACAAGCCTCATTTGCTCAACCTCAATGGATCAACGTGGGGTAGACCATCACGCCGAACTTTCAGTCAACTCTCAGGAAATTCTCATAGCCATATCACTTAAGTTTTGTATGAACTGAAAAAATACCAATATTATTTGTAAATAAGCCACTAATAAATTTACTCCCATTAAAGTGATTGATAAGAGTTCCGATATCCGGATCCAAGAGGAAACAAAAGATCCAAGAGCTACGGAACGTCGATTACCACAATATGCTTATTCAACACAAAAGCAACAAACAAAACTGGTCAAACAAAGTGATAACAACACCTCACTGTTCTGGAACCATAATCAACAGAATAAATACGAAAGCATATATACACATGCCCGAGAGTTAGTAAGACAAGGCATGAAATTCAGCAACCATGATGTGAGTGATGTGACCCGGCTCACCGTTAGCACAGCGCACACAAACACCTCGCTTGGGACGGTCTGAGACTGCTCCATCTGAGTGTTCGACACAACGGCGGAAGTTTCATAGGCACGCTTCGAAGCTAAAAGAAAATGTTCCAGAGCGGGGAATAATCTGACTTACGTGGCTGATGGGTCCCGGCCGCATCTTCGAATAATGAATCTCCGGAAACTTGGTAAGTCGCTTGCGGCTGACGATGGAACGCACAAAATCGACCAGCATGGCTGATAGCAGATTCAGAGCACTGAAATCAAACCCAGGATTTAGATTTAATTTAACCGGTTAAAACAAACTAGAATTACACGGCGAACAGTTAGCAATTTAGCCAGCGATGTGTGACCGACAGCTCACCCGTTTAAGCTCGTTCTCGTTCATCACTGCTGGCGCAGAAGACAGAAATCTGAAGGAGGAAACAGGCATCGAGTGGCGAAGAATAGCTGCCGACAATAACACGCATTACATCTAGGGGGAGTGGGTGTGGGAAACACGCGAAGCACATAACAAGCGCCAAACTCGGGCGGCGACGTCAGGAAAGTCGCTTCGGAACGCCGCAAAAGAAACGAGGATTTGATCCATGGCTGACATTTGCACATCCAAAAAGATCAGTTAAATCCCCTGTATAATATACAACAGAGAACTGTGTGTCTGTGTTTGTTGGCCGAAATTTTCAGCGAGCAGAAACAGCAGACAAAACATTTGATGTCCGGCTACCAACCCCACGCAGTGATTGCAAACAGAGCTGATGACGTGCTATATCTTGACTGATCAGCGTTTCAACACATTTCTCTTATTTTTCGCCCCTTTTAAGAGGATTGTAATACCTCAAGTTTGAGAAATTGAGACAAAAATTCGGTTTCACAAAACTCAAACACACACGAAAACTCAATTCTCAATTCCTCAAGCGTCCGTTTCACAAACGATTGAGTCTCAATTTCCTCAAGCGTCCGTTTCACAAACGATTGAGGACCAGCTCAAGTGAGAACGCAATTCCTCAATTAAACGTTGTCTTTTGTGGCTAATTTCGCGGGGAGACCTTATTGGGAGCGGAATACTGATTTCTAGTTCAGTAAATAAATCAACATATGCTTTTTCAGTCAGCATTTCCTTCTCAGGATCCGGAAATGCGCCGAAATGAACGATTTTTTCGCGCTGGACCGCCTTCATGAACGATAAGATCGGACGAGTCTCCCATTAAACGACCTGAAACCACAAAAGCAATGTGAAATTTGCGAGAAAAGCGCGATTGGAATCGAGAGATTTGCGAAAATTCAAATTCGTGAAATTCATCAATTCCCGTTTGTGAAATCGATATTTGAAGAGTTTTGCTTGAGGATTGAGAATTGAAAGGCTTGAGATTGCTTTGTTATCCTTTATTAAATAAAGGAGAACGATCCAGACGTGTCCGTCAGTCCGTCCGTCCGTGATCACTAAATTTCCAGACGCGAGTTGCCTGATTGAGCGAACGTGGGTTACGGTAGCGGCGCAATTTGCGTTTGCACGCGTTTCGCCGACGCCGCGGACCGGTCGGTTTTGCAACCGCGTTGGCGCCTAAATTGGTGCCGCAAACGCCAAATTTGCCACAGTTGCGGGTTTTTTTGGGCTCAATCGAATATGCACAAAATTTGGAACCAAATAATATATAATTTGCAGTATTTCGAAAAAATTTATGAAACTACGAAATCGGTGCGCTTATGTCTTTTTGGAGCGCGAAGCGCCGACTTGAAACATATTTTGAAACAGAAACCTCGCGCAATAGCGCGCATGGCTCCGTTGATTTTAAATAGGTACAAACCGACCGGTTCAAAAGGGTTCAAACTGGTCAAGGGTTCAAGTCGACCGGAACCCGCGTCGTCGTCGTGGGTCTTCGTGCCCGCGCTTCAAAAATTCCTCAAATTTGTATGGCGTTAGCTTGGGTGTTGACAGTTTAGTCTGCCCGATTTAGACCAGATTTAGACCAAGCGCGATTTAGACCAGGAAATGTCTACCTGCAAGAGGTTCGGTCTCGTCGCTGGTCTAATTTGGTCTGCCGCGTTTTAGACCAGTAAACGCCTAATTGTGAAGAGTTCGGTCTGGCCGCTGGTCTAAATTGGTCTGTCGCGCTTGAGCGATTTAAACCGACCGCCGACCTGCACGGTTCCACGCACACACGAAGCCAAAAGCCGTGGACGTTCTCTAGGCGATGGCAATTGCGGGTTTCGATCTCTTGCACAGTGTATCTTTGGGCTTAGCAACGATGAACGCATCCATCTTGCAATGAGATCTTGCATCTGCGATCACTTGGATACGCTCAAAGAACCGTACCCATTCTGGTTCACTGCGCTGCTCCCAACCGGCGTTTCTGCATCGGGCTACATCAAGGGAATGCGTATGAGCGGTGAATGGATATCAGCGATAGAGCTCCGAGCTGCCGCAATTGTGTTCGGAATCAACATTTTGTGTTCTCCGCGCATCAAAAGACCCCAACCTGGATGCCATATCGGGGAGAGAGAAGTGACTCCTCAAAGATAGCTATTGTGAACAATCAAGCACACTGCTTGATTGTTCACAATAGAAACCATTTCGACCCTGTTTTTGAAGTTTAATTGTTGCACTGTTCCTTATTTTATGTTTCAACGTGATGAATAAGTGATGATCTCATGTACAGGCTCAAAACAGCCCTTCAATCGTTGACCCACACCCGATTTCGACCGCGACAGACCAATTTAGACCAGCGGCCAGACCGAACTCTTCACAATTAGGCGTTTACTGGTCTAAAACACGGCAGACCAATTTAGACCAGCGACGAGACCGAACCTCTTGCAGGTAGAGATTTCCTGGTCTAAATCGCGCTTGGTCTAAATCGGGCAGACTAAACTGGACGCACCGTTAGCTTGGTGACGCGCGCGTTGAAACCAGTGGTGGGGCAACCTTGACTCAGCGGACCCTACCACCCCCCGTCCGAACCCTCTAAACAAGACATTTTTTAATTTGAGGCAAAAAATGAAATTTTAACTGTATTTACGTCTAAAAACTCGAAATATGTCGGAAAACGACTTAAAAAGGTATTTAAAATGCAGTACAGTTCAAAACACCGGACAGTGACGTTGTTTCATCGATTTCTCGCTTTATTTGGCACCTAATCGGGCCACTAATAGCTCTATCCGACGCAGAATGATTTGAATAACAAAAACTGAGAGGACCCGACTAGACCACAACGCTTCGCGACAGGCCCTTTCGGCCGATTTTGTCCAGACCCCGACGGAGTCAAGGCTGCCTGGGGTCAATTCGGACAACGACGCTGTTTCATCGATTTTCTCCCACTTTTGAAGCTCAGATGCGTCTGCTAATGGCCACTTGGATACTTGGACTACCGGTAGCTGGACCACCTCCCCCAACATATTTCCCATATTTTCATTAATGGAATCTTCAAATAAATATTCTACAGCTCTGCGTGTTTCACTTTCTCGTTCAAATACGACTCCAACTTTTTTAGCTTCCGCTCCATACGGGCCTGTTTCTCCTCGAAACTGTCAAGAGCGTCCTTCCGAGTTGATTCTTGTCGCTGTGGATCTCTCTAGCGATTCCTAATTCTTCCTTGTGAAATTCTATTTTTGCCAACTGCTTTTCGAAGTGTTTAAGCTCCACTCGGATTGATTCCAGTTCCTCTGGACGAAATTGGCGGTTAGACAACGCCTTAAAACGAATATTGATGACTACAAAAAAACGTCGCTCACCGTATTCCACAGCTCCTGAACCTTTCGGTTCTCAAACGCCGACTCCTTCAACTTCACTATCTTGTTGTGGAGGTGCTCGATGTTCTCTTCAAGGCCTTTGTTCGCTTCTTTCAGAGCGGCGGCCCGTTCGCCGTTGGCTTCGTTGCGGACGTCGTTGTCCTCACGGTGGTCGTGGTCGTGCAATCCTTCCTCGTACTCGCCTTGGTTCTGTTCGTGGACCTTGAGTTCTTGATAAAGGGCTGAAAACACATAATTACACCGATCACGATTTTATGGACGCCTGTACCACGAAGCTGCCCATCACTGAAGTCAGCACTCTTGGCAGCCACCCACAACTTTTCGAGTCGTGGATCTTCGAATGCTTCGTTCTTCAAAATCGAGTCGTTTTCCGAGCTGTAGAAGTGCTCGTTTACGCTTTTGAACTTCTGAAAATATTCTCATTAACCATATTCAAGTAATAATGTACCCTCTTGAAAGCTTCCAATGCCTTTGGCAAGTCGTATCTCTCTAGGAGAAGCTCCAGCTTTCGGTCGATTGTTCCCATCTCGCTCTTCGTCTTTCCGTGGTGGTCTTGCTCCTTAGCGCCGAGGTAGACTTTGTCGAACGTTTCCAGTTCATTCTGAAAGAAATCGAGCAACGCATTATAAAAAAGCTATTTCCGCTTACTTACCATCAATTTTTCACGACGAGGCGTGTCTTGCAAGTGTTGCAAAGCCTTCGACCAAACGTAGTTCAGCTTTTCCATGCGGAAGACTCCATCTGACTTGACCGTTGAGGTTTGCAGTAAAAAAACGCTCAGAAAAGCCAATTTAAGCAGCATGACGTGTTGGTGACCGCGCGACTTGGTGATGACCCCGAACTACTGCCGATCGTGCGACAGTTCGTCGACTCGCAGGAGTGTCGTTCTAAGATGTGAGCGAGTGTCCTCGCGGTGCGCAGACCGTATCTCTCAACCCCTCTCAGCGTAGTTTTCGCCGACATCGCTCGAAATGATTTCGGCATTTCAAGTTCCTTGTTTCGATCCAAAACAGCTCTCCTCCCGTGACGTGTATTTGCTCAGTGACAGCTGAATTCACGAAAAGAGAAGCGATCCATCGCGAGATCCCTCAACCACAGTT
The DNA here is from genome assembly GCA_000757645.3 of Steinernema carpocapsae. Lineage (NCBI taxonomy): Eukaryota > Metazoa > Nematoda > Chromadorea > Rhabditida > Steinernematidae > Steinernema > Steinernema carpocapsae. The sequence goes on from AZBU02000003.1 coordinate 17,497, forward strand.
ATCGCCCCATTTTCGGGATCGCTTTGAATTACGATGGTTTCCGAAAGTTCCCAAACGCTCACGTTTGACCAAAACGATGCAAAATACAAGGTTTGTTGCGGATTTATTCACGTCAAGGTAAGCGATATTCTTTCATGACTAACTGAACTTTCCTCTTATAGCTAGCAGCCAGAATTGCATCGGTCGTCGTGGTTCTTGGAGTTGTTGTAAACCTCATTTTCTCAATGAACAAATCTTCAACGGTCATCTTCTATTCCTGGGTGTCAGCGGCGTTCTCCATAGGAGTATACGGATCTGTGCTCTACGCTGTTTTCAAGGAGAAGAAGATGTTCTGCCTGCCGTTCCTCTTCTTCCAGGTTCGTATCAACCTCTTCTTTAATACAGCTAATCAGTCTGATTTCAGGCTGTGTTCGTCGTACTTTCCTTCCTCTTCTTCTTATCTTTCTTGGTACTTGTGGCGACGTCCTCGACAGCCAGCCTCCAGCGCGATTTCTGGGACAGGTCAGACTTTGCAAAACTGTCCGAAGCCGAAAAAACTGCCCACGGAAAGTCTTTTGCAACTTTCGTCATTATGGTCACAGTCGTTTTTGTTTTCATACAAGCGTGGATCTTTCACGTGATTTACAGTTTCTACTCATTCCTGCTTGATCGCGAAACATCGTTCAACTTCAGTTTGAATAACGATTTCCAGATGACGGCTTGACTCCAGAGGGACTGTTTCAATTTGAGTTGAACGTTCGCAGTGTTTGCTTCGTTGTATTAACGCTGACCAAACGTATTTGTTTGTGGATTAAATAAACGTCTCATGCTAATTCCATTGTGACTAACGTATGTATGTACAAAGATGAAAGCAGTTCTTAGCGTGAAACCGACGGCAGATCATCTCAGAAATGACCAGAACCGTGCTCCTCGTTACCATATGTAAGTGAAAGACTTATAAATGTCATTAAATTGACTTCAGGTGCTATTTCTTCGGTAAAAAGCCTTTATCCATGTTTTACGCAACAATATAGAGCTGGAAACTGCGACTTTTTCTGTCAGTTGAAATGCAGCAATACTGGAACATGTAGCCACTATTTGGGATATCAAGTCGGAAGTTCGTTTCGCGCAAACTCAATTCGTATTTACACTTCATTTTCAGGTTGTAATTCCAATCAGGTTTTTCTCAACGGGTTGTGTTACTCCACTTCCTCGGATTTCGGTCCTTGTCAGTTCAGTGAGCAGTGTACAGGCGCGGGTCGTTGTGCCAAAAGAGTTTATGTACTCCATATGTACCGCCTCGCACAGGTGTCGCCACTAACTCAGTGAACTTCTCATCGACACCTTTGCAGAATGCTCTTCAAATCAGATTCTGCGCAACAATATTTGCTGGAGCTTTGTTCCACATGGAGAACGATGTGAGTTTAACGAGCAGTGTAGTCCGACGGGTCGCTGCTCCAGAACCTTGAAAATATGCGAACCCATGAATCCACAAGCACGTGAGCCATAAAATAAAACGGAAATCGTATCTCGGGATCGTATCTCTTATAGCTAGATGCAAACAACCGGGCCAGCAATTCGAGATGCGTTCTGGACGCGTAGTTAACTGCTTGCATGAAATGTGTTCGCCCCAGTTCACCTGTGAACACCAACTCGGGACGGAAATGTCGATTTGCTGCAGGAATACGGCGTTTGTGCAGCGGATTGTCACCGCTTCTGCTCCGTTTTTCCACAAGTAACAAATGTTGTAAGCTTGTAACTTGAAACTTAATTTTAGCATTAAGGGGAGCGCAGGGATAACAATTCTGGTCTGGACGGTTTATTTTTTGTAGCTATTTAAATTTGGTTTCAAGTAGTGCCATAAATTATTTAAATATTCAATTTACCAGAGATCTTAATACACCCCTCACTTGAATTCGTCAATATCTTCTTTTGTCTAAGCCTTTGGTCACACACTCAAATTTTGCCTGCTCTCGATCTCAGGACACGTGTTGTGTTTGCCGTCGCTGTGTCAGACTCCTCCACAGAACTAGCTCTGCCCGAGGCCAGTCCCCGACCCGATATGAGGTTGTGACCTACGGGTCCTATAAATAGGCCGACTTGTCGCCGTTTCTCTCAAGATACTCCTCAGAATGTACTTAAGCTACGGTCAACTGGCTCATGGAGCCAGCATGCCTTCGTGAAGTTTTGGTCTTCTCCTTATAATCTCCCTTCAGCTCAAATCAGCGCAGTTTTGTTCTTCCAACAGTGCCCTCACCTAACTTTTCTGCTACCGCGGATATCGTTGCTCTCGAGCTAATTTCGGTAAGGTTGTAATTCTGGTTTCGTGTAACCGCTTATTCAGGCATTGGACAATGTGGTCTCGGGAAAATCAAAGTTAACGGATTCTGCTACAGCTTCGCTGGATACGGCGTCGGGGAGCGGTGTTCCTTCCCGGGAGGTATCTGCATCACGAACGTGTGTCGATGCACACCGGGATTCGTTTTTACCCCCTTCGTGTTTACCCGTTTTTTACCATTTCCTATTTTAAGATTTCTTTAAATGAAATCTTTTAGCTTGTAACGCAAACTGCTAATTTTTTAGCCTGCAATGGTTTACGTGCTTGATCAGGCACACATAAATTTCGAGCGCAATACTAAATTTCCATATAGATGAGCTTTGTAACTGAAAAGTTTGAACTGCGTCAGTTAATGTTAATGATATCATCGAAACCAAATGGAATCCTCCTGCTTGGAAAAGTCGCACGTTCGTATTCGACGACGCGCGCCGGCGGCAGAAGGCCGATTTAGTATGTGAAACGTGGAAATGACCTTGATGGCGCTCAAAATCGGCGTCGTTCGCGGGCGTCTCGCTGCCAATCGAAAATTTTACGTGCCGGATTGAGGACGAGGTCGTCCTCAACGTTTTGCGCCCAAGTTTGTCGGAATCGGTGGCGTGTGGGCGCAGTTGATAGCGTTGCTAGCGTGGCTGACCGTTTCCGCATCCATTCGCGCTCGTTTTGCACGGTTTTAGCCTGTTTTGGCTCGTTTTTTGCGCTTTTTTCGCTAAAATCGGGAGTCTTTGCGTGAACAGAGCCTGAAGCTTTAATTCGAGCGATTTTCAGCGGATGTCCTTTGGGCCTTCTGTCGCTTACTTAACGGAGGCATACTCTGTAACAAATTCGTACTAAATTTAAGATCAAACGCGGACATTGTAGCCATTATTATGATACACACACGAAAATACTAACATGAAACCATAAATTGACAATATTCACATATTTTGGCAATATTTCAGACGAACAATGCGCTCGAATTAAAGCTTCACTCTCTATTCAGGCAAAGACTCGATTTCAGCGAAAAAAGCACGAAAAACGAGCCAAAACGGGCTGAAACCGTGCAAAACGAGCGCGAATGGATGCGGAAACAGTCAGTCACGCTAGCAACGCTATCAACTGCGCCCAAACGCCACCGATTCCGGCAAACTTGGGCGCAAAACGTGAAGACGACCTCCTCGACAATCCGGCACGTCAAATTTTTGATTGACAGCGAGACGCCAGCAAACGACGCCGATTTTGAGCGCCATCGAGGCCATTTCCACGTTTTCCATACACTTTTCCAAGCAGGGAGATTCCATTTGGTTTCGATGATAATTAACGTAACACTAGGAACTGGAAAATTACGGAATATATTCGCAGCTCGTGGCAGAAAGCGATAGATTACACAATTTAGCCCAATCTGGAATCGCTCATTTTTGTGCTCAAAGAATGGAAACTCTGGCTAGGTGAGACCGAAATCAGATTCCGAACACAAGCCAAGCACAACATGCGAAAACTGTTAGCGGAAATTGCCAGAAAACACGCAATTTTAGAGCGGCAGGGTCGAGACGCATCACTGCTCCGAAAATCAGAGTTTCTTTAGCCGTGTGCCAGGGGTGATCGGACCGGACAATATGGTACCTGGACATTATGGTACCTGACACATTTGAAATTGGATCGTGTATGTCCTCGCCGCGTTTTGATCGTGTATGTCCTCGCTGCGTGAGCGTGTGTCTCTGTGATAACCTGAGCGAATAAGCCAGGTTTCTCCATGACTCAGACGGTCGCCACGATGTGTCCTGTGGCTTACGATTCTGGGACATGTTTCTGGAAAAATTGATTTTGATAGGACAGTTGTATTGGATGATGCCTGGGAAAATCTTTGGAATTGATCTTAAGTTTGCTCAGAAGTTTGCTTTATTAATCTCGAAAAGCGTCCACATGCTCTGAACACTTGGACGACAATTTCATGGAGCGAAAACTTTATCAGCGCAAGGGTCAGACACTCTCCAGATTATTCGCTCAGGTTATCACAGAAACACACGCTTACGCAGCGAGGACATACACGATCAAAACACAGCGAGGACATACACGATCCAATTTCAATGTGTCAGGTACCATAATGTCCAGGTACCATAATGTCCTATAACCGTGCCAGGCACCCGGAATACAGCCAGAAATTGACAATGGAGTCGCTAAGAACTGTCTTCAACAGTACTGCAATGCCGGATATCAGTAAGTCTATCTAATCTAGGTCACAGAATACAACCGTTGTCAATTCAGATGTGAGTACAGGAACTGTCGCGTACATCTGTTGTAGTGCAAGCAACTGTCTTTAGGAGCTATAAAAATGTACCCAGGACTCTACGAGCCTCTGCAGTGTTTTGCAATTAATAGCTTCAGTTTTTTAGACTAAGTGATTGTGGATTATATTGGTGGGAACATCCACTTTTAAGTCGCACCTCTAATTTAAGGAATTAGTTTTCAGATCCTCACTGCGTGTTCAGCCAACGCTACGGACATAACGTCTGCTGTTCAAAGAAGCATTGTTATTAATGGAAATACTGTTTGTCCATATCACAGTGAAGACGTCAGAGAATCGATAAAATCTATTTGCTCATAATGTAACCCGGTGTCGCATTAAAGGAAATCGGGTTTTGTCGGCCGATGCGAGATCTAACGTGCCTAAAAAGGATGTCTAGAACGGGAAAACCGACCGCTCAGCAGCCGTCCACCAGGTGGAAATGGCTCCTGTCTGGAGCGTCTGCAGTTCACACACGTCTGCAGTTCGGACAGCTGCAAGTTGCGTCTCGTCTGCAGTTCAGACACGGAAACCTCATTTCGGCTGTAAGAGTCGGTCGTTGTGAGGTGTTGACACATGCCTTGACTCCGCACTTTCAGCTTCGCGCCTGTCCGGAAACAGGCGGACGATATCCCTGTTCCCGATATGCTTATCTTTCGGTCTCAAATTACACCTTTGCACTCTGAGATCTTACGAGTAAACCAAAATTTCAAGAAGCGAAGAATCGCCATGTGACCCAAGGTATTCAGAACGGGTTCCGGTCGATTTGAACCCTTTACCAGTTTGAACCCCAATGAACCGCTGAAACGGCCGGCGCTGAAACGGCCGGCGCTGAAAATATTTTTCGGAATCAGTGCGTCGAGATCTATCTACTCACCAATTTTCAGCTTGATTTGAGATTCGCACTTGGGAATGTTCCCTTGTCGGGGAAGACACCGCGCCGGCCAGACACGCGACCGGTCGGTTTCACGTCATTTGTTAGCGAAACCGAAAAAACGAAAAAAAAAACTCATTCGTCGTTCGCGACGAATGAGCTTGAAATGTGCTCCGCTCTGCCTAGACAGTGTCTGGCTAGCGCGATGTCTGGAAAAAGGGTTTTTTTGGGCCACCCTGTACATATAGTGATGATGGTATTTAATCCACTGCAATCCGATTCCCATTCCACGCCGGTTTTCAAATCATTTTCGACTGTCAACAATCCGAAAAGGCGACCAAGGACGGGCTTCAGCCGCAGAGTTCGGAAGGAGCAAACATCGCGGGCATGATTCACACCATTGTCGATGCGGGACCATGGTTTCAACTAAAACTCGGATTCGCTTCGCGCCTCGCGTTTATTTTGTCTTCTGTGTGCTTTTCTGAACAATTTCCCATTTCAGAGGCGATGCAAAGAGCCGCCTTTCGACAGAGGGAAGAAAACGACGCCGATGGCAGCGAACCGGAGAATCCACTCAGCTCGTTTATATCCGAGGATTCCAGCCTTAACGTGGATGAGCCGTTCTCCCTGTTCGACTTTGTTTGGAGGGAATTAACTAGGCTTGTTTTATTTTCAGTACCATTTTACATTTCCTCCACATTTTAGGGATATTCTCTGGAAAATGACTCGAATCGCTACAGCGAAAAACGCAGGAAAGTCTACGCGTTTCTTAGAATTCCTTGCGAGCTGGAGCGATTTCTGTTCTTCGGATTTCTTCAATGTGTTGATGCATTTTGTCACCTTTTCACGTTTTTGCCGATTAGGCTACTTGTAAGTTCTCTTAAGGTCATATTTATGATTGCTTGCTTCTTGCTTCAGATGGCGTTCATAGGCCTAATTGCGGGTAAGAAGACTTGGACGCCAGCGATAACGTGCGACTTCATCAAACTCTTAATTATTGTTATAACGGCCGTGGTAATGCAGCAGGTGGATACATCCATGATCTATCACATCGTCCGTGGACAGAGCGTCATTAAATTATACATCTGCTACAATATGCTCGAAGTGGCGGATAAACTGTTTAGTAGTTTCGGCCAGGTGAGGACAATATGTAGATTCCATTTTGATGATCGGATTTGCTTTAGGATATTCTGGATTCGTGCTTTTGGACGGCAGTCGAGAAACCAAGCTTCATTTGGATAGGAAGGATCTTCCTGCATTTTGCTGGATCTGTTCTCTACGCATTTCTGCACTCTACGCTTGTCCTTCTCCAGGTGAGCTTATCTTTCTCGTTCACTTTCTTATCTCTTCTTAGGCTACGTGTTTGAATGTCGCGTTCAACTCTCAGAATCAAGCTCTGCTCGCCATCATGCTCTCTAATAATTTTGTCGAATTGAAAGGATCGGTGTTCAAAAAGCTGGGTAAACCGAACCTTTTCCAGATGTCTTGCAGGTATAACAGACGGTTTGCTTGCGTATATAATGTGCCTTACTTTAGTGACGTCCGGGAAAGGTTTCATATTCTCATGCTCCTAGTGGTCGTCGTGATGCGAAACATGATGGCGGTGAATTGGAACTTCGAGCATTTAATAGAAATGCTTCCCGATTTGGTGCGTTCTTCTTGTTGTGGGATGTCGATTGTGAGTTTCCGGCTTTTAGATTTGCGTTATTTTCGCAGAACTTCTTGTCGACTGGTTGAAACACGCTTTCATCACGAAATTCAACGAGATAAACGCGAAGGTTTACCAAGGTTTACCAAATCCGTAGTAGGTGAATAATGAGTGTGAGTCTTTGCTTTCAGATTTCACTACCACGATTGCATTTGATGTTGTCAGAGGGCACGATGAAAGTGCTTTTTCGGACTACTCTGACCAGGTTTCTCGTAGGATGGGATTCATACCGATACCTCTTACAGTAGTATTGATCCGCGTAATAGCTCAATCGATCAACATGGAAGGAAGAATAACGGTGTTTCTCTTTGGTGAGCTCATGTAAAGATGCGTAGACTATTTTTGTCTTTCAGTATTAGCTTGGATCGTCATTTTCACAATCAAAATACTAAACGGGATTATAGTTTATGGGCAGGCCTGCAATTATGTGCAGAGGTACAGGAATTTGCAAGCCCAAGCCGAATACGATATTTACCGCAAGCGAATGCTTCTGAAGAAGAGCAAAAGCGCACCCAATTCTCCACGAATGAGTCTTATTGACTTCTCAGGTAGGACTTCCCAAGGTGAAAGTGTTCTTTAAGTGACAACGGTGTTTCAGATGTTTTGCATCAGCCCGGCCCCTCGAAGGGATTCAACCTGTCCGACGTCATTATTCAGTGGGACGAACTTCACAATTCAGCGGCTGAAGTAAACAAACAAGACGATTGCGTGGAAATCTCTGCAAGTGGCGCTCCCCCGAACTTAGAACCGCCCAGTCCAGCTCCCAGAAGAACTCAATCGATGATATTCGTGCAGAATAGGGAGCGGGATAAGTCGCTACCCCCCTCTGCGACCATTCCAGAAGGTGAGCGACGTTTCGGAGAGGATATTTCAACGTTTTTTTATAGACGATGAGCGAAGCCATGAGGATTCTGTGGAGCCACAAAAGGAATCTGCACCCCAACTCAGTCCCAAGCGCAAAGTGAATACGATAGAGTGCGAAAGCTTAACGGACGTCCAAGCATACACAATGTTGGAGAAAGAACCGGACGGCATTCAATCGTAAAATTCGTATTTCCGGTCACCTGAGTGCTTGCGCTTAGGACGAAAGCAGGGCTTTCAACAATTGATGTCGGGTCGATCGGTGTTTTGGTAAAATTACGGGAAATATGTCGGTGATGTTGTTGTTTGATGGAGAGAATCTATATATAAATAGGCTGTATTTTAAAACTGTTCTTAGTAGCGCGTTTCCAAGGTAACAGCACCAACGTTCGATTTTGACCTGCAGATTGTAGCGATGACCACTGTGCTAACAGATGCCAAAGTGCCGGAACGCAGTGTTTTCAAGAAGCTCATGCCTCTTCCTAGCAAGAAACACGCCACTGGGCATCAGGTACAAATTATTGTTGATATGCACTGTAACGTTGTCCTAGAAAAATGCCAAGCCGGCTCACTACCGCACAGTTTCGAAGAAAATTGCGGTGAAATCAACGGCCCAGAATGTGGAACTTCTTTTACAAGAAAACCAAAAGGTTTCTTTTTGTGATTTTTGAGGTGTTCACTGATGTCGATGATCGTTTTTCATGTCAATGGTAAGCATTCACTTATATTTCAGCTTAAACGCATGCTGGAAAATCTCGCTTGCGATTATGAAGCTTCGCGCGCTTGTGAAACGCTCGGAGATCTCGAAAGGTCGAAGATTTCCCAGTTTTGGAAAATGACAAAGGACGAACTCCATGAGAAGCAAGTGCACATGGCGGATTTGGAACAACGGCTGCACGAAGTGAAGAGTCAGCACGTGGCGAAGATTTCAGTGAGAGAACATTGCGGAGCAGAGTGAGAACTGCTTAATTTTAGTCACTCCATAAACGGATTAGCATGTTGACCACCGACGCCACATTAAACAATGTAGCTTCTACACAAACGAAGTGCGAGTTTAAGGAAAAGAGTTCAACGGTAGAAGCTTCAGCGCAAACCGTAGAAGAGGCCGAAAACGTCGATAGAGAAGGAGAAGACAGATCGATGAAAGGTTTAGAATTTGGTGACACGAAATTGATGGAGTTGATTGGCCGTTTGGAACGGGAGAAGCTGGAGTCCGTTTTAGAACACAAGCAGGCCCTGATCCAGGCCGAACGTCGTTGGACGGATCAGGAGGAACGCTCTGTTAAAGCGATCCGAGAGGAGAAGGAGAGGCAGCTGGAAGACGTGACGCGTGCGTTCAGCGAAGAGACCGGAATGCGAGAAGTCGAATACCGGAAGAACCTCCAAACTCACATGGAACTGATCGAAAGTCTTCAAGTTGGTGGAATCTCTTCCACTTTGAGAGGATGTTTTTAGAAGGAGAACAAAGGACTGACGGAGGAATTGACGATGGCTTATGCGAAGATCGTCGAACAGAAAATAGTTGCAGAATCGAAAAATACTCAAATGGAACAACTCGAAGAAGACAAGGCGACTTGTCTAAAAGAGACGGGTGAACTACGAAATCTACGTAAAATGGCGCTGGTAAGTATTTGGGTGCGGCTAAAAATGAATTTAATCGATGTTTTCAGGAAAATGGCGATGAGATCAAACAACTGAAGAGTCAATTGGAAAAATCGCTAGAAATCAAGGAAATTATTCTGGCGGAATTCCGGAAGGTATAGCAGTGCTGAGTTACAGCCAAAATCGTGATTTTTACTGTTTAGGTCACAGAAGAACGTGATGGTGTAATCTTTGAATTTCAAAAATGTATCGATCAGGCGGAGCGTCTGAATGGAAAGCGGAACGACCGATTGCACAGGGAGTTGAATATAACAAAGGGCGAACGTGGCCTCCTCGGTGTGAAGGGCACACGCCCCATGTAACAACAATTGCTATTATTAGGCATAAAAAAACCTAAAGTTTCAAGACGAAGTAGACCCCGAAAAATAACAACAAAAACAAGATGAAACTAAAACAACACTACGGAAGAATCTAGTCCTAAGAAAGGTATTACGTCCTATCTAAAGTTTAGTTAAGAACGGCGAGATCGATGTTGAGGGTAGCGAGAATTTGCTTTGCCATGAACTTGTCCACATCAAGCGGAACGAAATCTTCGGGGATGGTCGAAGGCTCGGAGTTGCTGTAGGTGACGATGTTCTCATCCGGTTTTCCAGTGGCCTGGTCCGTCACAAAATTCGTCCAAGCTGAAAAAAGGAATTTCCATGCTTAGCATTCAGTTTTCACTAACCGTCATCGAGGGCCTTCACAAGCTCCGGGTCGACAGATTTTTGGGCAGGTATGTTTTCATATCGCATCGGTTGTGGCCTATTCAGCCAAACTTTTGATCTGCAAGATTGAACTTAAGAAAGGCATACGCATAAAGAACGCACATATCAAACGAGTGGACGGAGTTGAAGAACTTTTCCTCGTTTGATTGCGAGGCCTTTTTGGATCCAAGAACTGAAGAGTTATTAGAGTTTAAAGGGAATCCCATAAAATCAAAGATCTCACAAAGTTCGGGCTGGCGAGTCGTTGAACTCTTGCTGACGACGACGGACTTCTGAAGGCTCAAAGTCGGGATCGTTGAGCGAGAAAGTGCATTGTGAATCTTATACATCTCTGGGGACCCGCTGGAAACCCGCTCCTAAAAAAACTTTTTTTCAATACTCGATTTCGCAAGAGTTGCGGCAGAGGATCGAAGACGCGAGCGCGTGTGGGAGCAAAGCGGCTGGTGAATCGATCGAAGTTGATCTGAACGGCGATCGAAGAAACCGTTTAGCGCCGGAAGAAAACGGGGAGTCGAAAGTGGCGCACGTGGGCCAATTCACGTTTGAGGAAATTTTGCGAGCTTGCAGCTTTGCTCGAGCGGTGCAAGGTTGTTGTTTCAAGTTGGAGTTTGCCCGGCGACGGAGGATTGGATGGGAAGAAGAAAGTACACACGGGCCCTTTGCGCTATTCTCTGCTGCCGCCGATCGATGTCGTCGGCCACCTTTAAACTCGTTTACCTACAAAAGCGGGAGTCCAGATTGCTCCGCATCGCTGATCACAAAGAATAACGGCGTCTAATCCTTTTTATGGATAACTCTGCACATATCTGCTATTAATATGTGCTATTAAGTGAGTATGGTTAAAGAAGCAATGGCTCAGCTAATGCAGTTAAATTAAAGATCAGAGCGCAAGGTCATTATGGCCACAGCAAGACTTGGTATATTTTGCTCCCATTAACAGTTTTAATAAGTTTAATTAATAAACGTTTCTGGTCTGATCGTGATGCCGTTCTCTTGATATGACGCTTACTCTCTTAGCGCATTGATAAGACATAAAGTGTAATACGTGCTTGTCGCAGCAACCTCTTAGAGCAAAAAAGTCGATGTGTGACTTCCAGCGAATCTTAAAACACAACAAAAACTCTTTTGTATTAATTGTTTTCATGTACTAAAATATCTGCGATAATACCTCGACTTCCCATTTATATATCCACAAGTTAAGAAACATCCACTATAAAGTGCGAACCACTTCATTAGGCTCCTTATGGTGTTCAATTCAACGTCCAAACATCAGCTGTTTGATGCTGTTGTAGCGATTGAGGGCTTGGTAGTTCTTCAGAGTCCTCTGGATGTCCTCCGAGTCGCGGTTGAAGTGATATCCGGAGGGTGCGTCCAGCGCTTTCTTCATTGTTACCGTTTTCCCGGCTTCATAAACTGGGAGAAAACGTGGCCACCCTTGTTCCTGAAAAACCCTTCGTAACCGCTCAAATTGAGTCAACGCGAACCTGGTTGAATGGAATCGGTTTTCCCATTCCAAGCGACTGCATAAGCACGTTGACTCCCGGTCGGTGTTCAGCAGAAACCTGGAATCATGAAACTTACAAAGTTGCAACCGCTGATATCAGACTAACGTGCTTCATAAGACTCGCAGAGAAACAGAGTGAGAACAGGAGAAGCGTGGAGAACCAAGTGTTGGCGTTCGAGCAGCTCATGTCCAATCTGAAAACGTTTAAAAGTGAGAAGCGACTGTCCTCTTTTCGACTTGGACTATGAACTACCATGCTATCGCATGAAAAACAATACTCTCAATAGAACACATCTTGGACTCTTTGTGATGTCCGATCAAACGAAAATAGAGCTGTGCATACACTCGGTTACTACGAAATTTCTAAAGTGCACGATTCTTAAAACAATATTCATAGAAACGAAAACTACTTTCGCTGTGAAATATAAACCCAGACCTCGCAGACCTTCAAAACTTAAAAGGCAACAAAAAGAGAACTACTAATCGACAAGCAAGAAACAAGTTGAGGGTACTATGGGACAAAGGATGAGGTAGAATCCAATTGATTCTTTCCAAGCCACCGGCCCACTCCGTCACCTATTCACCACAATTAAGACTTTCGTCAGAAAACAGTAATTCGTAGTTAAGAGTTAAGTATCTATTGCGAAGGGTTCTCAGAAGTCAGCTTGTCCTGAAGCAAACTTCGACCGAATTACGACTAAAATCCGAAGAGAATGCAAAATAAAAGCGGAAAACACGTCTGAAAATTCCAGTTTATCATTCAGAACAGCGTGCCTATTAGACTCTGGTCATGAATGGCATCAGAATGACAAAGTCCGGCCACTAGCTCACACACCCGAAATCCGCTTCCTCCACCAATCCTCTCACGAGTTCTTGAACAACGCACTTTGTTCTTAGGGAGATACGAACAGCACCTTGTCAGTAATCAATATCTCTTTTCTGCCTGAAACTTTTTAGCGGCTTAACTAGACGTTTAAAGTAAAAGTTTTGAAAATTTCAGTTTGAGTTTTACATTTAATACAATTTTCCAAAGAAGTATTTAAACTGTTTGGGTAGCAAGAAGAAGAGTGGCAACTTGGCGAGATGCCTGGTTATGGAACGAAAAGACTACACTGACACTTTTCAGACTGCGAGAATCTATTTAACATAATATATTCGTTTGTTTTGGCAAAAGACTTAAGGTAGCCAAGTATAAACAATGGTTTTAAATTCCAAAGACAACAAAAGCGAAAATACAAAATTAATTGGCACGGGTGAGACACTTATCCCCGCTTGGCTTCTAAACCAATGAACAAAGCCGCATAGCCTTCACTCTCAAATCCACTTTTAATCAACTGAATCACGGAGAATGCAAAGCGTGATATTGTTGACTATTCCTCGATTGGACTTAATTTTTCGATTACCATGCAGCTAATAAATCTCTTCGAAAGGCGACCCATATTTAATGCGACTCGACGTAAAAAAATTCCGAGTATAATACAAGGTGGCGCAAAAAAAAACAGCGCACTTATATCTCGGAGCCGTTGCATTTTTGAAACATACAATGTTAAGATGACATGTGCAACTGGCAATTCCGCGTCGAATGAGCCATAGCACGCTTCTATCGGGTCTAACGTTGTGCATTTATAGCCAAATGTCTGGAAAAACCGTTAAGAAAGTACGGTCAATTTTTGGAGGCTCGTATCTCGACGCTGATCTGTCCAATTTGACCGTTTTTGGATGCAATCGATAAAGGAAATCGAGAACAATTTTTCGCAAAAACCTCAAAAAATACGAAAATTGTCAAAAAATCACAAAATTTTGCCTTGGTCCCCCTTACCTGCGTTCTTGACCGAACCAGACATGTGGAAAATGTATGGCGGCCAACCGTCCCTTTCCAGACATAGCCCACATCCAATTTAAAGGTTACAAAAACGGCGTTCTTGCAATGCAATTAATTTTTTTTTGTTTTTGTTAGATTTTTTGCGAAAAGTTGTTCTCCATTTCCTTTATCGATTGCACCCAAAAACGGTCAAATTGGACAGATCAGCGTCGAGATACATACGAGCCTCCATAAATTGACCGTACTTTCTTAACAGTTTTTCCAGACATTTGGCTATAAGTGCACAACGTTAGACCCGATAGAAGCGTGCTATGGCTCATTCGACGCGGAATTGCCAGTTGCACAACATTGTATGTTTCAAAAATGCAACGGCTCCGAGATATAAGTGCGCTGTTTTTTTTACGCCACCCTGTACATTTTTTTACTTGATGGAATTCTTAATCGAAAAAAGAGAAACGCTGAATCCGACTAAATATATCAGTCTAATTATATCAAGCCACGAATTTTTTAATTGTTTTTTGTAATTTCAACAAAGGGTTTTTAAGGTAAAGTCTTTGTATTTCCATCAAACAAGTCAATTTCTAAGTTTCTTGTCGCTGAAAAGAGATTGTGTACTTAAGAAACCACCATTAAAAAAACAGTAATTATGTTATTCTTACACAAACAAATTGACAAACAATAAAAACTTTCATTGACATGTACCCGTAAACACAACTGCATTCATTCGACATTTTTCAGCCTTTCATTTCCAGATTTTCGTGAAGCTGCTCTTGCAAGAACAGAATGTAGTTGATCGTCGCCTGTAAGTGTTATTTCACAAATCAGATGGAGAAGTCATAAATGTTTACCTGCATGATTTCCAACTGCGTTGCGAATCTGTGACCGCCGACCATCTTCCGGAGCTGATTTAGGAGAGCGAGGCGCTCAATTTCGTTTTCTCGCGTGGCAGCCGCCATGTACTCCACGTCGGCTTCGAAACCTCGTTTCAGAAACACTTTTGAGCTTGCAGTCATTTTCTGGAAAGAGGAAACAAATAGAAAGAGCGAACGGAAATACGTCAAACACATAACGAAGGGTGATTAGGGAATAGCCAACATTGTGGCCAAAAAGAAGCAGCTGCACCAGAAATTCGCGGGCAGCAGTGGCTTGGAGAGCAGCAGCCCAGGCATATTGCGGCCAGATGACCAGTATCCAGGACGAAGCAGCTCTATCAAGAGGCAAAATCCCTTGATCAGCTGTTCGTTTGGATTCGGAGAGTCGCGCCGCCGCCAGCACCGCGCGACGCCTTTTGGCCTAGGGCCTCCCAGCTGCTTGGCCCCCTCAACACCTGGCCAAAGCGGGACCCCACAGCCGGATTGAAGCACACACAAATCCCCAGCAATAAATTACAAAAAAGCGAGTGCAGACCGAAGACCCGTCGGCCTCCCACCAAGCTTCAGCTAGAAAGTGGAGGAGTTATTCTCGCTTTCTGGACGCGGACGATTCTCGGCAGATGCACGCCGCGGTATTCGCGCTTTTCGACAGATGCTTATGCCAACATGGCTCCTTCAGATGAACCTACCACATGCTATAATGTAACGATTCTCCAAAAACAACAGATGCGGGAAAAGATGGAGACATGGATTGAAGCGCAGATGGGACTCGCGAGGAACTGTCGGCGCAGAGAGCGATTACAAAATATTCCTTGTGGAGGAATGGCGACACATAGAAAGATAAAAAGCAAAAGCAGTTTTAAGACCATTATCTTCCATATATGGCATGAAACAGAAAGAGCGCGCGAAAGAGCAGCTGGCTGCTAGATCTGACAGCTGTCCCATTCGAATCTCTTTGCTCCACATTCCGTCAGGAGAAGTACAGAAAAAGTACAGGACAGTTCGAGGGCTTTTGTGAGTTTTAGGAAAAGCTGTAAGCGGGCGAACAAGGATGGGCTCTGCCGCAGGCAGCCGTTCCAGGAGGCGTTCTACTTAAAGGGACCGCACGACAGGGTGATGTCCTGATTGGGAAACGGCTGCAGGCTGGGAGAAATTTAACCATCTGTCACGGCCTGAGGCGCTAATGAACGTTGTCTGATGCTGGCTACAGCTGGGTTCAATTTGGAATTAGAGCATTCAAATATTCACTTCGGCGACAGCCCGTATTCACACGATCGTAAGCTCCAGATTTGAGAATCCAACAGGTGGCTGCTGAATCGTTCCCACGGCCATCCGTCCATGTGTTCATTCTCACGGCGGTTTATCTCTTTCTAAACCACTGCGAGATGACCTGATATCAGCGCCTCCCGAGAGGCAAACACTAGCTCAGATAAGATGTTATTACAACCTACAAAAATTGCCAATAACGTTGTCATTGCCACTAAAAGCTTCCTTTGTGGTTGGATACATGCGGCCACGTAACCCTAGTCATTCGGCTCGCGGCGGCGCGCAGAAGCTAATGACCGGTCATAGGTCGGATTGCACAAAGGGATTAAGCACCTGAGACATTTGCATTGTTTATGTTTGTTTGCGCTGCTTTTGGGCCGCGTGGCGACTATTCTAAGAGGCATGTGGCCGTTAAGGGTGTCTTGGTTGCGAGGCCGCCGGTACCTGCTTTGGCCCATCTGTTATCGCAGGTGTGCCAATTCAATAAGCGCGTCACTACAACAACACAGTATGCAAGCAGGGATGAAAAATATTGCCGATTCGCACAAAAGATCGTCGGAGAGTGCAGCACTTTAATATGATCTCGACGGAAAGATATCGGTGTTATTTACGACTGCTGGAGGTTTCACAGTAGATTGCGTTCTTGACCTCCTTCCGGTTCTCAAAGGAAAGTTTGGGATGGATGGACACCACTTATAATTACCAGTAGTCGGCGCTCGAGCGCCAAAATAAAAGGTCAGGGCCGACGAGGGCAATCTATAATCTGCACTTCACAATTATAGGTATTAAAAAGGCTCCGAACTTGATGATGGTAATTGTTTCAGTCACAGATCTTTGAACACACCGCGTGGGAACGTAAACTCATTGCAGCAGAAAGACTTAAGGAATTAAAGAGCACAACCACGTAGAAGAGCCGGAAAGTTACAGACTACAAAGGGGTTGTCCGTTGTGTGTTAAATCACGCGTTCCTTGTATCATATAAAAAAATGGTATTTGGTTCCTAATCTGCAAGTGTTACATAAAACTCTTTTTTGTAGCCTGTCACGTTAACGTTTAAACTTAGTCGACCTTGTGCTTTTTCCATGTCATTGAATTCCATTTTTCCATGGTTGCTGTGTGGCTAATTACCATATATTCTCCGTCTTTCGTATTCTATCGGCTGTTATGTAGCGCCAAAAGAGCCACCGCCGTGGCTTCTGGCTGTAAATCACATGCCATTGCGCGTTTTCCCACACAAATTTGACAAATTCTCATGTGCGAGATGCACAAGTCGCCGCCGAAGCCTTTGTCGGTATGCGCAGGTGGCCGTCCCAAGGCCCGGGAAACTGGTTCTCATAACGCCGGCAGAGGGAGGAGGGGCGGAGGCGGGGCTAGATCTGTCGTCGCGCGACCTAAAGTGACCAGTGCTGCCATTCGGGCACTCAGACTCTTCTTCCAGCAGTCATTGTTAGTCATTGCCCACTGTGCTTTGACTCAACCTCGTTGTTTCCAACTTCCAAAATTTTTACCATGAAAGCCATCGCCGCTTCGTTAACTTCGTCTTCCTGTGTCTCCAAGGATTCCACCTACCGTGCCAAGTCCAAGTCCGGTCGCGTCCGCAAAGGTTCCAAGGAGAAGCGCGAACAGGGAAAAGTGATCGAGAAACTTCGTGGAATGGTCGGAGGCGACGACCGCTCGTCTAAGCTCGAAGTCATGCAGGTAATTTTTTCTTTCTTAGTGAAGTTATCTCATTTTCAAATTTCCAGAACGTTCTTGATTACATCTACTCGCTCAAAGCGCAACTCGAATCCAGCGACCAGCCGATGGGCGAATCATCCGAACTGAGCGATCTTATCAGCGCCTTCGCCGCTTCTTTAACCCGAAGTCGCTTTCTCCTGAACCGGCCTCCCCGTAAATTCCCGAAACAAACAAATTTTTCTAATCGGGTATATTGTACATAGTTGGTCATAATGAAAAATGAAAGTAGAGAGCGAATAAATTCTTATATTTGTACTGTTTCGCCGATTCGCGTTGCGCAAGCACATGTTTTTGAGTGGATCCAAATTGGACGACGGCGGCCGGCTGTGGAACAATACGCACGGAGCATATCAGGTGGTTGTCCAGATGGGCATTTTATTAAAACCAGGTGAATCCGGCAGATGGATTTGCTGAAGAGGAACACCTGATCCCAGGAGCCAGTTGTCCCTGGAGAGGGAGAGCAGCTCCTGAATGCCGGCTGGCCGCGTGGGCCGCACGCGAAGCTCGTGGGGTGGCGCCGCTTGCTAATCAAGACCACACTCACTCGCACCTTCCGCCGTGGTGATGCACACACGGGGGGGGGGGGATTTTGCCTTAAATGCCAAGCGGGACTTGACCTGGTCAAACACGAGACACGGACTTTATTATGTCCAAACAAATACAGTAAACGGGAGATCCGGGATAAACGGTAAACGGGATAAACGGGGAACGTAGCACGAGGCTACGGCGACTTCTCGGGCGCGTTGTCGTCCGTGAAAAATGGCAAACTCGGGTGGCTGCTTCGACGCTCTCAGTAGCGATAGATCCGGATCTGTCGAATCCTCGCGGCGCTCGCCTTATTGTTACTTCTTTAGGCTACGCGGACCTCTGCAAATCTTGCAATCGCGCGTGGCGGGACCAGCTGGTTGAATTCTGCAGAGCGCCGAGGATCGCACGTTCGGTCGCGCCTGCAAACGCTCGAGGCTGATGCATTCGCTCGCGGCGATGTGTCCGGCTTATCCGACACAATGCTCGGGGCTTCGGGACGTTCGTCGGCGGCGGGAGGACGATTCGAAAGGCACGAGGCCGATACAGACAAAGCCCGAGGGCCGTAAACGTGAAGGCTGAAGCCTACGAGACAGACAACGGGTGACGCCCTTAGTTCGAGACATCGGACCGGCCCGGTAGATAGTCCCGTTCACTGGTGAACGGGTCGTGGGTCTGGGATACACGACAAAGCCATCGAGCGCGGAGATCGTGATTGAAGAGCTGCTGCTTCATTGGGAAATCGAACAGCATTCGTTATGAGCCATATGAGCAGAGGGAATGTCCACAGCTGGCCCGCGAACACCCGGGGCTACCCGACTGAAGACTGAAAAGCGATGTCCTCCTTAATGCAGATTTTTGTCAAACTACATAATATTTTCGTCTCAAACGATAAATTTGTCATTAGTGACCAGCTCGGAAATTGAAGTATAATTTTTCCATTTCAAGATATCTGTGGTTGTATTTTCGATTCACTTGAATCGGAACAACCTTGACATGTACCGTAATCTTCATCCTATCTAATTCACTACGCAAACATAAATCTCATTCGCCCCTTATTCCAGCGTAGTAACACAAGCTTGAGTGGGATAATAAATATGCAAATATCCTTATGTGTTGCCATGCGCAGGCTCAAGGTCACTTTGTTCGCGAGTGAGAATTAATTTCGACCCTCGAAAGTTTGCTCTGGCTGTCCTTGTGCCGACTCCGTTTCAAGGCGATTCCTCTCTTAAACCCCCAATCCTCCAATTAGTTCATGCAAACAGCCTCTAAACGTTTCCAGAACCGGACCTGTCCAGAAGGATTTCGACGCGTGAAGACTCAGATTGATGACCACCGCTCTTATTTGCCCTGCTCCATGGGGCGTCCACAAAAACTGTCCCACTTGTGCGATCAGCGGGAGTCGACGCAGCTCGTGTTTGTGGAATCTGACTCCTCGACTGCACACATCGCGAGAAAGTTAAGTCGCCGGGAATTTAACGTTGCGCAATTAACTGAGGATGAGTCGCCCCCAATCGCCTATTAAGAAGGATTAGGTCGACGGCAATCGGCAACAAGGTCGAACGTGATTACATTTTTACATTTGTGCCCATCTCAGAGATGAGCATTTGACACTGCTCCGCATGAATTATCTTCGCCTTTCTCTCACGTGCATATTTAGAGGTACAAAGGGCCAACAAGTGACGCAACCTAATGATGTGTTGAAGTGTGAGATGCAGGTGCGCAAAACCAAAACGAGGGAAAGGGTTACTGCAATTAAGTTCTAATCACGTTTATTTAAATCTGTTTTCAACTAATAAGCGGATGTCATTCCATATAAAAAGGGGTCTCCTGGCGTAAATGTAAGCAGCATGGTCACAAGTCGATGTAATCTCTGTGCGAGCGAAATCCGGGAGAATAGTAGAAACTTCGAGTTTTTTGGCGTCTTCCGTCACCAAAGCCACGGGGTTCAGGTTTTACCGCTACGTGCGTCTTGCGGATGCCGTCCTTGGGGCGCATCTGAACGACGAAAGGCTGCGACAAAAACTTCTCTTTGAGGCGTTTGTCACAATTATCTCCGAAACAGTCCTTGTTCGAAATGTCCTTGAATTCAGCGACGTCTGATGGTTGCAGAAGGCTGAAACGGTGTCATTTTCATAATTAATTAATCAAACAGAGTTACCTAATGACCTCGATTGGTCGAAGGTGGAGGTTCTTCGATCGCGAGTCTTCGATGACACACGCGACGGCAGCGCAGTGGAGTCCATGGTCGGAGCAGAGCTCAAGGAGTTTGTCCGTGGACCGAGAAACGACGTTCTCAAACACAAGCACCCTGCGCCCATGCACGGGAGAGTTGTCGAAGGGAGCGATCAGAAGCGGAGCGTCCGTCCACTGACTCAACAGCTAAATTCGAGGTTTTATTAGGAATTGACGCCTAGTAAATTACAGTAGCCAAAGGCAACGATTCGTTTGAAGAAGCGACGATAGCTTCAAAGGAATCACGAGGAACTTGCTTGGCGAGCAGCTTTGTGATAATACGCTACAAACAGCCTTGATTGAGGAAAGAACTCTAACAATACTTACCAGGACAGAAGGCGAGGAGTATGCTTTCTGGATGTCGGCTACCGGCGGCTCAAAGCAGCCAAGTTCGGCGAGCTTTGACAGAACGACACCCCTCATTGACAACTCGCGACGGCTGGAAAATTGGAAAATGGCGGTGAGAACAAGGTTCCCTGGCTAAAAAACACAGATGAAAAAGCTCTTAATCACTTAGTACACATTTCGAAATCAAACGGATGTCGAAAGACATCAACAAGCAAGCTATTAGGTCCATTTAGAACGTGTGATATACTCAAACGCCCCCAGAGTTGAATGGATAAATTTTCTTTTGTGCTTGTTCTCTAATTTATTATCTCAAAAAAATTTGGAGCGAAGCAGGACGTTTCGCCGCAGCCGTTTCGCCGCAGCCGTTTCGCCGCAGGGACGTTTCGCCGCAGGGACGTTTCGCCGCAGGGACGTTTCGCCGCCGGGACGTTTCGCCGCAGGGACGTTTCGCCGCAGGGACGTTTCGCCGCAGGGACGTTTCGCCGCAGGGACGTTTCGCCGCAGGGACGTTTCGCTGCGAGGAATTTACACGATAAACGATTTTATTTTAAGCAGATGAACATTATTTAGGAATACAGATTGAAGGGTGCTTGTTCCACCTAACGAAAAACATGAGGAAGCACCTCGGAGACGCCGGTCTTATGAAACGTTACAAAACGGATCCCGAATTTGCACTGGCCGCGCGCAAAATTGTTGCTGTTGCCTTTCTCCCTCCTAACCGCATTATCGACGGAATCAACCATCTGGATGACACCTTGCCGGATGAGCTGGCTCCCATTTTGTCCTGGTTTGAAGACACATACGTGGGAAGACCTAACATGTAAGTAAAAAGACTGTTCCCAACTTTCCAAACAATGTTTAGGAGAGGACGCCGGCCTTTGCTTTTCCTCGTTTCAATGTGGTCCGTTTACCAACGGACAAAAGACGGAACGGACCACACAAAACAACTATTCGGAGGCAGCGCATCGCATCCAGGCGAAATTCCAAATGCAGCACCCCACCATTTGGAAATTTGTGGACGCCCTCCGGACAATCCAAGGCATGCGCGACACCGCATATGAGGCCATGGTCCGTGGTGAAGCGCCACCCAAGAAGCGCAAGCAGTATGAGGCGACCGACAAGAGGATCCTTCGGACCGTCACAAACTTTGACCGCAATGGCAACATTGAAGAGCTGCTGCGCGGTTGCGCTCATAACTTTCAAATGGATCCGTAAAGCCTAAGATTACTGTATTCTTGAACGTGAACTTGTATTTGAAATAAAACTGTTTGTTGAATTTAATGTTTCTTCTTCACTGTTCATAAATTGTTCAAGCAATTGAGCAGACTTCCAACGCCCTGCGGCGAAACGTCCCTGCGGCGAAACGGCTGCGGCGAAACGTCCCGCGAAACGTCCCGCGGCGAAACGTCATGGACCGATTTGGAGGCGGTCTTTACTTCAAATCCTCTCCATCTTTTTTTGTTATTTAAAATACAAAATACACAAAATGCTTATTCTGTCTGAACAACAGACAGCAGCTGTTTGGTCTGCATTTTTTCTGCCTCATCCTGTTGGCGGTGTAACCTATTCATAAAGATATCTAATGTCTTACATCATCAGTCAAATCAATAATTCATTACAAACACCTTTGAATGACTCTTGGGGGCACGTGGATTTAAACAAAAGTTTACGAGAAAAGAAAACTGAGGATCTGGGGACTTGGACATCTATCATTGTAACTACACGCATGCGCAACACTAGCGGATCTACAAGCGGGACCATTAGGACCGGACGATCAGAGACGCGCGGTCGGCCCAACGCCGAGCATCGTGATCGGCACCCCGACGAAGTCTTCCACGAATTTAATGTAGTTGCGGCAGTTCTCGGGCAGGTCTTCGAACTTCCTGATGGCGGCAGTCGAGGAGTTCCAGCCGGACAGAGTTTGGTACTCCACCTCGACACGTTCCCAGTCGGCAGCGCGCGCGGGAGGACTGCTAAGGGGCTTTCCGTCCAGCTTGTACCCGACAGCCACCTGGATATCCTTGAAGGTGTCGAGGATGTCTACTTTAGTGAAGGCGATCCTATATAAACACAAATAAGTTTTGGAAAACAACTTTTTTAGCGCATACGCGGTGAGGCCGTTGATGATGGCCGTGCGCTTCAGGAGGAAAAGGTCGAGCCAGCCACAGCGGCGCTTGCGACCGGTGGTCACGCCGACTTCCTGGCCGATGCTCTGGAGCTGCTGACCGACGGAGTTCAGCTGCTCCGTGGGGAAGGGGCCAGTTCCGACACGGGTTTGGTAAGCCTTGACCACGCCGACGACATTTCTGACGGCTGAAGGCGGGAGGCCAAGTCCGGTGCAGGCGCCTCCGACGGTCGAGTTGCTTGAGGTGACGTAAGGATACGTGCCAAAGTCGATGTCGAGCAGAGCGCCGTTAGCTCCTTCGATAAGCACGGACTTTCCGCCCTTGCGGGCCTCGTCCAGAAGCTCGACGGTGTCGCCGACGATGCTCAGGGAGCGCAACTTTTCCGCGTGCTCCTTCAGGCAAGCGAGCTCGCCGTCCATGTCCACCTCGATCGTGGGGAACTGACTTCTGTAGTGCTCTACGAGAGTCTTGTAACGGACGGTGAAGTCCCCAAAGTCCCCGAGAAGGTTGACGACGCGGATTCCGTTAAGGAAGCACTTGCTGGAGTAGATGGGTCAGATTCCGCGGTGCATCGTTCCAATTTTCCTAAAGTTGATAATAACGATCGACTGAATGAGCGGGCAAAAGAATCGTTCGAAAATCTAAAACGACAACTTCAACTTGGTTTAAAATGAAGCCAGATGTCCAACCAGACTACTAACTGCCACAAAAAAGCGTTTTCAACTGTTCAAAATCAAAAACTTTTGCGATTCTTTTTTCAAAACATTTAATACCCTAAAGCAATAAAAAACATTTAAAACTGAGGCAAATCGACGTTGTCAATGTTTTCGGGCTTGGAATAGTATCGCCATTTGCTCGGAAACTAACGTTTATATATGTATGAAAAAAATAAGGACGAGTGGATAAAAATTTCCTTAAAACTAGGCTTATTATGTTAGATAAGAAAGGCTTGAAGTGAATCCTAGTGACAAGTCAAGACAAACTTCGACAATAACGGATACTGCAAATTTGCAGAATGCGGCAGCAAAAACAACGGAGGAAAAGACGTCTAGTAGTAACAAGGCAGGCGTTGAGGCACCTGACCGTGTCTGTCTTTTCAGGGAAAGGTTGAAATGCTTCTTAACGTTTACACATTTGTTTGATCGTTTATCAATAACGATAGTCAGTTCATTTAATTTTATCGTATGATCTGTTCACTGACTGTTTTTCGCCAAACTTGAAACGCAACCAAGAGGCGCTCAAGAAAAAAACAAAAACTTCCACCATGCCACCACTTTTGTGAGATCCAATTCAAGTCACATTTTTAATGTGTAAATCAGTAAATTAAGCATTTCGTTTCACAATCAGTTTTTCAAAAACGAACTTGGTATCATTACTTCATCAGGCTGGCGACCAATGTAAATGACGGAAATACTGCAAAATCGCAAAAGTGACGTGAGATAGCGCGATCTAAGCGTATTCGTATCTTTCCACAAAGGACATAAGAAGTGGCGAAAGCGCAAAGATCTTGGTGGTGTTATGGAAAGTCTGCTTTTGTGCTAAAACTACAAAGTCATAACCATAAGTTTTAAATTCATTTGCTTAAAATAGTTGTCATTGTTACTAGTTCAAACGTTTTCAATAAAATTGTATCAAGTCGGCTCGTTTCCTCCTATATTTTGATCAATACTTCCCGTCCACCGACAACCCAAATTCCTTGCTTCCCGCCAAAACGACGTTTGCTGCAACTTTATATATTCGCACTTTCGAAAACCCCCGCGACCGGAAGCGATGATTAATATGGATGCTCTTTGGTGGTCCCTCATTATAAGCCGCGATTTGGGCGTATCCAATCAGCACACAAAAGCTGATTTTTTAGTGTAGCTGGAATATCATTTGTGCAGTAAGTTGCGACTCATTGGTAATAATGCTTCAAAAATTATTAAACAAGGGCAAAACAATGCGCCAATCCTGAGATAATGATATCAATGGGTTTCTATGGATTGAATAAGGGGAGTAGCCAGGATCATCTCTCAATTTATTGGTGACCTTGTACGCTTGAGCCATAAATGTTCCCGAAGTACAGTTTAAACTGTTAAATTCAAAAAAATTTGGTTTACTGGTGTTAAAAGCAACAAGCCGTCGGCATTGCAAAAATTGCGTTTTTTAAATTAGGACTTCAGCCTTAAAACTTTGACCTGGTTCACCGTTTGAGTCAGTAGCTTGCCAACGTCTTCATTAAGCACGTCATTTATTTTATGGTTTTAAAGCTAACAGTAACGTGAGTAACGTTGTCAAAGTTAGTGTGATCAGAAAGATTGATTTTCATCCATCATGATCACCCTTTTGATTCTTAATTTTTAATCTTTTCGTTATCGTCCTTTTAATTAAACGAGAGCGATTGTACCAGCAAAATGACATCGAAAATTTCCTTAAGTCTAAGTTTTTGATTTTATTGGATGGCACTGCTTGGAAAGGAGGCACATATGGATTTGAACAATAAAAGTTTGAAATGAAAGAGGAATTTGAGGATCACGGGACATGAACACCTATCTTCGTAACTACACTCAACACAATTAAAGCACTTTTGCGTGCGCAACACTAGCGGATCTACAAGCGGGACCATTAGGACCGGACGATCAGAGACGCGCGGTCGGCACCAACGCCGAGCATCGTGATCGGCACCCCGACGAAGTCTTCCACGAATTTAATGTAGTTGCGGCAGTTCTCGGGCAGGTCTTCGAACTTCCTGATGGCGGCAGTCGAGGAGTTCCAGCCGGACAGAGTTTGGTACTCCACCTCGACACGTTCCCAGTCGGCAGCGCGCGCGGGAGGACTGCTAAGGGGCTTTCCGTCCAGCTTGTACCCGACAGCCACCTGGATATCCTTGAAGGTGTCGAGGATGTCTACTTTAGTGAAGGCGATCCTATATAAACACAAATAAGTTTTGGAAAACAACTTTTTTAGCGCATACGCGGTGAGGCCGTTGATGATGGCCGTGCGCTTCAGGAGGAAAAGGTCGAGCCAGCCACAGCGGCGCTTGCGACCGGTGGTCACGCCGACTTCCTGGCCGATGCTCTGGAGCTGCTGACCGACGGAGTTCAGCTGCTCCGTGGGGAAGGGGCCAGTTCCGACACGGGTTTGGTAAGCCTTGACCACGCCGACGACATTTCTGACGGCTGAAGGCGGGAGGCCAAGTCCGGTGCAGGCGCCTCCGACGGTCGAGTTGCTTGAGGTGACGTAAGGATACGTGCCAAAGTCGATGTCGAGCAGAGCGCCGTTAGCTCCTTCGATAAGCACGGACTTTCCCCCTTGCGGGCCTCGTCCAGAAGCTCGACGGTGTCGCCGACGATGCTCAGGGAGCGCAACTTTTCCGCGTGCTCCTTCAGGCGAGCGAGCTCGCCGTCCATGTCCACCTCGATCGTGGGGAACTGACTTCTGTAGTGCTCTACGAGAGTCTTGTAACGGACGGTGAAGTCCCCAAAGTCCCGAGAAGGTCGGCGACGCGGATTCCGTTGCGGAAGCACTTGCTGGAGTAGGTGGGTCCAATTCCGCGGTGCGTCGTTCCAATTTTCCTAAAGTTGATAATAACGATCGACTGAAAAACGGGCGACCTACGATTTAGTGTCCAGTTTGTCCTCCTGGCGGCCGTCGACCTGCATCTGCACGGAGAAGACGAGGTGAGCCATCTCGCTTATCATGATGCGCTTCTCCCAGCCGGAATGTCGATGATCCTGTTATGCTCCAGCTCCGCGAAGAAGGCGTCCAGGTTGACGACGACGCCGTTGCCGATCACGTTGAAGCACTTTTCGCTGATCATTCCCGAGGGAAGCAGGTGGAAGTCGTACTTCTTCCCATTCGCGATGACAGTGTGGCCTGCGTTATTGCCTCCTTGACAGCGCGCGGTGACATCCACCTAAAGCCATTCTGCATTAGAGAATGTTACAAAGACTTCAAAAAAATTTTGAAAAGTAAAAACAGAAAATTGAAAGTTTACGAGATTCCGAAAACCGTAAGAATCAGATTTACCTTATCGTGGTCGATCAGGAAGTCGATAATCTTTCCTTTGCCTTCGTCGCCCCACTGGGCTCCCAGCAATACAGTCACCTGACTTTTAGAAGCCGCCATCTGTAATCTGCTGAGGATTAAACAAGAAAATCATTAAACGGAACATTTTACGACCCCGCCACCAGAAAATAACACAATAATATACTGTATAATCACAATTTCCGCGTGGGATTACTAGTAAAGAGCTGTCCTCAATCAAATCGTTATGCACAGCAGCAGCAAAAAAGCTAACTTGTAAAAAACGTTGACCTCAGCAAAATTTTAAAAATAAAAATGGAAAAAAGCGCATTTTATCTTTTGAGCAAACACGATTCCTATCTCTTGGAAACCGTCGTTTTTTTTCAGCTATCAGCAAACCTCGGAAAAACTGTGACGACCAAAGATGAACGGGATTGGAAGAGGGAATCAATAGCGAAAAACTCAAACAGAAAAAAAAACTGGTAAGAAATATTGGCGAGCAGTAAATAGCGGGAAAGGCCAAACGCAATGCAAACAGAACGACAAGCAATGCTCTGAGAGTTGCGATTCGCACAGAAAGAGCAGCTCTCCCATCACTACACCCACGTGGGCATCGTGCTCTGATATGGCGTTCTTGACTGCAGATGCGAACGACATGGGACGTGAGTTAATGTATTAAACGATCCAAACCGTTCCGTTAAGGGGCAAAATGGTATCAGAGCCAGAACGTTTAATATTGGGTAGTGTAGATCGAAAAGAGGCGATAGAGACGGGATAGAGGCGTCGGCAGATCATGAATATGCAGTAAGTGCAACGAAGGCGACGGAGGAGAGGACGCGTAGCAGCAAAAAAGGCGGCCGTGGGGGCATTCGACCGCGTCTGTCTTCACAGATGGCGGGTGAAGCGCCCTTTTATGTTGTAATATCGGCAAACTGTTGGCACTGTTAGGGCGTGGCCGCGCCGCCCATTCGCTTGATTTCCAATCATGGACGGTAAGAAATGCGCATGGCGTTTTAAGACAAAATTTTTGCGCTTTCCTGTTACCATTGGAGAAACGGTTTGAAGGAAAGGAGCCGAACGAATCCAAACAAGACCCCTTTACCCGTAACGAGGGCCTCGCACTGCAGGAGCTCGACCGAGTGAATCTTTCTTTAATTAATTGTGAGCTACATAACGTTTTAATAAAGTGCAAGGGCAAAAAATTAAGACCACCTATGCATGGGGATTGTAACAAGCCCAAACACGGCTACCGGCTACTCGCAGAGTAATTCTACGAACAGTTGGTGATCGAGTTGGTCGCAAAGACGGCCGATGTGACAAACTGCGGTTGAATTGAGTACGCTAGTCAACCATACAAAACTAAAGCGTTTCTTCTTTACTTGTTTAAAGTTCAGAGTTGTAAGGTTTGCATTAATTTACTGAAGTGCGATCTGACGCAACATAAAAGAAAACGATGACGGGCACTATCAACGCGGAAGCTTTGCGTTCATAGAGAGACTATGCAGCCGACAGTTGGAAACTGAAATCGATCGTTTATTTTCGTGAGACAAATTTCTCTTCTTTTTGTCTCAATTTCTCAAAGATTTCTCTTCGTTTTTGCTTGTTTTCAAGCTCTTCTGGTAATTGTTCGGCGCTGGCTTTCTTTACTTTCGTATCATAATTCGACCGTCTTTCAGTCAATATCTTCAACTACCCTCTCAAAACTAATGAATTGAATTGTTTTACGACAGTACATGTCAGTGTAATCACCCGACAAATTTTGTTATGTTATTACTCCTTCATTTGTGCGAGCAAAGTTTAAGCACCGCTTTACTGCAACACCACCACAATACATTTTCACAAGAACATTTTTTGCTTCTTTAACAAATTTCAGTGCGGATTCCTGAATTTTAAAAGAACGCCCGTTATCGATGAATGTTTCCAGTAGCACTTATCAATAATTAAATTTAAACGACCTCGCAAAGTATTTATGGTCTCCATCCAATAACGGCTTCAATTTTGAAACATTCCCAAAAAAGTGACGTCACCTTTATTGCGACCGACA
Source organism: Steinernema carpocapsae (assembly GCA_000757645.3). Taxonomy (NCBI): domain Eukaryota; kingdom Metazoa; phylum Nematoda; class Chromadorea; order Rhabditida; family Steinernematidae; genus Steinernema; species Steinernema carpocapsae. The sequence continues at coordinate 46,370 of AZBU02000003.1, forward strand.
CCGTTGCGCAGGTTCCTTTGTTTGTCATCAGCATCTCCTCCGAGGGAGGTCATTTCGCTCGTTTCCACTCCCGGATTTCAAGATCACGACCTTGCCCCAAGGCGTTCACCGTCGCCGATCTAAACCTGTTTCCGTCCTCCACTCTTGAGCCGACGCCACCTTTTAAAATTAGCATAGCGCAGGGGAACACCTTCATTCTCATCCTGAACCTCACATCAACTTTTCCCTCTAATCCACTGTTTTCTTGGTCGAGGAAAGGGAAAACCGGAACAATCCTCCGTCCAAAGATGTGCGACGGGATACCATCTGAAACCCCGCGGCGAGGATCACTTCCCTCACCAAACAGATCTCCTTTCAGTTTTTTTCTTCCTATTTCAGAGCTCACAGTTATCTCGGAGAGACATCCTTCAAAAGCGAGCGTCGGTCCGGGTGATATCAAACGCGGGAAGCTTTGGTTTGATCGCCATTAGATTAACTTGATTCAGAAAAAATGCTCTAGGCGCGCGCTCTCCGCCGACGCTGAACTCTCTCGCATCCGAAACAATCAAAAGTTTTGCTCCAATTGACGCGCGTTTCGCGTTCTGGCGACCCATCAGCACAAATCCTCAACGGTCGCGTCTGCATCACTGGTAGCCAGCCCCGAGGCATAACCAGCTGGCGACTTATCTAGAAGACGTTCGTTTCCGAAGAGTTCATTCGAAGCAGCGTCGTCGCGAAAGATGGCCGCTCCAGCTTTTACTTTCTCCTCGCCCCGCTTACTTTCGCTTCTTCTTCTCTGCATCTCTTTCTCGTCCTCCGCTGCCCAGGTCAGTTTTCTCCTGGCTCGATTTCTTAAAAAGGAATACCGTTGTGTTCCTTCGAACACCTTTGATCTATTAACGACCCTTATCGGCCACCACTGGCTGACCTCTCGGCCGTCGCCACTTTCGCTTTCGCCCCGAGTTATTTGTGGGGTGATCCGCCAATCCGAATACACGAATTTCTACAATTCAATTTAGATTTTAATGCAAAACTTTTTTGAACATCAGCGGATTTCAGCAAAATGGAAACGTCGCGCCGTTCATGGGTCTTCTCTCCTCACAGAACATCGCTCAGATGGCCCAACTAGCTACCGACCTGGCGGCCCAAACCATTAGCAACAACCGCGAACTGTTGTGAGTCACATTCTTCTTACTTTAAACTTTGAAATGAACCCAAACAATGCGATTTAATGTTGATATCTAATCAATCAGATCAAAACCAGGACGACCTGAAGTGGCTCCTCTGACCCTCAACAAGTCTCCCTCGGAGCTTATCGGACAAGGCTTCACAAACGTGGTTTCGCCGACTTTCGACAAACTCGCGGCTGCTCCTCTAAAGTCCTCCCCACCGGTTCCCAAGATTCCGATAAAGGAAGAGCTTCCTTCCGACTTCAAACCCACGTTCGGCACCAATGAAAACGGGGGAGCAGCCGAGAACGGCCTCATGAAGCTGGCGAACCAGTTCCTGCGCATGGCCAACGGGCAGCCAATGAACAACAACGGGCAGCCCGGGCAGCTGCCCAACATTCGCGATTTTGCACCCGGTGCGAGAAACAACTTTGGATTCCCGCAAGGAGAAGGTGGGAAAATGGCCTAGGATTAATTGAACTCGAGGTTTTTTAGGCTGTCTGCCTTTTGTAGGAGAATTTATGCAAATCGCTTACGGAAACTGCGTCAGGAACGCTGACCAAAAGACTTTCGACGTTTGGGGAACGGAAATCAAGAACGCCATCGTTGGAGGACGCATCGATTTACTCGGCGCAAGGTGAGTTCGGTTTTGCTGAGGGAACTGGTTTTGTTACGGTTTACGATAACGGAATTGTTGAAGTAAGTTGACCTGCAAAATGGCGACAGAACGAGAAATGTGCGGCCAACTAAAGAAGGCCATCAGCGAGTGCGACATCCTCGGTTCGATCCAGGTGGGCTCGCAGCTACAGCGTTCGATACAGAGATGTGACGAGATTACCGGAATTATTGACCAGGTAAGATTTAAAAAGTTTTCTTTGAAAATGGATTTGAAAGTACTCCACAAACATTAACTTTTGACGCGCTTCGAATTTATATCATACTAAATTTGATCACGTAGTTCGCTGTAGTGATACAGCGGTCCAAAGGTATCACGAATACAGATCAGTGGCAGTTGCAAAAGTGAAAGATTTTGGTGCGAATGGAAGGAGTAGTCTTTCTGAACAGATCGAATCTTATCAGTGAGAGTGTGAATGTCGAGAACCCGGAGGGAACGTGTGATAGGAAGTTTCGACGAGAAAGAAACAGCGAGTTGAAAGTACACATGTTCCTCCTTCGATAAGAGAGTACTCACTCGCGTCCCGGCCGACGTTCTTTACGCTTCCATTTCAGAACCCAATGCAAGTTTTGAACCAGGTGAACGGACTCCTGACAGGCGAAGTGGCCCAAGGATTTGTCCAGAACTTCCTTGGCTAGAATATTTCGAGCATTCGGAAGCTCTGAATCCTCTTTCTGTCCGATCCCACCTCCCCGATTTGGTCTCCCGCCAGTGCCAGTACCGGTTAATGTTTTCTTAGTTGTTGCAATATGTACATAAGCTTGTTCTCTTCTGTAATCTATTTATTCCGTATTCGATGCCACTGTGTGACGATAAAGCAGTTTTCGTGGCTTGTAGTGGAGTTAAGCATCAAGGGTCGGAGTGTCATTCTTATCACCAAAGCCCAGCGCCGAGTCGACCTCGTCAGAAGCTCTTAAAAACGTTTGAAGGTGAGTCGATCCGACGACTTCTCGATAGGATCGACTTTTGATGACGCGCGACTCGATGAATTGTCCCGACGAATTGTTCTTCCATCACAACGATGCTTTCGTGTTTTCGCCATCCCGTCGTCATTGAGCTGAGTACTTCATCTGCACTTTCAGGCTCTTCACAGGATGCAGTTCGCCCCTCTGAACATTCCGCTTCATCGGCGACTCGAAACCCTTGCGGTCATCTTTCACGTCACGTGCTTCCTCGTTTTCCCGGTTTTCGCCATCATTTTTCCGATTTACTTGACGCTTTACACTTCTTACTGGTAGTTCTATGCCGCTAAAGATGACTTGGCAACAGTGCATTTCAGGTGGCTGGTCGGCTGTACCTCGCTTGGTTCTACTATGATTTTGACACCCCTGCCAGAGGAGCTCGGCTTCAATCTTGGTTCCGACATTTGCCCGTTTGGAGTCGTCTTGCGGACTATTTTCCGATGAAGATAGTCAAAACAGCGGAATTGTCGCCGGAGTACAACTACATCGTCGGCTCACATCCTCACGGCATTATGAGCCTTGGAATCTTTACCACTTTCGCCACCGAGGGAAACGGATTCAGTAGAACCTTCCCTGGAATCACCCCCTCTTTGGCTACTCTGGAGGGTCAATTCTACTTCCCCTTCCGTCGCGAGATGGTCTTGGCCACGGGTGAGTGACAATAAACAAACCTGGAAGTTTACTTGTATGCTCTATTTAGGATGCATCACGGCCTCGAAAGACAGCATCAACTATCAGCTCTCGCGTGACAAGGGCGGCCGCGCTGTGGCGATCGTCCTCGGCGGCGCTGAAGAAGCCCTCGACGCAAACCCCGAAAACTTCGATCTGACCTTAAAGTCCCGCAAAGGGTTTGCGAAGCTTGCTCTTAAAAATGGGTAACACCGTTACCTTCTGTTCATATAAATTTGAAACTTTCAGAGCGCATTTGGTGCCTCTTTACAACTTTGGGGAAAACTCGACTTTCACCCAAGTGAAGAGTGAGCGAGGAACTTTCTTGCGCAAGCTTCAGGTAAGATCACTTTTAGAGTTACTAATTAACCTTTGCTTGTTTCAGAGCGGATTTAAGAGCGCCGCTGGATTCAGTCCCCCAATCTTCATGGGCCGCGGCGTCTTCAACTACTCCTTCGGTCTGTTGCCCCACCGAGTTCCGATCGCCACTGTCGGTGAGTTTGCAGCTTTTCACAAACATTAATCATAACGTTTATCTTAGTTGGTGCTCCAATCCCAGTAGAAAAAGTGGAAAAACCGAACCCGGAACAGGTCGACGAGCTGCATCAGAAGTATTGCGACGCCCTGACGAAGCTTTTCGACGAACACAAAACCAACTACGGAATCAGCGCCGACACCAAACTGAACATCTTGTGATTCTATTTGCGCCTATGGTCCCTGTATATAAATGATTTTTTGAGTTCGGCAAATGTTGTTTGCGACTGAACGTCGACTTTCCAAGATTGATCGCGGTCAGTCTAGCGATGGCACAGCACATAGCGAGGTTTCCTTTGTTCATTGTTACACTTTCTGGGCACTCTGTTCGTATAAAACTTGGCAAGGTTGCAGCTATCCGGCAATTCAAATAACGATGCATTGGTCGACTTCTCTTCTTCTCGCCTCCGTTTTGGTCTTTGGCATTTCCGCTCATCTCCCTGACAACCACACTTTCAGGAAGACTTCTGGAGTCACCTACAGTACCTCCACTGCACGTAGGAGCTAGCCTTTACAATTCTGATTCTTTATGCTTAGTTTAGGAAATGACACTACGGAAGTCCCTGACGCTTCGGTTTGTACCGATCGCAAACTAGGAGCCATTATCGACACTGCGCTATCCTACTATTCTCACAACATGGACCAGCTGACAAAATATATTTTGGATCAGGTTAGCTGGACGGCTACACCTCTCTATGAACGTATTTCAACCCGTATTTCAGATTGTCCGAGCTCATTACTCGGGAAACTATCTCGTCCATGCTCAGATGATCAACGCGTACCACCAAGGTATCCAGCTTTCTTGCATGAGGCCTTCATAGGAAACATCATTTCAGGAGTCCAGTGGCAATCAACTACTAACGGCGACCTCTTCACCGGACGCAGCCGTACTGGATGTTACTATCATGACACTGAAACCTTTATTTTGTTGGTTAAGTATTAAGGCCAATGTCTTGAGAACATTCATGTGAGAGCGTTTAATCCCTTCACCTTGTAATTGGTCATCGTGTGTATAAATTAACGCGTTATTTCCGAACTTCTCTCATTGCATGCGTTGTGTGAGTGGATAATGCTTCCTTACCCGCGTCCAACGGGTGTTGACAGTTTAGTCTGCCCAATTTAGATCTAAATCTAGTCCAGATTTAGACCAAGCGCGATCGCTGGTCGCTTGGTCTGACGCAATTAAAGGCGTCGTCAAAACGAATGACGCGATTTTAGAAAGTTCATACGTTCGGTGTTTGCTCGCGATCCACGGTCTGTCAGCCGCAAACAATCTGTGTCAGAAAACGTCGCATCACTTCGCACGTTCGGTCAGCCATATTTTGGCTGTTTTCTCGGCCAGGAGCGCACGGATCTCGAAAAATCCAACGGGTTACGCCATTTTAAGCCGAAAGCTATCGATTGATACGTGATTCATGCGAATCGGTGAATAATTGATGCGAATGCGAATCGGTCCAATAAACGTCGTACTTTCACACGAGTTCGGTGTGGACTAATTTGCGAATTTGGCGCACTGAGTCCATGAAATGCCACGCTTTCTCAAGTTTGGAGAAGCCTTGGAGCGAGATTTAGTCTATGCCCGGACTTTTAGAACTGGTGCTTTCGAAGTCCGGAAGCCATAAACTCAGCGATAACAGAGACGCAATCCGAGAAGATTACCGATAACTTCGCTCAGAGGGACGCGCCTGCTTGCAAGAACTTCAGTCAGCTCTAGTTGAAATGAGCTCGTATTAGATGATTGCAGCGGATTCGGGCGGCCCGCTCATCGTTTGCAAACGATGGAGCAAACGATGAGGCCGCCCAAATTCGCTGAAGGCGTCGTCTTCCCTGCACCCGCAGTAGTCAAAAATTCGGATTGTGCGCCGTCGGAAAGCGCTAGAACAAGGCGGCGAAGCCGCCGAGGACCGTGACTTGAAAATCTCCGATTTTCTAGAATCTATTTACTCTAAGCAATCTGACAATTGCAAGAATCTTACGGATTTAAGTTTCCAATGACGTAATTTGAAACCCTGAAAAGCTCGGAAATATTGAGCACTTGGGATACTTTGAAATCTAGACACGCTTGGAAATAACCTCATAAACTGCGAATCAACTCAAATCTGGCCATTCAATTTTGGAAAAATGCGTTAAAATTTTATTGAAATGCTGATTTTGTTCTCCATAATTTTTTCTGAAGTCAAAAAATGAATGAAGAAGGCCAGATGGGAGTGGATTCGCCGTTTATTGAGGTTATTTTCAAGCGTGTCTAGATTTCAAAGTATCCAAGTGCTCAATATTTCCGAGCTTTTCCAGGTTTGAAATTACGTCATTGGAGACGCAAATCCGTAAGATTCTTGCAATTGTTAGATTGCCCCCAAGAGTAAATTCGATAGATTTCGGTTTCAAATGGCGTAATCCATTGGAATTTTCGAGATCCGTGCGCTCCCGGCCGAGAAAACAGCCAAAATATGGCTGACCGAACGAACGTGCGAAATGGTGCGACGTTTTTTGGCACAGCTTGTTTGCGGCTGACAGACCGTGAAAACGATCGCCGATCCGAACGTCCGCTGTTTCCCGCACTTCGAAAATCGCGTCGGGACCTTTTCGTCGCCTTTTTCGTTTTTCGAAGGCAAAGCGCTGCGAAGTCAAATTTCGCGCGATTTGTGCCAATCGTCGCCATTCGGAAGTGCGTTTAAGGCGTCCGTTCCGCTGTATTCCAGTACTTCCATTTCTGTCCGCGTTTCGGGGATTCGTTTGTTGCGTGTTCCGATCAGCTCTCACGCGTTCGCTTACCTTTATCTCGCTGTTTTCAGAACCAATTTCGCCAAAATGAGCAAGACACACCCCCCAGAGTTGAAGAAGTTCATGGACAAGCACATGGAATTCAAGCTGAACGGTAACCGTCGGATCTCTGGAGTACTGCGCGGCTTCGACCCCTTCATGAACGTCGTCATCGACGACACCGTGGAACACAACAAGGACGGAACCGAGGAAACTATCGGAATGGTCGTCGTCCGCGGGAACTCGATCGTCACAATGCAGCCGACGGAGAGAGTTTGATCTCACTGGACACTCCGATGCTCGTTATAACTTGAATTGATGTTTACATGTGTTGTTCTTCTTGTTAATGAAATCTGAACATCACTTTCTCGTATTTGTTTGAGCTGTTCGGGCAGCGTTCGGTACCTTTTGTTGCAAACTGATTGTTTTGACGTCGGATTTCAGATGAGCGGAAAGAAGCGTCCCAGCCGCACCGAAGTGGATTGCGAGTACGCCAACCGCGGAATTTGGCTTGTGAAGGTTCCGCGCTACCTGTCCGAGGCATGGGAAAAGCAGCAGGGACAGGAGGTCGGCAAGCTAGCGTTTGCGGGACAGGAGATGACGCTCACCTCGTCGCCTGTGATGACTCCATCGTCGTCGTCATGTCAAATGTGAAGCCTAACCAATCGAAGATGAATAACGACGGAACTCCGAAAGAGCACAAGCTCGTGATGCACAGCGTCACCAACCAACTCGTGGCGATCTTTTCCGAGGACAAGTCCGGACTGGAGGAGCGAGCGAATGTGTCCACCGGAAAACTGGTTTTGGAGGGTCGAGTGAGTTCTGTTTTTAATGAGCCCAGTAAATGAATAATTTGAATTTCAGGTTGTGAAGCGTGCTGATTGTCGTCCTCCGGCCAGCAGCGACTATTTGAGCATGAAGATCAACAAGATTAAGGCTCGCTCGGAGCCTCGACGCAAGATTGAGCTTATGGACAAGGCGGAAGTGAAGTTCAAGCCGACTGCGATTCACGCCGAAGATCTGGTTCGAGAACGCGCGAAGAAGGAAGGCGCGAAGACCGTCCGCGCGGACAAGGACGTCGTCAGAGATGCGCTGTTTGCCGCTTTCCAGAACCATCAGTACTACCGTCTTGCTGATCTCCAGAAGCTAACCAACCAGCCTCCAAACTATCTTAAGGAAATTCTCGTAGAAATTGCCAACTACAATACGGCGCCTCCCCACCGATCGATGTGGGAGTTGAAGCCCGAGTACTGTAACTATGGACAAGGCCAGCGAGATGATGATGACGAGGATGATCTGGACGATATGTAAAATATATGTGGGGATGCGTGTTTAGTCGGCTATTATGTTTTTGTTTTTTTTTGGTGAAGCAAATAAATTATGTCCAATGTGTGTAAGGTCGAATGTTGTGTCGTGCTGAGTCGAGAGATCTACTGTTTTCGATAATTTTTTGGGATGGATTTGGTGTTAGGTGCGTAGTCTATTCTTCTGAATTTCTTTATACAGGGTGGGCCAAAAAAAAAACATCGACCCTATCTCAACGCCGTTGTGTTTTCGAAGGTTGCAATGTTAAGAAAAGTTGTTCCGCTTGTGATTCCGCATCGAATGAGCTAAAGATCACTACTCACACCTTTAGGGATGTGCACTTTTAGCCAAAAGTCTGGAAAATTTGTTAAGGAAATTGTACCGATTTTCAGATGGCCATAACTTTTCACTGGTCTGTCCGATTTCGACAGTTTTTTGTGATTTCGGTAGCGAAAAACAAGAACAACATTGTGCAAACCAAAAAAAAAAAAATTTTTTTTTGGCAAAATTTTTTTATTTTTGCCTTGGTCCCCCCTAACCTCTGAAAAGGGACTGGTCCAGACGTCTGAGAGGCTTGTCTGAAACATGGGTCAGAAACATGGAAAAGAAGCATGGAAGAGACATGGGTCGTCTGGCTCATCCATGTCTGGAATTCAGCTGTCTACACCGGATTTCACGGAGTTTTAACCCATTTTCTGGGCGTTCTTATCCGTTTTTTTTATCGTTTTTCACATTAATTTCTAATCTGCACAATGTTGTTCTTGTTTTTCGCTACCGAAATCACAAAAAACTGTCGAAATCGGACAGACCAGTGAAAAGTTATGGCCATCTGAAAATCGGTACAATTTCCTTAACAAATTTTCCAGACTTTTGGCTAAAAGTGCACATCCCTAAAGGTGTGCGTGGTGATCTTTAGCTCATTCGATGCGGAATCACAAGCGGAACAACTTTTCTTAACTTGCAACCTTCGAAAACACAACAGCGTTGAGATAGAGTCGATGTTTTTTTTTTGGCCCACCCTGTATGTCGTTTTACAGATCCGATGGCGAATTCCAAATTCGTATTGGATAAAACGACCACCATCGGCCGCATCGGGTGGATTAACGAGTGGGGCAGGGATTCTTCGGCGTTGGATCGTGCGACTCCCTCGTATATGATCTACACCAGGGCTGGACACATTCCTCACATGACCTGGGATACGGTCGGTTCGAAGTTGACACTTAAGCAAAAGGTGGAACTATTCCAGATCACCTTACCTTCTCAGTAAGCGGTTATTGGGTAGCCTCCGTGAGAAATACAGATGTTTTTAGTTATGAGTCCGTGGAGGTTATTAAGGAATTCGGAAAGGGTCTCAAGGCATTTTGTGGAATTCCGGTAATTCAACTTCTCCGTAATTCTTTACAATGTTTTGTTTAGGGCGACAAGATCGTCCATCTTTCAATCCTTGATCCAATAGGAACGTGCTACACAGGGTACAACGACACGAAGTCGGAAGCGATTTGGACGAAGTCAGGTCGACGAAGTGTAGTGGAGCGATTGTGTGATTCTTGTCAATGCCATTTGATTTAGATCATCCCTGAACATCTGAGGGAGATCGTGGAAAGCATGAAAGTGAATTCGTTTTCGACTCTTTTGGATTACGATACGCCAACGGACACGAAGAATAAGCGACTGACGAAGGCCGTGAATCGAACCTCCGATTGGCTCGATGACCTTTTCCGAATGGAACAGGACGAAACTCCGAGTGCCGTACGTTTACTGTTCGAAAGCGGATGATAACTTCTTGTTTAGCTATCCGCGGTTGTTGCGATAGGAGGAGGTTTCAGCGCTTTTCATCGCGAAAGAAGCGCCCGAGAATTAGGTACCAATCTCTTTGCGATGGGATTCTCCATCGATTTGGCGCCGTTTTCTTTGAATGAGAAGAATCAATTAAGAGTTCCATATAGCGAAACCGAAATACGAGCCTTGCTTGGCGATAGTTTGGTGAGGTTTGACTTTTCACTCAGTTTGATTACGGTATTTGCAGTCCTATCTACCCGAAGGAAAGCTACGACTATGCGAAGGGTCTTTCACTCCCGCTCAGATTATGTTCTTGATTTCGCTCGGATTCGACATGTTCGATTCTTCGTACGCCACAATGCTGGCGGAGGAAGGCAAAGCGCTCCGTTTGGCAAGCGACTTTCCCGCGAACCTTCAGTTCGCTACCTTAGATTTTACTGACAAGACGTAAGTGTTCTATGTAATTTTAATAATCAAATCTTGAAAATTTCAGATTTGAGGAAGATTTCACGCCTTTGTTTGAAGATTGTCAATGCTACACGTGTAAGAATTACACCAAAGGTTATCTCCGTCACCTGCACAACACAGATGAACTTCTTGGCCCGATGCTGCTGACCATGTATGTTCACTTCCTTTGATTTTCAAGCTAACATTTCCTCTTTAGTCACAATCTGACGGAATTCGACGAGATGTTTTCCCGAATTCGAGAATATTTAACATCGAATGTGAAGCAGTCATGAAAGAATGACGCGTGCTACACTGTTCTTTTGTTTTTATTGAGTTTGCATATCATTGTTGAAGTTGTTTGTTTACAAGTTGCTTAGGGGCGTTGGGATTTAGCGGTGTTAGCATGGCTTTTATTTGACGGTTGTAACCGTATCAAGTATTTTATTGTAAATCGAATAGATTTCTATCAGTTTCAGTCTTTTGGATGGCCTCGAATCCGGGTGCGAACGTCCGATTGGATTCGAGGTACGACTGGGTCGGACCTCCGGACAAAATCTCGAAGATAAGGCCTTTCCAGTGAGTTTTCAGTGTAAATGTCATTTTCAACCAAGGTTTAGGTTACGCCGCGTCGACAACGAAACCGTAACTGAGAAGAAGTACCGTTTGGCTCGCCAAGAAATGAACGAATGGAACAGCCGATTTTGGTCGGAGCACAATACGCTTTTTGAACGCCGTCGGGCGGGGTTCGTCGCCGAGGTAAGTGTGCACTTTTCCGCTCCTGGAATATTCAATTTACGCTTTGCAGAGGAAAAATCAGCTTAGCCGCATCGAGCACGTTTCCGCGAACGATATGTCAGAATTCTATCGCTCATTTTTGAATGAACGTTACCGCGACCTCTCGGCTTACAACAGGTAAGATCGCCCACGTATACTAAATGAATGCATCATTTTCAGGGAATGGTACCGTCGTAACTTTTCGTTGATCTGGCCGGCTCTGAAGGTCAACCTGATCCGGTTCGGAAGATTGTTGCGCCGTTGATTGGTCGTGAATCAGTGCAACAAACGTTAGATAAATGTACGGTTGTTAAATGTTAAATGCCCGGAAAAGAATACGTAGCTTGTTGATGCCACAGTCGACCGTTTTCAAATTCTGATATTTGGCTTCCAGTTGTTTCTTCTCACGCTCCGTATGTGGGAACAAGTTCTAGTTTTTGGGTTTACAGTGGATGAAACGAGTGTAGGGGTGTAAATGAAACGTATGTTTTTACAGGCACTCTGTGGACATCGCTGATTACTTAAATAGGTTTTTTGTTCGTCAATCGGGCATAATTATAATAAACAAAACGGGAAATCTTCCAAAGTTATTACTCTCAGGGAGAAAACTACACTTTGTGTATGGGAGGTTAGCATTTAGTTATTGAGGCCTCTGCGGTGCTGTTCGGACGCGGAATAGCAGTACAGTTCGCACTCTTGCTTGGTCCGCGGGGATCTCCAGAGGTTGAAATCGAGTTCGGGGCAGTATGGAAAGATGTAGGGTTCGCACTGATCAGTGTTCGAGAAGCGGTTGACCTGAAATCAGAGAACGTTTCCTCGGGAATGTTTCAACGGACACTTACCCTCCTGAACCAACGGTGAACCTTCTGAGCGGGGTCCCTGCTGTTGACGGTGACGTTAGGACAGCCGTTAACGATCAAATCGTGCCAAAGAATGAAAGGCATAGGGTCACAACCGCGAGCCGGGGATCCGATTGGACACGCGCAAAGCTGAACCGATGAAATATCGTAATCTCCTTATCTTGGAATCGGATTAACCAACCTGACATCCGTTCCGTTCTGTGACCACAGCGCAGTCAAGACCGGTGCACAGCATAGGAGGACAGTTTTCCACGATCATCTTGCCGAGATCAGCAATGATTTGACCATGCCTGCCTAAAGCAAAGGACGCGAATGGAACGCGGATCTGAGAAACGACGGAAACTTACGTTGGGAATACACGCCGACGGCGGCGTAAGCGACAACGGTCACGAAGACCGAAACGATTATTCTTCCGCGCATCTTTTCTTCGAACTGGAAGACGGGCACCCGCCGGGTTGACCAATAACGAAGGAAGTGGGCGGGACAGGAGCTCGAGAGACTAGGAGCATGAAGAAGGGAAAGATCCGGTTTCGGTTTGGGAGACCAAAGCACTGCTTCAGCCGACCAAGATCTCGAAGAGCCCTTAGGCTACCGAGAGTGAATCTACGCTTTTGCTCAGATCTGATTCCGCAATTTGCATATTTATCTTCTTCGTAATCGCAAGTTTTTGTTTATTGTCAAAAAGCGAGCGTCCTCTAGCCGCAGTGATAGATGGTTCCGTTCCCGATGACGATTCGCCTGCTGGCGGCGACGAGGACTAATCGCCAAACCAAAGTTGCGTGGTGACCGTTCCCGAATTTCACTAATTTCACACGGTGTAAACGTGTTCTTGTCAGCAGGAGCTCTCTTCTTTCTGATTCAACAAACACTTCTTGAATGGAAGGATTGCGGGATGGATCAGCGCGATTCGAATCGTTAATCGGGAGCATCTGCGACGCGCGTCGGCGATTAGCCCATTTGAAGATTCCCGCATAACAGCAACGGCAGAGGAGATCGCGACAAAAAATCATTTGACCTTCATTGTTTAACGTCGCCGTCGGGATTCCCATTCCGTAATTAGAACCCTGCATCGAGAGACCGATCATGAATGGAAGAACAACTGCCCCATGTGACAGAACTTGCACCCTGTTACGGTCATTTCAAACCTGTGAAATAACAAACCGCCTCGTCTTCTAAATCAAAGAATGCCCGTGCATAGCAGTAAGTCGCACAAAGTGAGACCTGTTCAGCTTTTATGCACCTTCATCCTCGACTCTACTCGTTTGTGTAATACAGCACAAACGCGTCTTTCGACTGAAACACAACGAAATCAGTGGAAATCTTATCTGCAAGAGATACCTGGAGAGATGTGTCGGGCGACAGTGGTCTTACGATGTCATCGTTGATCTCCAACCATTGTCTTGTTTTCGGGTTCTTCACATAGGCGTAGTAGTGACCTGAATTCAGGCTCCCAACGTGGTTCTACAAAAAGACGAGGTAGAATTTTAAGAACATCAGAGACTTACCGTAACCGAATACAACGAGTAGAAGCACTTGAGGTCGTCAGCCTTCTCGTGAAGGAACGGCTTCACGTTCAGCTGTTTCGAGAACCGCACGTTAACGTCTGTCTTCACGTAGTGGCTTTCAATCCCAGATTCCCCGAATCGCTTCAATTGAATGACCTGTACAACAATCAGTACATGACAAGGTTTCGCTCTAATAATCACCCACCAGAACTTTAGGAAGGCGCCACATCTTTGTGTATCTCGTCATTCGTTGCCGTTTCTTGCAGTTTGTACACTCGACCTCCACATCCTAAACATGGATTAATACAAAACGAATGATTAGAAATTATACCTCGGAGGAAAAGTACCGGTCAAGGCACTCCTCAAGTGTTGTTTCGCTCCTGTCCGTTTTCAAGTCCAGCGCCACGAAGAGCATTCCTTCAAAATTCACGGTTTGCTTCTTGCAGGAAGTGCACCGTTTTGGAGAAACCGTTTGCAGCTTAAAAGAAAAATTAATCACCTAAAAGCAACATAAAGCGCAATACGTTGAATATGTGGTTGATGGGCGAATCTGCAAACTTTCTGGAAATTGCTTCGTACTCGCGAGCATCAATATGAATGTTGTTTCCTGTGAAGTCCGGCATAACCACAGGCTTTGGACAGCTGACCTAAAGTGGAACAATCACAATTGTACTTGTGGATAAAAACATACGATATTGGTGTCCTCGTGGAGAGCATCGATCAAGATGTTTTCAAATTCAGCGGCATCGTGTTGCTGGCCATTCGCTAGGAATTCGTTGACGTACTCCGCAAAAACAGCCTGAACTGTTAGGTTAAAATCAAGTAGTGACGAGATTTTATACTCGGAAAGCTTCGGGTTGAATAGCGGCAAAGTCTCCACTCCACATCGTGTCGAGGAGTGCGGTGAACGCAGCCGATATCACTCCTTGCGAACCCATCTTGCTGTCTCTGAAAAAATTCAATACTAAATCTAAGTCTTTCTCCACAAATCATACCTGTTTATCACCCGAGCAAAATTCTTTTTGCAGAAAATCTCCCGAAGCTGGGGCGTGTTGGCAAGGGCTTGCAAGCTTGCGTTCATGAAACACGTGTTCACAATATTAATTAAGCCTGTGTATCCAGCTTGCTGCAAAACCATAATTACATCATGTATCCTTTTCATCAGTTTGACTTACAACTTGTCCTCTCCGTGACTTCTTCTTGAGATTCTCAACGCAAGCGCTGTAAACCGACATAACGTTACGCTGGAATTCCGCTCTAAAACAGCAATAGCTGCAAACTGAAGGTGTTTGAACTCACAGTTTCTTCTCGACAGGTTCCTTGGACGTCCGCTCCACGTAGCTTCGGGTGCTTTGGAGCGACGGTACTGATCGCGAAACGGAAGGCATTAGCGACGAAACGCTGTAAGAGACCGTCAGAAAAAAGGAAATGCAAAGCCTGTGGACGGATTGGAAGATCTGCGCTGTTAGGGAGGGAGGCAAGGGATCTGGCATACAAGCCAGGGACGTCAGTTGGACCGGTCAGTGCGTTCAGCGAGTAACTAATGAACTCAAAGAAAACACACCTGGCCTGAAGAGACATCGTGTCTGGTCTCGCGCCGCCGAGAGTCCGCACGTCCTTCGGCTTCCCAGTCTGAATCTCGAAGTCAACGCGACAATTTGCCTGCGGCTTACCTGGTCACCCCTGCTGAATCCGTTGGCGCCCACATTTGGCTTCCCTTTTCTGTCCGCGTTGGGAGGAAACCGCGCAGGAAGATCGGGCTTCTGTCGACCCAGAGAAGAGGTCCGTGTAGAGGGAGGAATTGGACGCGGAGGAGGTCCCGACTTGGCCGAAATAGTGAACCTCGTAGAATCTTCCGGTTTGATTCGCGGCATTCCGTTCTCGATAAACGGAATTTTGTCAGGAACAGTGAAAGCGCCCCTTTCGCAGGGCAGCGAATACAGAGAAGTCGAGGGTGGAAGGGACGGCCGGTGAAAGCTCTGCGCTTCTCCGGGAACGTTCGGCACCGGAGACGGACCCCGCGAAGACGGTCTCGAAATGGGCTTTAGAAGGTCGTAAGTTGGCGTAGGCTGCCTTGTCGTCCTCAGTTTCGCTATCGCATTGACAATATCGATATCACCGTCGCCCAGAAGCGAAGCTCTTCGGGGACATCCATCCGAACTGACCACGTAAGCCGGATACATAGTCCGCCACTTTTGGAAACCGCCCTTCAGATAAACAGGGGCTGCTTTTGGGCGACAGTTGTTGTTATAGTCATAGAGAGCCGCGTAGAGGACTCCGGCGCAGGAGTTCTTGATAATCTTCCCATTAGCTTCCAGTGGATCCAGCTCGTCGCCCGAATCCATCAGCACCACCAGGTCGAAGTCGGCCAATCGGTTTAGTAGAACTCGGGAATTCAACTGCACAGACTTTTGTAGAACTTGGAAGATGCATCTGAAATCCAGAATTGAATAAATTGACCGAAACACCTGTTTCATACGAATTTTCAAGGCAGCTCCTGGGAATCCCGACCACAGAGATCTGTGATTCCTTGGCGTATTTGATGAATTCGGTCTTCACTTCCCGAAAGTCCACAATTAGAGCTGATTTCAGTTCCCGTCCGTCGTCCACGAATTTGACGAGATCTACCGGCGAAATAACGTAGTTCGAGCTCCTCACTGAAAGCGGAAAATATATAAAAACTGTAATTTTAACTCCCGCTCACCACACTCTTTTCGCTTCTCTTTGTCTGGAACTTGTCCATATATACCGTCTTCTTGACCATTCCGAACCATAGAAATCTCTTTGGATTTATATAACTCTGCTAATCTGTTCTGGCACTCTTCGAGACTTTCTAAACTTTTCTTGTTGACCAATTGAAGATGCTTTCTGCTCTGTAATACTCGATTGAAAAGCTTCCACATCGGTCCCACTTACCACTGCATCGCTTCGTATCGTCCTCGCAAGGATAGGATTCTCCGAGGTCACCGTTTCGCAGATCTCACAGATCCTGAACAAATAAGTGAACTCGCCCTCGATGTTTCCCTTCGCGCGCTCCTCCGCGACTCCTTTCTGCAACATGTCGATGTTACAAAGCAAGCTGAAAAACAATCATCAAGCCAAATGAAACCCGTGCTCTGGCTTACTTTTCCAAAGACAAGCTTGGATCCTGAAACTTAAGGCGAAGAGCCTTATTGAGAGCAGCATTGCTTTTCAGCTGATCCAGGCTTGTGTACACTATACCCTGAAGAGCAGGATCATCAGTGGTCATCTTGTGATCCACCGAGCTGACCCGCAATCTGGAATCTGAAAGCGAAGCAAAATGCGCTCGGATAAAATCAAATCTGAAAACAGCGCACGACAATGTGTGCGGGTCGATCGAATGTGGCGCTTTGCAGAACAGCTGGCAACGCCGCGGAAGCCTACGGCCGAGAGGCGCTCCGCAGCGGAGCATCCAAACGCTTCGCTTTTGGATTCAACGCGGATTCGCGGCGTTCTCGACGCTCTGGGCTTCGTCGTGGGTGGCCGCCATTGTGTCGGCAATCGGTGGGAAAAGCCTTAAATAATCGATTCCCCATTAGCGTCCTCCGCCGCACCTGGATTGCCCTTTGCGTTGAAGAACTCGTGGATGCCGAGAGTTCGGGTTGTTTCATCCTTCTTTTCGTTGACTTTATTCTCTAATAAGCTCTCGATTTCAGAAATGAATGTGGCAATCGTAACCATAAGCGACTCGTCGTTCCAAGATGCTTCGTTGGATCGAAGCGGCCCCCTAATGCGCGAACTCCTCGAGAAATCTGAGAAGCTGGGGGTCACAGTCAGCAATGTTCTCATCATTCCGGACGAAAAAGAGCTGATTTCGAAAACCCTGGTGGATCTTTGCAATTTAGCGGTCCAGGTGTTTACCGTCTCCGCTCGATTCTAACCAGTTCTTATTAAGGTGGTTCTGACTAGCGGGGAACTGGATTCGCCCCTCGAGACGTCACTCCTGAGGCTACTAACTCGGTCATTGAACGAGGTTTGTTTCTTTCGCTTTCTATTTCACGGTTTTACCTTTCAGCCTGTCCGGGAATCGTCGCTGCTCTGCTCAACAAGGGTCTTCAGGCGACACCTTTCGCAGCTCTAACGCGTTTGGCAGCCGGAATCCGTGGATCAACGCTAATCGTAAACATGCCGGGCAACCCGAAAGCAGTCAAGGAGTGTTTTGAAGTGCTCGAACTTATTCTGACCCATGCGGTGCAGTTAATTAATGATAACCGGGATCGTGTGGTGGAAACCCACAAGAATCTGGCGTAAGGAAAGCCTCATTTTGTTGCCAACATTGCCTTTACAGCTGACGTGCAAAATTTTTAAAAATCAAAATGGAAATTTTAGTTATCGGTGACAGAATTGTTCGTGAGTTCTTGCTACGAGCGTTTGAACCATATAAAATACTTTATGTTCAATAAATTTTCACATAAGTTTTTGAAATATTTTATTGTGGTGTTAGGCGGTGCACGATGGATCCGAGGGCGATACCTAAAGTAAAAAAGTGTTTCTGGGAGTTTGATACCGGTGTCCATACGGGAATCCAAGGACATTTGAGATTTGCTTGACCGCAAGGATTGTGGCCTACGGCACAGTACCAGTCGTGGTAGAAGAACAGGAACATTGTAATAAAAACAAGCGAAACGTAGAAAATAAGGGATATAATCTCCAAACGCCGGATGACCGTCTGCCACTTGCTATTCAAGTCATCCTGAGGTATTAAGGAAACCAACTCTTGTCTGAAAATCTTTAGTTTGCGGTTCACCTACAAATCTGGTTACCGTATCCCATTCACCGACTTTTCAATCTTCACGATGCTGCCGGTAAGGTCTTCGAGGAGCTGGTTAAAGTATTGGTACACAATCATGTTGTCGTACTGTGCGATGCTGAGTCGCTTCCGAAGGTTCTGCCTTGGCGAGGGTGTCACTTCCTGGAAGAAGAAGTACGTGTTTGCCACAGAAAATTTCTCAAGGGTGCTTGATTTCGATGAACAGAAGCAAAAGCTAGTGCAACGAATCTTACCTCCGGGACCGGAAGCTGGTACTCTCCGAGTAACTGGCGCTGGTCCTGGGCTTCTTCGGAACCGGGCGGGATCAAATGGAGCAGCGACATTGCGACGGAGCGGGCGCAGCCCCGTACCCGGCCGCTGCCGTCGCCGACGGACCCGTTGACGGATGGCGTGGTGAGCAGTCGTTCCTTGAGAACAAATTCAGAGGGTTAAGAAGTGCCTCCTCAAGCGCACGAAAGCGAATTTCAGTGAAGAAAGCGAAGTTTCTTTTGACTCCAACAAAGGTCAAACTCACCGTTGAAGGAAGGCGATCTCTCCTAGCTGTCCTGTGGTAGCTGAGCGTCCTAAAAACGATTTTATTGATTCGGAGAAACGAACAAACCTGGTGAGGCGATTCTTGCTGATGTCGAAGGCAAGCCATTTGAGGTACCACGGGATCTGGTGTTTGATGCGAACGTCCCTTTCGAGAAAGACGAACATCGAAGTGGTTACGGTAGAGAGACCGATTATGGCGAGAAGAATGAAGTAGTAGAGACCTGAGAAAGAACATTGAATAAATTGACAAAGTTAGCCAAGGCAACCCCAACGCACCTATTAAAGGAATTCCGGAAAAAGAACCTCGTCCTCTCCGACTCGACATGCTGAACTTGGGCATGTCTTCCACGATCGCCAACAAGATGACTGACATACTCATGAGAGTCATAATGCCGAGTCGAAACTTTGCGTCTCTAAATTGATAAAGTCCAATAACGTCTCAACAATAGTTCAAAACTCGCCTGACTCGGCCACTTGTGCTGGGAGTGTGGAATCCGATAACTGCGACCAGCGTTATGATTGTACTCGGAATCACAAGATTGAAGACTACAAGAAAACCTGATTATGCGATTAAATTTTCAATCTCTACCGTAATAGAAGCTTTGTCTAACGACTACCAAATCCATGATGACCATTTCCCAGAAAAGCGGAGGGTCCAGATAGTCGTAGAGAAAACCGTCCGACATTATATGAGTGTGGGTCAGATCGAGTTGCCACTCTTGGTTGTCGTAAAAGTCGATGAGTGAGAGGTTTTTGGTGTACAGAGAGTACCTGAATAGAAAGCAAGCATATAGAAACCAGAACAGAAAGCCTACTTTATGGAATCGTTGGAGTGAGCCCATGATCCAAAGAGAAGAGTGCACTGCTGGCTAAAACATTTATATTACAGTAATGACTAGAATTCCAGGACGCACATGTCGAAGGGAAAGAATTTCACATCGAGTTTGCAGAGGGATTCGGTCGAAAAAGGCAAATAGTAGCGGATGTGACCCGTGTAGTTGACCCGAACGTCGTTGTTGCTCAACAGTTTCACCGCATCGTTGAAATTGTGCTGAAAAGGTCATTTTGAAAAGCTTTAAGATGATAGTGGCTTACACTGTAATACAAGGAAAACTCGGGAATCCAGATGTCTTCGGAAGCGAGGAAGATCTCCGTCGCACCTTCGTAGCTTTCGGGGTTCCACCGCAGAAACTCATCCTGCCAGTACTTAAAAAGATATTTAAATTAATAATTTATTATCGTATGTCTTAATTGGAACAAATGACCGTAAGCCTTCTTTTATACTGAGCAACCTAAAAACTGATTACACTTTTTATTTTGTTACTTCGGTTTTGGAAATCGGTTTCAAGTGCATAATTTAATGTATCATTTGTAAACAAGCGTAAAAATTGAAAGATTTTTTTCAAATCAAGGAACGTAAAAGGCGTTCATAAATTTCATTTCGTTGCTTTGTTTTTTTTCAAATACTTTCCAAGTTCCACAACCGAAAAAACAGTAGCGTCACATTTTGCGATGATCGCGCCTAATTCAGGAATAATCGCTTTTGACTGAGAACATTTAAAATGACGAATCGATTGCAGTAAACTCCAAGGACTTGGATATCTTCCTGCTTTCGGTCTCATAATCCGTCCATCGTCACCCCGTTCGTCTTCAAGTTCTCCCCCGGAGGCGATCAGGTTCGCCGCGGCGACGGTGAAACCACCCGCCCTCGCGCCTCGGCGACGTAAAAATCAGGTTCCCGCTACGCCAGCCGCGCTTCAAACCGTTTTTGGGCTTCACTTGCTCAATTACGATGTCAAGCTCTATGCCAATTCACCTCTTGTTTCAGAGTGACCTCCATGATTTTAAGGATCTCATTTGTGCTCCTGGTTTTCATCCAGCTGACACTTGCTCGAAAAGCCACTTCTCAGAGAAGAGCCTCGCCAGTAGCCACAAAAGCAGGTTGGTTAAAGGTCGACCGCGCCTCGTTCGGAACCGGTCGCTGCACCTGAAACTTTTGAAAAATTGTTTATTTTAAATGAGAACCTTCGATCGCGACTGTGGAACTGCGCTTGCAAGGACGCTGGTGTAAAGGACCGACGCGCTTCTTTGTGCAGTTAAGACGCATTTTCTATCATAAGCACATTGATCAAAAGCTAATCCTTAAGAACGTCGAAGCGCTTTCCTCGCTGCACTCTACAAATCAATGTTCCCTTAGGTGTTCTCCTCGCGTTTCCGAAAATTCTTGAGAGGGCCCATTGAAAACAGAGTCGTTTTTCGTTTCGAAATCATCGTCGAACGACGTTCTCCTCCGAGTGATTATCCAACTAATCCTCTGTTTGCCTCATTCCTCGTCGCGCTTCGAGTCCATCGGCGTTCTGTGCATCATTCATCATTCGAATGTCATATAATCGCTGTTCGCAAATAAATTTATGCGTTATCGGCGACCGCTGTTGTTTTCTCAAAATAATCGTCACTTACTCGAAAACCACGAATTTCCTTGAAAGTACAATTCGACCTTGATTTCAGTAATCCACTTTTGCGATGCCGGCGTTCCTGGCACGTGTGGACCCTACGGCGTTTGCGTGAAGAAGGATTCTGGCAATCGTTGCAAATGCCCCGACGGATGGATGGGACGCGGCTGCAAACGTAGGCCATTGTCCGATCTGTCATTCCTTAAGTTTTTTCTCCTTCAGGTCCTTGTCAGGACGTCTATCGATCTTGCGAACGCTGGTATGAGGAACGAAGATGCGTCTGGACACGACCAATTTCTCCGTTTTTTGAGGGTATAGTTTGACCAAAGCCAAGATTCCTGGGCAATTTCAAAAAAGCAATTTAAAGGGGCTAAGACCAATACAAAATGTGCTTGAAAAATTCCGTAAGATTCGAAAACTACCGCTGGAAGACAAAAGAAAACCAAACACATGTTTAGTTGATTTCAGAAAATAGATCAGAGTGGGAAGTCCTTTCGTTCACCTGTTAAACTGCACCAGTTTCAATCTATTCCATTTTCGTAGTTTTTAACTCATGAACTTCCTTTAGACAATTGCGCTTTCTCTTGTGGACGATGCCAAAGCAATGGAAGAAGTTAGTTCCAGCAGATCTTTGAGATATGAATTTGGGAAACATTCAGAACTAAATCTGGCACTGCCGCCCGTTCTCGAGTTCCTCGCTTGGTTTATCGGAAGGTGGGAAACGGAGACGACGACAGGAGATCGGTTCCCGGTTTCCATGAGTGGACCTTACAAGGAAACGTTGGAGGTGCAAATTTCCGACGTGCCCAGCTTCGACCGCCCTCCTCTGAACATCAGGTACAGTTCAGGAAATAGAGAAGTTCTGTCTTCGGTGTTTTAATGCAGCTGTACTATCTTAAAATCCCTTCAGTTGGAAACCAAGATGACATCATGCTGCGGTGGTTCCCTTGTTCCACGCTTGTCGTGCAACTCGGAGTGTTCGGAAAAGTAATAACAAAAGAGAATCTTCCAAGCCCTCCGTCCATTCCCCGGGGACTATATGCGCACAAATCGGACGATTTTTCTCATGTCGTTTAATTATGCAAATTTGATGCCACCATGGGCTTGCACGCTTCCTCAACTGCTTCGGCTCCCCTGTTTATCTATGTTAATTGTTGATGGCCTGGCAGGAACTTCTAGCGTCAGACGCATCGGATATCAAGGGCGAATCGGAATGACCAGAATCGGGATTTCGCATTTGATTGTCTTTATAAATGAGGAGCAGACTCGGATTTGTCGTAAAATTATGCAAAGTGGCCCCTTCATCCGCTATTAGTTCTGAGGCCGCGGGCACATCCCTATAGGTCCATTTTCTTTCTGGAGGGCGCGAGCGGGCCGGAGTTGTAAGAGGAGGCAAATGGTGGCGGTCGGGAAGACAAGAGCAGAGTATCACTTCGCTTTGTTGTCGGGAAATCAATTAAAATACATTCCCGCATGAGATTGATTTGCATGCAAAATGGGGCTACGAGGAGCAGGCGATATCAATCTAGGGCGCCTTCGCTCGCTAAGAATTCCGTCGACTCGAGGCGGTTGTTATTGTTTCTAGAGCAGAGCAGCGCCGCTAACGAGGGCCGAGTGTGAAGCGCGTTGATGAATACGATATTCCCGAAGCTGGCGGGTTGAGGGGACCAATCGAAGCGAGGGAAACAGAGCCCGGCGCCCGGAACGACCACACAATGAATATGCAAATGTTTTAGCGTCGTCGCTACCACCAAGGACCCGCAGAACCCGGACTCGCATCGTGAATTCGGGTTCATGACAGTGAAGCCATTCCTGGAGGACACCGGCTTCGCGGAGTTTGATAAGCCCGATAAAGGCGACGACCTGGTGGCCATAGAGATGACCAGCAACACGGGTGAGTCGTCCATCTTGCTCCGACTGCGATGGATTGAGATAGATGCGAGTTGCGGAAGAACCTAATCAGCGACCGATTTGAGTTATTAATCAGCGAAAACAAGGACGCCGTTATTTCAGGATTGATTACTATCGAGGAAGGAATCCTCAAGGGTACGGAAATAAATTTCGAAGTGCGCTATAAGAAATCATTCTTCGGTTCGACGCACCCGACTGTCCCTAAATCGGTAAGCCCCGCAAGGACATTCAGCTTAACCGGATTCTCCTAGGCCACGCGGAACTTCCGGATCCTCAATGAGAATCTGCTCGAGGAACGCGTCGTCGTGGAGAACGTGTTCGGCCAGCGGCGGAAGTGGCTCAAGCGCTACCGCAAGACCTTCGACTACCTTCAGGATTTCTAGGCACCTGGCCTGCCGCGTGTGCCACTTTCCTCTGTCTTCCAAATAATAAAGCACTGTTGGCTGTTGTCGGAGGCGGCGAGCCGCGAAACCCTCGGGGACTTGGACGGGTTTAGGACCCCAAAACTTGTCAAAAGTTTGAAGCGAAGCGCAGCACCAAGAAAGGCGCTAAAGCGATCAATGTGGTGCGCAGAAAATCGCCGCCAGTCGGCTAAGAGAAAGAAAAGATGCTCCCTAATAACACGTCGTTATTAAATAAACACCCCCGAAGACCAAAACTCGGAAACGGAAGCAGAACAAGCAGAAAAGACGCGGCACTTACCAGTTCGAAGCTCCCGGAGAGGCTGATCGTGTTCTTGACGGCGTCCTATAAAAATCGGAATCATTTTTTGCAGAGGGATTTGCGGCGGAATATGAGCGGAAGGATTGTAGCCGCGGAAAGCCGAGTGGAAGGGTGCAGAATGAAAAACGCGGTCGTTAAGCAAAGAATTGGAGGAAACAAGGTTTGTTTTCCTCTCTTTCACCAACCATAACGCCATCACGCAAAAGTATAATAAGCCTAATCGGAGGGTTTCCGAGAGAGTTACTCGTTAGCACAAGAGGGGAGCTGGAGAATTCCACTCACCAGTTTAATGATTTGGTACAAGAAGACGCTCATCGACACGGAAACGATTTTGTTGGGATGTGTCACAGGCCTCGTGCCTTTCCTGTAGTACCTGCAAGAGTCGGAGAATCGGCTACTCAAGCAGGGGACTAACTTGCCTGAGCAGATCGTCGTGGAGCCGGTACGTCACTGGAATATCTGAAAACAGGAGGTTTGAGAATCGGCTTATTAAAAAGACGTTTATGATATATGTGCCTGAAAGTTCGCTTATTTCGTTTTGATCAGACCCCTCGAAACATTTGTACAACTAATGCAAAAATAAAATCAGCAGTTCAGGTGGCTTACTTCCACAATACAAGGTGGCTTACTTCCACAATACAACCCTTACAAGAAATTAGGAAAGAAGACGGTGGTTACCTTTGCGACGAAGCGTTCTAAAATTTTCCGGGAGCAAGTAGTCGCTCTTGCCGAAAGCACGACGATCCCGAGACGCGTGGAATCTTCATCGTCATCGCGTTTCAGCGAGATTTCGACTAAATCCTCCGCGAAAACGGTGGGAAGGAGCACGAAGGCGGCAAGGAAAACGAGGGGTAGAAGGATTGAGCGGCGGTTCGGGTGGCGGGAGGAAGAGTTGAGCACTGAGGGGGACGTGGCGTCGGAGCAGTTCAGAAGGCACAACGGTAAGGGCGCGAGCGAAGACATCTCGGAGCGGAATTCACATGCGAGCGAAGGCGGAAGGCGAGATTCTGTTGCACTGCGGAGAAGCTCGATGCGACGACGCCGACGCATCGGATTCTTCGGGTGAAGGAGGGGGACTTCAAGGAGAAAACTTGCAGACAAATATTTTTGAGAGAAACAGCCGAAGGGGAAAGAAGAGCCAGCTAACCATATCGGACCCTTTGCTGCCGACTCGGCCATGCCAGCTTCAATGAGCCGCCACTCAGACCACGCCCCTTCCTATGATAGTATATCCGGAAAGGGCTGCGCAGTTTGTCGTTCGATTATTGTGACAGAATCACAAGCTCGAAGAGCAACATCGATGAAAAAGGTGAACCGCCTGGTCTACCGATTGACGTACCTTTACTCAAAACACTCAAACTGGAGGGTTCGTGAGTCGCGCTCGAATCTCGAAAGCGTACCGTAAGGAGAGCGTTGTCATCCGCATAATCAAATGTTACCAACTGATTATACAAGATCGCCGCATCGTCCATGCACCATCACGTCCGTCATAATTCAAATTCTTGCTAACGTACAAACCTCAAAGCTGCAGCGACTTCTACTTCAACTCAAGGATTACAGCGTCTCTCAAACCAAGGGGAAGAATACGAGATCAATTAGGAAATTATAGACTCAATGACTTTATGCCAAAACAGCCACGAGAAACAATAACAACGGTGGAAACAAGGCAAATGGAATCGCTTATTTGCTCTCCTTGACCTGGAGTCCTGGGGAAGAGACTGCTTCAGCTTCTCAGCCTTTCCTTTGTCCTGAAATAGCAAACGAATTAGGCAAATTCTAGCAATCCTTCATCTCTCAGAACGACTTTGCAATCCCACGAGCCCAATCAATACGGAATACACTCCAATTGGAGCATTACTCACCTGAATCACAAGGGTGTACAGGTACTTGCTGCAACGGACCTTGAACTTGACATTGTCCTTGTTCTTCTGAATCTTTACGGACTTGGCGTCCTTCCTGCGGGCGGTGACAAGGAATTCCTTGATTTCGTGGATCTGACGCGGCATACCTGAAACACAACACGAAAATTAGACACTATATTTCAATAAACAACGATCGAACAATCGATATGCACATCTAAGCCACAATGAACACGTAATCAAACTAAATCGTTGAAACTGACAGCAAAAACGGTTAGAAAGAAAGTTGCACCGAAAAATACAAATGCCCAGCTTCTCGAACGTAAAGCCGCGCTTTTATACACTATTCACGCACGTGCCACCTTAACCGACATCCTAAAACGTGGATGGCGCTATTTTGCATCATAGAACGTCGCAACCTTGAAGAAATGGACAAACGGACGGAATTTCCATCCTTCGCTTTTTGGGCCTCGCGAGAATCTACAGCGACGCTCGCATCGTTCGAATCGCTTCTCTTGGGGCTACGGTATCCATTTACGAATGTTCCGTGCGGGACCGGCCACCGCTAAGATTCGTCGCACGTTCGTTTCGCCGCGCGCGCGAAGCGCGTGTCTCGATTCGACGTCGGAATTTCGAAGTCTGAAACAATGTCCAGAAAAGACGTCTGAACGGATAGACAGACTTGAATGGGACGCGTGGAGGTCAGTCTAGACTGAATGATGACGGAACGAAGTGGCGGCGACAACCGTTGCGACCCTCGGCAGTTTCGGAAGCGGTTGTGCGCAGTTCGGAGCGGTTGAAGGAGCGAAACGTCCTAGAAGGCGAAGATGTCCGCTCTTAAACAGGACCTGGAAGCCATGACCCCGGAGGAGTACTACAAGCTCAAAGCCTCTGGCTTCGACACGGAGCCCGAAACCATCGAGGTCGATGAGGATGTTGAGGAGTTGGACTTCACTCGGCGCCGAATTCAGAAAATCGAAGGCTTCGAGTTTCTCAAGAAGATCAAGCTGCTCTGCCTGCGATGGAATTTGATTTTGAAGATCGAAAACGTCAGTATGCTGACCACTTTGACGGAGCTCGATCTATACGATAACCAAGTATGTCGCCCCCTCTTGCGTAACTAAACCCTTACCTAACTGCTTTTAGATCACCGTTATCGAGAATTTGGATGGCCTTGTCAATTTGGAAACGCTCGACCTCTCCTTCAATCGTATCACCAAGTTGCAAAATTTGGGCAAGCTTTCCAAGCTGAAAACTGCTTATTTTGTCCACAACAAAATCGAAAAGATTGAGGGGTTGGAAGCTGTAAGTTGATAGTTTTTCTCATCTCCTAGCGCGACATATTTCAGCTCGAAAACCTCGAATATCTTGAAATTGGCGACAATCGCATTCGAATAATCGAGAATCTCGAGAAGAACGGGAAGCTGGAGCGACTTTTTCTAGGTGCCAATCAAATCAAGAAGATCCATGGCGTTGGGCATCTGCAGAAGCTGCAAGTGTTGAGCCTTCCAGCGAATGCGATTGAAGACATGGAAGGACTTGAAAACTTGACTGCTCTCCGTGAGTTGTACCTGTCTCAGAACGGAATTCCGGCGATCGGACAACTGAAGAACGAGAAACTTGAAATTCTCGACATCAACCACAACCGCGTTCGGAAAATTGCAAATGTTCGTCATCTGAAAAACCTTACTGACTTCTGGGCTAAGCACAACAAGGTATGACTATTTTACCCTGTGCTCGTTAATTCGTTTCTTTTGTTTAGATCGTGGACTGGTCCGATCTCGACGAGCTGGCTGCACTTCCCAAACTTTCTTTGGTCTACTTGGACTTCAACCCACTGTCCAGCGATAGCAACTACAGGAGCAAAGCGATCCGTGCTCTGCCCCAGGTCAAACGTATTGATGCTGAAGTCTGTCGCTTGTAATAATTTATTTACAAATCTTAATACTTATTTATATTACGGAAATAATTAAACCGGCCAACTGAGTCAAATTATCACAAAGTGAGAACGGAACAAGATCAATCTTTGTACAACACATCGTAATGTCCCGGAGTGAACAGTACGTAGATGTGAGGCCTGGGACCTTCCACAACGGCCTGTTCTTCTTCGATCGTCCCGTCGATCAAATCCAGGTTGTGTCCTGCAGGCGACGAGTTCTGGTTGAGATGCTGTACACCGAAGACCATCCCGAGCGCACACGACAATGCGGTGATGCCGAGAGCGTCAGCTTCCTTCCACGTAGGTTCAACTTCTCTCGCGACCCACTCCTTCATCGAAGTCACCGTTTCATCTCCGATGAACATCATGTAGTATCGCTCGTTCTCGCGTAGAACTACAGCCGACATGAGCCTAAATCACGGTTTCTTAACACCGAACCAAGGAAATGGAGTCAAATTACCGGAGGAACGAGGTGAAGTAGTTGTTGACGGCTTCGTTGGTCAAAATGTTATCAGGAGTGATTTCTCCGCGAATAACACCATCGATCGCGTTTGCCACCTGCAGGGAATCCAGGTTTAACGCTGCGCCTAGGGACTACCGGACTTACCTGTTCATGCATATCGTCGATAATAAAATCGGCGTATCCGATGTTGATGATGCGACGTACCCAATCATCGAGGTTCGTCCGGAACTGGGCCATCAACGCTGCGTCCCTCTGGAATTGGTCGAAGAGCCCAGCGACGATTGCGCGATAGAAGCAGTTTCCGTCGCGCCTCACGAATTGCACGTGCTGGTACTCCGACTGTAAGGCGGCCGCGTTGATGTGGAACGGCGTACCCTCTTCGTACCTGGCGAGCAGCGCATCCATCGTGCTCCGCTCGCTCAAAAGCGGCTGCTTCTTTTGCTCGGTTTCAATTTCGCGCTGAATCGGAAAAATTAGTTCGAAATACTGACAAGGGAACGACGCGAAGTGCCCCCCATTCCCTCCGATCGGGCTGAAATTTGGCACAATCCCTATATGAGATATCCCTATATGAGACTAGAAAAGCCCCAAAATATTAGCTGCCCTAACGCGAACAATGAAAAGTTACGGAGTTTTGAAGTTGAGAATTTCGGGGCACTCAGGGTGTAGCAGGATTGAACCTTCAAACAACATGTTTGTTTAACAAATTTTGTAGTGGGCTGGACTGGCAGTCTGAAGGTCGGGGGTTCGATGCCGGAGGACGCGATCCGAACTTTTTCGGCGCGGCGTACCCTCTTCGGGAGCGAAATCAGAGTCCTGGTCAATTTCGTGCTCAGAATCGGACGCCACGCCGAAAAAGCGAAATTCGCGGACGACTTTGGGTTGAAGATTCAATCCTGCCTACACCCTGAGCGCCCCGAAATTCTCAACTTCAAATAGCTGTAACTTTTCATTGTTCGCGTTAGGGCAGCTAATATTTTGGGTTTTTTCTAGTCTCATATAGGGCTACATGTGTGCCAAATTTCAGCCCGATCGAAAGGGGGCACTACGCGTCGTTTCCTTGTGAGTGGAAATCAATACCTCCTGCCGCTGGACATCCTCCGCGTACGCGATTGCCGCGATGGCTTCTGGTGAGATCACGGGCTGACTGTTCGGGCTCGCCTTAAACACAACATCATTCTGAGAAACACAAATGTTTGGAGGCACCGAACTCTCGCTCCCACTTCCGCCCTCTTGCTCATACTGAGACATGGGACGAACGGCTTGCACAGGTTTCGAGCCGAAAGGTTCGTTCGTCGACGGTCCGGCGACATCGGCAGCAGCCGCCGGCTGAGGCGCCTCTTCCCCAGCCGCAGTTACGGCTTCGTTATGCACTTGACCCAGGCTGTCGTCGATCGGCATTTGGATTCTGAAATCACACTCGTGAAAATATAGAAAACGACATCCACGAAAACACGCTTAATAACAGATTCAAAGCTGATTTAAGAGTCACGAAACAAGAGTCACAGTAAAGAATAAAAATTCACGCTTCGAAATTCGGATTTCTCAGGCGATCACAGGACCGGCGTCACTGCGAAGTTCTCGGATGTGCGCGGGGCTTTCCGGAGGCTTTGGAGATTTGAGGAGTTACAGTTGCCGCGTGTGCGCGAAGGGGAATCGCTGCGGGAGTGGGACTTCTTGTGAGAGGCGGGGCCTCTCGCTCGCTGGTTGGATCTAAAGAGTTTTGAATTTTAACTCCTTATATGCAAGGTTATGCAAGGATAGTTTCCGTGATCGTCCAAGGAACCTTCGGCTGAATCTATCTGCTGTTGACCTTCGGACTCCATCGGTTTCAGTTTTGCTGATTCAGAACCCGATTCAGAACATATGAGTTTTCCTGTTAAAATAGACTGTATAGCCTGTACACCTGCAATCCAAGTAAAAAATGCAAATCTTTTTTAGCGGCAAGGAAAATATCTTTTATTGACGGGCCGCGCGCGCTATTGTGCGAAGTTTCAGTTTCAAAATATGTTCTGAGTCGGCGCTTCGCGCTTCCAAAGAGCGCGCCGATTTCGCAGTTTAATAAATTTTTTCGAAATACTGCAAATTATATATTATTTGGTTCCAAATTTTGTGCTTAGTCGATTGAGCCCAAAACACCTGCAACTGTGGCCAATTCGGCTTTTGCGGCACCAATTTAGGCGCCGACGCGGTTGCAAAACCGACTGGCCCGCGGCGACGGCGAAACTCGTGCAAACGGTTATAGGACATTATGGTACCGGACATTATGGTACCTGGACAAAATGGTACCTGGACATTATGGTACCTGGACAAAATGGTACCTGGACATTATGGTACCTGGACAAAATGGTACCTGGACATTATGGTACCTGGACATTATGGTACCGGACACATTTGAAATTGGATGAACGTGCGAAAATTCCAAAGATCCCCCATTACAGTAGTTCTATCGAAAGCATCGGTATGTCACGCTTTTTTTTGCTCGATTGCTTTTAATTTTGCGTTTATCGTACTCTCTTCTTCTTAACTGCTTTTGCGCGTTTTCTGCTGCTGCTATGGATCTTGTTACGAATAAAAATAATGCGCTCGCCGTTCTTGATGGTTTTGCTTATCGGAAGCACAAGTTGAACAACGCTAAGACTACGCAATACTGACGTTGCGTGAACGTACAAAAGGGATGCCGTGGACGCGCCGTGGGGGAGGCTGGATCGCGAGAGGTTCGAATAACTCAGGATCACTCCGATGGATGCGGCGCTTTCGAAAATGGTGTTTCTCTGGAACTGCGCAAGCTCCGAACGTCCGTAAAGCGTCGTGCGACAAACACTGGAACTCGAGGACAAACACTGGAACCACTACTTGGCGCCTCACCTGGCGCGGATGCAATCCTGCCAACCCCAACGCTCGCAATGAGTCGTGGCGCTAATTTGTCTTTATCGTTGTTTCTTGTTTTTGTTGAATAGATATATTGAATATTGAATAGATGGATAGATATAGAAAAAAGCCTGAGCCTAACGCGAACGCGCAAGATTAATATGGTACCATATTGTCCAGGTACCATAATGTCCAGGTACCATTTTGTCCGGTACCATATTGTCCAGGTACCATAATGTCCAGGTACCATTTTGTCCGGTACCATTTTGTCCAGGTACCATAATGTCCAGGTACCATAATGTCCAGGTACCATTTTGTCCAGGTACCATAATGTCCAGGTACCATAATGTCCAGGTACCATAATGTCCGGTACCATATTGTCCGGTACCATTTTGTCCGGTACCATTTTGTCCGATCACCGTGCAAACGGGCGGTGTGTTTATCCGGGTTCAACGAGCACTCCAAAAACACCGATCTGACGGTAGCATCGCTTTCGCCGCAATCCGTCCATTTCGCCTGGCGCGCGACAATATGCACTCACATCGGGCGATTTGACGCAACCGAACTTCAAGGACCATTTTTAAAACAAGCAATGTGGTAAAGGATTCTCTCGTGTTTTGTTCGTAGAACGATATCCCCAAGCCTTTTCAAGCTTCAAAGTAGCTTGCGTGACCAGTTTACGCTAGTTCAATGGTTGGACCACGTACTGGACCAGGAATCGCCTTGAAGAATTTGCTGTGTTTCGAATCAGGAAAGCCGCTTCGCTCTTTGAAATCGGATCATAGCGATAATTGCGAGCCTATGACCTGGGATATTTACCGAGCGAATCAGATCCAATTAGAAGACTGAGATACTGTGAAGAAAAGCTTAGTTCGGCCGAGAGAAGCGTTTGACCAAATGCATTTCCGGACTACGCAGGAAAGTGGCGAGGAGTTATCGCAAATTCTGGCCCCATACCACCGAATGAGAGGTAGCTTATCACGCCTGCGGACCGGAAAAATTTCCGCAGAAAGAATTCCTAAACATCTATTATGCAGATCGAGATCTTCATTTGGCCGCTCATAGCGATGTAATCGTTTGCGATGCTACGTTCAAGACGTCTCCGAATAACGAGCATCAAGTGCTAGGGCTTCATGCCCGTATGTTCAACAAGGATAATGAATATGAATGGTTTACGTTTGCTTTTGCTCCGATGCGCAATAAGCTCAGTTCGTCGTACGAATACATCTACAAGACTATAAAAGCCTGGATTCGATTGGAATGCGACATGGATAAGCCGAAAATTCGAGTCGACTTCGAGAAGGCGCTAATCAATGCAAATTCGGCCAGAAAAGTCTCCGGATGAATCGCACTTTTATGATCGACTTCGAACTTCAAATGGCTGTCCTTGCCTTAAACATAACCATCTATGTCTACAGTCCAAACCACACGACCAAGTGGTTGCCGTACTCTCCGGAAACGGCTCAACCAATCCGTATCCAACAGCCTCCACCATATCCCGATCGCCGAACGTGCCTTATGCGACTCCAAGGTGTTCATTTCGATCCTATTTATGGTGTACATGACGATCGGTAAATCCCTGCGTCAAATCGCGGCAAACCGATTCGGAATGACGGTGGATCCGCCACGATCTGATTGCGTCAAATTGCCGATGGAAGTGTACACCACGGCTACACCACGTTGACTTGATTTGCAACAGGCTGCTGCGTAGTGAAATCGTTGCGGGAGCCCAACCTCATTTGAAATGTTGCATTTCCCTTGACGATTTGCAACGCGATGTGCAACACTGCCCTTCAACTATTTTCTGCGCTCATCTTTGGCTGAAGCTCTGCCGTCCACACAAACCACACTGAAATGCATGGTGTTGATAGCGGATCTTTTGGGAATCATCAAGATTTCAGCAAAAAATGAATAACCGACCTCGGACGAAATTTTGATGGAAAGACACCCCTAAAATGCGTTGGAAAGGCCAAGGGAAACGGCAACTGTGGGTTTAGGTATGAAATGGGCCGGGTTCTATACGCTACGCGATGGAAAGTGGACTCCGTATACCATCGAAACCTCAGCACGCATCAGAAAACCTCCTCCATAGAGCGCCCCACTTGCCTCATCTTGAACCCGTTTACGATATTCTCCGGCATACTCTTGCAACATCCTCACTTACGTGCGAATGCTCACTTACCTGCATCCTAGACACACGACTGGTAGAGCCTCAGCAAAAGATGAGCGCAGAAAACAGTTGAGGGGCGGTGTTGCAAATCGCGTTGCAAATCGTCAAGGGAAATGCAACATTTCAAAAGCGGTTGGGCTCCCGCAACGATTTCCCTGCGCAGTAGCCGTTGCAAATCGTTGCAAATCAAGTCAACGTGGTGTAGCCGTGGTGTAGCACTTCCATCGGCGATTTGACGCAATCAGATCGTGGCGGACCCACCGTCATTCCAAATCGGTTTGAACAGCATCAGAGCGTGTGATCCCCACCCCCAGGCGATAACAGTTACAAGCAACCGCGATGACCGTTCGACCAACCGTGTCTTAGACACCCCACAACCCTACGAATGGTTTACCGAACAAACCATAATGATGGGGGATGAGTTTGCGAAGAGTATTGCGCATAACACAAAATCCACTGTTTCCAAGATCGGCTCCGTAGAGGACTTGGACACCTGGTCCGTCCGAAGCAATAAACCTACGGCAGTAATTGTATTTAGATAGTACTCATAATCCGACGTGTAGCTACACAGACCGCTACCAGGTTATTTGTGGTTACGCCGCCTCCCATGAAAGCGCAAATACACGACTACGATCATTTGCTGAAGCTATTGGAGTGTGTAGCCCAGACGGAGAACCAACGATTTGTATGCAGTATGGGCCGAGTATCTCTGGTCACATACTATTTCTTTGGCCACGACACCGACCGCGGCATCTTAGAGAATGGAGCGTTGGCACCACCGCTGCGCCGTTACGTCACGAAGTTCTTGGAAGAAGTGGCCAGATTACCACTCTTGACAAAATCGAAGAACACAAAGGGTTCGCAGCAATCAACCATTGTTATGTTATTTATTTTTAAAGATTGAGGACAACCTCTCTTTTGTTTATGGTGTCGGAGCGGTCCTAGCTAGACAGATCCACGTGTGAGCGAAAGCCATGTGGAGATTGTCTGTCTAGACTGAGGTCGTGCTGCATGTGTCTAGATCGAGTGTAGTGAGAGAGCACCTCTTGTCGTGAGTGGTCGCGTATTTTAATAAACGGTTTGATTTGTTTGTGTGTCTTGTGCCCGCATAGTAGGTGTTCGCCGATATCAGGCGTCTTCTTGGTCGATTATTGGGGTCAGAACACCTGTTCTCGACCGCCGTTCCTACAAGCCGCCGAGAAGACGACCGGAGCAGCCGCCGAGACGTCCCGCCCGGCCCCGTGCTGACGCCGCTTGCCGTCAACGGTCGCCGGGTCTTCGTGCTGAGACGAGGCCAACTGCATGCGCTCCAGCGAGAAGAGTTCCAGCAGAGAGGGACAATGGCGTCTTTGCAACCTCAGCAAGGGGGAGGTATAGGCCCTTGCATCGAGCAAGCCCTGTTTTGGCAGGTGGAGAAAGCCCTACTTCGGTAGACGGGGAAGTACTGCTTCGACAGGCAACCGAGAAAGTCCTGCTTCGGCAGGCAATAGTGGGACGCGCCTCGTCCTCTTTTATTTAATAGAGGGGATCCTTAAAACGGAGATAGGACATTTCAGCGCTATCCGGCGCTGAAATGTCCTTCTCCCTTAAAACGTTTCTAGCGAGGTTCCAGGATTACCACAAAACAACTATGCGATATTATGCCATTCTACAATGTATTTGAGTCGCGTATAGGGAGTACCGCCGTTTATATGTCTAAATGGTGATCAGATATGAGCAAAAGATAAACGCAGTGGCTTTTGTGGTCGATATTGCTTATGTCCCACCTCCGGACGAAGCGCTACGTCGACGGCGCTTATACGACGTGTTGTAGGTTGTGATTTGAATTCCGTCGGCGATCTTGTCTTAAATATTCTAATTTATTAGAAACCAATAAGTTCTAGATTCTTACTGGTCACTTTCTCGGGAAGAACTCTTTGCGACAGTTTCCGCTGCTCGTACTGCGGCTTCCAGAAAAAGAGGTCTCTTCGGACTCGTCTTCATCGTCGTCCCAGTCACCATCTTCTTCTTCTTCCTCATCAGGGACTTCCAGCTTCGGCAATGGGCTCCTGGTGGTCGTGAGCACAGCTCGTTGTGAGGCTATCGTAGTCGTGGTAGTGGGGGCTGGAGGAGGGGAAGTGGTTGTTGTAGTGGTGGTCGTGGTGGGCGCTGGTGTAATGGTGGTTGTTGTGATCGTTGTCGTTGTCGTGGAGGTGCTGGTTGTGGTCGTGGGATTACGCTTGGCTTCCAGCTGCCGTTGGCGGTACTCTTCCATCTGTCTCTGGTGGAGCATCTCCCGCATCCGCTGCCTCTGGGCCATCAGCTCCAGCCGACGGCGGGTCAAGCGGTCCATCTTCTCCTGCTTCTTCCATTCTTCGTCGTCTTCCACGCTCTTGGCTTCTGGAGTAGTTTCCGGGACCACTTCCTCTAGAGATGAGCGCATGGGCTCAAGTTTCACAGGCTCTAGAGCGCGAGGAGCTGGCGTGATCTCTTCCAACTGGATATCCGGCCTGGTAACAATCTGATTTACCGCTCTGCTATCTTCAAACTCTGTCACAGTTTTCTCGACGGTCTCCCATTCAGTAACACCTTCTTTATGTGCCTCGTGGGGACGGTCTTCTTCCTCTTGGTAATCTTCGTCATCAGCGTACTCGTAATCCTCAAAGTTCAGGATCTGGTTCACCGGACGGAACATGCTCATATTATGCTGTGCCTGAACGCTAACAGTGGTAGAAATGACTCCGGTCTGGCCGATGACTTCGGCCGTCTTCGTGATCTTAACCACCGGCTTCTTCGTTGGAGCCACCGTAACGAGGGAAAGAACGTTGGCCTCCTTCTCAGACGATCCACCAGAGCGAATCCAGTCACCGAACACTGGGTTCGAGTACTGCGGAGGCCTTAAGAGGACATCCACAGGCTCAACCTTTTGTTCCGGCAGACGGTTCCGATTGATGTTGTCCAGCTTCCTCTGGGGCACCACGAAATAGCGTCCACTATTCGGAACGTGGCTCACAAAGTGCTTCTGTTGAGGAAAACTGATCACATGCTTCTGCTGGTACCGGCGCTCGTTGATCTGCTGCTGATACGCGTTCCGGGTCGGCAACAGCGGGTGGCCCCGGTTCCGGTCGGCGTTCAGCCTTCGCACCATCTCTTTCTTCCACTGTTTCTTTTCTTCGCATATTCTTCGGCGTTGTAGGGCCGAGGAGTCGCGCGTCGAGGAGCGGTGTAGATGGGCTGCTGAACGATGTACTGACGAGTTCCAGAAACTCGCCGGAGCACGGGGACAACGTCGCCGGGGAGAAGTCGGATCTGCTGGTACTGAAAAAAGGAGGTCAACAAGCATAAACATGAAAATTTCATACAGTAGTCGACTGGGGCGCTCCTTCGGCAAACCGCTGTCGCTCGGTTTCGGCCTGGAAAAGTCGCTGCTGCCTCTGGAGGCTCTTTACCTGCTCCTTTTTCTGGCGCTCGAGATCGGCGTCGGCTTCGATTGTCCCTTCGAGCGCTTCTTCACCGAACTGGCCGCACACCTCCATGCAGTGGGGATAAGAATAGTAGCGGTTCGAGTTTCCTCCGCATCCGCTCCACCAGCTAAACATACCGTAATCATTATATTGTGGGCGTCAATCACCTGCAAACACATCGCTTTCTCACAGGGTCGAAGTACCTGAACGACAGCTAAATTATTATCAACGGCTTTTTTCTAGGAAACGTGCCATCTTTCGATGTCCGCGTGACACGTTCCGGGGTCGTGAGGCTGGAAGCAGCGATGGCGAGGAGTGTTCTCTACCGGCTCTCGATAGGGACAAGTGGCATTACATTCTGAAAGGCAACAGTTGTTTTAGGAAAAAAACGGCTAGCAACTCACCTCGTTCCGACGAAAAGCGGTTCGCGTTGCCGCCACATCCGCTGAAGTAGAATGGGCGACATTTGTGAGCCCAGCGATCGTAGTAGTAGTGGACCGTGAACGACTCCTTGCAAGTGCCCCGATCCGGGTTGGAGTTGCAAACCGCATTTTCGTGGAGTTCCTGAGCCACGGAGAAGCCGCCGAGGAGCGTGATTGCCGCGATCACTCGAATCACGCCTTTCATTGCCGCTGCTGTAGCTGAACTGCAACAAGAGGAACGGTTGAGCGGCTGTGTAGATAAGGAAAATATTTTAAGGAGGAAAAAGCGCAGTCGCCGGTTCAATCGACCCAATATGAGTAATTTGCTAAATAGTGGCACCCACCTGTCGGCAAAACGACCGGTGGACGTTCATTAATCAAATCAGCGGGCCCCACAGGGATCGAAAGAGGATTAGTACATCGCAAAGAAGTGCTGCCCGCGTGCGCCGCCCCTCCTCGAGGTGTAAAGCTTGCAACAAGTCGGCGAGTCGGCAGAGGTGATGAAGCATGCGACACCAAATCGGATCCATCGATTGGAGTGACTGAGCGCCAACGGATATTTTGCCAACTCCGCTTCGTCCAAAAAATGGCTGATCGGAGGAAAATCGTGGCGCGTAGAGCGATTGACCGCAAGGTGTCGAGAGGGATATGCGCGGTCACACATGGTGCACAGCGTAAACAAAACGACAGATGTCCTGAAGAGGCGCGGAAGCAGAAGGCGGAAAAACGCGAGATCAGCTAAAGGATAACTTCAAAGCCAGGCTACAGAGGCGAGGCGGCAACCCATATGGTTCTGTACGCCACCGTCCACCACCAAATGCCCCACACAGAAGCACATAAAAACGGTGTGCAGCTGCAGCTGTCACAATGGCTTATACGCCCATTCACCGGGTTTTTTTTACGTTTCCGATTGGGTAATAAATAAGATTATACACAAATATTTATACACAAGTGATCGTACTTACACATTAAATTACTCTCTCTTCACAATGGCAATATGAGCAAAATTATCTGGATACGCGTAGTTCTTACACAACCACAGAGCCGGAGTTTCCGGCGGAAGAGCGATGCCGTAGGAGACTAGGTCCCACTGAGAACAGTCGAAATCCTCACCTTTCAGCAGCTTGATGCAGTTCCCTAGTGTTCTCTTTTCCTCGTTTTCGCCGCCGGTGGGTGTGATCAGAATTTGCTTGAACGGTGTATCCTTCTAAAAACATTCAAATCAAATCGATTCAGCGGCACAATCCAAGTACCTCATAAAACCTCATCGGTAGATGCTTCATTTCACCACTGATGAGTTTCTTGTTGACTTCCCAGAATTGCTCGAATCTATCTGAAAATGGACATTATAAAAGTTTTTCAGCAGTCATTACCGTTAATCAAGCCCTCCCACATCTGCTTGTGCTCTTGCATCTTCATCTCCTTCATGAGCATCCGCTCGCGCTTCAGAGAGTCGGCTTCCTTCACGGAATGAATGAAAGTGGATTCCACGTCGGCCAGGTTGACCTTCGCGGCCAATCCTTGTGGTGGATTCTATGAGCAAATCGTAGTAAACCTTCAGAACAAAGCGTTAACTTACTGAGAGCTTCACCGTTACAATCCAAGGCCGTTGGGGCGTATGTCCTTGAGCGGTTAGCATATCGTAGAGGACTCCGATGGGATAAAACCATTTCAAGGGCGTTCCGTGGCATTCGAGCCATGCGTTTGTGGCGTCGAAGTCGGTCATCATAGCGCAAAAATGCGCAACGACATCCCGCATAATCAGCGGAAAATACGTTGATCTGGATAGCATGGTCTGAAACGGAGGACGCCGGTTTGATAACTCAAGATTTCGACATACATAATAAGGTTCAGCGTGATGACGAACGTCATGATCCAGCCGAAACTGGACAGGAATCCTCATCTCCCACAATTTGCGCATGACTTCGTAGTCCTGAGATGCCATGGCTAGCGAAATGGAGATTTCTCTGACATAAGCCGTCGACCTATTAAATAGAAACCTTCCAGACAGCGCGAATATTCGCGAAATTGACGCCAAAACTGAAGTTTTTGAAAAACAGCTGCGAAAAGCAGCTCGACGTTTCTCAGTCCCAGCGCGGCGGGATGCAACGAAGCGTCGTCGCTCAGTCCGCAGAGGCGATCGAGAGGAACAAAAATGAAGATGGGAGAAGGGAAAATGCAGTAGAAAAAATATTGTCACGCGCCAGGCGAAACGCGTGTTTCGCGGCGAAAGCGATGCCGCCGCCGGATCGGTGTTTTTCGAGCGCTCATGAAGCCTGAAGGAATGTTGATTTCTTTGGGATGAGGTTTCGGATGAACTCCTCGAAATTGAGCGCTCCCGCAACTAGGCCGTCTTTTCCAACGGTGTGAACAACTATGGCTCGTTTGCTGTGTTCAACTGGGGTGGTGGGACCTGAGCAGTATCCCCTTCTTCTTTTTTCCTCGGGGGTGTAGTGGCTCTGCCAGTCGTACTTGTGGCTCATTCCTTTGTGAACCCCGGTCTCGTCCAGGTAGAATATTTGGTAGCCCTCGGTTCTCGCCTCGCGGATTTGTGAAAGGTACCTTTCACGCGAGGGATTGTCGAAGAGGACGGCTCGGTTGTCAATTGTAGCTGCTGTGCCAATCTGCGCCAATTTGGCGTTTCTAGAAATTTTTAAATATTGTTTTGCCAACAAATTGTTGTTTTTATGAAGTGGAATAATTTTACAGCTCAATAGTTTGAATAATTTAATAGTATCACTATTCAATTTGAAATATCAGTTTGTTTTTAATCGGCGCAAACGGCGCTTTTTCAAATCGGCGCTAAGGGCGTCGCGCTAACGGGAACGGCGCTAATGAAAATCGGAGCTAAAAGCGTGTTGCCTGAATGTGTTCGCCTACGTTGCTTTTTCGGGTTTCCTGTAATGCCAGTTTCGAGTCTTTGAATCATTGGTTCCGGTGATCCTTCCTTCGACAAGATTGAGAGGTATTGCAAGTTGGGCACAATGAATACACACTTATTTTTGAACTTTATGGCTTTTAACGGAATGACGACGATTCGTGGTTATCTCAGGGAGATTGAAACCGTTGACAGAATGGGATCCAAGCTAATCGGTATTGTTGAGTTTTGTAGACTTAGGTTTTGAAGACGGTCTCGAACGGATTTTGCTTTGTGAACACCTATAGCTCCGGACGAATGACAGCGAGCGAACGCGAAGGGAACTTGTCAAGGTGCTCCTAAAGAGGATTGTGGCGTCAATCATCAAAGAAAATTTGGCTATCGACCAACCAGTGGTATATGCCTGCTGTCTTGATTACCTGGAAATTTAGGAGTCATGGCTCACGTTCGTGCCATCGATGCCGTGAACGCCCAGTACGTCGCCGAGATAATGGGATTTATGAATTCCCTTTGTGCGAGGATCGAGCAGCAGCGTCAACAGTGAATCAGCACCATGTCTGCTTCTGGCGAAAATTAACTATACGTAGAAATTCATTCTTAATTGTTTCTAGCATATGTTATCTTAATTCCATTTTTTGTTGTCATTCATTCTGTTTAACATAGCCCCACTTTGTAAAATTAGGCTTCGAGTCTGTATATTTGCTCTACTTATGGGTTAAAAAGCCTTGAAATTGGATCCCGTGGCTATTTCAAGGTGCTCGAGCTTTTTCTTCCATCTTCGATTTCTATTTTCCGTAGATAGAATCTAGTTGATTTTATCAGCGATTTTAGGAAGAAGTAACCCAATCAAAGGCTTATGCTGTCTCCGCACTTCATCACTTCTTGTTTGCGCCCAGCGAAATGAAAATTTGACGAAGGCGTTTGAATTCAAATCGATTTGATGAAGCGAACGTTTGGCGATCACATGACGGTCGGGAAAAGAAGTTCTGCGTTCAGCTTGCAGAACCGCTTGTCGACGAAAAGGGTCAGACGTGATCGTTTTATACAACCAAGTTCCGCGAGAATATAGATTATGAGAGACTTCCATATTTCAGAGCAATTAAAGTTAACTAGAGTAAAACCGTGCTGCTGGCCCTGCCACCATTATCAGGCAGGATCCTTGTGGGCGGTCCTTGTGCAGCGCGACCGAGGAAGCGTTGGAGAGTATTGAAGAATCGACGGCGTGCTTGGCGACATTCGAACGAGCAACGGTGCAAACATTCCCATCGGCATGTCGGATCCCAGCAGTTTTCGGATTTTAGCTGGTGTTTTCCTCGTCTTGGTCCTCACAGCAAGCAACGGTAGGTCTTCTTGTGCTCTTTCGTAAAAGTGGTTTTGGACGTGATGAAGAGTGCTTGACAGGTGTGTGTTAACCCTGATGTCCTAAATGGAATGCGAGTGGCGCGGAGGACGATCCCATTTCACGAAGGATT
This sequence comes from Steinernema carpocapsae, assembly GCA_000757645.3. NCBI lineage: Eukaryota > Metazoa > Nematoda > Chromadorea > Rhabditida > Steinernematidae > Steinernema > Steinernema carpocapsae. The sequence goes on from AZBU02000003.1 coordinate 87,719, forward strand.
AAATCCGCGGTGAACGGTTGAATGGAGCCGGTAATTCGCCTGTATTTGCAGTTATTGAGTGTAGTGTTCGGGCCCATAGAGAGTTCAGATAAGAGAGACGTTATGGAGCGGGTGCAATTCGGCAATGAAACCCTAAGCAAGCATTCTTAAATTGAAGGGTCCTTAATGAAAATGTGAACAGTAAGCAACGCGATCCTTAATTATTTCTTGCTGACGCACTGACTTTGTTTCCTTAAGTCTCTTTTTGCACGTTTCTTTATTGGAATTACTTTTGGAGATTAATTCTGCAGCGATAATACGATTTGATCAACTAGGCGACAGATGTAAAAAAAGCGGAGCAAGTGGCTTAGCGGTCGACGACAGTGCGCGACCGTTTGTTTGTTTGCGACTCTTTGTTGACTCTTCCTGGGTTCCTCGAGAGATCCTGGAAGCTGAGAAAATAGCTTCGTTTAGGACGTATGCTAGGGGGTTAAGCTACACCAATTGAATATTATATTTTTGCAAATGTACATGTTCCCAATGTACATGACTCTTAAAATTGACACATAGAGACTCTATTTTTCTAAGTCCTTTTTTCAAAATGCTTTGTCCTCACATTTTTTGAGAACCGCGGATCATTTGCGCCTTTTCTTCTTTTATTATGCCAACATTCTTTCTTTAATGTTCTTTGAACTATACTTCTTACTATTTAGCGCCCGCACGCCTATTTCATGCTTAACTAGTCAATCGCAGGCGTACTTTCGTATTACGCTCATCTTTTTTCGTTGCAATTTAATTTGGACTTTGGAACTTTAATTGCATTTTCTGTTTGTTCTCTCTTTTGCGCCGATAATTGCCGACGGACACGAATCTCGGAGTTTTTCTGACGCGATTCTTTTTCAGGCGTCGAAGCGAGATGCGAGTGTATGAACAAGATTGTGCTCTTGATGAAACAGAAAGACTACAGGTAATCGGTTAGGTGCTAACAAAGTATCTATTTTTCCTTAGGGTAATAACGAGTCCGACTATCCTCGTCCCTACTGTCCCAAGCTAGAATGCATCTGGCGACTCGTGGCACCCGACAACACCTCCTCAATCCATTTTTTCACGGACAATCTTGATCTTCGTCCCAATGAAGACTTTATTTACTTCTACGAAGGCGATTTCTCCACAGAGCTGCGTACATCAATGTCACACACAGGTCCGGCAACCCTCCCTATCACTCCTAAACCCTTTTTCAGTTGTTCTGAGGGAAGTATCTGCCAGTTCAAAAGCCGCGGTCAAAAAGCCACAGTCCGTTTTGTTTCCGGGGACGGCTTCCCACAGAACTACGGATTTCAGGGAACCGCCGCCTTGTACGACAGGACAGCTCGACCTCGTAAGTGCTCCATGTGATCCTTAGCTCTCAACCAAATCATTTCCAGAATCTTCTCTGTCGAGCGTGATTTTTCTCGTGGCTGCTGGTTTCCTGGTTCTTCTCGTCGCCATCCTCATCGCTTATTTTACTTGTTGCCGAGGATCACGCTACGACAAGACGTCCCGACCATGTAAGTCACCACTTTCTGAAAGTGAACTTAAGCGAGCCACTTTTCAGCTGAAACCACAAAGGAAGAAGCTCTTGCAGAGGAAAAACTTCTCCAGTGATCGAATAGATTAATTGTATTTTATGCGGTAGCCCACAAAATTTAGAGTCTTCAGCATTTGAAGGCGATCCCCTTGAATATCCTGGCCAGCTTTTCAATCCCTTGTCGCAGAAAACATCGCTCATGACGCTGCGGCAGCCGCGGAACCGCAGATGCCTTTCCTTGTTCTCCGGGGTCACTGGATCCCAGCGCCAAGCGAAATCATGGGCGACAAGTATCAGATCGCCGTTCGGATTGCCGAATTTGGCAAAATTGATCAACATCTGCGTCGTTTCATCCAATATCTTCTTATCCGTCGACGTTCTTCGAAAAGGAACGACGAACGGGTTGACGTCAAAAATGTAGATAACCTCTGTGCTGTGAGGTGCGCCTGAAATGTTCCCATCTGACTGGTGAGAGCGCTTGCGGACTATCACCTTTGAAGGGAGTGACCTAGTTTCAGATTCGGGTACTGTCAGCGTTGAAATGTTCGAAAGAAAACATGTAAACGATCCAGCCGTGGGAGGTCATCTTCTCGCAGTAGAGGTAGATCGGCAGGTTATTCACGTCGTCGTCCATCATCTAAACCACCATTAAATGAATATTTTTCCGGGCTCATCCACATTCACGAACGTTTCGGCATACAGTTTTTTGTTCGTCCTTCCCACGTCGTTGTCTTCGTAAAGTTCTCGGATCTCTCGCCTTCGAGAGCACCTGTTAGAGCGTTTTATGATCATGTCGTAGATGGTCAGCAGCCGGTCGATCTGAACTCCGTTGTAAGATACATAGATGGCCGAGGGCGACTGAAATGAATCCGATAAAACCTGAAATCCGAGTTCACACGTACTGAAGAGAAGGGATTCGTAGTCTCAGACGCCACAGATGACGATTTTCGGGAGCGCCTCGGCTCGGAGCACGTCAAGCGGTTCCTTCAGGAAATCGCCGTCAATGACCGGCGTCAAGGGAAGCCTTGCGGTCCTAAAAATCTCCACATTTCGGATCATTTCGCCTCCCAATTTAGCCGCCGGAACCTTTCGCAAAATTTCCATATCGCTTCATCGTCCAGTCTTCTGAAACATTTTTATTTTATCACCACAAACAACTATTTTGTTACCGTGGTCGCCAACTTTTTTGAATCCAAGATTCAGCGCGTGGGATCTGCTGTAGGAGATGACCAACTCTGGCTTCGCCATTCTCAGCATGTTTCCGCCGATCCACCCAGAAGAATCGCGCGGCTGAAGAGATCTGAAAGAAAATGAGGAATGTGCGTGACGGTTTTCGCTTCGCAAAGTATATTAGATGTCGCATGTTCAGTTATAAATTAAAATTTTTTTGCAAGTTGGAAAGTTCAAAGTTGATTTCGATTCGGAAAACCGCATAGAATTTTCTTGAAACATTTTAGCAATTATCCTACCGTAACTATGAGGAGAGAGACTGAGAAGGTCGACGGACGCAGCTCCCGCCGATTGTCCAAAAGCAGTTATCCGCTCCGGATCTCCTCCGAAATGCGAAATGTTCTCCTTGATCCATTTAAGGGCCATGTAATGATCCCAAAGTCCGTAGTTGCTCGGAGAACTCGTCACCTGTGTAGAAATATCCGAGAAATCCTAGTCGATAAGCAACGGTCACTACAAGGACGTTGTGTCTTACGAGGGTTCTGAAACGCACTTTACGCAAACCATCCTTTCCTAAACTCACTTGATCGCCTTTACGTAATTGTATTTAACGCTTGAATCAAGCATGTATGCTCGGCCGTGGATAAAAACCATAATTGGGAACTTCCGGTCCTAAAAATTACTTAAATTACAGCTCAAATCTCTGCCGGATCATACCGTGAAACGGTCAAATTTTTTAGGCGGGCGTCATCACGTTCAGGTACAAGCAGTCCTCGCTCTTGCCCACTTTCAGCTCCATCTGGTCCCAAACGTAATCCTTCTGCTCGCAGCGTTTCGCATAATTTCTGGCGGTTCGCACCGTCCATGGATCTGGAGGCTCTGGCCGCTGCGAATCAGTTATTTAAACAGATCTGGGGCCGATTTCAACGTTTACAATTCACAATTACAATTACAATTCACACCCATTTCAACGCGCAATTGTAGTCACAATTGTAGTTGAAGCGCGGTCGACATTTACGCGTGGTCCTGACAATGGTGAATAGGCTTTTGCGTTTGCTCCACCGGATCGAAGCTCCCTCTCGATCGCTGCCGCTTTCTGCTTTTTTATCGTGTATTTGGGTTTGATTTGACTCTTATGCTCACGATTCCAGTTTCAGAATAATATGGAGGGAAAAGTCGCGTTTTTGAAGGCCGTACAACGCGAAAAGGAGATCCTGTTTGGAGGCTTCACTTCCACGATTACCGCGAAACTAAGGAACAAACATGGAAGAAAATTCGCAAAACAGCTTTTATTTCACGTTTGCAGCTCAAAACAATCGAATTCGCGTTCGCAACCGTTAACACAACCTCAGGCGCTGTCGGACAAAAGAGCCAAAAAAACAGCCAAAATCAGAATATTTAAAACAGCCAGAGAGTTTAAAGTTGAGCTTTTCATACAGCGGGGATAGTAGGCTGGGGCTGGCCTCCTGGAACATCTTAGGCTTAGGCTTGGACATTTTTCAATATAGTTTTTGCGGCGAAGCCGCCTGGCACCGGGATAGTAGGCTGTGGTCGACAGTTTCAAAGATAGCGGTGTGTGCAGGCTGGGGCATTTTTGGCTGTTTTGTCTTTGGCTGTTTTGTCGTTGGCTGTTTTGATTTTTGACTATTTTTTTGGCTCTTTTCATTTTGGCTCTTCTGTCCGGGAACCAACCTCAGGCACGTTCAAACACCTCGGATAGTCATCCCCCGTTGCACCGGAACGGTCATCTCCAAGGAATTGTAAAATTTACCACTTACTCCGACCCACATGGGTAAAAAAAGCTACAATTCACAATTATCGCGGTGTGTGGCAATTCACAATTGTGAACGTTGAAATCGGTTGCGGAATTGTGAATTGTAGTACAATTGTACCGGGATTGTGGACGTTGAAATCGGCCCCTGAAATTGTGCTACACCTTGAAGCGAAGAGCTCCCATGGGAGGTTTCGCGTATGGATTTCCGAGGAACACGTTGACGATTCGATCTTCGATCCAAGACCATCGACTTCTTCCCTTCTATGAATCCGTAGTTTGTCTTCACTTGCGGATTGGGGAACACGCCGACGCGGTTTTTGCTCAGCGACTGCGCAGTTCTCATTTAGTTCTCGAAAAACCTAAATGAAACAAAATTAAAGAATTTTCAAAATTGTCTATTTGGACCGACCGCGTTTGCTTTATTTAATAACTCGGAAAATTGATTGAAGTGACGCGTGTCTGGTTGCCATGTGCAACGATTCGAAGAGGAAAACAAAGTGCCGAAGAGGAAAACAAGCGGGGCTCGGAGAAGTCAGACCTAAGTAGCGATAGCTTGGAATCTTCCGTTAAACATTAATGCAATCGCATCTGTTGTCTTCAAGTCTTAATGTTCGGATTTCCCAGGTATAAACGTTAGATTTTCGTCAAACGTCTTTCATATTACGTATTAGGACATGTTCCTTTCTTCGAATCTGTGTTGGTGTAAGTGGGGTTTATCTAAAATGTAACCCTAAGTTTAAAGGTTGAACTCCGATTGTCACAAAACCCCGTCTGCGGGTTCTCTTCAAAGACCGCTTAGCTCAGAAAAAGACGTCATCGGACATCAGCGCGAACCCGGTTTCTTTGATGGACGATGTTTTGCGCTTCCCAACTCGGCAATGACCACCGCGTAATTCTCCCTGAACCACCCTTTGTTTATCACTTTCGAAATGACTCATCGCTGATAGAATTTCGTGTACTTTCTTTTTGGCAGAGGAAGGAGATCACAAGTGAGTCAGCCAGCGGGTTTTACAAGGAGAAACCGACGCAGAGCACCCGTATTATAGAGAGACTTGTTTTCAGATGGTCACACGTGAAGGGAAATGCCTTCGAAGATCTTCGCCAGCCTCTCGATCCTCCGCTGCTCGAAGGTTTCGCTCATCGCGCTTAGATCTCGGATCTTTAGGTGCCGTTCTGGGTGATTCGCGTCCACCGGCAGCCACTCGTACTTGAATCCCGGATTTGTTTCTCCGTTGGGATTTCTGCAAGAAATTCCACATTTAAAGAAGCTTAAAATCACAATTACCCAAATTTCACAAAGTTCGTCCACATCCTCGTCACGTTTTCCATGACTTTTCTATCTTTTTTCGTTTTTCTGAACGGGACCACAAATAAATTGACGTCCATGACAAATTGGAGCTCGCTGCAATGGGTCGGACCCTTGAAAGGCATCAGGAAGTTCAAAGGCCACGAGCTATCGGCGTTGAAGTGCTCGAAGGTGTAGAAGAAGACCTTGGATCCGTTCTGGGTCATGTTCTGGCAGTACCTGTGGACTGCGAGGTTGTTAATCATGTCGCTCATAATCTAAAACATCATAATCTAAAACATATAAGACGCTTGCACTATTCTCCTACCGAAACAAATGTTTCTGCGATCAGCTTCTTGTTCCTCCGACTGGCTTCGCAGTCTTTGTAAAGTTCTTTGATTTCTGCCCGCGCTTTGACGGGGTTCTTTCCGTTGTCGGCGAAAATTGAGGTGGCAACGTCAAGGATTTTGTCGAGTTGCTTCGCGTTCGCAGGGACGAAGCCGAGAGCCACTAAAATTCAGTGGTCACACCTTGCTTGCACCGACTCTGCAAACAAACCGAAGAGCAGAGCTTCGAACTGACACACGCCGGCCATGACCGTCTTCTGGGGCGCCTCTTTGCGAAGCTCCGAGATGCTTTTCGGAAGAATCTCGCCATCGATGACCGGGGTCAGTGGGAGTCTAGCGCTAGCAAAGACTTCCGGGTTGTCGATCATGCTGGCCCCGAGTTTCGACGAGGGAACCGTTCTCAAAAAAGCCATCATCGCGGCGTTGTCCTCCTCGGCCCAAGCCTCGTTTTCCTTCTTTCCCACACGTTTGAACCCGCAATTCTTTGCGTGTTGGCGGCAATAATTCACAACTTTTTGAGTTTTGGAAACGGCCCACATAGTCTCTGCATTTCCGCCCATCACGATCGCCTGCTGGAACAAATCTAAATGCAAATCCATCAACTTTGCTAATAGAGCCGGTCTCTCACCTCGGCTCAGTGGTGAAAGCGACAAGAGATCCACGCTGGCGCCGCCGGCCGACTGGCCGCTGATGGTGATCCTGCTGGAGTCGCCCCCAAAGTTCGCGATGTTCTGTTTGATCCAAAGGAGCGCCGCACGCTGGTCCCAGAGGCCGCAGTTGCCGGGGCAGTTCGAATCGCCCGTGGAGAAGTAGCCGAGAAAACTGAGCCGGTACTGTATGGTCACGACGACCACTCCGTTGCGGACGAGAGTTCTGCAGAGGTTCCTGTAGTTGTACTTGACCGCCGAGTCGATCATGTAGCCTCCCCCATGGATATACACCATCACGGGCACTTTCTCGTTCTTCTGCAGCCACCCGGGAGTATAACGTTCAGGTAGAGGCAATCCTCGCTCTTGCCCACTTTGAGCTCCATTTTGTCCCAGATAAAATCTTTCTGGTCGCAACGCTTTTGATACTTTCGAGCTGGTCGCACGCCCATCCATGAATCTGGTGGCTCTGGCCGCTGTAAATCAGTTACTGTAAACAAAGCTAAAGCCGTGGCACACCTTGAAGCGAAGAGCTCCCACGGGCGGTTTTGCATAAGGAATGCCGAGGAAGACGTTAAATTGGCCGTCGTCGGTGGAGATCTGCTTTCCCTCGACGACTCCGTACTGTGTCAGAGTCTGAGGATACGGTTGCTCCTCGTTATGATAGTGGGGAATCAGAGAATGAATGTTGCCCATTGCATAAGTTTCTAGGGAATGCAGAGAATCGTACTGGATCTGAAAAGAGGAAAGGTTTTTGAGCGAAAAAAAGAATAAATGCGCGAAGTACGCATTTGAATCGGGGGTGAACTACAAATTCTCGATTAAGGGGAGAAGACTTTAGTCAAGAAACGGGATGGGAAGACGCGGAGATCCGATCAGGGCACGAATGACGCAATCGGACGATTGGAATTCGCCTCCTCTGGATTTTTTCCGACGAAAAAACGGAAGACTAAATGGGAGCGCCACGCTCGTTGCAAAAAAGCCCAATATCGTACTGACCATTATTGTGTCCGTGCCATTTTTAGTACATAAACAGTCCATGTCCGAAGTATCAGTGCTTTTTCGGTAATTTTGAATAGAAGTATTTTGACACGTTTTCTGTTGACAAGCGAAACATCCTCAGAAATGGAGGTGTAGTTAGCCCCTAACAGGAACCCATTTTGGCGTTTCTACGTTCAAAACAAGGTTTTCTTGAGAAACAAGCACTGTTGTGAAGTGAACGAATGCAGTGACACGAGAAGAGAGAGACGAGATTTATTGAGAGCTGGACTAGGCCAAAACTGAGCAACCACGCGCGCCGACGGCGCGCCTTAAACAGTCGTCGTCAGCGGCCTGTCTGAGACAGAGCCCGCGTCCGGTAGACTCAAGAGTGAAGTGTGGGAACGCCTCGAGCGCGTCATTCTGGCAGTCGCCAGGAATCGCGAAGCGGTCGTTCCCGACACAAGCGAATGATAGAATACCTACAGACGGCGAAATTCGAATGGAGAGCGTGAAGAAGAGCTGAGATTGCGGCTGGAGGAAGGTGTCGCGTACTCGCGATGTGCAGGGGGTGTAATGGCGTGGAGTATCTAAACCCAAAAAACGAAATGTCCAAAAATAAGCGTCGGGAGTGATAGCTAGGCGCTGCTTTATACTAGCGGCGCCTTAGAACGCAAAAGGGTCACAGAAGGGTTTCATTGTTGATTCACAAACTCTGGAATCGTTAACTCGAACGTTTCGAAAATCAAACAATTAAATGATCGGTTCGCACACCAAAAAACGAATTTGATTTGCATAACAATGTTTGGGAACGCCCCCTGTGGCAAAGAAAAACCGTAACTGGGAACTTGTAAAAGAAGCACACGGAGATTAGGAGAACAACTGTTGAGAGCGGCAGGCGAGAAGTACGACACGCCCTGATTCCGATCGAGGTGGGCAGCAGGCGAGTAAAAACCGAAAAAAAAAACAAATTAAAAAACGAAAAATTGGGGAATCTTTGCTAAAAGTTAATCCAGCAGCAGAAGGCGTATGACTTGACGCGTCGTCCAACGTTTGGAAAGACATCGAATATTTATTCTGCACGAATTTATATTTCAGGAGAATAAAGGGAGAATCGAAGAATCGCCGACAAGCATGTACCTTCGAGTAGAAACGGTTTGCGAACAAACAGCGAAAAAGGGACCTGTTAAATTTCTGGAGGGCCTCAGAGCAAACGAACAGCGGAGAAGAGAAAACGGGTTTGGTCAGGTGGGACTCTCCGGTAGTAGAGGGGACCCCTCCCGCATTGTTTCTTTGAGCGATTGTTGTCACAAATGAATAAGACGATACTTGCAGAACACGAAGAAATCGGCCTTGTTCCAGATGCGAACTGCGCGACCGTTTCGGTGATCGGAAGCTATTTGTTCTGCTCAAGGGAAGACAAAGATCGCTGACTTTGGCAGGTAATTAGGATGTGTTCTAGAGCAGAAAAGCAGCAGCGATGGTAATAGAAAAACAGACGTCACCGCCCGAAATAGTAGAAATCCCGAGCCGGTTTGCGCGAAGACGAATTCGTCGAGATGATTCTGAAATGTTTTCGGGAACAGTTTTCGTTTGTTTATGGCCGTGGAACACGTTCGCAGACTTTTTCTGGTTTGTGATCTCTCACTATTATACTTTGTACCTTCAAGTCGACACGATTCGTAGACGACATATTACAACACAAAGGTTAGCCCGTGGCGAAAAGGTATTTTTGGAACTGTGAAGTGTGGAGCTTCAAAGCGTGATGTTCCAAAATGATCGGTCGCCGATCTGTGCCTAGGTGCCGTCAGAAGATCAAAAAAAATCAAAAAGTCCACACAAAAATTAATTATGACCGGGTAGCCCAGAAAAGCGCCAAAAGAGGAAACGTTCAGAAGAGGAATCAGTCGCGGACCAGTTTGAACTAATCGCTCGTGGCGGAGAATTTACGTGTTGATTACGAAAAAGAAGCGACAACATTTGAATGTGAAGGTGAGGGATTTTCGAGTTGAGGTTGGTTGGAACTCGAATGGAAAACATTTTAAGATTTCAGATGAGTGGAACGGCGCTTGAAAAGGGCAAGAGTTGTTTATTTATAGTTTAATGAGTGTTTCAATAATTTATCAAAGGATCATTCTGCGCACACGTGGCGAGCAAATGAAAAAGTTCTCAAACACGACCCCTGTAAAACAAAACCACAGTGTATTTGAACAATGCCTACGCATCTAGATTCATGTGACACTCACTGTAGTCTCAATGGTCACCCAATGCCCCCTATTTTTGTGCGATTGGCAATCGATCAAAGTCGAAATGTCACAAACGACGCCGGCATCCGCGCCGGAATCAACCTAAGAATGTTATCATGTATTTGCAAAGATCTTCTGGCTCCCAAGGTTTGCCGCCTCTGACGTCTTTGGATGTCGAGTGCTTTTGCAAACCCGACGAGGTCGTCGCGCCTCGGAGGAGACGGCCGCGTTCGCTTCTATAGCGCAATTATCCGAACGCAAATGTCAAAATCCGGCGTGCAACTGGTATTGAATAAAGTGGAGGGAAATTGAGCGTTATTTTGGTCGGAGCGCATTTGCAACATCCACGACGTCATTTCCCCAGGAAATGCACCAAAAGACCCTCCGGAGCCACACTCCGCTGTCCCCAACGCACTTGTTCCAACCTTCTGGGTCTTAGTTGGGGTTGTAATGGAATTATGGGAGAATTGGAAAAATCTTTTGAGCACTTTGAGGGGAAAGATGCCAGAGATGTGAAGTGCCTTTGCACTTGAAGTTTCACGTTTCAGCGCCTCTTTGCATTTGGAAGCCTGGTTTTTATCTATTTAATTCCGTTTTCGGCGACTACAAAATAAACGTCACGAAAGCTTCAAATTTGCCTAAATATCCGCCACCTCGTTTTGTTTCCGGTTTGCAAAGACAAAAACGCGGCTAAAATTTTTCAATTCTGTTTACGCAGAAAAAACAACGTTCCGCTTTTCTTGATGATAAAAAGAGATTGAAGGAAACATAGGACGAGACAAGAGTTTCGAGCCTTGAACCATCGGTTCCGGGCTTCTGATTTGCTGTACACAGTAGAAACAGGAAACGACGTAACGGCACAGGGCACTAAACGATGAGATAATAAGTCGAAGTTGTTTTCATAATTTACTATTATTTTTGCGCGGTTGAAATACCAGCAACTGAAATGCCAGCTGTCTCAAGTGTAAATTTCTACAATATGAACAACAGTTCGTCAAATCTTTAAAAACCATTTGAAATCTGATTGGGAAATTGATAAGTTCGCCTCGCTGTAAACCTCGCTGTTTTCACCGAAACTTATCCCTCATAGGGCTGATAGGTCAATTCTATGTGGCATACGCACATGATTGATAGAAACACGTTCTTGAACGGTAGAAATCGGTGGCAACTCAAATAAACATTAATATCTAAACGCTTTCCAAGTTTTTGTTTGTATACTAATCAAAGTTAGCCTTTCTAAAATTTCATATTTTGGGAAAAGAAAAAAAAGTTGAAAAAGCGCTGTTGGATAAGAAGGCATCCATTTAAACGAGTTTGAAGTTTGCTTTCAAATAGTTTTGTTCGGTAAACGTGTTTTTGCCTTACAACTACTACAAACGAAAGCAATAAGGTTCCGACACTTCCTTCAAACAGCGTCGACAAACTGTTAAACTCCATTGCCTGATCAACCCGTTTTGGGGTCAACTTTTGCGTCCTAAACTACTTTGCTGTACAGTGAAACAACTAAAACGTAGTTGGAACTGAACGGAACTTGCAAACCTAACTATATTAATTCTATATGCGTAAATCTCAATCTTTCAACGTAAACGATGGATTTTTGCTTTTATTCTTGCACAGCCTTCTCTTCCTATTCTGAAGGCAGTGGCCCCCAAAAAGATAGCCGCGATGCAAAGGTGGTAGTAGGTATAAACCACAAACTGTGGCTGGATCTCTATTCCTAAGCCTCGTTTGTCCACGACTACAATCGTCATCACAGCCTGAAGAGCGAGGGCAACGAGTGTGTTGAATCCAAAAATGAGGCCGAAGCTCTGGACGACAAGTCGGTTGGCGAGGTTGAATCTAAGAAACACAATTATTTGGTTGTAGGAGGTACGGCTTACTGGCTAATAGTAATCATAGCCTGGTAGAGGACTCGGAACGCGGCGTAGCATCCGTACATCACGTAGAGATTCGAAGTTTTGCTGAGAACGAACAAGAGACCGAAATCCGCCAGTGCGGCTATGGTAAGACAGAGTTCTCCCCAAAGATTCCAATCGACTCTTTTGAGCTGCAGGAGCAGAATTACGACCACGGCTGAAAAGCACTGCTTACAAGGAATGACGCAAAGTGCCCTCTTCCGATCGGGCTGAAATTTGGTATAAATGTAGCCCAATAGGAGACTAGAAAAACCCCAAAATATTAGCTCCCCTGACGCGAACAATGAAAAGTTACGGCCATTTGAAGTTAAAAATTTCGGGGCACTCAGGGTGTAGCAGAATTGAACCTTCAAACAACAATTGAAACTCAATTGTTGGGCGCTTCCGAAGCAGTTTCTGCTGCGAAAATCCTACTTTTCGAGAACATAAAACGTTTAATTCATGGCGCGGATGAATCTAAGACTGTTGATGAGGGTGGCGCGCTTGTTTTGGGGACCGAAGACAGCGATAAATCTGATACGGAATCAGATTCTGAGCACGAAATTGACCGGACTCTGATTTTGCTCCCGAAGAGGGCACGTCGCGCCGAAAAAGTACGGTACGCGTCCAAAAAGCGAAATTCGCGGACGACTTTTACTACCAAATACCAAAACCAAAAAAAAACAAAAACATCCTCCGGCATCGAACTTCCAGACTGCCAGTCCAGCCCACTAACGACTGTGCCAGACAGACATGTGGGTTGAAGGTTCAATCCTGCCTACACCCTAAGTACTCCGAAATTCTAAACTTCAAATGGCTGTAACTTTTCATTGTTTGCGTTAGGGCAGCTAATATTTTGGGGTTTTTCTAGTCTCATACAGGGCTACATTTGTGCCGAATTTCAGCCCGATCGGAGAGGGGCACTTCGCCTTGTATGCAAAATGTTTTAAAGTGAAAGTTACCGATAAGAGGGGTGAGAGCTTCAACGAATCCGTTGTATTTCTGAGATTCTTCTGTTTGGTTGTTGGCCCATAGCGTTTGAATGTAGTTTGAGATCTAAAAAAGATCGGAGTGAATAGTGTGAACTGATATGAACTTGCGAATTACCATGAGATTGCCGCAAGTGGTCATCGCCCACCAAAGACTCCACTTGACCAAAAAAATGTCTGAGTATATTCGCTTGAAGTCGATCCACAACGTCCTCAGCTTCATAGACACAAACTCTCTGTAGCACTCGGGTTGTTTTGAGTTTGACAGTGGGAGAGTCTCTTAAATTACAAAAAATCGTTTTTTTTAATTCAAGGTTTGTCTACCTTTATTGGCCACGTCCCTCTCGACGACTTCTTCCCACCGCACCGAAGGCAAAATGAAGGCGAAGACAAAAGTGATGCACAGGCTTCCAAGAGACAAGTAATTCAGGGTGAGGTAGCTCCCAAGGCCAAATATGATTATAATTTGGCTGAGAAGATATCCAAGGCATCTCCCGCTTTGCAGAGCGGCCCGAATCCACAATGTAACCCTAGAATCGAATAGTGTTCTAATTATGCCATGTAACCGATGTACCTCGCAAAATGCTCTTTGTCCACTTTCACGTAAATGTACGCAAAATACGCAATTTCGGTGGCGGTCGCCCAACCATAAAAGAGTTCCACGAGCTGTTGAGTCCAAACAGCGCGGCCGAAGATAAGCAGAAGCCACACGGCGATGTAGCTAAGGCTCTCAAGAATAAGCACCGGTTTGTAGAGGAGGAGATCAGTGAGGATAAAGACTGGAACGAGCGCCGTCAGGTAGCTGTAGGTCCAGTATGGGTATACCTGAACAGTCAGTATGAATATAAAAATGCTAAAGACTCAAACATACGTCCCCGTTGAGAACTTCTGCCGAAATGTTCATTACGGTGTTTTGGTAAACAAACATATACGGCTCGCTTGGCCGAAATTCCTTGAGAAGGCCATAAGCACACAAAACTCCCGAGATGGTGTACCACCGCATTGTGCGATTCGGCGAGAGGAATAACATAAATCGATCGATGGACGCGCTAAACCGCTGATAACGTACCGGTAATCTGCCCGGTAGCAAAAAATTGCTTTTTCAAAGAGATTACGAGATGGATTGACGCATCTGAAAAAACATTGATTGGACAGCCAGAATGAACTTAAGTGCAAAGTGCACCTGAACGCAATAAGGAAGAACGTACTCGGACTCCAACGCTTAACAATTTTTGTCTTTTCACAATCCAGTTCACACAATTTTTGCGGTCGATAATAACAATTTGAATTTGTGGTCGACATGGCGTCGACAAACGGGAAATTTCTTTGACAAAAATATGACGCAATCCTCGCTTATTCGCCTCGCTATCTCCAAAATGATCAAATACATAGTGATTAAACGTAAACTGTGGACATTCCGCTTCAAAATTAAAAACACTAAAAAAGTGTTTGGAATTTTGGACCGTAGATTCAGCGGCTAACCATCGTAAATTGTGATCAGCGTAAATATAAATTGGATATGGCAAAGAATTTCAAAGTTGTAAATTGTATTTGTACTTTAGCGTTACGCGTGGATAAATGTTAAATTATAAAATAACCGGCAAAAACAAGGTTGAACAAATATTTTCTGTCACGAAAACCGCGTGTATTTCGCTATATGTATGTTTCACTGTATTTCGCTTTTTGTTTAAACATCCGCCCTTATTGCCTCATTGCACACGAAACACGGAATTGCGACTAGCTAACCCCCACTTCTTCAAGACTTCTACTTTCAGCTTTTTGAGCAAATGAGTTTATTGTTATGATATTTGAAATCGACCCGGAAATACGTTTTTCTAACACATTCTCATTGAAAATGGAGTGTGTTCGGCGCTCTCCTTAAAGGCTCGTCGCAAGGTCTTCAGACTTCGACTCCGCTTTTTTGTTCCTGCGGAATCTGTGGACGGCGCGCATTCCGACGGTGCTGAAAAACATGAACGAGATGACCGCGTGGTAGCCGGCGTAGATCAGAAACTAAAATTAGAACAGAATAAGAGCCGAGTTGAAAGCGAAACAAACCTGAGTACGGATGGGAAGACCCAAGCCTCGTTTGTCGACCACCGTAATTGTCATGATGGTTTGGAGTCCGAGAGCGATCATCGTGTTCAGTCCGAAGATGAGGCCGTAGCTATGGGTGACGAGACGAGTGGCGAGGTTGAACTGGCTAATGGTGATCATGATTTGGTAGAGGACGTGGTAAGTGCCGTAGACTAGATACATGAGCAGGATTCCCTGGGCCTTGCAGAGCACATAGAGAAGGCCGAAGTCGACGAGAGCCGCCAGCGCGAGCCAGAGTTCTCCCCAGCGGTTCCAGTCAATCTTGAACCACTGCAGGAGGAGGATGCATCCGGCCGCTAAATGAACTCGTAAAACATTTTATTACGAATCAAATCCACTTACAAATGAAGGGGCAGATTGCCTCCACAAAACCGTTGTAGATGTTAACTTGGTCGGAGCCATCTTGAACCTTCGACCAAAGCGTTTGGATGTAGTTTCCAATCTAAAAACATAAACTTAAAAAACAATAGTGTTTTATACGAACCTGTAGCCATCCGCACATTGTCAGAGCCCACCAAAAGGACCATTTAACCATGAAAGGGTTCGAGTACACCTTCTTGGCATCCTGCCACAGATAACTGACTCGCCACCTTAAGAATTCTTTGTAAGTGTCCGGCTGTTTCAGAATTACGTCTTCACCTTCGGCGTCATTAGCTAGAATAAAGCTATTAATCTTCGTCAAAACTTGAAAACCGACTTTCTTCCGAGGCGGTGTTCCGAAGAACGACGCTCTGCCACTTGACCCAAGGCAAAAGGAAGACGAAAAGGACAGTGAAGACAAGACTGCCGAGCGAAATGTAGTTGAGGGTCAGATAAGTTCCCCAGCCAAAAATGATGATCGGCTGACTTATCAGGTAGCTCAGGCAGCGACCCGACTGCAGCGCGGCGCGGGTATAGACAGTGACCCTGCAACAGAGATTACATTGTGACTAAAAGCTAAGATGGACTCACCGCTCGAAGTGCTTTCGGTCGACTTTTACGTAAATGTAGGAGAAGTAGGCGACCTCGGTGGCCGTGGCCCACCCGTAGAGGATTTGGCCTAGCTGCTGCGTCCACATGGCGCGGCCGAAGATCAGCAAAAGCCACACGGCAATGAAAAATATGCTCTCGAGGATGAGGACGGGTTTGTAGAGCAGAATGTCAGTGAGCAGAAAGACGGGGATGAGGGCGACGAGGTAGCTGTAGGTCCAATACGGGTACACCTGAAATAACAGAATTAAGTGAAATTCAAATACACTAGGAGATACTTCTCCGTTGAGGACATCCTCAGAAATGTTGAGGTGCTGATTCTGGTAGAGAAAAAGATAAGGCTCGCTGGGCCGAAATTCCTTCAGGAGTCCGTAGGTGCAGAGGAGGATGCAAACTACGACCCAGTTCATCGCCGACGTCGGATCCGGACGGCCGCTTCACACCTGGGAAAGCGAAATTGAGAAACCGCTGATAAGTAAACAAAGCGTATCGAAAGTTTGCGCGCTGCAGGGAATTAAACGGATCTATGATCTAATGACGTTAACAGGGTGCAGAGGACGGTGGACGGCCGGGCGACGCTTGCTGAAAGGCGTTTTGGCCTGAGAGCGACGGCTGCCGACGGACTCTCTTCAGGTCAGAGCGACGCTTTGCTTGCACCACCAGCACTGCTCGCACCAAATCGTGTCAAAACAACTACAAAAGAGGGAATCGTTCGTAAAGGGCCTTTAGTACAAACACTTCCACCGGTGCATAGCGAACTTTGGTGCGGAACTCGACTTGCACTTTTCGAATGGCGCAATCTGGATTCGTTCTCGGGAGACTAAATGTTTCACTTTCCAAAAATGCGCGTTTTTAATTAATGCTCCATCTGGAGCTTCCCTCCCCATTTCTTCGTTTGGGACATATCTGCTTTCCTCCCGACTCTTCATTCCTCACTTCATAATATCTCGTTGCCTCCCACGCGCAAACTGCGCAAAAGTGACGTTTTCCAGCCGGCTGCCCTTGTTCTTCTCGTCTCTCTGACTTGACCTAGGTAGTCGATCTTCGTTCATCGATTGTCCCCTTTTACGGTCAAACGATTCCTCTCCCAGATCTGCGTTATTCGAAATCTCTCCGGCCACCGACTCTTCTCCTGTCCAGCCGTTTTTCAACTGCCCAATTTCCTTCGATCGACCCTCGACGCCTCCGTCGGCGTGGTCCTCAAAGGACCCAATCGATCGTTTGCCCGCGCGGGGGCTTTTAGCCTTTTTTTGTGTCTTCTCGGCTCCAGAATCCTCCTCCAATCACGCCGATCGTAATTATGACTCCGAGACAAAGTTTTCCTCGATGATGTTTTTTCTGCCGTTTCGGCGCTGAGGTCATCCTTGATTCAAACGGCCGTGTTCATTCCGCTTTTTCAGATTCAATTATCGCGACTTCTTGCCGGATCGCCGTCTGGTTCGCTTTCATCCCCACTTTCGCTTTTTAGCGATGCACGGGTCGCGTTTAGTCTTAATGCAACGTCAATTTATGCATTTATTCTCGCCCTTTCTGTTCAGATTTCATGGATGGCGCGTGGAAGCAAAGGCGGTGACGCCTCGTTCTGCGGCGTCTTCTGAAGCACCGGCTCCGGGTCCTCCTTCTTCGCGGACCGCCGCAACATTCCTGCCGCCACGCCTGCCGCCACAACTGCGCATTTTGTGCTGTGGACCCACCTAATCGCGAACTCGCTTCGCCGTTCCATTTCTTCTTCGTCTTCTTATAACCCTCCGATGTGTTAAATATCAGGCTTTGGTGGTCAAATCTCTTGATTCAATATGCAAGATCCGTTCGCCCTCCTGATTATGCGCTTAAAGGCGCCCCACAGGGTTTTTGTCGTCATCACTGGAGCCGTTCTCATTCACCTTTCGCTCGGCACTTATCACACCTTCGGCAAGTGGATCTCTATTTTCTCTTTTTAGTTTTATTTCAGGCAACATGCTGCCCTACATGGGTTCTTACATGAAGAACTACACGAATCCGGACATAAAACTGGAACAACTCGTCTGGATCCCCACATTCCAAGGTATCTTAATCCAGATAAATCGATCTGATTTTGGTTTTGTAGGCTGTTTTCCTTTTGCGATGGTCATCGGCGGCTACCTCTCGAACCGACTCGGACCTCGGACGGCGGCGACGATCGGATGCGCGTTCATGTCGTAGGTTCTTATTATTGCTTACCGTACGGCGAACGAATGACGCACAGACGCAAAGTCGCCAAACGCAACTTCATACAAGTGTTTTTGTCTTCAAAGCGACATTGAGTTGGCGCAAAGATCATCGATTTGTTTTCAGAACAGGCGTGCTCCTCTCCTATTGGACCATTAAACACTCCTTCTGGGCATTCCTCATCACTTATGGATTCATGTTTGGTTTTGGCCAAGGGATCGCATATGTCATCGCCGTAGCGACTGTCATAAACGTGAATTGAAGATACTTAGGGCAAATTAAAATTATTTTTTAGTGGGCTCCTGACAAAGTTGGGCTAGTGAGCGGAATTGTGGCGGCAGGATTCGGAATCAGGTGACGCTCGATTGTGGAAGGAAGCAGTTTAAAGATTCTGTTTAGCTCTTCTATTTTCGCGCCGATCCAAACCAAGATGGTAAATCCGTGGAACCACGCTCCGACGCCTGATGGGTTAGATTTCGGAAATGCCATCGAGTCCTGGAACCATGTTTTCTAGGTACTTCACACAGAAAGAACTCCTCGAACGAGTTCCAGGAGTCTTCTTCGACCTCTCCTTAGTTTACGCCCTCATGCAAATCGTCGGACTTTTGGTCATTTGTGACCCTCCGAATGAGGTCAGTTCTCTTCTTTAGCCTGTAAATGGAGAGCGTGCGATGAAACGAAGAGCTCTAGCGGAACGGCGAATTTCCCGATTTTAACCTGCTCGACTTCTAGTGTCATAGAATTGAATTGCTGGCCTGGATGCGCCACCAGCGGGCGTGCGCCTCCAACAGAAGGAATTCATCTTGGCGCGTAAGCAACGCGCTGAAAAGACTTGTTTGTGGTGGAAGAAACGCGACGTATGCGGTTTCGTCGGAAGTCGGGACGGTTTGCGCGGCCACTTCGGGATCCGTGGAAAACGAGCCGCTTCTCGTGGGGAGTCCGAACTCGTCGCCATTGGTAACATCTGGAGTGATCTGGTTGTGGTGCTTTGCTCGCTTTTTTTGTTAAACTTCTTTATTGCTCTGACAAACGCTTTTCTGGTGCTCACCATTACTATAATTTGCTGATTCAAAGTCTTTTCGTTCCAGCACAAACCCCATAACCACGACAGTGATTCGTTAGAATCGTTGGTGGGGGAGAACGACGAAGAGAGTCAGAGAAGGGCAGCAGCTCCCTCGGAATGGTCGATGACGCCTTCCGAAGTGCTGCACAGCTCCACTTTCTACGTCCTGTTTGTGGCTCTGTTCTGCTGCTCGTTCTATGGCAACACATACTACAACCTCTACAAGGTGGAATTTTATGTTTGTGCTTAAATTATTCATTTTGTTTCAGACCTACGGAGAAACTTTCATCGACGATGACATGTTCTTGGCCATCGCCTTCAGCATTGGATCTATTGCGAACGCTTGTGCGAGGATAAGCTGGGGGTACCTTACGGACAAGACCAGTTTCCAGGTAATATCTGCAATTCATGTTGATACTTATCCCGACACTTTGCTTCAGACTACGCTCTCGACGGCCACTTGCTTTGCTACGGCGCTTCTCCTGTCGATGCCCATGACATCAAGCTTAGGTCGCTACGCGTACCTCCTGTGGCTCATTTTGATGTTTATCTGCTTGGCAGCCACTCACGCCCTCTTCATGACGGCCGCTGTCCGCTGCTTTGGCACGAAACACAAATCGACCAATTACGGCTGTTTGATTCTCTCCACGGTCAGATCCCCAACTCTCAACCCAGTTTTTAATCTCGCTTTAGACCGTCAGCGGCATTCTCCTCTCAGCTGGATGTCAATTCCTTCTCCAGTCCGTAGGATACCACTGGCTCTTCATCATCACCGCAGCGTTCCCCTTCACAGGTAATGAGCCCTCTCGTCCGTTGACCTCAATTACAGTATTCCCCTTTCAGCGTTCATTCTGACGACCATGGTGACATTCACTCCACAAGGGTATAGGATTGCTTAATGGCCTTACAATTACACATTTTCATGCGGGTGCTCTTTGTTGTCAAGCCTTATTAGTTCAGCAAAACTGCTTCTTCCCCTTAATGGTGCTTAAGATCTCACGTCAACCGGTGCGAACCAAACTCAGACTGGATTTCTAAATTCAGCATTGATCACAGATATTTAAGAGTTAATAAATATTTCCGGAATTCGCATTGCCTTTTGTCCGATTTTCCCATAAAGATTTGCTATTAAATAAGATCAGCTACGCTTTTGCTTTTCTCGAAATCGCAGTAAGTTTGTGTCTCGACGCGAAATTCGTTTACGTGGTTAGACGTGTACTGTGCTCTTCGCTTGAGCGAAAGCAGATTTCGCGGCGGGCAGGGAAGGAAAAGCGCCACGAGAATTCCGAAAGTCGGACAATTTGCAGATTCGAGAAACGATGCTGTCGTCATGCGTCCCGAACGGCGTCCAAACGGAGAAGTATCCCCCGACGATGATCGACTGGAAGTTCAGAAGCGTGGTGAAACAAGGAACAGCCGCGATATGCAAGAACGTGGGGTTCACACACGTGGATGGAAATGTTCTCGAGCTTCTGACGCAGATGATGCTGAGTCGTAAGCAGAAGACTCATTTTCCTTCGAGATGCATTGAGTGGCGCTTTTAGATATCAACGAAGCGTGCTGCGCGACGAAGCTCGTCACAGAAAATTCCGGAAGAACCGCCGCTACGCCTTCGGACGCTCTCCTTGCGCTGATCGACCTCGGAACCGATGTTTCGTCCCTCGCCGAATACTTCAACAAGCTCAAAACTACAGGATCTCTCGTAGTATGTCCACGTAGGCCATTGGAAGTTCTCTTATTCCAACTAACTTATCCCCATTTAGCCAAAAAGGCGAATCCTCAAGCACCACCCAAATCGCTCAAAGTGGGCGAAACTAGGCCGCATCCTCAACACATTCCCACATGGATGCCTCCGTTCCCCGATCCACACACCTATATCAGAACAACGGTTGGCTAAACGTATTTCAGAATGAGAAATGAGATTTTTTTGAATTCAGGTTTCCGGAGATCCGGACACGGCCTACAGCAAACTCCGAGAGTTGAATGCCCAGAACCAGAGGAATGTGGATAACGCCCTGAAGAATTACATGCTCAGGGTGCATCCCTCACTTTCTCTTTTCCGAGGTTACGAAGCCAAGGTCCGAGAGGATGCGAGGCGGAAGGCAAGTCAAGAAAATGCATGAGTGTAATTTAAAACGTGATTCAGATCGAGGAGCGGAGAAGAGAAAAGGAAACGCAGCTCCTGTTGCAGCGACGTCAGCTGAAGCGGTCGAAACCGAAGGTGGAGAATCACGACCATCTGTTGGACAACTTCCTGGAAGACGGACCAGAAGAATCGGAGGATGTGGACATGGAGCAGGGCGAAGAACCCAGCGAGGACAACGAAGTTGCGGAGCAAATCGCCTACGAACAAATGTTCGGCTTGCAAGAAACGGAAATGTCGATTCTACGAACATTCATCGAACCTT
Organism: Steinernema carpocapsae; assembly: GCA_000757645.3. Classification (NCBI taxonomy): domain Eukaryota; kingdom Metazoa; phylum Nematoda; class Chromadorea; order Rhabditida; family Steinernematidae; genus Steinernema; species Steinernema carpocapsae. The sequence continues at coordinate 109,320 of AZBU02000003.1, forward strand.
CCTGCCAAAGTAAGAGTCTTACGACGTACGCAAAAAGCTGATTTCCGGGTTTTAGTTCTGATTCCAAAGGACGAAGACTTTCCTTACGTAACAGCGCTGCTGGCTGGCGATATGCAAGACGAGGGCGAAGACACAAAACCATCGACGCCCATCAACGGGGGTGGAACTATGGGAGCATCCAAGTGAAAGCAAAGAACCACAGATTGTCAGAATACGGGATATTTATTATTAAAGTTGTCGTAACCGGACGTTTGAGAATGTTGCTGGCATTAAAGGTCGGAGTTGTTTTCTCCTTTCTTGCAGCGGCGGCTGTACAGAAGGAGTATAAAAGACTAAATCTTCCGAAGAATTCCGTACCTTGGGCGTGTGTATGCTCGGTCGAAAGGGCCGCGATAACTTCTTAAATAGTATCCGTTCCCTGCACGTAGTCGGCTGTTGAATAGAAAAATGTTAAAAAGAGCGTTTTGGATCTTTGTTTGTGCACTGTGCTCATTAAGTTTTGTATCCGCAGCACCGCCACGCAGATTTGAGGAACCCTCAACAGGTGAGTCTTAACATTCGGGAAGTCTGAGAAATGAAAGATTTCGATTTCCGTTCTTGTAATTGACGAAATTCAAAAAGTTTCTTTTAAGATTACTGTAGAAAGGTTGCGATGCAGCTGTTTTCTTGCTTCCTTCCATCAAGGTCAGTGGGAGTAGAGTTGCAGATGAGTCGTTCCCAAAAACATGACGGGCGCTGCGTTGTTTGAGCGCCCGTTTGGTCATCCATCATATTTATCGTCCTCCGACATTTCAGAAATCCGATCCCGTCGAGATGTTCGCGAGTTGGAACGGCTTCTCCGTGAAATCGTGGAAGCGGCGACACCCAGAATCCTGAATGCCGCCGTGCGACCCGGATAAGATCATCTTGGAGCAAGTTAGCGGCTATAGAGGAACTAGGAAAGCGGGTCAAGATCTCATTTTTGGCATATTGATGAATTGTTTCGAAGAGTTCGAAGACGTCTTTGCAAACGTTGTAATCTCGAATAAAAAAGATTAACAGTGTACGAGCTTTTTAACCGTGTACTGACATTTCCTTAGCATTCCTCTGTGTAGGATTTTGAGAGGCTTCGATTTGGCCTGGAGGCTGAAAAGGAAAGATGACCGAAAAATGATACAAAAGGAAAATTGGCGGAGAGAACATGGGAAACGCGGCAGACGAAATTAATCCAAGCTCTGAGGTCCCCTCAATTGCCTTCTTCATGTCCCACTTGCAGATCTGATCTCCGGTGTTCCTGGGTGTAATTTTGTCCCTGTTCACCAGTGCATTCCCCTCACACCTTGCTCATTAATCATCGTCATCTTGTAGCGTTTTACCCATCGCCTTTACTCGCGACCTCTTTGGCATTTGCTTGCCGAGTTCCGATCTGTTTTCAACATTCGGTCGCCCTACGACAGCAGACGTAAGAAGCGGCATGTTCGCCGTTGCCGAGATCGTCGTTGGGAGGCCTTGTGGTCTTGATCTGATATCCCGGCTTCTCTCGGAACGGCCCGATCTCTCCGCCGAAGCCCGAGGGCTTTCGCCCACTGGAAACAGCGCCTCTCGACGTCTGCGCCACAGGCACCTCGGCCGACATCGCGCGCGTGCCGTGTTGTAATGCGGGTCGCAACGATCCCGACAGCCGAGAAGATGCAGCAGTCGGATCGTAGGACGATCAGCTAGTGAGTAGGATCAGCTAGCGCCAGCCTTCGTTGTTTCATTCCCTTAGTCCCTTTCCATAGCTTCAACCATGTCGGACGTCGAAGACGAGCACTACGAAGAGGAGCCCCAGAACGAGGAGAACGAGGAACCTCAGGTGAGTTTTCGGTGTACCGTATCCTTGCTTTGCTTCTCTTCTCTTGCTGCTCTCTAATTCACCCACTGGGTGCTTTAGATCCGTGGGTCAAAGGCAACGGTTACTGTGGTTACTGGCGTCACGACGGCTGCGTTTGAGCTTTCTCAACGCTCTTTACCCTCAGATCCTTCCGATAAGACCCTTTCCGCACTCTGCAGTCCGCATTCCGGTTCTTATCTCTCGTGTAGTTGAAATATTTATTTCCGATTGTTTTCTGTCGAAAACAGTAAAATGCAAAATTTCACGCTTAATAATCGAATCTCCGCGGTCCGCGAGCGACTTCGCTTGCGTGGGTGGCCGCAGGGCGAGCGGGAGGAGGCGACCGGCGAACCCCGAAGACACAGCTGTGACTGAAACAACCGCTATTACACAGTGTGTTGATTTGTTTTGCATTGCAGGAGGAAGGCGAAGGAGGCGAGGAAGAAGCCCCGAAGCCCCGCGGGGTTCCCCCACCGCTCGGAATCAAGAGCCCCACTCCTGGACGCACCCATGGACTCCCTACCCAGCCCAAGGTAGTTTCATGACTCGGTGACCTCACTCCTTGTTTCCTTTTATTTCCTTTTAAGTCGGTTCTGCGTCGCGCCGAGCAGTTCTCTGCCGGAAAACCGTCCAAGCATGACAAGAATAAGCTGATGCGCTCCGAGGGAATCATTCCCATCCAAGCCGGTTCCAACAAGTATGCCTCCCAGAGGGGAATGACCGGTCAGTGTTGGGTCAAACATCGTCCATACAATTAGTTGCTTCCAGGATTCGGTCAGCCTCGTGACGTCATCGACAAGGTCAAGTCGACGAACCTTGCCGAGATCACCGACGAGGAGAAGATCAAGAACCTGAAGCAGTCCACCTGGCTCCAGTCGGGAACCAACAAGTTTGCCTCCCAAAAGGGCCAAACTGGCTTTGGTAGCCCTCGCGATGTCAACTACCGCACCAAGGGAACCGGAGGAGCCGGCGAAGTCTCCGAGGAGAAGGCCCGCGCCACCGATGGAATTGTTCCTCTGCAATCGGGAACCAACAAGCTGGCTTCACAGGCAGGAATGACCGGCATAGGAATGCCCCGCATCGTCGACGGTTTGCTTGTGGTGTGTCGAGTCGAGAATAAGGAGAGTCGTTTCAGTGCGAAAGACCAACGACCAGGATCGCGAGAGTCAGGGCTTCATCCACCTCCAAATGGGAACGAACCGATTCGCCAACCAGGCTGGCATGACCGGCTTCGGAATGCCGCGCCACAACATCACCAAGTATAAGGACGAGCAGCGCGGCGAGATGCCCCACGACGAGTCGACCACGTCCCGTCAGACCACCGGATGGAGAGACGGTTGGCGGAGTGCGAGATTACGGTAGCTCACTGACTTGTTTAGGAGCCTCGCAGGCTGGTATGACCGGCTTCGGAGCTTTCCGCAACAACACCGTCTTCGGCATGCAGGCGCAGGAGCAGCGGTCGCAGGGAATGGTCCCCTTCCAGATGGGTGTCAACTTCTTGGACTCTCAGGCCGGAAAGACCGGATTCGGCATGCCTCGTCAAACGTACACTCCGTTCATTGACGATTCTCACGAGGAACTGCCTCCCGACATGGCGCGCCGACCCGACGTGCCCTTCTGGTCCGGACAGGAAACCGAATTCGCCAACCAGGTATTAAGAGCCCGTTTGGAGTCACGCTACATAATCCTCGTTTAGACCGGTATGTCCGCTTTCGGAACTCCTCGCGACGTCCGCGGAGAATACGTCCGACGCTTGTGGTAGAGATCCAGCGCCTTCCCGGGAGAAAAAAGATGCGATTCACGGCCATGTATTCTATATAATATGCAACTTCTTCCTTACCGTTATAGTAAACTTGCCTTCAGTCAGCGTTCATAGCGTTATCTTTACATCTCTTTTGGTCACTTGTTTAATAAACGTATGAAATGTGGTTCATTGTTTGTATGGAAAATCAGTGAAATCGAGTGACTTTCACTGGCTAGTACTGCAGTCCCGCGTCCCACGCGGAATGTTCTGCGAGTTTGAATGCCGTCAGCGCCGATTGCTCGCGCGCGCTCAAAAAATCACTTATTTCTGCTCATTAAACAAATAATCGTCGCTTCCAGGGTCGTAGAACGAGTCATCTGCCACGGGTTCTTATGTGACTGGCTGCTGGTCCGCTTTGGGCTCTGCTGGTGCGTTCGGCCTCCCTTGGGTAGGGTCAGGAACAGACAGTGTTGATAGAGGGAGCATTCAGCTGAAGCGTGTTCTGGTTCCGGCGCATGTTAGAAGAGTTGAAGAGGGTTCGACTTGAAAGTGACCTTGTCTGAGGAAGCGAGTTCATTCGCGGTTTCGAGTCAGCGTGTTCCCCTGTTCTTGGCGTTGATTCGGCTCCTCTTCTCCGGTGTTCATCTGCGTCATGGTTGCTGCTAAACCATCCTCAAAATCGTCGTATCCGTCGCCAAACTTGCTGTCCGTACTTGAGCTGCTGGGTGTTCTGAACAAACGCTTTTAGTAATAAATTCGTTGCTTTTCACATACCTTTTGAATGACGGTCCTGCATTCTGGGTTGGTACATTTCGCCTCTTAACAGCGCGTCCATCGTTAGCGGAATAAGAACCGCCTCCCGCTTGCTGGGGACGAGAGTTCAGGAATTGCCTCTCATGGTGTCCGACGGAGGACGTACAAAATTCTGCGTCTGGACACCACCTCTGGCGCTATTCGAAGAGATCGAAGAAGGGCGCTGAATATGTTGTGCCTCTGAAGCACCCCTGAGGTTCTGCTCAGAAGGAGGCGCTGAAGATGCTGAGCTTGGGAAGCACCCCTGAGGTTCTGTGCAGAAGGGAGGCGCTGAAGATGCTGAGCGTGAGAAGCCCCTTCTGTTTAGTGCAGAAGAGGGTTGCGGATTCAGGGACTGCAAGTGACAGGATAAGCTTGACGTTGGAGAAGCACCTTAAAAGGCCAATTCCTAAGGGAACTACACCAGTAGCTGCCTACCCTTCCTCGCACGTGCCACTGCCATCCGGCAGGAATTCATTTCTCTCGTGGTAGGCTTACGGGTACGCTTCGGCTTCGGCGTCGTCGGAAGTCGGAAATCTTCAACAGGTATGACATGGTGCTCGGCATCAAGAAGTTCGTCCGCTCGTTCATCTCGCAGTGGATAGAATTGGCTTTGCTGAACGACGAAATTAACCGACAGACTCAACAAATTCGATCGATACCTGCTCCTCCAAAGCCCAAATTTCGGCATTCGGATCAAATTTGGGAGGTTTCGGGGAAGAACCGTTGTCATCGGAGTTGGAACCAAACCAACTGCCATCTAAATATCTACGTTTCCAATGCACTCCAAATAGAACAACGGACTTACTGCAATCCACGTCTTCGTCTCCTGCAAGGTTCTCAGCGTTGTCGTCCCATGTCACTAGCACGCTGCATCCGTGGACCGGGAGTTCTTCTGACTTGCTCTTCGCCTTCTTCGGCCTCTTTCGTTTCGCATCGTTTTCGTCCTGTTTGCGGTCCCTGTTCCCATCTGCATCGCTACCATCCTAAACTTCGAATTTTACACTTTCAATAGAATCTATATCTTACCATCACACGCCGATTTTAAGCAGCTTCTGTTTATCACCTGAAATTGAAAAAAATTAGAAAGAGCGCATCGATGTGAGAACAGCGCGAAAAGGAAGCGCTCGGAAATCACTGAACTGTGCAGAGCACGCGGCATTTGCTTTCGAAGCCCGAGCGAGAGCGGCCCGCGAATTTCGAAACTGAGCTACTCGTAAAGTTCGACGTTACGACGAACATTGTTTCGGTCCCGGCACGATCGTCGTGATTCCAAACGGCGAAGATCGATTTTTGCCATGATGGGAAGGAAAGGAGGGCGACGGCATAGTGCCGAGATGGCCGCTCGCCGGCGGAGACCCGCAAAAAAGACGCTCGACAGGATGCCGAGGGACTAGTGGCCACGTCTTAGGCTTGTTTCTATCGGCCGCCTCGCTTTTCGCCGTATTCAATCCAAGGTCTTCGGGTTCAGTAACCTACCACTTTCGCGATCTCTCATGTGTATTCTCGCACGCATTCCAGTCGGTTTCGCGGAATGTTCCTTAGAATAATCGCGAAGCGTTTTTCGCGGTTCTGAACGCATTTTCCCTTTTTCAGTGCAATGAGCGAGGTGGACCTGAAACCGAAGACGGAGGAACTACACAGCATAACGGTCGTGGGATCGGATCAAAATGGATCTGTCAGCCATTCGTCGTCGCTCAAGCGGCAGAACAGCGATCGTGAAGGCCCAGTTTCGAAGAAAGCCCATATTTCCGACTCAGATGGTAACATGGACGTGCGATTCCTTAAAAATGTCGTTCGCTTTCAGAATCCGTGCAAGTCAAAGTTCTTATTCCGTCAGGAGCCGTGGGAGCGATTATCGGAAAAGGCGGAGAAACAATGAGATCATTGAAGAGCGATACTGGATGTCGAGTACAGATGTCGAAGAACCAAGAAATGTACCAAGGTACAAACGAACGGATCTGCTTGGTAAAGGGAAAGCTCTCCTCCTGTATGAAGGTCATGGAGGTGATTGTGGAGAAGATCAGAGAGAAGATTGACAGCTCTAACCCGTCGGATCAATTCGATCTGAGCCAAACACAACGATCTCATGAGGTGTGCTTCTGTTAAATTATGTTTCTAATGCTTTTGGTTTTAGATGAAACTGGTCGTCGCGAATACTTCCGCTGGAATGGTTATTGGAAAAAGCGGAAACTCAATCAAGGAGGTATGTTTCATATTTTAATGGTAAAGATATCAGGATTTTATAGATTCGTGAAAGTACTGGCGCCAACATTCAAGTGTTCCCGAAGTCCGGATCAATTGAAGCTAAGAACTCGGTCGAACGAGTGGTTACTGTAGCGTCAGAAGATGCAAATGTGCTCATCAACGCTGTCCACAGGGTATTGGAAAAGGTTGCTGCGGATCCTATGCATGCTCAAGCTATGGTTGCGCCTAAAGACAACATGTCTGACGTGGGAGGATACCAGTTCGGCCAGAACACTGGAATGCAATCGATGGGCACGACGAACCTTTCGTCGTTCAACTCCGGCCAATCGAATATGTGGCAGTCACAGAGAATGGAGTCGCCGTTTGGATCCAAGGAATCATATGGATCCCAAAAGTTCAACCCCATGCAAGGGCTCGGGAACATGGAGGTTCGAATATGTTCTGTGCTTCAATTGTGATTTTGTGAATTTCAGTTGCTTACGTTCTTGGATAATCTGCAATCCACGCTTCGCACTTCGGGATTCAACGAAGCAAGCGTTTCCGAAATTATGCAGGCGATGCAAGTGCTAGCAAAGTACAACATTATGGGACTTGGTCTAGGGCTCGGGGTGGCCGCGATGGCTCAGATGCGGAGCCCGGATGTTGGCCATCAGAGTCAGCAGCAGCCCCAGAGATACGATATGTCGATGAGTGCGAATTCAAGTATTATTGGTGGTAGTGTTATGGATGCTCCAAATTCGAGGTATGATAACCGATCGAGCTTTAACGACACAGTGAGTTCCAAAGTTTTGTATTAAGTGACGCACTAAAGTGTACTTTGTAGCATTTAAGTGGATCCGGTGGTGTACTAATTGACGTTATGAGCCAAAAAAAATCTGGCGGAAGCAGCAACGGTTCCAGTTTCGCGTCTTCGGTCATAAAAGAAAAGATTGTGGAGTCTGGACACACCGACATTGAAGTGCCGGACAACATCGTCGGAGCGGTACTCGGCCCCAAAGCGAAGACTCTCTCAGAAATCCAGCATTTGAGCGGAGCCAACGTTGAAGTGCACAAACGGGGATCCGGAACCGCATCATCGGGATATCGCCTTATCAGGTATTTGAGTTTCTGAGGGGGTCGGATTAATTACGTTTTTGCAGCTTGTCCGGGGACGCCGAACAGATCAGAAATGCGCGGATTATGATCGAGAAGGTCATCAACGACGAGCAGGTGCGTCGTAGCAATTCGCAACAAAGCTATTCTGGTTCAAGAGGATACGCCTGTTAGTTTCATTCGCCTTTTACTCTCGTCCGAATCTCCATCTTCGTCTTCCTTCATTCTCTGTCACTTTCCTGTCCCAGGCCTGCGCAGGATGGTCGATGCACATAACACACGCGTCATTTCCAGTCTTAAATACTCATGTTCGATTATTTTTTTTGTTTCCACCTATCTTATCTCTTGTCTTGTCCTCTCCTACTCTTCATTGCGGTCGAATAAAGGTTCAAATTGACCGAATCTCTTCTCATATCCTTCACAGGTTCTCTCTTCTTATTCTCTCAAGTTATTTTGCCATAACGGTGGGCAGAGGATCCAGAAGTACACCTAAGCCCAAGGGTTGGGTGGTTCTGACCTCTGCCATCTTTAATAAATCGTCCGACGAAATTCTTTCTTCCGTTCACTCGCTGTCGATCCGCGATATCTCTTTGCATCTCATTCCGGGTCGATCATCCTCTTCTTTCAGTTGCGTTATGAGTTCTTCCAACGACCAACGGCTCTCGGAAGCTCAAGAGTGCCTCAAGAGAGCCGATAATCAGTGAGTATCCACTTCTTAGATTAACTTCCTCGAGTCTTGTTTGTTTCCTGTAAATTCATTGTCGGGTGGTAGATCTGTGGACATGTCTTTTCTCATTTTCTCCAAGTAGTATTCCCCAGTATTCCTAAGCACTTACATTTGCTTGCGTTTAGCCTGAAGACCTCGTTGATCAAGTTGAAGTTGAAGCCGGACTTTGACAGCGCAGCGATGGAATATGAACGCGCGGCCGTGTGCTACAAGGTAAGTGATGGATTTTGGCTATTATACAGCATTTTAATGTCACACTTCTAGAACGCCAACGAACAAGGATTGTGCAAGGACACCTACTTAAAGGCTGCCGACTGTCATGCTTCAAACCGTAACATGTTCCACGCAGCCAAGTAGGATCATACGCATGATGACGCTTCTAAGCGTGTTTTTATAGGGCCAAGGAAAACGCAGCAGTCGTTGCTCGTGACATGGGCGATACTCTCTCCGCCATCCTCTACTATGAGCAGGCATGTGACCTGTATGCCGAATCGGGCACGATGGACACTGCTGCGATGACGATCGACAAAGCGGCGAAGTGGATGGAAATGGCGGATCCCGAGAAGTCCATCGCTGTAAGATCCCCGTTTATGTGTCGAGTAACGTGTAATTCTTTGCAGTTCTACAAGAAGGGTCTTGCCTTCGTCCAGCAAACTGATCGGTCGCGCATGGCTGGAGATTTTTTGACGAGAATCACCAAGCTGAACCTGAAACTCGAAAGATACACCGAGGCAGCTGCGTCCGTGGAAGAGGAAATCGAAAAGTACATGGAGGTGAAGGTGCATTTGAATTTCAACTATTTTATGATATGTCATATTTCCGTCATTTAGGAGGCTGGCAGAGTTGGACAATTGACCACTGCTCTTTGCCTTATCTGGTTAGCTAACGGAGACCCAATCGCGGCGAAGCGAGCGTACGGAAAGGCGCTCAAACTCACTGGATTCGAACATTCGGAAGACGGACTTGCCTGTGCCAGCATTATTTCCAATTTTGAGTCCGGGGATGACGATGCATTCCAAGCGAGCCTGTGTCGTCCAACTCTACGAGCCATGGACAACGAGGTATTGAATAGTAACCTGATCCCACAAAATTTGAATCTGTTCCACTTACACAGTATCTTCGACTGATGAAAAAGATCAAAATCGAGGACGAATTCAGCAACATGAATATCTCCAAACCTGTACAGAACGAGAACGCGAAGTTTGACGAATCGCAGAAAGCCCCTCCAAATGAAGAAGCCGTCATTCGCTGCCCTGAGCCAGTGGCTGTCCCTGTTGTAGCCGATGAACTTGTGCGAGAGATTCACGCAGCTCCTGTGCCAACGAAAGTCGAATCCGACGAAGACGAGGATGATCTCAAATAATTTTCTCCCTTCACTTCCGTAATTTGAGCTTCACATAACCATTTACCATTTTATCTGACTTTAGATTATTGTGGGTTGTGATTTATTTGTAAGTTGTATAAAGGGAGTTTTTTGTTAGAGCTGTCACAAGTTTCCGTCTATTTTGAGAACTTTCCAAGTTTACTGGGACAGTAGAAGCGATCCCATGGACGGCCCTCATGTGCCTCAAACGGTTGCTTGAGCTGCAAAATTCCAATTCACAAAGTTCGCATTTCTGCTGCCTTTTTCTATGGTGAACAACGTCCACGTGGGTCTTCAGTGCTTCAGCTTCCTTAAATCGTTTATCGCACTGGTCGCATATAAATCTAAATTCACATTATTACGGAAATCATTCAGAAACCCTTACGATTTTTCGGATTGCTTGTGACTTCTCCTGTAGTGGCGCTCAAGATTCGACTTCTGTGAACATTCCAAAAAGCACAATTCGCAGCGAAACGCGGCCTTTACGACTGGTGACTTCTGATTTCTAACCTGGTGATTCGTCTTCTTGGAATGCCGCCAGAATTGAGTTCTGCTATTTGTCTTGTATCCACACTCTGCACATTCGAAGTTTAAGCTCTCGGCGGCTGCCAGTGCTCTTGCGCCTTCTCTGGAAGTGGAAGCTTCGATGGACGAACGCTCTTCCGCCAGTAGTTGGTCGTAAAGCGCAGTGACGAGATCTCCTGAAGCGCTGTCGACCCACGAAAGATGGGATTCTGTCGGCCAGTTGACTCCGTATCGCTCCTGTAAGCAGCATCTTCTGTGGCGTCATCAACGAACCAAACTGACCTGGATCAATTCTTCCGCCTCCAAAGCAGCAGTCCTCGTAGCACTTTCTAGAAGCTCGTTTTCCAAACGATTTCTGTCGCTGACCGTCGACTGAAGCGACTCCACAGTGGAAAGAATAGCTTCGACGGCCTTCTGGATCTCACTTCTGCTTTTAATGGCACCGAATGCCGAATGTAGCGATTCCAGCGATTTCATGAAGTTCTTTAGCTCGACGGAGGGAACCGCTTCTTCTTTGAAGTTCGTGGGCTGACTTCCGGCGTCGCCAGAAGACGCAGCTTCCATCGCCGGCTTTATATAGATATTGAAATCGGCCCCTGGCAAATGCGCATGGTTCACAGGAAAAAGCACACTGACGCTGGTTAATTTCACACGTTCGGTCGGTGCGATTTCAATGTACCGTATACCACTGAAATACATTAGGAGCTTTCTTAATGGTACAAGACTGTTTTGAAAGCAAAGAAGGATATTCCAGGAAAAAAATGTAGAGAAAATCAAGTCCTACATTCTTTTTACATCCTAATCCTAACCTACAACTGCTTACTCGTCTGCTGTCATTGTTTTGCAGTTTAAAGAAGTGCTGTCTCATAACATGGAACAAGGAAATGCGGTTATTAAATCAGTGTGACCTTTGGCGCAGAATGATTGATCTCTTAAAAACGCTCAATTTAATCATTTTAATATGAAGTTCAAAAGTGCAAGTGTTTTTAAGGTCCCGTTTTGGGTTTACACACTGACTTGTTGCCTTTTGCCACCCTGTCAGTCATATTACGGCGGAAAAGAGTGGTGCAAACTGTTTCAGCACTCAAAATCCGGTTAACACCATGGTGGCGTTAAACTCGATGCCCTCCGCTCTTCGCTGTTGTAAAACGGCAGCGATCTGGAGATGATCTTCGAAGGCTGTTTGTCGAACTTTGGGCACTAGTCCAGATGATGTGTCCGCTTTTCATTGCACGACCGGTTGACGGTCTACTGCTGCTCCGATGTTGGAGCAAGCTGGAGCACGCCGGAGTATGTGCGACACACATTTCATTTTCACTGAGCAACGAGGTCGACCGGTCGGAAACAGCGGGGATAGAAGTCCTCCTAGCCATATGCAACCGATGGGACCCATCGCATCAGCCGTTCTACCATTTTTGGAAGTGCGTTTCTCAGCTCTAGAAGAATAAACTGTCTCTAGCATCTTAGGCTTAGGCTTGGACATTTTTATTATGGTTTTTGCGCCGGAGGCGCCTGGCAGCGGGGATAGTAGGCTGGGGCCGCCTATTTCTAGTAGGCTGGGGCTGACCTCCTGGAGCATCTTAGGCTTAGGCTTGGACATTTTTACGCCGGAGGCGCCTTAGTAGGCTGGGGCCGCCTATTTCAAACAGCGGGGATAGTAGGCTGGGGCTGACCTCCTGGTGCATCTTAGGCTTAGGCTTGGACATTTTTATTATGGTTTTTGCGCCGGAGGCGCCTGGCAGCGGGGATAGTAGGCTTGGGGCGACACAATGCGTCCGTACGACCGGTCCGTGAGCTTGAAATCGTTGGAAATGACGTGCACGTGTCTGCACTTGTCCTGTCTAGAAGCGGCTGTTTGTGTCTACTAGCATTTCTGTGTCTGCGAGACACTCTGTCTGGCCAAGCGCATAAAAAGAGGTTTGCGTTCATCTCGAGTCCAGTCGACCGCCCAGCACGCCCGTATCTTCACTCTCTCTCGGATGACATTGGAGCAGCCCAGGAGCCCAGGAGACTTCACCCTAGGGAGCTGGCCCAATGGTTAGCTCCCAAAAAAAGCTTACTTGAAGCGGACACATCATCTGGACTAGTACCGAACTTTGGATTCTGTGTGATTGCAAGCGTTTAAGGGTGATCGGAGAGCGATCGCGGACTCCACAAAGAGCATATCTCAAACAAGCTTTCGAACCCAAAAGCGAACGTCGCTTCTTTCTTCGGTTGCGCCAACTTGCAGCCGCAACTTTCAGGTCCCTTTGTTATCGTCGCCGTTATCCTGCGGGTGCCTAAACATCAGAACTGATCATATTTACATGAAGCGATGTGATCGTCGCTCGGAGGCGGTACGTTCTTCGGTGACCGCCTTTGGGAGGAAGGAGATTCTGGTTTGAGTCGAAGAAGATGACTCAGTTGCACAGCACGAAAGTGAAGAAGGAATTCACGCGCCTTTGGCCGACGGCTGGCGTCCTTTTTCGCTTTCCGAAAGCAAAGTGACCATCCCGTTTCTGGTAATTTCAAGATCGACCCACTTCTAATCTCTTCAGGTTCTCGCGATCGATCACGCCAACTCCTGTTTTGTGTTCAGGAGATTATTTTACCTAAGGGGATTCCGATTGTGTAAATCCTCTTGTGTTCTCACGGAGTCGCAGGCAACCTCGGCTCGCAACCTCGTTGACCTTGCCGCGTTTTTTGGGTTCTCCCATTGACTCTTTTAATTCAATTTGGGCATTCAGAACCACAAAAAGCGTCTTTATTTTGTGTTAAGTGAGGAAGGTGAAAGCTTTCGAAGGGAGAACCGGAATCGAAAGGACATCAAGGGCGAACTTTCTCACAAACTTCTTAAGTCGTTTTCCCCGTGTTCGGTCGCCACTTGAGAGCACTTCGACCTCCGGTTTCGTGTCCTAACCGTTTTCTGCTTTAAGATGATAAAGTCCTGCCGAGGCGTCGCCGACGTCAACCCTCCGCCTAGCTACAGAGAGAGCGACGCCCAAAAGCGGTCGGAACTGGACCTCGACAAAGGTAACTTGGCGTTCCTTGCACGCTTCATGTAAATGGCTGCTAATTGGATAATCTATCAGCACAACAGCTGTTTTGCTTGGCGAATCTGGTTTCGCTTCTTATTATCTGACCCACAGACGAAGGCGCCGCGTGCGACGAAGGTCATGGAACGGGCGAACGAGGGCGTCTGCGCCACTTAGGAGCCGCCGCCGAAACTCGTTCCTTCCAGAGCATCTGCCTCGTCAATGCTTCTAATCGCCTTTTCAGAATCCGCATGGCCTTCCGTCCGACTTTTTCTGACGGGACTCATTGTCGTGCTCGGGGGCTCCTTCCACTTCGGATTCCAGATCTCTCTCATCAACCCGATGGCCGAGGTCTTTAAAGAGTTTATCGTGGAATCGTTTGTTACGTAAGGAAACAAGTTTTGGAACGAATTGGACAAATGGAATTTAGGCGCTTCGATCTGGACATCAACGGAATCATTTGGAAGATAATCTGGCCAACCGTTGCCGGGATCCTGTTTGTCGGATGCACCTTGGGAGCGTTTGCAGCCACTCCGCTAATGGAAAGACTTGGTTCAAAATTCGTTTTAATGACTTCTTCCTTGGTATATGCGCGGCACATTGTATTAATTAATTATTTCAATTTCAGATTTTGATTACGAGCTTTCTGCTGTCAGTGGGATCGAAACTTTTTGGAATGGCCGAATTGTTTATCGTATCACGTTTGATAAGTGGTGTGGGAATCGGGATGATCACGACGACTTCAGGCGGTAGGGATCTGATTCACGTAAAATTCACATTCCATTGTTTCAGTATACTTGACCGAAATTGCACCCATATCGCTGAGAGGCTTTATGGGGACCATGATAGGGTTTTCGACAAATATTGGGTTTGTGTCGGCTTCTGCGCTTGGACTTTCCCAGCTTCTCGGTCACTCCGACCGATGGCAATATGCGTATGCATTAGGTCGGGCGGGATCGGAGTACTTCCCTAATCATGGCGTTTCAGAAGTGCTTCCTTGCGTGATTCTCTTCCTTTCGACGTTTTTCTTCTTCTACGAATCTCCGTTTTTCTTGCTACGAACCAACAAGCGCTCCGAGGCCGCTGAAGCTGTGCTTATCTTCCGCGGATCGATCACGGACAACTATAAACTGGAGCGGATTCTCCGCGCGATGGAGCACGAGCTCAGCGAATCCTCCCAGTCACGCTCTCGCTGGAGAGATCTACTGCAGAACGGTGGCGTTCGCTGGGCCGCGATCATCGCCGCGACGGTCAACGCCACCGTCAGCTTTAGTGGAATCATGGCGGTGTCCTTCTTTGGAACTTTCCTCTTGCAAGCGATCGGATTTACTGAGAACGGAGCTGCTATGGCCAACTTCCTGGCCTCATTCTCGGGAACCGCAGGAGCGATCTTATCCTCTCTAGTCGTCGACAAACTAGGAAGACGCAGTCTCCTAATCGGCAGTTTGATTGCTCTAGCTTTGATCAACGTCCTCATGATGTTGAATACCGGTATCTACTTGTGTGTCTTTGAGTTTTAAGGTTCCTTTCCAGTAATCTTCTTGAACTACAACATCGTCTGCACTGGATACGTCTTTCTGGTATTCTTTGTCGTCTTCCTCTTTGTATTCAGCTTCGGCGTGGGTCCCTTGGCCTGGTTCGTTAGCACTGAACTAACCCTGCCAGCTCATCGCCCTAAGGTCCAATCGGTCGCGGTTGCGAGTCAATACATCTCCTGCTTTCTTTCGCCTCTTTTCTTTTATCCTCTCCAGAACCTCTTCGGGCCTCTCAGCTTCCTGATCTTCATCGTCCCACCCGCCTTCACCGCCGGATTCCTATACTACACTCTCCCCGAAACGAGAAACCGACCAACAGAAGAGATCGTTCGAGAACTAGAGGGCAGAACGGACGAAGCCAAACACTAGATCAGCTCAGGTCCGCAGCAGTCGCTTTGCGAAGATTGAGAACAAGACAAGTGTCCCGAACGGGTACAAAGTTCCAAATACGAGTGAACGTGCGTCTCAGCTGTACGTAATCCAAACTTACTTTAATAAACTTGTAAATAACCGTCCCTGTCCGTGAAGAACAAAGATACCCATGAGTGCCCAAACGTATTTATAACAAAACATGAAATCACAGAGGGGTCAGTTCGAGCCCACAAATTGGTCTAATAAGAATTGCTTCTTCCGCTCGACCAGCGCCGCCTCAACCTCTTCTTGCGTGGGAACCGCGACGTGTTTGATAACGGCCTCCTTGCCGTCTTTACCCGTGACCACTGACTTCTTGAGATCTTCTTCTTCATCATCCGAATCCTAAATACAATGAAAATTTAGAAAACAATATTAAGACCGGCAACATTACATGAGTGACGGTGTATATATCATCTTCAAGTGTCTTATCGCGGTTCATAATGGGTCCCTTGTCAGCCCATTCTTCCTCCAATCGGGCCAAGGAACGCACTTCTTCCGCCTGCTCCAAGGGCACGAGGATGCCGTCGTCATCGCACATGTATCCGTAGTAGTCGGCATCGAGGTTCTTCGTCAGTTCTGAACGCGGAATCCTTTCCTTCGTTTCCGGAGCCTGCTCGAAGAGCTCGCGGACACCAGGTAAATCCTTGGCGGCACCAAAGTATTTGTACCCTCGACTCCCAGCCACCTCGCTGCCATCCTTATCCAGTTCTCGCGGAGCACCTCTCATGTAATCTGTGCCGCCCAGGTCCTTTATCCGCTTCTCCCATGCATGTTTCACTCGTAACTGCTTGTTGATCTCGTCATTAAGATCGCGAATCTTGTACTCTCCGAGACCGGGATTCTATAAATCGTTCCGTAAGAAACGCGTCCATGGAACTCAATAATCATTACCTGAATCAGAGCGATTTTCTTGGCGATATCCATTGTGACTTCTCGGCGGAACCGTTCTGCGTTTTTAAGGTCGCGGCATTCCAATACGTCGTGCGGACGCCTGGCCACGGGTCCTTTTTCCTCCTGCTCCTTCATGCGGCGCCATCGGGCCAAAGCCGTCATTGCCTTCTCAGCATTACGAGCCTGAAATACCGCACGTTGAAAAGATGTTCCGAGCAAAAGAACGTACCATTGTGAATAAGAGCGAAGAAATTGCTTCGAGAAGTGGTTTCCGCGAGAGGAGATTCGTTAACCTGAAAGCGGAAAAGGCGAAATATCGACGAATCCAATGCACAAATCACGAAAGAAACGCTAAACACGATCGGATTCCGATGTATTCCAAATTATATAAGCATCCAAACAGCGGTATTATCTCACCCAGAATCAGCAAGGAAATCGCAAGGTATTGCCGAACCGCGATCACCTATAGACAAATTTTTCGAAAATGCGATGCTAACGCCGCAGACGCCCGATTTAGTATGGAGAATCACGTTTTTTAGGCGACTGGCGCTTTTGCCACGGTTTTAGACTTGTTTACGGGAAAAGGTTGTGTCGGGAAAACCGACGGATTGTAGCAGCGACTCTGCCGCGTGTTTTAAGCCCAAGTTTGGCAAAATTGGTGCGTTCTTTGGAGCTAAACATCGTTTTCAAGCGAAAATCGGCCGCGGATACCTATTCTTCGCGAAAAAAATATAAGAGTTATTCAATGTTTTTTCTTTTTATTCTTTTTATAGAAAAGAACACGTTCAAAACCAAACAAAAAAACGTGAGGAATTGGTATCCGTGGCTGATTTTTGACAGTGTTCGCATGAAAACGATGTTTAGCTACAAAGAACGCACCAATTCAGAATCAGTTTTTCCCGATTTCCTCGCCAAATACAGCTGTAATTTAATTTTTGATCCTTAACATTTGTGGCAAATTGAATTCTGCGTCGAAAGAGCCGAATGAGCCTAAAAATATCAAAAATCGGAATGATCCCCGAAGAGTTGACGCTTTTTGAAAGTAATGGTACCTAGATGTGAGTCTGTTTTGAACATGTTTAGGGAATTATGCTACAGTAAGGGCTAATTTTAAGCGGAATGAGTTCCCGATCACACCGAGCTCAAACGCGCCCAGAAACACGCCAGCACGGCGGAGAAATCCACGTTTATCCGAGCTCAACGAGCACTCCAAAAACACCGATCCGGCGGTAGCATCGCTTTCGCCGCAATCCGTCTATTTCGCCTGACGCGCGACAATAAACACGAACACAATTGTTGCAACAAACCCGCTTCATTTTCAAAATCTGAAATTTCGAATTTCTGATGCCGGTAATTCAAGAGGCAGGACAGTCTGCGCGGGACCACAAAGCCCAGCAAGCACCGCCTTGCCGTTTGAAGTTCCATTTCAACCAGTGATGGATGGCGAGCCGGATTCGCGAGCCGAGCCGAGCCGGCCGGCTCGCGAGCTGGCTCGCCCGAGCCGAATGCTGAGCCGGCTCGCGAGCCGGGTGAAAAGTGTTTGCGCGTTTCGCTGCAAGCCGGTGTTTTCGCTAGCGAGGGCATCTCGCAAGCACGTCGTTCGCGTTTTTGGCTGCATTTGTGCAAAGAGCAGTGAAGAAGCAGAAGATATCTGCTGACAAACATTTATGAAACTTTGTAATTCATCTTTTATAGCATACACACATGTGGGCTTATCTGGAATTTGAATACCTTCAATGCGTTTATTAGGCTTGGGCTTTGACTTGCCCATGGGCAGAGAACCCAAATCCCCTTTAATAGGATAGAAAGCTTATCTCTCTTCCAGTGCCAAGTTCAGGCTTAGGCTTACAAACGACCGGGGACGTTCTGAAGCTGGAATTAGGCTGCTTTGTCTGTTTCGCCAATGGAAACCGGGAGAATTTCGGCATGTTTGTCCTTCCAGCTCAGTATCGTTTTGGCTGTTTTCCAATCTTCTGCCGAAAAAAAACTCCAGGAGAATACGTTCATGTGACTCCTGAAAACCGCTGGCATCCTCATGGCTACTGTGAGCTGCGCGAAAAAGTGCCGAAAAACTGTATTTGGAAAGAAAAAACTGAATGCTACGTAAAATGGTGGTAATCTCCAATGTTTTGTACGATAATTTGTCAACTGGTAATAAAATGTGGATAAGCACAAGGACTCTTCTCACCGGTCGTAACAGGTAGGAGCACAGCGTGTTTATCAGTCCAACTCAGCACTGCCAATCGTTCACAGTTCGAAAATTGTTGAGCACCCATCGCGCACCCATCGCACCCTTCACCCAAATTGTAGAGCGCCCATCGGGCCGGCCCGATTGCACATCACTGATCAAAAGTCGCTTTCTTCCCCTCTTCACATATGTCACATACCCCGGCTCGCGAATTGGCGAGCCGGCCGGCGGCATCCGGCTCGAGCGAGCCGGCTCGACTCGCCATCCATCACTGATTTCAACCGCTGGATCTTTCTTTTGAAAGGTATGAAAGTTAAAAGTTCTCCGAAGTATATAGAACGATTGGGACTTTTCAAAGCTTCTTGGAACGCACTATTACACTTTATTTACAAATGAAATTCCGTCATGAAATCTAGTGTTCTGTTTCTCAACGTTTCATATCACGGAAAAAGAGATTAGCCGTAATAAGAATGACCCGGCAAGAAGAATCTACGATACGGACACAATGCAACCCATAATTGAAGTATTAGCTCCCATCAGCGTGACTACCAAAAAACTTGGGGATGTGGGCTCTTAACAAAAGTGCCAACTCTTCGGTGTACAACTGTCTTTGTGTGAAAAATTCCACGCTTGTCAGCAGTTCGATGTCCTTAACTCGGGCGGAATTCGCCATTAAGTAGTCCGTGTCGCTCTGAAATACGAATCTTGTGACATGAGAGGGCCGGGAAGAGAGTTACCAAGCAGTTGGGATCGCGGGGCAGGTTTGGGAGGATGAAGGAGAGGACTCTGGTCATCTCCGGATTCTGGCACGAGTGGCCATCGATCTGCCATAGAGAATCTTCACATCGGAGCAATATGCGGAAGACGTAAGTGGGCGGAGGCGACTGGCCACTCAGCTTCTGCGCCCTTTGGAACACCTCGAAAGTGTCAACGAGTCCATTTGTGTCCAAATCGTAGATCGTTCCGCTGATGGAGACGATGCGGTTGTATTTGTGAACGTAGCCACGAGTGAGGTTCTGCAGAATGGAGAAGCCACCCGAGAAGAAGGAGTGGTACAGGGCGCTCTTCGTTTGGTGGAAGTTCATCAATTCTAAAACCAAAGATTGGATACGAAAGAGTCGGAGACCTACCGTTGGAATCATCGACAGCAACGTTCTTGTAAATCAAATCCAGAGATCTGTTCTGAGCGATCAGCGCAGACTTGCAGTCGCTCTCAAATGAGCGCAGGTAAAAATCGCATCTTCCAGCAGATGTTGATTTTGAGGAATTCAGCTGCTGTGATGACAGCGACTCGTACATCATGGAGGCGTCCCCTTTGCCGGATTCCATGCCCCTACTCAGCAGCGAAGTTCCGCACATGGTCGTCAGGCAGAACTGCGCATTTTCGGAATGGAAAACTCCATAAGGCCCTCTGGAAGTGGTACAGTGGTCCAATTTTGAATTCAGAGTTTTCTGCAATAAAAAGGTACCCAGCTACGGAGGCGGACTTTCCCTTACCGCTGACTGCTTGCACTCAGAACTTTCGTCGCAAGGCACGAACTCTCGTTTCACGAACAAAACTTTTTCGGGACATTCACCTAGCAAATGAAGCGGAGGAACCAAGGGTGGATTCACGGAGTTCACATTTAGAATTGCTTTGTGAAGGAGTCCAAAAGTGCCGTTGGAAGGAACGTCGTGAGGCAGCTGCAGAAGATCTAAAAAAGATAGCGTTTTTGGGCTTTTATTTTTACTTACCCAGCATGAAATGCACGAGCTCCACATTTTGGAAAGGATCCAGCTTCTTGCCTCGTTGGATATTCGGCCCCCTTCCAAAGAAAATTGCGTGCATCGAATCGTCGAGATAGTCGAAACCATGGTCAGAAGTGACTTGCGTGTCGTGCTCGTGAGATCTTAAGATTTTATTGCGGATTACCCGTATATCGCATTGCTTACTGGAAAAACGTCGTTCCAGGACGTCCTTCGAAGATCAAATCTCCAACTCTCGGGGTCGCCGAATAGTGGAACCTGACAGGCATCGTAGTCCTGTTGTACAACCGGAACAGCTGACCTTTGTTGTCACACTCGAAGCGCTTCGCGACGGATTCATAGGTCCGGCCAGAGTCAGCCAGGTGAATCCTGCCAATCACTCCGCTCGAGATTATGAGTCCAGAGGTGTCCATGAGATCACTGAAGTAATATCTGTTCTGGAGAGTGTGCATTCCGTGGTCCGAAACGATCACGATGTTGACGCAATCGAGCCACTGGAGCGAGTAAAGCGTAGAGAAGAAGTAGTTGAGAAGGCCCTCCATATGGACCAATTCCTTGTTCACTTCCTCGTCAGTCTTGTGGTAGTGGCCTACAGAATCCGGCTGGTCAAAGTAGGCCATAATCAGGTCAGGACGCCGCTGCACGGGCAGCTTCAGCCATTTTATAATCTATAAATGATTCAGTGAGCTTTTAGAAGGCCTGGAGCTACTATTACCGTATCCACTCTCTCCGAGTACGAAAAAGACTTGTTGTATTTATGATTGTAAGTGGGCATGAATTCGCGCTGTACACCACAGCCTGGCCAGAACAGGCAGGCTGCCTTTTTACCGTTTCTCTCCACGGCGCTCCATATCTAAATTTCGATTAGAAATAATCAATTTCAGCACGTGTTCAAACCGGTTCTCCGAGGTAAAACTTTGAGTTGTTCGTTCGCTTTGCATCCACAAGTTCTGGTTCTACGAGAGGATCAAAGATGGTGTTGTCGACAATCCCGTGCGCCTCAGGATAAAGGCCCGTGGCCATCGTGTAGTGGTTCGGGAAGGTCTTCGATGGAAACGACGGATACATGAACTGAATCTACAACTATTTCGTAAGTTTAACAGAACAACTAACCTCCGCCCTTGTACCACACTCCTCCATTCGATCAAACGTCGTCATGATTTTCCTCTGGAGATATTCAGCAGCGAACCCATCAAGACTGATCATGATAAGTGGCGGGACTGTGACACTGAAAGACCACTTTAAGAACAGCACTACTTTGACTCCTCACTCGGTCTTCGGACATCGAATATCGCAGCTTGGGTCGTGCCAATCTTTCTTCCAAGATGCTTGGTCACCCGAAACGTGTGGTTTAGCCACGTGAGATTCGATATTTTGGTGAGATCTAACAACCGCATCCACAGGAATAAGCCCTGCAAGATTTAATTCAAAATGAGCATGTTTATTTCGCCGCTCACCTACGGCCTTTGCCTGAGCGATTTGTTCCGGGCTCAAATTTTGCATCGCTAATGGATGAATCCCTGCAGCCGACGTAGAAGATCCTCCAAGAATTTGTTGCCGAAGGTTCTAAAGTTGTTTAAGAGCATCCATGGAGATAAAGGCTTCGTCAAAACGAATGACGCGATTCTAGAAAGTTCATACGTTCGGTGTTTGCTCGCGTTCGCTCGTGATCGCCCGTGATCGCTCGCGTTCGCATTGCTTTGCTTCAAGTTTGCATCGCCGCCGCGACAGAATGCGCCATTTTGTATGGAGAATCGCAATTTGGGACCAAAACCGCTCGATTTCTCGCGGGCAAAAGCCGTAAAAAAATATTTGCTCGGTGAGAGTTGTGGAGGAGCCTCTCCACTGCCGTTTGAGCCCAAGAGTGCGCGAATTGGTTGCGTCACGTGCGTGCTGGTCTCCTTGCGAGCTGGTGGTCCCCTTGAATCTTCGTGTTTCCTTTCGGATGGCTCGTTTATCTCGCTTTTGATCGTAGACCCCAATGAAATGGTTATTGAACCCGAAGATCGTGATTAAGCTAGAATAAATTGTTATTTTTCTAGAACTGCGTCATTCGTTTTGACGACGCCTTTATTATACCTCACTTACATCAAACGCTTTCGAGATTGCATTTCGGCCGCGAGCATTTGCATTTTCGAGACGATCTCCGAACTGCTTCACCGTAACCAATAGGAAAATGGCCAACACCAGGGAGGCCAACGTGATAATTCCAAGAACACAGAGGGCGAAGTAGAGACGGGAGAATTTGGAATTCATCCATTTTCGACCGCTCGCGAGTTTACATTGGGCTGCAAAAGATCAACTAAAGATCATATTGCGCAACGGGTCGATTTTACCGTCCTCGGCCACATCGTCGTTTTCTTGAATCGAAAACTGATCTCGCTGACCACTGAGCATCGGCTTCTAAAACATGTGAACTGCAAATAACGTTTAATAGGGGAATAGTATAGCGGCGGCTTAGCGAGCATTCGGTCTTTTCGGCCCAAATATGACTAGACTCTGTCATGACGACGCGCCCCTCCTCCAAAACGAGTTTCCGTCCTCCCGCCTCGCGGAAATCTCCAACTCTTGGAGATGACTCCTGCCCGACTTCACCTCAGAAACAGCTTCTTTTTATTAATCCGTCCGGTGCATGAAATACAAATTCGATCTTAAACAAAAATGTGACAAATCTGCGAATGGGGGTGTTAAGTGTTTGCGGTGACCGCAAGAGATCTTATCTCCAAATCCGCCGATGATCAATCAAAAACGAACCTTTTCGTCGCCTTCATCTTCATCGTCGCTCCACTGACTTCGTCCTACCAAGGAAACCATCTTCGGCCTTCAAGCGTTCGCCTGGGATTCGGAACGTCCAGCTTGCAGTAGTTTCGATCGATATCACGCCAGCCTCACACCAAACATGTGGCACACCCTGAAATACGTTGCTGGCTTGTTAATGCGTGTATGGAATATAAACGCGATCTTTAACAAAAACGCGGAAAATCTCTGAATGGGGAAACAATTCACAAAACAGTATTACTGGCTGAGAATTGGCTAAAGGATCGATCGAACTGAATGTTTGAACATGAGCACAGAACGAGCAAATAATCCGCGGGTGCACATTCAAACGAAAACCAATCGCTGGTTTCGAAAGCAGTCATATAAGCTTATGGGTTAGGTCTGGCTTTATTGCATTTGGTGCAAGATGAAAATAAAGGAAAAATAAGCTAAAAACGAAACGGATAAAGTATAAATGATCAATTCTCTTTGTTTGCTTATCGTGATGTAAGGTGTTCAAGAAGGCCCTTGTTAGATAAGGGAATTATCGGGTCTGTGTTAGATTTGACCGAAAACAAAAATACACTCGTTTCAAGTGTAGTTACGTATGAGTTAAAAAGACTGATGAGCATTGAACACACAAATGCTTACTGTAAACTCGTAGGAACTTGCGACAGTCGCCCAACTTGTCGCCGAGGAGTGTTCAAACTCGTCGCTGTCGCCGTCGCTGTCGCTGTCGCCCACGAGTTTGAAAGCAGAGTGAAAGAGGCCTAAAAGACACATAAACTGGAACGGCGCTTTGCAAACCAACGCCATTTCACCAACTTTGCACTTCGTCTCGAGACCTTGAAGAAAAGTAGACTCCTCTTCTTTCTACGTTTCTTCGTTGTTCGGCCTGAGGTCTCGATCGCGTCTGCTTCCGCTTCTACTTTTTCCGTGTCTTCCAAGTTTTCAAGTTCGTCCATTTCAGACAAGTCTAAGCCGTGGTTTCGCAAGCGACTTCGGCTTTTCGAGTCCATTTCGCCATTGTTAACCGTCACCATGTGGTCGGCTTCGCTCCGCAGCGCTATGCTGCTCGCCTTCGTTCTTACGGCTTCGGTTTGTTTCCCTGCGACTCGTTCGAATCTGAATGTATCATGCTTTAGTCTTTGCCTCATTCGAAGCCGGATGAAGCCGTCGGCGTTTACGAGCACGCCATCGTGGAAACCAACGCTAACGAAACGGCACCCTTGCAAAACGTAAGTGTTATTTTCGTTGCGATCTTATAATTATGCGTTTTAGCCCAAGACTGACAGCAAGGATCCACTGACAACCACTAACCACACATCAAATGTCACCAACGTTACTACTACCATTTCGCCCAATGTAAGAGTTATTTTATCATTCAATCCTTTATAATCAGTTTTTCAGGCAGCTCCAGTTTCCTCTGGAAGTGACTTAAAACGCCCAACGGCAGATATCGCTAGGAACACCTCCTTTGAGGGATCACTTTCTTCTGGAACAGTCGATAAGCAAGCGAACAGAGCTGACACACCGGCACCTGTTGTGGTTCCCGGGCCGGAGCCTGCTTCTGGACAACTGTCAAGTGGCGATTCGAAGGACGTTATTCTAGCGAGCTCTTTTGGAGGGGATCAGAAGGTATCACGTTCATGATATTTACGCAAGTTTGACATGAGCTATTTTAGAACAATCAATCGTCCAGTAATCCAGGCGAAGACTCTTTTTTCCCGTAAGGTCATGTGTTGTTTTCAGTGCGTAAGCATTCGTTCAGGTCGATCCCCATCATTATCTTACTGGTCATCATCGTTCTCCTGTTGGCCCTTACATTGTGCGCAGTGTACAGCGGTGAAAGCAGCGAGTATGTCATCGAACATCCGGAAGAAACTGTGAGATAATACAACCAAACTCTTTGATTACAAAATGTTGGTTCTAGGATAACAGCGTTTCGTCTTCGCAAGACGACGAAGGTTTCGATACCATCGAATTCGAGGACTCTGACGCGATGGTTCCATATGGAGGTCCCGCGAAACCACATCAAACCGCTCTCGTTCTTAAGAGTAACAACATGCTGCCGTATCGCAATTTGACGGTGGTTCCGCAACATGACGCCGTGATGCAATATCGGTAAGTTTCCAATATATTTCTTTCTCAGTGATGAAATTTAAAAATTTAGTCAGAGCAACGACTTTTTCGACTCCAGAGACTCCAAGACGCAGGTCTTCACCAACTTCTACGAATCGGTTCCTGAAATTGAGTATCGAGAGACTCTGCATCTCCTAGGCTGAAACGGGTATAAATGCGCATAAAATATATTCCATTCCGTTTCGCTGTTTTCAGCGCACACGTTGGTTGTTATTTGTATCGGCTGTAAGATTGATTATTGACGGTAGCGTAAGACCGTCGGGCAGTTGTGGTCGGACATCGAGGACGCGCAAAGATGGTCAGCCAAGTGCGAAAACGACTTTGTGCAGAAGAAAGCGGCTTTTTCGATGTTTATGAAGGAACGAGGGAGTGCGACGGGTGATGTTCGATTAGGGTTTTTGTAAAAGCGCCAATGGAATGACGAGCTGCTGGTTCTTGACTGGACGGTGCAGAAGTCATTTGTCATATCCGTGGCGTACTAAACAAAAAGTCCTATATGTGCTACTACAAATTGTCATGTGCTCGTTTTGGAATCTTCAACTGGAGAGGACGGACTCAGAGGTACTTAAACTGAAATTTACGAACTGCCGTTCGCGGAGAACAGCACAAGCGGATCCCGATTTGGTGCCGCTTGTCATCGGGTTACTCGTCGCTTGTCATCGGGTTAATTTAAGGCGATGTATTGCTTTGTTGGGATTAGTTGTTCCGAGAAGCCTCGACCGGTTCCAACGACGGATTGATCGCTCGGTCTCGCACCCTAAGCGCCGCCGACTGTTGTTCATTGGTGTGTTGTTACACAACTCCTGAGGTATTCGGAGAATTCTAAGAGAATGCCAGCGCTGATTCTATCGCAGACTATCAAGAATTCTGTCTACGGAAGGTTGGGCGCTGTTTTGGTTTGAGCGACGTTTTTATCGATTCCAAAGTTCAGCGATGGAAGCGTTCCAGCGATGGCAAGAATGCAACTGGCGCTTGTGGGTGCGCGGCGTTCTAATAGGAATCGAACGGCGAAGGTGATCAGTGACGCGATCAGCAGTTGGACATACGGGCGAACTCTCTACGTGGTGGAGGAGAAAGCAACTACACAATGGACTTCAAGAAATACGCGAGTTGAAGGCCAAACGGTGTTTTCCGGAGTGTTATTGTTGGTTGCGCTTATGCTAAGGATTACGGTAGAATGTGATCGATAGGTGCATCGTACATTGTGTAGTTTAACGGAATTTCGTAACTCTGTTTTCTTAGCCAAATCATGGCTACATTGAAATTAGAAGATGATGCACTCACTTCAAACTCCAGACAGGTTGTCCTTATTCACCAGGAAGTGTTTGATGCTGATTTTATTAGGCGAGTTTTGGGGTCCACGCCTGTCAGAAAGAGAAGGAAGTGTTTCACGCCGTATTCCTGGGGTTAGCTGCAGGACGAGAGAACAGCCAGGGACAACAGTTTTATCGCACCGGTCCGCGAAGGAGTGGCTCTGAGGGTCTTGATGAGGAAGTGCGCTGGGTCCACCAGACGCTTCCAGGTGCTCGTAACTCACGCTCGTAATGGGAAGACAAAGACGATTGGAATTTGACGAAAACAAACATCGGTAGTAGTGACAGGTTAGGTGGCTTGGCTTCGGCGAGGAACGTTCCCGGCGGAGACTAATGTGTTTTGTGGCAACACAGGCCGTCTGGAGGTTTCGGCGTCCCGGAGATCACTCGACCCAAAGCGGTTTCGTTGATTTATGGTCTTTTTCTGCGCCAACTTCGGAGGCTACGAACGCTGCTCGGCTCTGAAGGTCACTTTTCGAATGTTACAGAAACCTCCCTTGGAAACCGAGATGTCGTCGAGACGCATTAGATACGCTTGGCCGGTTTGACGGCTCGGCGACCGCGTTGCAATTTGTAAAAAATTTTCGAAACAATTCTAGAAGGGCGAATCGCGGAAAACAAACCAATTGCGTCCGCTCCACTGCTTAACGACGCCCCTTAGCAATGTTCCGCTTTCGCCGTTTGTTACAGAGTCGGAATCTTTCAGGCATCACGATTTGCGGCACCATTAGGAGTGCTTCGGGTGGTGCCGCGATCAAATTATCGAACAGAACGACCGCAGAACTGAACCGACGTACTGTATAGCGACGTTTTAGTTTATTGATTGCTGGTTTGGAACAGTTGCCGACGATTAGGGATCGAAAGTGTACTGGGCACGTTAGCGAAACCTTCAACTTATTATCTAAATTGTGTCTCTTTTGGTTTTTTTCGGGAGTGAAGATCAACATTGGCCAGTTCTCTGGTCGTATTGTAGTTCTCCACACAAACCGCTTCTTCATTCGATTGTTTCCGCTAAGTCCAAGATTAAGTGCAACTGTCATCTGAACAACAAGGAAGGATTTCCTTCAAGTATACCTGCACTTTCTGACAACATTTTAGTGGGTACACTTTTGCAAGTGTGGAGAAGGCGTGTCATAGATTTGTTCCAGCTGTAGAACTATGGAATAACAGGACCCTCTCTCTTTGAATCTTTTGATTAGAATATTCAAATACGTCCAAATTCTTACTCCAATCCCACTCAGAGGTGTAAACTGTGCGTTGATCGCTAGCGAGAAACACTTTTTGGTTTCGAAGAGCACAAAACCTTCCCAAGTATCCTCAGAGGGGCGAGACAACGTGTCGAAGGCGGAGAGCCACGAGGCGGCTCATCGTGATTGTGGGGGAGGGGGTGCTTCGAGCTTCGGGGAACCGGTATCAATCGACGCCGTTATAAAAGGAGCGCACAATCCGCGTGGTCATAATCGCTTTTTTCGCGCGTTTCTTCGCGCACCCAGCTCCTCTTTGTTTCGTCGACGATCGAACGTCGGTCGTTCGCTGTTGTTTTCCCTTCCCTACGCGACCTATGACCTAAGCACCCATCTCACTGGTTTTCAGATCCTTTAGAATGAAGCTTCGTGACTCTCTTGTGAACATGCTGGGCGAATTCGTGGCGTTGAATAAGACTCCTGACTTCAAACTTAACTCGTCCTCGGTCCAATTCCTCTCCGACCGAGTTGCCGAAGAAAGTGGCTCTCACCGAAACAGCCTAAACATCTTCATTGGCAACGATGTAAGTGTACTCTACTATCTCAACTTTTTCTATCGCCGTCTTGCAGGTGGATTACTGTGGCCCAGTCCACTCTCGCACTCACTCCACAACCAGCGTTTACAGTCCCGTGTGCCGCGATCCCAACTACTTCTCGGGCCGCCGCCAGAGCGAGCCTGCCGTCTACGCGTTCCCCGACTCCCACTACCGTAAGATCTCCTCTGACCGCGTGTCCACCGGCTCGGGCCAGAGGACCACTTCGGTCATCTCCGAAAGCGAAGAGGAACATTCGCACGAGAGTCAGGCCAGCAGCCGCCGAGGCTCGCAGACTTTCTTTGGGAGCATCGCTGCTTATTCCAACCACCTTGGCCCTTTGAATACTCGTTTGTAAGTCCTGGAGCCTGTACATTCTTTCCTCTATCACACACTTCATTTTCCACATTCTGTACATATTTTCAATGAGCCGACGGCTTTGAGTTGTAAATACTGATCTCTATCACGCCTAAGGAAAAGAAAAATTAGTCACAAATAAAGTGGTCGCATGACTCTTGAAACATCGTCGACAAACATGACGTTTCAGGTCTGCACGGACCGTCCTAATTGACTTGTTTTCGGCGACAATTTCGTCGTCATGTGATTGAAAATGTTGCTTTGCAGAGTTGACGGGTTACGGTAAGAGGTAAGAACAACTTTCATGTCAATAATGAAACTAAAAACCGATTTTCTATATTAGATGATGTCATACGTCTTTATGTGAGCATATTAGGAGTGTACTGTTTGCAGACCTGCTCCTGAGCCCAAGTGTTTGCTACCTTTGAGGTTTCTTAAGAGGTTTTCGAGTGACGTTCACAAAGCTTCACTAGATGTTCTGTGTTTTGTAAAAAAGTGTTATTCGAAAATAGAGTTTTAAGTGTTTACGGTAAGAGGAAGAGGTAGTATTTAAGATTTGTGGAGAGGAGTGTCCTTTTTGGTTACTCTATCTTGATTCAAGTCGATGGCGGCAGCGAACTCCAAAGACAGTTTCCCCGCCGCTGCTGCTCCCCACACGTGGAGGAACTCTGGTCGGAGCTGGGAAGTGGACGTCGAATGACGGCGTCTTCTGATGTTTGCCGGCGTCGAATCAGGTTGTGAAGCCCTGGGCGCCTGCCACTCGCCACTCGAGGCAGCAGCGTCTTTCGGTAGGTCGGTAGTCGGGAGATGGCCGCCTCGCGCTCCGTTCTCGGTCGTGTGAACTCCGCGCTTCGCCTATCTGTTCAGTCCCTTTATTCTCCGTTTACAGTTCAGCGACAAACCATTAATCCTATTTCCTTCCGCCGATCCATAAGCACGTTTTTCTAAGGCCCCCGGTTCAACTATGAAGTTGCGTGACTCCCTTGTCAACATGCTAGGCGATTTCGTACAGGTACGTTCATTTTGTCCCTGGCATTTCTTCCCTTTCTCTTGCAGATGAATAAAAATCCTGAGTTTCGCTCCAAAACGGATGTCTCAGCGCCTTCTAGCTCTCCCAGCGGCTTCAACGGGAACCGCCGTCACTCCCTGAACATCACCGTGGGAGCGGTAAGTGTCTTCTTCGTTTAAACCGTTTTTTGGTTTGTCATTTTGATGCATCGTAAAGTGATCAATCAGTTGATGGAGATCGCAACGCTGCAACTTTTTCAATCTTCTAAGTGGCCTTGATCCACCGCTTTTCTTTCAGCAAGGTCCGCCGGAGAGCCTCATCCACCACCGGCACTCGATTTGCCCGGCCCTTATGCGCAATCCGAATCCGATTCCGGACAATCTGGACTCGAAATCGCTCGACGGAAGGCAGGAGTCCGCTCCCCACTCGAATCGACGCCAGTCGGAACCCGCCATTAAATCAGCCGAACTGCATTCTAAAATCAAGAGGCTCCGGAATCAATCTTCGCTCTGCTCCGTGGATTCCGACGAGGAGAACGACAGCGACGGCGGCGCCTCCGAGGTTTCCGTAGAGAGGCGTTCCTACCACAGCGACAACGGCACCTTCTCGAGCGGATTCAGCGCCGATAAGGTATTGAACGTGTGAGGTAGGTATTTCTTTTCTTTGTTTTCGTCCCTTATCGCTCTTCGCCATCTTAACTGTTTTCTCCTTCAGTTTTTCGAAACGGAAAACGTCGACGATCGCCGAGGAACTCGAAGAAGAAGAATCTCTGAGGCGTATGAGCTTGGAGCCCGCCAAGGATCGTGAGTATCTCCGGCAGATCGTGGAAGAAGCTTCCTCGCCTCCGTCCACTCCGAAATTTACGACTCCGCGGCACAGCGTTCGCAGGCAGAGCGACACATTCCTGGGTTCCGTGGCCTCGTTCTCGAACTCTCTCAACACGAGGCTCTAACCAGACGACTGTTACTGTATATACACTTGTGTTATTTGTGTTTCTTTTTTCGATGACGTAGATCCATCCACCGATTGTGTAATTCCCATTTTTGATAATTAAATAACTGATCAGCCGGAATCGAAACAGAAAACTGTAACAGTGAGAGGGTCGAGCGCCAAAACGAGTTCTCGTGGTCTTATTTATACCGAATACCAAAAACACTTGGCCGCCAAGTGGCGAACGCGCGAAGGAATCCCGCGCACGCATCCCGTGGTGATCAGTGGTGGTTGTGGGTTACGGTAGCTCGGACCGTGATCACGACAGAACTTAATCGCGAAAAGAAATAACTCTGTTGAAGAATCAAACTAACAAAAGACTCAAAAAGGCCAGATCGGGCATGAATCAGCTGAGCAGGGAAATTAATTACTTTGAAAGCTAAAAGTGCATCCGATGGAAAAGTCAGACAAACTCCTGGAATTTGGACTCTGAAATCATGTGATTACGCGGACGTTTCGCAATATAAATGACTTGTAGTCACTGTTTGTGGAAGTGTTTTCGTAAAAGCAATTTCATTAATCAAGCGGAGTTGCACTTACCGACAAACACATGACAAACCTGCTGGAAGCCCTCAAAGGCTAATTTTAAGTTGAGTTAAAAGTTATTTCTGGATCGGTTTTTCGAGTTTCAATCGAACGCGTACACATTGCGCAATCTTGTAGCTGGTCACATGGGAGTTAGTCTTACAGTAATCCGAAAAGAAGGCAACAACCAAGAGATGTGTGCGCACAGCAGTTTACACTTCGCCCATGCTAAACATCTGAATCTGACAAATATCGAAAGATTTTGGGTGTTTCTGATTGCCAACTTCCTTGTTCGGCCGAAGAGGACCTCAAAACGATCTCGCGTGGAGAAGGAAAACAAAGATTCTTTCTGTTGAGAATCAACAAGAACTGCTGTGGTTGTCAGCTGATCTCGATGCTTGAAATTCAAGTCTTTTCAAGGAAACAAATTATTAAACTAACAAGTTAAAATGCACTCTGGATGTGTTTATGTTTCCCTTTTATTCTTGGTTGACTTATGCCAGTTCTCTGGTCGTACTGTAGTTCACACAAACCGCTTCTTAATTCAATTGTTGACGAAACCCGCTAAGTCCTAGATTAACTACAACTGTCACCTGTTGATCAAGGAAGGATTTTCTCCAAGTATACCTGCGCTTTCTTCAAACATTTCAAGGAGAACCATTAGGATGAAATGCTTTCCATCGTAGAATTGTGAAAGGAAAATAGCCACTTTTACTCGTAAATACCAAAGTTCTGTTTAAAGAATCTTCAGATTTTGGAAACCTCTTAAATCCAAGTGAAGAGCATCCGAGGACACCGTCGACGTCTCTGAAAGAATTGGAGATGGAAAACTGAAAGAACAGCAAATTCACAAACCTTCAAGTTCTTGCTCAACCGTTGACTCATCGTAGAACTTCTGGTCACCCGTAAGCTCTCGACACAGACCCTCCATCAGTTGATCGGAGTTTTTGATCATCGGGTAGTTCGGGTGCCCCGCAGCTCCGTAACGCATGTAATCTCTTGGATTCATCGACATGCAGTAGGGCAGAAGCTGGTCTTTTCCTGGAAATGTCTCGGCTCCTCCTCTGGCACGAGATTCCGACTTCGCCTTCGAAGCCGTTTTCTGTCCGGCTTTCTGTGTTTTTTTCGCATTCACCGCAGCTTTCGACTTGTACTTCGTCGATTCTAAACTTCCTTTATCAGACCGGTTTACTTTTGAATCGAAATCTTACCGCCGGACTTGGATCCACCACATTTCCCTTTGTTCTTCATACAGATCACGACGTTCACGATGTTCACAATGATGATTCCAACCAAAAGCAATACGATGAAGACGGTAAGAACCACATCCGCGAAGGAGCTCTTTTCTTTAGTAGTCGTATCAATCAACCTGAAAAGAAATCCGGATTAAACACTCAAAAACATCTCAAGGTCTCACTGTGTAGAAGAAGACCCGACTTCGTCTTCCTCTTTTCCTTTGCCTTCATAAATGCCCACAGATTTGCCTTTGGTAGTTTCAGGGACGTCCGCGACGGTTGGCTTGACCTCCTTGGGCAACGGCGACGCTTCTCGTTATGGGCTTCTCCGTGGTAGGACCGTTGACGCTGGCTACAGTTTTCTCCTTCTTCCTAAAATATCGATGATCTCAGAAATAGTGACTATATCAACCAACTCTTCAACTGGTTCATTTACACTTTTTCCGTTGCCGGATCCCTTGTCCAGTTGTTCCTTGGTGACCGCCTCCTGTTGGTCCTTCACAGGTCCGCGTTTCGGTCTGATCAGGAACTCGTCAATTGGTGCCTTGAAGAACCTTGGCTTGCCAATCCTGTGCTAACATGTAGTAAATAATGAACTTCTGAAAACAAGACTCAAGCCTTACCCGACTCGAATATTTATATTTCGATGCAAGTCGTTGGTTGTGCTGACCAACGTCATCCGTGAGTAGCACACTGGACACGACAACCGCAACCGTCAAAACAGCGAAAGCGGAGCGCATCGTTCAACCGACCGACTCCCGCGCCCACGAATCGGAAGAACGGAGCGAACGAGAGCATTTCAGATTGATGCTCGCCGACGTCTGGACCGCCAACGACCCCCCCCCCCGTCCAGACGATTTCCAGATATTCCTCAACGACAGACATGTGCTCAGAGTTGCGTCTTATCAATGCTTAAATGCGTGTTAAGCGTATATTCCCCAACCAACAAAAAATAACAAGAAAAAAACCCCTACAACGGGTATGACGGTAAAGTAACGCTAAACGGAAAGCAACAATTCATTTCGTAACAAGTGACATTGATAATACAGATGTGGCCTTCCTAAGCCTGATTCTCGGCGAGCTCTTGGAAGACCGCCTTCAAACTCTCGTCCAGCTTGTCGAACTTCTTCCGCAGCTTGTTCTCTCGGGCCTCCTCGTCGAGATCCGTGTACTTGTTCTTCTTCGACTGCTTGAAGAAGTCGTATGCACTTAACTTCTTGGCGATAGCCCGAGTCTTCTTCTTCTTGGTGGGAGAGCTCGGCTTGGTGTTGTGCTTCTTCACGAGCTTCGAGATCTTATTCATAATGAACTGGGAATGTTCGGGGAGGAGTTCCTTGTGCTGCTCTACGAACTCCCGGAGATTCTCGATGTAGGCAAGCTCCAGTTGCCGCGCCTGCTCGTCACACTTGTTCTTTTCGTCAATGTTCGCGTTGTACAGCGCAGTCACTTCCTGAAAAGCTGATATTTAGTTAAGGAGAAAGGACGACAAGTCACCTTGCTGGGAAAGCCGCGGTTGCTATCAGCCGAGTGTTTGGACAAAAAAATGTGGTAGGAGGTCTTGGGCTTGTCAGGATAGTTGGGCATCTTGGTGACAAAGTCCGGCTGGGCGATGTAGGAAACGATGCTCTTACACACGTGGCTGAAGGGAACGTTTCCGATGAGCACAGCTTCGCGGTAGTACCGCCGAACCTCGCTTTGAATTTGCCTAAATCAAGGTTCAGAGAGCATAATAAACGAGTCTTACTTAAGATCAGCATTTTCTCCGGGGTATAGCTGAAGATCGGACTCCTTCAGAAGCGTTTTGCCGTTGCGATCCTTCTCGTCGCTCTTCTCCTCCAAGAACTTCTAAAGCGACAAAAATTAAGCGTGACCGAAGAAAACAGAAATACCTTGCAAAACTCATAGATCTCCATAGGGGGAAGGCCTCCCTTCAGCTCGGGAAGCTCCTCGCTTCTCTCGCGGATCTCTTCCTCCTCGATCTCGGCAGCCGATTCCGACTTCTTCTTGTGACGCTTCTTCGGAGATTTGTGCTCCTCTTCTACAAAGACCTCGACGTTGTTGGCTGCCTTAGAACGCTTTCCCATCTTGTCCTGAAACATCACGTTCTGCAAATTCGGACCCAAAAGATGGAGCAAACGCGCAAATCCATCAGAACGAAGTTTGAAAACCTTCGCCGCGATTCGCGCCGCATTCTGTTCGCATCGTGATGTTCCTAATCATGCCAGGGCGATCGTTTCGGGACCCAAACCGATTTCTAATAAATTGTCTTCGACTTAGAAAGTCGTTTTCAAAACTGATCACAGTTTCCAGTTTCTGTCAAATGTTCTGAATTCCGTGATGCTCGACGATTAAACCCACTAGGAAATTTAAGAGCAGCTATATAGTTTAATTGCGAGCTTCCAGCACCAGTTCCATAAAAGCTTTGTTCTTCAGGACGAGGACGAAGCGATTGAGTAAGCACGAAATAAGGCAATTTTACGCTGATATGAAAGAAAATCTACACCGCACGAAAAAGGTTAAAGCTGGATGGAAAAGTTGGCCACTTCATAACAATTACAAGAACCGTATAAATTAAAGATAATGTAAGTTACGCACGAATATCAGTCCTTCTTGTGTTTCACGGAGTTGTTCGTCGGCGGGGAGCATGGCTGTAGGGGCGTCTTCCGCTTCGTTGCTACGACGCCCACCAAGAAGAAACACGATTGAAGCTGTTCTTTGCTGATGCACTTCACGTCCAG
Source organism: Steinernema carpocapsae (assembly GCA_000757645.3). Classification (NCBI taxonomy): domain Eukaryota; kingdom Metazoa; phylum Nematoda; class Chromadorea; order Rhabditida; family Steinernematidae; genus Steinernema; species Steinernema carpocapsae. The sequence goes on from AZBU02000003.1 coordinate 144,254, forward strand.
ATTGAAGAAGATTTGGTGAGTTTCCGGCACTATGTGGTTCGGGAGGCTGTACATGTAGAAGAATCCGTTGTGTTCAGGTTCGATTGCGCTTTCAAGGAACATGCCCATATAGTCGCCTTTAAAGCTGAAATTTATCTTGTTTTTATCATGAATATTTCCTCCATTCGGATCTTTAGGACCTTTCAGGCTTTCGAGTCCCTTGGCGCTGAAATCGAATTGTGCAGACGTGTGCTTCAGATGAAGCTGTGAAAATGTTGGACTTACAGAACACGACCAGAAATTACTCTTTCAACTTGGTTGCAAGAACTGAAGAAGTCCGTACGACAGAGCTCCGGGTTTTCGCCGTTCGGGTGAGGACGGTAGAAGACGGGGATCATGAACAAGCTCTGAAACGGAAACGCTGCTTAAAGCGCCCATATGAATCCTGATACCGGTGAGAAACCTCCGCTCAGGTCCGCAGCAGCTACGTTGGTCTTGAACTCCAGCATCACCGATCTCTGAAACGAAATGAGAACTTGGGATGGCAAAATCGGTAATGAGCGTACCAGTAGATCTTCTCGGGTGCAAGCTGAAATGGACAAATCGTCGCTGTCCCGGGAAAAGCGGACGCTGTGGATCTCCGAACATGTGGTCTGTCGAATATCGAAGTGTTCACCACAGAAGTCCGAAACCCAGTTCATGAATTTACGGCTTGCATAATCCAATCTGTTGTTGAGGTACTTCCCTAGCTATAATCACATAACTTCAGTGAGGTGTACTCGACAAACTAAACCTGTTGGGTGGTAGTCTTCGAAAGAGAGAGCAGCTTAGGGCTGGAGTGTGGCCGGTCGTCTTCGGACTTCGAACTATCAGCACCTTTCCAAACCAGTATCAGCGCCTTAACCATACAAGTAACAGGGCCAGTCAAGAGTGCATCTACCTACCAAAATGATGTTGCTGCGGTCAATGGCATAGTGGAGAGGAGTCCTTCCAGATCTGTCTGTTGGATCCAAATAAATTCCCGATTTGAGCAGAGTCGCCAGTTGGCAAGCTTGACCACTAAACATTCACAAGATTAGTTGTTATCAAACAAACAAAGGACATTACGAGGCGGCAGCAAGATGGACAGCGGTTCTTTCGCCGATTTTCGAACAGATCATAAGCTCGTCTCGGATCGCAGTGGGAGATGCGTGGTTCAGCAAATCCAAAAGAATCCTAAATTCACTCGTTTTATAATTATTACCATAGAAATCCTACCGGCAATATCCGTGATTCGCTTCGTGGCAATCCTGTCTTTTATACGACCTTGTTTGGTGAGTAACACAGAGATACATAAATACGGTGGTTCGGCTTTCTCGATCGTGTCCTAGTTTTATAACGTTCTCATAAAGCTTCCTCCGGACCCCATCTTGAGTCAAGGGGATAAGACCGCCTTTGAGTCCCGAGAACGATCCATTAGTATATGCTTGACTGTGGATTAAAGCGTGCGCTGAATCGATGCTCCGCTTGTACTGCTCGTAGTTTCCATTGGCAATGTGCATCAAGATTCGTTTGATGAATCTGTGCTCTGGACAGCGCTTTATGTACTGAAAACGAGTAATTTATAAAGAACTACCGGTTTAAGAACGCTCACCTCTCGATATGATCCTACAAGGCTGAAAGCGTTTTCCAGTTCCATGCCTTCAAGAATGTCGACGGTGTTCGGTAGGTCGAGACTGCGCATTGTGCGGACTCGATTTCGTTTTCCGAGAACTTGAAACATTCGCTTAATTAGAAGTTGCGATTGCTGGAAAAATGAACGGAAAAACAACGTAACTAAAATGCAATCATCTGGATTTAACGATTGAGAAGTGGCCAAGGTTTTAAAAGCCCTCTTAGCGAATCCTCTTAAAAGACATTGAAGTTAGTGAAAAAGCTGTAAAATACAAGTTTTGCATATTCGAAAAACACGAAAGGAACATAGCTTTTTTTTCGCTGCTTGACAAAAGTAAATTAGTCGCTCAAAAACAATGTTTTCATGGAGTTCGGCACATGCGGACAGAAATATCGCCAGCGTTCGGCGCCACGTCGACACGGTGATGACAACGCGAGCGGCGAAATCGAGGTTTTTCATTAGAGCCGTGTGAAAACGTCGAAACTCACCTCGCTGACGCTGAGCGCCAGCTTGTAAACAATTAATTTATCCGAGAGGCAAGCGGGGGAGAAGAGGCTCGGGACGAAGAGTTGAATTTTTAGTTTGACGGGACGTCGGTCCCGCCACGATCTCGGTCTCTCTTGTTCAGTTGTTGTTCAGCTCAAGGAACTTGAATTCTGAAGACGAGGCAAATAAAACACCCTGAAACGCTTAAATGGAGTGCCGAAAATAGCCAGGATCTTCGGGACATGAAGCGCAAGAAGCGGGGCGGCGGCCAAAGCGGAAGCGGAAGGCGCGTCGACGAGCGTTCGCCGGCCATCGGACGACGGATTACGCGATCGACGCCTCGCCACCCCACAGAAATCGTGAAAGACGCTTCTGCTTTCGGAGATTTTCTGCTTTTCCAGGCTTCCTGATGATGCAAACGACGTCGCTTTCACGAATTTTGTCCGTCGCCGCTTTTGTTTTGTCGCTTATTTTTGTGGATTAATTAATCGCCTCGTTTTGTTTTCAGATATTCGATCGTCTTCGATGTCGTCTTCCGGCGATGACAGCGAAGACGACGAAGGCGTGAGGACGTGGGACCAGTTTCTTGCTGAATCTGACGGCCGCTACGCGGAAACCGTCCGAATCAACCTTGCGGACGATCTCAAATACGCGCCAACATCTTCTTCTCTTCCCAGCAAAAGTAATTTATCCACTGTTTCTCGGTTTAAATTTTGAATTTCAGAATCCATTTGCTATGGAATGTGCCCAACGGCCGACGCCAGTCGCCTGATCTACGTCAGGTGCACGGTTAGTTCTGACTTTTGATGTTCTTTAATGGATTCGCTTTCAAGAGGTGTGACAAGGTTGTTCGTGATGTGGGTATCGCCCACCATCTTCAATCTCGGCACAACTATCGGCCCCAGAACGCCGTTACCGACTACTATGGCGATTCCGGCGACGACTATCAAGGATTTCTTCTTTCGCCGGCGCATTGTCCCAACGTTCCGTCGACTTCCGCCGAGGGTGTGGGACCTAATGTAATAGCGCCCATTCCCAACACGAAAATGGAGACTGTAACCACACCTCCAGAAGAATCAAAGCCGTTTTTCATTGACAAACATTTTGCTGCTGGAAACGAATAATAACCTAGGATCGCCGTGCACATCTTCTAGTCGAGATGTAAGCCATAATTTTTTTCGATATGTTCTTGATTTGCTTGTTTTCAGGTGTCGGAGCCAATGGAAGACACGAAGGTGAAGATACAGAAAGTCACTAGGAGTCGCAAGAAGGCCATGAAAGAACCCAAGATTAAGACCGTCATAAAAATCGAAGAAGGCTCTGCCGATGACGCCTCAAGCACAGGCGAAACTGAACGATTCGAGGAGAAGCCGCTTCACAAACACCCAATTGGGGCGAATCACCGAGTGTTGCGAAGTTCCCACTCGGGGGAGAACGGAATAGTTTTCGCTCCCACGGTTACCACGGATACGTTTTCTGATGGACGATCTATGACGAGGAGTGGGTTGCTGTTTCACGATTCCGTTTCTGATTTGGTGCACGCCGAAAGCCGCAAACGGAGATCGCGTCAGCAATTCGCCGACGATGATTTCAACTTGGATATAAAACGTCCAAAAGCTGAGATCGAAGGTAATCTCATTGAATTAAAGAAAGTTTGTAATATTTCTGATATTCAGAAATCCCGGAGGAGCACAGGCTACAGCCTACTGATCTCGAAATTCCGAAGACTACTCGAAAGGTTTTGTTACCACGGAAGAACGGAACATCCATACGAAACAAAACCTTGGGGACGATGCCGCGGGCTATACACAAAGACCAGCGAGCAGATTTTACTCACGCTTCAACACCGCTCAATGGCTCGCCCAGTACGCGATTCCGGTGTGAAAATAAGAATGTCCACCCAGCTTGTGAGTACTGTGTCTCTGCATTGATGTCAATTTCGTTTCAGCGTCATCGAAACGCACGTCAAATGAGGGACATCATGCCGTTAGCAAGTTTTTCTCGGATTTCTTAGAGAAGACGGAAAGCAGGGTTGATCGGGTATGCAAATGTATCCCTAGTGATTTACCGAATTGTCGATGTAGAGCACATCTAAGAACGTGGACAATCGACACCATCCTAAATACGTAGCGAACAAGATGCTTAACAAGCGGAACTACAGCGACGACCACGACAGTAATCGCTTCTTGACCGGTGCCAACAGCATCCTTTGAGCGACGGTCGATCGTTCCACGAGAACCGCGATCAGCCGCGGGGTCACTCGAGGACTTTGGCTTCCCGATCCTACGATAACATGCCTCGCGAAAGCTCTGACCGCCAGCTTACCCTCAATGAATTTTCCAGGCCTCCACGAAGAGTAAACGCCAATGTACTTAAGAAGTTAAGCTCCCTTCGGCCGGCGGAACCGAAGAATCGTCGTCGAAGTCGTCCTCGAGAGAGTCAGGGTTCTTCGGATTCGCGTTCCAACAATTCTGCTAACCCGGCAACATCCACATCTAATGCAGGGCCATCAACTTCTGGTTTGGTTTACGTCTTGCGATCCGGGTCGAAATTTTCGGATTTAGGTTTGCGGCCAACTTCGTCACTGGCTGAGAGGGCGAAGCACCGGACGGACGCTGAATGGGGAGAGGATGGAACGATCAAAACAAGGGATCCATACCGACGAAACTTAAATCGTGATCGAAGCATGGACAACGAGGAAGAACAACGGGCTCGAGAACCCTTCGTGTGGTCGCCTAATATCTTTAAGACTAACCTTGAGGATAATAGCAGACGCCACGTATCTCGTAGGCATCAGGTTGCAGTCTACCGACGTAAGGACTGTTGTGTGGAGAACTACATAGTAAACAAATATGTTATAGCTCCTGCTGAACCTTCTAATCCTCCTTCTTCCATTTCGAAAATGACTTTCGAGAGTTCCGAGCAGCTCATCCAGGGAAGCGACAGTACCACTCACCTGAGGAGTGCACAGATGGACCTGGAAACGGACGAAATGCAAGCGGAATTTCGGATGAACAAGGCGGTTCACACGCGCCGGAATGGGACCAGCAGCTTCCTACAAGTTGGCGCTCGAACATCGACATCGAATTCCACGAGCCAGTTCAACTTCTCCAAGGCCTCCTCGACGTACACTTACACGGGAAGTCAATTTCCGGAACAAGTTCGGCCGGTCCTCGGTTTGCCACCGCTCACCTACACTCCCGTCAATGGTCTGAGCTTAAATGGACCAGCCATTGCGAATGGAACGGCCACAAGCGCTCAATCCGTGACCAATTCCATCATAACGGGCCAGGTGATCACGCAGCATATAACAACGACAACTACAAGCACTCAACGTACCACGACGGTGCAAAGAACTCGACAGGGGACCCCCCGTGTGGTCGATCAAATGGAGTACGTTTAACCTTGTAGTGGTTGTAAGTTCGTTGTGTTGTGCTGCTAGCCCCCAGCTTCTTTACATATTGCCCTACAGCCTTTAATTGGTTTCTGTTCCAGTTTTCGTCCTCCGGTCCTGCAAAGCAACGCAAATCCACCTGTTCGACGCACTCTCCGCAACCCAAATGGCCATGTCGGGAGAATGTCGCAACGCGTATTGACGCAGATCCCAACCGTCCGGAGAGTCCTAAGACACGACGACATGCCGGTGTTGGGTATGGCCTGAGCCGCTTAGCAGAGGTAAATACTGTTCGTTTGCAGAACCTCAGCAGAATTTCGCGCCAAGGATGACCAATGGTGTCCACAGGCTTCCCGCACCCATCGTTCGGAACCCCCCGTCGAACGACGAGGCAAACGGCCCGAGGACCAGGCGTGCCAGCTACAACACTCGCCAGTCCTTACCCAAATAGGTTCCTTCTTTAGTCATTGCGGGTCGGCCAGAGCTTCCTTAGGTCCATTTTTCCGAATCATCTGATCTCCGGTTTCGTTGTGTTGTTTGCCTTCCTCTTCGCTCATTGGTAGGGTTTTCCTGTGTTTCTTCCCGCAGATGATTTGCTCAATCGATCATCCTCCTTCGCTTTACCTCTGGCGAGCCGTTCTCTCAACTTTCCGTTGCGTTCATTTTGTTCTATACTGCGTTCGTTTCTTCATAGGGTATTTCCACTAATCCTCAGTCGACAAAATTCATGGGTATTTGTACATCTTTTTTTCTCGACGTTGTATCGCTCTTTCATCTCAACCTCTGGAGGTCGCAAACTCTTATAGATAAATATAATGTAATTTGAGTGGTTTTGGTTTATTTGCTCTAACTAAATTTATACGGCGTTTTCGTGGATATCTTTGGTTTCGTTGAGAGGTTCTGAAGGAGAATTGTCCGATTTATTGACGACAATTCTGGCTTTGGAGTGTGGCCCAAAAATGTAATTCCAAATGGGTCCAGCGTCAAACGCATCTAGATCTTCCGGAAGAGCTCGATCCTTCGTTTCTGGGCGAATATCGCGCAGAGCGCGGCTAGCGCCGATAAGGACGCCAGAACGAGAGCTGGGGCACGCTCGTCATATTGTCTCTGCAAATGAACGTCTATTCGAGTTAAACGCGGTGACAACTTGCCAGGATGTCGAGATAAGGAGCTCCGATCGAGCCTATCTCGCTGACGAAACCAACGATTCCTGTAATCACAAATTTGGTTGTACCGTAATTTCGACAACGGTACCGTAGAATATATTCCTCACGGAAGTTGGGCTCAGTTCCGCCAACAAAAGAGGATGTGCTGCCCAGCAGATTGAATTGAAGACCTTAGCGAGAAGCTGAAGGATCATGGAAACCCAGTTCCTGCCTGGGTAAAGAATCGCGGCCGTCATAGAAACCGACTGGGCGAGGAGCGCAGCCACAGAAACTGTTCTTCGGCCAAATATGGTCAGGAGGAAAACGGCGAAGATTCCGGCCGGGAGTTCCACGAAGCCGGAAAGCAGGTAGCCACTCATCTCGTCTTCGCTCAAATCAGAGCTGAACAGCGAAAGGCCCCAGTACACGGCGTTCATGACACTCCTAAAGCATTCCAGTTAAGACCGTAGAGGAATCAATCCGTACATGATGAAACATTGCAAAACAAGATGGAAGAGGAGAGGTGGAAACTTGAGAATATCCAGAAGTGTCCGTTTTGCTGCTACGTTCTTCTTGTGCACATTAACGTGTTCCAGTGCACTGTATTCGCTGGATCGACACTCGTCCAGGGCGAGTTCCTTTTTGTTAATCCTGGAAGAATGCTTCAGGTACCTGAACGTAACGTTTAACATGTAGTGTATATATGAACAGCTGACCTCGTGATACCCTTGGTTTTCTTGTGGATCACCATCCAGTGCAGAGATTCGGGCATGAACCTAAAGAACCATTGTTATCGCGAAACGACCGAAAGAAGAATTTGCCAGTAATATGAAATGGTGAGAAGTCCAGGAATGGAAATTGCGAAATAGAGCCACCTCCAGCTCGTGATGAACATTCGTAGGACGCCGACGAGTTCGTAGCCAAAAACCCAGGAAATGGTCCCCACAAAAGGAATCAGCGACCTGAACTCTACACTCACAGATTCCAAGCAAAGGACCCAGGCAATTGTGGCGAAACCAGCGGTTCCGATGCCTGCGATGAATCGGAATACGAGGAAAGTTGTGTAGTCTGGAGCCACCGAGCAGATCATGTTACTGATCACGGCAACCCAGAGAGGAATCAGGAAGGTGAAGCGACGACCGTAGCGATCGGAAAGCTGGGTTAAGATCGGGGTGATGATCATTCCACCTAAAAGATGATCGAGTACGGCCAGCTTTTTGGAAGAACATGCTCACCAACCATGAAGATCGAAGTTGCGTGAGAGGTCCAGTGTTCATCCTCGCACACCAAATTGAACTGAAAAATGATATAAGACGGAAGCTTTACACATCAAGCCTACCTCTGATCCTAAAGTCGAATAACCTACATCGTCATTATAAGAAATGTAGAATTCTTCTGATTTTAAGCAGGATTCGGTTTGGTTCGAAGCCGTGAGAACCGTGCATTGGTCAATCTTCGAGGAGCTCTAAGAAGAGTACTGAATTAAGCGGATAACTCGTCGAGAAGAACTCACCAAGAAGCTCGCATTGTTTCTCGGAATGCACGAGAATCCAGGTTCTTTGGCGATGAAGCTCATGATCATCACAGAAGCGGCGTGGCAAATCAGAACGCTGTTTGTGAGCAGGTACGCGAGCATCTAAAAGTTCTTTGTTAGAAATTCAAAATTCTTGTCTTAGAGGGAGCATTCGAAAAAAGTACAAATCGCAAAAATCACAAGCCTGATATCTTCCGAATCTGCCAAAGGCGCTAAGAACTTTGTCGGCATCCAGATGAAGATAGATGAGCGTCGAGGAAGCGGCCCGCGAAAGTCGATTCATGGGTTCGTCGATCGTCAGTTCGTTCGAGTTGTCAGATTCATTATCGGCTTCCATCTTGAACCTGTAATCAATAATATAACCATTAAATTACTTTGAAAAGGGTATATCGATCGCGCGGGGGCCAATCTGAGACGGTTTAAACAGGTAGACGACAGCTCCAATGACAAGCGCTTATCAGTCGGTTGGGTCCCTAAGAACTGATAATCGGTCAAAGAGACGCGAGATTAGCGTGTAAAAACAGCGGCGACCCACTCCTCTGCCTAAGTTTTCTAGGGACCTTCCCGGCCAAATGCAAGGATCGAAATCATGAAAGAGCAACTTGCTTACAGTATCACATGCTGGAGTCAACGATTGTCAGCAGGATCAAGCTTTCTCATCTTTGGAAACCTTCTCTGCATCCCTATTTCTCTCTCAAACCACCCGAAAAGCCGTTTTCCCAACCCGAAATCTCTGCGTTCAGCTCCGCCTCCTTAAGCGAGTTGCAAAATCTCGAAGAACTAGTCCTGCCTTATTCAAAAGCAGCGCGGCTCCCACAACGACTTCCCTGATAGCGCGTACCGTCTTCGTGCTGTTCCGATTTTCGTTTCCGAAATTCCCGTCGTTTTTCTTCCTAATTTTCGTTTGCGCGCTCCCTGGTTTTGTTCGTTTGTATAATATATAATGTGTTTCGTTATTTCCAGATATTCCCAGATCCAGATATGTTTTCGTTATTTCCAGAAGATGACGGACTCATGCCCGTGGAGAAGAAGTCCAAGAAATTGGAGAATCGAGCTGCGGTTGATAAGTAAGTTTTGAGGACTGGGATCTTCGTGGTAACTTGCCTGCTTCAGAAAATTAGCCGAGGAGGAACTGCAGCTGAACATTGCTGACAGCGAAACTTACCATCTGCCCACCTACGAGGAACAGGAAACTCAGCCGAAGGGCGCTGATCTGAATTCTCTGAAGACGCGCATCAACGAAGTGATGCAAGTTCTGGGAGATTTCAAGAAACGGCGCGAACCTGGCCGATCGCGGTCAGAGTACGTCGAAGTTCTCCAGAAGGACCTCTGCAGCTACTACGGGTACAACGAATATTTGATGGAACGGTTCATGAATTTGTTCCCTATTGGAACTGAGGTACCTTACTTTGTAGTTTTAACTGACGCTAATGTCCACGTTTAGTTGATCGAATTCCTTGACGCTAACGACCAACAGCGTCCCGTCACAATCCGCACTAATACCATGAAGACCCGCAGAGGTGAACTCGCGCGAGCGTTGATCAACCGAGGAATGAACGTGGACCCCGCTGCAAAGTGGACCAAGGTTGGGTTAGTTGTGTACGATTCCCAAGTCCCTGTTGGTAAGAATCAAATTCGTTCAAGCAAGATTTAACGCTACTTTTCAGGTGCCACGCCTGAATATCTGGCTGGACATTACACTCTTCAGGGTTTGAACTCTCTGTTGCCCGTTATGGCTCTGGCTCCTCAGCCCAACGAAGTTGTCTTGGATATGTGCGCAGCTCCTGGTGGTAAGACCGGCCACATTGCTGCTCTTATGAAGAACACTGGAACCGTATTTGCCAACGATGCCAGTGTAAGTGTATCTTATCCAGTATCTTGTAATCCATTTTACAGCTTCCTCGCGGTCGTGCCGTCGTGGGTAACCTTCATCGTTTGGGCGTTAACAACGCTATCGTTTCCAACTTGGACGGTCGCATGTTCCCTAAAGTTTACCGGCAAGGTTTCGACCGCATTCTTCTGGACGCTCCCTGCTCTGGAACCGGAGTCATCTGGAAGGATGAATCCGTCAAGCTGAGCCGTGACAAAATCGACATTCAGCGCAGGTGGACGTTGCAGCGAGAGCTGATCTTAGCGGCGATTGACAGTATTGACGCCAAGTCGAAGACCGGAGGGTACCTCGTTTACTCCACGTGTTCCGTACTGGTCGAAGAAAACGAAGCAGTGGTCAATTATATCCTGAAGAAGCGTCATTGCAAACTTGTGGAAACCGGCCTGGAAATCGGAGTGGAAGGCTTCGTAAAGTAAAACCTGGAGATAAAATCTGAGATCATAGGCGTATTTTCAGCTTCCGCGAAAATCGGTTCCACCCATCTTTGAAACTGACCCGTCGCTATTATCCTCACGTACACAACATCGATGGATTCTTCGTGGCTAAAATCAAGAAGCTTTCAAATAAGAAGATGGAGGAGAACAAGGTCGAGGGAGAAGAAGACGGAGAGCAGATGGAGGCCGAAGAAAGTGAAGTGAGAGCTTAGAGGATTCTTCACAGTTGTTATCGTTTATTGTTTTTCCTTGTTACTGTTGACACGCTGACTTGTTGTGTGGAAAGGGGCATAAAGCATTGCTTTCGTGTGTGCGCTAAGCAGGATTAGAACACATGCCTTGCGCATGAATGGTGGGGAAGACATTTCGTCAATTAGTAGCACCTTTTAGAGTCAAGCTGCTTTGAAGATTAACGAAATACGTAACGTTTCAATGAAGACGGCGTTGTGCTGCTCATTCAGGCTGCCTTTTTTAGCGTTGGGAATCGCTGTTGGCGCGTGACGAACAGTTTGAAAAATGTGGTCCTACCACGAAAAAGACGGCGGCTGGTGTTCGTCGGTTCGACCGCCGGTGGTTCTTCCAGCGGCGCGCGTTTCCGAGAGAATGTAGGAACTTCTCGTCCTTTCGATCGTGTACTAGCCGTGCATTTGATGAGTTGCTCCAAAATGTCGGATTTCCGTGTCGTTTTGGGAGAAAATTCGTTCCCTTTCATTGTTTTGCCAGTTTTCGGATAACTTTCAATTGAAAATTCGCGATTTTAAGATCACGGCAATGCAGGGGCTTCCAATAACGTCGACTCCTCGACATTCCCCGACGCATTCGTCGATCTTGGACGATGCGAAGCCGGACGGACCTGGAATGAAGAGGTTCGATGACAGTTTCATCAGTGCGATAACCGTAGGAAGCAGGGCACATTATCGGCCCTTTGCGAACGCAAATGATCCGGAATATGAGGAAGAATTCCAGGTATCCGGTGCAAATTCAGTTTTCTTTTTTTTCTTATACCTCCATTTCCAGCGGTTGAAACGCTTACTGGCCGTTCAGGAAGATCAAATCATGCAATCCTGTTCCGCTTTGGATCACTGCCGGCAGCACCACCACAGCAACGGCACTCTGCAGGAGGTAAGCGGTGTGTTCAATGTGAGTAGACTGCAATGCTGTTTTCTAGCTGACCGCTCACCGTATTTTGGTACTGGCAAAGGAACGTAAGAGTGCGTTGCTAGGCGAATTGGAACGCTTGCGAACCCGGAATTTCCAACCAGTAGGGTTGCTGCCAACAGGCAGCGTGGAACTGTCTTCTATTAAGATCCATCTCAACCGGAACTTTTGCTTGAAGAACACCGACACAGGTTAAACTCAATCTTTTTATGTTCTTTGTAATCTACGATCACGTTCAAGATTCGTCGTACGCGTTCATTGTCCTCTTGAAATGTGGGGAGAACGTCTACGCTTCTCAAGTGGTTAGCGTTATGGATGTTGGTGCCATGCGCGTCCGGACTGTTCGCTTCCCCGACAATGTGAGATTCGACGGACTGCGCTACGACTTTGTGGTCAATTTATCGGTGTTTGCTTTGGTAAGTGGAAGTGAAGTCTTGCAATAATTCGTTTTTTGTGATTTAGAAGGTTGAGAATCGAACCCAGAAACCTGCGAAGAATCACTGTTTCTTGAAGCGGAAGCTGATGCAGCTTTTCGCCCCTCGTAAGTCCTTAAGCATCGATGAAAAATGCTAGTGATTCACATATTTCAGTGCGAAGGCGATCCATGAAATCGGAGCTAAGTTCTGGCTGTCATACGGGAGTCGGCTCCTATGACTTCACCCGCTGTGGGTTCGCCACTCTGTCCAAGGACTATCCCGGCCTTCAAAAACTCATTCTTAATGAGGCGAAATATCCCCTCGAAGGCACAGTGGAGATCCGGGCGTCCTGCAACATCGCTTCGCCGGAGGTTCAGGTGGAGTTTGAAGGCTTCTTGGTATAGCTCGCTCTCCGATTCCTGTTTGCATTCATTGCGTTTCAGTCGATGTATCAGATGGTCCAAAACTTCGGCTCGTGGAATCGCTTCTTCGCTATTCTACGTCGTGGTGGAATCAAGTTCTACTTATACCCGGACGATGAAATATGCAACAAGGTACAGTCTGTTTTTTTATGTGAGTTGCAACAGTATGCGCGGCGCGCCGGGAAGCTCGATCAGTGTTTTCGCGGCGGGACGAAGCGAGCGGCGATTTGGTTTTTCTCCTCAGATTTTCAGCGTTTTGTGGTTGTTTTCGACGCGTTGAGGCCAAAAAGTACGTTTTTGGATTCGCAGAACATCTCTAGCACAACGAGCAACCATATCCCGGAAAATGGGCTCTCTTGGTCCCGCCGCGAAAATCCTGATCGAGCTCCATGGCGCATACTGTCGTAACTCACACAAAAAACAGACTCCATAAAGGGTGGTCCAAAAAAAGGAGTTGGGCCAGACAGCTCCGGAGCGGAGTCATTTCAAGCTCGCTTGTTGCGAGCGAGCGATCGGTTTCGCGTTATTAGCGAAATCGACCGGTCGTTGGCGACTAGTCAGCTTGAAATGACTCCGCTCTGGAGCTCCTTTTTTGGACCACCTGTATGTATGCTAGAAATTGGATGCAATGTGATTTCGAGTCTTATTCAGCCACCCCGTGCTTACATCGACATGGAAAAGGTTGCCAACGACTACGTCACCTGTTGCAAGCCTGAAATCTGTTCGCGGCCCAACACGTTTTACCTGGACATCTATGTAAACTCGGCGCCCTCGTACGCTCATGCACAATCTGTTTACACGCTCAAAAGGTGAGCCCTTTCGAACATTCGCATTTGAATATTTTATTTTCAGAGTCATTTTGAACGCGGATAACCACGAAATGTGTGAGAACTGGATGATGGCCCTCAACGAAACGCTGTCGGTTATCCGAGGTGGTCAATGCGCCCAGAAATTCGGTCTTTGATAAGGAACGCTGCTGCAGATAGGCGTCTCACGACCTTTTCACTTGTTATAAATTTGTTTTGCTATTTGACTTTTTTTCTTCGCGTACTACCAATGAAATCTCTGTTAGGAGTGGATCTCGAGTAGTGTTCATACGGTGCAGGAGTGGGTCAAACAGAAGGAGACCCGTTGTTTCAACTATTTAATTTGCTATTCATTCTTGAATCATATTCGACACTAGTCGCGATTGAAAGAATAACGAAACTTGAGGGTATTTACAACACCAGTTTGTGTTATCAGGAATCCTATTCTAAGCCTATATTCTAAGGGTTAAGACAGTCAAATATGTACACAATAAAATGACTTTAGGGGGGATATCTACAGCAGATGCGTGATCACATAAGGAAGAATGAAAGCAGAATTACCAAGTTCAAATTACACAGAAACGCCAGCTAGAGATCCTAGAAAACTAGAAAAGACGTGGAAGAAACCAAAGTGATAAAAGCCAACAACTAGATAAATTTCAACAAGAGGAAATGAGTGAAACAAGGCCACTTCTGAGACGATATGCTACTTGTGGGAATCATAAAGAGAATGAATCCAATGTTGGCAAGGCAGACTCACAGTACAGGTATTTGACTTAAGTACAACGGTGGAAAATATACAAAGGAGGGTAACATACAAATTGACCACACACACCACCTAAGCTACAACTAAGGAAAGGGATGGCACTCAGACGCCCGACGCCCAAATCTTGCGGATGTCGGAGATACCCGGGAGCACGGTCGCGGGCTCCGGGAGTGCGTTCTCGGAGCGGAGCGGATCCCACGACCAAACGTTGCTTCCGGAGCACTTCTCGAACGGGGTTCGCTCGTTGCAGGGCGTCTTCATGGAGGAGAGGTCGCCGATGAGTCCGTCCATGTCCCGCAGTCGCCGGCGTTGAAGTTCATATCTTGAATGAACCTGTCAACATCCCAAGACCAAACGTTGCGGCTGGAACTGGAGCTCGCCGAGTCATCCGAGTCATCGGCGAGGGGCAGCGAAAAGGGCTTTTGCGAGCCGGACGAGGGCAGCGCTTCGTCCACGGAGCTCTTGGGCCAATAGTAGTTGGAGGGTTCGTCGGAGAACGAGGACGACGAAGCCACGCTGTTCGGCTTCTCGGTGGATTGGCAGATGATCATGTCCATAGGGTTCTTGTAGGTGTTCTTGAGGTAAGGAGGCAGATTGTGGAGCAAGGGGAGCAGAGTCTTCTCCTCGGACTCGTCAAAGGGGTGGTGCCCGTGCGAGGAGACCGAGTTCTCCCGCTCCATGGGGGCCGACGAGGAGCTGGTGGAGGATTGGCTCGACGAGTGCGGCTGCCTTTTCTTCCACCCGTCCACGGAAGCCATCTCGTAGAAGTACCCATCGCTGACGGCGTCGTAGTACTTGATGGCCGGTGTGAAGAACTGCGGATTCGTGGTGGCGGCAGCCGCGGCAGCGGTTCCTTGGGATTGAGCTTGAACCTGGGCTTGTGCCTGCGCCTGGGCGACTGCTTGCTGCTGGGCGACGGCCAACTTTTCCTAAATGTGGTTAGGTCACCCTGACTGAATTCCAAACTAGGACCTACCATTGCGTCGAAGGGTTTTGCGCGCGAAAGGGAAACGTTCGCCGGCATCCGCTTCCGCCATCCACGCGATCCATTCTGCTCATAGTAGAATCCGTCGCTCACGGGGTCGTAATACCTGAAGAATAACCATAATAAGTCTGACAAGGAGATGCTAGAACTCACCAGTAATCCTCCTTCGCTTGTTCCTTATTTGCCGAAGCAAGTTTGTCCTCGGGGATCGCATGCTCGTTATCTAAACCGGAGTTGAATAAAGACAGTGAGGATTCAAGGTACTCACAGGACTCAGGACCAACACAGCCAGGCCTTTTCTTGACGAAGAGGCACTCCAGATTCACTTTCTTGCCGCGCTGTCCAGAGTTCTTTCCTCGGCGGGACTTCTTCTTCTCGTCCACGGAGGAAGTGCTGCTGGCGGTGTCGCTTGCAGGAGCAGGTGGGGGCGAAGCTGCTTTCAAAGGTGCAACGGGCTCCTTATCAGCAAGAGCCTCGCTAAGGAACCATCCGAGCGTTTTGCTTCCTCGTGGAGTCAAGGGGCCAGATCCGCTTCCGTTCGAGGTGGTCTTCGTCACAACGCTTTTGATGGCCAGCGGAGGCGAGTTGGCGATTTCATTGTTGGCGTTTTTTATCTTCGAAGACATTTTTTTCTTGAAATTTCCGCAGTCTAAAGCAGAAAACGGTGAATTAAACATTAGCAGGACGGAAGGACTCACCAGGAGAGGCAGAAGGTGGTTCAGGGGAGGTGGAGTGTTGCCCCGGCGGTGCGAGAGCGTCCTCGGCACTGAAGCTCACAAGCTTTTCGCGGGCTATCTTGGACTGAAGTTGCTGGCACCGTTAAGTGCTAGCAAGAGCAAGGAACGAATAAAACGGGTTGAAGAGAGGGAGCTGAAGGCGAAACAGCGGAAGGAACTGCTTTCTGGGATTCACTGATTCCGGGACGAGTCGGTTAGAAGAGGAATAGAACGAAGTCTATCTGAAATGACAGAAACATATGAGTAACTCTATAGATCGATAGATCGCACATATGGCACGCAGAAACGAGATAAAAAAGGTGCGAGATTCCACACGCTTAGGCGGGAACGGTGCCAAAATGCACCTGAGTGCATCGTCGGCAACAGTCGCCAGTTCGAGCGGGCAACAAGTTGCGTCACAGCGCGGCTCAAGCGCCCTTGCAGCCACAATGGGTACAAGAATTTCGCGCGCACGCGGACTCGCCCGGGAAGAGAACATGTGCAGCCTTGACCTTCGCCAGTCAGTTACATAGTTGAGCGGAGGTGGTCGCATTATGCGATAGAAGAACCGCCGGATCTGCGTGCTGCCGCTAAGTGACCGGCGGCAAGGAGGCCGCAGATGGAGGTATATGTCCGGGAGTAGGAGGAACCGTCCCCTCCTACTTGCCACCCGGGCTGCCGGCCAGCGGGAGGAAGGGCGGAGAGGATCAGGGCGAACGAAGTGTGTTTGTTTCGAAAGTCGATCGCCAGTTTCGAAATCAAGAGAAGGATGAGAAAAGAGCGTGAGTAATCACCGAAAAGCAGAGGGGGAGGCCAGAACGGCGATGACGCGATCGGAAGAGATTTAGCGACTCGCCCACATGAGGGCACCCGATCAAGTCGCCTATCAGGTGGTCGGGAGACTTTTGACAAATTTCATTTAATTGATGTGATCGAAAGGTGAAGGGGACTTTAAGTACAAACGCCATTTGCTTCCGAAGAGTGACGGAAATAGACCGAGTTGAGCCCGAAGGCGGCAGGAATAATATGGCGACGTGAAAAAGTGAGAACAGTCCTCGGCGAGTGCTGACTCACGAATAACCGCGATGTTGATTTTTGTGCTGACGCACCGTCCTACGAGAGCATAAAACGCAGAATGAAACACGCCGAGAGATCCAGCTCGTGACCGGCAGTTGCCATCAACGGAAAGAACTGTGATTGAAGGGTTCTTAAGCGGCCGGTGGCAGAGATAGCAATCGGACGAAGACAAGAGCATACCGGAAGACCGACACGAGGCCAATGAACTTTGTCGCTGAAAACAATAAACATGGACGCGGAAAGGAGGAGAAGAGGGGAAGGGACAAGCAAGCATGGTAATGCTACCAAAGTGCCATAGAGACATTATTTATCACAAAGGGGTGGGCGCCGTCCAAATATGTAAACAACTGGAGGTCGACCGCCAGTGACAAAGTAGCACCTCGAGGGTTGCTGCAGCCGCGAGCGCCTATGCGCTTGCACTCGACTCTCTCTTCTACAATCAACAACACACAAACAAAACGCGTGACATGGGCGGTGTAAAAGCGGCGACGTGGCACCAACGAGCATACATCGAAATCAGCTGTAAACACCGTAAAGAAGATAATACCGCCACGACAATTACTTATTTTTTTACGCTTCCACGTCATACCGCATGATCTGAGAGTCATCGAGTGGTAAACAGAATTTGTATTCAAAAACCGTTTGAAGATAAACGCCGGCTTACCGTCTTCCGCTTTATGGCCCTTTTAGAAAGTGTTTTGGTGAGTCACATGAGAATGATCGGGGAAGGGTTTTTGCGAAAACAACTGTAAAAGGTACATGCCGGTTGACGCCACCCCAGCTGGCCGAAACCAGCGGTTTTTGTGCAGCTGGAGACAAAGAAGGTGATGCATGACAGATCCGGGGAGGCAGTCGTCAGACGACCGAAACGATGTTACAAGTGACAACACACCACACAAGGCGTTTAAAGACGCCGAGAACAGGATTTGGACAGGAGAACCGCTGTTCAAACGACCTCCATCGAAGAAAGTGCAAAAAGTGCGCATGTGAGCGTGGAGCGCGCAAAGTGTCTCTCGGTGCACGCCAAAGAAAGGGGCAAACAAGTCCGATAGATTGGGCGGCAATGTTTACCGCGCGCATTGAAAGTCATTCCAAAGACGGTTTGATGACGCGACGGCTCGGGCGGGAAAATTCTTTGCGCCAGCACCACTTGCTGCACTCACTCACAGCCACTGAAAGGCGCGCTAGAGCGTACCGCCACCAGCAGTACCACATGCCGGTTTATGTGGCGGTGTGCGATCTGGGAGGAATGAATAAAAAGACAAGGAAGGAGGACTCACCCGGCAGACAAAGGAGGAGATGTTCTGCGAAAGTGGCCAAGGACACAGAGCACGAAACGCGACCGAAAGACCAACTGGATTCTCAGCTGGAGGGCACGTGTCTCTTTTATACAAGACCAGGCGGGCGGCGCCGAACTTGCACTACCGGCCTCTCAACGATTCTTCCCTCAATTGCCTCCAACGTATGTACTTTGCCGCCTTCTGGGCGGCGTCGAGACCGACCAGCTACGTCAGTCCGTCTTCGGACCGAGCCAGCCGAAGTCGTCCCAGGCAGACACAAACTAGAGCCGTCACGTTTGTTCTTGACTCTCCGGCGACTTCTTCCCGCCGATGTCCAAAACTGGGCCAGAGAAGCGAAGAAGCGACCACCGACCCAGTGACCTTGGGACAAACGTGGCTTCGAGAAAACAGATGACCTAGAAACAACGCGTGGAAGTTGGAAAAACAGCTGATTTCCCCTCTATACTGCAAAGCTAAGTTCGGACAGCGCGCCTTGGGCGGTCCGACCGAGGACATTCGGCAATATGTATTCCCAGGACACGTAAAAAAGGCATTCTTTGAACGCGAGTGACAGGCACACAAGAAATTTATCAAAAGTTCCCGCAAACTCGGAATGCCCTTTTTTCGGAGTAATTGCAAAGAGTTTCGTTTTGCTGCAAACCCGGAACGGCAAAAGTGCGTCTGACGTCCCGTCTGGATTCTTGGGACAATTGGCTCAAGGAAAACGTCTGCTGCCAGCTGGCCTTTGGTCGAGGAAGATGAGCACGTTGTGTAGAGGAAGACGGCGGTAGTCACATGACGGGACCGGCAAAGAGGCACTTCAAGAAGCAGCTTTTGCCTCAGAAGCAAGTTGATTCGTGAACAAAGAACGGTCCAGTGCCCTTGGTTCATTTTCCAATGCATCACATTACGAGTAGAAAGTGAGTTCCAGTGACCATCGAACGCCGCCGAGATCGTGGTGGCTCAACCAAGCGTGATGAGGGAGGCTGATTCCCAGAACCGAGTGCGTTTCTCGAGTTCCCGGCACAAATTCTTTTTAGGGAAACGGGAGGAGAGTGCACTTTCGGCGATCCCGGAAGAAACACGCTGGGATCTCAAATTTGTACAAAGCCAACGAATATTCGGCCGGCGAAGCTTTATTATTTATGAGTAATTTTGAGGAAGCGTCCCGAAGGTTTTGCAGGGCGAAACGCCCGAAAGTCGAAGGTCGCGGCGAGCGTGTGCTGTGTGTATAGATTGTTTGCGGAGCTTTTTGCTGGAGCCTGACACTGCGAATGTTGTTTGTTGTTTACGACGAGCGCTGAAAGCGGAGATGCCGCCGCGGTGTCACCTCGCCCCAAAAGATCAAAGTTTCCAGATTGCACTCGCACCCATGTTTCCTCAGGTTTTTATTGTTAACGCGCTTACGGGTTTTGGGAACCTCCACGTAAAAGACTAGACCATGCGTCCGCGTAAGCGAACACAGCCAAGTTTCCCGTTGTTCTAGAAAATTAAGAGGAGCAATGCACTTGCTGGCTGTTCTTGCAGGACACTAGCTCGAGCATCCGGCGAAGTTGTAAACAGCCACTCTCGAGGCCCGCAATAGCTGGAAGTTCATGCAACCTCGTAACGTTTGAACTCTGAACCGCAAATACGTTTCAAAACAGCCGCTTCGACAGCGCATGAGAAAAGACCGTAAAAAGGACACATCTGCCTCGTGACCGAGCATAAAACGAATGCGAATGGAAAACTAGCGATTGCTTGGAATAGCCCCAAGTGTATCTTTGACCTTTCTGTACGGTAGATTCGTCGTTTAAAGTTCACCCAATCTCTTAACGTAAACGCAATTCTCATAAAAATAAAGGAGCGTCTTAACTGAATAAAAGCCATTGAATTCCAACAAAGGTGTTCTGCCTTGTCCGAGAAGTTCCTAGCACGCTTGAAATGTTCCTTTAAAAAAGGAAGTTGAACTATTCCCGCAAAGAAATAGTAGGACACGAGCGATGGAATAATGGAATTAAAGAAGTGGAGGGAAGGAAAGCGGACAAAAAGCGCCGAAAAGAAGATCGTTTGGAGGATCGTTGGAGGGAGTGGGACAATCCGTTCCGCGAGCTTGTAAAGCGACGATCCTCGCATTTGCAACAATCACGGCTTATGGCCCAAACTTTGTTGGGAACGATGTTGTTTCTTGGGTCTTTAAGAGAAGTTGGCGGAGAGATACCAGCGGCGACCAAAAGACGCGGTAACACGAAACGAACAGTGCCAACTCGACCGGCGACGGTCTTTTGAAAGGAGGGTTCCCTTTTAGGGAAGGGAGATAAAACCGAGAACCCAAAAAACAGCTGCGGTGGAGCAGGAACCTATTCTTCGGGCACGTAATGGCCTCGCTTGCGCGAACGAGATTTTCTTATCACGAGCGGCAGGTAGCGAAGGAAAGGACTGTCAGTCGGTTGCAGCGAACGAAGACGAGCCGAGCTGTTTGCGTGAGACCTGGAGTGGGAGGAGAGGAAGGTAGCAACAGGAAAGGAAAAGCAGCCGCCGTCTCGCACAGTTAGTCACACCGAAAGGAGCGCGAACGTCGCCCGTCGGAGGGCATCCTACGAGTGAAATGAATGGGAATCTGGGCGAGGTTCGCGGTTTAAGTCGAGAGGTGTCGTGGAATCGGGTTAGTTGGCAGGAACAGAAATAAACAACATAAGCTGATTGTCGAACGTGTTCAATGGGGTTGGGATAACGACGACGACGACGACCACCGATGATCGGAGTGCTCTCCGGAAGGGCGAGGAGATAAAGGAAGGATACACGTGTAGGCGTTGATGAGTCTTGTATGTCGGAATCGAAGGAAAACTGAGCAAGAGAAACAATAAACTGAGTTAATTTATGCGACGACGACGGCCGGCCGCCGATCCCATTCCGGTCTATTCCCGAACGACGGTTTTATGTGCGCGAAGGTGTTTGTTTGCACCGACTCGCATGAGCAGCCGGGACCTCCCTCGGAGTTCTCCGCTTCCTCTTCGCTGTTCCGGCCCAGCTGCTAAAAATATTTGTTCAAATCGCGCATCGGGCGTCACGTGCCGACCATGGTGACTGACCGGACAACAGAGCCGTTTCCCCAGAGTTTTTGGCTCATCGGCCTCATAAAACATTTTTGTAAAACTTACTGGAGCTCTGGTAGAGCCAAAAGAGATCAGGGAGAATCTGGAAACTGTTGCGAACTTTGACCAGAAGCCCGAATGATGGAGGAGGTTGGGAGTGATTGTTGGTCACCGACAAACCAAACAAAAAACATAGGTCTCACCTTCCGCCGGCTCTGGCTGCTCGTTGCACTCAGAGCGCTTTTTGGGTTCTTTTCTTCCTCCATCATCACATGTCAGATGTGAAATGCAAATAACAGAAAGGGAACAAAAACGAACGTCGACAACAAAAGAAATTGTTTTGAGAACACGCGTCCTGCCTGCGATTAGTGGAGCAGTTATTACTCGATCGGTACAACAATACTCACGACGCCGCCACAATTCCGTTGGGCGGAGGCAAAGACCGGTAACGTGATTGCCGCCGGCAAGAAACGGTTTAGGGTGAACGAAAGGAAAACATGCATAACAAACACGTCGGAGACCCGGCCCGCACACCGCCTAACCCCGGATGTCTTCTTCGTTTTGATCTTTAATCAGCGTTTCCTGATTTCAAAAAACAACTAAGTCGACGGCGTTTCGAACGGTAAAAACAACGCCGATTAGGGAAAATCCTCAAACAGGCTTTGAGGATTTGTTGTTATAGAAAAGTCGAACGCGGTGTCACAAGCACTTTACACTTTGTATCCTAGCTTTCTGTGAGAAGGCCTAGCTGTTATCCTAGAACAGGCCTGATCAAATTCTATCCAAATCAACATTAGTTGGCGTGGGACATTTGGTGAGCATTTCTTGTCAGTGGCAAACAAGGCAAAAAAGACAAACTTTAGAAGTCAAAAATACGTTTAAAGATCAAATAGGGACGGCGGGGACAAGAAGTTGGTTCCCTAAGGGGCTACTTTTCTTCTTTTCGCCTAAACCCCATCGATCGAACTCGGGTGCGGTATCAAATCACGTGTTCACGGCTCCACTCGCCTGTCATAAACGCCGCCAAGCAACAATATTGCAGAGCTAAAGCAAAGATCACTTCGGCGGACGGAATGCAATTACGGAGCGGCGCAAACCAACGTTGCGAACAGAACATTGAGCCACCGGGCGCTCTTCGTGCCTGTGGCTCTTCTCTTGTTGCATTTGGCTTCGACCACTGCAAATTGGGTCGTCGTCCACTCACTCGCCCTCATTCGATCTCCCAAAAGCGGCGACGAGTGGGTGATATCGATCTCGCTCAGGCTCAAACGAGAATTGAGCTCTCGACTCTGGACCCGGGTGCGCAGTCCTAATGACTTCGTTTCGTTGGGACAACGTTCGCAACAATAATTGAGATGTGGGCAACCGAAGGCCGCAGCGCAGCCCTCCCGCTCGCATCTTGCCCCTTTGAAGGATTCACCCGATTAGGACGCTTACATCTGACGAGGAGGAGAAAAGGATTAACGCTGTTGACGGAAATTTTTTAAATCTTCCGACGTAGTTTTTTGGCGCTCAAGAAACAAAAGCGCGAAGCGAAAACCGAGCCAAAAAGAAAAACGGAGATAAGCGGGAAAGGCATGGGAGACTGTCGCCGGATACCTGCCCGCCGTCGGATTACTCACTTTTATTCGTGTTCTGAAGAATGAGTTTGGAGCAGGATGTTTTGCTGTATGTTTCATTGTGTCGAGATGACAAAACATCGGGTTCGAGAGAAAGCTGCGTGGACTCGAGCCGCAATTTTACAACCGCAATTTTTGGAAAAAATTGAATCAGTGCGAACATGAAAAAAGAAAGTAGCGGCGGAGAGTCGGCGACCTTTGGGTGAATTGCACGTGAACACGTGCAGGAAGGGTCGCGATGACGGTGGGCATAAAAGATGCGTCGCCAGAGGGGCAAAGACTATACTCAAGTGCCGGTGGCGCGAGTCGTCCGAGAAACCGCGATGATTAATGGGGGATCAGGAGGCGATAATTGAAGCGTCCCTGAACAGGTTAGATGGGGCAAGCACCGCTAAAAGGCCGTTTTCCCTTCAAAAATCGTCTCACTTCGGGTTCACCCAGGTGTTCCTTAAAGATACCCGTTGACCGCTCGGGATTCGGCGGAACTCGCTGCCGCGGTTACAAAGTGATCGGGTAAACAGTTTCTTTTGGCGTGTCACCCTTCGACTGCGCAACGTTGAATTTGCGGAGGTTCTCAAAAACAAAAAAGTTGTGAAATACAGAGGTCACGCACCAGTTGTCAACGTCAGCAAGGAATTCGGTCGAAGTGTGACGGTACAAAGCGATTAAAAATACAAATAGTCGAGCGATTTGAAAAAGAAAACGATTCCTGAAAGGGACACACTGGAGTCATTTTCGGTTTCCTCGGACGCTGAGCCATGTGAACCGGAAGAATCTTTGCTTCGAAGAATAAGTTTTTGTTGCATCTAATTGGCGGAAAAAGATGTTCTTAGTTCAGAAGAAAGGACCAAAGTGATTTGAGTGGACTAAGCGATTTCAACCGCGAAACATGTGCGGTTGTAGCAGGTGATGAGGCTAGGCGAGGTCGACACAGCAATACTTACCCCCAGGAATTGAGTCACATACTGCTGTACAGTAGCCAGATAATCAGAAAAATTGATTAGAGAACGAAAAACTCGTTGGCAAGAACGGAACTGCGGTGAGTCACGCAAAAAGCTGCGAACGGGATGTCGTTGGGGGTGCGGACGTTGGAAGGACGCACGTCGTTTATGCAGATTCTCGTCGGCGGGAACAAAAACTAAGGAATTCCTATAGAATCCCACAAGGTGGCAGGCGAAGGAATGTGAATCACGCCGCCGCAATCAGGCTGCGGCCGCGACGGCATTTGCGATCTGAATCGGAGCGCTTGTAAAGCTTCTCGACAATGTTTTTGTACGATTAGTCATTCCCAGGCGTTGTTGATCTCCGGAGAACTCCAGCGCGGACTTGTCCGCCGGGTGTCCAGTCAAGTAAGTGCAGGCAGGTAAATGCAGGTAATACAGTCGACGTCCGTTTCGCGCCGACAGCTGGCAAGGAGCCAAGGACAAACACGAGCAGTACCGAGCAGGGAGCCCCTCGACCGGCGATTTGCGAAATTCCCCGCGTGCGAAGAGGCTTCGCACCTAAAATACGACAAAGGAGGATGAAAGGGGTTGTGACGCACAGGAAGGGTATTTCGAGCCCTCGTTTACGATCAGCTGGGCGCGTCGAGGCTTGGAAAGAAAATGCGCACGTGGTGGAAACGCTGAACGAAGGCGAGGACGAAGCGAAAGGGATAAATGTTGGAAACTGGAAGAGTTGGAATTGGAGGAAAGGAAGAGTCACCGGAGGAGACGATCGCAAAAGTGAATGAAGCCCTGAGGGGATGTCGTGATTGCATCGAACGCCGCGGACACAAACGGTGACGAAGAATCACAATTGGATTCGATAAATCTTTGTTTTCGCTTGAAATAGCATAGGATTAATAAACTGGCGGGGAGCGAGAGTTCGAGTTGCGGCGATCCTTCGGAGGAAGCGAAAAAGTTGAGAAGTAACAAGCGAGTCCGGAAGAACGTTTCGATCCGGGGCAATAAACAATCGCTGGGGAGCGAAGAGCGACTGCGACTGCTGATCGTTGAATCGTTAAAGGGGACATTTTATGGGACAAATGAGTGCCAGAGGAGCTCTCCTACGCTGCTGCGATCTTTGCTCGAGACACGGCTGTGTAACACAGGCTCGGTTCGGAACAAAACCCCATATTTTTTCTATAATAAATCAAGATTTCCGAGCTGGGGCCATATGGGTCTGGGAAACGGGGATGACCCTGAAAGCACGCCCGGTCGACAGCTGCAGTCGAATAGCCGCTGCAGCGAACAATCGTTCGAGGGCAGCGATGTTTGCGCTTTGCGTTTATTGCAAATCAGTAAACAATGTCCCTCTTCGCGTTTGCGTTGAGGGGGATTCGCGGTCTTCGTATTTATATCTAAGGCACTTGAGGACCGGGGTCGTTTATAGGTTTAAGCACGTAAGAAATCGGATCTTAAGACTGTGATTAACGTAAGAGTGAAATAGAATCACACACTGACTTTAAAAAACGGGAAAAACTCGGAAAAAGTGGAAAGGCACAACACTTGCCAGAGAATCTTTTTTTATGATGTAAAGATCAAGTGGACACATTTGTAGTCTTTTCCCCATTTCCGTGTAGAAAAGAAAACCGTCTCTACTATAATCAGTTTCTTCACAATTACAAACGGCCTTTTAATTTGTCGGTGTGGTCGACGACATACGATGGTAATTGCAAGCCGCAAAACAGGAATCCAGTCGCCCGTTTATCTAAAATCGGGCGCGTGCAAAGTGTCCTTGGATGTGTCTTTGCCAGGCGCTACAGTGCTCCGCGCACCGCATGGCACACAAATAGCGGCGGTCGAAAACGCAAACAACCCTTGCGCGTCGGGTACCTCGTCACTCGAATTCTTATCACTACTGCCGTCAACCTTGCTTTGTGCTTCCGGGCGTTCGCGGCGTCCTTGAGGCCAAGCCGGTCGTCAACACTCCCGGTCTGTAAACAACATCTGCAGCATCGAAGCTGTCAACAATACGCACCCAAACACTAAAAATTGCGAATGGGGGAGCGATCTCTTTTCGGAGGACTCGTCTTTCGTCACTGGCGTTTGAATTGAAAGTTTTGCTCACTGGAAAATGAACTTCTACACGTTAAAACACTTCCCAGAAAACAGCTGGCTAGATGTATGATCCTGAAGCGCGTGACTCACCCGGGAAACCGTTTCGGGTCCGAGCGACTTCCTCGCAGTCTGCGCTTCGTCATAACATGTTACAACACGTGAGGAGAGGCGCCAGCAGCAGCCTCAAAGATCCCTCGCCCGCACTCTTCCGACGCGGATATCCGTTTTTAATTAGCCCCGGCACGACGGAATGGGCAGACTAACATTCCAGACCCGTATCATAAGAGATAATAACGTTGAGCAAATAGCCCTCGACTACCCGACGCCAGCCGTTTCGGTTTTTTGAGGCACTGTCGGGGAGTTTATTAATTTGGACGACAAAAAAACAAGAAATTTTGAAAGCAATTTTCAACGATATTGGAATGTGTTCTGGACCCAGGATTCTTTTTATGGACTTCAAACTATACGCAGTTGACAAGGATCATTGTTCGTGTATCCGTGCCAGCCGAAAAAAGGTTGTTAGCTCCGGACCGGGTGGGAAAAGGATCAAAGAGAGCAGACGGCGACTCTGATCAAGTCTAGGCACCAAACATCACAGACCGAGTGCCGATGACAGGCCTGCACCCGAAACACCTAACTTGTGTCCGTCCGTTCACGTGATTGTGTCGCAGGTGTGCTCTGAGGATCTCGTGATTATCTTGGTAAGAGCTAAGTTTAGACACTCGATCGATCTTGCAGTAATCCCCGGAAAGCATAAGCAACGGCCAGGGTGCCAAGTGATTTATGAGCAATTCTAATAGGCAAAGTTGCGAAGCGCCGGGAGGTTCTAAGACACCCCCGAGAGGTGCCGTTGTGCTCTGGTCTCTTGTTTAGAGATTGATCCGAGCGTGGAGGAGTCGCGGCTGGGGAAAAAGAAATCGGAATAACAGTGAAACAGTTGGAGAAGAGAAAACATTGAAAAAGTGGTGATTTCGGGAAAGCGACGGCGCTTCCGAGTTTTTTGCTTCGTCCGAATTAATGCTTTCGATCTTCGTCCAGGCGATCGATGGGCAAAGGGGCCAAGACTCGATTGTTTGGAAACGGAATACAAACCGGATACGCGTGGATATTCGAACCGAAAATCTCGAAAATCCGACTTCGAAAGCCTCTTTGGATTCTGGGAGAAAAGCGGGTGGCGGCAAGGGTCTCGGTCAGTCAGTTAATTTCGTTAAGCAAAAATCGATTGAATTGGTATCACACAATGGGTCGAGGAGGAGATAAGGACGACTTGTTTGTGGGTGATTCGTAGTCAAAGGGCGACTCGGTTCCTTGTTTGCCCAATTCCACGCCTACCAGTCTTTGGTCGCTTAGCCTCAGATGGTCACGAGAACTTACGGCTGTACGAAACAACCCTGCGGAGGTCCTTTTTCGCCTCTTTCAAGAATGGATTCACGAGAAAAGCCCAGAAAAACACCGATTTTTGTTGCCTATCAGCTGACTGAACTGCGATGCTTTGCGCGTTCCTCCCATGTGACCGCAGACCACTCGACTGCTTTGTTGTCGCCTTGGTCTTCGATCTCCCGTTCTTCGCGAGAATTGGACCTCAATAAGCAGTCCCAGACGGTAAACAAAAGCGGTAAACAGTCTGTCGACTCCTCCGCGCGGTGTTTTTGTGAAGGCGGAAGGCGGCGCGTTGTTTGTGACTACCCAGGAAATGGCGCCGAAGATTATTCCGTTTTAATGAGAATTGATGAGATCAGGTCTGGGTTCGTTCTGTACGTATGGAAGTCCAAAGGAATGAGTGATCAGTGGTGTCGGAAAGAAAAAACACAGAAAATAAATTTAACTTGAGAATAATCTGTTTTGATTGGATAGAGTGGATTGTGTCTTTGAATACAGGCAGACGAGACTCTCGAGCTTCTTATCAGGTTTTTTATCACCTTTTTATCAGAAGTTTCTGCACCCCTAAACAAACGTCAACTCGCTTTCCCATTTCTACAAGTTAGATGTTTAATTTCAGAGTTAAACTTAGTTAAAGATTAGTCAAAGGCAAGTCAAAGATTGCTCTTGTTTTTGCAACAGTCCGATGCTGAAGCGGAATTACAAAACTACAATTTCGTTGCGCTCTCGTGTGTTTGAAACAAGTCATTTATCTTGCTTCACCAAACGAGTGTCATTTGAAATGCAAAAGCTTCATCTCTGATGCAGTATCGAAACAGCTTTTGGAAGTGCAGGCACCGGCTGTACTTAAAGTCAACCCTGTTTTTAGTCCAAAAGCGCTCACATCCGAGTGCAACCGAAGCCCGAAACGAGGTCAATTAATCTGCTAAAATCAAAAGAGTTCACCGCATGACTAAATGTTCTGGGGAAGCGCTCGGGATGCACTCTCGAAAAGCCTCACAATTCGATTCGTTCTCAGGACCAGGTCGAAAATACAAGTCGAAATGAGTCAGTCTTTGAGCGGCGGGGGAGCGGCTGAGTCACTCCTTAATCTCTCACATTTTCTTAGAAGGCGATTAGCGACTCCGCACCGTCACTGCCGTCTTCCGACTTGTTTTCGGCATCACGCGGATCAAAAGAAAACAGAAAACAACGAATACGTAAAGCGACGAAACGCCGACGACCGAAATTGATGTTTTCCTACGAAATCCGAGACTTTAAGCATCGGAAATGGCGAATATGGGAGCTTGAGGACACTGACGAAAGCAAACAACAACACACCTTCGACGGACGCACTTCTATTCTCAGGACGACGTCAGAATCGGCGACGTATGTGCACGTTTGGAAGACAACCTTGTCTTCCGAGTCGAAGGGTCTGTTCAATCGAATCCCGGCGGAGCAACACCTGAACCAACAAATGAAACGCGTTTCCTACGTCTCGGAGGCTTGAAGCAACTCTTCACAACTGAAAACGCCACACAGAAAAACGCCAAATTCAAACAATCGTAAAAACGATCGACAAACACGTCGCAACTTTTATTTCCCTATGATGATCACGAAAGGAAATCGAGTCGAGTCACTCGATTCGTCTTTTCAGGACAATTCGTTATTCGCTTGGATCACCTACATGGACGAAGATTTTATTGAAAACAAAAAATTCTAGAGATTAAAGGAGAATTTTGTGAATGAACAATTGTGTTTTCGAAGTCCGCATCACAACGTAATCAAAGTAAAAGCACTCCCTTCATTTTTCCCGCGGTCCTGGGAATTCTCGCTGCTTGAAACAATTTATAAACAACGGAGAGAAAACACTTTTCCAGCTTCCCATGTTACTATTGTCGGCGATCACCTTGACAAATTTTTCGGAAATTTGAAAAACCGATGTTACGCCACAGGCGTGCAACTTAGTATGGAGAATCACGTTTTTAGGCGACTGTGGGTGAGAACCGACGAATTGTAGCGGCGACTCTGCAGCGTTTTTAAGCCCAAGTTTGCCAAAATCGGTTCTTTTTTTCCAACCTGTTTTTCAAACAATATGAGAAGTAAAAAGAGCCTGGTAAAGTCTAGAAACTGGAAGAAAGCAATAGAAGCTCGACAAGAGATATTGTCGGAGGTATTGAAGATATTGAAGCGGAGAAGAGGAAACTGAAGTCTGACTTTGAAGGCCTGCAAGATGCGTTTCGATAGCTGGAAGAGAAGCACAACGAGTTGCAGAAGTTGTGATCGCGCGTCGACAATAAGTGATTAATGAACTTGTCATAGGTACGGGTTGCGTCCTCTGGTACGGAAACTCAACCAAAGCAAGCCCTCACTCCTTTCGTCCACAAGATACGCTTGTTGCAGCTCTAATTTATTGCGACGGGTCTTTTCGTGGCTAGGAAGCTGATCGCTAGGTGACAAATCATAATCTCCCTCCTGCAACTTGCAAACCCGATTGCCAAACGAACGCAAAAAACACCAGAAAACGGCACAAAACCTCAAATCTTCCACATGGACGCTAACAAAATCGCCAAGTTTCCAAGTGGTGCAAACGAAAGAACGCTCGGAACGAGGTTTCACAAGGAAAAACTTCAGTTGAGTGATGGATTCGCGGGCGACGCATTTTAATTGAATGTTCACCGATTCGATTGCGAATGCGAGATTCCAGTGAGTCAGCGGCAAACGCACGAAACTCTCCGATGCGCTTTTTGTCGGGCACATAGCAAATTCTAAAAGAGGCGCGACGAGGATTCGTCGTCTGGAGGCGAACGACGAGGCAATTAAACGAATTTGTAATTTGAAAGAGCGACATTCAGGATTCGAGTTACGTCATCTGTGGAATCATGTGACTGGACAAAAAGCATTCATCTATAAACCAAAGACTACAGGGTGCGCAATAAATACTGTAAGTGAACCAAACGGTCGAATTTTCTCGGGTTTTAGCACTTATCGACTTTCGCAATTGTTTTATTCGTGTTGTTTCTCGCGTTATTTTGATTTAGAATGTGCTATTTCTACTGCTATTTGTTCACTGTATTCCAGAAAAATGGTGTCGCAAGAAAACCGTTCCGCGATCGTCGCCGTCCACAAACTAGAAATGTCGATTTCGGAGATCGCAAAGTTGCTGAAATTCCAGTAGGTTTAAGTCCAACGCATTGTCCAACGCTTCCAAGAGACTGGCGGGATCAAGGACCGTCAAAGAAGCGAAAGACCGCGCACTGCAAGAACTCCAACGCTGAAAAAGAAGGTGAAACAGATTGAATCCGGAATCCCAAGAGAAACATCGCCAAACTGGCCAGGGAACACGAAGTCGGCTACGCGACAATGTACAGGCTTACCAGGAAGGATCTGGAACCTAAATCGTACAAGATCGCCAAGAGACCAGCGCAAACGGAAGAACAGAAACAGAAACACAGAAACAAGCGAAATGTTTAGTTGAGGAAAATTTGGAGCTTCAAAATGGCGCAAAATTACCGCGTACATTCTCAAGAATTTACGGAAGCGATTGGACGCCTGTATCGAAGCTGAAGGTGGTCATTTTGCGTGTTCTTAATGGTAGCCTGTACAGAATTTGCTCTTCTTTCGAATGGTATTTAAAACGGGTTGTTTTGTTCGTTCTGTAAAAAGTCAGTCGTTTTTTCCACTTACAGTATTTATTACGCACCCTGTATACGAGAAGCAAGAGTTTTGTTCTGGATTTGGGAGCTCAATATTTCGAAAACAGTTCGTTGATTCATGTTGATCAAGGCCATTTCTTCGTTCTTACGGTAAACATATAGCATCTGCGTTTTATTTACTGTTTTTGGAGGAGAATATTTACTTTTCTATTTTGGTTTTCAGTTTGTGTTTATTGGAAAAAATTGTTTGTGGGCATTGGCAAACAAAAAAACGTCCGGACGAAAATTCGTTGTTTTAATGCCGCAAAGCGTTCAAATCATCTTGACTCAAATTTCTGAAACTTTGTGTTGTTTAAAGGGACACAGACATCGCATTTTCGTCGTTTTTTGAGTGCACGGATCGCGCTCATTTCTGGGGCAGGGGGGTTTCAAAGGCGCTGATCACGATTCTGGCGTCAGCATGGCGAGAAACGGCTTCAGGACTGCGCATATGGCAAAGTTCGGATAAGGCAAAAAAGAGAATTTTACAAGTCGTTGAGCGGTCCCGACGCAATGACCCTGCACAAACCATAATCGGCTACGATGAAAACGGAGTAACGTGGCCTTCGGACGAATTTTTTCCGTTCATCGCGTTGTGGGGACGTGTGCAATCAGAATCCATTCAAGGTCCTACAAGAAACGTCACAATCGCGAATAAAAACGACAATTTTGACCGCCGAAAAATTGCAAACCCGATTCATCGTAGCCGACAGCGATTGTACAGGGCAGTAGCGTCAGGAACACTGAAAGATTGGTAAAATTCTCCTTTTTCCCATATCCGAACTTTGCCATATTGCGCAGTCCTGAAGCCTTTTTTCGCCATTCTGACGCCAGAATCGTGATCAGCGCCTTTGAAAACCCCCCTGCCCCAGAAATGAGCGCGATGTGTGCGAAAAAACGGTGATCGTCTCCCCTGTCTTCCCAAACCAGTCTTCGCCGCTCGAAGCGCGCGTTCTCGCGTTGAACCTTTGCTCCAAGGCCGTTCTTGCTAGCGCGTAAACAAAAGTTCTTTACCTGGAAAGAGAAGTTCTTCGAATGATTTATAAGGTCTGGGAGCATTAGGACGCAATACAGCTATACACGATCCTTTGGTATGATTTAGGGGCGTGGAATGTGTTATCTGTGTTCTTGTTTAGCCGGGGAGAGCCGGAATTCGTTTGGAATCTCCATCTTCGGCTGGATCGCTACGAAAAAAAAACGTTTGCCAGTTCTTTGACCACCTCCGGATCGTGGCGAAAAACGCTCTCGACTTGCACGAAGATGAAGAGGACGCCGTCCACCACGCCGCGTTGCTTCTCAGGGTTCATTTTTTGAGGGTTTTTTATTAATTGTCCACCCAAGCTCTTTCCCTTTCATCCTTCATCCACTTTTCCAACGCTTTCTGATTTGTCCACTTTTTCATCGATTTATATCTAAGAACGTGGATAGTTATCAAACTGGCATCACTTGACTGGAGGCGAAGAAAAGCGACTTCCGCTTATATTTATTTGTGAACATTATTCATCCCGATTGGACACCTCAGCTAGAACCTGGAAAAAATTTTGATTATTCAGAGAGAAGCCAAAAGAACCCAGCTGGGTTTGCGTAAATCGGTTTGGGGATGGAAGTCTCAGAAAAGTGCGGCGGTGGGCGGCTGGACAAACAAAAAGTTTGGTTTGGATTGAGAGGTCAGTTGCGTTGTTTGGAGACTTTGTGACGTAGGGCCAACTACGTGTTTGAGGAGAATCAAAAGTAGAATCTGCACCGAAATTAGCGGTCCGCGTGTTAGAAATCCGAGTAATTCAGTTGTGGGTTTTGAGAAGCGAAAAGCTAGGATTTTTCACATTTAAAGCTAATCGTACTTGGTTCCATATTTCCATATTTTCCATATGGTTCCATATTTCATTGCAGTACACAATCAATTCCTTGAAGCTAATATCCGGAAAAGCGATCTGGAAATCGAAAAAGGAAATTGGAGTAAAGTGACAACGAACTTTTCAAGATTTCTTCGAATTGATCGGAAGTCCTTCAACCAAAATGCCAAACGTTTCAAGTTTGTTTCCCCGTTTTGTTAACAGATATTTTTCACAAATAAAACTTTTAGAGAACATGGGATGGAACAAAAAAATCCCGACGCGCTTCTAGAAAGCTTTTAAGAAAGAAGAGGTTCAAGAAAGTCGGTCTTCATCGCAAAATTTTTTTCAATTTACGAAGTCGCAAGGTCGCCAAATAAACGATTTTGTCAGGCTTTGTGCACACAGAAGCATTTTTCTGTTTACCCAGTGACTCAGAACCTTCATTCATGAGCATTTTACGGCGTTTCGCGCAATCAGTTGCAGCGAAAATGCTTGACTTCAGCATTGCAGCTCTTCTTGTTTTTTTCCGGTGGTAGCCCAAACCGCTTTTGGATTTTGTCCAAATAATATTTTAGGTATTTGTCCTTCGAGCCTTTCCAGTGGCTTGTCGCCTTCAGAGCGCCAGTTTGTCGTAGATTTCCATAACGAGAAACGGTCCTCGAACGCGAAAGGACTCGAGCTCGACGGATCGGATGCGCGATTCCCTTCCCGAGGAAAGAATATCTACAAGTTGGTAAGTTTTCGAGTTTCAGCAAGCTCAAATTTACACTTGACTTCAACAGATAACCTTCCCTTTTCAGCCCTAAAATTGTCATCTGAAAACTCGCGCAGCGCTCGATCTCAGGATGCGTTTACCTTCCTCCTCCAGCGTCTTCCTCGAACTCCTCTGGCTTCAACCTATGTTTCCTAAGTCCGACCCAGTACAACAACAGTTTGTTCCAAGCTTCTGATAATACCTAATGTAAACTTATAGAAGTCCTCCTCCATGGGGTGGGGAACAGAGCTGAAAGCTTATGGAGTTGGCGCCAAGAGTCCGAATTTCTTTTTTCTGTCATTGGATACAATTCCTTTCGGTACACTCAGGTGAGAATTCGATTATCTGTTTAATTTCGATATTTAGATGGTTTGGGGTCGGACTACCCGAGTCAGCTGCGCTGTAACCCAGTGTCCAACCATTTCCTTCGCAATCTGTTTCTACCAGCTGAGGTCGGAATATCAAACACTACTCTTAATGCCTTAACCCTTGCAGAGGAAACATCAGCACGATGCCGATCGACGAACTGTCGACCCATGCAGCAAGGACAGCACAGCGACTGTACCACTTATTTATCCAAAGTCCAAGTGCTCTGTCATGGAGGTCTTTGTGAAGTGCCCTGAATTCAAACGAAAATTCTTCAACTTTAAGAACCCACGCATTATCAAAGTCTAATACCGTAATATTCGTCAGCAACCGTATAACCGTTTTCTTTAGGTTTGATTTGGGAGTCGATGCTCATCACTTGCGGCAGCGGCGTTTCGACCGGTTCCACTTGGCGCCTCGATGATCTTCGGAGCGACCGGGAGGTCAGAATGAAGATCATTATAAAACTTTGGACGAGGTTGAGGATGGAACTGCCAAGAAAGAGCGAAAGTTGACCTCCGATCTGCGACAGGAGGCCGAAGAAGGTGGTGGTGGCCACCTCGGTGATGGATTCGTACTGGAGATCATTGTAGGAAACGTCGATACGGAACTGGTACGGGAGACTGCTGAGGTTCGCTTGAGGATCTATGAGTTTGAT
The DNA here is from genome assembly GCA_000757645.3 of Steinernema carpocapsae. NCBI lineage: Eukaryota > Metazoa > Nematoda > Chromadorea > Rhabditida > Steinernematidae > Steinernema > Steinernema carpocapsae. The sequence continues at coordinate 178,798 of AZBU02000003.1, forward strand.
GTCAGTCCTCTCCAAGGCGACAGAGTACTCCCATCTGTAGCAGGGCAAGAGGCACTAAATATGGAGAATAGCAACCACTCTATGTGTGAAATCTTACGTTATGAGCCAAGTAATTGTTGCTTTGAATCGTCAGTGAGTAGTTCATAGCTAATGTAATTGGATCACAGCTGAAAACTACTCAAGATCAGAAATTTGTGGTGATGCACCTACCTCTCGAGGCTCACATTTCTATACTCTTGCATGTAAGGATAGGTACAGCTGAAAGGTTCTTCCACGGAGTCTACGAGCCACTTCTCAAGATAGCAGGTGGCTTTGCTCACGGGTTCTTCACTACAAATCTGAAATCAGATAAGAATGGCCGAGTGCAGAATAAAATTACTTCTGCGGCGGGGAAAAGACTGATTTCTTCTGCGGAAACGCGCATTTTGTTCCAGAGGTTCGGGTATATGTAGTATCGCGGAAAGGGAGCCATTTCCGGTTTTTGCTCGCCAATAAAGGATATCAGTTGCTGAAAAGCAGGGTTTCAAGGATATTCAAGCTGCGAAATTCCAACCCTCGTGGTGGGCAACTTTTTGTCCATCTGCGCGGGCGCTTTCATTTGAAGGCGCAATTTCCCAAGTTCGTCAAAACTCTCCTGGTAGAGAGTTTTCGTCCGAAAGCAGCGCCCTCGGCGAATCGTGTAGGTTGGGACCGTTATCTAAAACAAGATCAATCAAACCTGGGTTAAGAGGATAAGATTCCAAACATACATTACAACAGTTCAAAACGTGGTTTCCAAGCTTACAGAACTGGAAAAACTCGTGACACTGAAGACCGAAACGATTGAAAAACTTAAATTCTCGAATTAAGGGATGTCATTTCGCTTTCATTAGATTACCAAATAAAAGAAGTCTTGCGTGCTGTTCTCTCCTCGGACCTTAAGATACATGTCGTTTAATTCTTCGACCCTTTCCGGAGAAAAATGGTATAAATTGGTCTTCTAAAGCAAAATAGATTCAAAAATTTTCACACACCCTGCAACATACTTGGAATCCGCTTCCCATGAGCATAAAGAAGGCTAAATGTTTCACATCTTCCTGCAAATATTCCGGAAAGTTGGGCTTGAAAATCTCCTCTTCGATTCTGGAAATATTCAGAGTCGCTGGATTGTCCGGGCAAAGCGTGACTTGAGGAAGCTTCAGTCGTTCCACAGATTTCACCGTGATCAGCGTAGCACTGGGTACGTTGACGTACTCCTTAAGGATTCTGAAAAAAGTTAAAGCGACGTAGAATAAATTCCACCCACCTGAAAATGGTGTAAAGACCGATGAGGAAGCAAACCAATACGATTGTGAACCAAAGGAACTTGTACCATTTCCGCTTCGCGTGGAGAACTCCGTGGAATCCCAAATAATCGAGTCCCGGGTAATCGTCGGCAAGCGTTTTCCGGAGAAATTCTCTCTGAAAAGGAGAATAAAGTTCATGCAAAAAAGCGCAACAAACCTTCGAACTGGCCACATCGACGCCATCCATCTCGGACACAACACAAACGAACAGCGTTTATACAGGCGGAAGCAAACTTCGACACTTTAAAAGAATGAAAGAGTTTTGGGCGTCCGCAAAAAGGGAGCCGGCCCAAATTTCAACAACGGTGACGATCTGCAAAGGTAGGAGAGGAGAAACCGGTCTTTGCCACGTCGAGGGCGTCCCGGCGGTGGCACTTTGCATAAACGGAAAGATCGCCCGAAAGAGATCAGGGAACACCTGCGGCTGCGGAGCGCCTTGAGTTCTGCGAATTTGGCGGTAAGAACTCCGGATTCGGCGATCTTCGGTCGATCGATTTCGGGAATCATCTCGAGAGTTGTACTCCTGAAAACAGCGATTTCGTTAAATGAAATGCGTTTTTCGTAATCCGATTAAAAGATTCTGAATCAGAGCAAGGAAAACGAGATTTCGGGAAATCGCAAATAGGATCTCGTCAAAGAGGGGTGCACTCACCAATCTGTGGATGTCCAAGTGAATCTTTCAATAAGGGATCACTCAAGAACGAAAATTTATCATAAATTTACATAAAAATTTGAGCAAAGCAAAACAAAATTTGCACTAAAACATGTAGAATTACCCATCAAAAATTCATCGTTATCGTTGAATTTCGTGATTTCCTATTAAAAAACGCGGAGTTCTTGAAGATTCCAGGCGCAAGTCGTAAAACGTATTAACGGCAACAAATAACATAATAACATTCGTGCGGGTTTTGAGGCAGACAGGAAAGGTTGCTTCAGACAAATTCGCGGAAAACGAGACGGAAAACGGATTCAGACGGAATATTTACTCTTGGGGGCAATCTAACAATTGCAAGAATCTTACGGATTTGCGTCTCCAATGACGTAATTTAAAACCTGGAAAAGCTCGGAAATATTGAGCACTTGGGATACTTCGAAATCTAGACACGCTTGGAAATAACCTCAATAAACTGCGAATCCACTCAAATCTAGCCATTCAATTTTGGCAGAATGCGTTAAAATTTTTTGAAATGCTGATTTCGTTCTCACCTTCGAACCCCTAACTTTCGTTCTTGATTAATGAAAACATTCTTGGCAAATGCTTTCGCAGTCGATCGTCTTGCTACGGTCCCAGAATTTCACCTCTAACGTAACAATACGAATTGTCAGTAATTTTTTCTGAAGTCAAAAAATGAATAAAGAAGACCAGATGGGAGTGGATTCGCAGTTTATTGAGGTTATTTCCAAGCGTGTCTAGAGTTCAAAGTATCCCAAGTGCTCAATATTTCCGAGCTTTTCCAGGTTTTAAATTACGTCATTGGAGACGCAAATCCGTAAGATTCTTGCAATTGTTAGATTGCCCCCAAGAGTAAATATTTCCGACAGATTCTAGAAAATCGGAGATTTTCAAGTCACGGTCCTCGGCGGCTTCGCCGCCTCGCTCTAGCGCCTGCACGTAAAAGTGACTCACAATTCTAGTTTTTACTCTTGAACAATGTAAAACGCTAAGACAAAGACTTAGAAAGCCACAAAGCTTCACACAAAAAAGTTTGGCTAAGGCGGGGTTCGAACCCGTGACCCTCGGATTTTTAATTTTCGTCTAAAATCAATTTTTTCTGGCTACACATGGCATTGGGAGATAATCCAATAGTACATTCTGAATCTCCAGATCATTTTGAACAAAGTTATGGATTCACTTTTTTAAGATAAGGCTTGTATAAAAAATAAAAGGCAGAATGTCCAAAATGTCGTTAATTTTTGCTAGAAACAAAACGCGACAAAATCGACTTCTGGAAATCCATGTTTTCTGGCACGCCTCGTAGCAAGCGTAGGCTCGTTTGAAAGCTCTCGGCGTGACAGTCACGATGCACTGGACCGCAGCTCCGCAGCCGTCATAAATCATGAGAAAAGAATCGATACGACCGAAAATAAATGTATGAGCGAATTGAAACTCAAACGCTGCTTACGAGGATCCTGCAACGATCTCCCTTCGTCACTTTCACAGCAATTCTGTGGTCTTTCGCAGCGCCCCTTTGCAGACGCTTGCAAAGATCTTGTCGTCGCCGATTGGGAGCCGTTTTGGAGATGAGCGAGCCTGCGAATCCTCAGCAAGAATCTCGCGCTCCAAGTTTTCCGGTCAAATTCTCGGATCACCAAAGAAAGGAGCATGCGATTTCGTGTGAATTGTGGGTTCTTTTGATTTGTGGATCAAGCACGAACGTTGTTTAGCGCATTTGTGAGTCGAAAACCCATCGACGGGGTGTTGGTAATACCCAGCTCTGAGGATTCTTCAGGTGAGGCTGCCGTGAGAGGCTTTAACTCCGGTTGTTTTCAGTATGGAACGGGATAATCTTCATCCGATGCGGGATGCTCGCTGGAGCAATGTTCCGCTTTACGCTTACGCTGCAGCCCGACTTCCCTTCGACGTCTGCGATCCCAGAGGTGATTTTCGATCTCCAGATCTTTCACCCGCACGTTTTTCACGAATCCCGGCGGGTCGACTTCTCGCGCCACTTCCCCGACGGCTGGCGATGCGAACAGCACCATATTTACCATATCCTCAATTATATTCAGGTACGGTTCTTAGGAACATATGTTGATATTCATTCAGTTTTTCAGAGGCTGTTCTTCAGCTTTGACGCCGAGCCAACTACAGCGGCGAACCCCGAGGCCGCCATGCTCTACAACACCAGCAGGAAACAGTTCCAGAAGATTGCCATCGAAACGATTAGGAAAAGCCGCGAGCTGATCTACGACCTTCCTAGTGGGCTGGACCACAATGCGATCATGTAACATCCATCGAGCCGTATTTTTTCTCAAAGATCGATCTAGGATGACACCCTGGGATCAATCGGTCCATGAAACCTATCGACAAGCTCTGCTGAATCCGAGCAGCTCCAAAAAGGACAGAAAGAAAGGGGTTTCTTGGATGAGTTCGAACGGGCGTTTCATGTGCGATATGTACCCTTCTTCCACAACGGTTGGTTTATCGAAGCTGTTTCTTCTTATTGTTAGCTTTTCAGGACAATACTCCGACCGACGGCAGCTCGGAACTTTCGCTGGAAGAGAAAGTAGAGCGACTGGATGTGGCGCAGTGACTGGGAAGACGGTTTATTTGCCGGTATAATTCTAAGCTTAGTTCATACATATCGGGTAACGGGTTATTTGGTTCTTAGCAATGGTTTAACTCTTCATTTTTGTATGTATAAAGTATTCCCTTTTTGATGTCCTTTTTTCTTTAATATTTCAGCGTCAATGCCGTGATATGATACATGTATCGATAACCGCTGCTCCGCGCGCAAATCCGCAAATCGCAAAATCTGATTTTAATTCAACCAAAAGCGAGTGGTCGCATTCGAAACTCCGACCTGTCCTCTCGAGGGTTGCATGCCAAAATGAAAAATCGGCCGACAGAGGAACTGATTGAAAAAAGTTCTGGTCAGACAGCTCCAACCCGCCGCTCACTGCCCAGATGAAGCGGAGTCACCGAAAACGACTGTAAGCCTCGCGCACCCCATAGACGAGACGCTTCTGTCTGGTCAGCGGTTATGTCGGCCGAAGGTACCAGCCGGACCTTTATTTCGTTCGAGGGTATGAGTTGTCCAGATTCTTATTAAGAGTACATGTGGGGTTTCTTCTTTAAAAATTGTGCAATTGGATGGCATCACTTGTGACTTTTATCTGGGAAGTTATTGCTATTTGTTCATATCATCGGGGCTGAGCGAGCGTAGCCAATTCGGTGTTTGCTGCACCGATTTCGGCGCTGTCGCGGTTGCAAAACCGACCGCTCCACGGTCTGTCAAACGTGTCAAAATCGCGACCGATGCGCTTATTTCGATGAAATGGCGATGTGATCCCCAAAGAACATTCAAATCACGGAAAACGGCATTATGAGCTGCCTTTTTGCTGCAGAAGAACCGCAAAGTCCTGAAAGTCAGAATCACAGTAAAGTTCAGCGACTTTCTTGCGAAACGGACGTTTTTCGAACGTCTGAAATTTCGCCCGGCATAGTCATTTTGTTCTGAATTATCCTGAATCAGGACAGCACAGATTCGCCCACTTTTGGGTTCATTCGAAGCGCAGAGAGCAGATCTTCAAATCATACAGAGGAATTTTTGTTTAAATTGATATCATTCGAGAAATCCACATTTTTCGCTAAACGCCGCCATTTTTGTCTCCAAACTGGCGAACTTCATTCCAATTATTCTCGGCCCATTTCGCACTAATCGCCATGATCTTTGGATATGTTATGCGTGACGAACTTAAGAAACTTTCATAAAGAGGAATTTTCGAGATTTTCATTTTTAGCCGAGATATCGGTCAAAATCAGGGTCAAAAAGGGGTCATTTTCACAAATTTGATCGATAGCTCTCGGTTTCAAATGGCGGGATCCGTTGATATTTTTGAAATTCGTGCTCTCCCGGCCGAAAAAAAGCCAAAATATAGCTGACCGAACGTGCGAAATGGTGCGACGTTTTTTGACACAGCTTGTTTGCAGACCGTGCGACGGCGGCGATGGACCGAACGTGCGAAAAGTGACGGACAAAAAAACGTTATGAACACGTCTGGATCAAGGCCGTGCAAGTTTCGGAGTTTCGACTTTTTAAAAAAGTTTTGTGTTTCGAGTACTCGACTTTCGAGTCGAAACTCGATTCGAAATTTAGTCCAATTTTTCAGCATATATTTCGCAGCATTTTGTTGCTCATCGATGTCCAAAATATTCAGAAACATTTAAAATTTCATTTCTAAACTGAGTTCTTAAATTTCACGACCGAAAACGTGATAAACGAATTAAAATGAATGGCATTGTGGAGGAAAAAAAGGCCAAAAGAAAAGTTTCGAGTTTCGTTTCGGCTCCAAAATAAAGTTTCGGTTTGCACGGCCCTGGTCTGGAGCATTCTCCTTTATTCAATAGGATTGCTGTAGCTAACAGCTGTCGTTTGAGGCGGCGTGACTTTTCTCTCTACTTCCTAAATGCGAAGCAGTCTTATATTACGGCGGCATGGTGCTGACTTTGCGGATGAAATATTCGGTGGTCTCCTTGTGCTCAATTCTCCAACTATTTCAGGATGGAACATGTGCACGACGGCCGGGATTTCACGATGGTGGCAACCACCATCGCTGCGGGAGTGGCTGTAAGCATTCCGAGCTACATTGTGGCCTCGGGTCTCATCAAAAACTACATTCCAATATTCATAGAGCGCAAGATGTTTGGAAGAGACTTGTGCAAACGCAAGGTAAGCTATTACTCTGGAATACTTTTTGAAATGCTGTTACTAGGAGGACCAGAAACCCATTCCTGAGCCGATGGGCGTCATCTCGGCCGCCGTTTACTTTATTTTCATGTTCACCCTGATCCCGTTTCTCTTCTGGCAATGGACTCTTAGCGAGTAAGTTTTCTTTCAATAATTAGATAGATATCATTGCTTTTATCAGCACGTTTCCGCATATAAAACTACATGCGTTTCTCTCCGGCTTGATCAGCATTTTTACCGCTGTCTTCCTTGGGTTTACTGATGATGTTTTGGATCTCCGATGGCGCCACAAGCTTCTCTTCCCCACCCTCTCTTCTTTACCGCTGCTGATGGTATATTATGTATCAGGTGTATATCTCCTTTAATAGTGCTTCCTATATGCAAATACTTATTCAGGAAATTCGACCAGTGTCCTTCTGCCCGATCCGGTACATGCCATGCTGCCGTTCTTGGGCAGGTCCCTAAACATCGGTCCCCTGTATTACGTGTACATGGGCATGATGATCATCTTCTGCACCAACGCAATCAACATCGTGGCCGGGATCAACGGCGTCGAGGCCGGACAATCGCTTGTCATTGCTTTCAGCGTTGCTGTTTTCAACGTTCTCCAGGTAGAGCTTCTTTTCCATACTTTCCTGAACGGTCCTCTCTTCAGCTGTTTCGATTGGAGTCCCAAGAGTGGTACCACACTCTCTCGCTCTCGTTCCTGCTTCCATTCATCGCTACGACTTGGGCGCTCCTGAGGTTCAACTGGTACCCAGCGAAGGTCTTCGTCGGGGACACGTATTGCTACTGGGCCGGAATGACCATCGCTGTCGTGGGAATCCTCGGCCACTTTAGCAAGACCATGATCTTGTTCCTGATTCCTCAGGTTGGTCCTATTTGGTCAAATAATATTTCAAGTTCTCTTCTAGGTCTTCAATTTCCTCTTCTCCCTTCCGCAGCTCTTTCACCTCGTCCCCTGCCCGCGTCATCGACTTCCGAAATTCGATCCCGAAGCCAACGTCGTCGGAATGAGCTTCGCCGAGTTCAAGGCTTCCGAGGTGAAGGCACTCGGCCGGATCGCGCTGAAGATTTTCTCTATTCTTGGATTCCTGCACCGTGAAGACTTTGTAAAAGACGGAGAAGCATGGATCCGAATCAACAACCTCACGATCCTCAACTTGATCCTCAAGTTCACGGGTCCCATGAGGGAAGACAATCTCACCAAGACGTTCCTCGGGGTTCAGATCGCTTTTTCGATCTTGGCCTTCCTCATTAGGTTTGGGTTGGCAAACCTGGTTTATGACGATGTACAGTGAACGCTATTTATGTAGGATAAGATATTGTGAATTAAAGTATCAGTTTTAATGCTACGGCCACGGCCGAGTGCGGCTGCGTCTTCGTGGGTGGTCCCCGGCCACGTACCTGCGGCTGCGGCGTCCATCTGCGGCGCCACCTGCGGCAGCGGCACCGGCTGCGGCGGGGGTGGCCACGAGTATCTGCGGCTGTGGCGTGCGGCGTGATTTGTTAAAGGAATAAAAACGCCAATCGGTTGGCGTTTTTGCTGCGTCTTCGTGGTGGGCTTGCTTAGAATGGCCGTTCAACCGGTATTTCGGAGTTTCCTGCTCAAATAGGTTATTTGGCGTGGAGAACAACGTCTCCTTGCTTGTTTTTGTAAATTTAACTTATTTTTTGCTGCGGCGTGCGACGCAATGTGTGGATTTTGTTGAGAATTGTCGTTTTCGAATTTGGAATTTGGCCAATTTTGTTCCCTGAAGCGTTTCGAAGCCAAAATCGTCCAAAAATGGTTTCAAAAATGAGAAGAAATTATCGAAAAATTTACCAGAAACATCCAAATTTCGCCTCGTGTTGCATTCTGCAACCTTTCAGGTCTTTTTTGTAAATTTAACATATTTTTCTGATAATTTTAATGATTTTTCGCTTTTTCGTGCTTACGCAGTTTTCAAAGAATTGAAATTGTTTTAAAGCATTATTGCAGCAAATTAGACACCAAAAATTTGTGCAACCTTTGACACATAGGACGACTTCGAGCATCGCTGGCAACGGACGAATGATGAGTTGACCAATTCTTTTGAAAAATTCAGTTCATTTTGGATGCTTTTTGGCTAAACCACCCCTTCCCCAAACAGAAACCACCGCCGCAGTCGCAGGGATGGCCACGAGTTTCTTCGGCGCACGCCGTAGCCGCAGCCGCAAGTACTCGTGGCCACCTTTGCAAAAACGCAGCCGCACCCGCAACCGATGCCACACGTGAAAACGCAGACAGGTGGCCACGAGTCGGTCCACGCCGTCGCCGCAGCCGCAGCCGCACTCGGTCGTGGCCGTAACGTAAATTCGTAAACCTTTTAGAACCGTTGAACTTTGTCGAAAGGGACTACGAGCGAAAACTCGGAAGCGTAACTCGAGAGGGTCGAATTCGGATAATTTAAAACCAATTCTTCGATCGGATTTGGCTCGAAGGGCGGGGATATCACGTTTCAATCCAGCGGATGAGTGGATGTCAACATGTTTTCGCTGCGTCCTGGAGCTTTTCTCTTCCCGACCTAAGCCGGGCGGGCCGGGGCTGTCTCCAGGCGACCATTCCTATGCTTGTTTGGTTTTGTTTTCAGGGGGAATCGATTAATCGGGTCGCGAATAAGTGTGTTCGGGACATAATCTTCGCCTAGTCAGTTGTCCCTTGTTGGAATGGGGCTTTTCCTCCTCTTTCCCGTCCTCCTCCCCTCGCAGTGCATCGATTCATCGTCTTTCGCGCCCTCTTCATACATTATTTAGATTCGGGCACGCACATGTGCAGATTTGATTATCTTCCTTCCACTAATTCAGGATCGCACTCCGCCGAGTTCCTCGGGTTCGGTTTCTCGGATTTCTCCGCTCGAAGGACTTCGCTCCGGTCGCCTTCTAACGAACCTCGCTTCTTTATGGCGCCGAGCGACCTGGACGCTTTTCGAATACATTTTTGATGCGTGGAGGCCATCGGAAATGCATTTGTAGCGAGCTTTGAGTTGTGAGGAGGCTTTTCAAGACTACCCCGGAGTGGCAACGCTCCCGCGTATCGACGTAAACGCGGCCCGATTGTCTTTGTGGGCCTCGTTGACTCAGTCGGCACTCACCGCTTTTTTAATCGGGCCTCTCCTCAGAAACGTGGCCCACCGAGGTTTTAAGCAGAACTTGGACCCTCGTTTCACCTAATTAAAGGTTCTTTTCACGTCGGCTGCACAATTCCGTTGCCGCCTGCCTTCCTCCCTAGCCCTGCGCGTCTCCTCATTACGATGCGTTTATTTCTCCCTTGAGGCTCAAGAGCGCTTTCTTCGTCGACGTTGTCTTCGTACTCTCGTCACAACTCGTTACTTACTTGTTTTCCCCACCCTTCCCACTTACAATTTGCATACGGTGCTGCTGCAGCATCAAAACTCGCTTCTTTCAGCTCTATTTCGATGGGCCTCCGATTTCGGGTCGTAAGTGCACCCGCGATGGCAGCGGCGTCATTTTGTTTCCGCGAAGCCGGTGCGCCGCTGGACGAGGCTTGGCTGGAAGTCGGAGGGACGATTATCAGCAACCCTCGAGTCCCGGCTATGACTCTTCGCCAGGGCCTGTAGGTACTCTCCGAGCCTCTTCCCGACCACTTACACCGAAGATTGCACTCCAAAGATTCTACTTGAGAAGTCGAAAGCGCCTCTCGACTTCGGTTTTTAATTAGGTTTCAGAAAGTCGATGGAATTTGCCTCGTGGCTCCTCTTTGCGCTAGCGTCCACACTCCGACTTTGCTGTTCATAACTTCATCCCAGATTTGATTAGCGTTTCTGCGTCGTTTTAATTAAGAACAAACAACGCCGCCAACAAAAGTTTTATGGTCCGGCAAGCCGGAACGCGCGGAAGCCACTCGAGCGAAGGACTTTAATTAAGACGGGGCAGTGTCCTCGCGTCATGCTTTTTCCCCGTGGGCTTTTGGATTAACAAAGCGCCGTGAGATCGCATGAATTATGTAGAACTATCTACGGGCCTATTCTCTTTTCAGATTTTGCCTGCAGCCGTTACGTGCCTCTAGTCGCGAACCTCCGGTTAGGAGGTGCTATGGTGCAGAGGAGTCTTTGTGACCCCGTGCCGGCGATAGATGAAGAGAACCTGCTGCAGCTGCGCCGACCCGCACGATCCTGCGAATCCCACTGCAGCCGGCGAGGCTGAACCCTTGCTTCCGCCTGTCGATGGCTCCACGGTGGAAGTGCGCCGTCCCCGCCGCCGCTCAGACCACAGTCCTTATTCTCGCTATAATGGCCTTCCAAGGTTTGTTTACGCACTCCAAGAGCGCTTCGAAAACGGTGAAATCACGATTACTCTGGACGACTTCGGAATTCTATTAAGCCGCCTATCGATTTGATGAAAGCATTCGTAAATATTTTTGCTCGGCGAATCTGCCCAAAACCGAAAAACGAAACATCGAAAAGTTCTTCTCGGAATCTTGCCTAACAAACGTCGTCGGTTTCAGAAGTTGAGGGCATCGGCTGCTTTGTGTGCAGCTCTTTCAACGGGTCGAACCCCCTCTGCGAGGACAGCTTCAATTCCACAATCGACCAGACGACCAAGAGCAGCGCCTCAGGGATCGCGAACTACCAGTTTCCTTGCTGGTCCTTTAAGAAGAACCGCGAGGGCCTTTTCCCCGCCGACCATTGCATAAAAGTCAACGGATATAGAAGTAAGTGTTAGTTTGTGTAATGCAGGCAAACCTTCGTTTTAGCCGACGACAGTCGACACACAATGGTGATACGAACCTGTGCCTTGGACTCCGGCACTCTCACTGCTGACACAGGTTATCGTTAAACCTATTCTAAAGATTCTCTGGTCATTTCTTTTTCTTTGACTCCAGTTGCACTTCAAATAGGTTCTTAAATATGGGCTTCTCGAAAGTCCCCCGCCACACGCGAGCTCCCCGCACGATTCGGAAATTGGGTCCGGTGATCACTTTCGTTTCTGTGGCTTCCGTAAACAGCGAGACGAAAATATAAAAAGGAATTGTTTTAAGCGCTTACAGTGCAACCGGCAGACGGTTAACGACGTTCGCCCGAGCAAAAACGTCGGAATCAAAGACCGTCGGAACGTATCCTGTGATTTGTAGACGCCTATAAAACAAATTGGCCAATTCTCGGTGCTCCAAAGATCGATCAACCAGACTTTAAATAAAAGAGTCCTTTGTTCGCGATTTTGGCAGAGTTATGTGTTGATCGATTTGGAGTGGCTTTAGTTTTGTGCACTTCCAAACTAAAAAATTTCGTTGTGAACTCGGAGTACAAGAAAGATAAAAGTCATAGTTATAAATAGAAGTAACCAGGAACTTATAAATGGAAGTAAAACTGCAATCGGGTAAAAAGGAAAACATTTGCAAGCTTAACGACAACGGCTGTTCTGACCTTTGATACATTTGTTTGAGGAATAATGTTGTTATTCTGAATTTAACTTTTGACCATTTTCAGAGATTGTGCGAATTTCGCACTGCGGCCACTTCAAATACAATGGGAACCAGTACACGGGTTGCGTCCAAAGCTGTTCCACGGACGGCTGCAATTCGACCCCACGCCCGGCGGCCTCCCTCCTCCTCCTTCCAGTCGCTCTCGGTCTCTTACAAAAAGTGCTTTCGGCCCTTTATAGATTGTGATTGTCCTCTATCAGATGCTCTATAAATATATTCCTAAACGTGATCTTTTCTGATTCCACAAACGGCGCCTGATCAATCAGCGCCGGTCGCGAGGACTCGCAACAAACCTGATCCACGAATCGAAGTTGAGAGATCGAATGCGTCAGCTGGTCAAAACAACGACGTCTTTTGCGCGAACCAGGCTGATCTGTGGCGTTGCGAAACTTGTGAATTCGAATAATTTATAAAAATAACTGAGATATTAACGAATATGGCGCACATGAATTTGGACGGCTATGTACAGCAAAGACGGGAGAAAGTGGCAAGTGAAATGAGGGAGACGTCGGTCCAGAAAACGACAGATCAACAGAAATCGCGCGAGGGAGGGTAATACTTGGGAGGGAAACCAGCTACGGATACACGCTTTGTCCATTAAAACAAGATGAGCAAATCGGAAGAGGAAGAACTGTTGGGATACGGTAGGAGGATGTCAGAACTATTTGTGCTGAAGCCTCTGTTTGTAGGTCTTGGGAGGGAGCGGAGGAGGTGCAGGGCCATCCAAGATTGCGAGAGAAAGGGGCTTTCCGGGGATCTTCTTGGGAGGCCTCGGAGGAGGTTCCATCTCGTTGGAAAATCGCTGGCGTGGTGGCAACTCGGGCGGCCGAGGAACTGAGTCCGTGTGGAGAGGGACGGAGAGGCTCACGGTGGGAGACGTGGGCGAAAGTTCGCCCCTCCAGAAGTGTTTGGATACGGAGTCGACGGGGAGAGGCGCCGGGAGCGAGACGTAAGGACCTCGAACGATTCTGCGAGGGGGCACCGGAGGCACAGAAGGAGGTGAGGCGCCGCCTTCGGAGGAAGAAGCCCAGGCGGAATCCGTAGGAGACGACGCCGTCGGCGGAGGAAAAACGAAGGAGCACTCTAGAAGGGAAAGAATAAGTCCATGTACGGATGAAACAAGGTTCTTACCTGATGAAGCAGTGCGTGGAGGCGAATCTTCGGTCATCGGCGAAGAAACGCGTCGCGGGAAGAGCGGAGGAGGCGCCATCTCCTGGGGAAGCTCGGACTTAAGCGAAGGACTCGGCGGGGGGATGCTCTTCCTCAAAGTGGGAAGTTGTCTTCCTTCCAGGATGGTGCCAGGTTTCGCGTCGCCAATAAACTTGGGTTTGTTTCCCGGGTTTATGTCAACGATGGCGAACGTGGAACCTTCGTTGGGAGAGTTAAGAGTGGCGCTGGAAAGCGTGTTGGGATGACTGCGATCCTCGGTCGTCAGGGGCTTCGAGAAGCTGCGTGGAGCGCTGCGATGGTAGACGTTGGGCGACAGCGGAGGCGCCTGATGGTTCTTGAGGTTCTTGGGAACTTTGATCCCAGGCGACACCAAGGTCTTCATGGGTCTCTTGGGCTTCTAAAAAGACACTTTTAAGAGGGAATTTGAAGACGCGTCCTACCAAAATCTCCATGGTCCTGGCGTCGTCCTTTCCGGGCTCTATCTTCTTCGACTGCGCGAACAGATATTCTTCCAGGGCGTTGCTGTCCTCAAAGCCATCCAGAGGGTTGATCGATTCAAAGAATTGCTGAATAGAGAATGTTAAACCAGGGTCCATGAAATTCAGAGTGGGATGAGTTAGTTGAGGGTTTGACTGTAAGGCTCACCGAGTGGTTCGTAACTGCGGAGGGGGTCGTGGGAGGCGACTGTGTGCAACAACAGCACAGTTGGCAAGAGAGCATCTTTGCCTTGCGAAGGGCAAGTACTTGTAACCCGTGGGTTGACAGAGTGAACACTGAAGAAGGTGGAAACCATGTTTGCGTAACGGAACGAACTCGCGTGGGACGAATTGTAATAATTCGGTGGCAAAAAGCGGAATCACGAAGCGCGAGAAGAACGATTTACCGGCGGCGCAGAAATGGGTTGTGCGTCGTCCATTGCACAGGTCGACTTCCGCCGCCGATTCCACCCGACGTTATGTCATCACGGCGTCGACTCCTTGGCGGCGAAGTCTTTGGGGCGTGGGTAATATTTGCAAACATGCCCCAACGAATGTCAATTAGCCACAAAGGGAGTAATTTGTTGCGCGGTCATCGGCGGGCGAGAAAAGATCAAAGCATGTGATTGGGATCAGTGCTCAGATCAAGAGATAGTGCGAAGAGGAGCAGCCCCGTTCCCAGAGCCAAAAATGCCAAAATGTCACGGCAAAGGTAGCCGGAAATTCCCACAGAACCGCTCCCATGACGCGAAGAAGCCACCGAACTCTGGAACAGGAACAAGTACTGCACCAGCTCGGTCCCATCAACATAGCAAACAGGTATTCCAGTAGAAAGGACCACAAAAGACACGGAAACGACCTGTTCGTGACTACAGGACAGACGGCGGCGCCCTCAAGACCTAATTCTGGGTTCGACCGAGAAGAAGCCACCAGCCGACTTCTTGGAACAGAAGTGTTTATGTGAAACGGGAATTCCGTCTGCGAAAAAAGAGGGTTAATCGGACGTCGCTGCAAGCGCCAAACCGAAAAACCGAAAACCGAAAACCGAACCCGCCGAGAGCCCAAGCTCTGCTGGCTTGGGCCCGTTAACGATCCGTCAATAAACCTCTGCGATCCCGCGGCGAGCAGAACCTGAGCGCGCCAACGACTGCACCGGAAGTGAATGGCGGTTGTCCACAGGACGACAGGAAGCACCCTCAAACGCGAAGTTGGAGCAAAGGAGCCCGTCCATCGGCATTCAAAACCACAAAAAGAAGCAAAAGAACCGACATCTTGCCAAAAGGAGACCGCCTGGCTGCAAACTACGCGACGATCACTCTAAGGACAAACTTTGGAGTCACAGCGTTCAAGCACAAGGTAAACACTTCATTCAAAGAAATGGCAGCTGACCGGCGACCGGAAGGCGGCCGAATCGAGAATCGATCAGAGTTCGGCGATCGCGTTTTGAAGAAACGAAAACAAATTCCGACGGCGCGTGCAGGTTGCAGTAGCTCGCCAACCGACCATGGTTTATTGAAAAACCGCCAACGAGGGTAACACTTCTTAATAAATTACTGGGTGGCTGGGCACGAACCGGCAGGCGCTCGGATTTAGGCCCGAGGGAACGCGGCGAGCAGATTGTTGCCGATTGTTGTGAAGACGGAGGGCGCCGCAAAATAACGACTTCCGGTGGCCGGAGGGGACGGAAAACCTTACGCGGACATTATAAGATTATTAGTGCCGGGAAATCACGAGGTGCCATCGCGGGAGGTTCGTCTATTGCGAAACTGTGCACTCTAACAAAATCGCCCCGGCGACGTCATTTTTCTGTGCGGAAACAGTGCGTGACAAGATCGGAGAGAAAACGCGTGGTCGTCCCAACGCCCACCCCAGCAGCGCCGACGACGACTTGCTGGATCGGTTGATAAAGCACACATTGTTAGCAGCGATCCACAAAATAGAGGCATTTCCGGTGGGTGCGCTGTGGAATACGAGGAAGAAGGCGAGCAAAGGGTAGGACGTTTCCTCCCCCTCGGCGGAGAACTTGATCAATCGCGGGCTCCTGTCGGAAGCAGGGATTCCACGCGATATTACGGAGGCCGATCGATCTCTTTGTGGATCGTGTTGACAAAAAATGATGTCCGAACAGCATATTCTGATTTGCGCTTGCAAATAGAGACCTTTAAGGGGCGCGCGGACCCCAAAACGGGATCCACAATCACGACTGTTCGTCTACCACAGAGCGCCTACGTTCGTTCTCAAATCAGCGAAGACGGCACAAGAGCGTCATTCATTTACTCTCAAAATCACATTCGCGAACTAAAAAATCACGATTAAGGGCGACCGAAGAGCGTCAGCGATATGCCCCGAAGGCAAACGAAGCGGTTTGATTTCTATTTGGAGTGGTTGATCGGTCGATCTGCTTCGGTTACCGTAATCGAAACCTTCTTGTTTACGCGAAACGGAAACGAAGGCAGCTATATTCAGAAGGCACTTGAACAAACTTTGAACATTTTGAAAGTCGAGCTGACAACATACAGCTCGAGTTCAGTTTTAAGCGAAAAAGCGCCGCTGGAATTTGTGAAAAACGAGGCGCTCAAGTTGCAGCGAAGGGAAAGAGGAAGAAGAAGCCTAAAACTCATTAATGGTGCAGGCCAACTGTTGCCAGACCGCAGAAAAAGCAAACGAAAAACCAAGCCAAAATCCACGAAGAAGCGGAATAGCAGTGCCTGTGTGTAGCCCGGGCTGTGGACAGACCTAAAAAAGGAAAACATGATTGTTTGTGGACCGGATTGTGACACCACAAGTTGCGATCTCGGATCCAGTTGACCCCAGCGTGGCCGGCGCTCAGAGATCCGTTGGTCCTCTGAGCACACTGGTCTTTCACCTGACTTTCCAAATCCCCTTTTGATTACAAAAGGGATCAACGTAGGACGCACGTCCCCACAAGAACGCTTGCAAAGCTGTTTGTTTAGAGGCGCGAATTGGTGGTCACCCTCTTTCGCACTTCCTGGCCATTTCTCGCCCTGGATTATGACATTCCAAAAAAAGGAATTCGTCGAGATTTTAGAAATTCCAATTAGTTCCTTCGTTCTCGCGGATTTCCTGCATCCGCTTACTCATCCGATGGCATCATTCCGCTTAGCGAACATCTGCACTTTAGTCACGTTTTTTTTTCGTGCTACTCTAAAACATTGGGCGACGGAAAGTGCAGCCGCGGATATCCGAGTGAGTCACGCTTGCAGCTGGCGCTCAAAACTGCACTTAATGAGTAAGCGCTAATTAGGTTGTTCACACGCGCGTTGACGCACGTTTTGTTGTTAGCCGCGGCAAATATAAATAATAAGAGCTTGGTGGCTGCCTGACAAACGCGAAAACAAGGCGTGATGCAACGGACCTCCGCCTCCGCGCAAGGTGTTCGATTGGCTCTTAAGTCCATCTTAATCGGACGCGCGTCACCATATGGCCGTAAAGTAGCCGTTCATAAATTACAACGGGTAATTAGGAGGTACTGTGCTAAAGACATGACTGACATGTGTGCGATAGTCAGTAATGTGGAACTTTTGGATGGAAACGCAAAAAGAGAGAAGACGAACCATGAGTCGCTGCCACTTGCGCAGAATCACATTCCGGGAGTGTTTCGGGCGCCGGGTGGGCAACGCACAGTTGGAGGAGCCAGTATTCTCCACGGCCTTGTGACAGTTGAAGGAATGCCTTCGAGTGGACTCCTCGCCCTCCTCTGGGTCAGTGGCCGAGTCGTCCAAGCTCAGTGACTCTTCGAGCATTGCCGAAGACTCTCCACAGTGTGCCAAGTAGTCGTTTATGCCTGTGGAGAAATTCGAGGAACAACCCGTCGGCGGCCGGAAGTTCTCGTAGCGGGGCGGCGGGCCGGCGGCTGCCCGGGTACAGTGCCGCGGGAAGGAGCCCGAGGAGGTCGGGAGCTGCACGCAACCGAATATCTCTGACATGAGCTTAGGGTTTCTGGAACCAACGTTTGAATCTCGACAACTCGAACTCGCGCGCGAGCGGAAGGGTTTGCAGAGCAGAGCCTTGGGGCCAGGAGTGGCCTTGTTGACACTCACCGGTGCCAAACAAAGTAACGGCGAGAAAAAACGAACTGCACTCCATCGGTTCCTCGCGCGAGATTTCCCTGAGTCACATCGAAGTCGGCTCTGGATATGGGAGTGTCCCAGTCCTCGCGCGGCTGAGTAATAATAGTTAACGAGAACGTCGCTGCCGCTGAGTCACTTGACGTGCGTGTGCCGAGACCGCCGAGGGCTTCGAGAAAAACGCTCCCGCGGGGCACCCTGAATCGAATGAGCCTGAATGACTCGGGCTGACTCAGAACACAAATAAGGTTCCAGCGGTTCCTCCCCCACCGACGAAAGGCAATTACCATTTCGGCTTTTGCTCTTGCAGGGAAGCAATCAACGTGTAATGGAAAGTACTTTCTTGATTGGAATCCAAAAGCGTTTCTGGGAAAAGGCGCACTAATCACGCGCACTAATACACGCAATTGAATGTGTAGATGGAGATTTTTTTGAGTTTCCATGTTCCGAGAAGGCAAAGAAAACAGTGAACACAACATTAGCATGTTTTTAAAATGTCCAAATGAAACCTTAATCTTAAAGGACAAATGTCATGAAAAATATGTCCCAGAATCGACAAAACTAATAATTAACGAAAGCTTAGAAGGTGAGTCAGCGCCGGATTCCAAAGAGTTTTTGCGGCGCTCGATTCCAGATAACGCGAATAAATAATTCGATGGCACGAGATGTAGTTGAGTCACGATCCGGATGCCCTTGTGCCCTAATCCTTGGAATTCTCGTCTTCCACACGCAGTGCTTTTATTAGAATGCCAACAAAATATTTGAAGTTGCAATCAAATATGCACCCGTGCATAGTGACGTCTCAAATTCAAAATTGCGAAAGTTTTGATAAAGGAGGCCCTGAGGCAAAAAAGCAATCGACGTAGATCGATCGGAATGAGGTGTCTTCGTTTGCTTATAGATTACAGTCACGATGTTTACACCGCCGGCGACATCTTCCTCCCACTCGGACTCGTTTCCGGTTTGCTACACGATTCTCGAACCCGAAAAGGAAATCGAATTGCAACTGAAGAATGCGGCAAGAAGGTTGGTGGGCGGAAGGCAAAAACGAGCGCGACGATGTGCGAAGCGACAACCGGAAGTTGTTGTTTTATGAAGGGGAAGGACCGAGGAGGTGATATGAGGATCGTTGCCATCTTTTGCAAGGTAGTCGAATCACTTACCTTCGAGTACTGGATCCAGCGCCGAGTCCGCTGGCGAGAGGAGAACGCGATAAGCCGCTGATTCCGCTGGAGGTCCGTAAGGGGGCTGACGTCGAACATCGTGGCCATCCTCGTCTGCTCCGCGTACTTTGATATTTTGGTTCAAGGAACTACTGCAAAGAGAGAAGGGGGTTCGCGAAAGAGGAAACTACGGTAGCTCGGAATTCGCAACTCGAACAAGCGAACAATCACATACTGAACTGCGAAAGATAAAGGAAGACCCGAATGGGGCACTGCGGGAAGCTAAGAGTTAGCACCAGAAGTGTCGAGTTGACACTGCGTATGTCAGTGACCTGCGAAAGTTCATTGTTCGTGCTCAGCGGTCGCTCGGATCGCCTTAATTGCACTTCTCGTAGCTGCTTTGTTGTCCGGATCGCTCGCAGTCTGTCGGTTACATAACGCAAATCCGCTCGTTCTAATTATCCTCCACGCCCGCATGCAAAAAAGAACAATCGAAACAACAAAACAAACAGCTAAACTGGGAATACCCACACAAAAAAAATCTCTGAATGAAGACTTTGCGAAGAAGGGTTGCGAAGAAGCGACATTCCAGCGAACCACTCGCGCCGCCACTCAAGCTGCAACATGACTCAGGTGACCTGAGTGACGACCTTTCGGTTCATCTAATTATACCGCTCGTCGTTCTCAAGAGCGTCGAAACCGGAAACAGTCCAAAAGGAGCGCCGTCCTTGAACCTCTTCTGATTCCCACGATTCGTCTTCACAAGCAGTGGGGCGTCCGCGGTGCTGCTTGTTTGCCCGACGCACTACGAGTCCATCTTATCCTCCTCGGAAATCCCATTTTGCAACATTGTCCGGGAATCCAATTTGTCAATTATAATCGCATTACCCTAGCTTTTAACTCGCCGGCGTTCCAAAGACGCCCTTCGATGGCAGGTGCGTTTCTCGACGACTCTTTTGTTCCCCTCCCTGGCTACAATCGACCTCGGCGTAAGATTCGCACTTCGTATTTTCACCGCTTGACTCATTTTTGTTTTTACCGCTCTTAGCCGGGCCGAAGACATAAACAAGCGCGCGACAGTCACTTCAACCTGATGAACCAACCGGCCACTTTTCGGGATCGTCTTCACTAATCCCAACAGTACAATTTTCCCTTAGCGCCAATTACTCGAATCGGTTTCGAGGCTTTTCTCCGGAAACCCAAAAATAGCAAAGTGAATCACAAGACAATCTTCGTAGCCTGAGTCATACGAAATTACTCTCCTGGAGAATTACCGTTCTGGCTGTTTACAAAGAATCCCCGTCAAATGGAAACAAGAGTCGACAAACATTCAATCTGGTAGCCATAAACGGATAAGGGGAGAGAAGGGACTAATTACAGTATCCCTGGACACAAAACGGTACATCAGAGTGGGCCATTTAAGTCCAAATTCGGAATTTTCGAGCGCTATTTTGGGAGCTATTAGCACTCCGCCACATGTCAAACTCATCAATAATTACCTGCCCAAGATTAGCATCCCACTGGGCGAGCGCTTGTAGATCTCATTATGAACTCTTAAGAAACACTCACGCGTATCGAGGGCTCCACTTGGAATTGGTACGGTTCATTCTGATACATCTGGATCTCCTGGATCAATCCTGCGGTCCTTCTTGAGGAGGCGAAATCGATCTTTACGGACTCCTCGTAAACCTGAATGATTTATACAGCTGCCGTAATCCTAAATATGTCACAAAAGCTTTCCAGAACCCTTTGCTATTTGTCATAACAAGGAAGTAAATCACTAATCCCAGCAGGGCCCTTTTCCTAACCTGGTCGTTGTCGTCGCTCGGCTGGCTGTTTTTCAGCTCGACCGTCTTTGTTTTTCCGCTTTCGTCAAGGAAACAGAGACTGCTCAGATACGTTCCTAAGGAGATACATGGAATGCGGGATTAAGAGGTTTCAAAAATACCTATGAAAGGGATGACGGGCGGCTGCACTTCTCGGAGTTTGTTCATCATTTCGGATCCGTGGGGCTCGCAAAGTTTCTTGAAGTTCTGCAGCACCCTTTTCTTCTCTTTTTCCAATTTCTAGAATCAAACCAATTTGAATTAAAATGAAGTAAAACAAACCTCGAATGTGGCTTTCAAACGTGTTGCGGCAGCCAGTCCGAGAGCCGAGTTGAAGGCGATTATTCCGTTGAAGTTGTTCAAATCCTCGAAGACGGACATTATCTCCAAAACGCGCGAAACCAGGGCCACGCGCTCTTCTAGAGACTCCGTTTCCACGATCGACTTTGTGACCCAATAAATTAGCTAAATATCTCAGGTAATACAGTATTCGACGATTGAAGGCAACACACCATGTTCGTTTTGTTCATGCACTGCATCAACTGAGGGGACCGCTTCAGTTTGTCCGCTTTCATCCACGCGCATCCTACCAGCTCGATCGGTTTTACCACCCGGTATAGATCGAAGTGGAGCAAAGTCAACTGGCGTCCAATTTCGACCGGGTGTAGAGAGAGAAGGTCGTAGTTATCCACATCGTCTTGTTCCACCGTATGCCACAAGATCTGTAAAAGTGAAAGTTAGAGATCAAATGGGAAGGCATACCGAAGGTTTCGACTGCTGGCAGCCGTTTTGACTCTGATTTGAAGGCGTTCTCCTTGGGAGCGTCAGCTCTCCATCATTAAAGTTCAAAAGTGATTCTTGCTGTGGTTCACTTTCATGGCCGTGACATGAACGCTCGATTCGATCCTGAAAACTCCTTTTTTCATCTACCGCAACCTTTATCAAGCTCACCAAAATCTTCCGGATCTTCCAACGGTCGCTGTTTCCAATTTTTGACTTTGCCTCGTTTAAGAACGAAACCATCTTGTTCACCAGCTCAGGGTTGTTTTCGAAGTCGTAGTAGTGTCTCCTCAGCCATTGATCGCAAACAGATATCACTCTGAAATAACTGTTTTAGATAAAGCTCGTTATTAGAACAAACCGTCTTTGGATGGGCTGCTGGAATTCCATGCGGAATCGTTGGTAACTTTGTTCGAGTCGAGCGTTGCTGACTTTTCCTGCGGAGAGTCCATGGGACTGCACGGTGTCGTAGCGGCCCGCCAGGGGTCCTCCGCCGAAGTTTCGGCTCACGGGGGAGCAAGGAACACCGTTGTCAATCGCTTCCAGAGCTCGCGGAGTCGCTACGTTATAGCGCTCGATGAGGAATTGAAGAAGCTGCTCGGGTTGGCAGAAGGAGCGATATGTGGTCAGGAACGTTTGCACGAACTTTGCGTCGGAATATCTGAATTGACATCACTAGCAGGCTAACCTTAAGTTCACTGTTACAAATGATAAGTGAGTCGTTCTACGAGTTTCAGAATCGTAGCCGCGCGGACGACGGGGATTCCGCTGTTGGAGGTGTAATCCTCGAAGATGATGTGGTCGTCGGTGTCCGGTTCCGCGAACCTGTACTGATCGGGGTCGGGAATCTCGAGAGGGATCCGCTTTTCCTCTTCTTTGTTGTAAGCCTCTAACCGACGATCCAAGAGACTGAAAAGGAGATCCAAGTGAGTTTAGAGGAATTTAGAATTTCAGTTTTTGAAGAGCTCGCTTTGTTACCTTCTGGTGTGAATGTCCACGATGGCGGAGAGCCAAGAGTACTTTTCTTCGGTCGTGCGGCAATACAGTATAATTTCCGTCGACTCCTGATAGTCGCCATGGGCAGGAGCGGTGGCCACAATGCGGAATGCATGTTGCGAATCTGAAATTCTAAACTTCAAAAGCCAATCTCGGTAACAAAGACACCTTCACTGTTAGGAATGTCATATATATCCGTCTTGCGAACTTCGAACTTGGATTTGAACTTGTAGCCGTGGTTTCGATCGGATTTCTTTGGCTTGCAGAGCACGAGCAGGTTGTCGAAAAGGAAAACGTAGCGATCCGTTTTTGAGGACTTCGATATGTGGTTCGCCTGGCGTCCCTTCAGCAGGACTCCCTCTAAAGCAGGCGTGTGAGGCCGTAGAAGGAATACTTACGAACCTTTGACCAGTCGTGAACACTTGTGGCGAATTTCGCGTCCTTGCCACCCTTCTATGCTCCTCTGGATATCCTGAAGAATCTCCCGTTGGGATCGCTGGAGGTCAAGACAAGCCACCCGATTTCTTAAATCTCACGAATCGAAGCCAAATAAGATTTGTGAAAACTCACGAGTAGATGGGCGTGTCAGTCGACCTCGAAGCTGTCTTGCTGATTTCGGCCGAGATCTGCTTCAGGTAAGAGTGGGAACTTCTTAGCTCTATTCGGTCGTCATCGGAATGCGTTAAGTGAATCATGTTCTGTAATTAAAATAATCAGCCTACAGTAACCCGAGCGCTCTTACGTAAAGGAAATGGTTTGTGAATCTTGAAATGTGATGCAACGGCTGCTCGAGCAGCTTGGGAAGAATGTACTTCATGGCCATCTGGAATGTTTGGCAGCCTGTCAACCCGTAGGCGCGGTCCTCTTGCTAAATAACAATCTCACATTCTCGGAATCTGGTGCAGATGCTTTTACCTTGAAGAAGTCGGTGTAGATGGGGTCCTCGAGCATCTCTTGGATCGGTTTTCGGATGGACTCGGAGTGAGCAAAGTGTTTCTAAATTGCTCAGATTATCTCACTTTCCTATGCAACGTACCGCGTAGTCCAGGTACCCGTTGAATTCCTTCGCTTCGCAGAGTTCCCACAGCCCGGAACTCCCGACGCAGTGGATCTCGGACATCTCGACGGCGTCCTGAAGAAACCTGTGCAGTCTTAAGGAAAGCTCGTAGATGTCCTCAACGGAGCCGAATATACGGTCGATGTACTGCTTCGGATCCTTCGGCTCCAGTTTTGCCACGCGGATCTCCAGTTTCCTCTTGAAGACGTTAACCAGCAAACTCAAGTTTCCTAGATACTGATCGTCCTCTCTGAGCATATCCTTGGATAGCTTCTCGTAGTCCAACTCGATGTTTTCTTCGATCGCAGGCGTGGGTTCTGAAGCAGCGAGCGAAGACTCATCATCGTCGTTTTTCAGCATTTCGGTAAGATCGATTAAACTCTGAAAGACAATTAATAGGAAGTATCGAGCCCAAACGTACCTTATCCGCGCTCAAAGCGATCTTTAAATTCTGAAGGCCGATTCCGTGTTGACCGTGGGGGATGTTCTTCACGTATTTGCCGGTCCATTGCAGGATATCAGTGGCTATACACTCCACGATCGAAATCAGTTCGTGTACAATTTTCTGGTCGGGTTTCTGGCCCGTGTACTCCTGGAATCAAAAGTCGATTAGCTCAAACCCCTCTGAATCTACCTTATAGAGCAAAGAAACACCCTCTTGCAGCAGTTTCGCGTTCTTACGGTCGGAGCTGCTTCCCTTGGGCTTTGGAGATTTAACGTGGGAGGTCCGCGAGTAATTCTTCAAAATCCAGTGATAGATCGTTGGTGGCAGGGCGGCCTGCATGCACCTGTCCATGTCGGCGATTCCCGTGGGTTTCGCGTCGATGAGGGCAAAGAGAATCTCGAAGAGGATCGTTTGAATGTGGGTTTGCGCGGCGCTTTCGATCGGAATCCCAGGATTCGCTTTGCTGTTCAGCTGAAGTGTTTGTAGGCGGTATTAATTACTATTTTCGAAGAGAGGCGAATTTTGAAAAGGGTTAAACTAAAAACAGTCAGCCCGTAGTTTAAAATTGAAGATTTAGATCATGTAATTTAATATTCAAAGGAATATTAGGAGTGAGCCTTGAATTTGAGTAAAACGTAATCTGATTACTAAATAAACACCTGAATATCGATTTTGAGAACAGAACTGAAACGACTTAAGCTGTACAGAATCTTCCAACTGAAAAATCGCCTACCATGCATATCTTTTCGAGGAAAATGTTCCCTGTGGATTTGCTCGGGTCGGGCCTCCTCTGGACGGTCGAAGTGCCGCTTCTTTGCTGAATGGGAGGTGTGGAGGTCGAAGGGTGTGCGCCGACACAGTTCTCGGCGGCGGTTCCAGCGGTGATGGTCATATCGCGGCGTTGGTTCACGGGCTCCGTCCTCGACTGCTCATGACACTCCGGAAAAGCGGCTGAAAACGCAAAAAATGATCCTCGCTTGACAGCATGGCGCTATCTCCAAAGAAGCACCTTCGTCGATCGGAAGATCGATCGCTTCTGAGTCACCGGTTTGAGACGATAGGATCGCGGTTAACACTTCAACTCGAATTAATATCAGCATCGCGCAATCAAATTGCGGTTTCGGAGCCGAACGCGGAGAGAAGCATCCTTCGTCGGCGCTACAGCCAGCAGCAGCATCTAATAATTGATTGGAAACGTCGCGGTGTGGCGCTCGATACAGTTTGATCTGAGAGGAGCCCTGCCACCCGCCGCGACCCTTCGCCCGACAGACCAGTTACTAGTTCTTTTGGCTGCTGTTTACTTCCTTGGCGCACCCTTCGCCCGACTGCCATTTGCATATCGACAGTCTGTTTACGGTGACCCTGGCGCAGAAGCTCGCCTAAGAACCGTTTACGCCTGGTTAACATAAACATTGGCATCATCATAAATCGCCCACGGCAATAACTTCGAAAACCGTTGGTTGATTACTTTTGTGCTCAAAAAAAGATGCTCTTTGATGCTCTTTACTGAGCTCTCTGGAGCGAAACAACACCATTAAGACAAGGACTCCGCAAAGTTTGGATTGTTTCAAACGCAGTGTTATGCATTAGATCATAGAGTGAAGAAAGCTTCATCAGCCGCCGAGAAACAGCTGTTTACAACACAGCTACTCTGGTCTCTTTCAAAGTCACACATTGTTAGTTTCAGTCACCGTGGAGCACATTATTGTAACCTGTACGTGGGTAAAATAATAATGTTTGGGAGAGAGGTCTTCACTGAATAATGTTCCGGCTCTTGTTCATAGCCGTTTCTCTCTTCGCTTTCTGGTTCTCCACGTGTGCCTTGCGATTTTCGCTCCTGAAAATGCACATGCAAAGTTTAAACACTGCAATAGACTTACACCGCGTGTCCAACAACAGAAGTTTCTCTGTACTTTGCGAATTCAGCATTGCTCATCTTCGTCGTGTCCACGTACTTCACTCTACCCGTGTATCTACGGACGCTCCTGCTACTCGCCGAACGCTCTTTCGCCTTCACCTCGCCGGTCTTCGGAGCTGCAAGCTCATTCACGCGCTCCAACACATTTGGAATGGTCAAAGGACGACGGTCGGACTATAAAACAACAAAGTAATGACATTACCCTGCCTGTGTCTAATTCGTATACTTTGCTGATGGAGGAAGCCGACGGAATCATCGAAGCTGCACGACTTTTCGACTGATCCTTCTGGACGCTTTGGATGCGGCTTGGAGAAACACTTCCGAACTTGTACGAGAGTTTCTTGGGGTCAGCCGTTTTGAACGTGGGTGATCTAAACCAAGGAATCAATGACTGATAGGAAAAAGTGAAAAGCATACTCCGCTTGCTTCGCAGAATGCAGCGCTGTCTTCGGCGTGGCCAACTCTCTGAAACGTTTGGGCGTCTGAGCTTGTACAGCTTCGTGACGCTCCTGAATACGCTTGTAGTGTTCGTCAATCGATTCCATATTTTGTTCTATCTTGGCATGAGCTTTAGCAAAGCGGTTAGCTAGAATAAAATATTATATAAGGCTAGCTAAAAGAAAACATACCAGATCCGCCCGATCTGGGCATAGAGTGGAAAGGACGAGGAACCGATCTGGGCGTTGAAGGATTGACCGCAACTCTAGGTGTACTCAACGATCTACGTACGAAGACGATCTCGCCAGATTCTTCCAAATCTTGCGCTCCCTCAATGTGCACTTCTGAACCTCTGGGCGACAAAGAATACGTTCGATTCAAGATATTCTCCATTGGCCTTCGCTGGTCACGACGCAAGCTGCGAGACTCGCGATTCACCGATTCGATGTCCATCGCCTTTTCATTTTCGACTTTTGGATCATCTTTTTCCGCGTCTTCAGTGTCCTCTTTGATGGTTTCTTCTTCCTCAATCGGTCCCAGAGCGTCCCCTTCATCCGTAACAGCGACAGCTTTGATAAACGCACTTCCGACAGCTTCCACGGATTCTTCATCAGCAATATCTTCGAAGAGTTCGGGCGAAGCTTGTTGAAAATTTTCCACACCGGCTGCTGTGAACGGGTCTCCTATGCAATCAACCTGAGTTTCTTCAGTCTCCATAGACTCCTCTTCAGTTTCCATGCTTTCGTCTCTGCCTCCGATCGGCGTCGCCAAAGCATTCAATACACGATGCAACAATTCCGCTTTCTAAACACACTAATATTATCAAACCGTTCTCTTAAATCAGAAAAAACAAACCGTGCCGTTCGCCTTCAACGACAACTTCTTCGCTTCCTTCTAAAATAGCAGAAAATTAGCAGAAAACTAATGTTTCGACACTTACTCGAAGATCGTTCATTTTCATACCGGATACGCGGGATCGAAGTCGAGCGTTCTTTGCTTCTTCTTCACCCATTGCCTTCTATATTCCACTGAAAGTCACAAAAAATATTACAAGAAAGACAAACGAAACGCGAGATTCTCGATCGCAAGTTAAACACTCTGAACAGAGAAGTCCAACGTACAAAGGAATCGAGCGAAGTCGATGGAATCCACGCGGAGCCGTCAGGGAAACCGACCGCACGTACCGGAAGAAAGCTCGAAATGGAGCTGTTCGCGAAATACAGACTGGATTCCACTAGATCTAGTGATTGTGTCCCGCATAAGCCGGTAGACAACGTTTTGGCGCGAGACGTTTTGGAGCGAGACGTTTTGCGCCAAAACCGTTTTGGAGCACGGACAACAGACAACAGGACTCCATGACATTGGCGCCACTTTTCTAAGCACCACTTTCTGTGGAACTGTCGCCCCCAGCCTACTATCCCCGCAGACAGGCGCCGTCAGCGCAAAAGCCATAATAAAAAATGTCCTAACCTAAGCCTAAGCTCCAGGAAGCCAGCCCCAGCCTACTATCCCCACTGTTTGAAAGAGGCCACCTCGAGCCTCCCGCTGCAAGGCGCCTTCGGCGCTAGTTTGTGGCTCTCAAACTGTCTCGCGCCAAACCGTCTCGCGCCAAAACGCCTCGCTCCGGCATAAGCAATGCTACTATTAATGCGGTTAATACATATAAATGCGTCAGTGTGAATGGACAGCACGCGTTATTTGTTATTGGTTTCGCGCGCCCAACATCGCACTTGTCGGGTATTCGTCGCACGTTCTGTCTCGCACGGTGTCTGGGGCGATTTAGTATGGGAATCGGGCGATTTGGCCGAGAGGGGCTCGTTTTTGGGAAATATCTCGTGCTCCAGCGAGTGTGTGCAGCGAAACCGAAATAGCGATATAGCGAAACCGACCGGTCGTTCCCGGCGAGTGAGCTTGAAATGACTCCGCGAATTCCAGACATGGCTCCATCCCCCCTGTCTGGCCAGCCCTTTTTTGAGTCACCCTGTATACAAGGTGATTAAAACAAACCCTCGGCCAGACAGAAGAGCCCCATATCGGGGTTGCGCGGGGCACTTCATTTGTTAGCGAAACTGACCGACCGGTCGTTCCCGGCGAGTGAGCTTGAAATAACTCCGCTCCGTCTGGCCAGTGATCGGCGAGCCAGAGGTTTTTTTAATCACCCAGTAAGTTTGGTGCGGAAAGCGGAAGCCGAAAATGGCAAAAAAGGACCGCAGCTCGGGAGCACTCGAATAAATAAGAAATCTCGCAAATCGTCAATTCCCGCTTCTACCGTGTTTGAATGCCGAATATGCCGAATCAAGGCGCGCGGTGTGAGACCAAACGCGGGAGCTCAGTTTCGGGAGTTGGATTCGAGACTGTGAATCTCGGAGAATCTCGGCTTTCAGACCGACCCGGAACTGTTGAGAAAGCTGGACAAATAACCTCATTTAACCGTTTCGTATTCTCCAAAGCATCCTTCCATGTGACTCGATCTGGAGAAGTGGGCATTCAAACGAGTTTATAAAATTTATCGGAATTTGGGAAACGTGAACAGGAATCGTTCTAACTTTGTATGTCTCAGATGTGAGGGGACATCTGCTGGCCGACCCGAATCCGCTTCGAAAATCGGGCTAAAACGGTGTTTTGATGCTTTTTCTGTTTTCCGCAAAGTCGTCAGTTTAAGAGCGGGCAGTGTATTTTTGACGAGCATTAACGACAAAACAAATCACAACGTCAGTTTCTTTTCTGTCCACGGAAAGGGCACCTACAACTGATTCACATTGGCCCTTTCGACGTACATATATTTCTCTTGCATACGCCTACGGTCACCTCATATTCCACTTGTTCCGGCGATACGTTTATCAAGTTTCTGCCCTATCAACTTGGTCGTGTATTTGACAACCATGGTGGTGACGGGTGACGGAGAATTAAGGTTTGACTCCGGAGAGGGAGCCTAGAAACGGCTACCACATCGAAGGAAGGCAGCAGGCGCGAAAATTACCCTCTCAGTTCTTCGAGGAGTGACGAAAAATAACAAATTAACAAATCATTTATTTATGTTCCGTGTAACAACTCTAGTTGTATCTCAAGTACTGGTTTGCGAACTTTGTGTCGGGCTCCCACTTGAAGAGCTCGCGCCTATTCTGAGATAACTTCCCTGTGTAATCAGCGACGTTCTGGGGATGAAGGCGGATCCCTCGATGATCTGAAAGAAGACGACTTGATTTGGCATCCCACGCAAGAGCCTCTTGAGATAAGCGAGACTTCGACGAGGGCGCGGGGAACCCTTGAGTCCAGCGGGGTTGACGTCACAAGATCAAAACGATGTTTTTAGCGCCTTGCGAAGTAAAGCTGTTTTGTTCAGCTTAAGACGGACAAATCGGAAATCCAAAGCACAGCAGTTGTGCAACGGCCAAACAGAAAACGTAAACATAAGTAAGCACTAATTCAAGCATTGTGGCACAACTCGACTCTGCCACAACTTGACTCTGCCACAACTCGACTCTGCCACAACTTGACTAACTCGACTCTGCCACAACTCGACCCACCTAAATGCTTTTTAGCGCAAATTTTTGAGTGCCCTATTTTTTAGTGGCGCTCCCATTAGAAGGATTCGATTTTCAAATAGTCGTATCTTTTCTACAGCGGGGTAAGTGGAATAGAGCGACACCTGCTACAGGCTTAGGCTTACACATGGACATTTTTATTATGGTTGTTTAAAAGCGCCGAAGGCGCGACAGTCGGCGGTGCCGACTTTGCAGATAAGCTTCGCACAGCTGATAGGCTTGTGTTTGAAACTTGTATCTCTTGTTTTTGAGCCTAGATGTAAATTGAATTTAAAACAGGGCTTCTAATTTTTTGGACATTGCTTCCGTGCTTTTTGCGAGTTCTTTCACTGAACCAATTTTGTAGCCTAGTGAATACTCGTTGCCTGACTGGCCGTAAGCTAATCTGGGCCGAGTTGTGATATGGTCGATTTATGACATAATCTTTTGTAAGCACTCGAATGCCCGTTTCGGAATGGAGTGTTTATGTAGGATTAAATGGGTTTTGGATAAGTTCAAATTTCAGTTCGCACAACGGCAAAAAAACTGTAGAAAGAGACGTGATATGGTCGAGGGTCAAATTGCGACGTCAAAGAGCTATTCGTAATTGAGAATTTGCGAAACGCAAATATGAAAATGGCAGCGAACCAAAAAGC
The DNA here is from genome assembly GCA_000757645.3 of Steinernema carpocapsae. Taxonomy (NCBI): domain Eukaryota; kingdom Metazoa; phylum Nematoda; class Chromadorea; order Rhabditida; family Steinernematidae; genus Steinernema; species Steinernema carpocapsae. Next base: position 209,535 of record AZBU02000003.1, read on the forward strand.
ATCAGTGTTCTGCAAATGCGAGGGTCACTTAAATATTCACCTTTGACGTCCTAGAACCCCACAAGTTGAGTCGACGGGACGGGAGGAAGCTCCTTTGGTCGACCATCGAAACTGCGCTCATCTAAAAGGATAACGATACTGGGAAGAACCTAAATTGAGACTCACTTCTGGTTCCGCTTGGACGACCCCGTACTGCGAAGGATACCGAGCGCGAATAGATTTCGCCTAAAGTTAAAAAAGCAAACTGCCGGTTAAAATAAACTATTGTATACCTGAACGGAGGCAAGTAGAAGAAGAAGAGGAAGCAGAAGTCCGGAAGGGGACATGACCAGAGACAAGTTTGAAGTTAAGGTTCGGTCGACGCGGTTTTCGTGAGCTGAGGACTCCGCCTTCTTTTCTATATGACATGCTAAAGGCCAACGATGAGAAGTTAGTCGATCAAAAGCTTAAACTCTGTAAAATTCATGAGACGGAGAGCGATTGCCTAACAGCCAATGTTAGTTTTAGCCCTTTTACAGTTCAGCCAGTTCTGAGCAGTTAGAGAAGCTACCACTTTCGTTGAATTAAAACCTTTTAACCCGGATTATATCTTCACACAGAAAATTAAACAGTGAACTACAACATGACAGGAGACCTTCATTATCTATTTATCGGCCTTCCTCTTCCGGTTGGCTTTCGCTTCGCTCCTTTCCTTCTCTGCTTGTGCCTCCGCTTGTTCCACATACCCTACCGCAGCTTTCAAAAGTTCTTCCTTGTTCTGAGAATATGCGTTCTACAAAAAATATGTAATCCATAGCCACAATCCCACACACTCTACCTTTTTCCAGTTGTCGTACAAGAGCTGCAAAAGGACCCGCATGCCTTTTCCCGTTGGAGCGCCGACGTCCATCAAATCCGTGCCTCTTATTGGGAACTCCGGAGGTTGGAAAGCGTTGACGTCGGCGAAGATTTGATCGCTGACGCAAATGTACTTCATCAGCTCTGTAACACATTCGCGGCCGGTAAGCTTCTTGCGATCTAGAACCCTTTACATCAGCCACGATCTTTCACTTTGCTGCACTCACCGACGTTGGGCGCTCGCTCCCGGTCCACCAAGATCTCCTTGAAGTATTCGACGTTTGACTTGTTCTGCGCTGCCTGATCCCGCTCGCCGATTATGAACTCGGCGAGGTTCTTCTCGGCGTTGGAGATCTTCGCTCGCTTGTGGAACAGCGCTAATGCGTCGAGATCGGAGAGAAGAGCAGCGAGCATGGTCGCGTGATGCGGCTTTCGGTGAGCAGCTTCGCGATCGATCCTAAGAAAGTCGTCGGTGGAAATGGAGGGCTGAAGTCCGAGGTACTCGTGCAGCCCGCAGTCGTCCAGCATGCACTTGACGACCGCTCCGGCAAACCGTCCCACGAGAATCTTTCGAAGCTCCGTCCATATTCGCTCTCCACTCACTCCCTGGAAAGCCCTGCTTTATCTCCGAGTTAAAGGTTGGTTTGTTTATACCTTCAAACCGTCCTTGTTGGTCCGAATAGCTTCCAACGTAGCTGCACTGTGCTCTTGTTCAAAATTGGCGATTCTTCCGTAGAACCGGAAATAACGCAGGATACGCAAAAAGTCTTCCTGGATTCGCTGTGCGGCTGCGCCGACGAAATGAATTTGGCGCCTTGCGCAGTCTTCGATTCCGTTAAAGTAATCGATGACGTTGCCGTCCATATCTGAAGCAAAGGATATATTTAAGAAAATTCTAAGATACGAGAACAAACCCAGAAAGAGGGAATTGATGGTAAGGTCCCTTCGGTTAGCGTCCAGCTGCCAGTTTGTGGTGTACTGGACTTCGGCGCGGCGTCCATCACAGAGAACGTCGATTCGAAGCGTCGTGATCTCGAAGTTATCCTTGTCATCGATACGGCAAGTGATCGTACCGTGCTCCTCGCCGCGCTTGTGTAGCATTCTAATGTTCTCCCTCGTGAACATATCCTTCATGTCGTCAGGGGTGGCGGTCGACGCGAAGTCGACGTCGCTGGGCTTGATCCCCATCAGAAGATCACGGACAGCGCCGCCGGCCATTCTAGAAAAACGATATATACTCGAGCTCCCAAGAGAATCCCGCTCACCTGATCTCGAAATTGTTCTTGTCAAACAGCCCTCGAAGCTTGTTCAGTTCGGGCGTGAACAGCGCCTTGAAGTCCTCCTTCTCCGCGATGTTCAGAATTTTTGGTTCGATGACTTCGGAATCCATGATCGGCTTCGTATACCGCGAGAATTGAGGGACGACGGGCTTCTTCGAGTCGCAAAATCTGCGGAATTGAAGAAGGACGGATTTATTCATCCACCGCTCCTGAAATGGATTTCGGAGTTTTGCTAAAAGCAGCGAATTAGGATGCAGCGCATACTCGCGTCGCCGTATTACTTCCGCAAAAAGCGAGCTCGCGCCGAAGCAAGATACCATGATAATTAATTCAAAGCAATACCGGGAGCCTGTCCACGAGTTGTGAAGCATTGAAAGACAGACTTTGCGCGTCAATTTTCATATATTCGATTTTATCGAATATATGAAATACGCTGAAGATACGCTGAACCGTATATGAGATATGAGTTACACTGAAGCGAATCCCACCACACACAAATATCAGAAGTAAATAAACGAAACGTAAAACATCCTTAGTAAAACCACGAAAGAAAGTTTACAACATAATTTACTACATAAAGAGAAGCACAACGGCAGAGATCAATAAACTGGAATCCATAGCGAAACCCGAGCGTCATAAAACTTTGTCAACATGGATTAAGCTCGTCGAAATTCACGCTTGGCCATTCACAGCCGCGAAGTCCCTCAATTTTTCCAAAATCCTGGAGTTGACAGAAGGTTTGATGGCTTGCAAGGCTTCCAGGAAATCGATGTAACTAATCTCGCGGATCTGGGACTCCGTGGTTTTCATCAACTGATTGCGGGACAAATGACGAATCTGAACCATGGCGGCTTCACGGCAGAGAGCCATAAGGTCGGCGTTTGAATAACCCTCCGTTAGGCGAGCTAACTGACTAAACAAATGCGATGGGAAGAGTAGGTTTGTTTGAACGCACCTCATATCGTACTGAGATAAAACATTTCTTGATTGGTGCTTTCGGAGTACGACGTCGATAAGGGCGGTTCTCCCAATTTCATCCGGCATGTCGATGAGGATGCGCTTGGGGAAGCGCCGCAGGATTCCATCGTCGAGGTCGAACGGGCGGTTAGTGGCCGCCATGACCAAAACACGTTCAGATTCAATTGATCGGCATCCATCGAGCTGGACGAGAAACTCTGTCTTCATACGCCTGGACACTTCGGTTTCCTTGTCGCTCCTCTCGCAGAGCATTGAATCAACTTCATCTGAAACGGAAGCGTGAGCTGAGAATAGCCAAAGACAAATCTACCTATGAAAATAATTGATGGCTGAGCGTTTCGGGCTATTTGGAAGAGGCACCTGATGGTTTTCTCGGCGTCTCCGACCCATTTTGACGTCAGCGAAGCCGCCGAGATATTGAAGAAGGTTGATTTGGATTCTGTGGCAACTGCTTTTGCCTAAAATACCATTCTCAAACCAATTAACTTATCAAGGCCATACTAGCATAGTTTTTCCGTTTCCCGGCGGACCGAAGAGGAGAATTCCTCGAACAGGTTGCCGCAACCCCGAAAAGAGCTGGGGGTTTAATGCTGGTAGGATCACGGCCTCTTCCAGAGCTCTTTTGGCCAGATCGCCTCCAATAATATCTTGGAACACAACTCCGGTTTCATCGAGCATCTCTTCCAGCAGCGCGCTTCCGAGCTTGACATCCACATTCTTCAGAAGAGTCGCCCTATCCACGTTCTAAACAAAACGAACCCTCAAGCTGAACAGGCCGAACGGGATTACCTGCGAAGTTACTCTCGAAGACGAGGATGACACTGCCATTTCCGGCTTGCTGTTGCCTGGGTTCCGAGATTTCGGTGCTCGGTAATTCTTGATCGCTGAAGATGAACTGGAGCTCGTTCTCGGCGCTGTTCCGGAATTCGGATACTTTTTCACAAGGTCTCCAAGGCGCCCTTGTACGCAGTTGTGGTGTGTCAACATAGCTTTCTTCCTTTTCTGGACCTCTGCTTTCTTCGATTCTGGCATGGTAGCTTCGTTAATTTTCATTCCTTTATCAATCTCTGCCAGCGCTCTGCGGTACATTTCCATCGCTTTGCGCTTTCCAGCAGCATCTGAAAATCCTCAATAGTATAACTGAAGTTTCGAATCTTACGTTACCTTCGCAGTTTTCGTCGATCTCGATAGCACGTCTTACGTAGTCCTGTGCGGTCGTGTAGATCTTGGTAAATTGTTCATACACATTGGCGTTATTCGGCCTAACGATCATTTGCCACAGGCGCCTTGGTTTCTGAATAATAAAACAATTAGCGAACTAATTTAACGTTAAACGGGAGAGTGAACAGCACCGAATGCGCTGGTTAGGTCCGTACCAAAGAGCACTAAGACTCATCGAAAGCGCAAAGGTCAAGTGATCACAAAGAATCGCGTCCTGCACTCGACTTGTAACTCATGGGTCATCGACCCTCAAGGTGGTCGGTCCCCGTAATCATCAGGTAGATTTTACAATCGCGATATGGTACGCACCCTACAGCACACACGTGGAACGACTGCAACAACGTTTATTTGAGGATCACAAGAACAGTCAAATTAACAGATAAAGATCAATACGGAGCAACAAACATTCCCGGGGCCGCCGGCGCGGCTCCCATCAGCATCGGAGGAGGAATGGGGCGAAGCGAAAGGTGCATCGCGGACGCGTGGACTCCAATGCCATCGTCATGACGCTCCACTTTGAATGCGAACTGTAGGAAGAACTGCAAAGAGAAAAGTTCATTTTTAGCGATTCCTGGGACAACGCTCACCTGTTTGGCGTCTTTATTCCACAGCGTGAAGAACTTGTCCTCGGATTTGTCGACTTCGCGGCTGGGTACTTTGAAGGCGATGGTTTCGTAGGGCTCCGCGGCGAAGAGAAGGTACTGCCATTTCTTGTCAGGAGGCTGGATCTTCTGCTCGTATGCGGACATGAACCTGTGTCGTGGGGTGATCCCTTCGCCGATTTCCGGATAGTCGATCTGGAACAGCAAGGCCTGCTGTCCGGTCACCGGATCGCGCTCCTTGGTGACTTTGTATCCCGGCCGTCCGATCTTCACGAATTTCCGGAGTTCGGCCTTTGTCTTCGGTGCTGCTGGATAGCACGCGTTGTCGTTGGCTTCCTTCGCCGCACGCCGAGCGAGGTTGGCCTGATGCTTCTTTCCCTGCGTGTGCGCCAAATAGGACCCCTCATTGTTGTGCAGCGTTAAACACAATTTACACTCGTAGCCACCAAGGTGGTTCTTCATAAAATAGGGATCCTTCTGCAAGTCAATCGTTTCCAGTGCAAGCTGTCGGAGTCGTTCTCTCCGATCGACGTTGGCGTCCGAGAAGGAGGCGACGCCTCCGCCGCCGGTTTTGCCACCGGCGCGGTTTTGAAAGTCCATCTGGAACAAGATTTGAGTCAGAGTGAAGAATATGGACTAAATAGGTCGAAACAATCGCGAGAATGAGGAACACAACGATGAAGAATGTGAACCCCGCGAAAAGACTGTGAAGACTGGAATTATGAGCGAGCAGAGACCTTTAAAATGAAGTTGAACCACAAAGATATCGTCAAAGATTACAGAATCCAAAAACCAACTTTTTTGAAAGTTGCGAAAACCGACACCCGTGAATCCGCCAAAGCGCAAGTTTTTTCGAAAGCGATGCGGGTGAACTAACGTGCATTAATACTTATGTGTGACAGTGCAAAAGATAACAAAGGTCAGGCGACTCGTGGCAGGACCACAAACTTACAAGAGCGGTGTTCAGAGTTTTGTCGGATCTTTAGTCCAGGCAAATCGGTACAGGAGCCTTGAATTAAATTTTGTCGGGCACGCGGCGTATCGTACTCGTGGCTACCTTTGGCAAAACGCTGCCGCAACCGACGCCGCACATGAAAACGCAGACAGGTGGCCACGAGTCAGCTCTAGTTAAAATGAGGTCGGATTAGATGATTGGCAAGATGATGACAAGCGACTGCTGTAAGACTTCGTCAAATCTTGTGCACTTATCAGCAATGAAGGCAAGAAGAATCCCCGTTAATACTTGGCTAAACCTGTACGGAGATGGTTAAGCAGGGTCACTGTAGATACATGAGGACATCTGGCAGATGGATGAGTAGTCTAGAGATTCAGGCAGTGGCAGTTGCCTTCAAAATCAACATTTCCTCTTTTGTGCCTCAAACCTCATGATTTGTCGCTATTTAGTCCGCTCCAAATCTTCTGCAAACTCGATAAACCGTGGCATTTCGTGATCTTTCGGTCTCAGAGCGCCGAACTCGCAATTAAGTCCACACCGAACTAGCGAAAGCACGACTTTAAGACAAAATCCGCCTCGCGTCCGACAAAATTTAATCCAAGGCTCCCGCAGCGATTTGCCTGGATTAAATCAGACTATCGTCCGACAAAAATGGGCCGCGGTGTGGTGGATTGTGGACGTTGAAATCGGTTTTGGAATTGTGAATTGTGGATTGTAGTACAATTGTACCGGGATTGTGGACGTTGAAATGGGCCCCTGTCAAAAACCCAATTGATAGGACAGATTACCACAATCTCAGTCAATTTGAACAAAGATGACTGTATTCCCATTTCCATAAACATACAATTTAACCAAAATTCCCAAAACAGATCGAAGTTCTTTACGACAAACAAGATTTATTAATTCTGTAAATATTAGCACCAAAATACGAGAAAACGGGAAAACAATCAAAAACATTCGTGGAATATTTACAGAACAATCAAACGACTTTGTACAAATAAATATTCGAAATGACTAGCGCAACGATGCAGTACAAATATCAGAAAAGGGAAGTAGGAGAGAAACGGAGCAGAAGTCGAGAATGGCATAGCTGAACCTAAGAGCTCGTGTGCTGGAAGTAGTAGTCGTTGGCGTCAGCCGGGAGTTTCCATCCACTCGCGCTAAGTTCCATCAGGAGAAGAATCATCTTTCGTGCCCAGGGTTCTGTCACCTCGATCAGCGCGTCCCGAATCAGGTCTTTCAAGACTCCGAGTTTATCGGGACAGTGCCGCTCGAGGTCATAGCCCACGCTTAGAAGCGCTCCGATAAGACATTCCAGCTAAATTTAGATGTTGAAGCTGAAATCAAAAGGTTGTGCTTACCTCTTCGATCTTGAGTGACTCAAGGACGGCGCCTTGAGCATGTAGTCGAAGATCTGGAAGACGACATTCACCAATTCACCTGGAAACATATTCGTTCACCTTTGATTAGGCTCTATATAGGTACCTTGGTAAGTAAAGCCAAGGTTTCCGTACAAATCGGAGACGAAATTAAGGAAGCTGATCCACACCCTGAAGTGATCTACACGAAGTTGGCTTCTACAGTCGAAATACTGTGTGATGGAGGTGACTAATCCGTTGTGAAAAGCGGCTCCCGAGGGACTGTCCATCACTTGCGCGCTTAGTCTGGCCACGTTCTTTCCATTCATTCTACTTTCCTCGATCGCGAACTGGACGAGTGCCTGAGCGATTGACCGTGCGAGGTCCACATTTTCGAGATTACCTGAAATAAGCACTTTAAAACGCCTCCAGTCACTCCTTACCATTTAGGAAATTCTCGATATTACCCGCTTCTTTAGAGAAACTCAGCTGCTTGAATCCAACCGCGATCTCACCGACTTCCTTGGATCCAAACTGCTTCTTCTTCTGCTGGTTCGCGGGTCGCAGTGGCGTTTGCTCCTTTTTGTGACTCCCTTTCGGCCCTGACGAGGAGTTGTTCTTGACGAACATCGCTGGAGGGGACGCGCGGTGATGTGAGCGCTACAATCAAAACAATCCTTAATCGACGCTCAAGGAGCACGTGATAAACTTGGGACGAGTTGGACACGCTGCTGTCGTTGCGCTTCAACACCCCGCGCGAGTTTCCGTTCGGGGACGAGGTCGGCGAGTTGCTCAGAGGCGACGAGGAATTCTCCGTGCGCTCCGCGGAAATTGTTTTTTCATTATTGTTTTCTGAAAAAAGTGGTTCAGGCGTGATTCCAGAAGTCGGCTGGAGTACCTTCTGTGAGTTCGTTTGGGTCCCTTTTCGGCTGCTTTAGACCGGCAGCACTCGACGGTTTCGCTTGCTTGTTTTCGTCACTAGATCGCAATCCTGGAATCCGGAGATCAATTCTGAGAATGTGATTAGCCCCCGAGCCAAGCAAACCACTTAAAACTGTTTTATCAACGCGCGTCGCGCAAAGTCGGAGATGATTGATGCTCTGCAACCAAAAAGTGCGAACGCTTTTTGCCCCGTTAGTCGCTTTGGTGGTTCGCGTCGCTCCACGCGCCCCTTATTGCCTGAACTTTAAGCTCTTCTTCAAGATTCCACACGTTTCGCAATCGCTCACCTGGCGGACGATACAGTTGGACCGAGGGCCGGTTCTTAGAACGGCGTTCCCCGTTTGTGGGAGGAGGCGTGGGAATCGTGCAGACGCTTGAGTCATCGACGTCCTGGAGACTGGAACTCATGGAGATTTCGGAAAACCTAGCCTAACACGATGCCGCTAACCCGACCCTGAAAAGAGAACATATTAGCCGGGTGCTGAGTGTCCCTGACAAAAGGCTCTAAAATGGAGTAAACAGCACGGAATCAGGAATGAATGATTCGATCGAAGGAGGGAAGTTGCAAGCGGACTGCAGTACGAATGAAAGCGAGCGGAGCTGGAAGACAAACTTGTAACAATCGATTGTTTGAGGAGTTGAAAGAGGCCCGGGTGCGTTGAAGCTGAGTCGAACACGGTTGGACAAGCGTACTGTTTACCTTTAACTCGACCAGATTTAAGAACTGGCGCTAAGTGACGAGTGATCGTGGAGAAGCAAGCGCTGGTGGAGAACGATCGAATGCGGGCCGCCGAGCGGAGGACGAGAGAATTGAAAGCGGAGGCTGGGGAACGCTCTAATCGGATCACGAGGGAAGAACAATATGTAAATGCCCCCAGCAGCGCTGATCACGACATGCACAAAACGGAAAGAATTATTACTGTTGACTGCGGTGGCAGTGGATGTATAGGGCGTTGGCAGACAAGGATTTCTATTATCCAGCTCTGCCCATCGATTGATCGATGCCACAGCAAGTGCTCGCCTAGGGGAACGCAGGGGCGGTGCCTCCAGGGCGCTGCCTTCGGCCCTAACTCAACACAGATGTTCTTTTCGCAAGATTCCGGTTTGAAGTCGCACTCCGCGCGAATCAAATTTTTACGAAAAAACAACGAAGATCTAATTACAAGGTCGTAAATTACTCGCCACCGCCTCTTGTTCCTTCCCCGTCAACGGCCTTCTTCTTCCGAGCAAGGACCGCGGAATGCCGAGTGCCGATGAACTACTGCAGCCGTAATCGGCGAATTCCGATTCTGGAATCAGCAGCGATTTGTTCCCTTAACGCCCGAGTTCTTCGATTGCCTTCTGCAAAAAGCGCCACACTTTGAAGGAGCTTTCGCCTTTCGCACCACCTCAAATACGCCGATCTTTATTTTACTGGGCATTCTTAAAACAAAACGGCGATCGCAACACAACCAGCAGTTCCGCATTGTTCAAAGGTCGTCGGAATTAGCGGCAATCATCCCGAACGTCTTTCAGAAAGTGCATAAACGAGGTTCCGCCGGTTCCTAGGTTCGCAGTGCCTTCCTTCTTCACAGTGAAGATGTATGAAGTCACCTGAAAAGTTGCTGACATTGGTGGAAGTTTCAAAGAAAGCTTACCAATCGGATGTGGAGGCTGCGGAAACCGCGAAGTGCCGCAACAACTTCGTCGTACCCTGGAATATCCTTAACATCCTCGCTAGAATTTTTCTCGACCCACTCGATAAACTTCCTGTGAGGTACCGGCATAAAATTACGTTGCTTCAGTAGAAAATTGTTTGAATTTCCTACAAAGGGTGGATTACGGTAACTTAAAATCACAAGCACCTATGTGGACAATCTTCAAAAACGCGTCAAACGTTTGAATTGTCGAACTCTGAGCCGCGGAAGCTCCGCTGATTGGCTGCGGGCCGAGATGTTCCAGTCCTGAAACAGCGCACAACGGACTTTCACATAACATTCCTGTGACAAACCTTCCAGAATAAGACCTCCTTGGTCTTTAAATGGTCCTTCCGTGTAACCAGCCATAAATTGACGGAATCCGTGGTAGAATTCTTCAGGTGCAAGGTGCTTTTTAAAATTCTTAAGAGAAAATGAAACTTGACTTAAATCTTCTAATCACCCCAATCACAACTCCAGCGGCTAAGAGTCCTTCTCTAATAGTCCTGAAACAATCTTGGTATTCATCTTTTAAGATAATTTCGTCCTTCTCCATTCTGACCACAAGATCCGCCACAGCAGCGATAGCTGGGGCTAAATTCTTCTCGATCTGGAAAACAATCTTAAAAATTTTACAACCTCTTTACACTCACCTGGGCAGTGTTCACAAAGAACCAGGCATTTCCACGACCTTCCCGGAACCTGAACGAAACAATGTCTAAGTTCTCGGCGCTCCATTCTTCGTGAGGATTGATTTTTTTCCAATTCGCGAGGCATCCAGAGGCGTGTGTGGGAATAGTTGGAATGTCCAGGACTTGACTGATCTCGTAAAACGGCACTGCGATCGATTTGCAGAGGGCAATTTAGGCTTAAAATGGACAATAAGGACAAGTGGTCCACAGCTCCTTCCTACCTCATTCGCGTTGTTCCATATATACGCACTTGAAAGAGTTGAAAGAACCACATGTGCCAACCGGTGCTGTCGGTGGGTCCGAAGTTCGTCAACGTGGAGCACAGGCATCGAGCAAATCTCGTCATCCAGCTCGTGACTTCCGATAAGCTTCGGGATTCTCTCTAAAACAGCACAATAACACCTAAATAGTCACGGATATCCTCCGACCTGCCACATCTTGCCATATGTGGTAAGGCTCCGGCAGCTCCCGATCAGGGTTTTCCAAAAGAAATCCGAATTTTTCGCTAATGCGAAAGCGTTCAAAGACATCCTGCTCGGAGTCAATGGACATCGCAAAAAAACGCGGCTGTTGCTTGGGACAGATCTAAAAGAAGTGCAACAACAAATGGTTTGGTGACGGATGAACTGCTGCGTCGGACGAGGAGACCTTATGGAGAAGCGATCTTGTTGTAACAGTCGCAAATGGGCGCGGTGAACGATTCGGATCGATAATCGAAAGCCATTTCCTTATTTTGATCCTTTGATTCTTCGACGTTTTGAATTGCTTGCCTTCCTATAGATAAGGGAATTCGTCTTTTGCTCTTCTTTATTGAAAAATCCAAATCCACAATGTAGAGCCAGTAATATCCCGTTTTTAACACTTCACAGTTCAGATTCACCTTCTTGGGGGTGGATTCACCGACCCAAGCTGGTTGCTTGTGGGGCCGCTCGACGCCGAAGTCCGATTGGCCGAGTCGCCGCTCGAAGCTCCGCGTGGGGGTTTCAGGTTCTCTCCATTCATAATGCCGCGGACCAGCTTCGATGTTTCTGCCGCGTTGAACGTTTGCTTCGCCTGAAACCTCTCATCGGCCTGCCGACTATGTTCGGTCATTGTATTAAGGATAAGGTCGATGTGTTTGGTCATCTGGTTTATCTAAACACGCAAAAATTGTTCAAAAACATCCTTGATATCCCTCACGCTCACCTGCCTTCCGATTTGGTCAGCGGATTTGGTCGAGTCGATGCTGTTTTCATCCGCTTCGACTTCGGGATTCAATTTCGTTCGCATGTAGTCGGGGAGCGTGTCGTGGTTCCACACGTGCACTCGTCCTTGGGTCATGACCTGGAAATAAGGTATCGCAGTGGTGTCTTATCCTCGTGAAATAAAAACTTACAACCAAATCCTGGTCCAAATCCGGATTCAGCTTCTGCGGAACGACCACGTGCTGTCGGAGAAAAGCGCCGTAGTCGTCATGTCCCGCCGTCAACGCCGACTTCTTGATCATCGTTTGGACTTGATTCATTCCACCAGCCAAGGACGAGAATTTGTCCAGCATATCTTGCCTGAACATCTAAATTCAGAAGCTAAAATATCGGAATCCCTACCATTTGACTTTCTCGTTGTGATCCAACAGCTGAAGCAACTGCTCCGCGGTGCTTCGGAGCTCCTCGATCTTCTTGTCGATGTTGTGGATCGCCTGACTGATCTTCTCCGGGTCCCTCTGCATCTGCGTGTGCTGTATCATCCTCGATCACTCATCGGATTCACGTGGATTAAACTAATAAACTTGCGTTTCGCTCGCGCATTAAAATTTATTAACAGTCCAAGCGCAGAACATTCACATGCAAATCGTTGTGAGACCATTTTCGTAGTTTTTCGCTGCCTCGCGATCAAGGTCTCCCCATCCCCGACGTCCTCGAAGCGTAATCGTGGACAAGGTTTGCGCGTACGGGTTCCAATCCTGGAAACAATTTGTAGCCGTATCGACCGCCTTAGTTCCTGCCTTCTCCGTTGTTCACCGCGCGTGCGAGCCTCTCGGTGGTGGCCCTGTTGATGTGCTGAGCCCGGCTCATCATCAAACTTGTGGACGACGACGGCTGCTCGTTAAGGTAGATCACTAGCTGCTCGATGGTCTTCGACATCACTGCCATCTGAAATCCGGACTCTCCTATGGGTTCTGGCCCTTTTTTACCTGGCGGTACGCCCTCTCCTCTCCCGTAAACGACGCTTCGACCTTTTGCTCGTCCGACTCGGTTTCGGGATTGTGCTTCGTCCTCATGTAAAGTGGCAGCGCGTCGTGGTCAAACACACCTAAGCGCCCCTGTGTCATTTCCTTAATTTTTCTGTTTTCCAGATCAATTGGATTAAAAATAACAAACTGCCAAGGCGGGGTCCACATCTGGGCAGATGTTCCTAGGGACCACGACTTGTAGCCTCAAGAAGTCGTTTCCATCGTCGTCCGAAGGGAAGAACCCGCCTCGCCTCGTCATCATCTGGATCGCAGCAAGGTCGTGCGTGGCCGACTTGAACTTGTTCAGGATTTCGGACCTGAAACAAGACTGAATAAGACAGGAAGAACGGAGCTTCTGAACCACGAAGCGTTCTCCTGGTGATCAAGATTTTGAAGGATTCCTTCGATCGTCCGACGAAGGTCGTCCAGCTTTGCCTCGAGGCCGCTGATCAAACTGTTAAGGCGCTCGGCCGTGAAAGAGTCGTTGGAGTTCATCGAGATCGAGAGGCGCTTAGGACAAGGCGGGTAAGGAAGATGCTGCTCTTCGAGGGTTTCTATGGAGATGCGCGGACGGAGGGGCGATTAATCCCACGAGTGTCAATAGGTAAAGGTGCCCAAAGGACGCTAATGGCGGCAGTAACGAAGGTGCTCGCGTGCCCTATCGACGCACGTGGGAAATGCTCTGGGATTAGGACGCCTTCTAGGTGTGAACGCTGCCTGCCCACGTCCAATTGTCATGCGATCGCCCGAGCTGCTCGTAAACAATTATGTATCGGTAATTGAATATAAATCTTATCCAAACGAAATGAGAGTTAGCAAAATCCTAAATGAAGTCTGCGGGATATGCGAGATCAGAATACAAATGGCGGAAGAATGTAGTGGATTACGGTAGCTACTCGGTTTTCTTCTTGTGGGCGTCCTCGTCGGCGTCCGCTTCTACAAAATATTCCAGCGATCCAAACAGGAGCTCCGCTTTTTCGCGGTCCGTGATTTCGACGTTTCTTGTGGGTAAGTAAAGGAAATCCTCTCTGAAAAAAATTTCAAATAAAGTTGATGCGACAAGACGCGTTCAAACCTGGAATATTGCATGAATTTGACTAGAGCATCCTTAGATTTCGTGACGTCTCGAACTTCGCTGAGGGGTATCGCGTCCTCCAACTCGAGCAGACGGTTACGCCTTGAGCCCCAAAACGAAAGGAACCCAATTCTTACAAACTGCTCGTTCTCTGTCATGGCAATGACGCCGATCAAACGGTTGAAGTACCTAAATCCGGATGATATTTAGGAAATTACTTATACAGTGCGCCCAATATTGATAGGGGCACCCCTATTTTTTGCCATATCTCGGCGTGGATCACTTTTCACAAAACGCGAGTTTCACCATTCGAAAGAGCGAACAAAATAACGGTTATTCAGCAGAAACACAAAACACGTGCCTCAAAAAATCCGTCTTTCAAGGACAAATTTTGGAAAATGAGCCAAAATCACCGCCCAATATTGATAGGGGCACTTTTTCAAACATCACTCAAACACACTCTTTCAGCCCGGATAAGTCAAAAAACCGGTTTGAAAAAATTTTTTGGTTTGTTTTGGAGAGGGTTTTATTGTTTGGGTTTTAGCCATAATCAAACTTGAAATGGTGTTGCAAAGACAAAAATCCAGAAAATTCCCTGAAATCAGGATCAATCGCTTCGGGACCCAAATAAGTCTTCCATGCAGGCCTAAACGCAATTTAAATTACAATTGAAAGTTTTCTAAAATAGAAAAACGCGCCTTGCACGTTTTTAAATGTTAAAAAACTGTAAAACGTTTAAAAATGTATATAAAAGTGATGTTTGAAAAAGTGCCCCTATCAATATTGGGCGGTGATTTTGGCTCATTTTCCAAAATTTGTCCTTGAAAGACGGATTTTTTGAGGCACGTGTTTTGTGTTTCTGCTGAATAACCGTTATTTTGTTCGCTCTTTCGAATGGTGAAACTCGCGTTTTGTGAAAAGTGATCCACGCCGAGATATGGCAAAAAATAGGGGTGCCCCTATCAATATTGGGCGCACTGTACAGGGTGTTCAGAAAGTTCTGTGACACGAAAAATTGTTCATAACTTTTCACAGAACGCTTCAATTGTAACAATCTTTTTTTACTAAAACACGTTTCTATTGCATAATTTCACGGGCTTCCACGTAAAAAAAGATTGTTTTACAATTGAAGCGTTCTGTGAAAAGTTATGAACAATTTTTCGTGTCACAGAACTTTCTGAACACCCTGTAAGCTTTCACTTACCGGCTGAATATCAGGAGAGCGATGGGAGCTGTTATCGCGGCACCTGTTGAACACATGAACCAGTTATAGCTCATGGCGTCGATACTGTATTGGTATGCCGTGTACGGTAGGAGCATTGCACTAAAGACGGTTTGGACCAGCTTTGCGCGAGCGAGCAGAGCTCCAACTCGGATTCCTTCAAATCGATACACGGGAACCCTGAATGGGGATTTCCATAAGAACCAGGTATGATTCTAGCAAACCAATTCATCCCTTCGGCTCTCCTTGCGATTGGTTCCGTGTTCGTGGAGAGATGCCTGATGGAAGTTCCTCCGATCCGCTCTAGGAGAACGTCGTGCTCGTGGGGATTTTGTGCGTTGACGAGCCGATTTCGACGATGAGGCCGATGAGCACTTGCGATGTTGTTTCTCTGAGCGACCCAGCGCGCCCCAGCAAGCATCGGCCGAGCGTTCCGACCTCTTCCCATGTATGCCAAAACCCCTCCAATGGCCATTCCGGGTAGAAGGACCATGACTAAACCAACATTTACGAATTGAGCGCTCAAAACTGGTAAGATAAGCTATCCGCACGAACGATTCGCGTTTTCAATGAAAGAATTGGTCTTAAAATGTTTAACAGTAACAGCATATCCTAATTGAACAATCACTAACGACTAGAAAAAGTTCCGGAAACATCTAGAGAACATTCGCACCCAGTGGGGAATCTGGTGGTCGACCCTCTTGAAGGAAGCTGTTTCTACGACGGAACTGAACTCAAATAACCTGTTCTTCTCTTCGACAAGACGCTGCTTCAGATTTCGATCCTTCGTCACTAGCAGAACTTGTGCTTCGAGGTCGCGATGGACCGAGCGATATCCTGAACAGAAAAGTAAAAATAATAAGATAGTGATCAGAGTATACCGAAATTTGAAGATCCAAAAAGCGTCGCTGAATAATCTTGGGGCTTTTCTGGGTAATTCAACCAGATTCCCTTCGCATGGAAACTCCAACCATCGCGTTTGTATTCGAAAAGCTTCACGGGTCGTCGACGCATTTGATCGAAGAAAAGCTGAGATACATAAACGTAAACGAGCGGAATGTATCCAGAGAGAGCAGCGCCGTTGAAGAATCCGTTCGCCTGGGGTGAAGCGAAGACGACGTTTAGAGAGTAGTCGCCTTCCTTGGCGATAATTTTAGAGTATTCGTCGGTTAGATTGAAGTATCCTGACGCGATTGACATCTCCATGTGTGGGTCCTAAGCAACGAGATGAGCAATAAACGGGAAACAAGAGGCTCACCTTGTGAGCGAACAACCTTTGCATCAAATCGAATTCTTGGTTGATACCGAAAGGGCCCATTTGGACGAGCGGGTAAACTTGGGTGCAAGACTTGGACGTGGTATTCGATTCTTGGGTGAACTTTGAGATGACTTCGGTTACGCGTTGGCGAACAAGAGAACGGTATTCGGTGTTGTCACCTGAAGCGAATCATGCTATAAATCGATTTAGCTCACACCCAAACCTTCAAACGGATGAAATCCACATTTCTCGTGGACTTTAAGACTTCCATCTGACTGAAGCTTGAACGAGCACGATGAAACGGCGGCAACCAGTTCCTGGAAGAAATCGGCCAAAACTCGATTGTTCCGCACGAGAACATAGCGATCTTGTCGATCCGTGAAATACGTTTCGGAGAGGTTGGCACTAAAGTTTATAACCGTAAAGCCCCCCCCCCATAGTTCGAGACGCATGCGTCTTACCAAGCTAACGCCATACTAATTCGACGAATTTCAGACGCATGGGTCTTCAGCCACACGCAGCGAAACGTAGGTGCAACCATAGTTGCAATACGCGCTCATATCGGGTGTCCGAACTATGGGCTGCGTCTAGAATTTATTTTGCGGGGAAACGCGTTATTTCATTGCAAATTCTACTTCGCGATCCTCAAAAACGAAGTCGTCGCCTAATTCTAGCCCAGGACCGACAAAAACGCACACCGCAATTCACACACCCAGGCCACACACACCGCAATTCCAAGAAGACGCAGGGAAGACGATCCTTCCGACCAGCTGCACGAATTTTGTCAGCACGTGTCTGAGGCCACACGCAGGCGAAGACGCACGCTCCCCGCAAGACGCACGCCCGACTATGGGCTCGCATTGCAACTATGGTGGCACCTGCGTTTCGCTGCGTGTGGCTAAAGACGCATGCGTCTGAAATTCGTCGAATTAGTATGGCATTAGCTTGGCAAGACGCATGCGTTTCAAACTATGGGGGGGGCCTTTAAATACTGAAAGAACAATCTAAACGAACCCGCTTATAAGAACATCGTCGTCAAAAATATAGATTTTCATGTGTTGTAGACCGACGATTTCGTTTGTGCGCTCGCCCAGGATCTTCTTTAAGGCGCCTCGCAATTCCGGAGTGTGGTACAAACAGACCTGAAGGTGGAAATTCAAGAATCATTGCTATGTACAAACAGACCTCGGAGTTAGGAAATCCTGCAGTCTTTCGGAGCATTCCGGTTGAACCGTTTCCTCTCGTTCCTCGCAAGTAATCCATAAGAACCGTTGCTTGAAGCGCCGGCCTACTATTAACTGCATCGTTCAGCACATTAACCTGCAACTGCATTAGTAAAGTCGGGTCAAATTGTGAAAGTATCCCCTACCAACTCTTTCTCTAGCCTCCCAGTACCAAGATACAACGTAGATAAGCACACTCTCGACTGCGCTTTCTTTATTTCTTCCTAAAAAGAGTTAAACTACTTTGGGGTATAAACGACGATCGAACTATGATCGAACGGTAGAACGAATCAGGTCCTTCAATCAACTCCACAGATTTCGGATCGACGTCGATCCAGCGATTTCTGTGCTCTTCCCCAACAAGCCAATCCATCCGCGAGGCCTTAACTAACTAAGCTTAGCACCTAAAGGTAAAACCAATTTAATGCAGGAACAAATCTCCAGAAACCACCTGGAAGGATTTTGCGAGTTGCAGAAAAGTAAATCTTGGAATCCAAACCGTTTAATCAGCTCTCCCACCGCCCTCGAAACCAGAAAATGTGAATTTATTTGATTCTTGATCACGATGCATGTACAGTATATACAACTCTCAGGCATATATTTGCACAATGATAGTTATTAGAGACCTTACGATCTGAGCTGCTCCAGGCGATCTTTCATGTCGTCGAAGTCGACTTCAGCGACTTCTGCTTCCCGCTCGTGGTCGTCGGCAATGGTGTCGACGATGGCGGCGGGGGCTTTTCCGAGCTCGCCTGCCGTGATTTCGTAGAGCACCTTGTCCACCTCGTGCTGGGCTTCTTCTTCCAACTCTTCTGGTTCCATTCCCTGCAAAGGCGATGTGTTTAAATACATAAAAGCGTAAAACTTTGGTAAAATCGAAATCCGCCCCATACAACGTTTTCGATTTTAGAACTCACCTCCATCGTGTCCTCGATCATTTCTTCGATGATTCCCACTTTGGTCATTTCTTGCGCCATTTCCCGCATAGTCTTCATGATTTCCGGAACCTTGACGAGCTGCTGCATGGCCTTCATCACCTCGGTCGACTGCTGGATGGATCCTGCCATCCTCATAGCGGACAACTGCTGCTGCATACACATGATGACGGAGTTGATCTGTGCCTTGGAAACGTGGATCTTGCTCACCGCTTTCCGGGACTGTAGGATGGATTTTGCGAGGATGACGCACACATCGCGGTCGCCCTTTTTTGCCGCTTCCTTGATCTGCTTCTGGACTTTCATTTCTTCCCTTTCAATCGCGTGAATCTGAAACTCTGATGATTTCTTGAGTCAAAATGGCCAAAACTTATTACCTGGCGATCAAGCTGACGCATCTCTACTCGCATTTTCCGCTGCATATCCCTGACGGCTTCCTTGGGATCAGGTTTCTTACCGAGTCCGAATATTCCCATGGCTTGCCTAGGTAAGTATGCAATTTTATGGCACAGATAAAATTAAAAATCGGCAGATATCGCGTAGTGGAAGAACGGTGGAAGAACGAAAAAAAGCGCGAGCAAATACATCACACGTGGTTTTGTAACTGTTTTTGCAGCTCAAAATCGGACAAGTTCCGCAAAATAAAATAAAAAATTGAAATTCGGAGCGAAGTCGAAACAAAACAAAAAAACAACGAAATTTCGCGTTTTTGCATCGCCGCGCATGTTGCGCCGTGGTCGCCCACGCGCCCGATCGAGCTGGAATTGTATTTTCCGGGGAGGGAAATCGATATCGGCCAACGGCTGAACCTAATGGGTCCGTCGACCAATTCTGGCGTCCCCCGGGACCTCCCCGGACATGCCTCCATTTTCTAACACGGCCGTAAACATGGTCTCGCCAGCAAAAATAACAAAATCGCCGCTCCCAAATTTGTAGCGAGACGAGACTTCATCGTCTCGTTTGTGTCTCGTTTTGTTTGCTGAGTCACTGGCGGCTTCGAGTGGGCGTGCGCTCTTCCGCACCTAACAGAGCAGATTTCTCCTCTATTTCGACATCTGCTTATCACTATGCGCTGACGCATCGTGCTTTAAGTGACGATTACTCTGCATGACGTCATCGCGCCACTTTACCGCGTACCTGTTTACGCTCGATCTGGGTCGCCTCGCTGTTTTCCAACATTCCGTTTTCCTCTCGTGTGCACCGTTTCATCTAATCATCGCTTGCTGTTTTTCGACTTTTTGTGTTTGAATCATTGCTCACTTCCAGAGAGCATTTCAAGATGTCCATATCGTGGGGCACCCAGTACAGCAAGCTGAAGACGAATCTCCGCGTCGCCATAAACCGTTTGAAGCTGGTGCAGAAGAAGAAAACGGAATTGGCGCTGAAAGCCCGAACCGAAATCGCCGATTTCATAACCGGTATGACGTATAGCTTATACCGTATATATATTACTTGTGCTTTAGCCCATAAGGAAGATCGTGCTCGTATCCGCGTGGAGCACATCATCCGCGAGGATTTCCTGGTCGAAGCTTACGAACTGTTGGAGATGTTCTGCGATCTCCTTTTGGCCCGATTCGGCCTTATTCAACAAATGAAGTAGGTTATAGAACTTGCGGATAGAATTTTAAGCGTGTATTTTAGAAATCTGGACGATGGAATAGCAGAGGCGGTCATCAGCATTCTCTGGGCCGCTCCTCGTGTCGTCACAGACATCGCTGAATTCAAGGTATCTTTATCTGTGCTCAATATTTGTTAGATCGCTTGTTTTCAGATCATTAGTGACCAGCTTACCGTCAAGTACGGAAAACCTTTTGCTGAGGCCGCCCGTTCTAATCAGTTGGAGTATCCGGCTAAGGTCAGTCCTAAGCTGATCAGCAAGCTCAGTGTTAGCGCGCCAAACAAGATTCTGGTGGAGAGGTAGGCAGCTGACGGTATGGAAGGGCTCGTAAATTTTCAGTATTCAGATACTTGATCGAAATCGCCAGAAGCGCTGGAATCCCGTTCACTCCGGACGCCGATGTGATGCGCGAGGACGAAGTAGCCGCTGCGGAACAGTAAGGAAAAAAGTGTCCATGTGGTAATATAAATGATTAATTCCAGGTTGCTCATCGATTTCAAGAATCAGGGAAACGCGCAGCCCAATCAGGACATCGGGTGGCGTCCCGATGACAACAGCAACAATCCTTCAAACTACCCTCCTCCGCCTCTCAACAATTACCCCGGTCCCCTGGGCCTCCTCCCCACAACTGTAAGGTTGCTAACTTTGATCTTTAATCTGTTGCTTGTTTAGTCGGAGGTGGCGGTGGAGGAGGATTCGTCCTTCCTCAGATTCCTTCTCCTAATCACGGCGTTCCTCCTTCGAACCCATCGGATGCTTTCAACTACCCTCGCCTGAGTCAAAACGTAGGCTCTCATTCTTGCTAACTTCATATTCACCGTTGTTTCTTCAGTTTGAGAACCACGAGATGAAGATTCCTCCCAATCCCAACCCCGGGATTCCATCGGCCCCTCCGGCTTCGCTTCCTCCTAAGATGGCCCCAAAGGGTAGTCGATCCTAATTAATTTACACGAGGGTGTAAATAAACCATTTCAGATTTTCCAATTTTGCCAGAACCGCCAAGCAGCTTCCCACCGAGTACGACTTCATCGATCCGGCCCCGAAGCCCCCTGGAACCAGCAACGGAGCAGGCGTTAACCAACCGCCGGAAGCCGGCGAATCAGGGGATCTGGACTTCGACGATCTTGCGCGCAGATTTGATCAGTTGAAGAAACGAAATTATAACTAATGCTATGTGATTTAATGTACACTACGTGTTCTATAACTTTATCAATGAACGTTTACAAATACACGAAGAGGGCCACTCTATGATGAGGTATGACCATTTTGTACAGTTAAAATACATCGTGACTAATTAGGGTCTAGCGAAAAGGGGGAAACGAAACTTTAAAGATCTGAGGACCTTGAGATCTACCTTTAGAGAAAATTGAGCTTCATGTGAAACTCGAAATGATTTCTGCGTCAGCTGCTTTCATGATTTGCTCGTCCAGTTCCTTGAGGGCGCTCAAAAAGCTGATTTCGACCCAACAGGGCACGTCGGTCACCTTCGGTCGGCGTTCGTAAGCTTCCCCGAACCCCTTAACAAACGAGATTCGTACCCTGCACTTGTTCACCAAATCGTAGAGTGCCGCCCGGACGTTGTTCGCCTCCTTTAGAATCCTCTTCAGAATCTCGTCGAATTTCTGTTTGTTGTAGATCTCCATTGATTGGGTTTTGCGCAACTTGTGGACCGTTTCGGGAACGTCTTCGTTGTTCAAGGGACACTGCACAAAGATGGAGGCGTCGGAAGCGTTGGTGACAGTCACCGTGCCGTTGCTCTTCTTGAGATGGCATCCGCATCCGACCTCTCTTCGAACTTGGACCACCTTGGGAGAACTGCTCACAGTTCCACACGCTGAGAGGCTGAAGCGATTGGCCGCCGAAGCGTCGACGAGGCCGTCCACAGCGATCAAAGATGGGATGCCTTCAAAAGCGGCGATCTGAACCGAACGGAATCAGCTACCAACAAACCTTCGCATATGCACTCACTCTCTCAGAGAACTGGTAATGCGTAATACTAATCCATTTGTTCGATGTTCCCTTCATCGGCTTCGGTTCAATCGTTTCGTTGACAATTTCGTCCATCGACTGAAACAACATCAAATAGTTAAACGGAAACCATGAGCATCCTCCATACGTCGGGAACAATCTGGGGCTGCTTCCGATTCTGCAACCTATTCCCGTTTGTGTAGGTTTCCTGATTGTTAACCATCTTGCTGCTGGAGCTGTAGATCGAACAAATCTGCAACAAAACAACACTAACATTGTCGAAAAACGTCTGCCTAAGCAAATGAGAAATCTCGAGATGCTGATTATGATAAAGCGCGCTCACACAGCGTTTCCATCGCAGATCGCTACGCGGAACACGCTGCAGGGACGGTCGACAGGCAGCTGCGAATAGAAAACAATATAAACAATGAAAGGTGACGGTAGTGTACTCTTGTAGCAGCTAGGAAAGGCCGCGGTGGAGAGATACTCCTATCACCCGATAAGAAAGCGAGCGGAATTGCGTGGCGCACGCGTAAACAAAACACGATCGGCGAAGAACGGTTGCCGAACTGTCATAACGGGTTAAGACCCATTAGATGTCATTCGAGATACGCGAAGATAACATTTTGCCCCACATAAAATGGAAATGAGATGAGTTCGAAACTACGTTCTTACGGTTTTCTTAAGGTTATCACGATGCACATTTTCGGCGCTGTTTGAAACAATTTTTGAGAGTAGCAAATGCAAAGGCGCATAACACAATTCGTTCAAATATTTTACTTTCTCAAGTTGCCTGCAACAAAATGTGCTTTTCATGCAAACGCAATTCAGAAAATTAGTCGGATGCTTTAAGAAGTACAGCCCAGCAGCTCCTACAAGAAAGCAGATTTCGCCTGCAAAAGAAGCGAAGCGGCGGAAGAACGGCGTCGTAGGAAATCGGCGGCGGTGCACAAAGCGCGTTTTTCGTTCTGGTTCTGGACTGCTTCTGTGAGCCTCGGAGCTGCTTTGGTTCGCGTTCTTTCGTGTCCTTCGTTTCCTCGCTTCTGCTCCTCCTCACAGGCGTCAGCGAAGGAAGGAGGAGAGGCTGCTTTTGCCCGGTGCGGGGCCGAGAAACCAATCGATGATTGATCGACGGTTCGCGTCGGTTCGGCTCTTGGTCTCCGTTTCGATCTTGCGTTCCCAAACCCATCCAAAGGTGCCATTTATATACCCGTCGGGGCAGCAGTCTGCATCATCCCTGCGATCTCCTCTCATCTGGAAAACTTTTCACATGTCAGCACGGCTACTGTCGATGCCCGCGCCGAACGGGCGATGTTTACTGCACGCTTCACCTCGAGAGACCGGCGAGCTGATCTTCGGTTCTTCGTCGATCGCCGCCGAACCACGCGAATCACACTTCGCTCGCGTCGCTCCCTCCTCTTAAACCGCCGACTTCATCCCAGAAATTCCGTATCTGCGCATAGTTGTTCCATGTTTTAAACGCACATTGCATATCCCTCGAAGCGATTCCTTGTGGGGACTTCCTAAGTGTGGTCCCAAAGCGGAGAGAGCGCGTGCAATTTTCGTGATTGATTTTCTCACATAACTTAGTCGGGTAATCGCGGCCAGCTCTATTCATCTTTGCCCTTTTCAGTTTGTGGAAACTGCTCACCTACGCCGCCATGGGAATCTCCGACAATGACGTTCAGAAGCAGCTCAGCCACATGATGGCGTTCATCGAGCAGGAAGCCAACGAGAAAGCCGAAGAAATCGACGCCAAGGCCGAGGAAGAGTTCAACATTGAGAAGGGACGTCTTGTGCAGCAGCAGCGCACCAAGATTCTCGAGTACTACGAGAAGAAGGAGAAGCAGGTCGAGCTCCAGCGCAAGATCCAGAGCTCTAACATGCTCAACCAGGGCCGCCTGAAGTGTCTGAAAGCCCGCGAGGACCACTTGAACAACGTCCTCGACGAGGCCCGCGCCAACCTCTCCCGCATCTCCGCCGACACCCAGCGCTACCCCTCCATCCTTAAGGGACTCATCATGCAGGTACGTTTATGCATCAGCTTCCAACCTCGTCACATAACTGATTTAGGCTCTCTTCCAACTGCTCGAGAAGGATGTCGTGCTCCGTTGCCGCCAGAAGGACGAGGCCCTCGTCAGCGACCTCCTCCCTGAGTGCCTTGACGAGCTGCAGAAGGTGTGGGGAAACAGCTGCAAGGTCCACATCGACAAGGAGCATTACCTGTCCGCTGACAACGCCGGAGGAGTCGTCGTCTCCGCTATGGCAGGAAAAATCTCGGTTTCCTCCACCCTCGAATCCCGCCTTGACCTGATCGCCGGCCAAATCATTCCCCAAATGCGCACTGCCCTGTTCGGCGCCAACCCCAACAGGAAGTTCTTCGACTAGATGTCACAGGGATTTCGTAGCGCGCAGTCGACCCTTTTGACCCGTAATTGTGATATGTAAATTTTCGTCTCTTTGCTACTTCGTCTTCATGACACTCGATTATGGCGTACTTGTGTTACCTTGTGTACTTGCTTCGGTCATTCCACATTCTTATACTCACCCTCTCTCCTTCTCATCTAGGATCAATGTCACTTAACTCGATTCAAGTGTTCGTTTGTTTATAGAAGCAATAAGAGTATGTAGTTTATTGTAATTTTTGGCTGTTAATACAATTCTATACGATATGCCTCGCAACCTTCACCAATAAATCCCGCTCCGAACTGCTTTTTTAAGGCCTCCCCATAGTTCCAGACGCATGCGTCCTGCGTCTTCGGCCGTTTTCCCGCATGCGTCCTTCGAGTCGGACGCATGCGGCTGTCTGTGAAAACGCATACGTCCGAACCCAAAGACGCATGCGTTTTCATCGCCGTAATTGGGTTCCAGAGGCTGAGAATCCATAAAACTGTCGAAACTCATGTCATCCGTGCCTGAAATAGAGCAATTGTACAAGAAACAAGTACAATTCGCTAATTAATCCTCGATTATTGGCAAATTTTGCGGTAAAATGCGTCATTTCACCGCAAATTCAACTTTGCGACCTTCCAAAACGAGTTCTTCGCCTAATTCTAGCCCAGGACCGACAAAAGCGCACACTGCAATTCACACACCCAGGACACACACAACGCAACTCCGAGAAGACGCAGAGAAGACGCTCCTTCCGACCAGCTGCACGAATTTCGTCCGCATGTGTCTGAGCCACACGCAGACAAAGACGCATGCAAGACGCACGCTCTCCGCAAGAAGCACACCCGACTATGGGCGCACATTGCAACTATGGTGGCACCTGCGTTTCGCTGCGTGTGGCTGAAGTCGCATGCGTCTGAAATTCGTCGAATTAATATGGCGTTAGCTTGGCAAGACGCATGCAGCTGGAACTATGGGGAGGCCTTTACAAGTCAGAAACAGAATCTTTGGTTTTGCTTCTTGCGAGGCTCTTGGAGCGACTTTGCATTGTGATACATTTTCAGGTGACCTTCGATTTGCTTGTTTTGTCAATCGATTTTGCTGTTTTATTATCACTTGTTGCAACACAAGGAACGTGATTTTGGAAAAAAGATAACCCACAACGATATGGGCCCACGTGCACTGAAATTCAAATCGAACTGGACGAATGGTCGAATTGTATCAGGTCGACGACGTGTTCGCCGACGTCGACGTGCTCTCCACGTTGCTCTGCGCCGCGCTCGACGAGAAACCGATCGGCGTGCGTCGTCCATTTTTCACGGAATTCCCCGCGATTCGTCCTTCGCGGAACCGACCCACAATCGATTGTCCACGTCGGTCTTTTTCTAAAAGGGCCGCGAATAGTATCCACGCGCCGTTTTTCCACTTCTTAAATAAGTTTTCTGTATATTTTCAGTTTTTTACCATGATGTGCCTGTCAAGGGGCCTCTGTGTCCTCATTCTACTCGTGGGTCTTTCGTCCGCCCTCCGATTTCACGTTCCGGCCAATGGAAAGAAGTGCCTTAAGGAGGAGATCCACAAGAATGTGGTGATGACCGGGGAATACGAGTTGTCCGAGGGGATCGGATACACCTCCAGTGTCCATGTGAGTTTTTGGAAATTCGTATAGCGATTAAGTGAAGTTTGCTTCAGGTCACTGACACCCGTGGTCACACGCTCTACAAGCGCGAGAATTTCCACGAAACCAAGGGAAAGTTCGCCTTCACTGCCGACGAATACGACATTTTCGAAATCTGCATCTCATCCCACATCCCCGCCGGCCAGCACGGAGCAGATCGCGAAGTTTCGCTGCTCCTGAAACACGGAGTTGAAGCCAAGAACTACGAGGATATCGCGAAGGCCGAGAAGTTGAAGCCCCTCGAGGTCGAACTTCGCCGACTGGAGGATCTCTCGGAATCCATCGTCAACGACTTCGCGTACATGCGCAAACGCGAGGAGGAGATGCGAAGCACGAACGGTGATAATCGTTAAACAACTAATCTGAACATGTGCGTTTGTAGAATCCACGAATAGCCGCGTCCTGTATCTGTCTATCTTCTCTATGGTTTGCCTCATCGGACTCGCCACCTGGCAGGTGCTCTACCTCCGCAAATACTTCAAGACGAAGAAGCTTATCGACTAATCCTTACCGCTGCGTTTAGAACTGAAGTGGATATGATAGTGACTCTTTCACCTGTAAGTATCTCTTCGCTGGTTGATTCCTGTTTGTAATTTCTATTTATTTTCTTGCGGGGTAAGTTTGTTTGTATTTTACTGTTTTGTTTTTAATAAAACGGATTCGTTTTTCTCAATATCTCCCGTCATCAGCAGTTGGCTCTGAATTTGTACATATGTGTGCGTAACATTTCCCCGAAACTAACACATTTACAATTTGCCAGGAATTTGAACAAATAACTATGCGCATGTAAAAGAAGATGGCAGAGTCGCTGGTCGAAGAAAATGACGATTTGCACGGGAATCCGCTGGAATGTTTCGTGTGCCGACGGGAGATGGAGGAGCCCGTGCGGCTCACGTGCCATCACAGTTTCTGCCGAAAGTGCGTGACATCGGACTGTCCGCTCTGCAAAGTAACCATCGAATGTCCCCAGGCCGAACTGAAGGCGGACAGTATCCTTTCGTTCCTGATCGACTCGTCGAAGGAACAGTCTGATGTCTGTGCTAACTGTGACCAGGTCACACTTCCTATGCATTTTTGCGAAACGTGCCAGCAGCCGCTGTGTAATCTGTGTAAGCTGAACACGCACCAGGTACGGCTGGTTTTACGTATACCCTGTAAACCGCCACTGTTTCTGGCCAAAATGTTTGCCGCTCACAGAATTGTGCTGTTGGAAGAACGCGGAAGAGTGCGGGGGAAGATGATCTGCTCCAAACACAACGAACCCTTCATTCTCTACTCGTTGGATTCGCGAATGCTTGTGTGTATCGAATGTTTCAACTCCGTCGCACTGGATTCTAGGCACCTTTTTAGGTTATATCCTGCACTTATTACATTGGTTCAGGCATAATTTGGTCAACATCGACAGCGCCCACAAGATGAATTGTGAGAAGCTGGAGAAAGCGGCTTTGAAGCTGAGGGGAGTCCAGGATGAACTGCGTGAACACATCGAGGTACGGCGTCGCTTTATTCGAGAGATCGGTTCGAACTGCCAGAATTTAGTCAGAGAGTAGGTCTGCTCTTGGATAACAAGGGTTACGCATAATTTCAGAATAAGGAACTCTTGTTCGGAGCTGACAGAAAAGTTGGTTACGGTGCAGAATCAACTGATGCTAAAGTGGAGAAAGAGCGGATCTCTCGAGAGAAAGCGCTGACTTCCAACCTAAATTCGCTCCTTATTTCTCAAGTAACCGCTATCTTCCCTTTCCCGATATATCACTCCTTTTTAGGTCCCAATCAGGCTCTACCTCCTTTGCTGCTCCATATTTTGTTCGTCCGCTTCGAAAATCGATTTTCTCCATTGGTACGGTGAGCTGTCCAGGCGAATCCAAGCGCTATCTACGACAGAATTCGACAAAATCCAGTGTTCCGCCGACTTCTCCTCCTTCGATTGTCGAGCAGAATTTGCCCGATCTCTGGAAACCGTTCTTGGATGGTCTTCGCTGCTACTGAATTCAAATCTTGTCACCCAGAACGATCACGCAGATTCTCCGAAGAGTTCTAGTGGCACCGCATCTCCTAGGGCTTCATCTAGCGGATATGTTAAGCGTCGAAACGACCTTTTGCCGTCGAATGCTGCTATTTCGAAGTATCAGTTGATTGTGGATTTGGCAGGCGCCTTCGGAGAACTTTTCGCCCAAGTCGACGCTGCACTTAAGCTGCTGACATCCGAGATGGGCGACGTCAGCAAATCGGTTCAGGAAGCGCAGAAGGATTTGACCTTAAGGCGGCAACTTCTAAATGCGGAGTTTGTGGAAGAACTTATTAACACGTAATAGAAACACTTATTGTGGCTATACCATTATTTCTTTTTAGAAGTGAGAATTTAGAAGCGAAGCTGACAGCAAACTCGGACCGGATTGCCGAGATTCAACCGCAGTTGCAAGAACTCTGGCAGGAACAACTCGATCGAATAAGACGCCAACAGCTTCTGTTCCGAGAGAAGGTATACGGTAATGAAGATATTATCATCCGGAACCTACAGTTGTAGATGGAAGAGAACTGCCATCTTCTGCAGATGGCCAAGCGGGCTACCATAGCCGCTCGACGGCTCCAACCTTTTGCACAGTGCCTTACTTCGGTGGTTTCCGTGATCGACCCTCGGCGTTGCCACCCACCGGATCCAGCCCCCATGGAGCAAATTTGCATGGAGATTTCCACGATCAAAATGGATCACAACAACCGTCTTTTGGCCATCGAAAAAGAGGAAAAATCGAGGCGCGTTGCCAGAGAACACAAGCGCATTCTCGAAGAGGAGGGATTTTACACATCAACGAAAGGCAGTTTGAAGCCGAAATCCAAAGACGCCACGAAGCGCTTGACCGCCGCATCTCCAACGCTCTCGACTTCATCGGTGCTCGTGATTTCCGAGTCGAGAGATCGGGGGAGCGAGAAATCCAATCGGCGCCATCACGCAAATTCAGGTCCTGCGAAGCATTCGAAGTAGGTTTAAAGTTTTGGTCCCAAATTGCGATTCTCCATACAAAATGGCGCAAAGCAATGCGAACGCGAGCGATTACGAGCGATGGCGAGCGATCGCGAGCAAACACCGAACGTATGAACTTTCTAAAATCGCGTCATTCGTTTTGACGACGCCTTTAGCAGAGCGAATAATAATTCCTAAACGTGTGTTCAGGAATGTGAAAGTAGTATCAACCGAGAGCGAATCGCTGATACCTTCGGAGCTTTTTGAAACTAAACCCACTCGAAGCGTTTCGCTCGATCTCCATTTGGGACGTTCTGACGAGGTACGTGAACTAATCGAAGCGGAAGTATCTAGCTAATTTTCCAGGAAGATGACGCTCTGTCCACTCACAGTGAGCACATCGTTTCGAGCAAATGTTGCTTGCTTGTTCGCACGTCGCCTGTCAACGAGATTCCCTCGTTTGAAGGTAACCCTGCTGGCTTTGGTTTTATTGTGTTATCTATTCGACTTAGAAGAAGCAGCTGTGGGAAGCTCAACCAAGATTGTGACGTTCGAGGCGAAGAAAAGCAAAATTCCAGAAGCTCCGTTTGTTCCGAAAGTTCTGGAAACGACGCAAAACCATCTGGGCGCCCGCGAAAGGCTTTTGGCTAGTTTGAAGGAGGAATTGAAGAAAGTGAATCCAACTGAAACCGAAGGCAAAGACTCGGAAGAGGAATATTGAGTGAATAGTCACAAAAAACTTTAATTCAAGTGTGCTTTACAATCAAACTTGAAATATGTGTAGCCCCATGTGGTTCCATAGAACAGTGGACATTAGACTCAAAACACAGACAGTTCACTACAGACAGTCTGATCGGTCCAGACTCTTCGGGTTGCCCTTCTTCGTCATTCTCGCTTGTCGACTGCAAAGATGGTCGGTCATGCCGCGTTCGTCCTTCAAATCTTCGTTTTTGCGTCTCTTGTGATTTCCTTTGCAGTTACACACCCCTCGAAACTAGTCCTAAATGACCGGGCTACTCGGGAAAGGTATAAGTACGGAAACTGCTCCAAACGAGTGACGGAATATGCTACAGCGCACGGGCGGCTCCTCGCCAAGGCGCTCGTCTTTTACAAAGGCCAAGACATCCGACTGGACTGTTTTACCTGGTTAGTGAGCAGAATTTTTAGGATGGTACATTTTTTAAAATTTTTATTTTAGTTTGAACGCAACGGAGAAGATCATAGTTGAAGACCAGCCGAAGAGGAATGGAGTCCATCATATGGGTCGAAAAGTATTTGCTGCAACGATGGAGCATTTTAAGTTCACAACGAGAAACCCGTACGACTTCGAATGGGAGAGGTCCTCACTGCAAGATCGCAATAATGATTGGAAGAGCGTCGACCTGAACATCGATACAATCTTGGATAAGAAGAAGCCTTTGAAAGGCCTTTTTAAAGGGTGGTTTTCTTCACTTTTATCAAGTGATCTGCTTCTTTAGATCGATACGCCTGAACCCGATCTACATGGGTAACTACTTTGAGTTAGAAATGGCAGACGCGGAGATACGATTCGGGGGCTGGTATCGATGCATCAACCCTGCAAATAAGATCAACGATCTCGCGAATCTCTACTTCGTCGACGTTTCGACTGAACTTAAAATTTTCCAGGTTGTTTCCCCTGCGACTTTTCTTGTTCATATTGATTTTTTTGAAGAAATACGTAAAGAACGCCATTGAAGCGGACGCACATCGAAACAAATTCAAGACAAGAACGTTTACGAACTACGATCTGGAAACCTTCTGGAAGTTGACCGAAGAAACAGAATGTGACCGTTGCGGTGGGATCGGTGAAATGAGAAGAGAATACACGTGCTATCTAAAAGTTATCAACGGAACGAGTGAAGATAGGCTGAAGGGAAGCACGGTTGCTTCTTGGATGCTGCTATTTAACGAAGTCCCATGCGCTAGCTCGTTAGTTCCGTACAAACTTCGTAAGATTGTGCATCGAGACTTACGCTATCATATCAACGAAATTATATTCCCGTGCCAACGCGTAAGTGCCGGATGCGATTTATTGAATGTAAAAGAAAAACGTTTCAGAAATGCTTAGACTACACTCCGAAAACCCGGAAGATCCAAGGACTCGATGATAAAGGGCACGTCGTGAATGTGGACGAGCTCGCACCTGGCGAGTTCGCGTTAGACGAGAGGCTCCCTCCGTTGCCGCGCAAGGTGGTGCGACGCTCGATAAGCGTAACTCCGGATAGACGTTGTCTGGCGCTGAAATGGTCGTTTTTAGAAGAAAACGAAACATCCGCTCAGACTCGACTGCGGAGGAGGGACGGTCTACTGGAAGAAGGACGGCAGTAACATCACGACGAAGGCTGTATACGATTCATATAGAATGAAGGATGTTTACATTCGAGCCCGAGGCGAACTCTACATCAAACGCTTTTCGGAACAAGATGAGGGGCATTACTTGTAAGTGAACAGTGAGTTAACTCAGTTTGTAACACAATATTTGTTTCAGCTGCTACCAAACCGACGGCGACTATCTTCTCCGCACATTCAGAGTGAAAAAAATTCCCGACGAGAACACCAAGAGCGCCGCTGTGACACTTAGGATGCTGATAAAAGCCTTTCTGGGTGTCGTCATTTTCGTAGCTGTCTTCAGCCTCATCTGCGACGTTCGTTTCTTTCTTCCTAAGCACTTTTAGTGGTAATATACGAACGAGCAGATTCATTCCGTCGCTCCCGCCGCGCCGACCGGTCGCTGTCTGCTCCGAATCTGTTCCAAGCCTGGAGAGACCCCGGTCATTTTGGGGAGCGCTTTCGCGTTTGATCGGTCGGTTTTGCAATACTCGAATTCCTTCCATAATCATGGTCATCGTCGGTGCAAGAAGAAAAATTCAAAGTTTTTTTGTGCAGCCTACTCACACCGCTGCCCGGGGAACTCGCTACCAGCCTACTATCCCCGCTTCCAGGAGCCTTCGGCGCAAAAACCATAATGAAAATGTCTAAGCCTAAGATGCTCCAGGAGGCCAGCCCCAGCCTACTATTCCCGCTGTTTGAAAGAGGCCGCCTTGGGCCTACACACCCCGGTCTTCGGCGCGGAAACCAAAAGTGGTGGTATTGCAAAACCGACCGAACAAACGCGAGAGCGCTCCCCAAAATGACCCGGGTCGCTCCAGGCTTGGCGCAAATTCGGAGCAGACAGCGACCGGTCGGCGCGGCGGGAGCGACGGAATGAAGGGGGAGGGAAGGTCCTTGGGAGGGGGGGGGCCTGCTGGTATAATACCCTTTTAATTAATATAATGTTTTAGCTCAAATTGAAGGCACAGAGATTCGAGTTTGATCATGCCAGAAGGGTGTTCTACCGAAGAAATCGGCGCAAGCTGAAGGTGACACATGTTTAACGCTGAAGACTCGTGAAGAAGCTCCCAGAACCACGGATGAGCCCATTCCATTTACAATTGGGTCCCGGCGCGATTTGCTTGCTAATCGAATTACTTGTACTGTGTTCGCTTTTACGTGTTTCTTGCATGCCCTCTCGAATAAACGTTTCCTTTCCCCACGAAATCGGCTTTTCCGATGGATGTTTTCCTTCTGATTGTGGGAGCCGTTCTGGGAATGGTTTTTCTTGTAGTTGGAGCACTTTTCTGGTTTGTTTCATGCGCTTATTCTTTCCTTACCTTTTGAAATTTAGTCTTCATCTCCTCACTCCATGGCCGAAGCGAACGCGAAAGGAGCTTTTGGAACCCCGATTCATCTACCATCCCAGTGGAGCTTCTTCGGAACGTTTCCCCAATTTGCTTCGTGAAGATGCCGCTGCTGGCGATTGGAAGGGGCCACGTCATTCGAATTCGTCGATTTACCTGACTGTCGTCGTTCCCGCCATGAACGAAGAGGAACGACTTCCAGTGATGATGGACGAATGTCTCGCTTACCTGGAAAAACGTTCTGCTGTCGAATCCAAGTTCACGTATGAGGTTAATAGAATACAGTTTATTAAGTTCTCCAATGACAGAATTTCAGGTAATCGTGGTCGATGACGGTAGCAAGGATACTACGGCAAACACCGCATATGCGTACTCCGAGCGGTATTCTCCGGAGAAGATTCGCGTCCTGAAACTGGCCAAGAACGTGGGAAAGGGAGGAGCTGTGCGCAACGGTGTTCTCTGCGCCAGAGGAAGCTTGATTCTGTTCGCTGATGCGGACGGCGCCACGACATTTTCGGAGTTTGGAACCGTGGAGAAGGAGCTGCATCGACTGACGAACAGCGGCAGCAAAATGATGGCCATCTCGGAGTTGGACTGGACTTATCCTGCGATCTGCGTTGGATCGCGAGCTCATTTGGAGAAGCAGAGCATGGCCGAACGCTCTCTCTCTCGAACCATCCTCATGCTCGGATTCCACTCACTGGTTTATGTTTTCGGAGTGCGCACGATTCGCGACACTCAGTGTGGATTCAAACTGTTCACGCGTGGCGCCGCTTCGAAGGTAAGCAGAAACGAATTGAATCAAGCAATGCACGAGTTCCATTTCAGCTCTTCCCTCTCCTGCACATTGAACGCTGGGCCTTCGACGTAGAGCTGTTGTTCTTGGCCGAGCACTACCACATTCCCATCGCCGAATGTGGCGTACAGTGGGAGGAGAAGGACGGGTCGAAGATTGTTCCAGTGTGGTCCTGGCTGCAGATGGGAAGGGACCTCGTTCTCATCTGGTTCCGCTATGCGACGGGTATTTGGCAACGGGACAGTATATCTCCTTAAGTATTTCTCTTTTTGATTACTGTTTTTTGTATCCTGGTTCTCTGTTTCAAGTTATTATGTACAGTTTATTAAAGGTTATTTGTGACTATGTGTAATGCTGCCCGCGGTCGTCAGACTCCAATTCTACTTGGAACTTTTTGTGTTTGTTGCTGAACGCTAATCTTGCTTCAGAACGAGCATGTCCAGGCGGAAGAGCAACAGCAAGTCCGGAAGCTTCGCTGAATACGATGATCTTGTGATGCAACAAGAACGTGTTCTCAACGTAAGTGTTGTGGTTTGGTGGACGGTGTTACGCAAATTTGCAGACCTACGACAATGGAACCGACTTTCCCAGCACCGCCAAACGTTTCAAGCTGAAGGATTTCGATAAAAAGCTGAAGATCGACATTGTCAATGAAGATGAGGATGGCATGGTTCTGGAATTTGATCTTATCCACGTCGAAGCTCCCATCGCCAATGCTCTGCGCCGCGTTCTCTTGGCCGAAGTTCCCACAATGGCGCTGGAGAAAATCTACTTGTACCAGAACACTTCCGTCATACAAGTAGGTTTTGGATTCTTTGGAGTTTCATCCTCGCTGTTTAGGACGAAGTGTTGTGTCATCGCTTGGGACTTCTGCCTGTGAAGGCTGATCCACGCCTGTTCGATTGGCCAACGAAACGTGTCGTCGAAGTGAATGCCGAAGGAGTGGATTGCGAAGAAGAACCCGAAGGTGATCCAGAGCGGAACCTGATTTTCGCAATTAACGTGAGCTGCACAGTGAACAAGGAGGCTGACCCAGCAGCGACGAACCCGAAGGACCGTTTCTACAACTCGCACGTGTACTCCGACGCGTTCAAATGGGTTCCTGTTGGAGACCAGAACGAGAAGTTGGCCGAGAAACCTCGTCTGGTCAACGACGATATCCTCGTCGCCAAACTGAGACCTGGACAGCAGATTGAGGCTCGCTGCCACTGCGTGAAGGGAGTCGGCCGTGACCACGCAAAGTTCTCCCCGTTGCCACGGCCACATACCGCCTGCTTCCTGAGATCACGATCAAGGAGAAGATCGTTGGAGAGGCGGCCGAGCGATTCGTAGCGGCGTTCTCCGAGGGCGTCGTCGAGCTTGTGGAAGAAAAGGGGAAAAAAGTGGCCCAAGTGGTGGACGCCCGCCGGGACACCTGCAGCCGCAACGTGCTGCGTCACGAAGATCTCGCGGGGAAGGTGGAGCTCTCGCGTAAGAAGGACCATTTCATTTGTGCGTCCTTGCAACGAGTTTCTAGGTAGCGTTTCTAAGCGTGTTTTTTTCAGTTAGCGTGGAGTCCACTGGCGCCGTGAAGAGCTCGGATCTCGTCGTCGAAGCCTGCAAGGTGATGGAAGCGAAGGCGCTTAACCTGAAGGCGCTTATCGAACAGCAACTCAGCGTCATCGAAAAAGCCGAGTGAAGAGTTTCGTTGTTTCGGAATGTTGTTATCTTGTTGTTTGTTACTGTTTGTTGATGGATGATGAAAACCTTTATAAAACTAGGGAAACATCAATGCACGTTTTAATTAATCCTAGTTACAATGCACAAAATGGGCAAGGAAACTCAGCGGTTCTATAGGATCGGGTAATCAGACGCTGGCAGCTCTCTTGGGGAACCCTAAAAAAGATAGGTTAGAAATAAGTAAACGAAGACCCGGAATGCGAAGGGAAATACAAAAGACCGATAGGAACAAGCGATTAGATCCAAACTCTCAGTGTTAAGGGTTGGGGCTGTACGGACGGACGAGTGAACAGGTTCACAAGGTTTTGGACGCAGAACTCAAATTCTGCTAAAAGAACGTCGGTTCGTCGACTCTCTCGCGAAAACGAAACGGCTCAGTCCTCGTTAGGACGACATGCAGGGGTTCTATGGACAAGCTAGTTCCGGAACGGGCCACTATATACCACTCTTCAGTACCAGGAACAACGACTGTCGCGGCTTCATCGAGAGGGAGCGAGGAAACGCGCGGAAAGGGCTTCGCATACTTGCCTCCCTGGGAAGACGTTGATGGGCCGGCGCGCTTCTGCGCCTCGGAGGCCTTCTTAACGTGTACTTTCTGAAATCGCCAGTTGTAAACTTCCGAATTTCCCGCCATCACTTACCGCAATTTCGCTTAATTCGGCACGGAGCTTCTCGATCTCTCCTCGTAGTTCGTCGTATTTCTCTTCATATTCGAGCTTCAGCTGGTCCAAATGCTCCTTTGAGATCGCTTCTTCCGCCGTGTACTTGGTGTACGCGTAGTATCCGGCGAAGACACTAACCGAATAGGTAAAGATCACAACTTGCTGCACAAAATCGGATGCCTGAAACGTTGAAAATTAACCAAAGAATCCAAATTCTCGACTTAACCTGCTCGAGGGCAGCCGCTTCGGACACTGGGGGTATAGTCTCCGGCCTTCCTAGTCCGATATTTTTCATTCGCAATCTGGTCGTCATGCGCGCTAGTCCTGCAACCGATCTCGTTATTTCAGCAAAAAAAAGGGAAATACTTTGGCCGATGGGGATGAGCACTCTGTTCCTGAACCCAGGATGGTCCTTTCCATAGCGAATTACGGCGTCAGCAATGGGCTTCGAAACCTGCCTCGCGGCGATCATAAACACCTAAATAATCGAATCGACCTTGATTCCACATTTATGGCAAATATGCACTTACCTGGATCATAGGAAGACCCATCTTGGAATCGGTATCTGTAAGAACGGGAAAGTGAACAGAATGGAGCTGCAGAATCTGAACAGCGGAAATTTGATCCCACGACTGCGAAGCGGGCGAAACGACGACGAACACGAGTGACGCCGGAGATTGCGCCGTCGATCGAGATCGACCGAACGTGAGAAGTTTACCGCGGGGAATTCGCAATGAAACGTTGTTCTGACGTGAAGCGGCAAAGCAAGGAGAGTTGGGAAAGAGGCTAACAAGGGAATGACTCCAAGTGTCCGCCTCCGATCGAGCTGAAATTTGGCACAAATGTAGACGAGACTATATATGAGACTGTATATGAGACTCGAAAAACCCCAAAATATTAGCTGCCCTAACGCGAACAGTGCAAAGTAACGGCCATTTGAAGTTGCGCATTTCGGAACAATCAGTGTATAGCCAGAATTGAACTTTTTTAAATATGCTTCTTTGGCGCAGTCGGTAGTAGGCTGGAATGACAGTCTGGAGGTCGTGGGTTTCAGTGCCAGGAAATGTTTTGCTTTCTTTCGTTGTTTCTGTATTTGGTAGTAAAAGTCGACCGCTAATTCCGCCTTTTGGCGCGTGCTGGGATCTCTAGGACACGCTTTTTGCGTGCGCTTTCGTGACCGTTTTTGACGCTTTGTCTCGTCAAAAACAGCGCCTTTTTGACGCAGCGCCTTTTTTGGGAATTTCAGGTGTGATTTTGAGGGTTTTTCGGACTAAAATGGCCTCTGTGGACGGCAGCAATGTCGTGCACACGCTTTCGCTTGTCTTTCCACTTTCGGACGCTTCCGAAACAGTTTCTGCTGAGGAAATCCGGCTCAATTCCAGTTTAGGCGTCCTTATACAGAACCCCGTCCTTAAAAAGTTTAGGCGTCCCATAGGAGCGATTTTCGTCCTTAAAAATATTTTGCGTCCTTAAAATTCGAATTTCGTCTCTTCAGTTTAGGCGTCCCTAGAAATTCAAATTGCGTCTTTTTAAGTTCCTATAGGAGCGATTTTCCTATAGGAGCGATTTTCGTCCCTATACGGTGGCAGCTATTTATCTCCATGTTTAACCAGTGTTTTGCGTTTTTTGAGTTTATTCTCTTGAAGACCACGGTGAGCGCTTAGTGTGCGACGCATAACAAGAGTATCCAGGAAAATAGTAGCAATTTGAATCTCGAGAGAGTCTGCAGCAGGAGTTTCAGGCCAGACAGCTTGTTCTTTGTCCGAAGAGGCCATAGTGATGTTGTTTTCCTTTCGAAGCTGGACGATGAGCTCTCGGTACTGTGTCCTTTGGTCATAGGAAAGACCTCGCGATCGGTCGCGCTTTTCGGATGATCACTTGCCATGCGTCTTGTAAAGACCGAGGCGTCGTTTGAGAAGCACTTCCGACGGCGTCTCTAAGTCTCGTTTCCTAACGCATTCGAATTCAGTCAAACCCAGGATTCCCAAGACTTCAAGATTCCCAAAAAAGCTTCTCCTCAGCTCGTCTTTCAATTCGAACTGAATCCTTTTTTGCCCGCTCCCACGTAGATCTACGTACCATCCTTCATTTGGCTCTATACTGGGCCCTCTTTCCCACAAGCTCCTTAGACACGATTCGAACTGAAACGGGCCTCTCTAAGAACTATAGTAGACTACTATAATTTCTTTAGGGAGGTTACGCGTTATTGGGTGTAAAAGAAGCAAAGTCACCGACAACTTGGAGGGGAAGGCGTTGTGGTCGAGATTGATGAGAGTTACTTCTACAAGGCAAAATACAATCGCGGTCGCAAGCTGGGAGATCCCTCGGACTGGGTTTTCGACATGATAGAACGCGGCACCAATAAAGTCCGTGTTTTTGAGGTCTCAGATCGAACCTCAGACACTTTCTTGGACCTGATAGGTCAGCATATAGCGGATGGTAGTATCATCGTCAGTGACGGATGGTCCTCTTATGGATTTTAAGTAATTCACACATGAAAACGACCAAAGCAATCGTGAAACCAGCTTAAGACACAATTTTAGAAGTGTTTTACAGCAAATTACAAATATCGCTGCTATGGGACGCCTAAACTTTTTAAGGACGGGGTTCTGTATAAGGACGCGTAAACTGGAATTGAGCCGGAAATCCAACTTTTCGAGAACATAAAATGTTTAATTCACGGCGCTGATGAATCTAGGACTGGGGATGAGGGTGGCGCGCTTGTTTTGGGGACCGAAGACAGCGATGAATCTGATACGGAATCAGATTCTGAGCACAAAACCAGCACGCTTTGCGTACTGGATCGGGCAGTGTGGGCATCAGTGCTAAAGTCTAAACTTGTCGAAAAGTAGCTATATAGAGGTTAGCGGATGTGTTGGTGGAAGATTGGTAGTGTGTTAGAGCGTCGCGCTGGAGGCCAAGGGTTCGATTCCACCCGCTGACTCAACTTTTTTGTTTGTGAAGAAAGCTTCGCTTTGGACTGTTTCTAGCCCTCTTTCTTTTCCCGAGACAGAACAGCTTGGCAATTTGTAGTATCTGGGCGCCTTCGGCGCCCAAAAGAGGTTTGGCAAAAAGGGCTCGGCTCTCCGGGCCTCGTTATTGGCGGCTTTGCCGCCTAGCAGCTACGCAAAACAGGCTCGGCCCTCCGGACCTCGCTCCTGTTCTCCCAAAACAGAAGGCGCTGCGCGCCTTCTTCCCACTTGGGCGGCTTCGCCCCACGCAAATCAGCTCTTGGTGGCTTCGCCACCTCACATTTCGCAAAAGGCGTTCCACCGACGACTGACGGAGCTTCTTTAACGCCTGAAGCCCGAATTCATCGTCGCGGTCCGAAAGAACCTTGCGTCAATGCTCAACTCC
Organism: Steinernema carpocapsae; assembly: GCA_000757645.3. Lineage (NCBI taxonomy): Eukaryota > Metazoa > Nematoda > Chromadorea > Rhabditida > Steinernematidae > Steinernema > Steinernema carpocapsae. The sequence continues at coordinate 248,850 of AZBU02000003.1, forward strand.
TGGCCTGGTAGTTCGCCGCACCACGGTACCAGGAGATGATCAAACTTGCGTGGTTCAACGCCGAATACATCGAAGAACACCCGTCAGAATTCGTCACTCCAGAAAAGTTCTGCTTTCGATTCCAGAATTTGGAAGCGAACTGCGCATGTGGTGAGTTGGCTGTGTTTCGGTGCTCATATTGCGTGCATCATTGTTGAATTGACCACACCATAGGTCACACTTGTGAATAAATGTAGAATTTAGCTCGATCGACAGTGAATGGCCATGTTTCACTCAAAATAACCGACTCTTCCAGCCGAAATGAGCGAACTGCAGACGAGACGCATTTTGCAGGACCAGACAGGAGCCATTTCAGTCTCAGGCGGGAGCCATTTCAACCTGGTGTACGGCTGCTGAGCGGTCAGTTTTCCCGTTCTAGACATGCCCTTTTAGGCACTTTAGATCTCGCATCGGCCGACAAAACCCATATTTTTCGGAATCAGCGCGTCGAGATCTATCTACTCACCAATTTTCAGCTTGATTTGAGATTGAAACTTCGAGAGGTTCCCTTGTAAGTTTCAAACAAAGTTGAAATTTTATAACTTTGTGATCATTCTGAAGATTAATCATGAACCATTGTACACCAGAAAATGGTACCATCCTTTGCGAAATGTGGTTGTTTGGGTGTTTCACAGTTTTGTTCGCCTTTCGACCTTTCTTTTTTACAACAAACAGTACGACGTTTCAGTGACAGATAGCCAGTCATAGAATGCACCAGCTCGACAGCTTTATCGACGGCGATCTCGGCCGATCCATTCAAAACATTGCTGCTTTCCTCCCGAGGTCATCTCAGAGCCTCCTCCGCCTCGGCCGACCTTTCAGGCTGTTCCTCCTCCGTTCCGATCGATCGCCGCCTCCAATCACTCCAATCTCGGTTACTAATTCCTCCGAAGTACCATATTTTGAGGGCTTCCTTGAGAATGCGCTCGAGAAAACTTGTCATCGCGGTTTTTGTTTGCCCGAATTCGCCCGCGCAGTGATCGCGGAGAGGTTGCGGTTCCAGGCGGCGGGCAAAAGGGAATTCGGGAAAGTGAACCAGCTGGCGTCGTCGGGATTTCGCTCTGCCTCTTCCCGGCTGGAGGCGATGTTTTCCGATCGGGGGGATCGCAGAAACAGAAACAAAACGTCGTCGTTCGATTTGTTTCGTTTTCTCCGCGTTTTCACTGCGGAACGTCGCTCGCTTCCTGCCTCCTGTTGCGTCCTGAGACGTTCGCTTATTGCTTGCTGGCTGCACATTACAGCTTACGCTTCCGCCGGCGGATTCCGGGTTCGTAACGATGCGCGGCGACTCTCGATTTTACCCCGCTGCCGCCCGCGCGACTGGTTCTGACTGTTGTCAGTTGTTTGCCGAGCGGCGAGCGGATTTCCGATATCCCGAGCTCCTCTTCCCGGGCCAGACGATCCGAGAGGAGGTCGTCTTGGCACCTTGGATCGATTGATCCGTTTCCAGGACGAAATTAGGTTGCTTTAATTGATTTCAGAAGAAGGAAGAACACGCCGACATGTCCGACGATGAGGAGGTGATGACCGACGCCGACTTCGAGCGTGCTCTGGACGCCCTGAAGGAACAGGAGCAGGAAGGCGAGGTCGGAGAACTGCTGAGTGGGTGCCAGATATGGATGACCTCGTAATCTGAACAATTTAGAGATGATGAACGAGAACCGGATGATCAGCTGGGAAGAGGCTGAGCAGATCCTGGGCGACACGGGAACCGCGCCAGTGAAGTCGAGCCTCCCGGAGCAAACGAGGCCCACGGAACCTGACAACGACACTGACGTGGACGAGAGCATCCGCCGACTCCAGAACAATGACCCCGAGCTGACCCAGATCAACCTGAACAACATGAAGCGTACTCCGATTCCCCAGATCCAGCGATTGATCGCCGCTATCCAGGAAAACACGCACCTCGAGAAACTCAGCTTGGCCAACATGGGCCTCTACGACGGAAACGTCGAGGTTCGTGGTTCTACATCTGTTTGCGTGTATCGCTCGTCTTTAGCCGTTAATTGATGTTATTGAAAACAACGTCACCCTCCGATCGATTAACCTGGAGACCAACTATCTCAGTGCCCAATTCTTTTCTCGCCTTTTCCAAGCCGCCCTCAAGAATCAGAGTCTTGAGGAGGTCAAAGCGGTGAACCAGGTAAAGTTGTTTTCTAGTGCTTTCTAACATTGAAATCTGGGCTACAGGGCGTTTCCTTTGCGACAAATCTCGAGAAGGAAATTATCGACGCGATCTTCGAAAATCGCGGACTCACGAAAGTGAGTATAAACATCAGGCTGCCAGAGGGAAGACACAAGATCGAGAATGCGACCTTGCGAAACGGAGAAATTAGTGAGGAATCAGGGAAAAAGGATAATGTAAAACGAGTGAAGTTTAGAGCGAGTTTTGAGACGACAAGCTGCGGAAGAAGAGCGTAAAGAGGCCCAAGCAAAAGCTTTGAAGGCAGCTAAGGCTGCTGAAGCAGAAGCGAAGAGAATCGCAAAGGAAAAGAAGGACTCAGGTTTGGAAGCGTTGTGAGTGGAGATAGAGTTTTATAGCATTTTTAGAGGAATTCCGGAAGAACGAGGAAAAGCTTAAAAAGTCAAAAGAGGCTGCTGCGGCACGCGTGAGTTGATAGGATTTCTTGGAGCCGTTGCATTTTTGAAGCATACAATGTTAAGATGAAATGTGCAACTGTCAATTCCGCGTCGAATGAGCTATAGCACGCTCCTGTCGGGTCTCACGTTGTGGACTTATAGCCAAATGTCTGCACATAAGTGCGCAACGTTAGACCTGACAGGAGCGTGCTATAGTTCATTCGACGCGGAATTGCCAGTTGCACATTTCATCTTAACATTGTATGCTTCAAAAATGCAACGGCTCCGAGATAAGTGCGCTGTTTTTTTTTGCGCCACCCTGTAGATGTACTTTACTCAGGGTTTCAAAATTCAATGCGCATCGTTTGGAGATCCGATAATTGTGAAATTCACATCTGATTCAGAAAAGCCCTAAAATGGCCTCTGAAAGTTGTTAAACATAACATGTGTTGTGCTCTAAAAGAGCTTTCAGGCGGCCGATCAAGCAGCAAAGAAAGCGGCTACTACCACTGCTCCTAAGCCGTCCGTGGCAGCGGCCAAGATCGCAGCGTTGAAAGCGGCGGCCGGCGGAGCTGCTGCGAAGCAGAAAACGACGCCGGCAAAGAAGGAAGAAGAGCCATCAAAGGTGTACCCCAGAAAGAAGATCTAAAGTTCTATGTAAAAACTGGATTCCAAAGTATTTTTAATATGCTCGAATAAACAGATTCTGATATCACAAGGCACGTAAGTGAGGTGATCACAACCGAAATACCCGTTTCAACTGTTTTGAAATCCACCTCCGCTACACGTCGTAGGCGAGGAAGATCTTTTCGTCGTATTCCCTGAAAGGACCCGTAGATTTTGAGAACAGAACAAGAAACAAACTGCGTAGGATCGTCGAGTTTTCCGTTCACGAAAATGTATTTGTGCTCGCGGCAGACCTTTTGGACCGTCAGGACAATCCAAACGAAGATCCAAATAAGAATAAGGAACACCACAAAGTATCCCATCTCGCACCAGTCCATCAAATCCTGAAATCAGAGATTACGGTAGTTGGTAAGTTCAGCTTGCCATATGCTAGCGAAGCCAACTCTGGAAAAATAAATATTTTGATATCTAACAAAGAATCGAACCGCGCCAGATGCTTAGATTAAATAAGAAATGCGCACATTGGTTTGCCAATTAGAGCAACGGAATATGATTTAACTAATTAGTGCAGCAGATAGAGGACGGACGGGGTGTCGGGGTGTATTTTTGGTGTCTTTTTATGACAATGAAGGGCCAGGAAGCAGATGCAGTGGACAAATAATGTTTTCGATCTTTCTGAAGAATTGATGACAAGGTGAAAAGGGATGAAGAGGGCGGAGGGAGCGGGATAACAGGGAAATCGCCAAGTTTACGAGCAGAAACCATATGTGAGAGGGACGGTCCCGGGTCTGCGAGGCAGCTAACAAGTAAGCGGCCCCCGGGACCTGTGCACGCAAAACACACAATTAACACGCAATTACGGAGCGTCTTATCGTTCCGAGAATTAACAAGCAAATGTTCCCTTGGCCACGTTTCGAAAGATCCCGCCGCGAAATCGCGAGGATCTAATTGGGACCGACATGCGCCGGCGGAGAATCTCATTAAGTCATCGTCGAGGGATTCTCAACAAAGGCTTCTTGGCCTTTTCTTTGCCATTCGTCCCAACAAGCCGTTTGCATTAGCCGCGATTTATGCGTTCTGAAACAGCACTCCTAATGCGCGCAGATTTCCCACTTCGCTCCTTCGGGCTCATTAAAAGGATACATATTACATGGAGGAGTCGACGCGGATTAAGTTAATGCGTGCGGCGGAACGCAATTACGCTTTTTCCACAAAATCCGACAGTTTGTGCTGTTTAGCCGGTTTGACCGAAGATCGCTTCGAAGGCGCTGAGAAGCGCGAGCGAAGAAATCCAGCAAAGAATGTCGCGCGGAGGGCAAACAGCGGCTATGAGATGATGGCCCCGGGGGAAACAAGAGATTGAATAATGCGTTTTTGGGCCCGAGAGTCCCCACATCGGCACTTAATTCTTCGTTAATTGGCAGCGATGAATAATCGGCAATTGAAGGGCCGGACGGAGTTTAGGGAGCTCAAGGAGGCACCGGAGTTTGCAGTGAAGCCTCATGCTATCGCCGAGGACAATTCCATTATTAAGCACTCTGTTTCGGGAGATCCGCGCAAAACTAAAACTATTTTTTCCGCCCCCGAAGGGACATCGGCGGCCATCCGAAGGAGGGTTTATCCTTGAAGAGAGACTAAAGGATGAGGCCAATTTGGGTTCTTTTGGGATCGCCCGATTTGCATCGAAAATCGAGGCGGAAAACAGAATCAGAAATGCAGAGCACAGAAATGTTTATCTTAGACCTTGCGTGTCCCAGCCGAGATTTCGCAGCCGGTGAGGAAAACACCTTCGCTCCCAAGTGCCACGAGAAACTCTCGTCATAGATTTTGCCAGATTAGAAGCCAAAACATCCGTTCGCCTCGTTACGCGCGCCGATCGGCCGCGGGTCGAGATATTAGTGACCTCATCGGAGGAATCAAGACCTCCTTGGCCGCGTATTAAGGCCTTGCGAGGCCATTGTCGCTAATAGAGTCCGGTGCCCTTGGGGTACATTAATTCCTAAAAAAAATAATTGCCGCGCCTAATTGAATTGATCCGAAATCTCAAAGACGGATAGGCTTTAACGCCGAACTGGAAAATCTTTGTTTTCCAACGCGGATAAATCAAAAAAGGTACTCGGCAAATTCTGTATGCAAAAACGAATGCAACGAAGAAGGCTGAGTGCGTAAACACGGCGTTAACGTTGAAGGACGAATCGACGAAAGCACGACGAATCCATAAATTCGAGTGCGGCATAAATCTTGTGTTGAAAATGGTTTTGCGGTGATTAATTTTGAGGGATACGAGGCGATTCCGGAGGAGCGTCCAAGTGTCAACCTCGGTCCGGAGCAGCTGGGACCCTCGAGGAGGAGGCCTTAAGGGCATAGCAGGATACGCCCCCGGAACATTCGGATTCTACTTCCGAGCGAGAGATCCGGCGCAAATCCGCTAATGGCGCTTACGATATCCGTCAACAGCACGTCTGCAGGCAAATATTGTTCGAGAGAAGACGGCCGCGAATCGTATAGAGAAGAAAGCTGGGACCAAAAGTAAACTGAACGCACCTCGAATACGAATTCTGGAATTATTATAAATAGTTGCATAAAAACTCCCTAAACCGCAAAACGAAAAAACGTCGAAATGGAGTTGTTGGCGAGAAAAACTGAAACCGGTAGTGATTATTTTTATTTAGTTACTCAAAACGAAATTAAAATGTGGAAGAAATTATATTTGTAAGCGTGAAAGATTTAAAAAGGTCGCAGAAGTTTGTAGTGAAAAGTCGATACAAGTTGGATTGAGGCTGTGTTGAAAAAAAGTGACCTGTGTTGGAAAAAATACTTCAACGATAGGATCACAAAATGCTTTGATTTTAAGTTTTTTGACAATTGCCCGCAAACTTTGTAATGTAAACAATTTTCCATTTGTGCAAAATTGTTTACTTACCGCTGTAAAAATAGACGAGGCCTAACGACCAATTAATGTCTTAATCGGGTTTCCGCTACTATAAAAAACACTCACAACACTTCTACAAATACAAATTTAGAGTTTTCTTTATCTCAATCCACATCTGTTTTAAAATGATTACCGGAAGACTTCGCAACGCTTTTCGTCTGGCTCGCTCTCTGTTTTTTAGCCGCGATCACCTTATCCTCAGATGCTCTTAGCACAGCACATGCTTCCTGAACTGTTGTATAGTTTAATTTTGCTCTTCAACACACGACGGGTACAATCTGCGTCAAGATCTTCCGTAACAAGTTCCACGGGTTTTCACAAGCTGTTAAGCGATGCAGCGACACGCTATGTGCTGTAGCACACAATTAATAGTCAACAGATCAGCTCCACATCAATCGCGTTTCTTTCGAATCCAAATATGAAGCGGAAAGACCTCCGCTGATAAGAATGCAAACAGCCGAGGGGTCGTTCCGCCGCTGACAGTCGCAAGCGGCGCCATCAAACCCTTAAATTGCCTAAACAGCGCCGAGAAAGGTTTCGAGCGGTTCGGCTCGGCGTCAATTTTCTGATTTTAGAATCATCGTCGATCAAAACAACGCCGACCTGGTTCAGCGACCCGCCGTTTTGCATAATCAGTCAAAATGAATTTCCGGATGCCTCTCTGCGAGTTCTACGTAAGTCTCTTGGGTTTTATTCTAATGTCGATGCTGGAAATGGACGCGGAATTTTTGCTATATTTAGAAAATTAAGTCATTGATTTGGAACAGTTTTAATTGTATATCTGTGGCTAGAAAGTGTATTCTCCGTCTTATATTTCCAGCTTAGTTTCAGGCAGTTCTTGTATGTACAATGTATATCCATGCTTCTCTCTCGCTTTCCCTCCTTCTCAAATATTCCAACTTACGTAATTGCATAATCTCTGGCGTTTAAATTTTTTATGTTTCAAAGCGAGTGGCACCTCGCCAGGGCGAATTCCTATTTGCGGTCCATAAACGAATAACAGTTTCATTCGCACTGACTCAACGTTGTAAAACTGAAAAATAAAGTGAACCATGCACAGAAAATTTATTTTTTACGTCTTTTGAGCGCAAATGTGTTGCGGAGTTGGTAATGTCAGTGGCGGTGCGCTCGCGGACCGACTAAAAAAACGGGGAAACAAGAGAAAGTGCAGCTGTTTAAAGAAAAACTAGAATAATTTTCAAAGTAGCACTTCATTATTTATTTCAAACATACAAACGTGTTTGATAAAATGTATGTTTCAAGACTGCAACGGTGCTTGTTCGCTCTTTTCCCATTTTTCCAACCAATTTTTGGAAAAATCGTTTTTAAATTTTTACAAAACAAAAGTTTTTAATTTTCGTCATCAATAAATCTGTTCACTTTCTATTTTAAACCATTTTAAACACTAAATCTATTCATTTCTATTTTCTATCTGTTTTACTTTTTCTTTTTTTTGTTTTTGTATAATTTTACGTGTTGTTTAACACGTAAAATATTTTATTTTGATAGGAAGCGCTCAAGATCAAACACAACCGGCGTCGTGCAGGGCAATTTCTCATGAATTTCTGCATCTTCACAATTTATTGCAACGCTGAATGACAGCTCGACTGTGAATCACTTTATGACGAGATGGAGCACTAATTAACGGAGAAGCCACATGAACGTAAAAGTTTCGACAATGACAGATAGCGGTTGGAAAACAGGCGATTCTCCTTCGATCAAGCAAAGTGAGTCGGATCTTCGTGGATGGCTTGATCGAACGGCGATCTGTGGGAAATTTGAATACCAGTGGAGACAATCAAGCCTTCCACGGAACAATGCATTCCAATCACATGCACATGCAATGTAAGAATCGAAAGTTTTGGAAAAAACTAACGAACTTGTAAACCCATAAAACGACATTCTGCTTTATCACTTCCTGAGATAAGAACCTCTGTTTTTCATCTGATCCTCTCGTAGTCCCGAAATTCTTCTCCCGGCGGTCATTCCCACAAACAACTTTCGAATTGCCTCTCGCTTCCTATCAAATCCACCGATCCCCCTCGCATTCCACTTATTGTTTTCTCTCCTCGTTTTTTGTCCCTTCGGCATTAGTCACTAAATCTGCGTGTTCGCAATCTCCGATCGGATCTGCGCTCTCGCGAAATCGTCCGTCAACCAACGCCTTTTGCGTTCTCGCTTGCACTTTGGTTCCGCTGGTTTACAGTTGGTCGGGGAAGCTCAGCGGGAGCAGCAGCTTGCTAAGCCTTTCTGGCCCCTGACCTCGCCTGTATTTTTGAACCCTCAGCCACTCATTGACCTAATGATTGCATTTGCCCCATGTGACAGACGGTCAAATGTTCCAATTGTCTTTCGATCGAGTTTCTTCCTCCTCCGCTTGCGTCTTCTTGAACGCCGCTTTGGGTGCCCGCGGACCCCCCGCCAGGTTGTCCGCAAACCGCCATTATGTAACCAATTCCGTTTGGCGCCAAACTAATTTATACAAACACCGCTCCCCGCTTCCTTATCTTCATTTCGTCCTTCGCCCGCCTCCTCTTTCGAACGCTTCTGTACTTTGGCTTTCGGGTCACTTGCCAATAATTTCGAATAGTCAAATTTAGCTCTTTTTTGGCTTCGCTTCTCACCAGTTCGAACTCTGCTCTCGGCGTCTCCTGCCCCTTCCAATTCCAAACATACGTTACCCTTGTTTTTCCAGATCGACGAAAGCCTCTTCCGCATCTGTTTTGTCCTCTCAAATTCGTTTTTTGCTTTTACGACTGTAATTCGCATTGTGCTTCAAAACACCATTTATGTCTTTTTCGAGGCGCCCTCTTGGCCACTGTCCACCTCCCGGTTCCGCCCAATGAATTATTAGCTGAGATTGCACTCAGTTGGTCCGCAACTGAGTGAATTTGGACTTGTATTGGGTAATATATGTATTCCTCTTCCTCCTTTCCCACATCAATTACGGCTTCTCCCTCGACCTATTTCTACCAAGATCTCAAATCCACCCATCTATTTTTCGATCGGCAGTTGATGATTACTTGGGACTTTTCTAATTGTCGATTAGCAACTGAGATGCTCTCCTCAAAAACTGCGCCTCTCAGGTCACCGACTTGTTTGTCCTCCGAAGCTGTCGGAACTGTTTGCTCTGGCTCCCTTCGCCCGATCGCACACGCCTAAGCTGCGGCTTACCGGCGCCCGTCATGTCGTCATCTCGACTGCATTAATCAAATCTCACGTTTGCGCTTTTGAAAACGCATCGGGTACAAATACTCTTTGAATCCTCCATTGCCAATGAAATTCCCTAAAATCACAGAGCGAGTTTGGCTTGTGTTGACATGTTGGCAAACGTAAACTTTATAGGCCACCGATACAAATTTCGAAGCAGATCTAACGTCTTTTGACACTCGCCTGGACCCGGGCAACGGGTGATCACAAACACGAAAACACTCCGTGTTAACAGCCTCCAGTCGAGGTCGGTGGGAGGTAATCGAGTTTCCGAGGCAAAAAAGGCGCATTGGGAAACTCGATTGGTTCCATTAGGTGGAAACAAAAATAGATCACGTTTTTTTGCACCGATCAGAGTTTTCGAAAACGCAGGAGATGCAAAAGATGTGGCCATGGATACGGTATGAAATAAATTAAATATGTCATAAGCGTTTATTAAGTCGTTTTAATGTATGGGAACCATACGGATTCTGCTTGTCGTAAAATGTTCGGCAACTCGCTGTTTTAGCAAATTGCTCTTGATGATCAGCGGCGGTCAGTTTGTTTATTCCTGCCGCTATTCTTAGCTCAACCCACAATATTCATCAAATGAGCATCCTGCAGCGGCAGTAAATCAAGTTTTCGTAAACGAAGCGTTACGCGGGAGGCGAACCTTTGAACTCGGTGGAATTAGCCCTCGGCGCCTTCTAACGCAACGCGCAGCTGACCCAAAGTGGCGTTTATTAATTAAGTATTGCTAATCGTCCTTGAGCCGCCGCAGCACCGATTCATCACTTTCCGTCTTTAGGTCAAACACTAAAAATGCAGTCTTTTCACGCGACAAAAAGCCCGTTGCGCTCACCCACTCAGTATCCATCCCTCCGACATTGTTTGCTCTGAAACTTGTTTCTTGTTGCTCGCACAAGAATGTTTTGCATTTGAAATTCCCTCCTTTTTCGACGTTTCCGATACCATCTGCCAAGGCCACGGTCCTCGATCTCTGGGGTTTTCCTTGAACGCTCCCGCTCACAGATCACTGGAGTCGTTTCTTATTGGAACCAGCGATTCGGACCTGCAAGGAGAGGTTACGGGGATCCATTTCTAATCCGATTAAGTGAGCGCGAGTGATTCGTCACGCTTTCTTTTCTCTGAAGTCTTTGAATCGCAGACGTGCTGCGGCAACCCAAAAGACAAACAGTCGAACTCGAGCTGCTTCTGGGTTGGTTCCGGGCTACTGTATAATACTTTCTGGGCCTCCTCCGAGGATATCAGCGCGACCTGCCGTATTCGAGTCGTTTGTTTTGCGGCAGAACGTGATTGCGGGTCGCCTTCGCCGCTGATCACAAACGAGTTCTCCGCCTCGGGCGCTTTTTCCCATTTACATTTGTATCCCCCACACATCGATCGCTGGCCGTTCCTGGCGATCCGTCCACAGTAGTCACTCGTTCCCTTTTCGTTGCCCTTTAGAATCTTTGTAGGTAGGGCTGTTTACCTGCACCTGGCTACCACTCTGCAAATCTGCCGCGAGAAATCTGTCGCCTAAACGAGGATTTATGGCCGTCGTCGCTTTTTGCGACGTACGACTGAAATTGCCTTGTAGGGGTTATCGTCGGAATCTTTGTTTCGGCGGCTCCTCGGTTTCCCTTTACAACGCGACGGTTGTTTGTGCGTTGCTTCTTTTTGTTTCAGATTCTTTGCAGCCCCCGCTGAGGGTGTCAGAACTCGTTTTGCGGTAAGTTTTGTGTTTTGGTGGGGTTTGTGGGTTCTTCGTGCCTTCGTTCTTGTAAAAGGTAGTCGAGTGTTTTTGGTCCTAAAGCGATTGGCCTGAATTGAGTAGACATCCCCTTATTTCCTCGCTCGCTTGTCGTGACTGGTTTCAATGCAGACATTGCGCGCGGCCGAAGGCCGCGCGGATTTGAGTTTCAATTCTGGGGGCGCTCATACATTTATTTTTGGTCGCATTTCCAAACTTGCGTTGAAAGGCGTCTTTTTGCCTTTTCGCTTTTTGAAGCACTTTCTGTCTGAGATCAGACAAAGAACCACAAACCGCGTCGTCTATTTTTGGGTCTTTTTTGCCGAATTCGGACTGTAAAAATTCGTGTGCAGCGATGCAAAGTTGCGGGCGCCTCGTGTTCTTAAGTGTTTGTTATGCGTTTGAACCATAAACAAGTTCTCGTCATCCGCTCCGCTGGCTTCTAATTGATGATATCGAACGACCATTCCAAGGCTAATGGATTCACTATTCAGATGGCGCTGTCGGACTTTGATAAAGTCCACGTGAAGGTCGAAAGAGGCAAACGACCGCGCCTGAAAATGTCGATAATGAAAGATACGTGATTGTGAGTTTGGAGAACTTGAAGAGCTTTTTAAATGCATATTCAGGTTACGATCCCAGCAGATTTGAACCAGAATTGGCCCTCGTTGACAGGAAACCTGGCCGGAGGGATCACGATTGAAGTTAAGAAGCTGGAGCAACAGTACAAAGTTTCCGTGAATCACCTGGCAAGTTGCTGATTGGGCTCGCGACGCTAATTAAAAATCTGATTTCAGCACTCGAGGAAACCAGAATTCTCGATTTTTATCGCTTCGCTAAACCATGATCATGAGCTCAAAACCGTGGTGAAAGACTTGAACACGAGGTTGACCTATGTTGCCATCGGAGGGCCGAATATGCAGGTTTCCGGTCACCTGAAGGCTGACCGGTTGACCTTGGAGAGCACACTAGGCCCCTTGAACATTAACGCCAAAATCAATGTGAACAAGCTTTCGCTGAATGGTCAGCAACTTTTCGTTTGTCCTGAGGCAATGATCGCTTGTCACATGATCAAGGTAGGTGAAAAATGGTGCTTCTGTGACTTAATATTTAACTTCCAGGTGACATCGAGGAAATTGAAGATCGACGGGAAGATTTTCCCGTCGAAGGAAGATTCTGGCGAGATGCGGGCGACGTTCGACGTGTCGCTGGTCCACATTGGGATCGATGGCACGATTGGAACTTTGAAGGGAAGAGAACCTGGAAGGCCTACGACTCCCTGTCACCAGCGATCCTCCACTCCCCTTTCTCACCACTCCGATGCATCAGTTTCCGAAGATCTCTACATAAATATTTCCGGCTGCCTCGCAAATCACGGCAAAATTGTGGCGCGAAGACATCTGGAAGTGAACGTCGGAGGGAACCTGTTGACGCTCGAGGATGGCCGCATCGACTCGGCTTCCAGAGGATTTAGCGCCTATCGACAAATCAACGGAATCGCCGCAAGAACATCTGAAGAGATCTCCCCGACCAGTTCGCGATTGAGCTCCGCGATTGACTTGCAGAGTCCGAGTGCGGTAGCCGAGCTACTGGAACAGGGAGTTGACAAGAACGACGCTATAGAAGTTGGTCTCCAGGCTCTTATTTTAGGTCTGATTTGACTTTTTCAGCGAAGCTATTGCTCGGTCACCCCGAAGCGATTTGCCCTGCGGAGGTACAAAGAGATCAGCAACGTAGCACAAAGGAATTCGCAGCGCGAGAAGATCTTCCAGATTTCAGCGCTTTTTTCGATTCACGATTGGCGGAGGGGAATGATCTCCGCTCCGTCGATTTTGGCTACCGTAGTCCGCGACTGTCAAGATTGCGCTCAGTTCAAGGCAGAAAAACTGGAACTCCGAGTGGGGCAGTCAGCAAAAAGCGAATCGGACTCGATTTGGAGCAGCGGAACCGTCGAGATGCACGTGGGCAAAGACCTGATCATCGACGGGCAAGTGAAGCACCTCTCCTGGAATCTTGACTGCGTAGGGAATATTATAACTAGCGGCGAGGCTATCGTGAGCGAAGAAGAATCCGCGCTGATCACAGCGAAACAGTTTATCTGCGATGGCATCTGGACAATAGCCAAGACTATGACTATTGAGGCCAGCGAGCTCTGCCAAATGACGTCCAACTCGTATCTGGAAACGGGCGAACTCCGAGTGCTGGGCGAGAAAGACGTGGAACTTAACGGAACCTGGCAGACCGGAGAACTTGAAGTCGAGATTGGTTGCGATCTGAAGACTCTATCCAACGGAAAGTGCCTAGTGGAAAAGAGCGCCCGGGTGAAAGCCGATCGTTTTACGTCCGCTGGGTTCTGGAAGGTCACCGATGTGTTGGACCTGAAGCTGACCGCGTCGGCCGACTTCCTCCAGTCTTCGATCACCGAATCCAATCTTTTTAAGCTGATAGTGTTGCACAACTGCACGCTCGGTGGTAACTGGATGCTCGGTAACCTCCTAACTTACATCCGGAACGAGTTCTACACGACTCCCCATGGGAGATGCAGTCTTGACGTATCCGGCACCTTGGCTGTGGGCTCCTTTCAGAACCACTGCCAGTGGCAGTCTGAGCAGAACCTCCACCTCTTCGCAGGAACCATCGAACAATCCCAGCGGGCGCTGATCTTTGTCAAGAACACTTTCAATTTGTCGATTCTCGGCGATTCGCTGAAAGGTTGGGAGGGAAGAATTGTGGCCCACAGCCTCGTTTTGAAAGTGAACAGAGAAGTCCGCTTCTATGGGTATGTTACCGTACTCTGCTCCCTTATAAAAATTTCATGTTTAGGTCCATTCGAGTCAACGAAATTGAAGTCACAATTCCCTATGTCAACGAATCGAAGCTTGTAAATTCCGGACATATCGACGTCCTTGTGGGTCCACTCATCCTCAAGGGAAATTCCGCTTTCGACAACGATCCATGCGAAGAAGGCGACCTCGAGCCGCACCCTTTTCCGGCGTTCGTCCTCGACGGAGTCCTTCGATCTCAGGCAATCGTTGGACCCTTTCTTGCCGTTGAGATTTCCAACCAGGGTTCAGCGCACCTCTCCTCGCTTCAGTCATTGCTTCCTCAAACTCCCTTCAACATGCTCATCTCCGTCGGCGCCCTCCACACGCACCAGTACTCCATTGTCGACTCCATCTCCTCCAGCGGCAGCAAAGCCGAGGGAATTGTGTGTGCAACTAGATTTATCCATGAAGGCCAGATCCGTTTTGGATCCGACGAAGTCTTAATTTTCGTAGATCAAATGCTCAACGACGGAAGACTGACTTCAACGACCAAGAAGGCGCACAATCACATGAAAGAAGCAACTCTACAAGTCCACAACCTCTTGGTCAACAACGCTGTGATCTCCGCCGACCACCTCAGCCTCGTAGGAGAAGGCCGCCTTGTGAACAAGAACCGAATTTTCGCCGTGGAGAATCTCCATATTCGCCTGAGCAACTTTTCCAACGACGACGGCGAGTTGGAATCTCGCGAATCCCTTCGGCTCCTCTCGTCGTCGACCACTGCATGGAGCAGAATCGGGGGATCCATCTCCGCGCCAAGCAAAAAAGTCGCCATCGGAGGAGAGAGAATCTACATCGCAGCGAGGAATCTGCACAAACTGATCGACGAAAAGAACTTTATTTCTGCAAAGAAGGACCTGAGGATTGCGACCGAGATGTGCGACGACTCGATGACCCGAGTTATCGGATTCTCTGCTCGTGATTCAATCAATTTTGAAGCTCCGATCAAGATGGAAGCTGTAGAGATTCAGATCGGGGAGCTGGAGGACGTCAGCAGCATCCTCGTCGAACACAGCATTATCGCCCATCGTGTCTTCATCACCGGAAACTGCAAACATCTGAATTTAACCCTCGATGGAAGCATAAAATGCCGGAAACTGGTCGTCAAGGAATCGATCCAGAGCGTCACCGTGACTGGAAGTGGTTCCATTGAATGTTCCGAAGAAATCCAGATCGATGGAAAAGAAGTCACCTTCGCGATTCTTAACGTTTTCTGCAGCGAGATCCAATCCAGGACGATTCGAATCGCTAAAAACGCTAATGTGCGCATCACAAATCCGTCGGTTCAACTATGTTCCGAGAATCTCCTCTTTGAAGGAAACCTCCTCATCGAAGGCAAGATGTCCGTCGTTTCAATGAAATGCTCTTCGAAGGTTTCCGTTCGAGGAAATATTATCGGAACTGGCGCGAGAAGCGAGTTGAGCCTCGAGGCCGACTTCTTAAATCTGGACGGCCTCTTTTCGAACATCTCGTTTGTCGAAGTTCTCGCCCACGAACGACTTGAACTGGAATCCACGTTCGTGCTGAAAAACGCCGTCGCGTTTGCCGTCGATTCGCAGCGTGAGTGCGCCGTCGACGGCACTTTCTCCAGGTGCCACAACTTCTTCGTGAACGCAGAGCAGCTTTCGGTGGCCGGAAACTTTGCAGAAAACGAAAAGATTTCATTTTTCGCTAACAGAATCGACTTCAACGCCATTGTGGAGCGAAGCGAGAAACTCGTCTTGAACAGCAATGGATCAATCTACGCGAGGGGATCGATTTCCTCGACTCCAGTCGTAGAACTCGAATCCAAGTGGCTGCATCTGAACAGCATCCTCGATGACATTACCATAACATCGATTTCTTCATGGTCTTCAGTTCTCCAGTCGACGATTCGAAGTTCAGCTTTGAAAGTTCGCGGCCTCGGTGTGTGCCTCGTTTCGAGTAAATTCAACGTGGACGAAGCCGAGTTCACGATTCCATTCTTCATGGCACTTGAATCACACGTATCTCGAATTTCTCGCCTCAGCATCAGGTCCCTAGTCTCCATCTATCGTCAGCCTGAAGACATCGAATCAGTCTGCAACTCGTCTTCTCTTACCTTTGTTTTCGAACCCTCAGAAGCGGGACAAAAAATTTTGACTCGTCGGGAGATGGATTGCTGGCGACTGACGTGCCGTCAGTTGAAGGAATCTTTCGTTTCTTCAGCCACTCTTCGTCCCAACGAAATTCTAATTGGAGTCAAATACTTCGGGGAGGTCGATTCCGTGGTCATCCGCCTTCCGCCGAATGGCTCCTTCTTCGAAAGCCTGCAACAAATCGTATCTCGATTCAGAAGCCAGCAGATTAGCGGATTCAACTGCTCGAAGCTGATCGACGTTCTCCAGAGGTCTCAGAACGCGTTTTTGTTCTCAAATGACGAAGAAATCACAGTTGAAAAGCAGAAGAAAAAAGGAAAAAAGAGGCGAAGTGGCAGCGAAGAAGCCGGGGACAAGGAGAAGGAGTCCCTGTTCGAAGTCATCGTGTCGTTCAAAAACGCGTTCGAAAAGCTGCGGCGGCCTTCGAAGATGTCGACGGACTCCACGGACATCGGATACGCGAGTCGGAGTTCCAGCGAGGACCTGGAGGTGAGCGCGAGAGGCGCTTCGCCTGAAAAGCCCAAGAATCTCTCGTTGAAGCAGATGAAACTTAAAGAAGAAGATGTGACCGCGGAGTTGAGCTTCCAGAAGGCGCTCGAAGAATGCGCCACCGAATGCAAAGCGATGTGCTCGCCCGCGACTGCCGATTCAGCGTAAGGGAAAGTCTGCGTTATCTTAAAAAAGGTTTCATTTCAGAAACCCGATGTTTACCTTCGACTGCGCCGAATCATTGTCCGAAGAAGATATCGCTTCGTATGACCCAGAAACAAGGGAGGAGCATCTGATGGACTTTGTGTTCTGCAGCGGAAGCCGGATTCCCGTGCTCCCGATCAACTTCGAAAAGTTCCGAGGCGCGACGTGTCCACCTTCTCCCGTTATACCCATCAGAACCCCCAGTCGGCACGATCTCGTTATGAAAAAATTACAGGTGCGGACTAGAGAGAATTCTCTTATCCTTTCAAATGAATTTTGTTTCCAGGTCAAGCATAATCTCAGCGTTATCGACTTGAAATCCTACTCCTCCGTAGCATCCCTTGATTCCATTGACACGACTCTTGGTGACATGGGAACTCCGATGCGATTTGCGCCGTCTCCGCTTCGACAAAGTCTTATCCCAAGACTTTCACACTTTCACCCTCTGCCCCACGATAACTCTTCCTAACAGCTCTCCCCCATCCTGATTAATCCACTAACACTGGCGACTGCCCACATCCACTACGGGTTTCAAACCTTATGTTTCGTGTAAATGTACATAAAACTCAATTATAAGTTATGAGCACTCTTCTATCGCTATACCCCAAACCAAATCCATAATAATAGTTACAATTGCGTTATCTCAGGTTTACGGTCTGTTACAGCTTTATTTAGCGCTGTTATGCGTAATAAACTATTTAAAAGTACTTAAACACGCATTTCATCTAGATCTTGCAAACTGTAGGTCCCGTAGGTCGTGTGGTGCACGAGGGAGAGAAGAAGGCTGAGGTAGAGCCCAAAAGATTCTCGCACATAAGCAAATTATTTCTGTTGATTCAAGTATACAGTGGTACGGTTGTCTTTATCAAAGCGCCATCGTAAGCCAAAATTCACGAAAGAATCATCGCAACACGCCGGAGAACCCAGAAGCGAACCGCAGCGAACCGAACGGTGGAGAAATTTGGAAGTGCGGAATTCAAATCTGGTTTCAACGCGAATTTCGTTGTCTTTGCAAAAGCAGCGTTCGTCGGGTCGCGCGACGGGATTTCGGAGTCGGCGACGGAGTTGCTGACCGTGGGATTCACGAATTTGAACTTTGAGAATCTGATAATTCCGGAGTCCGTGTTTATGTCGTCTTTCCACGCTTCCGACGTCTTATTGGACTGTCTGGAAAGTGTTCGCACTTCCGTTTTTCGCCTTCAATTCGTCCAACTTTAGACGCTAAGTGTCTAAAGTCTACAGAGTGGCCCAAAAAAAAATCCCCTCCCCTCTGGCCAGACAGGCCACACACTGGCAGAATCGCTTCATTTCTGTCGAACGCGGGGCTGAAGACCGGTCGGTTTCACGTCATTTGTTAGCGAAACCGACCGGTCGTTTCAAATGCGCAAGCCAGAAATGCATTGCTTCAGTCTGGTTAGCGCATCACTTGTCTGCGGCCTGTCTGGCCAAGGGTGGGGGTGATTTTTTCGGGCCGTTTAGCAGACGTGACATCATTTTGTCGCGTCGTGTTTCAGGAGGTCGGTCGGCGTCGGCTTCATTTTCGATCCTCTGTTTATGTTGTGCTGTTGAGGGCGTTCGACGGTCCTAACGAGAGATTTCTTCTTCCAGATGAGCTCCAGTAAGATCTCATCCAACTTGCTCAGCGGCGATGTTGTGGACAGGGAGTCCAGGACGGTCTACAAGGTCGGCCGATTCCTGGGCAAGGGAGGATTCGCCCGCTGCTACGAGCTTATCAAGCGCGAGGGCCCGATGCTTACGGATCACGTCGCCGGCAAGGTGATATCGAAGAACAATTTAACGAAGAAAAATTCGAGGGAAAAGGTATGTTTTCATCTTAGTAGGATCTGGTTGACGCTATTGTTCAGATATCCCAGGAAATCGATATTCACAAGAAACTGAACCACCCGCACGTTGTGAAGATGATGACGCACTTTGAAGATCCGAATAACTTGTTCATCATTCTGGAGTTGTGTGAATCAAGTTCGCTGATGGAGCTGCAGAAGCGCAGAAAGTTCGTTTCGGAAGAAGAAGCCCGTTATTTCCTGGGCCAGGTTCGTCCATTTACCCAGTGATACCGATTTCATGGTACGTCTTAGATAGTAGATGGATGCGCCTATCTACACCAGTTGAGCATCATTCATCGTGACTTGAAGCTGGGAAACCTGTTCCTGAATCACCGGATGCAAGTGAAGATTGGCGACTTCGGCCTTGCGACGATTGTGCGCTTCGTTGGCGAGCGACGGAAGACGCTCTGCGGGACGCCCAACTACATCGCGCCTGAGATGCTGAAGAAGGAGGGCCACTCGTATGAAGTCGACATCTGGGCGCTCGGGTGCATCCTTTACACCCTGCTCATCGGGAAGCCGCCATTCGAAACCCAGTCGCTGCAAGACACGTACACCCGAATCAAGAAGAACCAGTACACGATTCCGTCACGCATTTCGGAGTACGCCGCCAAGCTGATCAAATGTCTCCTGGATCCTGTACCGTCGCAGAGACCGACCGTGTTCAACATTCAGAAAGCGGACTTCTTCCGTCGAGGATACCATCCACACAGTTTGCCAAACTCCTGTTTGACGACACAACCGAAGTTCGACTTCGTCAATAAGGTGAGTTCCATTCTTCGGTTGGCGCTATTATTGCACGCCCTTATTTCAGCGCCGTTCTCTTGCCGGGGAGCAGGACTTGTGTGGCATGACTGGAAACGTCATGTCGCAGGATCGCTCAAAGTTTACCGCTCCGCTACTTGTTGCCTCCACGGCCACCTCGGGCATGCGGGATCTTTTCGACCTTCTGTCGAAGCTCCTGGACAGCTACGACGCGAGCTTCCAAAATCTGGACGACATCCTCGAACCGTCGTGTCGTCCGGTTTTCTGGGTCAGCAAGTGGGTCGACTATTCCGACCGCTACGGCCTTGGATACCAGTTGAGCGACGAGAGCATCGGCGTTCTTTTCAACGACGGGACGAAGCTCGTCAGCGATGCCGCGTTCAAGTAAGCTGCAGTTGATTTTCTCCCTTATACCGAAAATTACTTTCTCAGGCAGCTCCAGTATGTCGACAAAGCCGGGCAAGAAGTGTACCACAGAACTGAGCAGCAGCCGGAAAACTTGAACAAGAAGTATTCCCTCTTGCGCTATTTCCGTTCTTACATGAACGAGAACTTGGTGAAGGCCGGCGCCAATATAACGATGACCGAAGGCGAGGAACTCCAGCGGCTTCCGGTCATGTACACCTGGCTGCGCAGCCGATCCGCCATCATGCTGCTACTGAATAACGGACTTCTTCAAGCAAACTTTTTTGAGGTATGAAACTTCTGAGAGGCAATGTGTTCATTAACTATCAAATCTTTTAGGATCATGAAAAGGTCATCGTGTGCCCACATCTCGAAGCTGTTACTTGCATCACCGGCAAAGGTGAAATGTTCACGCTAAAGATCGAGAAGATGATGAAGCACAGCTACCCATCCGACGTATATCTTGGTGTGGTCGGCTCCAGATGTAATGTGTATCATTTTTCAGCTTTTCAAGAGACTGAAGTACATGCGAGGCCAGATTCAGAAGATGATGGAAGCGAACCAGACACTTCAGAAATGATCTATTGTGGATGTTTTAATATTGTGAATAAAAGCTTTGGTGATCTCTTTTCTGGGCTCACTTTTGCCACTTGATCACGTCGATTCGCAAAGTATATTTCTGGACGTAGATGTTGGTTAGACGTCAAGTCTAGACGACTAATGTGCCAAGGAGGGGCTGAGGGCTTTGGGCTTCATTCTCTCGACTGTCCTTCGACGGACCGGTCGCAATGCGCGACAACCCCATTGCCACTAAAGTGGTCATCAAGCGGTTCGTTGACTGCGGCCGACTACGATTCCAACTCTTCTTTAAGGTTCCATTCGCTGACTTCGCGCGATCTGGCCGTGGCTAGTGATAGGAGGATGCTTCCGCTATCGCAGATTTCGGTGGCCAACAACGCGTCGACTACTAGTATTCGGAACAACTCTCAGCGAGCCCACAACATCGGTATGTAACGAATGTCGTTCTTTCTTCCAAGGCGTGTTTTAGATTCGAGTGAGAACTTGAAGAGGAGCCAATTCGATGCTTTGAAGAAAGGACCTTTATCAAAGGGACTCAAGGTACTGAACACGGAAAGGTTGAACGTTGAACGCGACTCGACTCGGACTGAGAGAATCTCTGAACAGCAGTGTCTTAGATGCCTTAAATTCGAAGATTTTTACATTCGATTGGATTTTTTCATCAAAGGATACGGCGCGATCCCCGTGATCAAAGGTGACCCCAAGGCGCTGCCACCCAAGGCTCAGGTATATAACGCTCACTGTGGGTAATTGACGGCTCATCTGTGTTTTCAGAAGTTTGTGGCTGAAAAAGCGGCACTCCTTCGACCTCGAGCCATTTACATCTGCGATGGATCTTTCTTGGAAAGATCGGAACTGACGACGAAGATTATGTGTCGCAATGAGGAAGAATGGATGGCGAAATTGAGCGACGTATTCATCACCGAAACCGATGCTCCGGAAGGCGTTCTCTCTACCGAGCAGCAGAGCAGCATGAGAAGGCAAACGGGTAGTCCAGATATCCATCCCGGAACTACCAGCCGGATGTCTTCCTCGCAACTTTGTGTCGAGCTGAACAAGAGATTCCCTGCTGCGATGCGAGGACGAGTGATGTACGTGGTGCCGTTCTCCATAGGCATCATCGGTGGAAAAGACTCGCTGAACTCTGTGCAGCTGACCGACAGTATCAGGACAGTGGTCAACCTTCACACGTCGACTCATGTCTGCCCTCGGTGTGGGACGCGATAGGACTGCGTGATTTCGTCAAGGTAAAGTCAGATTTTAATGTACGGAATGATGAACAGGCTCATTTAGATTATCTCGTCAATTGGAGCTCCGCGACCGTGTATTACGAACACAAGTGTACGTGAATCATTCAAATTTATTGAAATTTAAATCCATTTTTCAGTTTGGCGAGGATCCCAATCGCGTTCTTGCCGCAAAGGATCGTTCGAGCGGAGAGATTTGGCTCTTCAGTGCCACGTTCCCATCAGAAGCTGTCTTCGATTGCTTCTTCCGTCAAGAAGTGCTCAGAGCGAACGTCCAAGAAGAACGTAAAGGACCGACAGCAGAAGATAAGACGCTTTGAAACGGATGTGAAGGACCTTTGAGTCAAGAATAAAATTTATTCATTATTAAGTGGTACAAGCGGAAAACTTGGAAAATGGGTTTAAAACGTGTAGGTTTGGTTTCTCGCGAAGAGAATTGTTTAACCACGATAATTGCTGTTCAGGAGCGACTAAGGATACAATAACACAGGTGAAAATTGGAAGGTCGAAGCGAATCTAGCCGTTGTATCCGTACCCTCCTCCTGAATAATCTACGGTATAAAAGTGGTCACGTGTCGAAACTCACCCATCATTCCGTAGTTTATCATTCCCATTCCCATTCCGCCTCCATACATCGGGTAACCACCTCCCCATCCGCCACCCGTACCGTAACCGTATCCTGGACGAGCGAAGACGTCGACGAGAAGAGCGACAAAGAGGGCGAAGAAGAGGGCAAGCGAAGAAGGAGTCATAACAGGCTTCGATGGGCAGTTGGGAAACAGGAAAGCGGCTTCTTATAAGGGCGCTATGCAAATCAGTTCCACTCTTCAAAACTCAAATTCGATCAGTTCTGGCAGTTGTTCCGTTCATAATCCGATCGGAAACTG
The DNA here is from genome assembly GCA_000757645.3 of Steinernema carpocapsae. NCBI lineage: Eukaryota > Metazoa > Nematoda > Chromadorea > Rhabditida > Steinernematidae > Steinernema > Steinernema carpocapsae. Next base: position 271,332 of record AZBU02000003.1, read on the forward strand.
TTGTGACGGCAAATTTTCTTTCGGCTCTGTACGGTTCTCAACTCTCAAACATTGTAAGGGATTGGGTAAGCACAACTCTTTTACAGCCACTTTTCCGTTTCTTGTGTTCTTCATGGTTATTTGACCTCGGGAAGTGTCAAGCGTAAGTAGTAAGAGAGGATTACGTGATTGATCGTGTTGTATCGTTCGGAGTAAACACCCTGTAACGCATTGGACCGTTCTCATCGAGTGATCTAAAACAAACACTTCAGATGGTGCTATGGAAGATTTATGAGTTGACAAGAGTGTTTGTTATGTTCTGCGTAAACCATTAACAGCATGTTTGAGAACTCTTACAATCTAAAAACAGTTGGAAAGTCGACGACGGCTTTCCATCTTCCAACTTGCGAGAAATCCCACGCGACACTTTGATTCGCGCCTAAAAGCGCCCCAAGGAAGGAATTTTCAAATGGTCATTCAGAGCAAAAAACTTAAAAAGCTTAGATAAAAGCCACGACAGAATTAGAAAGTTCTTAATCGATGTAAGGCATTTTTCGTTGACCCACTCCAGGTCATCGAGAGTCGCACCTTGTGATCGGAGTTCACAAACGGGGCTTCTCTGCACCTCTCGACGTCATCAATTTTCACTTTCCTCGTTTGTTAGCACCTTTCTTTGAAGGCCAAATGGGACGAGATTTACGACAAAGTGGTTGCGTTGCGGCGCATCGTGAATGGAGGTGAGAATTCGTGTTCCCAGGCAAATTGGAGACAGGAGTACAGTAACCCGGGGGGGTCTTCTGAATGACGAACGTGAAGTAAGAGACGCTTCTTGACCTGCCAACGTTTCTTATTGAAAAGCTTCAGAGGTCCTTTTTCAAGCAATCAACAAGATTCCATTACCAATCCCAATCGAGCCGATTCTCCGTCTCCCTCTTCCAAGCAGCGAAACTGTCTTCATGTGGTAACGTTTATTGCTAGTAGGTCGTAATACAAATGCTAATAAAATCCATTCGAATTCTTTGACGGCGAAGGGACACGCAACAAACAGAATCGTTCTTTGGCAGTAGAGAATGGAAAAGAATAGTGGAAACAAGGAGAGACTATGTACAGAAATAACCCGCAAAGTCTCTAGGATAAAAAACATGAAAGATAAGGGCTTGACGAATATTTACACGAAGCGACAAGGAATGAATGTGCTAGGCTAAGGTTAGACTAAAGCTAGGAGAGAAGCTTTCTAGGCGCCAAGTGCCTCAGGAGAAGAGAATTATAGAAATCTGGAGCGCGCAACGCATCACAGAGGAGAAGACACTGGGAGGTCGCCCGAGGGCTGATAGAACTCTAGCTGTCGAAGGAGGTCGTCGGCGTGGAGAATTCGAGCCGTCGAGCGGCAGGCGACTCGGGCGAGATGTGCATTTCCTTCATGTGGAGGATCGGGGAGTTCAGGCTACTTTCCTGGTAGGAGTCCCGGCTGAACTGCCGCTGGGACATCGCTCGCCGGCTCGACTGCCGTCCTTTTTTGCTTCCTTTCATGTGGCTTTTGTGCTTGCGGAGGTGCGACTGGAACGCCGGGTTGTCCATGGCGGTATAGGACTGGGGCTCGCAGATGCTCTGCAAAGGTCGAATTAAAAGGCATCTGAAGAATCGACGCAACATACCAGGAGCTTATCCGCTTCGTAGAGCTTCTTGTATCCTCGATCGAGGAGGTAGATTTCTTGGTAGTCGAGCTGGGGTAGGGGTTGATTCCGCGGTCCAGCTTGCGCAGCTGGAGCGCCATAGAGGGTCCTCGTTTCTGGCTGTATTCGCAGTAGAAAATCGGGATTCGAGAGTGGATGGCTTTGTCGGTATCGAAGAAAAACTTTTCGAGCTCTTGCGTGTCGTGGACGTTGATGGCACCCTGGCATCGGAAGCTTGAATGAGAGAATTCACGGAAACAAGCTACCTTCACGTGGCCGCCCTCATATTCGTAGGGGTAACGGCAGTCGATGACAATGTACTTCTCTAAGAACGTTTCTTCACTCATTGAACCCATCAGCTCCGCCAGGCATTCTCCCGAGATGCTGCGATAAGCTTCCGAGTGCTGCTGGGGTTGCATAACGGCAGCGAGAGAATATTCGACTCGGAGAGCCATCGACGGAGACCTGTAGACCTCGAGAACACTCTCGGACTGGGTTCTGTTGATCGGCGTTGGAGACCCTTCGAAACGGCTTCGCTTGTGGAAGGAATCCTGAGGAGTCGAGATGCAGGCGAAGCTTTGGCTAGGAAGGATGGAGTTCTGGCGCTTACGGTGCTGCAGCGACGATTTCCGAGAAACGGGAGAATCTGCATTCACACTGTGATTTCGACACCTAAAAAAAGAATGGGAATCGTAAATTTAATTCTATTTGGCTTACAGACTGGTGATATCCTGAAGAATCTTACGTGGGGTCTTCTGACTCTTGGAGTGGCATCCAAATCCTTTTCAAAATTGAAGGCCTGAAAAAAAAACCCGAGCGTGACAGAACAGAGAATCATGGCTTACTTCGGTGAAGTCAGTAGGCTGCTTGTGGTCAAAAGTCATCGAGATTCCGGAATCGTTAGTGTTTTCATCCTCCGACGACGACCGGTAGCAAACGGCTGGCATTCCTAGAATCAAATCAATTGAATGGACGTCCACAATCGTGAAGAATCAGATGGCAGCTTGGATCTGAGTCAGATTTCAGCCCCCTCCCCGTGCTCTCGTTCCTGTAGCCCTTCTCTTACCCTGGGATTCCCGAGAATTCGTTCTGGTTAACGCTCTTCTCAACGCCGGGATTCATAAACCGCGCGTTCCAATTCGAAAAAGTCGCGTGTGGTCGTGGAAAGGCGCTCAAATGACGACGACGACGGACGGATGAAGGACGAACCGGACGGCGAAAGATGCGCGGTCGGTGGCGGATCGGAGGACGGCGGGGACAAGTCGCTCGGACGCAACGGCGAGGATTATGCAAAGGGACGGCCGGGATAGACGGTATGCGCGAGTCGCCGCCTCGGCGTGGGAGGGATCTTGAGGACCGCGCGGAAAAGCGGAGAAGGATTCCACGCGGAAAGTGTGAACCCGAGGAACAATGAGGACGAGAAGTGCGAAGAAGCTCGAAGAAGCGACTTTAAATTCCGAGAGATCCGGAGAGCCCTCGTCCGTCACCGTTTGACGTTTCACACCTCGCCTGAAGCGGATTCTGTACGTCAAAGGACAGCGGTCAAGGGAAGCGCTAAGGGATATTCGCAAGAGTCAGCAGATGTAAAACGGAAAGAACTACAAAAACTGCATAAAATATCGAATTTCCAAACAAAAAAATAGGCTATTTTGAACACACAACCACTTGAAGTTCGCCAGCGGAACGCTTTGAGAATCAAACAACGTTCACTTCAAATCGGATCTAAAGGCCATGTGATGATTTGAATAGAATCAATGCCGATTCGTAAACGAAATGTCTAGTTTTTGCGTTTCAGAAAGCACACCTCATCAAAAACCCAAAACGATCATCTGGGAACCCTTAACATAGGTATCCAGATATGTTAATTTTTAATGGGCCTATAAACTTGGCCACAATAACTATAAACTTGAACGACCTCGACTTTACTCACCTTGAAAAATAAAACCTCTCAATGCCTGAGTTAACCTTTAAGATTTGCGGGTTCCAGAAGCTTTCAGAAACCGTTCCCACGCTCCAAAAGTTCTCCGATTCCGCTCTCATCACACCTTCGCTAGCTTTAATCCCCCTCGGAAGACCCGGAAGAGCTCCGAACTCTCCCACGCGACACTTCCATTAGCACCTGAAGTTTCGGTGCCCTCGGAAATCTTGTCCTTCCTCGCGGGACTTTCACTTTGCACTTCGGGAACGACCACCCGTCGAGAAACTAAAATTTCGTCCGAGTTCTGCCACGCGAATGTCGTGACGCAACGTGGCCCCACGATTAACTTTCCTAATCCAGCGAATCCAATCCACTGACAACCATTTGCATATATTTGCATAAGGTCACTCAGGCTATCATCCGTCCGTCCCATTCCGCTCCGGCATTGTCCGCGCGCCGCGTGAAGCGCCTTCGTTCCCAGCGAGATTCCACGTAAGTGCTCTCAGTTGGGCCACTTTCGAGTCCTCACAAGCGGCCTCTCATCAAAGGTTCAATTAGCTTTGTTTATTTCGAAGTGACCCAGAAACGCGCGGCTTTTCTCTCGGCGGCTTCTTTCGCTCCTTGTACGCACAATCCTCTGAACAAAGCGCTCCGGCGCCTTCTGACACTTCGGCAATTAGCACTTCGTGCGCCTTTGTGGACCCTCGCTGTGTCCCCACGGTGGCCCTTCGGTTGTTTTTCAGGTTGTCCCGGTGGTCGTCGGGTCACGCGACCGCATGATTCGTTGCGCAACCAGGTCCGCGTATACGGCCAGGCGGCTGAAAAACAACGCGTCTCGGGAAGGAGCACCTAGGCAAGCAGCTGAGGACAACGAGGTCTAGCAGCTGACGGCGGGGCAAAGATCCGGGATACGTAGGAAGATTTACGTAGCCAAGCGCCGACTTTTTGCGGTTTACAGCGCCTTCGGACACTCGGCCCGATACCAGTCCTGTCTGGTCACTTAGCAGAGATATCAATTAGGCAGCACCCGAGCGGTCACATTAACGATAAGGCTGACTAGGAAATCGTTCGAAGTGCCCCCCCCTCCGATCGAGCTAAAAGTTTGGCACAAATGTAGACCTATATGAGACTAGAAAAACCACAAAAAATTAGCTGCCCTAACGCGAACAGTGCAAAGTAACGGCCATCCAAAGTTGTGGATTTTAGGGCGGGCATTCAGGGTATAGTTCTTTTGAACACTACGCAGAAATGTCTGTTTGGGGCAGTCGGTATGAACGCCGTCCGTCGATTTCGAAGAAACCAGCAAAAACGATGAAAGAGCGACTTAAAAAATATTCGGCGGGGTCGAACCTGCGAGGTCATATAGGCGGACGGCACTCATACCGACTGCGCCAAACATTTACAAGATTGGATGGCCGTAACTTTGCACAGTTCACGTTAGGGCAGCTAATATTTTGCGGTTTTTCTAGTCTCATGGCCTACATTTGTGCCAAAGTTTAGCTCGATCGGAAGGAGGGAGGCATTTTGCACTATTCCCTTGTGCTCGGAAGAGAGAACACTCACCGTTTTCGTTGCTTTCGTGGAACGGTTCCGTCATCGCACGACTTCTGAAACAATGCTAGGTTGGGAGGAACTCAAGAGATTCAAACTCACCTTCGAAAGTGGACGAAGTCATCGGAGGAAGGAAGGTGGAAATGGTCACTCATTTGAAGTCGGCTGCAAAGTCCGTCCGAAGATGGTTACCCTGAAACGAGGAGGTGGTCAATTGCTGCACGAGAAGGAGGCCCTTGGGATAGGGACAACGAGCTTCAAGCGGCGCACACACGCAAGATCTCCGAGAGGAGTGGACAGTCGCGGAACATATAGGCGCGCGGGTGGGTCACGCAAGTCATGGAGTAGGCCGAAAAACGCAAATACCAGCGAGGTCGCCGGCGAAGATGCCCTCACAATCGACCACCACTCGCGTTTGGACACTCGGGACGAGGAGTCCAAACGATTGCATAATCGCCTTCGGGTGCAGCAGATCGAATAAACATTGCGGATAAACAGAAACGCCCGCGGCGGGAGGAGAACCAGTTATGCCGAGTTGCACAATGATTGATCGCGAGCGAGGAGGCTTCGGCTGGAATATGGACGAGCAGAAAGCCAAAAGGACGCCGTGCTTTAAAGAAGGACAGCTGCGCAGAGGCTTTAAACCTTTTCGTTACGCGATCTTGCCGAAGAGGGCCCTAATTAAATGGATATTGTAAGGAGCTGCTGACCTCAGCGGATTCGAGAGGCGGTCGATGGACCGAAAACGCGGACAAAGGGGAGCGAAGTGGACTCGACCAAAGGCAAACAACGTTTTTGGTAACCTAAAATGTCTTTTAAAACAAGATATCAATGAATTCAGAATTTTATGAAACTGAAACCAAAAATATATGGGTCGCTATTGCTGACTTAAGGGAACAAGACACAAAACAAAATCGCGAAAAACGACGCTTTAAAAAAACAAAATCGAAATTAAATCTAACCGAGCGACCGAAATCTTTGCCGCGAGCGCCGCATTGGCAAAAGTCGACCGTCTTCACGAAGTGGCCGCGGCACGGCGAGTGGAGGAACGAAGCACGTGGTTTGACCTTTTCCGCCGCATCCGGAGCCTCAGTGTCGTTAATTAGCCCGTGCCATTATGCAAATGAGGGGACGCAACAGCAGGCACGTGTCCTCTTCTTCTCGAGGAGTGTCGGCATCTGGATATCGCGAGCAGCATTCAAATGGCCGCGGCGCCGGCCAAGATCGTATTTTCGGGAGGGTCATTACGAGGACGGCGGAAACGTTTTCTCATGAGCAATTGGTCGGAACGGTTCGCGGGAACAAAAAACGGCTTCCGATGCAGGTGAGGTTGGGTAAAGGGAGACTTGGTGACCCTGACTTGGTGACATCGTAACCGAGTTTCGGTGTTTGCCTTTCTGCTTTCGGAGGGTTGAGTCAACGACCACCGACAAAGGAAGGAGAGGTGCAGAAGCACACATGACCTCCCATGACCGAATTTGAATATTCAGCTAAGTGGCCACGGATTAATCAGGTGACAAGATCAGCCCAGGAAGCCCAGGAACAAGACTCTGAACAGGCAACTTGGAGCCTGGAGAAGGAGTTGCTTTGGAAAAAAAGAGACGTGGTTCGAAACCCTTAAATCGGAAGGGGAGGCGGAGAACATCGGACCTTGAAATTCAAAAGAGGCATTACAAGGATGCAAAACGTGTGCTGACCTCTGGGCACCTCTCGCTCGCGACGACCGCTTATCTTCTAGCATCTGAAACGGCAATAAACTCTGCGCATCCTTTCAAACATCGCAACATCATTCTCTGAAGGCCACGGAGGGGTTCGCAGAGGCCGAGGGGTCATTGGGAAAACGCTGGAGGCATACGCGGTTGCGTAACCGGTCAGCCACGACCAGGCCTAACGCAGATTATCGAGCGACTTTGAGCACCGCGGGGACCATTGGCCTCATTACGCATTCAAACAGGACTTTGCTTAGGTGACCCTTGACCCAGCCGAGGACGAATAGGGCCAAGAGCCTTTATTACACTCGATCGAACAAAGCTGGATCGAGCGGGAGGCGACTCGGACCGACACTTGGGGTCAGTCGAGAACAATGGGGAATGTCCAGAGTCTTAAACAGAGCGCGGAAATCGATTTGGAGAGAGAACGGCGCTTAGACGGGCGAGTGAATTCCGGAACCAAGTATCTCCAAACGCTCGTGAAAACGTGTCAAGGCCGGCGGGGTTCCTATAGCCCCGCTGCCGGGAAATTCTTATTTTTGGATGGGTGGGGGCGCAATAAGGTGGAAGCGCCCAATGGCTCGTGCTTTGCTGCGAATACCGCTGAGTCCATTCGAGGCGGCGTTAACAACTTGTCCACTTGGGTCAAGGCTGCTCGAAAGACCGCGGAATTCAAACACTCGGTTGCCCACAATTAGGGTGACCGAGGACGACGAAAAAGAGTAATTAGAAAGACAAATTGACGTCCGCAAAACGGATTCGGTGTCTTGGAAGAATTCACGGCAATTAGCGAAGGTTTCGGGATCTCAATTAAGGTTCACGGCGACGGACGCCAATTTTACAAAATTTGAATGGCATTTTTTCGGGATAATCATCTGAGGACTGCTAACTGGTACTGCCGACGATGTCGAGCCGCGACCGCGGCGCTGCGACCGCAAATGTCGGGCAAGCAAAAACACGCCACGAGGAGAGGAGATTCGGACGCAGATTGTTGCTTTTCGCTTCCTTATGACGAAGCCGGGAAGAGAAGGTCGTGAGCTGGCCGGAGAGAGCGGAGGTGACTGGCAGAAGCCGATAAATAACCCGAATTATGAACAGTGAAGCAGTGCGAGCGCAAGGCGGCACGGAAAATCGTGTGGGATTGGAGACTGTCAGCCGACTGTCTCCAATCTAATTAGTTCTTGGGAGGTTGGTCTCCGGGGGATAAAACGATCTGAAGTGGACAGGTGCACGGCGGCAAGGCGGTTCTACTTGGTTTCAGGGTCGATTACGCGAGGCGGATTATGCGGTAATTTGACCGTTTGATCGCTTTGAATTCCTGTGCAGGATCGGGTTCCGAGGGAATACGGTAGCGGACGGATTTCCTTCGCCCGCCAGCGACTTTAAGCCATCGCAGATGGTTTTGGACGCGAAAGTGCAATCAAACGCCGTGATAAGACTGAGAAGTTTATCTGCTAATTCAGAACAAGAGTTTCGAATCTGTTGGACTTGAGGGTTTCGGATAGTAGAACAAAGATAAACGCGAAATCGTTTGAGGGTCTTGAAAATCAAAATCTAAGAAATGGAAAACAAAGTAATTCAAACAAGGATTCGAAAACCGTTTCAAGTTAAAAATGAGCTAAGTGTGGAAAAAATAAATGTGTGGAAAATGAGACTACTGCATTGAAACGGTCGAAGGGCTTGTCATAAGCTCGAGGCGATCAAGGCTGGCTGGAAACGGGCGAGTGGCCTTCAGACTGCCCGTGACAGGGAGTGAAACTGAAGTCAAGGAGCAATTAATTAATTACGCAATGTTTCCCGGCGACCGACTTTCGCCCCTTTCCGAAACAAACGTCGCAACATCCGCTTTCATCCATAAATCAGCTGAATTTTCGATTTGCGACCCCGGAGGCCTTTGTGCTCTCAGCATAGCTAATCGCCTAATGACCCTTGTCACTTTCAAAATTCAAACCGTTCCTCGTCTACTCGATTTCTTCTTCGTCCGGCCCGAACGAGGTCAGTGTCACTCGGCGCTGCGAACGGTGCCAATGTGCCACCCGCGTCCGAACGGCGACTGTCGCCAATCGAACGCCGCCACCTTCGATATCACAAAAGTGGAAGAAGAAAGAGAAAGAAGAAAAAGACGAAAGTGGGCTGACCTTCTGAGGAGCAGCCGTTAATGGATTCCACCGCGGCTCGGAGTCACTGGGGCAGCAGCAGCTGAATTCGACATTGTAATATTTTTCGCACGGATTTTAAATTCCGCCGCCGTCTTTTTTTCATTAATGGATAGAAAAAAAGACAGGGACAAAACCCTGCGGCGGAAAACGGGCGAAAGCGAAAACGCCAACGACAAAACGCGACCATATGGTGTATCGGCGGAGGTGATTAGATCGGTGGGATGAGATTAATCAAAGGGGATAATCGGCACCAAGGCCGTCGGCTGTTTTAGTTCTGAAGAAACGAACCGATTGTGGAATGAAAGTAAAATGAGGCGAAAGCGAATCGACCCCGATTCGGGCCGGGGGAGGGGAGAGGGTGCGCGGGAGAGGAACGCGGCGATCAGCTGATCGCGGTGCACTTTGGCTGCAGAGAATTCACGGCGGCTGTCTGCAGGTCGCGCCGCGGCCGGCGGACGCAGGAAAGCGCGTTTGAGGAGAGCGCAGAGAAGCCCGTGTGGAATGCGTTTGTGTCCGCCGTGGTTGCAAAAGACAAAGTAAAAAAGAAAGAGCAGAGATTAGAAGCCTCGCCAGGTTCCCAGCCACGTCTGCTCAAGTTTGAAGTGTCAAGAAAGTCATGGGAAAGCTAAGATTTTAACACAGACGACGCGTCGGATCTCTGGAGAAAAATATTTCAGAAGGATGAGAAGCGAATTGCGAAACCGGGGTTGAAGACGCCGGCTTGTTTGGGTTCCGCTTCAGCTGGAATTCGTAATCGACTTTAAAGTGCAAACGCTACAAGACGAGAAGGCGGGAAGCAATCGATGAGGAGATCCCGGTTACTGTGCGAACTAGGTGAGAAAGAAGCTTTTGTAAGTTTCAAATGGAAAAGAGCTGCAGAGCACGGGTTTAATTGTGTCAGGAAAGCGTTGAAAAAAGCAGGGAACAAAAGAAATGAGGACGTGTTAAAACGATTGGGAAACTTGTTGTAATCAACAGTCTGGAGTTTGCTTCAAAAGGGACAAAACTGGGTTGGAGTCCGTTTTTTATGCGAGGAACTCTAATGGACTTAAAAGTGCAAATCCTGCAGGAAGGCGGAATCAATCAAATTGTTACAGTAGTCGTGACAGGTCTCGGCGGGTTAACTTCTGACCAAAATTTGAATTTGAAACGAGAGAATCGGTGTAACATTGCCAAAATAGGGTCGATTAGACTTAATATTACAAAAAGACCGGTTGGTCTGTTTTTAGTTAGGACAAAACGGTTGTGGTTTTGAATAATGTTCAAAAATCCCTGAATTCAACAAAAAAACAAGAATTTAAAAATTATTTTTAATATTCAGTCGCTTTAAGCTGCAAAGAGCCCGAGAGAACCTTTTTGTAATCAATCCACTGCTGCGCTCCATCGACAGTGGCAAATCCACGAATGCGAATACTGATGCCGTAAACTCTCTTGAAATTAAATTAATGTTTTACTTACATCTTTAAAACTGAACAGGACAGTTTTACACTCAACCTAACCACAAAACAAATTTGAAATTCGTATAATTTGTAGCCACCTTTTATTAGTGCTTCTCCTGCTCCAAACCACAATCAGCGTGGATTTGGGTTCAACGATCCTCGACCAACCACTTCGACCCTCCACCATCCATCACCTTCTCCTCCTCGACAAAACATTCAGTAGCCAGTCCATTTATCATTGCAAGAAGCGCGCCCGACAATTTTTGAAACGCTCGAGGTCGTTCCGCGCGGCGCCGCGTGCGTTTCTCGATAGCATCGCGGCTCGGGCTTCTTCCGACCTTCGCGATTTTGAATTTTTTGACCCCCATTGGCTTTGGTGATGAGTGAGTGCGCGTGGCGGCCGAAAGTGGCTGTGGTGGATTCATTAAGAGTGCAAATTGGTTTTTCGTGAGTGACACGAAAGGTGACGCAAAAGCGATTTGTCGTCACTCCCTAAAAGTAGCAAAGTAGCAAAGATTACCTTCGAGCGGAGAGGAGGTCAAGCGAAGGCGAGGACGTCGGTGACGACGTTGCAAAGCGAGGATCTGAAACGAACGAGAAGTGAGGAGGCGGCCGAGGAGGCGCAGATACCGCGGGAAACGAATAAATCATGAATAGTCAGCAGGAGCGTTGTAGAAGCAGGGGGGTTCCTATCACAGGGACTGGGAATGGAATAGATCACAACGAAACTATCACAGGAATACTACTGAAAACTCGGTTGAGACAACATTTAAATTAAGACGCGGAGCATGCGCGTATTTCGTCGTCCACGACCAATCACGAGTGCAATTTTAACATCTTTTAGGTTCTTCTCAGCGGCCAGCACATCCGAACTTCCTTTTGGGCAGCTCTGAGATCAGTGTCGTCCATTCACTAATCAGAATCGCCAACGCTTCAATTAGATACGAACGCTCCCACCGGCCGCCGTCGCCAAGTGGCCCTTTCATGCTCCGACAACTCCCAGCCGTAACCTTTCCTCCGATTCAAAAGAATTTGAATCGACTGATTTGCATGCGACGGCGCGTTCGCGTTTTCCAGATTCTGAAAGAACGTCGGGCGGGTTGGATCGATTATAACAAATGCTATTGAGAACTGACCAGAAACACCAGGGTTTAAAAATGAAAAAAGGGATCTAATGTTTTAAACGATTCATCTTATCTTTGGAGAGCTCCTCGGTTATCCTGAAAGGTCTTCAACTATGAAGTCGAACGGCTCCTCCAACGACCGTCGACTGTACAATTCAGGCGACTCCCGTTTATCGATGAGATGCTAAACGATATTGCCGCGTCTGCGGGATGATTAAGGGAAAAGGAATTGCGGCTTCTTGGACGCATATTCCGAAAGAAGGCACAAAGAACGCTGAGTAGAAGAAGTACATTTATCCTGCTACGTCGAGGTGAAAAAAACGACGAAGACGAAACCGTTCGCATTCTTTGCTGCTTTCGTCGACACGTGCTAAAATGAAAACATTCGATATCAAGCATTGAGAACGCGACGAGCGGAGCGTTGATCCCATCAGATTAAAGTGGAAATTAGAGGTTTCTTAATTTTGAATTCTTAGTGGTTTAAACAGTGTATGAACATAAATGCTGTACATATGCTATGTATGTACATATGCTTAAAATATGGCTAGATGTTCTTTTTGAATTTCAAATTTATTGATCTTAACAATAGTTTCTAAACACTTAAAAAATATGTATATTAATTTTCAGTCTTCTATCAATACTGTAAAGCATCGTAACCCTTATAAAATGAAAATTGTAAGGCAGAGATAACCTGACCTCACAAACCAAAAAACCTTGGTTTTTTTTTATCAAAGTTCCTCCGGTCTTCGATTCCCAAGGCTAATTCACCTATACCAAAATCAATCTCCAACTTGCCAAGCACGCTGGATAAATTCAAAAATGTAGCAAAAACTTTGCTCGCCGCGATCCGGAATCAAGGTCGTCAAAAAATGGCTTGCACGTCGGAACAAAATCAATTCGGTCGAATCGCGGCGCTTCGGTCGTACCACGGAGCGGCGGCGCCATCGTCGAAGGCGTTCTTTCCGCCCGTTGTCCGAACCCAAACGTCTTCGTTTTCGTTTCTTTTCAATGAATAATAATACAACAAACGGAGACGAAAGGAAATTCAAAAATTACGACCTTCAATTAGCATATCGCGTTCCTCGTCAGTCGCACCCCCCAAGCCTTTGCCGGAGCCTAGCGGCATCGACCGAACGGGTTTCCACGTGATCTTGGAGCCCCTCGGACCTCGGATACCCACAATTACGCACGAGGCGACCTTGGATTTCGCAGGTAAACGACGCCACGTTAGCCCCTGGGCGGATTAGAGCTGCTCCCACTAGCATTTCAAATCCGCTTTTTGAATTTTGTCGCACGCGCAATCATCATAGAACTTCGTTCTTTAAATCTTTCTGTGACAGCACATAAATCATCTGGTTGTCCGAGGAACAGCGTGGAGTGGCGAGGAGGCCGCCGGGGAGAAGTTCCTCCGGGACGCCGGCGACAAAAAAGATTCGAAGGAGAAGTTTTTTGTGTAATCGACGCGTGGGAAACGTTTTGAATGGAATGGAGACGGGGAAAGAAAGCGCCTTTGAAGCAACGACCATATGAGTGGGAACTATGGGATAGCAGGTCACTCGCGCTTTGTGGAAGACCATCGGGAAAAGGAACAGTCGTAGGAACTAATTTTTATAATCAAAGTGCAAATTTGATTTAATTTTGGATTAAAATATCCAAAAATTATTTGAAAATGTAAACATTATATTTAAATATTCAAAATTGAATTGGTTCTTGTACAAAGCTTAATAAACACTTAATTACTCTTAATTTCTTCAAATCATCAATTGCTTGTTTCTACCATTTTAATTTCTCAAACAATTTGATCGTTTTGCTTTTAAAAAAATTTACCAAAAGATGCAAAAAAACGAAAGATTGAACTAAAGACACTAGAACGGAACAGCTGACCAAGAAAACACAATGGCGTGTAAACACCAATCCAACAACTTCTTGAAGCCAGAGGCCACGGTTTAGGTCAAAAGTCGGGATCTGCATGGTCCAAACCGTCCGCTGGTCTCGACAGTCGCGCTGTAACACCGCGTAAACAAGCGCTGCGCGGCGGCCCGACTGACACCAATGCGAACGGAGCGCGAACAGCTGGAGCTGAGATCGGGCAAATATACAAATTAGTGGCGCTTCGAAAAACAGCAGCACGCGATGTGGTTGCAGGAGCCATATTGGAGCGGTTGACTCAGCGCTTTTTCGTTCAGAACGCTTGGCGTCCGAGGCTTGGAACAATTCTGTTTTGGTTTCCGACCGGAAATGCGAACAAACAAAATATTGGGCTCGTGCATCTACATGTGGACTTCAAATTTTAATTTGGGCGCGATGCAATGTTTATAAATCAAACAAAATTCTATTTTACATGCTATTACAACCCGGACAGGTCTAATTCATGGCTATGGCCATGGCCAAGAATTAGACCTGTCCTTACAATCCTTACTTAATCATTCTTTTATAGTTTAAATCTTACTGCTTGAAAAATTACCGAACACAGCGAATAGCCTTAATCATGAAACCCAAACCCAAATGGAATAGGCAGATTCAAACGTTCAAATCGCCGGCGGAGCAATTAGCGATTCGAATAAGCCCACGGCGGCCTCACGACGGCGGCAAGGATATCGTCCTCCTCGGCGTCCTTGGCCGCCGTTAGGCAGTGACCATTTAATGACCACCCGTTTGTTTACCGCTTGCAGCGCGCTTTTCGGAACGGTCTGCGCCCGACAGGCTTCCCTCGACAGCCTCGCGCGATCCTCGTTTGACCTTAGGCGCAGTTTGCCTTGAGCAGCTGACCACCCACTGATCTGAGGGACTTCGCGAGGAGCGAGCGAACCCGAAAATTACGCGTTCCAGGCCTAGGCAATTAGCAGGTATATTTTCGATTTGGCATTTTTAGGGTGGACAATTACGATTGACGACGACGGACGATGGTCACGCGAAGCGCGGCCGGGAAGCGATGACCGAGAATCGTAGTTCCAAGCTGATAACGGTGGATGGAGGGTCATTAAGCAGGGACGAGATAGCATGAAGACAGATGTTCCCACGCGGAAAAGAGCGCCAAAGAGCCCTGAAAATGCGATGATAAGCAACAAACACATTTAAATCTGTTGTGGTGTTGTTGATGTCCGGAGGGAAGCCAGGTTGAGGCCGAGATGATGGGAAATGTGATGGATTGCGGAAAACAACTGTAAACAGCATTTGGAGGAAGAGGAAGCGATGGGAGAGCGAGTGACCGACTTCCAACTGTACGACGCCTTCTTCTGTTATCAGTTGGACGCGGTTTCTGGCAGCGATAAACAACGAGAGGCGCGCTGGGGTCACAAAGGAGAGTTCCCGTTTTCAGGAGCCAACTGTACGGCTTCTTTGTTGCAAAATGGAAAAATGGAGACGGATCGGAAAGTGCAAAACGATAAGGGTCGAGAGGAGTTGAGGGTTTAGGGCTGAGATGTCAGTCAGCGGTGACAGGTTGGGAGGAAGGCAGGAGGAGATTATTCACTTAAAGGAAGCTTGACCACAAAAGGCATTGGAATTTGAGGTGAATTTGAATAGTAAAAAATGCAAACATCGTTATGCTGAAATAGTTATTCAAGTTTAGAGTTAACAGAAAAGTGAAACCCTAAAATTAGACACCCGGTTTGACAAAGATTTAATATGAAAGCAGTTACGGGAAAAACAAACTCTTCTAAATTCTAAAATGGTTGTTTTTTACAAATTATTTGTTTAAATAAAAATAAAATTTTTTTATGCGGTGCTATTCCAAAAGGAACATGACGTCGGCCGCTAAATCAACAATGAATCAATGTCGGAAAGATCAAAGCGTTTTTCATAAAACAAAAACTAAAAATCAGATGTCAAAAATATGATGCCGTGGGAGCCTCCAAAATAAAATATCTATAAATTTCTAAATTGAATCGCAAAAGAAAACCAACCTTTCCTCTCAGCACGCCCCGACCTTCTTTCGTCTTTTCGCAACACTTTTACAATCCTGTTGTCGATCGCTCAGATCTCCAAATCGGTCCTTCGAATCGTTTTATCGCACTTTGGGCGATAAAAGCCACCCAACGTCGACCAGTTGGCCAGATGAAAACGCGAAGTTTGCTGATCTCCGTATTCGGATCCTCCCGAACCGGTTTACGATTTCGCGACCCTCAGAGATACATTTCAGTCCTCGTTTCCGGTTCGAATTTGCCTTCGGCATTGCGCAATCGGCGGTGTTCTTGGAGAAGCCGGGAAAATAGGTTCGCGGAGGGAAACCGAGAGTTGAGGACGACCAAGGTGTGAGCAATTGCGCAATGACCGAGGCGTTTTCGTTAAGGTTAACTCCACTGACCCCGCCTATCGATCGGAGAGTCGCGGATAACGGTCGAGGACCGAGGGGGCCGCAAGTGGCATTCGCCCGCGTAATATTGTCCAACGAGAGGAGAGGAACAGATGGCCAAATGGGCAAACGCGCTTATATTCCTTTGTGGCAGAAGCCCGAAAAAAGTCCGAGCGTGGCGCAAAGGGCCAGTTCGAAAAGTTAACGAAGAACGAGTTGAGGTTTCGGACGTGAGGCTTTGACCTCCTCTGGTGACTCGAATACGTGAGGCTTTAAGCAGTTCAATTATGTTTAAATCTAAGTTAAACCACGTATGTCCAGTGCATAAAGTCACTCAATCTCACTTTTTGAATCCGTAAACGATACTGAAGACACCGAAAGAACCCGATAAGAGTCGTTCTCGATCACTCCATTTCTGACCTCTCCTCTTCTTCTCCCAGGACACTTAAAAGTCGGAGAGCAAACAAATCGGATTCAGAGGCGTCCGTTCCCGCAACCCTCTGATGTCCCCATCACAGCTGGACGTCGACGACTCGACGTGACGCAACTACCCAAAAAGCGCCATTTGGCCATTCAGGGAGTACCGTAACCCTTTTTTGCCTATTAGGCCCTTAATCCTGTCGTTCACACGGCCGTCGCGCGCTCCGGGTCATCGGCGATCAATCATCGTTTATACAAGATTTTATCGAATGAAGAGGAGAAGGCTTCTCGGTCACTCCACGACCGGGATCTTGGACAGTAAAAACGAGATTTTGGCGAAAATCGCGGTGCGATCCTCTCCGAGCAGCGAATCCACGTAGTCGTCGTCGTTCTCCTCCAGCGTCAGACCGAAGAACTTCTGCAGATCCGCGAGTTTCTCGTTCTGCAGACGATGCTTTTCGAGGGTCTCTGCTCGCAGAACCTGAATTCGAATGTCAACCACCAAAGCACACGTCCTCCGAACCTTTTCGGTGTGTAGGTTCTGCCTACACGCGGCCAGCTCGGCTCTTTCCTCCTTCAGCTTTGTTTTAACGTCGAATATCTAAATGTTTGCCTTTCGACTTGCACTCCAGCATGCTCATCTTTCATTTTACCTCATTTTTGAGCGAATTAAGCACATCGGTGTGTTGCGTGAGGGTCAAATTGCGGATGCGATCGGATTCCTCGAGTCGACGCTTCAGATCTCTCGCCGCCTTTTCGGACTAAAGAATCGCGAAGAGTAATCAAAGCCGATTTACCGCGAAAACCACGCTGAGGTGCGGCGCTTTCAACTCGCCGTCGCCCAACTCCGCACGACCACCACCCCGGATTACGGTACCTGCTTCTTCGACTTGCGCAGCATCTCCTCCAGTTTCTGGCGCTGGCCAACGATCGACTGTTTATCCTTTTCCACGTTCGCGATATCCAGCTTCAGGCCGACAATCTCTTCCTTCAGTCCGTCGATCTCCGCTCGTAGCTCCTTACCATCGTTTTCAAGCTTCTCAATTATCTGAAAATACAACTTCGACTCAAGAACACCTTCAATCACTCGCCTGCTCGTTGATCTTCAGCTCGCTCATCCGCTGGACCTTCAACTGCTTCTGAACATCCAAAACCTCGCGGTGGAAATCCATTTCTAGCTCCTTGCGAATGCTAAAATGACACTTTGTGGAACGGCGTTCTTTTCCAAGACGCTCAATCGGCACTTCCGCCCGATTTCCCCTGTTTTGACCCAGGACTCACTCGTCCCGCCACTCGACTTCCTTCTGGCGCCGTTCAGCCGGCTCCAGATCTTGACGTTTTTCGTGGATCTCCTGTCGCACCTCTCCGATGTGATGGCGCATATCCTCCACTTCGAGACCAATCGTCCATTCATCACGCAGGCGACTATCTGAAATCGGGGATTATCCGCGTTCCTAATCGCGGACACTTACTCAGCAATCGATTGTCGTTATCGAGTCGTTCGATTTGGCCCAAAAGCTCCCGTTCGTCGCTTCGCTGGCTTCGAAGTTGGTCGTCCAGGACGCGTCGGTAGTACTCGTTCCGATCGTCGAGGCTCTCTTCCAGCCGCAGAATCTAAAAAATGCACTTTATGGATGAAAGTGACGTGACTCCACGTACCTCTTCGGTCTGCTCTCTGAGCAACGTGTGCAGATAGAAGAGGATCGACTTGAAGCGGACGCTTCTGTCCCCGAGCGTCTTTTCGAGCGAGGTGACGTCAGAGCGAAGTTTGGAGATGGTTTCCGGAAACGATAGCAATCCCATTGCATATTGGTCTCGCGCAAATAAACTCGCACTTTTTTTGGTATTCGTCGCACGTTCGGTCTCGCCCGCCGTCTCACGGTGTCAGCCGCAAACAGCTATGTCAAAAAACGTCGCATCATTTCGCACGTTCGGTCAGCCATATTTTGGCTGTTTTCTCGGACAGGAGCGCACGGATCTCGAAAATTCCAACGGATTACGCCATTTGAAGCCGAAAGCTATTATCGATTGATACCTGATTCATGCGAATCGGTGAAAAAGACCCTTTCTTGACCCTGTTTTTAGCCTATTCTGACCGATATCTCAGCGCAAAATGAAAATCTCAAAAATTCCTCACACAAAAAGTTTGTGATGCTTATCACGCACAACGTATCCAAAGATAACTTCAATTGATGCAAGCCGCGCCTAGAACTATCGGTTTAAAGTTAGCCAGTTTAAATGGAAAAATGGTGCCTTTTTGATGCAATCACAGATTTCTCGAACAAGACGGAATTAAACGAAAATTCCTCTCACAACTTTGTAGATCGGCTCACTGCTGTTCGAAAGAGTCTGAGCTGAGGGGATGCCATGCTCTGCCGTCTTCAAACAATCGAGAAACAGATGCCCTGTTCAACGACAAGGGTCCCGACACGACAAATTCAAATGAATGAAACTACGATTGTTAAAAAGGTTAAATTCTTGGGCCGAATTGCCAATACTTTTGCGATTCAAATCACATTTCTGCGAATCGAATCTGTAAAGATGGGAAGAAAGCGAAAATGCTCTTTTCGGAACAACCAATTGAGGCTTTTCACGCACAATTCAACCGTGAAGACCGTCGCTATTCTAACATTAGAAGCTTCGAAAAGCGCATGAGAGCTGTCATAGACTCGTTGCAAGCACAGACGTACTATTTCGACAGATCCCCAAAAGGTGAAGGAGAACACCAAGTTTTCTACATTCCGCACTCGACTTCGCGGGGTTTTACTACTGCACGGCTCACACTACCGTGAGTGAGGTCCCGCCGCGCTTTGCATACGCCAATTCCGTGTTCGTACTGTAAGCAAACCGAAACGCTCGACCGCGACTTTGACACGCTTGACAGACCGTGAGACGGCGGGCGAGCCGAACGTGCGACGAATACCGAAAAAGTGCGAGTTCATTTGCGCGAGACCAATATTATCGACTCTTTACAACCCTCATCGAGTCACCCGCCGAGAAATAAATGCTTTTCAATTTTCAAAACGAAAAACATTTGCAAACCGTAGAAATACATTCCAATTCAGGGATTTCTCAGCGAGAGTAAATAATTTGCATTTTTCGGTGGAAGTGGATATTGCGAGAAACACTCAAAATAAGCTACCAAAATGCGCATTTCGCTCGCTTTTCACTATAAATTCTGATGCTCACTTCTGAGAAAACTATTCCTACGGAACCCAATCGACTCACCAAAAACTTCTTCGTTGCGTCGCCATCTTCGGCTCCGATTCGCGACCTCCACACCATTCGAGGCAAGAGATTCGTCGAAGTGGCGAAGAATCGCCGGCTAATGCATTACGTTTAAAATCCACTATGTTTAATGGGTGCGCTGGAGCGAATTCTCCGTAGCCCCTGAGGAGGACGAGGAAGTGGGCGCAACTGCACTCAGGTTCTAAGCCGCATGGTGTGATTCTAACACATAACTGACACAATAAGAAAAGCGGTGAATCTAGGAACAACAAACCAGAACGCAGAATCCACCCGGATCGAACTTTACGTTGTGTAGGAGCACGAGGCGCCCATGTGAGGACGTGGAAACTCGTTCCTGGAAGTACAATGTTTGATTCTGTTTTCTAATATGTAAAGAAAACAGTTTAGTTTTTGTACAAAATGTACAGTTTTTCAAGTCTTAGCATAAAATCGAATAGTTTGTTGTAGTCGTGAGAACGGCTCAGAAATACTTTTATGCAAGATAAGAAAGAAGTCTTGTTATTGACTTGTTTCTGAACTTTGCTGGCGACATTCTGAATTTTCCCAAATTCATGCCTTGTGATGTTTCCCACACATGGTAAATTTCTAATAGCCCCGATTGTAGAAGTCCGCCTTTGGTTTCTGTTCCTAAGAAAAACAAACGCTCATCCTATCTTTAGCTCCCATTTGCAACTCAGAACCAGTCTTCTCCTACAGTCCATTTCCTGCCATGTCGCTCTTCAAAGGCCATTAATCTCTGTTTCCTCTCCTCAACGTGCTCTCTGCTTTGCATAAAACCATAAAAACGGCTCTCCGCGATTGGCGAAAAAACGGGGATTCTCCTCCTGGCGAAGGTTCCCTGGGTCCACTCGTGGCGTCCTGAGCCGTTCCTCCGCGGACCAAGTGACCCATTTGTCTTCGGGCGACGTCGACAAATATCCTCCTGCGGCGGAATCATCTGTATTGTGGATTATGGATGCGATTATAATCTCGATCATCTGTTTCTTCGCTTTTCTGTATCCGATTTCGAGCTGTTTGTTGGGCGGCGTGGGGCGGCTGGTTGGAGGTCCTTAGGTGTGCGAGGATGCTTAGCGCGCTCTGTCAACAACCCGCGCAAACAGTAACCACTGACCATCGGAGATTACTCTCGAGTGATCGACGCATCTCTCGAATCTTTCATTATCTCTTCGGTGACCAAACAGAAGGACCCTTACTCCCAAAATTGGGCCTTGCACCCCTTCCGTCGCTGGACTGAACGGGGCGCCAGCGAGCGAACTTGTAATTCGCGTAATTCTTCCGCCGCCGATCGCGCGTGGAAGAATCGACTATTGTTTGTTGAAATCATTTAGAATGGCGAGAAAAGACTCGAGAGCCGATTGTGCGCGAATTTTACGTTTTCGAGTTAGCCGGCGGTTACTTATTTTGTTGTAGTAATTCCTTCAGACACTAGATGAGGACTTGTTCTGGCTTGTTGTGAATTCACCTTGAACCTTTTTTTAGGTTATTCGAATGGTTATGCGGTTTTTAGTCAACCACAAGACAAACGTTTCTCCACCACATCGCAATTCTTAATATTCTGGAGGTTCACCTGAGCTCTGAGATCCAGACCCGAGGCGTCCCAACCCACAATCCATCCGTCACATTTCGTGCTGTGGCTATAGATTCCAGGTCTCCTTTGTTTTACATTGTTATGTTAATTGCCGTTCGCAGTGCAGCTGTTTAATCAGGCGGAACCATCAAACTCTCCTCAAGTTCAGCAATCGATCATCGCATTTCTTGTTTAATTCTGGCTACAAAACACGTTCACAGTCCATTCTCGGTTTGTCCGTTTGTTCAGCTATTCCAGGACGCCGAGGGTCTTTCTGATCTAAGTCTAAGCCGATCCGAACCCAACCAGCAACGACCTCCAATCAACGTCTTCGCTATTAGCTGCTCCCCTTTTTGTTGTAAACGCTTTTCCTCTTTTCGCCACTATTGCGACTCAAACAAACATTTGCAGCTTCCCTCTAATCGAGTTTTCTTCTGTTGGCGCAAGGCGGAGAAGACGCGCCGAAAACCGGGGAAGAGTGTAGTTCGCAACTGGCCATCCAGCTGTCCATTAGCGTCTCGGACGCTGTTTACGCCGGAATCCAGAAGTCGGCGACGTAGTATTCTTACCGGATTCCGGCAAATATTCCCAAATTCGGTTTTTGGGACTCGTGGAGGAGCTTGAGTACACCCGAAAAGGCAAAACTCGGATTTTAAAACTGAGCTCCTCGGAAAATCTTTTTAAAAATATTTTTTGTGATTTGTTTGTTTTGAGATATTTATTTCATTCACCCTGCAGGAGATCTGTAATTAAGTGGAGTTCAATCGTCAGAAAACTGTCGCTTGGACATAGTAACCTGATCTAGAATTGTTGTGACAGGATTAGGAAGAGGTGTATGTCACTTTTAGAAGTCGGTCACAGTTGACAGCATTAATTACCTTTTTTTAAACTCTTATAAACAATTTGTTTTACCTTGTTCGGTTGAGTTTTACTTGATATTGATAGCTTTGAAAATCCTCACTTTAAAAACATCTTCGAGGTTCGATCATCAAGAGTTTTACAACTCTCCAAACTGTACCGTCCTAATGATTCACCCGTGCCACCAACGTCCCCAGCCACTCTCTCCCAATTCGGCACGCAGACCTCGTTTTCCTTGGGGGATTAATCATCCAAATGACCCTGTTCGTCCTTTGTTTGTCCCCGCTTCCCAAATTTTGCTCGATCATCGGTGGTCGTTTAAAAGCGAAAGATGTTCGTTTGAATACCTGAACGGTGCCTCACTTTTTAGGTCAATTCGCCTCTCGCCTATGGGGCTCTCCAACGTTCAATCCACAGACAAAAACCTCGATTTCCGCCTTTCCTCTGTTCTCCTCATCTTCTGTCACTTCTGCCCAGTTTTCAGTCGTTCAACCTGTTTTCCCGGTCCTGAGAACTTTCTCCTTTCCGCTCCCACTTATTATCCGATTAGTCCTCTCTCCCTAAACGCTTCTCTTTCCCATCTGCCCCCAAATCGCTTTCCTCCAAACGCGTAATTTCGAGCCTTATTTCCCCGTTTGTTCCTCAATCGCATCCCCGGCTTTTCCGATCACATCGATTTCCTAATGACGACCGCGTTCTCCGGCTTCCTCGTTTGGTCACCCGCTTTCCGGCTCGCGTTCCAGGGCCTCTGTTCCTCTGCTCCTTATTTGTTAATGTCTGCGGTCGTCCGCACGCGACGATTATTGTTTCTGTCCAATGTTTTGATGTTCGCCACGCGCAAATCAGATTATTCGTTTAGAGAAAACGCGCCAGGCGAAGAAATGACGTGAGCAGACGCCAGAGTTGCAGCTAGTTCTGAAGTAAGTTCGGCATTTGCATACAAAATCCGATTGGCCTTCTTAACTCAAATCACGCATTCAGATGAGTCGAAATTCGTATGCGCAATGGAACGGAAACGGAACGATGAAGTCCACCCTCTACGACGACTACCCCTGCTACGCGGCCCCTGACTTCAGCTCCACTCTGGAGAAGCCTCCCATACCGGTACGTTTGATTCAGATGGAGGTAATTTGTGAAAGAGATATTCTTCAGTTTACCCTAGTTGAAGGTAGCAAAATATTTGTGCTGTATTTAGTTTGTTCCTTGTTTTGATACTTACAAACGACTTTGCGTTTGTGTCGAATTTTGTGTCGCGTGAGTGGCTTGCACATTGCTAAAGTGTTTTAAATGTATTTTCTGAAATTTTGGTATTTTTTAAATTGCAAAATATATCAACATTGACATTTAAAGTTGAAAATTCGTAAACAATTTTCATTTGCAACTCAAAACACAACTTTTAGCTTTGCTTTTGGACTTTTTGGAAGCTTTTCGCCATGTTAAAAGCAAAACAAATACAAAAATAAATGTATGAGCGCCCCCAGAATTGAAACTCAAATCCGCGCGGCCGAAGGCCGCGCGCAATAAAGCAAACATTTTTTTGTATTTTAAAACGATTTATATTGTGAGACATTCTTTAAATTTCTCGTTTCAGGAGCACAACGTGGGCTTTCCATCCACGAACGACTCCTCAATGATATTCAAAACAGGTTCGACGGGAAGACCGTCGAGTAATCTCTACTTACCTCACAAAAAGCGGAAATCGAAGGCGAGGTAAGCGTGTGAAATGAAACTACTGACTCGACCGCCCTCCGCCTAACAACCTTCTCCCCCAGAAGCGCACAAATCTCGCTCGTCTTAAGGGGCTTCGTGCCTCCGGACGCAGTGCACTCACGCTTCACTCAATTATTATTCGGCCCTCAAAAAACACACGATAATCTTTCGGGCGCATCCTCTTAAGTCAGCAGGATCCCGCGTATAATTGAATTCCGAGAGCCTTTTGGCCAGATCGCCGCCGAATTAAACGTTTTAATTATCTCGCGGTTACCCGCGGGCGCCCGCCGCTTCTTCTCGCTTTCCGCAGCTCCCCTACTTCTTTTTGTCTTTTTTTCGGTTTCCTAATTGCCAATTAGAAGTTGGCACCGCGCGAAAACAGCGCACGAGGACCTCGGAGTTATTTGATATTCGAAGAAGACGAGAAGCAGGCTAATTAGGAGGACTCGCGGACCTCCGCTCTCCGGCTTTACGCCTCCTTGGTGACCGATCGCTTTACGATCCTTTTGTCACTTGGTTCTTTCTCCCCATGGAAGGTTTTTGCGCCTTCTGCGACGGTTTCATCGAGTGACGGCTGACAGCGGAAGTTCAACTGTCCCACAGTCCCGCCCAAACGGAGTTGGGGATCCCAGATAGCTCAGCCTGACCGTAACCCACATTGTAACACCTAGATTTTTCCTCAAAGACAACTTTTCTTATTTCTCGCGTTTCTTCCTCTATTTTGCCCGTCTTTGTCTACACTCTTGACCCATATTACACTGCGGCCAGTCTTAGTCAGAGCCCATTAAAATTGAAACATTTTGTTCTGAATGAGGTTGAGTGGCTTTGATTTATCTTCTGGTGTTGAATTCTTGCGAGCCAACCTCAAAACATTGTTTCAAGGGCTGTTTGGACAATTCATTGTGCGATAGTATTATTAGTCAACTTAAAAAAACTGTTTACAACAAACTTTTGTTAAAAAAAATCAGATTCCAACTTCAGGAACCCCAAAAATCTCTCTTGTCCTTCATTCGTGTTACCCACAAACATTTCCTTTCCCATTTTCGGCTGCGAAGCGCCGACCCAGAAGTGGGTTTAACAGAAAGTACATTCTAATCCACTTCAAATTACAACTTTCGCTCTTCTTCACACCGAGGGCCTCACTCCGACCTAGCTGTCACCCGACCACGTCCCAACCACTTCTGTAGCCCTCGGCGGGTCAACTGTCAGCGTCACGCTGGGAAGAGTCAGCGGGCGGACGTCGGCAGCGACGACAAGTGGCGGCTCCAGGGGCAGTTACAACAATCCGTCTAACTCATTTGTTTCAAATCATATGGCAGTGGAGAATGTCGTGTTACGTAGTATAAACACTGCGATCGGATTGGCCGCCGCTCGCCGCCCGAGGCCTGGGCCATCGGCACCCGCTCCCTGGCCGATCTGCGGTCCCATCAATCGACACGGAAAAAGTCGACAAGATCAATTAATTATTCTCGGGAGCCTCGAGCGGGCGATCCGACCATTCGGCCGCTCTCCTTATTTGTTTCTTTGCATTGTTTCCGAAACGATTCGGAGCTGTTGTAAATATTTTCCGTCCCGAAAACAGCGCCATTCCCCAAGGGCTACTAACGCCTTCCCTTTTATAGCTTGCTTCTCTGCACTCGAATCAAGGCCGAGACAAAAACGCGCCTCGAGCAGCGTTTCGACTTCTTTTCCTCATTCGCGAAAGACTCCAGTGGACGTCGACGACCCACCCGAGTTCGCGGCTTCCGGCGCTTGCGGGATTCTGCGCGTTTCTTCTCGTTTCCACGTTAGATCTAAGACCTTCTTTGTACAGGCAAGACTCAGTGGATTAGTGTAACAAGATGCTCGTATTTGCCGAGAGCGCCGTAGTTAGTAGAAAGTGACCCTAACCAGCTCGATCCTAGCTTCAATGCAAATTGTCCTCGAATTCCAAGCGTTGTTCCTCCGTGAAAATGAAATCCGTTGAGAACGGCGGCACTTCGGCCGCGTGGACCTCGTACTCGACCAGAAACGGGTTTGTCACACTCTTCTAAGATACCATTCCTCACTCTTCTCCAGTTTTGCTTTCCAGCTAAATTTCTAACTCCTTCGCTTATCTTCTTTCAAACCACTCGTTTAGGAAGTGTTTCGGCGCGCTAACTCGATTCGAATTCTGCCTTATCGTCTTCTCCAGCCTTCTCCTCCTCGCCCTCCTCGCCGTTTGTATATTCTGGTTGATTTTCCTGCAAGGCTACTTAATATTTACCGAAGGTAAGCCTAAGCGATTTTTCGCCCTGGCTAATCCCTTTTCAGGGGTCAACTTCAATGACATCCGACGCTCCCACCAGGGCCTTGCAGCCTCTTCCAGCTTCGACCCGAGCGCCAAGAACCACGATAACGTGGTGTGCACCTCGCGCGAGTGCGTCCGGATCGCCGGCTTCTTCGCCTCCAATCTTAACGAGAAGGTAACAAACAGGTTTAGAGGGCCATTACGCGTAACGACTGCTGCAGGTCGACCCGTGTGATGACTTCTACGAGTTCGCGTGCGGGAACTACGAACTCAGCAAGATGCTCCCGGCGAACAAACCTCTTCGACACACGATTTCCGACGTCCAAACGAGGCTCCACAAGCAAGTAAAGTCGGTACTCGAGGTAATCACTCGCCGCTTAATGACCCTCGTAAATCGCGCTTTCCAGGAGACGCCGCGTGCCGACGAAGAGCCCTGGGATCGGCTGGCCAAGTACTACTACCAGAAGTGTCTTCGCGAAGGTTTGTGAGCTCATACTGGACTTTGACGTTTGGGAAACAAATGGTCACGGAGAACCCGAGAAGGAGAAAGATTTTCTAGATTTTGCTCGTGGTGTAGCATTTCCCTTGACTTGATTTGCAACGGTTTGCAACGGATTGCCGCTCAGGGCAATCGTTGTGGTGGCCCGACCTCTTTTGAAATGTTGCATTTCCCTTGACGATTTGCAACAGCATTTGCAATCATTGACGCTTTTTCACGTGCACTGAAATCGCTGCTTTACCAGAAATGATTCGGGCTCGCTCAAAAATGCTCAGAGCCCGTATGGAGCTAAGGGCGGCTTAAACCAAAGATTTCCTCAACGTGGACCAAAATTATCGTATAGAGAATATTTGCCATTTATTTTCTGTTTGCGCTAGCCGTAGATTATCAGAAGCCGGAAATCAAGAAACGCAGAAGCCTGGCTGGCCGTTATATATGAACGTTATCCTACCCGGATTTCTGATAACTTGGTTTCATTTGGCCAAATTGAGCGTTAGACTATTAATTTTTATGACTAATACCACGGGCTTCATATCTTCACCGCGCGTGATCTTCGGTAACCAAATGAGCCATCCAAACTAATCGTAACAGATGCCCAACAAATCGAAAGCTGTAATTTCGTAGGCTATGTCGATAAGCCTTATCGAAGTACAAGTTTAGTTATGAAAACCGTTAATGTACTACCCAAACTTGTTTTCACAGTGCTACGTCCTCAAAGCACGTGAATTTGATCAAGATTGGAGCATTTTGGTCGAAAATAAGCCAGGTTAAATTTGAATAATGGATTGGGTCCCGCAACGATTTCCCTGCGCAGCAGTCCGTTGCAAATCGTCGAGGGAAGTGAGTGCGTACCGATTTCGCCGAAAGCAAACATCGGTGGTTCAAAATTGTGTTTTTGAGCCGCTTTTCAAATATCTGTTTTGCTTCGAAGCGCTTTCGGAACGGTTGCACACTGCTGGAAGAAACGTTGAATTTCGGATCCTAATGAAATCTTCCGGAGAATTCATCGCTGCTTTCATTATAATAACCAGCTTTCGTATCGCATATTCGGTTAATGGAATTATGATTCTGTTATAGATATCCTGGACGAAACAGGCGCGTCCGCCTTTCAAGAGCTTCTGAAACGGGTTGGAGGATGGCCGGTGCTCGAGGGGGACAAGTGGAAAGTGTGGGACCACGGCTGGGAAACTCAACTCGCGTTGCTGTTGAACCAGACGGGGGTGAACGCCGTAATCATCGAAGTCGCCGTTTCGCACCACCCGTCCGACTCGAATTTGACGATTATTGAGTTGGATCAGCCGAAGTGGGGCGCAGGGTCGAGATGGCCTTACCTCTCGGGAGTCAACGACCCGATGATCCTGAACTACACGCAGATGATGGTCGAAACTGCTGTTAATTTAGGTAAGGATATTGCAAAGAGAGGGATGTTCAGAAGGAATTTGTTTCAGGAGCTGACCGAAAAACCGCCGAAGCCGACATGAAGGAGGCCGTAGAATTCGAGCTGAAATTGGTGAATTTTTCAGCGGACGAGATGATCCGTAGGGACCCCGAAAGGAGCAACAACGCCTACAACCTTCGGAAACTGACGGAGGCTTTCCCATATGTACCGTTTTAATCCTTGACTCGATATTCATGTATATTCTGTTTAGATCGATCTGAGGCAGTACGTAAACAAGCTGTTCGAAGGAATCGCAAACGTGACCGAGGAGGACACGATCATCATTCGCGAGATCGAGTACTTCAGGGGCATTCAGGTATAAACCGTATCGCATTGATCGCATCCTCTCAACCCACAATTCTTCCGTTTTGCAGCACATTCTGCAGTCGACGAGGAAACGAGCTATTGCGAACTATCTCGGCTGGCGCATCGTCCAGGGCTTCTCGCCCTTCCTCCCGCCCAAGATGCGCGACCCGTTCTACGAGTTCAAGGCGAACCAAACCGGGATGTTCAACGCGCCGATCCCAGACCGATGGGAGGATTGCGTCACGCTCTCCGTCATTATGCTCGATATGCCCGTGGGGAAGCTTTTTGTTGAGCACTTTTTCGACAAGGAATTCGCCATGAACAAAGTAAAAAAAACGTTTTTCGAACGTTGAATTAAAAATTGGATTTATAGATGACAGAGCTAACGTCATATTTGAAGTCCACGTTCATCCGTCAGCTGCACCAGCTGGATTGGATGGACGACGCCACAAAGAAACGCGCCATCGAAAAGGCGCACTTTATCCAGTACAAGAGTGGCTACCCATTGACGTTGTTTAACAAAACGTGGATGGAGGAGAACTGGGGATTTGTAAGGAGAAGGATGACTATTGCTTCAAAGAGCCGTTTTAGAAAGAAACAACGGGCACGGAGCCCCTTTTGGATCTTTCCGTGCGGATAAAACTTGCTCGAGTCCGCGAGGAGCTGGTGCGCCTCAAGCAGCCGGTCGACAGGTCGCTGTGGTTCCAGAGTCCAGCTCAAGTGGATGCGTTTTACGCTCCGAACCTCAACGAAATGAGTGGGATTACGAAACAGTTTTTCTAATCAAGTTTGGTTGTAGTATTCCCAGCGGGTATCATGCAGTTCCCGTTCCTTACGGTGGGCGTCCCCAACTACGTGACCTACGCAATGGTGGGCGCAGTTGTGGGGCACGAAGTTTCACACGCCTTTGACGACCAAGGAGGCCGATACGACGAACTCGGAAACCTCCATGACTGGTGGGACGCGGAAACGGCGCACAAATTCTTCGAGAAAGTTGAATGTTTCGCCCGGCAGTACGACGCCGTGAGGGTGGACGAGGTCGGAGTTCACCTCAACGGTCGCCTCTCGCTCGGCGAGAACATCGCGGACAACGGAGGCGTCAAAACGGCCTACGCGGTATTTTGAACTTGGATTACCGGCATCGCAGTTTATTTTAGGCGTACAAATCGTGGTTATCGAACACGACTTCGAGCGAACCCGCGCTTCCTGGGTTCCAGAACTTCACGAGCGATCAACTCTTCTTCCTTGCCTACGCAAACGTAACATTGTTCAGGTCGAAACCTTACTATCAACTCTATGAATTTCAGAACTGGTGCTCAATGGTCCGGCCGAAACACTACGTGCAGCTGATCCTCACGGACGTCCACGCGCCGGCCAAATACCGCGCCGTGATCCCTCTCAGAAACCGACCCGAATTCGCTCGAGCCTTCAACTGCGTACCTGGCACAAAAATGAACCCCGTCAATAAATGTGCCGTGTGGTGACCGGGAAGCGACCCTCGCTGTTCTCCTCACGATCTCAGTCTTTAATTGCCCGAAAACTTGAAATTCTTTGTCTTTTCTCGATACTCAAGGGCTCTTCCCCTCCTCAAAAACGTTTTTCTAGTCTACAATAATCGTCACGGATTCCTGTATCCTGTTTCTCACGTCTTTTGTGCGTACGAGTGTACATCCCAGAATTATATACTTTGAGCTACTGTAAATGTCGACGAAGAGTAGTAAAATATATTTTCAGTTTTTTACGTTCGCCGCACTGTAGCACGGATCTCTGTTCATACATCCTTGAAGTGTGGTTCGCTCATATTCATAGGCAAAAACCCTGTCAAGTTTAGATTTACAGCAAGCATGACAAGCCTCTGGTGACGATCCGGTCGTATATACTTTCGCTGTCCGTCGCAGCACATCCGGAAGAACGAACCATGACACGACAAAAAAGATTTTTATTTCAACCGTGAGCAACGCGATTTCACTTTCGTTAATTGTGATTTACGAGTGGAAAGTGCAAAACAAAGGAATCGGCGCGCGGTGGCGTCAACGCGGACAAAGTTACAAAGCGAGACCCGGCGACCTCCTTACGAAGCCCGCAAACCGGTCGCCGAACCGCCGCAATCAGCTTGAGCCTTCGACGCTCCTTTCGACGCACGTTTTTTTGAGGTGAATTGATAACGCCGAGAATCCGAACCTGACTTCTCAGAATCTAGAACCGAAACTGGCAAAAAGGCTTCGGACGCCGAAAGATCCCATTTAATGAAGTCGACGCGCGTGCTCGAACGACTGCGATCCGAAGAGAATGGCATGATTCCAGGAATGCGGGAGTTGGATGTCGACAAAAAGTCAAATAAGTAGACAGGGAAAATAAACGCTTTGTTAGGTTTAGTGGGTATCTGAGAACTCTTATTAAATCCATTTTCTATAGGCCAATTTTATGAGATCGGTAAAGAGATTCTCTACAAAGGTAAACGGGGCATTGTGTTCCTCTTCCGAACGCTGGTCTTTACGTACTCTGATCCTTTCTACTTAATTTATCCCTAATTCGGATGGCAATCGATCTTTTGTGCTTCTGCTGCTCTTCCGCCACTCGAAACTTGATGAATTCACTTTCTGATCGGCTCAATCACCGGAGGCGTTGGAATCCCGAAAGGTCAGCGTGGCTGGGCTCTCTAATCCCGCTGCGCCCTCCTACCGGTCTCGATCTTCACTTCGCTTTCGTTGAACCGTTTGCGTCGTTACCCCTACCCGACTCCCCCTTTCCGATTTGCGTCGATAATCGCGCGATTCCCAACATTTTCTTTAATTATCCATGAAAACCGTTCATTTGATAACCTTTCCAGGATGAGATCGATCGTGCTGCTCTCGGCGCTCTGCTTCGCCTCCTCGTGCGCTTTCTTCTTTCCTCCGCTCGGCGGCGCCGACGTCTGTAGCTGCCAACCAGCAGCTTCCGTGTGTCCTCCGGCTCCCGCTTGCCCTGTTCCTCCTCCAGGTAAAATTCAGCCGAGAATCTCAACTATAGTTGTGGTTTCAGCTCCAGTATGTCCTCCTCCTCCCTCGTGCAGAGGTTGTTCTGGGCCGAGTTGTGAAGCGCCTCAGGCGCCTTGCGCAGGAAATTCGTGCGGAGGAATCGTAAGCGGTTGTTCTGGTGGACCTGCTTCTGGATGTGGAGAATTCTCCCAGCCTCAGGTAATCGTACGTGACGAATCCCACAGTATGAACTGGCTCTTTTCAGTTCCCCTCGTTTTCTATCCAGCAGCCACAGCCGAACCTTCCCCCTGCGGCCCCCGCGCTCGCTCCGGTCCAGTCTCCTCAGTCCCTCCAGCAGCAGTACCAGCAAGCCGCTCCTCAACAGTACCAACAACCCGTCCAGCCTCAACCTCAGCTCCAACCTGTGACCCAGCCTCAGCCTGTGCAGCAACAGCAGTATCAACATTCTCCTCCTCTCCAGCAGAACCAACCCGTAAGCTGAACTACCGTAATCTAATCATTGACAATTTGCTTGATCCAGGTCGCCGTCGAAGCCTCTCCCTTGCGCGCTGAAGGATACTCCTCGGGCGAGTACGTGCACTCTCCCGTCCCAGCTGGCCACAACGCCGCCGGAGAGAAGCTTCAAGAAGTCGTCGAAGAGGCTGAATCGAACACTCTGACCATGGAGTTCTTCGAAAAGGTCTCCTCCAACGAAACTATTAGTCACGAGGTTTCCGAGGCGATTCCTCTTTCCGAGCTGAAAATCACCGAGGACCCTCTCTGCAACAACGAAGACCTCCGCAAATTAATGATCGACGTGAGTTTGTTTTTAGACTTGCGCTGACCTGTTGTTGAAAGCTAAAAAAATCTTCTAAATTTCAATCAAATTCCTTTTATTGTCTTGGGAAACAAGTAATTCTTGTTTTGCAAATTTCCACGGTCAAAACAAATAACACCGTTTTCTCATTAATTGGATAGCGATTAGATTTGAATTCCATGTATATTTTCCAGTTTAATTCATGGCGGCAATTAACATTTTTCAGAACATCGACGACAACCTGAACACCGCGAAGCGGCTGATTCAGTTGGCAGCTGAAACCGCCTTCGGCGGCCGCTTCGATGTCATCTGCGCGAACAGCGACTTCTCCTATATCACGAACACCGAACTCTACTGCCAGGAATCCAAGGGCGACGTCAGCTGCTACACTTACCGCCAGATCTGATCTTCCCTCCCGTTTTCAGTCCCTCTGCTCAAATTTCTATTTATTTTTAACTTATTTCCAGTGAACTCGACGCTCCCTTGATTCCATAATTGTCTCTTAAATGTGTATGAATGAATTAAAACGGATAAATCTGTATTTCATAGATACGTCTTCAAGGGACACAGAGTATGTACAAGGGTCGGAGGGAAGGCCTGGATGCGGCTCAAAATAGCGTTCCTGTGGGAGGAGAACACTAAAACACCCGTAATGAGGTCGGCTTCTCCAAGGAAAGCCGCGGGGAACGAATCGACGTCGCTGCCAAACAAAGTAATAATAATAAAATTAATAATTACAAAGCAAACATCTATAAAGTCCGCGTGGAATCTCAGGTGGCATCAATAAACTCCGCTTTTTCTAACGATCCGCCGTTGCGGGAGATAAGAGCGCCGCCCCGATCTGCTTGGGACAAGGCCTGAAATGGAGCATGGTCAATGAGAATCTCTGAGAATTTCCCTCTCACCATTCTAGAAAGTCGACGGGGCGGAACTCGTCCTCAGTGCCCGAACCAAAAGATTCGTCGGTCTCCATCTCGTCCTCCTCTCCCTCTTCCGAGTCCCCGGCGCTCTCCTTTGGTCGGATCGGCTCGCAAATGCTAGGATTGTAGTAGAAGAAGGCGAAGTTGTGCTCCAGGCGGCCTTTCTGGATTGTAAGATCCACGTAGCCCTCGTCACGCTCAAAGACCATTTCAGTCTTGCACTCGTGTTTCGTGGCCATCATGTGCGAAAGCAGCTGCATCGAGAAGATCAACTCGTTCCTCATTTGCTCATCCGAGATATCGTAGTTCCCGCAGCAATAGCTGATCTGGATGTTTGTTTCGAAGTGCATCTGGGCAAGGTGCTGGGCCGCAAAAGCGACATCCTCGCGGGGACAAGCATGGAAAAGTTCCTTGAAGGTCTCGCGCATTAGATCCACGTGCAGCGAGAGCGAGCGCAGCTTTGATACAGTTTGCGGGGGCGTCAGCTCCAGAACTCGGCGCAAGTAGCCTCCAGGATGGTACGGCGATGCTCCCAGAAGCGGGTCTGAGGTACTGGGCTTGTCCATCGGCGACCAGAGCCGTGGTGTGACCATGTCCTTGACGATGACCACGATTTCGTGGATCTCGTGGAAGGTGGCGTAGAGAAGCGGGAGGTTCGCCCGCGTGAATTTTTTCCGGAGTCGATTCCGCCTGTTTTCTATGAAGCAGCTTGAAGATTCGTCACTGATCTGAGAGGAAACCGATTAGGAGAGACCCTCAGAGGGCGCTTTTACCTGCAGCGAATGGAAGTTTCTCAGAGAACGGACAAGCGCGAGATTAATGAATGAACTGCATTGCTGAAATAAGAGCATTATTGCTGGGGAATAGAGATAATTTATGAGCATATTCTTCCGCTGCCTTTGTTTCCCTTTGACTTCTGTTCGCCCACCGCACGTCAACCATATGCACACATTAGGTCTTAATTACAGTGTGCCAATTGTTGCAAATTCCGAGCACGTCCCTTCAAGTGTCAAGCGCGGCGCGCCCATCGGGGGTCCTTGATTCGCGTGATTGCGCCCTCAAATCCCTCTCGCGGCTAATTGCACACCTACCATGAAACTGCGGAGATCTTCGAAGTCGAGATGGTCGCCGATGCGTTCGAGGAGTTCGTCAGGGAGTCGATTGAGGCTCGGCCTGGGATCGCGAGAGGCGGACGAGGGCCCCGGTTCCGAGCGCCTTCTGGGTCGTCGT
Source organism: Steinernema carpocapsae (assembly GCA_000757645.3). Taxonomy (NCBI): domain Eukaryota; kingdom Metazoa; phylum Nematoda; class Chromadorea; order Rhabditida; family Steinernematidae; genus Steinernema; species Steinernema carpocapsae. The sequence continues at coordinate 305,418 of AZBU02000003.1, forward strand.
TCCATCGTCGTCGTCTTAAAGGAGAACAGGTAATGAGTACGCCGTATACAAAGAGAAAACACGGTCGGAGGTATTTACGCGAAAAATTTATTACTTGGAGCAATAAAAAAGGCAATAAACGAAGGGGCCACCGGAGAGGTAAATAAACACACGCCAAAGGATCGCCGGCCGATGTCATTGGATCTGAGTGGTGTCGATCGTCGATCCGACACGAGTCAATCACCGCTGACAGCTAGTTCGGCTCCCGGCCGGCTACCGTAACCCGATCAGCCGGTATCACCGCACCGACAACCACCCGCAAACGGCAGATTTCGAACCACTTTTAAGGAGGCGCCGAGAAGGCGAACGTCGGAGATTGGCCCACCGGCAATTAATCCGTAAAGGTCGTCATCGCCGACGTTCCCGACGCGTCGCCGTCCGGGACAAACACCGTAAAACGCCATTAGCTCAGCGAAATATAAAAAAAATAATAAAAAATTATATATTTGTTATAATAAAAGATAGCATAAATCTGCGTGCGCCAATGGCACTATAAACATCGTCGCGTGCTGCACGATTCTTTATGAACGCCAACGAGCTCCGAACGCTGCTTCGGGGCCTATAAAGCCCGCGAGCTGCTTTACTGTTATCCGCGCGACGCGTTTATGATACTCCGCAAGTCGGTCCGAGATTCGGCCGAAGTGATTAAAGCGGCCGATCGGAAAATCCGAGTCGATGCGCGGAGGAGGTGATAAGTGTGTCCTAGAACACCGGTAAAAGCGAAATGATAAGCACAGATGAGGAGGGAGGTTAAGGGTCCAGTCATAAACGAGTAACATCGGGAGAGGATGGGCTGCTGGACGGTTAGGAGCTGTTGACAGCCGCGGAACGAGATCACGAGAACCTATGGGTATCGGACAGTTCACCTAAGGGCGCTGGAGTCGTCGAGCACATAGAGCGCAACGATCGGTGGCTAATGGCCGACTGCTGTAAAATTGAATCGTTTGGTGGCGTTTTACAATAGGAGCAACCATAAAAATTTTCCCCCTCGACTTTATCTCCCATCTATCTGCACTAAAATAAGCACAGGCAAAGTAAAGTGCCTTTCAAAGTAAAGCAGCGGTGATCTTCACAAGGAGGCGGTGAAAACAAACCGAAAATAGGCGAACGAAGGAATGTAGGGAAGACAGATCATACCGGGCTAGAATACAGTACGCAGAACAAGATGACTCGTAGTCGACTTTAGGAGGCTGCAAGAGGAGAGTGGAGGGGTTGAAAGGAAGTTAAACCAAATGTCGCCCCTTCTTCCCGAAACGATCAGAAAGGGGTGCAGCCAAGGCCATAAATCGCAATGGCCGTTGGGGATAGCAGTGATGGAGGCAGCAAGGACGACCACCAGGAGCCGCGGAATGGAGCAGTCGAGGCGAAGACGGTCGGCGAGGAGAATTGACGGATTTTATGTTTTGTCTTATCTGCGCCATTTCCTCAAAATCGAGAGTTAATGAATCATAAAAGCATCATGCTGCGCGGACGACGTCGCCGCGGCGGCAGCGGTAGGAAGAAGACGAGCGGACCGGAGCGGCCCCACCTGTACGTCTTCCGAGGATAATTGCGGCTTTTCGCGCAGATGTGAAAGCTAATGGGAAGACGTCAGGGCGAGCGAAGGGAGGCGGAGGCACGAGGTCTTACCGTAACGCCCCGGGCCGCGTGTGTGTTCAGCGGCTCACAAGGTTTGCGCAGTGGTGACGGCTGCCCGGGACAAAAACAAAAGTGACAAGTTGTCGTCAAGTGGACGATAAACACAGGAAAAGAGAGTACAGGCATGAATGAGGTCTTGTTTGAATATTGCAATTGAAAACAGAATATTGTTTAAAAAGGGAAAATATTCTAATATCTATCAATTTCAATTTCTTTGAGAATGTCACTTTTTTGACGAATTTCTAATCCTGGTTCAGCACTAGAAATAAAAAGCAAATTGAGGAATGTGGAAAGCCAGTGGATAATTTCCGAATTCTCGGCTTAAGCGTGAAGCCCGGCCGACCGCAAGTTGCAGTGCCGCGGAAGCCGCGGCGGGTGACCTCTTCGGCAGCCGTCGTCCCTGGCAACGGGTCTTCGCCCGAGGCGTCAAATACCGCTTGATCATCAACGCTCTATAGAGGAGGTTTAGGAGGACAGTCGTTATTATCTGAAGCTTGCATACGACAACAAACGAAACAGCGAATCAGGGATTATCCGGGGTCTACGTAAGGGACCGAGGACGCGTCGGATTGCAAGGTTTCCGCTTTCTTGTGACGGAGATCAGGAAAACGTGGGAGAGGACCGAAAGGTGCTCGGATGACCTCGCCAGTTGTAAACAAGTGGACAAGTTGGTTCTGACCACCGGAAGGAGGCGGAGGGCGCGGATTAGGGGGGAGTCGAATATCAAAGGACGCCACTCGAGAAGTCGAAAGTGTCGCCGCGACCTTCGAGAGGATAATTCGTCGCCAAATCGTTTGTTCGCCTCGGAGAATCGCGGAGTAAACAAATGGGAGTTCGACCGGGTGCACTTGGTATCCGGCTCGAAAACTTCAGGAGCCGAGAGGCGCGGGAAGGCTACCTTCACGCTCCTGGGATCGGAAGTGCGATTGTGGCGCTGGAATGGGAAAACTTGCGTGTCAACAGAGGCGTGAACGACGACCGTCGGCTGCTGCGGGGAAGAACTTTTAATACGGTAAACGTCAAAAGAAAGCTGATTTCTACGTGCCTGTCGAAGCTAAACGCCACTTTATCCGGGAGCTCCACTGTCACATGGGGTGAACGGAGGCCGGAATCTGTAGGAAGGATATTTCGGTCTTAGCAAGCCGATTGAAAGATCCAAAACTTTGGAGGAAAAGCGGAGTAAACAAACGAATAGTTGACGGGCGAGCGGCTGGAAGGCAGGAGATCAAGGAAGAAGAAAGAGAGTGGGTTTGCCCAATAAAGGCAGTCGGGAGGATTTGGTCGAATCTCGCAGAAGGCCGAATCGACGATGACTGATGACGATCGCCGGCCGGACCGCCGGAGACGCGTGCCAATCGCGCGGAATCTGCTCGCGCGGTTTCGGTAGCTGTCGCTGCTGTCGTCGGTTCGAGTGCCATCAATCTTCGCTGCTGCCCATAGATCACGTAACAAATCGCTCGATAAATATGAGCTGAAACTTGCACTGCAGCGCCTGTCGACTCGCTCGGGCCGAGCGCCGCCGTCGCCTGCGGCGGTTCCGACGCGTCCTCTCGAAGAGGACTCGGTGACCACGACCCACAGTAGGCAGACCCTCGAGGTCACGCCCTGGAGGTGGTGCGGCTTATTGTGGTCTTGGGAACAGAGGCACTCGAGGTTCACAGGAGGGCGCCGAGAGTCCCGGAGAGGTTGAGGATCGAGTGCAATGGCGCAGTTGCAATAGTCTAAACATAATATTAAAAAACCGGTAGAAGATTGCCATGAGAATCAATCACAAAAAGAATCAAATCCATCTTATCACACACCCACAGGGACGTCAAAGCGCTCTCTGATCGAAGAAGAGCGCCGTCGGCGCCCCTCACAAGCTCCTGCCTGCCCTGCTACCGAACTACTGAGAACGACCGTAAGAACCGGGCGACAGACCGCGACTCCACAGAAGCCCGAGAAGAAGTCAACAAGCGACTTGGGACGCAAACAAGACCGGACGTGGTCGAGACGCAGGCTAGAGACGGACGTCCGAGCAAGGAGATCGTTATCGCTCAGGAACAAGATTGGGATTAACACTTTGGAGGACGGAATGCTAATAATATGATGGTCCTTAGATGGTGGGAACACGATCGAGCATAGCTTGGTCAAATGCTTAGCTAGGTAATTAAAAGAGTGTGACCAGATGGACGCCTCGGGAGTCCTTTCGTGGCCGAGTCTAAAATTTCACGTTGGCGGCTTTCAGATATTCCACCACAGCCACCAAATTATGATTGAATACTCGCACTCCTAGAAATTATGATGGAAGACTCGCAGATTTCTCCGCTAGTTCTCCTTTGGCGACGTAAAAAGCGCCACTCTATCACTTCGCTTCCTTCGCTTGGCGTACCGTAGCCTCCACACCGAGAATCCGTTTACGATCTGTTAGCCGAGTCGTCGTGGAGTCAGGGTGGGCGCAGGTTATCGGTAATGGGTGTCGTAGGTTATTTACGATCGCTCATTTAAAAGTGACCGCCGCGCGACTCTTTAATGTGTTGCGCGAACCAGCAACTGTTACACCAAATCCCTCCTCGTCATATCCGAACTTGCTAATTCCCAGGCCGCTTTCGGCCGCGCAATCGTCGTCCCAATCGCCTGTTACAGCAATTATGTTTGCTCCATCAGATAGTCCCGATCACTCACGGCCCGATGGACAAATTGAGGACACGAATGCATAGGCGAGGGGGTAATTATCTCCGCTGTACGCTAAAGACCCGTTCCCAAATCACGGAACCATTTAATAATAACTAAGGAGTGCACAGCATGCTCCTAAGCGGCTTACCTATCGCTGGGGGCAGATGAAGAGCAGCTGGCTAACACAGAGAAACCGCTATCGAGCTGAGATATGCGGAGGTCTAATTAAAATGTGACTGGCAGGACGACGTACGTGGGGTCGATGGGTGCCCTTTTCAATGGATCAATCCGCTCGGTTTAACGATTAACGTGGAAAAATCCTATACAGGTCTGCTTTCTAAATTCAGAAAACCCTTAATATCACATCCACTTAAAATAAAATAAATATGTTTATTTACATGTTCTCAACATAAATACTGTATAGCTCTTTTTTCTGTACAAGTTGAAAGTGAATCGATGAGGAAAATTCGATTGAGTTAATATACCAGTCTGCTTCACCGAAGTTGAAGATTACGGGACTAGATACTGAGTGTACACTGCATACGTATCTTGATATGCGCTAGGGTTGAGTAAGCTTCACCAGGGAAACGGGGTTCAAGGGCTCCGAGATCGTTTTCGCGAAGTCGGGCTCAGGTTCACTCGAAATGGACTCCGAATGGGAATTCTTCTGAAATGAGATATCGGGGTCCGAAGTTTGGAATCGAAAGCTAACGTTTTTGGGCGAATGGTTCCCAATGACCAGATTATTTGATCCAGGAGGTTCGTGTAGTTGGACACCGTAGATTCGGCCTGTTTTATGCGAGGCGAAGCTTTCGTATCATAGGTTGACCAATCACAAGAGGTGAAGAAAGGGTGGGCACGGAGGTCGTCGTCAGAAAGACGTTCCTGGGGGTTTGTAATGAGCAATCTAAACGAATGGGTTTCCGGCCAGTGGTTAAACAAACCGTGTGAGTAAATCGTGGGCAGCGAAGCTGATGTCGGCGTTCGGAGGAATCTGAAGCTCACAAACGGTGTAGTTGGAAGGTCCGTGAGGGTTGATAACGTCGAAGGGACGCCGCAGAGGAGCTCGTAGCAGATGAGTCCGACCGAGAAGCGGTCCACAGAATCCGAGTGGATGCCATTCACTTTTCCAATTTCTAATTTAAATTTAAGATTGCCCTCAAGATCATTCTGAAGATACCTGGAGCGCAGTATCTCGCTTCCTTTGAATTCCGGTTGATCACTTGCTCCACATTTGTCCAGCGGCTTTGGTAAGTCAGCTTTAGGTTCCCTTCCATGTCAACAAGAAGATTCTCAGGTCGTAGGTCTCTGGAACACAATTCTTGTCGAGCGCAAAAGCACATCATCATCGCTTACCCTACGATCACGTTTTGGGAATGGAGCACGTACAGGGCGCTGACGAGTTGGGCCATCCAGTGCACAATCACCGCCTCTGGCAACGTTTTTGACTTCGACCATTTGTGACCCATCGTCAACTTCGACCTACAGTACACCAAAGCTTCTTCTAGGTTCATTTCGGACCCTTCTAAACGCAAACTAAACTATCCATTCGGAATATTCATCTCTACTCACCTTTCTGGGACAAAGTACGACGACGGACAGCGTCGCAACGCTCCAAATTGATCCTCGCAGGTGCTTCTTCGTCCGCATCGACTCGCTTGGACCTGGGCAACTCGTCCACGGAGAATTTTTCAAAGCTTGCGTTGAGAGTGCTGTTGCTGAGCACAGTCCTGAAGGGCAGATCTTCGTCGTTCGACGAACTCTCGTCAAAAGGTCGAAGTCGGTGAAACGCCGAGGAAGACGTGGGCGAGAATCCGGCCACCAAAGAAGCAGCGGCATCGACCCCGATGGGGCAAATAGTGACGCCTTCGACCGAATCGATGCTATCTCGAGCGTTCGCGTGCTGTCGGAGAATCGTGTCGAACGCTGCGTTTTCATCTTCTTCGGTGGGGTCATAACCCACGGAGAAGCTCACTTTACGACCTAGAACTACCACTAATACATCACTGCCAGGGCTGTGCAAATTTTGACTTTTAAGGTTTCGACTTTTAAAAAAAGTTTTGAGCTTTGATTTTTCGTCAAACCTCAATTCAAAACTCCCCGAAGGGAAAACCCTGCGCAAAGAAATGTGTTATGAACGAATGCGACGTTCATGACGCGCGCGCGTTACCAAGCGAACGCCATACAAATTTGGAGAATTTTTGAAGAGCGAAGACCTCCACGACGACGCGCAGGACACAAAACAATACCCCCTGTGAAACCAGACAAGAGGGATGTGTCTGGCAGGGAGGGAGCTGTCTGGGAAGGATCATTTTGTCAGATCAAGTGTCCTATGGCCGGTCGGTCAGTTGTCCACGTTTTCTCAAGGGATGACGTCATTTTCGCGCGATGAACGAATCGAAATCCGCACGATGTGGCGCCTGGGACTGAAACCGACCAAAATATGGAATCAACTAAATGGCCGCCTCTGAAAACCGGATCCTTGAAGAGGCTGATTCAACCACCGACCGGTCCCACGGCCCTCGGCGCGTCAAAATGATCTTTCCCACACAGCTACCCTCCTCAGCCAGACATATCCCTCTTGTCTGGTTCCGCAGGGGGTATTTTTTTGTCACTACTCATCTATCTGCCAGATGTCCTCATTTATTTACAGTGACCCTGCCATCTCCGTACAGGTTTAGCTAAGTGTACCAGGGATTCTTCTTCCTTCTTTGCTGATAAGGCGCACAAGAAAAGACAAAGTTCTACAGCTGTCGCTTGTTATAGTCAATCATCTAATCCGAGCTCATTTCAACTAGAGCTGACTGAAGTCTTTGCAAACAGGCGCGTCCCTCTGCGCGAAGTTATCGCTAATCTTCTCGGATTGCGTCTCTGTTATCGCTGAGTTTATGGGTTCCGGGGCAACCCTGAAGTCCACTAAACGCAAACTAGCGATTCGGGAACCGAGAGCGCTATCTCCGAAAGCACCAGTTCCAAAAGTCCGGGCATGGACTAAATCTCGCTCAAGGCCTCTCCAAACTAGAGAAAGCGTGGCATTTCATGAACTCAGCGCGCCAAATTCGCAATTTAGTCCACACTGAACTAGCGAAAGTACGACGTTTACTGGACTAAATCCTCCGCGCGTCCGACAAAATTTAGTCCGAGGCTACCGCAGCGATTTGCCTGGACTAAATCTGGATTAAAGATCCGACAAAACTGTCAACACCGAAAATAGCCATCTATTTCTGAACAGCATAGATTCGCCCGTTTTTGGGTTCATTCGAAGCACAGAGCAGATATTCAAATCATGAAAAGGAATTTTCGAGATTTTCACTTTCGGCCGAGATATCGGTCCAAATAGGCCAAAAAAGGGTCAAAAAGGGGTCATTTTTACGAAGGGATCTGGTATCAACCGAAAGCTCTCGCCTTCAAACGGTTGAATCCGCTCGAATTTTCGAAATCCATGCGCTTCCCGAGAAACCGAGAAAACGCCAAAAATCTCGATTTGCTGCTACGTTTTTTGAAGTTGAAGCTCGCGCGCAACTTGGTTGGCGCGCGCGCTCTCCAGACAAGAAGCGCATTTCAAATCACCAAAAAACACGTGAAGCGCGCGCATTGAACTATACAGCCCCCTTTAGTTGGGCAACTTTTGTTATTAAATTCTTTCCTCACCTGTACCGCTCCATCTTGCCCAAAATTGCTCATTTTCTCTTCCAAACAACGAGAAAGTTGTGTGGATCAGCTTGAAAACAGAGTCTACAGAGTAAAAGGAGGGAAATATCCAAAAACTGCTCTTACGCACTTTGCAGATTGACCACTGTGCAACTTTTGTTATTAGGTGTTTCGAGTTTTGAAAAAAGTTTTGAGTGTGCACAGCCCTGATCACGGCTCGCGTCATCAGATTTACTACCTGAATATACATTAGTTTCTGGTGCTTCGGAAGGAAGTGCAGTCGAAGTCGTAGGAGCGTCATTCGGATCCGATCTGTAAATCGGAAGAGGCGACTGCGATTCGCGCTCGGCTTCGAATTCCTCCACGCGAGATTCGAAGTACTTGCTCTAAACAATATTTTCGAAATTCCTTCATAAAGGCTTCTCATACCAGGAATGTCCATAACTGGCCTCCTTCGATGTACTCCAGCTGAGAATTGTAAAATCGTCCGTTTCAAAGAACTTGTGCATTTGAACCATGTTGGAGACTCCGACAGGAGCAATGTTCATCTTGATCGCCGTCGGCTTCTCCAAGGATTTTAAAGCGCTTGTGTACGATTTTTCGAGAAGCTTTAAGGCATACTTCTCGCCTTCTGGATCCTCCACTAGCAAAACCCGTTTGTATGCCGAAAAAGAGGGCAACGCGTCGGTAATCTTGTATGTTTTCAACGCACTATTGGACGCTTGAAATGCTATCAAGCTGGGATCCTAAAACATTTCTTTTACACTTTTGAAATGAATCAACAAGTTACCTGAAGGGAAATATTTAGCCACGAATCCATGTCAAATGCGGTCCCGTCAAAGGAGAGATACAATCTCCCCAGTCGTTCAGCCTTCATCAAATACTTCACAGTCTTCTTCCTCACAGCGTTTCTCCTCGATAGATCGTTTTCGAATTGAACTCCCTTAAACGAATCATAAGCAGATTCGTAGATTCAACCTTACCTGAAGAAGAATGTTAACCGCGTTTTTGTAGCAGTGGAAAGCGAGTTCATAGGCTTTTTCGGTTTCTGAAATAGTGAATTAGGCTCCGATCCAGTTGGAGATCTTCAAGATTACCAGCACGCTGTGCTGTTCCAATGAAATGTCCAGCTTGCACCAAATAATCGATTTCCTCATCGTGCGTACGAACAGCTCCCGAATTCGGAGCAAGTGTTCCGTTTCCCACTCCGACGCTGCTCACTTAATTTCGTGTTTAAGAGATGTCCTTGAAGTTCTAGGTTACCTGAACTCGTTCGGCTGTGGGGTCGAATCGACTCGGCGGTGATGGCGCCTCGATTCTGCTGAAATCAGAACGTCGAAAACCGATTAGATGCGAGAAACCCACGATAGAATAGCGAGGCGTTTGGTGCTGAGCCCTGGAGGAGAACATGGGGAACATCCTACCGAAGAAGGAAGGACTCCCAGCTTCGCGTTCGGCGTCAAATGGGTTAATGGGAACATTATTAAACTCAAATTCGATTTCCTCATCATCGGTATTGTTGCCGGCGGACGTCAGAGGCGGAGAATGCAAGGAAACCTAAAAATGAAGCGAGTTGAAGCGATGCTCAGGCGCTCAGTTTATTAACAAGAAAAGAGAATTAGGAAAGGCACACAACACAAACGGAAACCCAAAAAGCAAAAAAAGAAACGAAAACTAATTTACTTCGTCCAGCGAATCCGAAGGCGGCGTTTCGGAGGTAACAGCGGAAGGATCCTGGGCAGTTTCACTGAAACTTTCAGATTGTAAACGATCACGTCACGCCAAAATTTACCTTTGTTCGGCAACGTTGGTCACTGCGATCGGCTCGGTCAGATCGTGAGTCATTGCGATTTCCTCAGCGGCTTCGAAGAATTGCTGCAGAGCCCGGCTTTTGCAGAGGACGTCGCTGTCGAAGATGAAGTTTAGAAATCGCTTCGCTCCCTCCACCCGCTCGATGATCGTATCCGGTTCTGTTTTTTTGAAGAAGCGTGCTGGAGCGAAATCTGGAAAGGTGCCGTGCAGATACAACTGACACAGCAATCGCCATATTTTCGCTAGGAAAATGTGCACAAAACCTGTTGGTGAATCTTTCCCAGTTGCGACCACAACTTGTTGAGCTCCTTGAAACGTGTGAGCAGCGAGAACTGACGAGTGTCCAGTTCCAAGCCGTTTTTGGGTACAGCCTAAACAGAAGTTTTATAATCGAAAATTCAAATCGAAAACAAACCGTGACAACCAGCCGATAGTCGGTGTGGCCTAACGTGGTCCGAGATTCGATGACGTCGGAAACAACAACGCTGAATCGCCATTCATTTTTCTCGCGGCGGTAGAGCATCCCGCAAAACTCAGAGCTGCATTCGCATTCATCCTTCAGAAGCACCGACATCCCGAGCAACGCATCTGAAACAACAAATCAATATACAACCAGTTAAGCGAACAGCTCCGAGTTCCACGTTGTAACGCTTAATATGCATGAAGAGCGCTTCACGTAAAAAACAACAATAGTCGACAAATTCGTACTGAGAAAAATTCTAGGAAGGGTACATAGCTGATTCCACTGTTGTCACAGGAAAATACTTAGTTCCCATGGATAATTACTCGTCCGAACAAGAATTAATCATACCTACAAGCGAAAGAGGACTCGGCCCTTACCACACGTATAACAATACAAACGTTTTGCAAACAGTCAGCGAAAAATCGATGAAGGCGGCGGTGGGGCGATTAATAACGAGTCCGCGGAGAGCATGTTTAAGCGTGGCGACGACGGTCACAGTTAGCACTTCGCAAGGTGGGTTTCGCAGGACGGGCGGAAGGACCGGAGAAGGCGAGAAGTCGAAGCGAAGATCACCGAAGCCGCTGGCGAGCGAGTGGTGCGTGAAGATGACAGATGATCGATACAGGCAAAAAGGGAGCAGATTCAGGGAAGTCGCGTCGGGTCCTGCAGTTCTCGACTTCGAGGTCATCGTGGAGCAATCGGAGCGGCCCGTAATTAGCGAAATTGAAGGGCAGTGCCATCGATATTTGCATTTCGCCGCATGAGAAGGCATGCAGAACGTTTACTTTGGCGTTTAATTGAGGTTTCCTTTACGGCGCCGTTGGGTTTAAAAGGTCCTCTAGGGTCTGCGATACACGATCCGAGTGGCGGCGGTGATGTGCTAATTTGCATTAGATGCGCAGCTGGCGGTTCTAAGGGCTACTATGAATAGTCGAGGAGCTCCGAGTGGCCATTGACAGCTGCGGCTTCCAGCTGCAGTCCGCTCGTTTTTCGTCACCTTCCAAAACTGTTTGGAAGCGCTGGACACCCCTTTACGGGTCCTCCTTGGAGAAGGTGCGATTATGAGGTTATGTGTATTTAGCGAGATGTTTATCTTGCTAGCGGATTACTGTATCGATGTATCTTTGTCCAAAAAAAGGTCGTCAGTGACCACCTGTTTGTTTAGTCGGTTTTTTCTTGGCCTGTCCTAGCCTCTTCCTGATTAACCCGCAACTTTTCTATCAGCACCCAGAACCACTTTCCCTTCCCTCAGAACTCGCCAATTGAGGTTCCCCTAGCGTCCTCCCTCTTTTCTTCATTTGCCAAAGATGACCTTTCCGGGCGCCTTTGTCCCCTGCTCCTTGCACACCTTCGCTCTTTATGCAAATACGTATTGATCGATCGCGGCTCGCGCGTTCGTTACTCTCCTCCGCACTCATTTTCCGCGTTCCTCAAGATCAGGTGTCCCCGACCCTCTCCTCCGGCGCCCTCGCCCACGTGGTCATTAATCGCCAAATCCCGAGGGGACCTCGTTCTCTTCGTTAACTGGTCAATCGCCAGCCGCTTAATTAACTTCTCCTCTGATAAAATCCCGTTTTTCCGCTGCTCTCCTGCAGCTTTACAACATCGCATCCCGTTTCGCGGATTTGTTTACATCCAACAAAATGAGCCGCCGTGTCCATCGCATTGTTTATATTTTATTCCATTTTTTGCCGCGTCCCGAAGCTTTTTGATCGTGCCACAACAGCGTTTGGGAGTTTTTTTTACTGTCCCTGGGGATCCTCCGACGCTTCATGTGTAACTGCTTGCTCTTTAGGAAAATGGGACCCAGAAGGAGTCCCGAAATGAGCGGCGGCTTGGCTGGCTGCGCTCTCAGAGGATTCCGGAGCGTCGCCGATTTCGACTTCGACGCTGCCCCAAAGCCTCCTCAGGTAAGATTTGAAATCGTTGTGGAGATTACGGTTGTTTGAATTTTAGGCCGTACTGATTCCGGTTAAATCAAAGTTCGGAGTCGAGTTCCGTCGGACTTCTATCCTCTTGGAACCTCTGGAGCAAACCTTCGACAATTTCCTGGCACTTATCTGCGACCTCCACAACGTGAAACCCGACGAAGAGGGAAACCTCGAAGAACTCGTCCTTTCCTACACTTCCAGCAACGGCGACACTCTCCCCATTTCTAACGATGACGTGAGGATTCTCGTTTTTGTCCTACTTCTGAATATCAATTTAGAATCTACGATTTTGCCTCCACTCGCGTCTTCCCCTTCTCCGCTTATCACTTCAGCGGAAATCCGAATCGTACGAAGAACAGCAAGGTTACGGTAAAGTGGGAAGAGGTCGCAGTGTGACTAAAAAGAACCGCGTAACGATCTCTAATCCGCAAGATTTCCGGCGGGTGTCGTCGATCTTGGATGCGAACGTTCTCCCGCGACAGCTCCGTCGCGTGGAGCTCTGTAAATACTACACGAACAAACCTCTCGGATTCTACATCAAGGAAGGTGAGCCTGATCCCAGTCGACTCTTTCTGACATATTGTTCTGGTTAGGCTACTCGGAAAGGGCAACTCCGTATGGGATCATGGCCACTACCGGCATCTTCATTAGTCGCTTGCTAGAAAACGGACTCGCCGCTTCCACGAATTTGCTGTCAAAGGGCGACGAAATCTTGGAGGTCAACGGGATCGACGTGGGTGTTGAGTCTTGTTTGCCTTTGTTACCGTAATCTCTGCTTTCAGGTCACCGGGAGGGCGATCGATCAAGTCACGGACATGATGCACGCGAATGCGAAGAATCTTATCTTGACGGTGAAACCGGTGACAGAGACTCACCCGGCACTCCCGATTCCGGCTACCTACCTGATGCCTCCGCCGCCCATGTACACTCATGTACCCATGCCCTTCTTCGGTTTTCCAGCGCCGCCTCCCGCGTCCGAAATCGCTTGTCCCAACAGAATCCGCACCTATGACCAGTCACTGAAGGAAATCCACCGCAAAATGGCAAAAAGCGTCCTGATCGAAGTGGACCCCGTTTACCGCCCTCCGGGATATCGGTGAGTTCGGACGTCTCCTGTCGCCACCCAGTTTGTGCTTCTTAGGTTCCACGACGAAAACAAACGCAACTCGACCAGCTACTCCAGCGGCGACCAGAGTACCTCCTCGCGTTCTACGAGTGGACGCTTCACTCCAAAACTTGCGGTTCCCGACCTTAACCACAACCGCAGATCCATGTTCTGCGCCTCAAACAATCAGACTCTTAACCCGCCTCAGACTGGACAGAAAACCTCCTTCGAAACCTTTTCTAGAAACAGTACGTTGCGAGTTGAGGACAAGGCGAATCCAGCGTCGATTCGGTCGCCGCGAAGTTTGCTCCGCTCCCAGAACCATGAAAAACGACCCTTCAGCGTCCACTTCGACCCACGCGTGGTCAGGGGTGCGCAGTCACCTTCCCATCTGACCGTCTTCTAGAATTCTTGTATTTATTGAGAACACGATTCGGGTCCTCTTTTATCAAATAAACTGCCAATATGATACCCTGAAAGCGGATTGTTTGTTTAGCATCAAAAACAGAACAAAAGTACACAAAGATTTAATTCAATTCATTCACTTAATTCTCTGTCAATCAATCCAGTTCTTTTTAGGGAATTTCAGGGTCGCGTGTATGAAACTTCTAGTAATTGAGACAATGGTTCACGCTTCCTTTTACCATGATACAAAACAATTATGTATCCAATATGTTGCCGGACACTCAATTCTCCTTCTCCGATATTCAAAACTTTTAGCCCGTGCTCTTCTCGTAGTTGTCATCTTCTACTTCGGAACTTTTCTCCACCCGTTTTCTTCTCTCGTCCTTTCCTTTAGAACTTCTCAGAAACCCCGCATCCTTGTCTTTATCAATAATCCTGAGCGGGAAGTTTCCATCCGCCAGCAGTTTCGTTTTTCCTTTGACCGCTGCGGTTCGAAGTGCGACCTTACTTTTGATCAGGCGGAGCTTCCGTTCTCGTCCGCTGTGATCTTCAAAGAACGACAAATTAACTCTCAAGGCAAGTCAGTTTTCATGCTCTAAATTTTGCAGAAGCTTTTACTTAAAACTTCAGTTCCAGCTCTTCCGATCCGGGCACCCGCCAACAAACTGTTTGTGTTCTTTGCGCACGAATCTCCAGTTTTCAAGAAAGTGTCCAAAAATTTAAATATGTATTGAAAGATTTTTTTATTTAATAATGCTTCTTTATGGGTTTAGTGTCCCCAAGCACTTCTTTAACCGTACAATGACTTACCTTAAGGATTCGGATTATTACGTGCCATACGACAAGTTCCAGGTGAGATATCATTAAAATGCTTCTAATCTCGGTGCGGTAAGATTTTGGAGAAACGGTACAGCGACCAATTCACAAAGGACATAATTTTAAACAAGACCTCTGGGACCTTAATGGTGGTTTCAAAGTGCATCACACCCGGAAAACGCGAAAACTTTATCAAGGAACTAAAGAAGTGGGGATTCCAATTGAAAGCAACTCGAGTCGACGTGTTCAGGTTCATTGACATCGAATTTTTTGGAAAATGCTCCAAGAAACTATGCGACAATCGTTGCCTGGACGACGCAATTAGGAGGTCCAGATTCTATCTGAGCTTGGAGAACAGTGTTTGTGAGGAATACGTGACCGAGAAGGTCTTCAGGATGAAGAAGTTGATCGTGCCCATAGTGGCCCGTAAGAGGGATTACATCGGAGTTCTTCCAGAGGATTCTTTCATTGCTATCGATCAATTTCAGTACGTATGTGACATTTGTGAACGTACATCAAACAGGCTTTTTGAGTTCTAGATCCGTTGAAGACTTCGCTTCTCGAATACGCTATCTCACGTTTAACTCAACGGCCTACAGCGAGTATTTTCGGTGGACGAAAATTTACGGTTTTGACAAAATAGATTTTAAAGAAGGAGCATTGTGCGAACTGTGTAAAGAACTGCATCAGGAGAATCTCGAAACCAAGACTTACGAAAATATTTGGGAGTGGTTTGGTGAAGGAAGATGTGATTTAAATCACTTTCCTCGGCTTTTGAAAAGCTCTTTTTTTGCAGATAAAGATTTGAAATAGACTAGAATGATTTTCACAAATCGTGACTTTCAAGGGACACCAGTTGTACGTGCGGTTGTCTCATCGCACGGGCAACTACCGGTCAGGTCGAGAGCCGCAAGAGTTTACTGCTTCACATCTCATCAATCTCGCTGCAGTTTGCTCAGTCAGCATTAGTAAATACGCCCTTTGTTTCCCAAGGGCGCTTGAGTCGACTCGTTGCGTCTCTTATTGGTATGTTCCATTTTGCCTGTAGTCACCTGTTGAATAGCCCTGCGCCACTGATAAGAGTCGTTCCATTCTGCTCGGCGTTCTAATCGACAAGTTCCTCCTTTGTTTCCCGCAAACAAAGAGCCTCCAGTTTTTGTTTGTTTGAAGCTCTTCGAAAAGATGAGTTCCATCTTCTGCGACCTCTCTGAGGATATCTTGTTACTGATTTCGAACTTTTTGACTTTAAAAGACTTTTGTGCCCTGAATCTGACTTCGAAGGATTTAAACAAATCTTTTGTACATCTGTTGCCACTCGGGTGTTAGCCAAGTGAAACACTTCCGCAACTAGTCGACTCCGGTCGTACCAGAAGGGGATCTCACCTTTCTCTATCTCGGTTTCCCAAAAATAGAGGCCACGCGGGTTTGGAATCGGTGTCCAGCGACACGTCGCTTCTCACGAGGGTCGCTCAAGTCTCCGGTGATTCTACAGGTCACGCGAAGCCGGTCTAACAGGACTTTAATCGCCTGTATTCGACGTGCCAGTAGGACTTTAATCGCCTATGACACTCACAGTTCACACGCAGTTCAACTACAGCGATACGCAATCCGAGGGAGATAAATAACGCGATTTATCTCACACGCAATAAATGAAAACACACAAAATTATATCAACAACAGCGCAACAACAACAACAACACCAATGCGGCGCGGCGGCGGGCGAACAAAAACCGATGCGAGCGAGAGGCCGTTGCAGGATTTGCAGCTGCAGAATCCTTCGGGAATCTTCGCAGGACGCTGCAGACGTCGTCGACGTGGGTGGCCGCTTGTGGCCGAAGCGTCGTCACTGGATGCAGGGCTTCGTAGACCTCCGGCGTCGTCGGTTGCTTCTCTCTGGGTGCCTCTTGGTGGCGAAGGGGACGCAGGATCCTCTGGGCAAAGGCCGCAAGCGGCAGCATCACATCACAGGCTTTCTACATCACAGGAGACATGGGATCACTAGGATCCGCGGGTTGCAAGGGTTCAGAGGGTCAAAGAAGGTCGCCGGGTCGCATTCTACCCGAAGGCTGGCCGTAGGGTCGCGAGACAGGTTTCGCGACACTCCCGCCCCCCACAAAAGCGTCGTACACAAGAATCTGAATCAAGCGTCGCTGAAATTATCCGGTTCCGGGAGAGTCTTATCTCTCTGACACTGAGGCCTCTGTCAAATCGCATTAGAGATCGATGAACAACCTGTGAGTGTTGTCGCGGAGGTGATCCGGAATCTCAGGCAACAAACTGATCGTCGAATCTTCACAAGTATTCGTTATCTGTCGTAACCAAGCAACTACTGAAAAGGAAAAAGTCGTACATAACATATCACAAGATCACATGTATTGTCACACGTAGAGTTAGCAATAATAACAATCCATAAGTATCATTAGAATCTTCGGCTTCTTCTCAGGCGTCTTCTCTCGTCTCTTACCAGTTCCTCCTGTTCTGCTCCGAGAACTTGCCGTCGTTCATGGCACGGTAGTCACGCACGGGCACATTACGTCTCGGGTTACGTCGAACAGGTGCTACATTTTGTCCAGAGCGGCTATTTCGCTTGGGTCCGAGACAAACTCGTTTACAGGTTCCAAATGAAGGTTTGAATCTTCCGAATTGACCACAACAGGGTCAGGATCTTCATTCAGCGCGTCAGGCATCTCAATCTCAGGCATCATTTCGGCTTCTTCATCATCTCTGGCGTCAGCATCTTCATCAATGGTCTGCTGGGAGGCTTCGTTTGCAAGCATCGTAGAGTCAGCGTCGTCCTCAAGCTCCAGGGGACCACCTTGTTGACTGTTCGGGTCGTCGTCGAGCCTCCTTTCACAAGCAGCTTCAGGACTGAGGGCTTCCCGTCCACGTCTCGAGTGATCTCCTCCACTCTTGCAAGCTTCCACATGTTCCTGGGCAGGATTTCGTCCGTAATCAGCACAATCTTGCCAACCGTAGGCGTGTCACGGGTGGAGCGTCCTTGTCGCAGGGCCATCTTGTGCTTCTCTCGCAGGCTCTTCCAGTATTCTTCACGGAACCGGTCCCAGATCTTCTCTGTCGCTCTCAGGCTTGTTGTCATGGCTGCCAGGGCTTGCCTTCTGGTCTGGAGAGCCGGATTCGCACGAGCTGCATCGTCGTTGTAGACCGAATCTTCGTTCCGTAGGTCGCAGAGGTCGCTGTAGATCGGGAACGCTTGAGTTGTTCCTTTGTAGACGAAGTCGATCGGCCGGATGACTTGAGCTTCGGAGACGTCGGCTTCCATGTAGGTGAGCGGTCGCGAGTTGAGAGCGGCTTCTGTCTCGAGCATCACGGTCCGCAGTTCGTCGTAGTTCAGGTTCTTCTCGTGCCTTGTCGCCTTGTAAAATGTCCGCTTCACATCCTGGATGAGTCGCTCGTAGAATCCTCCTTGCC
The DNA here is from genome assembly GCA_000757645.3 of Steinernema carpocapsae. NCBI lineage: Eukaryota > Metazoa > Nematoda > Chromadorea > Rhabditida > Steinernematidae > Steinernema > Steinernema carpocapsae. The sequence continues at coordinate 323,362 of AZBU02000003.1, forward strand.
ATGGGCTGTACGGCGTGATGAAGCGCCACTGGATGGACTTCTTTGCCAGGAACGCGACAACATCTTCGGATTCACAGACTTCCTGAAATACACGATCTAGAATCTCTCCTCCAGCTATAAGCGTCGGGGCATTATCACACGTGACCGTCTTAGGAACCATTGTCCTAGCAAACACGTTTCTCAGAGCCATCAGGAACTCCTGTACGCTCATAGATCTCACAGGTTCAAGCTTCAATGCACGTGTCGCAGTACACGCAACAATTATCACGTAACACTTCTTCTGGATGCCGTTTTCCTTGAAAAGGAGTGGTCCGAAAAAATCCATTCCCACGTGCTCAAATGGAATGACCACTGAACTCGCTCTTGCGGGAATATCAGCTAATCTCGGGTGCTGCCAAGGCACGTTGTTGTACACCTGACACGGCTCGCATTTGTTGATGACTTCCCGAGTCAATCTACGCAGAGCAGGTATCCAGAAATCCGTTCTTACACTAGCCATCGTATTTACAAGCGACTTATGAATAGAGAGTCTTTCGACCTTCGAGTGACATTCACCGATAATCAGACGCGCAAGAGGGGATTTCGAATCCACAAAATAGGGAATTTTGTACGGGTGGGCAATGCAAACTTTCCGTATCGACCCGCACAACGCCAAATTCCGTTCTTGTCCTCAAAGAGGTTAAGATGCTTGAGTTCCCGCAGTCTTTGCCTCACAACATCCTCCTTCTGGCTCGCTTTGACTAATACGGTGCGTGCTAGCGCGAGTTCTTTCGCGGTGCAAATTCTGGTGGGGGTTTCGAGCCTCGGATCCCATACTCTTGACTGATCATTCCATAGAGAATTTACAGGTAAGCGGCGGAGGCCAAAGTTCCTGATGAAACGTAACACAAAAGCGTAAATACGCTCTATCCTACTAAGGTCATGGGAGAGTCCCCATTGGATCCCTAGAATAGCCGGAGGTGTCGAAGAACCATTCTCAGGCGTCATAGTCGGAACCATCAAAACCTCCTCAACGTTCTTCTCAGGGGTCGGAAATGAAGGGGTTGACTCCTCCGGCCATTCGTCCTCGGGTTTCACAATGAACTCAGGCCCCGTCCACCAGAAATGCTCCACTAATTCACTCTTGCTAAGGCCCCTAGTCGCGCAATCCGCAGGATTCAGACTGGTATTGACATAAGCTACTTTGACTCGCTGCACACAAAATCTTCACTTAGCGCCGCACAGGTGTTACGAAAGGTTTGCCAACGGTTAGAAACATATACTCCTTGGTCCTTAGGACTGCCAGGCATCTGAATCCACCTCAGCGCTATCTGAGAGTCGGTGAAACAAACAAGCGTCTTCACATCAATTCTTTCTCCCATCTCTCTGCACACCGTTTGCGCAAGTCGGATTCCCATGACATAAGCGTTGAGCTCCATCTTGGGAATAGTCATATTCGCTTTCAACGGACGCATTTTTGTCTGTGCAATCAGCAAATTCGCTTTCCCGTCACTCACAAGGTACACACAGGCTGCCATAGTGTCTTGATTAGCATCAGAGAACACCATCAAGTCGATTGACTTTCCAATCTCGCTCAGGCATCTGGGAATTGACTTCTGGAAACCGTCAATCCGCTCAAGTATCTCGAGAAACTCTACCCAGAGCTTCATATCAAGTTTCTGATCCCAGTCATGGTCTGTCCATAGACCTTGCATGAAGCGCCTGGCTTCTACGAGTAGCGGCGAAAGAAAACCCAGCGGATCGTAAATCGCGTGCACTGTGCTAGCTACTCCCCGTTTGGTCTTCCTTTCAGGCGGCGATGCTTTCACAAGTAGTCTAAACTCATCTCTCTCAGAATCCCACATAGTACCAAGTATCTTTTGGACTGGAAGGTTGCTTCGTCCTGAACCGGTATCTGATGCCATAGGATCTTGTCGTTGGTCATGAATTCTCTCAAGTTCATCGAGGCGTCGCTGAAAACCTCTTTGCTCAGGCGCGCTACCTTGATTGCCCTTTCGGGATCATCTTCCGTCAATATGACGTTGTCCACGTATGTGTTATCAATCAATTGCTTGATGAACACTTCGTCATCCAGGGTTTGCCTGAGGTGATGCTCGATCGTGGCCCCTAGCAAGAAAGGCGACGCCGTAATTCCAAACGGGACACATGTGTATCGATAGATCACCCAGTTCTCGCGATCAGGCTTCTTTTTCGGGTCTTTCAACCAAATAAAACGAACTGCGTCGCGCTCTGACTCGTGCAATTTGATCTGCAAAAACGCCTTTTCAACATCGGCTAAGATCAGGATTTTGCCCGTCCTAATGCGCAACATGATTCCCAGGATCAAGGGTATCAGGGATGGTCCCTGATGCATGGAGTCGTTAAGCGATGGGCGTCCTCTCAAGTGAGCTGAAGCATCAAAAACAGGTCTCACTTTAGTCGTAGCCTTATCTGGCGTGAGCACTGCCTGATGAGGCAAGTAATGCACCCTTGATTCGCAAGCAATCCCCGGGTCAACAACCTCGATCATACCTTTTTCGAGTTGATCCATGAAGATCGCGTGGTACTTGTCGAGAATCCCGGGCTTCTTGTTCAGGTATTCCCAGTTGCTGAATAACCTCTTGACAGTTATGCCGAAGTTGTTCGGGACATCTCCAGGTGGGCCTTTCCACGGGAACCGCACGTAGTATCCATCGGCTTTCTTGACGATGTTGGCCTTGAACTCCCGAATAACCTCTTCGTTGGTCTGGATCTCGAGTTCCTTGCTTGATCCTGCTGCCTTGATGTCCGGATCCGGCGTCCAATTTGCTTCTACGGCCTTCTCGAGTTCTTCTTCAGTCGCTGGGGCCTTGTTGGATCTTGGACTTCCTGGATCATCATGGTCTTCTCTGGCATCTTGGGAGACGGGAGCGTGAGCGGATCTTGGTATCCGCTGATGACGGCTCCAAACGTTGTCGGGAGCGCGTGGAGTCCTTGCGTCAATGGGAACGATTCTCCTTCGACGAAGTTCCACATTTGGTCGACTCCAAGCATAATCACAGGTTTCACAGGTTTTCTTCTCTTCTGGCTTTCGGCTAACACGTATCCTTTCTCCCTCACCCTTTTCCGATCTTCATCGGTCAACTTGGGTCTTGGGAGTGGGTCGCTCGTGATCTGAGGAGCAACAGTAGCTTCAATCTTCACTTTTTCATTCGCCTTACCGATCACAAGTAGCTCTTTCACGTCGCTTCTTGCTTGAATAGCTTCCGTGGCACCCCAGTGCTTGTATTCAAACTCATCTGTGCGGATGGTTGGAAGCTGGAGTTTCTCCGCGGTACAGGCTTCGATATATGTACGGTTAGATGCACAATCAAATAGCACAGGTAAGCCTACATAAGAATTGGTGGTCCGATCGTATGAAACGGTCTTCGCAGTCATCAGAAAGGTTTCTTTTGTCGCAGGCGTCTGTACAAGCGGCTGATCAGGAATCGGCTGTAATTGTTCCATTAGCATCACTTGTTCCTTGCTGTCACGTTGCTGGTACTTGTTACCTTTCACAGGTGACTTGGATCGGCTTGCTTCTCGGCCAGACGTGGTCTTCACGGGTGCCATCGAGCTTGAATCTTCATAATCCGGGATTCTGGATCGCATCGCAGGTGATTGAGATCTGGGTGTTCCTTGTCCCGCGCTGCTGAAGCGGTCCATCGGCGACGGTGACCTTGGTCGCGGGAGTCTCGGTTGCTCTTGGCGCAATCCCGAGTGGTTCATAAAACTTCCAGGCGGCGGTGATCTCAAGTTCCTGGAATAATCGGCAAACGTTACTCCCCGCGGTGGATCATTATATCGCGGAGCTTCGCGAAAATTTTCAGGCATCTCGCGTCGCAATTTTGCGAAACATAAGGCTGTGTGGTGATTCTTGCCACATTCACCACAAGGGACTCTCATTGAGCACATCGTGGAGCTGTGTCCTGTGCCAAAGCACCGGAAACATCTCCTCTTGTCTCTCAAGCACTGGTTTCTCTGGGTTAGACCAATTACCCTCGTACAGTTCTCTGGTTTATGATCATCACTACAAAACACGCATTCTTCTCGGTCATACTGACCAAACTGATGGCGCCTCACAGGTCTTGATTGTCTGGAAAACGCGTTCTCATGCCACTGTCCATTTTGGGAATTTTGTAAACCTCCAGAGTGCGTGACAGTCATTGCTACAACTGACATGTTGTCACTGATCACTGTACGCAACTGGGTGATCCATTCCTTTGGATCATACTTCTTGGTTTTGTCGATAACTCTCAAGACTTCTTTCTGAGTAAATTCCGGGAATTTTCCCTGAATCAGCTTGCACGTCCACTCGTTTTGAGGTGACGCTAACCCTTCAAGCTGCGCATAGATTCCTTGTAACTCAAAAACAAGTTCCCTTTGATGTTCCCAGCTCTGGGATTTCATCCTACAGGTGTTCAATCTCTCAAGCAGTACGCCTTTGATGAGATCAACGTCTCCATAGCGACTCTCGAGTTCTTGCCAAGTGAGCTTAAACGCCTTCTCGTTTGCGCCGAATGATTTGGCTACCATTTTGGGTTCACCTTCTAGGAGGTTTAGCAAGTGCGGAAAACGTTCTTCCTCGTCCAGGAAATCATAATATTTTGAGAACAGTGCTTTGAAGCTTCCCCAGGTTGTCATATCACCAGTAAACGGATCCAATTTGATCTCTGGGATCTTCGAAACAGGCTTCAAACATACCGAGTCCTTCGCAAGCGTCGGAGGCAACAGGTTAACGGACTTCTTGCGATCCGCGAGTATCCGGGCGTCATGAACAACTTGTCGCAAGTTCTCTTGGATCGCATTGATCTTCTTGCAAATACTCCTCAATTCTTGCTGGAGTGATGCTTGCTCAGCCTTCTCGAGATCACTGAATTCCTTCATTAGCTTCTCCATAAAGATTTCGAGCTTCTGTTCTTGATCTTGCAGTCCGGGTATCATCACAGGTCTTCTCAAGTGGTCTTCCTCGGCTTCAGTCTTGGTGATCAAGCCTTCCGCATACTTGATGCCGTCTTCTACTCGTTCCTTCCAGATCAGGTAGCTGACCGACATCTCAGGTGGTTCTGGAACAACTGTTCCTCAGGACACGTTATCAAACAGCAAGTAAACAAAGAAGACGACCGAGGTGTGTCTCGGGGTTTTAGTAGAACAAATGAACGAAACAAAAGCAAAATTAAACACGAAATTCGAAGCGAACGTGTGGTTTTTCTCACGTCGCGGGTTTCAGGGTTGGCAGGAATCGAAATTCCCGGCCGATGCACCAGTTTGTTGCCACTCGGGTGTTAGCCAAGTGAAACACTTCCGCAACTAGTCGACTCCGGTCGTACCAGAAGGGGATCTCACCTTTCTCTATCTCGGTTTCCCAAAAATAGAGGCCACGCGGGTTTGGAATCGGTGTCCAGCGACACGTCGCTTCTCACGAGGGTCGCTCAAGTCTCCGGTGATTCTACAGGTCACGCGAAGCCGGTCTAACAGGACTTTAATCGCCTGTATTCGACGTGCCAGTAGGACTTTAATCGCCTATGACACTCACAGTTCACACGCAGTTCAACTACAGCGATACGCAATCCGAGGGAGATAAATAACGCGATTTATCTCACACGCAATAAATGAAAACACACAAAATTATATCAACAACAGCGCAACAACAACAACAACACCAATGCGGCGCGGCGGCGGGCGAACAAAAACCGATGCGAGCGAGAGGCCGTTGCAGGATTTGCAGCTGCAGAATCCTTCGGGAATCTTCGCAGGACGCTGCAGACGTCGTCGACGTGGGTGGCCGCTTGTGGCCGAAGCGTCGTCACTGGATGCAGGGCTTCGTAGACCTCCGGCGTCGTCGGTTGCTTCTCTCTGGGTGCCTCTTGGTGGCGAAGGGGACGCAGGATCCTCTGGGCAAAGGCCGCAAGCGGCAGCATCACATCACAGGCTTTCTACATCACAGGAGACATGGGATCACTAGGATCCGCGGGTTGCAAGGGTTCAGAGGGGTCAAAGAAGGTCGCCGGGTCGCATTCTACCCGAAGGCTGGCCGTAGGGTCGCGAGACAGGTTTCGCGACACATCTCCGTCCTCGTTTTGCAATTAACCTCAGGTGAGTAAATCTTATTAGTTCATCATTATTTGTGTTTTGGTTTAGGATTGATGTTGAAATGAAGGAAGTGGACGTTTTGTCTCCCAATGGCATGCGTTTTAAGCCCATTAAAATGGTAAGGCAAATTATAATTAATGATTTGATATCCCTTTTTAGAAACTTGACAAGTTTTTGGGTTGTTTCGTAAACACCATTCCGCTGCGTTTTTGCATTAGAGGGTTCACAATTGAGAATTGTTGCGACTTTGACCAGTTCTACTCCTTCTCTTCAGTTTTCTACAGCGCAACGCCGTCCCTTGAATCCCTAGTAATTAAGGCCGGACGAGTGGACCAAGTTAGATGGTTTCTGTTATTTCAATTTAACATTTTCTTACAGCATTCGTCCGATGCTTTTGAAAAGCTTCTCCTACGATTCGTCCGTTCCAAGACCAAGATTGATATTCGCGACGTTGCGGGCTTAAACCCAAATGTTCCCCATTTACCCCGAGCACTTATTCGATCAGCACGTCTTCGGGTGGGTTCGTCAGAAGAGTTCTAAAAAAAGTTTAAGGTGTTTGAAGGCAAAATGCCAGCTACTGGATCTCTGCTGGAGCCCAGCTATGTTTTTCAAACCCGCAAAAATGACACGTTCACCCTCAGGTTAGAATGTCATGAAGGCAGGGAAAGAAAAACTTTTCACGAAGTAGAAACATTGATTCAGGTTCGTTTGAACGATCAACCCATGAATTCTTCTTTAAGGCTTGGAGAGCCGGATTTCGACCCTTCGTGGGTACAGTCACTATTCGATTTGTGAACGGCTTGCAAAATCTCCTGGAGACCAACTTGCTACCGAACGTGGATCGAAAGCGTGAAGCTTCGTTCGTCTTCACTAGAAAGAACCCACGTCAGGTTGGACTCGAAATTGTCATCTCCGAGGACAAAATCTCGATTTGGAATAAATACGTTTCCGTGAAAATCCCCCTCCCACAAGGGAGATACACGGTAGGTTCCTAAAGTAGATCTTCAAGTTTCAAAAGCGGTTACAGTTACGAGCGCGAAGAAAAATTGCGGCCAGAGTGATCACGTGGACGAAGTATGCATCGAGCAAACTCGCGAAAAATTATGATGAATTCCGACTAAAAGTAGAGGAAGAAAAAGATGTTGAGATTCCGATTCAGGCGAGCGGAGTGGCGGGCAGATCCGTGAGTGGTTAAAAGGAATGCGAAGGATCTGAAGAGAGAGTTTCAGTACTTGGAAATGATCGAGATCAGTGAGGAGACCGAAAAGAGTTTCCGGTGGAGAGAATCCGTGAGCGACGCAGCAGGAAGTGAAGAATTGGTGGCGCTGAAGAAAAGAGATAACGGCTCCGGGTGATGCAGATTGCTCTTGATTTGAATTGCCTGAAACAACTGTAAATATTACATACAGAGCGCGATATTTAAATTCGATAATCCTGCTTAAAGGGACACAGGCATCGTAGTTTCGTCGTTTTTTGGGTGCACGGATTTCTGGGGCAGGGGGGTTTTCAAAGGCGCTGATCACGATTCTGGCGTCAGAATGGCGAGAAACGGTTTCAGGACTGCGCAATATGGCAAAGTTCGGATAACGAAAAAAGGAGAACAGGGCCGATTTCAATATCTACAATCCCGGTACAATTGTACTACAATTCACAATTACAACGCGAAAATCGATTTCAATATATTTCCGCCTACAATTACAATTCGTAAACCGATTTCAATATCTACAATTCCAAGAAACCACACGCCGCGAAAATTGTGAATTGTAGCTTTTTTACCCCATGTGCTCCGGAGTAGGTGGGAATTTTTACAATTCATGGTAAATGATGGTTTGGATGCGCAGCGAGCAGCGAATTGTAATTGAATTGCGGAATTGGACCAGGATTCGCCTTGAAGAATTTGCTGTTTCGAATCGGGAAAGCCACTTCGCTCTTTAAATCGGATCATAGCGATCATTGCGAGCGCTGGGATATTTACCGAGTGAATCAGATGCAATTAGAAAACCGAGATACTGTGTAGAAAGGCTTAGTTCGGCCGAGAGAAGCGTTCGACCAAATGCATCGCCGGACTACGCGCGAAAGTGGCGAGGAGTTATTGCAAATTCTGGCCCCGTACCACCGGATGAGAGGTAGCTTATCACGCCTGCGGACCGGAAAAATTTCTGCAGAAGGAATACCTAAACATCTATTATGCAAATCGAGATCTTCATTTGGCCGCTCATAGCAATGTAATCGTTTGCGATGCTACGTTCAAGACGTCTCCGAATAACGCGAGTCAAGTGCTAGGGCTTCATACCCGTACGTTCAACAAGGATAATGAATACGAATGGCTTACGTTCGGTTTTGCTCCGATGCGCAATAAGCTCAGTTCGTCGTACGAATTCATCTACAAGACTATAAAAGAAGCCTGGATTCAATTGGAATGCGACATGGATAAGCCGAAATTTCGAGTCGACTTCCAGAAGGCGAAAATCAACGCTATTTCTTGCATATCTGGCCCTGAAAAAGTCTCCGGATGAATCGCACTTTTATGACCGACTTCGAACTGCAAATGGCTGCCCTTGCCCTAAACATAACCATCTACGTCTGCAGTCCAAACCACACGACCAAGTGGTTGCCGTACTCTCCCGAAACGGCCCAGCCAATTGGTCTCCGACAGCCTCCACCATATCCCGATCGCCAACGTGCCTTATGCGACTCCAAGATGTTGACGTAAAGCGAGTATCAGCTAGATTGGCACGCATACGCACCAAAACAGACGATTAGAAACGGATTTTCCGCGCGGCAGATCGGTAAATCCCTGCGTCAAATTGCGGCAAACCGATTTGGCATGACGGTGGGTCCCGCCACGATCTGATTGCGTCAAATCTGCGTCAAATCGCCGATCGAAGTTGACTTGATTTGCAACGATTTGCAGCACCGCCCCTCAACTGTTTTCTGCGCTCATCTTTGGCCGAAGCTCTTCCGTCCACACAAACCACTACGAAATGCACTAAAGAAATCCAAAAAGGACTTGATAACGAGATATATGTGGCGAAATGAGGCGATTCCCAGCGTGATCCTTGAAAGGCTTGTTTCTCAACAATACTCAATGATATAGTGATATTCAGTCCCTTAGCCTAAAAATACACACACATAGAGCTGAATTTTCGCCAAAAAAACGAGTGCATGCCCACCATTACCCCGTTTTCCTCGTAACCGATTGTGGTTTGTGCAGGTAATCGCATTGGGACCGCTCAATGACTTGTAAAATTCTATTTTTTGCCTTATCCGCACTTTGCCATATGGCGCAGTCCTGAAGCTATTTCTCGCCAAGCCAGAATCGTGATCAGCGCCTTGCCGGCATTCCAGAAATAAGCGCGATCCGTGTACTCAAAAAACGACGAAAAATGCGATGTCTGTGTCCCTTTAATTCAGTTTTTGCTTCGGGGATTCGCGCCTGCGCGTCGTCCAAACGAGTCAAACGAACCGTGGACCGAAAAGATCGTCCGCGGCCGGATTCTCGAAGCGAAATGCCTGTTCGCTGCCAACAACAGGCGGTATTTAAGTGTTTTGAAATTCCGAAATTGCCTCGAGGTTCGAGCCAGGCAAAAAGTCGCTTTGTCCTCTCGTTCTCTTCTTCATTGCGCTCAAACTCCGTTGTTTTCAGTTAAAATCGGTCCTTCAGCGATGACCGAACAGAAGGAAGCCGCGGCCCCCACGACGTCGCTGTATTCGGAGCTTTCGGCCGACGATGTTGAGCAACGACCTATGGAGATCGAATCGCTCTGCATGCAGTGCCACGAAAATGTGAGTAAATTCTTTTTTGCGCTTGCTAAAGTCCGTTTTCAGGGTACCACACGATTGATGTGCACTCGTATCCCGTACTACCGTCAGGTCATCCTGGTTTCGTTCTCCTGCGACCACTGCGGCTACAGAAACAACGAACTGCAAAGTGGAGAAGCTGCCCAAGTAGGCATTTAAGGGTTTGACGTGACTAAAATGTTTAACCAGGAACATGGAACCGAAATCGTTTTAAACGTGAAACTGCCGGCCGATTTGAACCGACAAATTGTGAAATCGGAATATGCGCAGCTCGAAGTTCCCGAATTGGAGCTGGTGATACCGTACAAGTCGCAGACCGGAGGTGAGTTCTGAATGCATTTAGAACTTCAAGTAACATTCCTTATTTGTTTTAGAAGTTACGACTGTTGAGGGTGTTCTGAGCCGTGTGAAGAGCGGCTTGCTTCAAAATCAAGATTTGCGACGCATTCAGAACCCGGAGGGTGCCACGAAAATTGATGCGTTTATCGAAAAGATGGACCACTACTTGGAGTTGAAAGAACCTTTCACCCTGGTTAGATTCTGAAACAATTTCATACATTTAAATGGATCAATTAGAAATTGACGGATCCTTCCGGAAACTGCTTTATCCAGAACCCTGATCCGCTCCACGTCGACCCTCGCTGTATCACGTCCCACTACTGCCGCCGCCTCGCCGACCGCAAGCTTCTTGGATTCGCCGATGACGACGAAGTCGAGGACGAAGAGGCCGCCCCTGAGTGGCGATCTTACGAGGACGCAAAGCACGAAGTACTTCGTTTCGCCACCGAATGCCCCAACTGCGGCGCTCCCACTGAAACCCTAATGAAGCCAACTGGTGCGAGGCAGTTTTCGAAGCTTATCTTATTGTTTGTATTCAGATATTCCCTTCTTTCAAACGGTTATTATCATGTCGACCACTTGTGACGCTTGCGGAAACAAAACGAACGAAGTCAAATCTGGCAGCTCCATCAGAGATTACGGTTGCAAGACAACTGTCACGATCAAGGAGGTTTTTAAACATCGTCCCATGAATCCTATTTTTTCACTTCAGGACGTGGATCTCGCCCGTGACGTCCTCAAGTCGGATACCTGCAATTTGTCCATCCCAGAGCTCGAACTCGACGTTGGTTACGGTGCCCTGGCCGGCCGCTTCACAACTGTGGAAGGTTTGCTAGGTGCAACCCGTGATCAGTTAGTCGAGCAGGGTCGATTCTTCTTTGGAGATAGCGCTAGTGAAGAAGAGCGCGAGAAGATGACGAATCTGATTGCGCAGTTCGACGACGCGATAGCCCTGAAGAGAGTGCTGACGATCGTCCTGGACGACCCCGCTGGAAACAGCTACGTGCAGGTTAGGATTTCAGTTAGGTCGAACTCTTAGAAATCAGAGCGTTTAGAGCCTCACCACTCCTTTTGATGATCCCCGCCTCCAAAAAGAGTTTTACGAACGTAGTTTCGAGCATAAGGAAATGCTCGGCCTGAACGACATGAAGGTGGAGAATTACGGTGAAATGGACGCAATCGAGGAAGCCGAAGAGGAACACGAGCAGAAAAACGAGGAGGCCGCTTGTAGTTAGATGCCGATGGTGCCGGGAATTGTTCTTTGTTGACCATTTTTTGTTATTGTTGTTTAAAGTTGGAAGTTCAATTTAAGGAGCATTTAGAAACTTATTTACAAACAACAAATAGGTCAGGTCCGTCAGAATCGCACGTCTTTTGGATGCTCCACGAGTTCTTCGGGCTTCCTCTGGTTGGCGCCGTTCTCGATTGGGATTCCTTCCTTCGAAGAGACGGCCGTTTCCATGCCGTCCGCCTTTAAGGGTTCTCGGGGTGCTCTCGGGGCACGTGACGCTCGAAGATTTCCGATAAGAAGTCCTTCCACCTAAAAATGTATATAATCAAGTAATATAGTTGACCGTATGGCCGCACCTTTCCGAGCGAGATTTCGAAGGCAGCGCTCCAGAAGATGGAGAAAAAGTAGGTGAGACCAATGACGGGGATGATGAAGCTGACGGTGGATTGTGAGAAGTTCGACCAAATCAAGGCGGTTTCGTTGAGGCCGGTCACGTAAACGATTACGCAGATGTGGATCAAGTAGGCGCAGTAGGAGAGCCGACCGAGGGGCACCCAGATCTCCCATGACATGAACGAGTTGATGGGGCCACCGTATCCGTAGAAGCATGAGATGATGATCCAGGCGAGAGCAAGACCCCATGCCGGTTTGCTAAAGAGAAATTGCACGTCACAAGGGGACCGTCAAAAGTGTCCCACGAGTTAATCTGAAATTTGGCAGGCGAGTTGGCCTAGGGCTAGGAAGGGCACTCCTAAAATATTTTTTGCCAACTCGCCAAAAATCTTAGGGAAACGCATGAGCAAAGGTGCTTTTAAGCGCAACCGCTCTCTAGTGGACGGTTGCTCCAAATGACTCGATGTGTTCTGTTCAGACAGACGTACATGGTGGGCTAAAAAAAGGGTCTGGAACGAGCAGGTGCCGGGTGTCTGGAGCGATTCATTCGGAGCGCGCGCCCTGCAAGCGAAATGGTCAGAATTCTGTCCGGATTTGGGTGGAAAACGGAGTGAAATCGTGTGAATTTTAGCGCTTTTCTTTCTGATTACTCCCGTAACTAATTTCACCTCTAAAATGTGTGGAAATATGGTAAAAAGGCCAAAAAATTCTCAAAAACAGCGCGAAATTTTGCCAAAAGCGGAAGAGATGAGCCTAGTAGGGGTTGCGGAAAGAATCTCGAAGAAATGCGCTGAATTTCGCAGGATTTTCCTTCAATTTCCATCCAAAGAACGGAATTCCGACCGGTACGCTTGCAGCGCATGCGCTCCGAATGCGTCGCTCCAGACATACGACACTCGCTCGTTCCAGACCCTTTTTTTGACCCACCCTGTAGTTGCCGTTCCAGACATGGCCGGGAACTGAAGTGATGTTTTTGCGTCTCTTCTTTCCTTATCTACAGGGTGGTCAAAAAAAAATCCCTTCGCCAGACACCTCCGGCTCGCCGCTCACTGACCAGACAGAAGAGCCCTATTCTGGGGGTGCGCGGGGCAGACGACCGGTCGGTTTCACGTTATTTGTTAGCGAAACGTTAGCGGTCGTTCCTCGCGACTGACATGAGCTCGAAATGACTCCACTCCGTCCGGCCAATGAGCGGCGAGCCGAAGGTGTCTGGCGAAAGGATTTTTTTTTGAACCACCCTGTACTGTGACATCCGTGTTTTACGGAGCGTTGGTGAACAAACCAGCAAAAATGGGAGCGAAAACACTTTCCACTGTCCACTAGAGAGCGGTTGCGCTTAGCAGCAACTTTGCGCATGTGTTTCCCTACGATAGCGAGTTGGCAAAAAATATTTTAGGAGTGCTCTTCCTAGCCCTAGGCCAACCCGCCTGCCAAATTCCATATTCTAACTCGTGAGACACTTTTGGAGGTCCCTTTATCAGGAATGTTTCAGGGAATCCAACCTGAGAGCAGAGTACATCGCTCTGGATGTAATGTTGATTTCGGTTCCACGAGCCCAGTCGAAGAGAGTGAGGGTGCAGGCTGCCATCAGGCCTGCGGTCACAACCCACATGACGAGGTTGAAGATCTGAAAAGGAGATTTATGGTGTGGATTGTGGCTGAAAACAACGAACCCAGTTGATCCGCATCTTCGGTTTCTGAATCAGAAGGTATCCCGTCATCATTCCGATAATGTACGGCTGGCAGCGGATCCACGGCGCGTCGTAAATGAGCATTGTGTACATGCTGAAACGAGTTTGTGGTTACAGTAACCCTCACTCTTCGCTTACTCGCTGTGCTTCTCTTTCTGATCCATGGGACCGTAAGGGTAGTCGGACGGAGGGTAATCCAGAGTATATACGGTAGCCAGGTTGGCCGCGGTGGAGGCGAGAAACAAACCGGCTGCAGAAATGAATCCGAAAATGGGTCGAATGGCCATCGGAATGAGGATCAGAGGCGAGAAGATGTAGATCTGGAGATCGGTCGAGAGGTACCACGAAACGAGATAGCACTAGAAAGGATCGAGAAATACGAACGAGCGAGTACCCGGCTCACCTGCTCGTCGTAGTTGATGAAGTTGTTCAAGTACAGGAGATTCACCCACCAATTCTTGGGACACGGGTCCGGGATCACCTCGGTCATGTAGACCGGCATGTTGAAGAGAAAAGTGCGGAAAACCTGAACTTCAAAATTTACAAGATCAAAATAATAAGAGGAGTTGCTTACAAAAGTGTAAAAGAGGATGGCGATGTAATAGGGCGGGGAGAGGCTGGAAATTTCGATGTACCTCAATGATAAATAGAACTGTTACCGGAGAAGACGGTGAACGTAGAAGAGAATCCAAGCTGGAGCGCTCATCGTCTGGCGCTTGTTGCGGTTGTACATCTTGAACCACATATAGGCGACCAGGAGTCCTGAGAGGAAAAGAAAGCTGTCGACGGCATAGTAGGCGTTCGTGATGATCTGAGTGGAGATGTACTGCAACTCCGCCATCACATCCATCGGATTATCTTTGAAAAACGGATTGAGAGAGGAAATAGTTGGAAGGCAACTTACTGCTGTAGGCGAGAAAGACGCCGAGCGTGTGGCCCAGAATGACCCAGCACATGGAGAAGAAGCGAATGCAGTGAATGGGGCTGATTTGGCCTGCTTTCTTTGCGTTGTCCGTGTTGAAGATTTCGCAGATGTTTGTGTAGAAGGAAAACGAAAGGAAGACTTTCATGCCGAAAGCTGGAATGAGCGAATTAGAGTGAATGGTGGTTGGTGGAAAACTTACATTTTACGTAGGGGAGATTTTTGTGGTGCGGAAGACCGAAATAGTCGTAGATAGCTGCTAGGATTCCCGTGATGGCGATGGCGCTCATAATAGTCCTAAAACTCCCATTTTCATCAACCACTGCCGAAAGAACAAGGCCACTTACACCATAATCCATGTTCCGGCGTCGTAAGGAACCTGCTGGTCTTTCGTGGTCTTAACGTCACAGACTCTCTTGGACCACGTCGGGTTAATGCAATTCATGAGGTTGCGGAGGTCCTTGTTGTTTGCGCACGAATTTGGCAAACAAAGGTCCCAGCCAAGCTTTCCTGTGTGCTTAGCGGTACACATTCCATTGACTCCAAAAATAATTCTTAAATCACGCTTTATAAAGTATGTCATATCAGTCTTAGGCGCACCTGTTGTATGATCCCTTCAGGTGTCGGGTACTGTTTGTGTTTGAGTCCTTGTATGTGGCATCGACGGCGATGCACTCGGAGTATGATCCGATGAAGTTGTGGGCGCCATGGAAGAGGCCGGGAGGAATCTTGCCTGTTGCATCGATCACTAAAAACTGGAATCCCGTAGCGCCGCGTACTCGCACTGATAGGGAGAGACTCTAATCCCCAGATTCCCGCCCTAGTCCGATTAGGCCACGTGTTTCGGTCATTTTCAAAGGAGCAAGAGCAGCGAGCGGACTTTGTCCTAATCAGAAAGAAGCGGTCATAAATATTCCAAATGACTCGCCACTGTGGTCAGAAATTATCATTGTTTAATAGGTGCGTCGCTGATAAGAGCGTTTATGGAAACGCTGAAACGCTTGCAGGACTTACATTGCATCGCTGCTAACTCTAAACCGTTCATCAACATTTTGGGGTTTCCCATCCAAGCCTTGAAAACGTTGTAGATCGCCTCGAAGTCCGTGTAGCAACCATCACTGAGGGAGCTTTTGCAAATATCGGAGTTGTTGGCTTGGAAGAGTTCGTGGATGGTCGGAGCGCTGAACAGTTCGTAGTAGGAATCATGCTAAAAAACGTTTTGTAAAGTTGAGCTTACATTGGCTTTTGCACCAACAGTGTCAAAATGCTGTAAGAAAAGAAACTTTAATTACAATGAACTTAAAGAACCATTGTAAAGCAAGAAAATTGATTATGCAAAACGGAATTGAAAATCATTATTTTGAAAACTTAAGTCTTTGAGGGGAAATGTTTGCAACAAGGCTTCCTTGTTCAAATCATTAACTTGCGCTAACAATCGGTCAAATTGTGGTGATGTAAATAAGAATTTTCAGCAGGCTTTTTTATCGAGTCAGTTTTCATTCAGTGACCTTTTCATTCAATCTTAAAACTGCAAAAGGATTACCTCTCGCGCATCTTTAAGTTGCTTAAGCCTGGAGACCATTCGGTTCATCCCGATGCCATTTTCGACGGCGCTTGCGCCGAGTGCGAGCAGAAGAAGCGCCGTGAGGAGACGCATTTCCTTAGCTGGAGGAGTCGATCCAAACAGGCGCGGTCAGTTAGCCAATAAATTACCCAACGGTGCTAGTTGCAAAACGGAGCGAAGAAGAGTGATAGCGGAAGGCGGCGTTGCCGACAGTTTCTCGCCTTCCACTGGCGCTCTTTCAGGGGAGATAGCGACGGCGGGTGCAGCCACACGCGTGCTACGAAACAAGAACCCTCCTCAGAAGCCAATTGACTCCGAGAGAATTCATCTTTTTGTTCGTTGACCCGCAGATAAGCGGAATGGCTTCGTTTTATGGTTCTTGCAACTTGCGAGTGAAGAATGTGCTTTTGAAAAATTACGTTTTACCGTAATCCTTTCGTAATGTTGATGTAGATGCAGTGTCCGGCTTTCGAAATTATTAAAGCTCCCTTAAACATTGATTCTGCTTTTTCCTTTGTTTCTACGATGCTCTCGTGACAATCACAAAGGATTTCAAAACGCCCGTTCAAAGTTTCTTCACAGTCAAAACCACAAAGAAGCGCTTCGTGGAAGCGTCGAATGTAGTTTGTTCCTAACAAATGATTACGGGAGCGGATGGTTGATGATCGGCTGCTGCAGAAACCGGGTTCCGTATGAATCGAAATGATTCATTTCCTTTGGTTTACAACGTTCTTGATAATTGCGTGTATTACTCATAAAACGAATTTTCAGATTAGTAGACAGTAACATGAGTTATAGAAGTTTAAGAAAGCCGCAAACCAACCAAGTTTTATATTAATTGCAGTTATATTTTAACCAAGGCCACTGAAGCTTAAGAATAAGATAACACATTTTGATACCGTCTTTCTTACGATTTTGTACTATCCAAAACTGATAGTCAACGTAGAAAGTAATTGCTCGGTCAGAGTAATTGAAGATCCGAGCGATTGGATGAGAACCGGAGGACACTCAAATCTCTTAGAATTTAGCAATGATTTTACAGTTAGGAGAATTTTTTAACTTTCTGTGCGACGTTAGAAATTCAATTAACCAAAAACTCGAAAAAACTAACAAGGGAACCTTCAAAGTTGCTACACCTAGAAATGAGCGAGCTTAGTCAATTCTGGTAGTACTCGGCGCGCTGAACAACGTGGTATAGGTCACTCGCGTGCATTTTGACCAAAAGGTCCTAAAAACGCGTTTAAAAGTGCCAAAAATTGGCCCGCGGCGATGTATTCATGATCAGACAAGTGGAAACCACAGTTTGTCTGGCGCAGTCGGTATGCGTGCGGACTACACGTTTTGGGGTCGTGGGTTCGAACCCCACCGGAGCCTAACTTTTTGTTTCTCCCTTTTATCGTTTTTAATCGTTTGCGTGATGCGTTTGACGTTTCCCGTTTCAGGTGACCTTAATCGCTGTTCTACGTGTCTCCAACTATGGCTATGGATCCTTATCGAGTCTTCTTGCTCTTGAAGAAGCATTTCGAGCTGAAATACCCACTGGCTGTTGCTGATCCCGAGGAGTTCCTTTCGAACAAAGTCGAGGAACTTGATAATCCGATACTCATTAAAATATTGGTTTCATAAAATTGTGCTTTGCATTTTTTACGAGAATAAAGTCATAGGTAGAACCTTTTCGTACAATAAGAATTAAAGCCAGAACTTTAAGACAGTTAAACCATACAACTATCGTTGAAATACATTTGCTTTACTAGGCAACTTTACTTGCATTTACGGAAACTGTTCGGTCATGACTTTATCGCTAGTGCGTTTTAATTAAACCTAAAGGCAATGGTATAGTTCAACGTTTTCAAGCTAACGCCATACAAATTTGGGGAATTTTTGAAGCGCGCGCGCCACGGCCACCCACGGGGGTGGTATAGTGGCAAAAGGGTGGTACAGTCGCATCAGGCGCGCGCGTGAAGCGCGCTTCAAAATCGGAATCGGTGCTTCATTTGCCACACACGACGAATGACGCGCGCTTCACAAAATGCTGAAGCCCCCTTGACCGGCTTCACCGCCTGTGGAACGCGCGTTTTTTTCCGGATGAAGGGGTTTTCAGTGGGATTTTCGCGGGTTTGAGGCCTGAATTCTGCGCGTTGTGCATTTTCATTGGTTGCCGCTGGATTCTGACAAAGAATATCAGTTTCGCATTCTAATGTCTTGAAAGCCAGATCTCAGCGACCTTCCTGCGAAACGGCCGATTTTCGAATGTCTGAAATTTCGCCGGGCATAGCCATCTATTTCTTGATTATCCTAGATCAGAACAGCATAGATTCGCCCATTTTTAGGTTCATTCGAAGCGCAGAGAGCAGATCTTCAAAAAAAGGAATTTTAGAGATTTTCGCTTTCGGCCGAGATATCGGTCCAAATAGGCCAAAAACAGGGTCAAAAAAGGGTCAATTTTACAGATTCGCATGAATCTGGTATCAGTAGAAACCTCTCGCCTTCAAACGGTTGAATCCGCTCGAATTTTCAAAATCCACGCGCTTCTGACCAAGAAAATGCCCAAAATCTTGATTTGCTGCTGCGTTTTTCGAAGTTGAAGCTCACGCGTCGTACAGTTGGCAAAAGTTGGAGCGCGCGCGTTGAACTATACCATTGCCTTAAGTATTAGTCCTTTTGCTTAGGATGGCTTGCATTCCTGCTTAAAAGCAACCTGGCAGTGGATTTCTACGAAACCTCTTCTCAGATCCAAATCGGCCCAAGCGCGTCTTCAGACTCGCGATCATCTCAAACTCGACCGCGACGCCTCCCGCGTTGTTTTCATGCCGCCAGCCGTCCATCTGTCTGCCAGACAGCTGCCTTTTACGCACGCCAGCCGGGTCCCACCGCGACTTGTCTGACGACAATTTTCAGCATAGATCAAAACTGATTTGATCAACCGAGGCTTGCCTTAAGCCAGTATTCGTAAATGCTTCCTACGCGCCATTCGCGCCGTTTTCCCCTCCGTTGATATACCCACCGGTCGGGCCACGATCACTCCGCTTTTGCGGCCAAGTGCAAAATGAGAGCGTCTCGCGGCTTACCGTATCCGCCACGGCTGGATCGATGTTCGTGAACATTCTAGACGTTTGTGGAAAGCGGACCGAACATGCGAATCCTGCAGACTTCAAAGCGTCCTCGCGGGCGGAGGCACTTCAATTTGCGAATTCCTTCGGATTTTCGGATTCCAATTGGATTCGAGTCTGTCACGAATTTCGTGCCCATTTGTTAATTTTGCGTGTTTGCTGTGTGTTGTCATCACTTTTTTACCACTAGCACTTGCGAAATTTGTGAAGTCACCCCTTGCGCCATTTCGCTGTGAAATTCGAGCTGAAAAGTGATGCGAACGTCTGATAAACGACCCATTTTTTGTATCCCAAACGCGTCAGATCGTAAAGCGACGCTTGTTTCTGTCGATTAGCGATTTAAAGCGCTGCCAGTCGTGCCACTGATCTCCCATATAAGCTTCTAATTTTTGACATAAAGTAATCAAGTGTGCATTTCCAGGTAAATCAGGATGTTCTTCTCTAGCATGGGTGGAGGAAGTCGGGGTGGCGGACCCGTCGACACAACACTGTACGACGCTCTCGGAGTAAAGCCCGATGCCAGCGACGATGAGATCAAGAAGGCCTATCGAAAATTGGCCAAGGAATATCATCCTGACAAGAACCCCAACCACGGCGACAAGTTCAAGGAGATTAGCGCCGCTTATGAGGTCTTGTCCGACGCGAACAAGCGCGAGATGTACGACAACCACGGCCTTGAGGGCATGAACGGTGAGTCTTGATAATCTGAATTCCCGTTAATCGCCGTACACCTGTAGGCGAAGGATTCAGCGGCGGTGCTGACCTCTTCAGCAACTTGTTTGGCGGAGCAGGCGGAGGATCGCCGTTCGCCAGCTTCTTCAGTGGTGGAGGCGGCGGCCGATCCCAGCGCAGGCGGAAAGGCCAGGACACCGTCCACGCCATGAAGATTTCGCTGGAAGAAGCATTCGTCGGCAAAACATCGAAGCTGCAGTTGACGAAGAAGATCCTCTGCGAGCCCTGCAAGGGATCCGGCAGCAAAAGCGGTTCATCGCAAACCTGCTCGCTTGCCGTGGCCAGGGACGAAGGATGATCATGCGCCAGATTGGCCCCGGAATGGTCCAGCAGATGGTCACCAACTGCGACGCTTGTCAAGGCGAAGGAACCACGGTTGACCTGAAGGACAGATGCAAGTCTTGTGATGGAAAGAAGACCCTCCAGGTCAAAAAAGTCCTCGAGGTCCACATTCGACGAGGCGTCAACAACAACGAGAAGATCACATTCTCCCGCGAGGGTGACCAGGAGCCGGGCGTCGAACCTGGAGACATCATCATCGTCGTTCAAACGAAGCCGCACGAGTTGTTTGAACGCAGAGGCGAAAACCTCTACATGGAAAAGTGAGTTTCTCTCTCAATCACTGGTATTAACCCTTCGTTTCTAAGGACGATTTCCCTCAACGATGCTTTAACGGGTTTCAAGTTTGTCATAAAGCACCTCGATGGACGCGACGTCGTCATTTCCGGCAAGCCAGGAGACATCATTGAGCCTGGTAAGCGCTTTCTCTTATCTTGTTCAAGTATTTATCATGTTCATTTCTAGAGGCCGTCCGTGGCATCCTCGACGAAGGAATGCCGATTCAAGGAGCGCCTGACCAGAAGGGTATTTTGTATGTCAAGTTTGACGTCAAATTCCCCGATGAACACTTCTTGGAAGATGAGACGATGTACAAGGAGTTGGAAAAGCACCTTCCACCCCGGTCGCCTTTCACCATGCCCAAAGGCGAAGATGTCGAAGAAGTGTCCTTGATGCCGTTCGACGAGAATCGACACAACTCCACCCGAGGCAATCGTCAAGCTTACCACGACGAGGAATACGATGATGACGACGACATGGGAGGAGGTCATGGAGGTCACCCCGGAGTACAATGCGCACAGAGCTAGGTGCTGCGATCTTGTTAACCTTCGCGTGATTGAATGTCCTCATTGATGATTTAATAAAGTACGATATAACATTTATTCGTTTGTTTATAACGTTTCCTACTAAAACGCACAGCTGAAAGTAGTCCTCACGGAAAAACAGCTGACCTACATCCGTGAAGATATCAAGTGTCTGGAGCCGGCGAAACCCACACGGTCTTCTACCACCTCACAATCATCGTCCTATCTTCCTCACAATCATCATCCCATCTTCATCCTTTTCTCTCTCATTGAAAAATAAAATTTTTCAATTATCTTTATTGTGTGGACGACGTAATTCAAGATGCTACCGAATGAACACCGAACCAACCAAACAATCAAACTGTAACCAAACAACCGTAAACTCTGGCAATCGGACTATTTAATGTTTCTTTTGTTTTTCAAAAGGCTTTTGATGCCTACAATTCAAGAAATCAGACAAAGTCACATTTTCACAAACAGTTACCTTGGATTTTGCAAGCGTAAAGCCTCTTTAAAGGAGGGGCGAACCACCTGGGATGCGTCATGATTTCCTTTATCGAATTCTTCACCTCTCGCAAGCCACAACGAAGGCATTCCCAGTAGTTGGCTCCATCCATGTCGTTCTTCTTTGCAGTACTTCGTAACTCGATTGCTGTACCTGGCGCGGCATTGACCGGCCTCGAAGATTTTCAACAAGAGGAAAGCTTCAACCACACAAACGTATAAGGAGGTTTCCGCGGTATCCAGAAACACATTGAGATATTGGCGACAGCATAACCCCAGAGCGGTTTCTTTTTCGCAAGCTAAAATAACTCAATGAAACCCATAGAAAATGAATATACAAGAATAACATGACGAAAGACTGTTGGGACGAAGTTCCAAAATTCCGGGGAATTATGGTGGTTTCGGCGGAGCGATGCTTTGTCGACCCATGCACATCGGATGGGCCAAAGCTGGTGAGTTCTGCAACGTCGCCATCGTGTGCAAAAATGAAGGACTTTCCTCCGAATGCAAGTTCTCCGTCGGCGATCTTCAGGAGCAGGATTCCAATGGTCAGACTGGGACGCCCGTGTCGGGCAATGTTGAATTGTTGAAACGGTGAAGGGAAGGACTTCGACGCATGCCTGCGGACCTTCAAAGCTTTCGCGACGGCCGTAACGATTTCTGCGACGCGCATACCGGTTGCATATGGAATTGAAACTCGTCCAGCCGGTTCGATAAACTTGAATGTTTTTTCGACAAAGTCGTAGACCGCCACACACGTATGGCACCAGTCTATGTCAATCTAAACATTTTTTACGATTAGAACTAAAAAGAAAGTTGAAAAGGCATGACAAAGTGTTCGACCATCGCAGGAGTCGCTCACACAACATCTGCTGAGCACTGGACTCCTTTTAACGAGTTTGACGTCTGAGTAGACGTCTCAGACGGCCAATCCCACAGACGTTTCAGACGTTAAACTCGTTCAAAAAAATCCAGTTTCTTCCACGACTGCACCGGTTCACACTGAAGACCCAGCCGTATTCCTGGATCACAGCGTCGGGCTCTCCATTCACTACATACCTCGGGCGTTTGCTCATCTGACGCTCCACCATTGCCGGTACTGAAGGACAACCCAACATAGAAGACCTACAAGCTACACAAGAAGCTGAACGAACACACCTACAACACACCTCGAACACTTCGTCGTGGCTTTGGACAACAACCCAACATGGAAGACCTACAAGCTACACAAGAAGCTGAACGAACACAAAGACCTATATGAAGTGGCCTCTGACAAAGATGTCCGCTTTGCATGTCCGCAGACATGCATCGCCGTAGATGCTACCAACCTCGGTCTTTAAAGAACTCAACATTGCTCGCGTCGTATCGGCAGACGTCATCGTTGAAGAACTTCGACCAGCTGCACAACACGTCGTGGACTACGCTTACCTTTCCCTCGCGTGCTGTTATGACATATAAAGGCGTCGTCAAAACGAATGACGCGATTCTGGAAAGTTCATACGTTCGGTGTTTGCTCGTTTTCGCTCGTGTTCGTTCGCGTTCGCATCGCTTTGCGTCAATGGTTTGCATCGCCGCGCGACAGAATGCGCCATTTTGTATGGAGAATCGCAATTTTGGACCTTTTTTTGACACAGCTTGTTTGCGGCTGACAGGTCTGTCAGCCGCAAACAATCTGTGTCAAAAAGTGTCGCACCATTTCGCACGATTGGTGCGAGCTCCGCCCAGAACTATCGGTTTAAAGTTAGCCAGTTTTGATGGAAAAATGGTGGTTTTTTGATGCAATCACAGATTTCTCGTTCAAGACGGAATTAAACAAAAATTCCTCCCACAACTTTGTAGATATGCTCACTGCGGTTCGAAAGAGTCTGAGCTGAGGGTATATTATGCTCTGCCGTCTTCAAACAATCGAGAAACAGATTCCTTGTTCAACGACAAGGGTCCCGGCACGACAAATTCAAGTGAATCAAACTACGATTGTTAAAAAGGTTAAATTTTTGGGCCGAATTGCCAATACTTTTGCGATTCAAATCACATTTCTGCGAATCGAATCTGTAAAGATGGGAAGAAAGCGAAAATGCTCTTTTCGGAACAACCAATTGAGGCTTTTCACGCACAATTCAACCGTGAAGACCGTCGCTATTCTAACATTAGAAGCTTCGAAAAGCGCATGAGAGCTGTCATAGACTCGTTGCGAGCACAGACGTACTATTTCGACAGATCCCCAAAAGGTGAAGGAGAACACCAAGTTTTCTACATTCCGCACTCGACTTCGCGGGGTTTTACTACTGCACGGCTCACACTACTGTGAGTGAGATCCCGCCGCGCTTTGCATGCGCCAATTCCGTGTTCGTACTGTAAGCAAACCGAAACGCTCGACCGCGAATTTGACACGTTTGACAGACCGTGGAAAACGAACAAACACCGAACGTATGAACTTTCTGGAATTGCGTCATTCGTTTTAACGACGCCTTTAACGACGATTATGACGCGGAACGTTGTCACCTCTTACGCGGTCGATGAAAACGTCGCACCATACGCTGTAGTTTCAACGTGCGTCGACTTGTTGGTGAACTATTTTCTTTTCAAAATTCCGTCTGACTAAAGTGTTGCACCACGCTGGAAAATGTATGACGGCCAACCGTCCCTTTCGAGACATAGCCCACGTCCAATTTCAAGGTTGCAAAAACAACGTTTTTGCAATGCAATTAATTTTTTGTTTCGGCCAGATTTTTTGCGAAAAGTTGTTTCCGATTTGCTTTATCGATCTTCAGAAAGCACCGATTTGAGCGAACCCGGGCTCAAAATGCTCGCAAGATTCTCTAGATTCGTTCTTCCTATGTCCCGACGTGCACATACTCGCTGAAGCACGAGATATTCCCAAACCACGAGCGCGTCGCGGCCAAACCGCCCGATCCCCATACTAATCGCCTCAGACGGCGGGCGAGACCGAACGTGCGACGAATACCTTAAAAGTGCGAGTTCATTCGCGCGAGACCAATAAGTGAGAGGATTCCTCTCAGAGGAATCGCTAAAGCTGAACTTCTGCGTCATCAGAGAGTTGAGAAAAGGCGAGAAAATGAGCGTTGAAGGAACCAGTTTCTACATATTACACTTCAAGCTTTCCGAAAAAACTTGGATTTCCTCCATTTACCGCAGCATTCACGTAAGAAATTCCCACGAAATGCGTCTTAACCATTTTTTCGAAATAAAACAATCACATGGCGCGCGACAACAATTAATTAAAGTGGGAGATCGCCGAAGTCCTTGGGCATCGTGTAGCTGTCTCCGCTCTTGTTCCTGTTCTCGTAGAAGGATTTGCGGATTGTTCGCTTCATTTCGTCGTCTCCTTCGTCGTACATTTTCTGAAAGACGGTCGTTAAAACCTTGGATAGGGAGAGAGGACTAGTATGAGGAGAATTTCAAAGGCACTTTTTTTGGAAAAGCCCTTCGTAACAAAAAAAAATTCGCTCGCGATTCGCTTCGATTCGCTCGCTTCAATCCCAACCCTTTTCTGCTAATCTACCTTTCCTTACCTTCATCATGGTCATGAGTCCCTCCTGAGGATCGGCCTTCGGGTCGATATCCGGCATCCTAAAATCAAAAATTTTAGCGTACATCCAAATCATAAACCGCCTACATCTTCTCCTTCTTTCCTGCCCTGATCACGGCATTCCACGTTTCGCCTTCCTTGCTCTTCTTCATCATCAGGAGCACTTTGTCCGTCTTCTGCTTCCAGATGGACTTTTCCGGGACGATGATTCCGGCAAGGTCGACAATCCTCATCTCGTAGTCGCGGCCGTTGACGTCGGACACTTTCATCACCACGGAGCTAAGCGTTAAGAGCAGGATATGAATGAGGAGATGTGGAACTCACTTGTTCGTGAACTCGACTGAGATACGCTCCGCCGGGACGGTCTGCACTCCGTTGATCGTGATGTAGAGCTTCATGAACTTGTCACTCTCGTCATAAGCTGAAAAGAGAAGTGTTTCAGGCAGTGAGCGTTACATTTTGGAGCCACGAATATCGGACGAACGTGTACAACTACTGGGGTTACATTTGATTCCGAATCACACTCAACAATTAGTGAATTTTTACCTGTGGCGATGGAGCCACACCCCATAACAAACGAAATGTTCTTTCAACATTCACTATTACCCCATTTTTCGCTTGCTTCGTCAACGTACCGTAAGTGGTGATCTTCGTTTTCGGGCGTGGAAGAAGAGGGTTCACGGGAGCAGCAGCAGCTTGTCCTTCCTTCGTAGCCTTCTGTTTCTCGGCTTCGGCAGTCGCCTACAAAACACACAATTAACCTCGAAAAACTGACAATTTCAGTTACCTTCTTCAGTTGATCGCAGTAGTCGGCCAAGTGTTTGTCCAGGATCTTCTGAATATTTGGCCTCTGGCACTTGACACGAATCTGGGAAAGCTCGAGCATGTCTTTCTCGATGTCTTCGATGTTGAGAGCCATTTTATCTGAAAATATCTGCGATCACGGGAGAATAACGGATGCAAAGAACTGGGATCAAAACACGATGCGCTGAAAATCGCCACGGACGAGCACGACTGACTTAAAAACAGCGAAAATCAACGCCGAAGGTCAAATCTTGCGGGAAGATCATTCTGGAACGAACCGAAGTTCCACACATAAGTAAAATTTGAATAAATTGAAATCGGCGTGGGACCAAAGCGGCAATTCACACATTCGGTTTTGCGAATTTTTGCAGCGGCTAGAGGCGTTTGCAGCCTCCGATTCGCCTTTCTCCTCGCGCACGATTCCCCGCTTTTCCTTCGCTCTTGTTTATCCGTTTCAAAGACGTTGGGCGCTTTCAGATCCTTGGTCTCATCTCTCAGGATGTCCGGATATCAGAACAACATGAATAACCAGCTTGGTATGAATCAGAATCAGCAAGGGCAGCCGATGCACCAACAGGTGAGATTTTTGAAGAGCTTCTAGCGATAATCGTTTGGATTTTCAGATCTATCAACAGCAGATGGGCGTGAATCGTGGAATGATCATGCAGCAGCACGGCGGGATGGTTATGAGCCAACAACAGCAGCATTTCCCAATGAGCCAAGCCACGTCGATGCCCACGACGATCGTGATGCAAACTACCATGGGCCAGCCGATCCAGATGGGCCAGCAGCAGAATATTATGGTTCAACAGAGCCAAATGAGTCAGCAGAATCCCATGGGCCAGCAAAATCAGATGGTCCAGCAGAATCCTATGGGCCAGCAGAATCAGATGAACCAGCAGAATCCTATGGGCCAGCAGAATCATGAACCAGCAGAATCCTGGGCCAGCAAAGTTCGATGGCCCAGCAAGGCTCTATGGCCCAGCAAGGCGGTTTAATGCAGCAGAGTCAGATGGGCCAGCCGAATCAAATAGGACAGCTGAACCCTATGGCGCAGCAGAATCCCATGGGCCAACAGAATCAAATGGGACAGCAGAATCCAGTTTCGACTGGGGCCAGGATGTTCCACATCCAGCAACAGGGAATCCCAAGTTCCACCGTGATTGGGATGACAGCCGGCCAGCCTCAAACGGTGGTGTACACTTCGATGCATCAGCCGGTAATCCCCCTATTCTTCATAGCGTTTTAATTTTATCTTTTGGCAGTCAGGATTGCTTGGACAGCCTCCACCACAGTCGAACCCTTCGATTTCCGTGATGCCCGGCTTCGTCGGAAGCCAAATGAATCCGAACAGTCCTATGGTGGGCTCCGTTGGATCTGTACATCTTGGGTCTGTGGGATCTGCTCAGGTGAGTCATTTCGATAAAAATACGATTTCTGATATGTCACTGACATCGAGCGCCAGCTATGCTTTTTCCCCATCAACACATAGGAAAATTTGCTTTGGAATTGGATATATTTATGGTATTCTGTTTATCACCAAATTCAGATGTCGGCCGGAAGTGTCGGAGGACCTGGAACTCCCCACCAGCAAGCGCAGCTCAGCGTTCCCGCGAACGGAGAAGCGGCGAAAACGCCCTCGCCGAACCCACCGACGATCACAAATCCACCTTCGCAGCAGCCCCCAATGTCGAATCAGCCGGGAAGCGTTCTCTCGGACCACCAAATCGGCTCCGTCACCGCAAGCACTCCCGGACCTTCTACGGCGTCCACTGGCGAAGGAAACGCCAACTCTGAGGACTCGGAGGTTCAGCAAGATTACGAGATGCCTCCTTGGATGGGACCTGGAGACGTCGCTTGCCAGGCTCGTGATATGATCCTCACAACTCTGCGGACTGACATAACGGTACGTATTTCGATTCATAACTTGTGAATTCCGAGATTTTAGAATCTGATAAGCACTGTATGTAACTATTACCACTGGCGAACAGGAACCTCTCCCTCGGACATGCCTGGTCAGCCTGCTTCCGTAGCCGCGCCGGACTCCGTGAACGACCAAAACCTAGCGGGGCCAAGTTCCGTGAACCCCTCGGACGATCAGCCGCATTCGGCCGGACAAGCGCCGTTATCCTACGAAGAGAAAAGTGAGAATTTCCAGAACCAGGCATTAGAGAATTCGATGCAAGCTTTGGCAACGGTCGACTCCATCTTGTCGATAATTGTAAGTTCTAGTACCACGAACTGGATTGAGTGCTTCCTTATCTTTTGCTTTCAGGATATAGCGAGAAAATCCTTCGACAGCATCAGCAAAATTGAGCGTATGGTTCAGTGCGGTCCCATGGCAACAGGAACGGCTGGAGGTCCCGGCAATGAATCCACACTCGTTATTAGCCAGCAAGCTAATGATCAACTGGTGAACCAAGATCAACTCCATGGTACCGTATCCAACGCCGTCGACAGCGTCATGTCACTCCTAAACGCTATGCGGGACCGCCGAAACCGAGGCGAAGTCAAGAATGGTCAAGCTAATCTCCAAGACATGGACGAAAACCGCGAAAATGTGGAGAACCTCAGTCATATGGTGAGTTTTGGGGATCTGAATCCAATAACGGTCAAATATGTTTTAGGATGAGGACGACTTAGCCGAGCTGGACGCGCTGGATCCAGGACTTCTAGGAGGCGACACTGGGATGGGATACCTGTAATCTTGTATACCATATTGGAAAAGAATAATTTATTAACGTATTATGCCGGTACCTTTGTGTACATAAATTACTGCCTAATTCTGTTTGTGACGCGTTATTGAGTAGTATTCTATGTGTAATTTGAGCCTGTTCGCTTTATGAATCGAATGATCCAAGTTTTTGGACAGCCTGGAAACCAATGAGCTCATCGCGATGTCGACGAGGCCAAGAAGGAGCGCCGTGAGGAGACGCATTTCCTTAGCTGGAGGAGTCGATCCGGACAAGCACGGTAAATTAGTCAATAAATTACTGAACGGTGCTAGTTACAAAACGGTTCGAAGAAGCAAGAAAATTGATTATGCAAAACGGAATTGAAAATCATTATTTTGAAAACTTAAGTCTTTGAGGGGAAATGTTTGCAACAAGGCTTCCTTGTTCAAATCATTAACTTGCGCTAACAACCGGTCAAATTGTGGTGATGTAAATAAGAATTTTCAGCA
The DNA here is from genome assembly GCA_000757645.3 of Steinernema carpocapsae. Lineage (NCBI taxonomy): Eukaryota > Metazoa > Nematoda > Chromadorea > Rhabditida > Steinernematidae > Steinernema > Steinernema carpocapsae. The sequence continues at coordinate 352,419 of AZBU02000003.1, forward strand.
GGCTTTTTTATCGAGTCAGTTTTCATTCAGTGACCTTTTCATTCAATCTTAAAACTGCAAAAGGATTACCTCTCGCGCATCTTTAAGTTGCTTAAGCCTGGAGACCATTCGGTTGTGCTTTTGAAGAATTCTGACCTACCGTAACCCTTTTGTAATGCAAGATCACTGAGGGCTATCCAATAATTTGCAAAACAACCGTATCAATAATATGTTTTTGTCATAAATGACAGTTGACAAAACCAAAATCTACTTCAAATTTTGTAACTGATTTGTTATTTTATTGTACCTTGTTTTTAGGTAAATATAGTTCATCAGCCTTTAAAACAAATAAAACAGCCTTCAAAATTAAACAACAGCCTCGTTACAAACACTTATGAACCTTTCTCTACTTTAAGAGAACTTATCAAAGTTAATCGAGTCGTTGTGGATTAGTAACTGTTACCGCTTACTTAAATGTAATAATTTCAACCTTTTTAACTTTAAAATTAACTTTAAAACAACTTTAAAATTACGGTATCTGAGCTCTCCTTTTCATTATGTTTCAATGGCCTTCAGGGAGTGATGCTTGGACTTTCATGTAGTTTGGAGCCCAGAAACCGACGAATGGCGAGATTAGTGGAGCGATCGATCTATGGTCAGCTGTCGCGTCTCGAGTCAGAAGAACACTGAATCACCCGCCATGTGGATTTCACAACATTGGCTCTTCCGGTCCATGAAAACATCTAATTACTCCAAATTTCCTTTTTTAATCATTTTGTCCCGAGTTACCATATACGGCGGTTCAGCAGGGTTACTGTAGTGACAGATAAAAGTCTCAAATTGCATGTTTGTGTGAATCGGGCTGTAAGATCCAAACACTGGCTCGACCCTCGAAAGGGGAGAGGCTTCCAGAAGCGAGTGGTTCTCGGGTCCGGGGGCACGGAGTGTTTGGGCGAGTCCTTCGTGCCAGCTCGCTTCTTTTCGCCTCTCGGCGACGCCAACGTCGCAAGTCGTAGGAATCGCGGAGGCTTCAAAGAAGTCGGCAATACGGCCGGATCGATGCGCGCCGAAGAGAACGACGACGGGACCACGACGACGACCAATGTCACACCGGGAAGCGACTCGCGTTTGTTCCGAATCGCCGCAAACGCTGCTCCGCAGTGAAACAGACGAGTTGTTCCAACCGGCAAGGACCACCGCTTCAGTTTTCGCTCGTTTTTCAACATCTTCGGATGGGATTGCACTTTTGGCGAGGACGCCGAACGTCCTCCGCTTGCCTCTTGGGAGATAGTGTACTTCTGCGAACGAGAAGGAGGAGGAAACGCTGAAGTGGGAGCCGAACTGCTGCAGCAGCATGCAGCGGTGACTTTTATTCGCGCTTTGTTCGCGCGATCCTCACCAGCGCGAAGGCACAATGCTTAATTTGACTCAACACGGGAAAACTCACCCAACCCGGACACTGTAAGGATTGACAGATTGAAAGCTCTTTCTCGATTCGGTGGATGGTGGTGCATGGCCGTTCTTAGTTGGTGGATAAGTGGGCGGGGCGGCGAGAAAATCGGAGGCAAATTCGGATTTTGTCGGGGAATCGGCATCTGTTCTGCACTCCGCGTGCTGCATTGATCGACTTCGTCTTTGTCGTCCGTCGTTCAACGACCTTGCCGAAGCGCGCTTCCCCCTCCCTTCCTTTCGGTTCCTCAAAAATCGCAGTGGACAGCGCAGCCATTAAAAATTGATGTCACTCTTGAAAGAAAGCGGCTTCAAACGACCTGGACTCCAAGTTGGTGACAAATTGCTCCAAGATTGGCGCCTTTCCCAGCATCGCTTTGTGCTCCCTCCTTGAGTGATTTATGCTGACCCCGTATCTGTCTTCGGTTCCGATTCCAAATTTTGACCCTTTCAAAGTTTCGACTCCCTTTCAAAGCGCCGCCTTGTTTTGCGACCTTAAGAGGAGTGTTCAAACCAATTCCGGGAAGCTCTGGCACTCGAGCGGCACAAAGCGACTCTCGCCGCGATCCGCGAGTTTCGGTTCACACCACTGAAATGCGCAAAGGGCGAGCGAGGGATTCTCGGTGGTCGGCGGCGGTTCGCTTCCGCGACCTCCCCTCACCACAGCTGCTGTGGCGCGGAATCGGGCTTCTCTCGTGCCATTGTGTGGGGCGTGGCGAATGTCGTCGACGGCGTCGTCGATCCCTCTCGGACTCAAGGCGATCGCCAACGGTCGATTCTCCCTCCTTCAGTCGTTAGTGCTTCTCATCCGCCGCCAGTGCATTCGGTTACCCAGCACTCCGCTTGTTCTATCCGGCCAGTCAGCCTCTATTACGCTTCGCTGCCTGCATCTGCTTCGCGAGTGGCGGTTCTCCGCCGCCTCTCGGCGAAGGTCAACGTTCGAATTCGTGAAGGAAGAGATAGATGGATGCGGAGGAGGAGGGAGGCAGGGAATCCTTCGTATATGCGCCTTCGCTCGACCCCTTTGTCGTTGCTGAAATTACGAAATTCTTCGAAATCGCGGGAATTCGAGAGAGAGAGAGTCGAATCCTCAAGCGCCTCCGCGTTGGGGTCGATCCTGCATTCTCACAGTTCCAGTTAGCGTTTACCGAGATGCATCGATTGATCTCTGGCGTCGCGAAGTTAACGCCACGACAGTTCTGTTCCAAAGGATTCCCGCGGAGGACTACCTCCGCGGCGAGTGCGCTTGCCTCGCCGACTCTGGCGGCGGATGACCCTTGCTCTTTCTCTTCCTCGCTTTCGTGGGTCTTCGCGCCCGGAGTGCAGCGGAGACCCAACGCCTTGCAGAAGCCAGTTGTTGCGCGCTTCCTCATTGTCCGCAATTTGCCTCGAGTTCAAATACAATTTGCCTGAACTTCGCAGACAGCGAATTTCCTCATTTTTTCATTTTCTTACGGTACCGATCAGCGCCATGCCGCATTATTTCCTGATTTCACACCTCTCGCATCGGATTGGCCGCCGGGACGTGCGAGTGTGCGCTAAATCGCCGTTGTTCGCGCCAAACTCATGAGCGAGTGTTTCAGCACTGCCCGCTGTTCTCATCGGCCTCGTCATGGAATTGAACGGCTCGGCGATGCCGCCCGCCGACGGCGTCACCCCTTTCAGCAGCAACCGAAACCACTTCGGATTCCTGACCGCCGCGCCCTCTTCTCCTAACCACCCGTTTATGCATCTCACTTGTTGCGAGTGTGGAATTGAGAAGCCCGGATGCGAGGAGTTGGAGGTGAGTTGTCGCAGTTTTCTACTTTTCTTTACATTGGTTTTTCCAGATTCATATCAAAATTGAGCACCTAAACTGGCTCCCCTTTGTTTGCCCAATCTGCCAAACAAGTCGCGCCTCGGACTCGCAATTGCGCGAGCACATCTACTCCGCGCACAAGAAGAACAACACTTCCAAGGTAAATTTTGTTAATTTGAATTAATTTGACTTGCTCGTTTTTAGTATATCTACATGGACAACCCGAAAGCCAAACAGCTGCTTCTCGTCCACATGGATAACTCGCTGGCCGCCTACTGTAGTTCCAGGGCGGGTCAGAACTCGAACAGCTCCGTGAAAAGCCTCTCAAACGGAACCAGCAGCACTCTTCTCTCCGAGATCTCGTCGGTCGACTCGAACCCTAAAAAACGGAAGCCTTCAAAGCCGGTCATCAACAACGAAACCGGCGAAGTCACGTACGCAGACGAAGCCACCAACGGCGCCGACGAAAACGGGTTTCCGGATCTGGTGGCCGAGGGAATGGACGCCGACTGTTTCGGCCTTCTCAGTTCCGTGCTGTCCAGAAAGCCGAAGAAGGAGATTGACAGCGACGGAGAGAACGATGCGATGGATGACAATGGTAATCTCGTTGAGCCGTTATCATGATCCTAACTCTGAATTTGTTCAGATTTCAAATCGACTTCGTTTTTAAACGATATTTCGCAGTTGTTCCAAGGCGACAAAACGGCTATCGACGTACTCGTGCATCCGACGGTGTCGGCCGCCGCTTCCGGCCAGAAACGTCGAGTCATGAACCCCAAGGGTTCACAGAAAGGTGGCACCTCTAAGAAACGAGTGCTCGGCCTCTGCTCGCGTTGTCAAAAGCCGGTCACCGCCGGAGGTCGCCAGATGCACGTCTTCTTCCACATGGGAAAGGACCAAGGCACCTACAGATTCCGGTGTCAGTTCGACTCGTGCGACGCCGAGCACTACCGCAAGGATCAGATGGAGGTGAGCGAGACGTTTTTTTAGCCGAGTGTTCAATGGTTTTTCAGGCACACATGGTGAAGGTCCACGGTGGAATACGCGCCGATCTGATCGAAGACCGCGCCGGAGAACTGAACGAGCGCGCCCAGGAACTGTCGGTGGAACTGCTGGGAACGAGCACCAACGCGCCGGGTCCAACGGCGGAGCTCGCGCAGAAGATCTACGATCAACAGATGCAGGAACAGCTGGACCGCGACGATGTCCGCTCCCGGAAGAAGCAGAAGTTGATGACCGGGGTGTCTGCTCAGGTGGACTCGTCCAAGGCGGCGACCCCCGACCGCAACGACGATGACGACGATATGGCCTCCACCTCTGTTCTCACCAAAAAGGAGATCGGCGAAGGCGACGGGAGTGAGCAGATGATCGAATGTCAGCTTTGCAAGAAGACGTTGATCAACAGGGTAAGCGCTAGTCCGACTCAACCCCTTTCTGATCCAGAATATTGCAGATCCGCGGTTTCCACATTCTGTGGCATATGGCCAGGGATTTGGGAATCAGTCGCTACGCTTGCAGGCTTTGCGACTTCGGCCACGATCGCTCGCAAGCTGTACAACGACACGGAAAGCAGGTGCACGGAGAAGACTCCGGATGCTGTATGGACACTATAAATCAGCACGAGGAGGAGATCAAGATGATGTCCCAGAAATGCTTCGGAATCGACGCCCTCTTCCAGCGCGACTCGAAGAAGAAGGGCGGGAAATTCCCGCTGCTTTCCAACGTCTCCTCCCCCTCCAAGGAGAACTGCCAAGATGAACTCGACAGCTTCGTCGATAACGGTGATCTCACGCCAGGAAACAACGATCTCGACCACGATGTGGTGATGGATGAGGAGACCGGCGAGGAGCCCGGATCCGAGTCCGGGCACTCGGAATCTCAAAACGACTCGGACAGTGAAGAATAATTATTTGTATTCGTTTCCCAGTAATCCCCAAGCCTTCACGCGCACTTTGCTCAACCACTGTTCCTACTGTCTCTCATGAATGATCTAGTTTCCGCCTTTCGTTTGTTGGCTCCCTGGTTCTACGTCGCAATACATTTGTAGCAATACTGGTGGCCAGTTGTTCTATGTACATGAGTTATCATACAATCCTTTCCTCACAATTACATTCTTAATTTGAGAATGTCCTCCTTCAATGACATCTCTGGAGGTCGCGAAATTGCGGAGCGTATTTCTTCAGGGATGGGATCCGGAGCAGAACTTGACGAAGGATTCTTCTCCTTCCGCTTGCTGGTAATGCTTTTGATTAGAATCGATACCAGCTGCAACAATTAAAGCTTATATTCGAAGACATGGACAAACTACCTTTGAGAAGGCTACTTCGAAGGCGGCGCTCCAGAATAGCGAAAAGAAGAACGTGAGAATTATGATTGGCATTAAAAAACTAACGAAGGCATCCGCGAAATTTGAGAACCTAAAATATCACCTCATTAGTACCACAACACACAATCCAAAATATACCACAAATCCCCTTGCTTCATTCCAGGAAGATAGGTAACGACACAGAAATGGATGAGATAGGCGCTGTAGGAGAGACGGCCCAATGGTACCCAGATCTCCCAGGACATAAAGGTGTTTATTGGTCCTCCGTAGCCGTAGAAGCATGCGAAGATGATCCATGAAAGACCCAAACCCCACGCCGGTTTACTCAAAGAAGAGTAAACAGCTCGAGCGGTCAAACTCCATTCGGTTCCGGTGGTCCAATCGTAGAGACTGAAGACCGCAGCGGCCATAAGAGCGAAGGAGATGAACCAGAGGACGTAGTTGAGTAACTGAAGAGGGACCATTTAGAACCATGTGGAAAACCATGCTTTACCGAGTTGATCTTCGGACGTCTTGAGTGAGTCTGAAGAAAATAGCCTAGGATCATCCCCATTATGTAGATCTGGCATCGGATCCAGGGAGCGTCATACATCAGAAGCGTGTATTTGCTGAAATGATTGGTATTTAAGAGTAATTCATAACACTCTCTCGACTTACTCGAAATTGTGCATACGATCGTCCTGTGGGCCCATGGAGTAGTCGGAGGGTGGGAAGTAGAACTCGAAGATGGATACGACGTTGATTACGGTAGATGCGGTGAAGAGAAGTCCGGCGACAACGTAGCCGTAGAGCGGACTGATGGTGAAGGGAATCAAGATAAGCGGGGTGAAGAGGAAGATTTGGAGGTCGGTTGAAAGGTACCACGAGATCAGGTAACACTGAAAAGAGTTTAGAATGTAAAGATGGGACAAGGAGAGAATTAAAACTTGATGCTTGTAGTGGATGAAATTGGTCAAATAAAGAAGATTAATCCAATAATTCTCCGAGCAGGAATCAGGCATCAATGGAGTCATGTAGAGAGGCATGTTGAACATCCAGGTACGAAAGACAAACGTGTAGAAAAAGATGACCATGTAATAAGACGGCGAAAGACGCAGGATCCTTTGGACGTAGAAGAGGATCCATGCCTGAACACTCATCGTTTGGCGACGATTTTTCTGAAGTGCCTTGAACCACATATAAGCTAGAAGGAGGCCGGACATGAAGAAGAAAGTGTCAACGGCAAAGTAGGCATTAGTAAGGATCTGGGAAGGAACATAATCCAGAATCTCTTTAGCCTCCAGAGGATTGCCTGAACTAGTGCTCAATATCCAACAATACGGAAGAGAAACTTACTGCTTAACCCCATGTAAATCAGCATTAATGAATGGCCTATAATAACCCAACAAATCGAAAAGAATCTGATACAATGGATGGGACCGATTTGGTCTGATTTCTTGGCTCCTTCCACGCTCATGATTTCCACGATGTTCGTGTATAGCGAAAAACATCGGAAGACGCGAATGTCCAATCCTGAAATTACACTTAAACATTGGCTTGTTGCAATAAAAACCGACTTTGACAGAACTGGTCTTTATCTGACGATTGCAAAAAATAATCGAAAGCGGAAGCCACAATCCCCAAAACTGCTACAACCGCCATGAATCCTCTGAAAAGAACAAATCACCTACGTTCGAGTGCTGGGTGACTTACACAACAATCCAAGTGCCGGTGTTCGGATAGTACCTAAGATCGTTCATCGTCTTCACCGAACAAATCGGCGACTTTCCCTTTCCGATTTTAACTAAAATTGAAAACACGTGTTTTTCGAAACTTTAGTTCCCCTCACAGCTTGAAACGATCTTCATCAAGTCCTTGCTGTTCTCGCAAGATTTCGGCACGCAGATATCCCACCCAAGCTGATACAGCAGGACTTCCGGACAAGGCGCAGAAGCGTCCCGATTCAACATTACGCGGATATAAGCCCCTTGGAATGTCCTATCTCTTCCTGGGACGTTGAAGTTTATCCCGACGCACTCCAGGTAATTTCCGTAAAAGTTACGCCTTCCGGCTAGCATTCCAGGACCAAATTTTCCGCTTGCGTCGAACACTAAACATCCGTTATTGAGAATCCCATAAACGATGCGTACTTGTAAAGAGTGGTCCTGCCGAAAAATTCGCATCTTCTTCTGTTGTCTCGTTTCTCGCTTGGTCCAGCACGACCTTTCCTATTAGAGCCAAATCGTCCCCACACTCTGTGCTCACTTCTAAGGACGACAAAGTGGCGGTCGGATCCTTCCAGAGCATCTGCATCGAGGTTCTTGAATTTGCAAAGTAATCCACTTCTGCATGTTTCTAAAACAACGCTCTGATTAGTGTAAAAGCAAGTCTTCGAAATCTTACGTTGACCAAACTTTGAAGTTCGGAGGCGAAGCTGTACGTAGAAGACAGAGCTTGGCCATTAAGAGCTTCGGAAACGGGAAACAGGGCTACGAGCAGTAGCCAGATAAACCCTAGTTGAGAGAGATCGCGAAACGGTTGCATTTCGGATCGACCTGAAAAGGAAAACAATGAAAAATGCGAGAGAAAGAGTCGGCATTAAGAGGTAAACACGGAAAGGTTAACGAGCGGCTTGCTTACGTCGGTGGGTCTCAAGATATTACCCAGCCGGCGGCGCGAACTGATTTCGCCCACAAGAAAGTGGTCACCAAAGTGATAAAGCAACACAATAATCCTCTCCGCGTGCTTAGGAGTGTCTAACCGAGATTCGGCCACACGAACATCACAAGTCCTTTTCCCTTAATGGAGGCACAAACGGTGACTCAATCGAAGGAAGTTCGGAAAACGCTTAAAGAGGACTGATACCGAGATAAAAGGAACTGGCGGTGCGTTCCGATTCCGCGCATTCTTGCGCGCTTAACTACAAAAGGAACGCCGTAAATTTGAGGTGGAAATAATTCGGCTTCCACTGATTTTATGCGACTATAAAAAGACCTTTGTGAAACCACTACAAATCAACTTTTGTGATAAGATATAAGCGGTTCAAAGGAGATTAGCATTTACGGTTTTAGGTAAAGGTTATAAAGCGTCAAAAGGGATTAGAACTACAATCGAAGGAACAAATCGCCTTTTGTTCTATTCGACACAGTTAAGTACATACGACTTTGTAGCGCCCATTTCGCCGGTCATCACCTTATCAATCAACCCAAGGCAAATATCACCTCAGATGATGACATCAGCGACAATTTATCACGACCACTGACGGATTTTGAGTGTTATCCAGAAAAAAGGACATTCATGACCATGAAAAACTGAATTGAGCTAAAGGCTGACCACTAAAAGCATGCAAACGCATTCATTCAACGCAATCATTAAGAATCTCAAAAATGAAAAATTCACAGAAAACGAACTGCCATGGCTAAACCAACTGGAAGCAAATGGGTTCTGCAGAACGCTCACTTCCTATAATTTATAAGCGTCAGGACGTTTAGGGAAAGTTAAACATTCGGCTGTAGCTTTTCGGTGGATTTAACCTCCCACCATCAACTGTCTTTTAACCATGCGATTAGTTGTACCACTTCTTAAAAATCGCGGCACTCCCCAGTAGCGTGGCGTGTCCACTGCCTTTTCATCCAAATCTGAGAGACAGTAAGCCCCACTTCCAAGGTCGCAAATTTCCGCGTTCAACCTTCAATTGGAGCGCCTTCAACAAAATTTTATTTTTTTAACTTCAACAAAGAACAAACTTTCAGCAGCGAACATAACAATGATCACTGGGATTTGAGCTGGGAAATAAGATCTGAAGACCAATCGGCGAAGAACCAGGGAAACTTGGCGATGAACTCCTCAACGATTCCCCTCTGCTCTTCCGAAGACTTGAAGTGCGCCGTTGACCTGCACGCGTGGGGAGGCAGAGCATCCGAGTGGCATTCATTTTGGAACCGCCGCTGACCGCCCAGGTTCCGATCCGCTTCTTCGATCTAGGAAGAAGGGATGAGAAAGCAGGAGAACAGTTTCAAGAACCACCTTTTTCGGGTATTTCGCACGCAATTCTTGCTCCAGAGTATTGGCCCATTCTGCATATCGCGCCTTCAAATGACCGCTCGCCATCTCGGACTCGCTTCGGAGAAGAACCACGGCCTTGCAGCCAGCGAACACGTAGAAATTCAAAGGTACGCCTTGCACACTTCGAACATTTGCAAACATCTTCCAGAATTTGGAGTATTCGTTGCTCATGCAAAGCAGAATGACCACATGGATGTGTTCGATGAACGATGGCTCTTCCATGTTGACGTAGAATTCGTGGAGAAGAGCCCAGAGTTGAATTTGATCTCCGTGACTGGAAATCGATTCTTCCAGAAGTTTCAAATCAGCTTCTAAGTCCTCCTTCAGAACGCATTTCGCCTAAAAACAAAGTTGAAATATTAACATTCTGAAAAGCATAAATGGTTACCTTGATGCCAGAACGAATTTTGGACTCCAGAAGAGCGGCTTTGTGAGAGGTTTTGTGCTTTTTCAGCTCCAAAACCTTGGTGAATTCCTAAAAACACAACTTTAAGCTAGAAGATTCGACTGAATTGATCGCACCTTGTAAGCTTCGAAATATCTTCTGCCAGCGTACAAACCGCTGGCTTTTATGGACGCCAACTCCCAATATTCGACACCGGAATGCTGCGACACGTCGTAGAACCATCTGTCGTGCTGCACAGCCGCTTGGTATGCCTAAATACCAAATTAAAACGGAGGATCCCCCACGAATTACACTTACCTGCTCACTCACCGCCTCCTTCTGCACCGTTTCGGTCTCCACCATCTCCTCCCCCAACCCAATCTCCCCAAATAACTCGGATAACATTTAACATAAAAACCTAAAATTCAACAAGCAATCAACGATCGAATCGATCTATTTCTTCTCAGCCGGCTGTTCCTCCGCTGGGGCTTCTTTGGGTGGCTGTTGCTCTTGTTTCCGCTGTTGATGGGCCTTCTGCATACACTCGCGGAAGACGACGAGCTAAAATGAGCGAGAATAAGCACGCTCCGTCCAAGAATCCGGCACACGAACTCGTGAACGGAGCATACACGCAAGAAATGGATTAAAGAGGCAAGGGCAGAGATGCCAGGTGCAAACCAAACGCAGAACTCACTTCGTCCTGGCACTTTCTCCAGTCACGCTTCTCGGACATGCAGTCCACAACGCCGAGATGGCCGTCCCAGCAGCCGCTGGCCTTGATCAGAGTTTCCACTCGGTCTTCCTCTTCCTCGCTCTTAGCCCATTCGGATTTACCGTGATGCGACATGCCCTGAAATACCCACGTGCGAAGGAAAGAGGTCACGAAGGCAGCGAAAAACGTCTTCAGATCCGAAAAACAGTTAGCGGAGGAACGAACCACAAAAGTGCATATAGTGTTGACAGTTTAGTCTGCCCGATTTAAACCAGATTTAGACTTAGACCAAGCGCGAATTAGACCAGGAAATCTCTACCTGCAAGAGGTTCGGTCTCGTTGCTGGTCTAAATTGGTCTGCCGCGTTTTAGACCAGTAAACGCCTAATTGTGAAGAGTTCGGTCTGGCCGCTGGTCTAAATTGGTCTGTCGCGGTCGAAATCGGGTGTGGGTCAACGATTGAAGGGCTGTTTTGAGCCTTGATATTATGATATTATCTGTGAATACGTGGAAAACGTAGCAGAATATCAGTTTGTTCCTTTGCAAGCAACTAAAGTGCATCAAATCCCAAGAAAGCTTGGTGTTGATGTGTCCAATTTCACCCACCAGCAACCTAAGACTGCAGGTTCCACGCACACACGAAGCCAAAAGCCGTTGGACGTTCTGTAGGCGATGGCAATTGCGGGTTTCGATCTCTTGTACAGTGTATCTTTGGGCGTAGCAACGATGAACGCATTCATCTTGCAATGAGATCTTGCATCTGCGATCACTCAAAGAACCGTACCCGTTCTAAAACGCGGCAGACCAATTTAGACCAGCGACGAGACCGAACCTTTTGCAGGTAGAGATTTCCTGGTCTAAATCGCGCTTGGTCTAAATCGAGCAGACTAAACTGGACGCACCCAGTTTAGTGGTGCGTCCAGTTTAGTGTAAGAAGAATCGCGCGTACACCCGGTGTTGCAGCCGGTCCGAGGTGGCTGCAACATTTTGTGTCGCAGCGACACTTTCGCCCATCCGGAAAAAATCGCACTAATGTCGAATTTGTCGCACGCGACAAAGCCTTGTATCGCGCTAGCTTGGAGTCGCATGCGATACGAAGTATAGAACCCCTTCAGAGTTCTGCAAGCCAAATTTGGTTTCCAAATATGCATCCTTCTTCAGTCGTCGACTGGAAATAACGCTTACGTACGTTGAGTGTGTTCGCCCAAAACCATCGCATTTGTTCATTCAACATTGTCTTGGTATGTAACATCACCGCACGAATCTCAATTAACCTTCTTTAGGATTTGCTCCAGCTCGTCCAAATCCTCTTTCGTCCGATTCAGCGACCGATTCGCGTTCTCCTGCCGCACTTTCTCGAAGAGTTTTCCATTTTCGGCAGTTCTCGTTTTCTGCGAGTTCGGTGGTGCGGATTGGCTTCGTTTAATGGACCTGAAAGCGAATCTTTAAACTCCGGCTCCTTCCGAATCTCCGTTACTTGTCCGGTTTCTTCTCTGTGACAGCTTCAGATGAGGAGTCACGCTTTATCTGCGTGACGCGGGAAACGCTGTAGGACGACGAATTCCGGCGGAGATTCTGGAACATCTCACGGATTCGCGAGGATTTCGATCGTTTGCGGACCATTTTTTTCCACTTAGAGCATCTTTCAGAATCAAGGCGAGCGAAGCAAGGAGGAAAGCGGCAGCTGAAAGCATCACTTACGTATATTCATTGCGAAAAAGGCACTTTAGGGATTCGTTGGCTTCGCCGCGCAAGCCATAAAAGCGACAAGCGAAAAGGGGTATATAGTTCTAGAGATCAATCAAAAGGACGACAATTAAAAATGCGATATCTGAGAATAAGGGGGCGTGAGTCGCTTGGCAACTCGATCAAGCGAACTTCAATTGGGATATGAACGAAGGAGGGTCGTCAGGAAACCAATCGACAAGGGGCGTCAGAGAGACCTCACAAGGACGGACGAGTGGAAGAAGAGCATACGATAGCGAGCAAAAGGGGTTCTATAGTTCAACGCGCGCGCTTCACGTCTGGAGAGCGCGAGCGCCAACCATGGTTCAACTTAAAAAAACGCAGTAGAAAATTGCGATTTTACTTGCATAGTTCGATGCGCGGGTCACTAGCTAATTTGTTGCAGGAATTGACCTAAAATCCATCCATTTCTTGTCAATTTAAGGGGGCAAAACAACGCTCTCTTGGAAGTTGAGTCACGCTGCGAGAACCTCGAGGTGCAAACGGAAGCGCATCTCGTGGAGTCGCTGTTTGATCGCGAAACGCGTGGAGAGCAATTCAACCGCATGACATTTTAAAAGTTAATTATCGTTCCAGAGAGCTCGGAAGTCTGCAGTGAGCACGAAAACGATTTGCCCTTTCCTCAGTATTCAGTTTTTGCTCGGTAATCTCCATTGAAAGCATTTATCCATATCCATTGAGCGTCAAAGATGGATAATCCTTTCCTGCTTCGGACGCTAGTTCGGACGGCATTTTCTATGAATCCCTTGAAGATGCGAAACGCCTTTTTGACGGATATCCGCAGGAGCGAGGGCGACGACAGTACCGTATCCGCTCGGACCGATGAAGTGGAAAATGTCCATTTGGAAGAGTATGATTCTAATTTTTTATGATGAACCTGCCTTGAATGCCAGCATACAACGCGAGATACATCGTTCGATATGATATGTATTTCTTTCACAAATTCATAGAAACAAGGAAGACGAGATGCAATAGAGGATATACCTGTGGACTCCGAAGACTTAAAAAGGCCTCACTCGACAAGCCTGTAAAACTGTTTTCTGCAGATAGTCGAGCCGTGTTCGCGGAACTCTTCTCGCGTCACAAACCGCGAATTCCCTTCCTCCGTCTGCGCTGAAACGGCGGCGGTTTGCCACGTGTGAGTGATCGGGTCGGACGGAATTTTGATTTGAATATCGTATTTCCAATCAACGAGAGGCCGCAGTTCCTTTTCTCTAAAAGCAAATATTGTGATAGTTCAGCTAGAATCATGTCCACTCACAATTGTTCTTTGAATCCAGGAAAGAGAACGCTGCCCCCGACTAGCACGATGTTCTTCAGGAATCGACCGCGCAGAGCTAGAAAAACGCTCATTAAAAGAAAATCATCCAATAACTGAAGTACCTTCACTGACGCAGCTCACAGAAAGGGCGATGGCTTCGGCGATTCCCATTTCTGGGATACCTACATCCGAGGGTCGGAACAGAAGCTCCGGGACGCTGAAGCGCTCGACTCCCATGTGGATCCGCTGGAGATTCGCAAAATCAGGGTTCACGTTACCGCCGTACACAGCCGGGATCTGCATTGCGCCGACGTCAGTGGTCACGTAGTCGGGAAGAACGTACTCGCGCACGATTTCTTTCCTTCTTTTGTCGCTAGAATTCCTTGGCAATTGAATTTCATGACTCTAGCGAATCCTACCTCATCTTTTCCATGTCCCCGATGAAATCCTGAGAAACGAAGCAGCATTTCTCCTTGCACTCGTTCATCACATACGTTTCTTCAAGCATATTCATCTGGCGGTAGGAGATCCACTCCTTCAACTGGTTTGTGAGCTGTTTCCCGCCCAAATTTATTCTCAAACAGGACTTTTAAATTCGAACTATCTTTGAGGTTGTACCTCTTAATGCCAGCCTGAATAATTTCTCCCTGGAAGACGGGAACGATGTGGGTAAAAGAATAGCCCGAGTCCACGACAAGGTTGCAAATGTCGTTTGAAATGTCTTCAATTTGCATATTCGGATACCCGACTGCTTGAGCGCCTGAAAGATACAACAACTACCACAAAAGCGTACGTGATTGATATTACTGGCAATCTTGAGGACGGCTTGGAATCCGTAGTCCTCGAAGAGGATCTCGTCGGAGGCGTCGCGGATTGCGGGAACGCAGCAATTCGGGTCGGTCAGGAGAAGGCGGCACTCGGCGAAATTGACGTTGAGTTTGTCAGCTGCAAAGATTCTATCCCAAACCTGGTGCTCGATGTCCCAATTCACTTAAAAATAAATTTTAAGTACTCGTTGCCCTTTTCGCTCTGACTCACCCAGATACCCTTTTTGAAAAGGCGACATGTAGAACAGCGAAGTCCGGTCCTTGCATTCCTCGATCTCGGGCCCGATGAACACTCGTTTCCTTTCGTTTTTCGCTTTTATGACTGCGTTGGGGGTTATCCTAAACAAGAAACATAAGCATTTTCATAATTGGAGAATGGAACCTACATTGGAGCCGAACTTCTGGCGTATCCCGCCTTGATGGTTCCAGCGCCATTGTCGATCACGAGAGTTTCCACCATTCCTAAAACGAATTTTTATGAAATCAGTAAAATAGGAATATTCTGGCACGAGGGTACGAAACGCGAGAAACGCTGAATACAAACAATATCTTTCAAAAAACCATTGAGCATTCACGTGTCACTAGAAATCTCGATCATCGTGAATCAGTCAGTCAGTAATCGATCGAAACTGTTTGCGGTGTTCCAAGATTCCTTCAAGTAACTTCATTTCGCGGTCATAATCACTGCAGAGATCTTGCTCCGTCCAGCTTCGATCGACCTCGAATCGGAACGCTCCCAGGAAGGTGTTCTTGTGGCCCGGTCCCCACTCCTGAGGCGAGATCATTGATAAGAAGCGTTGACCCGTTTCCTCCTTTCTGTAGAGATAATACATCTTCCCGGGCACTTTCTGCAGGTTGCAGGCAACATTGTGCAAATCCTCGTCACGCTGCGCCTTTTGTAGAATCTCCTTTGCTTGCTAAAATACAAATGAGATTAGAACCTTAAAAGGCAGAACGAAGGGGTCTGCACGCGTGTGCAGTGTTCCCGCCGCGATTTGCCTGAGCGGGGAAGGGTAGTGTGCGGGGCGACGGCAATCGGTGAATTTCGAATTTTTGCGTGTGCGCGAGCAACGAAAGCGATGCGGCGAGGGGTTTCGAGCGTTTTGCCGATGGATTGGAGGCGCTTTTGTGGATTTGGAGGGGTTTGCGGGTGAAGCGGCCGCGCTTGATGTCTTAAGGGGGTTTTATAGTTCAGCGCGCGCGCGTCACGCATTTTTTGCTGTTTTGCTGCCGCTTTATTTCCGGAACGCGCTCGCGTCAACCGAACTACGCGCGAGCTGCAAATTCAAAAAACGCAGCAGCAAATCGAGATTTCACCTGCTGACGCGGTTTTATAGTTCGATGCGCGCGTCAAAAGTGGAGTCGTGTGTGCGTTGTGCTGTGAACCATATTTATTTTATCACACATCATAGGACCGCCACGGTAATTGACCCATTGGACTAACAAAATATCTTGCAAATTCCATCAAAAATACATCTCCGGCTTCCAAATTCCCGAATTCCGAGTTCATTTCCATGTTTGAAACACTGCAAACACAGAAGAAATAATTTAAACGCGTTATAAACGACAAATTCAACAAAATTTGCGGTCGAGCGCGCGACTTCGGTCGTCAAAATGGCCAAACACCGTTCATTTTTTATCAGAATGGAACCGCAACCCTCAAAAATGCATTGCAAGCAGAAATCAGACCTCAAGCCATAATATTTGGGCTTAGGAGCCCTGGACACCCGCCACTCAACCCTCAATTTCCAAAAAAACGCGCCTTCTCCAGATTCCCTGCCGGTCGGAGGCGGCAGCAACATTTTGTGACGCTCGCTTCATTCGTCGTGGGTGGCTTTTGCTGCGCCGATTTCGCTTTTGCTGCGCGCTTCAAACGCAACTCGGAACGCACTTTGCAACTAAAAACACCCCTTCGCGTCGTCGTGGGTGGACGCGCGCGCGTCAAAAATTCCCGAAATTTGTATGGCGTTAGCTTGGAAACGCGCGCGCGCGCTGAACTATAAAACCCCTCTTTAGAATGTGAAAGGATCGTTTGGAGGCCGGGCATTTTCCGGGCTTTTTGCATGTGCGATCGGTGAATTGCGACGCGGCGAGGGGCCGTCGCCGCTGCGGTTTTCACGTTTCCCGCTTTTCGAATTCGCGTTTGGCTCCCACCACGAAACGCTTGAACGAACTCGCGGTGGTGTGAGATCGCGTAATTTTGGGATTGCGGAAAGAGGCGGCGACGTTGTTGTTCGGCGGGGGGAATGCAGTATGGGCCTAGGAGTGTTTTGCGAGTGTTTGGCACCGTGAAATTCGCTAATTTTCATCATTCGTGACCTATTTCCGATGGACCAGGAGGCTCAGGAAAAACGTACACTTACCAGACAAAAAAATTACTGATTTCTAAAGAAAAGAAATTCATGTGCATGTTTACCGGAATCGCAGCTTTGCTTTTGCCAGACGGAAGAACGTTTCATTCGTCTTTCGGTCTTCCATTAGAAATCACTGATGCCTCAACGTCAAGCGTATCCTTCAGTGACGAAAAAGCCGAGGTGCTGAGAGGAACTTATGTGTTCATTATTGATGAAGCTTCAATGGTGCCGCAAAACGTTCTCAGAATTATAGACTTAGTCTTGCGAGATGTCATGAATTCCAAAATTCGGTTTGGAGGCAAAATCATGCTATTGGGAGGCGATTTTCGTCAAGTTTTGCCTGTGAAAAAACGAGCCACGTGCAGAGAATTGCTAAGATTACGTCTCACACGTTCCCCTTTGTGACGGCACTTTAAAAGAATTAGATTGACTGAGAATATGCGTTTAAACAAAGAGGAAGTTGAGTTTGTGGACTGGCTACTAAAATTAGGAGAAAACAAGTTGCCCATGATCGACGAAGACAAGCGGACAAAAAATTGCCAAAAAATGGGCGAAATTTTGCCAAAAGCGGAAGATATGAGCCTAGTAGGGGGCTCGCGAGCCGGGTGAAAAGTGTTTGCGTGTTTCGCTGCAAGCCGGGTGTTTTCGCTAACGAGGGCATTTCGCAAGCACGTTCGTTTGCGTTTTTGGCTGCATGTGTGCAAAGAGCAGTGAAGAAGCAGAAAAGCAGAAGATATCTGCTGGCAAACATTTATGAAACTTTGTAATTCATCTTTTATAGCAATACACACATGTGGGCTTATCTGGAATTTGAATACCTTCAATTTCAATGTTTTTATGAGGATTGGGCTTTGACTTGCCCACGGGCACAGAACCCAAATTCCCCCTTTAATAGGATAGAGAGCTTATCTCTCTCCCAGTGCCAAGTTCAGGCTTACAAACGACGTTCTGAAGCTGGAATTTGGCTGCTTTGTCTGTTTCGCCAATGGAAACCGGGAGAATTTCGGCATGTTTGTCCTTCCAGCTCAGTATCGTTTTGGCTGTTTTCCAATCTTCTGCCGAAAAAAAAACTCCAGGAGAATACGTTCATGTGACTCCTGAAAACCGCTGGCATCCTCATGGCTACTGTGAGCTGCGCGAAAAAGTGCCGAAAAACTGTATTTGGAAAGATAAAACTGAATGCTACGTAAAATGGTGGTAATCTCCAATGTTTTGTACGATAATTTGTCAACTGGTAATAAAATGTGGTGATAAAATCGAAAATTGTTGAGCACCCATCGCACCCTTCACCCAAATTGTAGAGCGCCCATCGGGCCGGCCCGATTGCACATCACTGATCAAAAGTCGCTTTCTTCCCCTCTTCACATATGTCATATACCCCGGCTCGCGAATTGGCGAGCCGAGCCGGCTCGCGTAAGCCGGCTCGCTATCCATCACTGGTTCAAACTCGTCGCTGTCACCGTGTCGCCCGGCGACAGCGACACGAGTTTGAACACCCTGTCGCTGTCGCCCACGAGTTTGAAAGCAGTGTAAGAGAAAAAAAAAACGCGTCCTCGAGTACGCGTTTTTGCTGCGTCTTCGTGGGTGAGCTTCTCTAGAATGGCCGTTTTGACCGGAATTTTGAGGTTTTCTGTGGAAACAGGTGATTTGACGTGAAGAACAACGTCCTCTTAAGGCCCCCCATAGTCCGAGACGCATGCGTCCTGCGTCTTCGGTCGTTTTTCCGCATGCGTCCGACTCGAAGGACGCATGCGGCTGTCTGGGAAAACGCATACGTCCGCACCCGAAGACGCATGTGTAAAACGCACCAGAGGGGTGCCATAGTTCGCTGCGTCTAGGGCTGCGGGGAGCGCACGCACGTCTAGAGCTGCGGGCACGCTCCCCGCAGCCATTTCGTCTACGGGTTCCAGAGGCTGAGAATCCATGAAACTGTCGAAACTCATGTCATCCGTGCCTGAAATAGAGCAATTGTACAAGAAACAAGTACAATTCGTTAATTAATGCTCGATTATTGGCAAATTTTGCGGGAAAACGCGCCATTTCATTGCAAATTCTACTTTGCGACCCTCCAAAACGAGTTCTTCGCCTAATTCTAGCCCAGGCAGCTTCTGACCGCAGGTCAGAAAATTTGTCTGTCTTCGGCTACGTCTGCTACGTAAAGCTGCACATGTGCAGCTTTACGTAGCATTTTCTAGAGTGACCTCTATGTCAGGAATATCGCTGTTTCTACCTTCCCAGAAAAATCCTTTACTACCAGTCATGAGAAATATTGTGTTTTCTGAGGTCATCAACAACGTTTGATTGTGAAAAATAATTCCGGATTTAACAAACTACTAATAGATACTAAGTACTTAAGTAACGCTAAGATAGATGTGTGGGAATGTCTAAGCGCGGAAATGATGAACTCGCTGTTCTGACATCTTGATGACAACAAAATTCTGATCCACACGTGAAAGAGACATATAACATGTTTCCTCTCCGTGGTGCTTCCCGGACAACGTTGAAACGCATGTTTCAACGGCTGAGACAGCTCACAATTGGCCTTTTATACAATGTGCGTAGTATATAACCGCGCAATAGCGCGCGCAGCCCCGTTAATAAGAATAGAATATCAAACCACCTCCTGGAGATATCGCATCTGCTCGGCGATAACCGACAACTTCCCGGTTGCGTTGGTCCTCACGTATTCCCGCGCAGTTTGCACGGATTTCGCCAGTTCCACGAGGTCTTGTGGCTCGTTCACCCTGTGGACGCTGCGTTGTGACACTAGGAGAGCATCAGAAGACTTGTCGACCAGATTCACTTTGCCTAAACTCATAATAAAGACGTGATCAAGGATTCCAGGAAACAATACCGCTATCAGCAGCGTGAAAACCGCTTGGAATCAGCTGCTTTTCGGCGTTCATCGCTAAATTCAATAACGAGAACGCGGAAAACACACGCTCGCTTCAGTTTCCGCAAAACGACGGCAAAACGTCGCCCGCACAACGCCGATCGTGGCGGGACGCGGCGGCCGCTTCGACTCGGAAAGTCCTTGAAATCTGGTCGATCGGGAGTGGAATTCAGGAAAATGGGTTCCATCAGCGGCTGGAGATATACTCGGCCGTAGTATTGTTTATCAATGCAGAGCAAATTAACAAAGAAAATCACGAGCTTCATTTGAACGCTCATAAAGGTTGATTGATTGCAATATTTCGATAGATTTCAGCATAAAGTTTTTATTGACCCGTAGTCTTTCACAGAATTAATTTAGTTTTGGGGTGAAATCAGAACCAAAAAGTTGTGCGTGGTGGAATCGTCATCGTGGAGGTTTGAAGACGACGCCGCCTGCGGAATGAGCAGATGGAGATTTGTGGAAGACTCGTCGTCCACAGGCCCAAAAGTGCCTACGGGAAAGACTTCCGAGTCGGGCGAGCCGTACGAACTTCTCTCTGAACCATTTTCGTTTGTAACTACTGCCTTTGGATCCTAGGTTACCTTGCTTCATCGTCTCGATGTACACGGTAGCATCGTCTGCGTCCACATGAGGGTTCTTCTTCGTCTTCGCAGCAGCGTGGCTTCGTTTTGGAATGGGGAGAGGACCGTTCTAAGATTTCAATCATAAAAATGCCTCCTTGAAGATCAGCGGTTACCTGATAGCCCCTCAAAGCGCTCTGCTTGTGCAGGAGACTTCTGTCGATGAGCGCTTTCCGCTCTGGGAAGAGCTCGCTGGCTTCGTACTGTCTTTGCGTGTAGCTGATGCAAGGGAGCCAGCGGAACGCGTAGCGAAAACCTATTCTGAATCTGAAACATGAATTATTAATCCGTGGAAGTAGGCGCTGCCGACGCACCTTTTGTTTACGTAACAATAAATTAAAGGGTTAATAGCTGAGTTCGCCATCGCGACCCAGTACGATATGAGGTAGCAAGTGGACGCCAGTCTAAACGAAAAATTAAAGTTTTATGGATTGACGTCGGTTGCGACTTACTTGAAATTGCGGATTAGGCCTTCGAGGATTGCGTGGTACAGTTGATAGGGCAGCCAGCAGACCATGAAGGACACCACGACGGCCAGGATAAGTTTCACGGCCTTCTTCTGCTTCTTGAGCGAGCGCTCCTCGCCGAACTCGCAGTTCTGAGTGCGGAAAACCCACATGACGCGGCCGTAGGTGAACACCAGCACGATTAGGGGAATCACGTACTGCACCAGCATGATGATCTGCTCATACCTGAAACTTGCGAGTCAGGGAATCTCGGAAAACGTCGACTCACTCGTTCCTGTACTCGTAGTCCTTGATAGAACACATCCAGTGGTAATCGAGTTGCTGGGTCGTGTTCGAGTAGAAGTACATCTTGGTCATCTGGGAGTAGTAGGCCGGCGGAATCCCGACGAGATTGCTGCGGCCCAGATCAACAGCAGAATAATAAAAGTGTTGAGGATGGAAGAGATCCTCGCCTTTAAAGGGTTTACCACCGCTCGGTACCTGAATGCTTGCTTTAGAAACATTTCGTACGTAGAGAACACACCTGTCAAAACTGACAAACATCATTGTGAAGACGGAAACGCAGGTCGGAACAACGCCGACGAAGATATTGATGGTGCAGAAGACGCGGCCGAACCACCACCTGTAGTAGAGGTTGTAGGGCCACGTGGTTGCCGCGTTGAACACCGAGTTTAGGCAGTCAGCGAGTGCCAAATTGAAGAGAAAGATGTTGAACGACTTCTTCATGACCTGAAAAAAATTCTTTAGCATTTCCGAATTTGATTTTATGTAAACCTTGTGGCGAATGATGATCCACATGACGACCCCGTTTCCTATAAGCGATGCTGCAATGGTGAACGAGAACATAGTCGCTACAAAAATTGCAAAATTCTGAAATTATTCAGCGTTCAGCACAGATTGTCCTTTAAAAGACTCACAAAGGGTGATTGATGGGATTCTCGGCGCAGTAGAGGTCCGAGAGGGCTTGCAGGTTGTGTCCATTGGCTCCAGCCTGGCTGTTGTAAACAAGATCGCACAGGTACGAGGCGACCACGGAAACCGCTTCGGGCTGCTGCTGCTCGATGGTGTACAGCGTGGTAGGTGGATCCGCCATCTAGAACAAGAGAAGCCCTTGAAAGGAACACCGTAGCACGGAGGGACTCGCGAAAAGCAACAAGAGAGTGCAAGAGGAGAATGCTCCTAATCGGAACATTAATAAGCCTGAGGGGAAGACGAGCTACATCAAGAGGACCTAAGAGGCAGAAAATGAGGCTGGAGGGAATCTACGTGTGTCTTCCCAAGTGAGTCACCACTTGTCTACATATTAATGAAAGCAGACGACATTGAGAACGCGGCGAATAATTCACGCGCCTTCAAAAACCAACAAAACGCTTTGAAAAGCGGCGTTTGAGTGACGGACGCGGCGACGTTTAGAGTTTACGCGGGGCACGAGGTCTTAAGAAGCTCCATTAGGAAAATTCCGAACTTGGAACAAAGCGGAAAAGAGCGAATTCTGGGTTACGCACTGGTTTGTCATCGCCGGTCTCACGGAACTCGCCGATGGAGGAAGCGGAGGACAATTAGCACGGATTAAATATCCGAAAGGGCTGGGAAGATCCCGGACGCCTCAGGCGAACTTGGCAAAACAATCCGACCGTAGACCGAAGATAGAAGCGCGTACTCATCGCTTGGGCGCCTGCTAATGCGCAATTTAACGTTTCAAAAGTTTCCCTCAGCGATCGGCTTGAAATAGTTCAAGGAAGGCTGGGCATCCCGGGGCGGTTCGGAGTAAAGCCGCTTACGTCAACATGCTATTGACGACTGTTTAGCGACGTAAAACAGATGAGGAGGTACAAACATTCGTGTCGCCTCCGATCTGAGCTTTCAATTATGCGCTAGAACCCATAGGCAATGTCTTTCTAGGTCCGAATGGCCTCCGGCACCTCGCTCTCCGGCTGATGACCGCTGCCCAATGCAATTAATATTAATCCGCTGCCCGGTTTCTACCAACATACCGTAACCCTGGGTGTCACCGGGGCATCACAGAGAGGTCACAATGTCGTAGGAGCTTGTAAGCGTGGCCAGGCCGAACAGGTGATTAGCGCTTCCCGCTAGGGAGGAAGGAAACCGCGAGTGAGACGGGCCGGCGGAAATGAAAGGCGATTTATGTAATGTGATGGAGAGAAATGAAAGCGCGAAACGGACGCCGGGGGAGAAATGGAGGAGGAAGAGTGGCCATGCTGCGTCTTATTAGTTCGAGTATTTGTCCACTGCTCCTGTTTTCCGGGTTTCGCCCGCCGCTGCACCCAAGTGTCAGGATTACAAACCGGCGGCGCCTGGGAGACCGGAGCCTGTCGTTCACCGAAAAGCGACTTTTGGTGACGTGACTACGCGCGACGGAAGCACGCACTAATTACAAGTCATGAACGGTCTGCTGACTCGCGGAGGATATCTCATGACATTTGCCCTGCTTCGGTGGTCACTCTGAAACGCATGAGGACTTTTGAACTTTGAGGTGTCGTTCCCTCGCGGGTAATTCTTTCGCTCAATCCTAAATCTACGCGACACGAAGCGTTTCAACTACCAGGAATTAAGTTCCTTCGACCTAAGTGCTCTCATAATGACTTAATGAACTTTCGATTAAAAGCGAACAATGCAACCCGAGTCCAGATTAGAGGTGCTAGAGTGGAAAGAGGTGAAGGGAATAGCATTCAAGGAGTCGGTGACACGTGCCACTCAGACTGTTTGAGCTAATGTTTATGGGGTGTGAAGGAGAGCAGCTCAAGCGTGAGAGAGCGAGCATGTAAGGGCCTTGAGCAAAGTATTTGTCAGATTTGTTGCGTTGAAAAGCAACAAAAAAGACCAAGGAAAGATAAAAACATCATATGATCCAGGGGAAATCGGAAATGCTCCTTCGCGTTTTCTGGACACTCGTGGGAACGGGTTTATTGGCCACTCCATAATGAAAAACGTATGAATTGAATTTCCGACCTTTCAATCATAAAAGAGTCCGAAGACAGATGGTCACGCCCGACTGTCGTCGTTGTCATGCATGCCACAATCGATGGCATTTTGGTGGCGACAACAGTCGAGTTGCCTGTGAATGAGGAGGCTCGGAATCGAGGGCGAAGACGTTGTTGTTGCAAGCAGAGCGCACATAATTGGTTAGCATGAATGACAAGAAGAAGAACTCTGCGAAGATGAGCCGCGGGGCCAATTTGACGCTGCGGACGTGGGCCGAAAGAGGAGAACGGGATTCGAGATTCGGAGGTGCAATTATAGGCATTATGAGTAAAGTACGCAGAGTTCGGAGATCGGTCGGATTCCAAAAGGTGTTACTACGAGCGAAGATCTCCTCTTTTCCAGAATCCACTTCAGATATCGGGAGCATTGTGCTCCTAAGTGCACTGAAACGTTAAAACACGACCGACCTTCCTGTTACACTTCGCAGGAAGTCAGAAGAGGCAATTCCGTCTACGATTTCTCGAAACCCAGCAAAACTACGCAAGGCCGCAGACCGGGAAGGAAGCACGGTTGCAGGTTTGCAGCATGAATGACCTAAAGTGCGAAGCGCGTTCAGCCTAACTAAGCTAATCCGCGTTAAGTGGGCGCCGAGCACGTGAATGAATGTGTCCAATAAGAGATAAATGGCCTATGACTCCTGAGATCTTTGAAGTTTCAGTCAGGCCAAGACTTGGGGAAAGTTTGGAAGAGGCAACTGCTCGGGGAACTAGATTTTAAATGTTTTTCACCGATAATTGGCATCGGGAACCGAGTTGACACCCAAAAGATGCTGTCGCAGGTGTAATCAAACTGCCAAAACATTACATGACGCCGGAGGAGGCCAATTCGCGCATGTCCTGAATAATTTATGTCAGGAGCGAAAGGTCCACGCAAGGACCGGGCAGTACGGTCCAGAGATCAGCCACTGGAGGCGCGAGGAGTCGGAGGAGGGAAAACAGAAATTGCCTTTTCTTCGAACGCAGATCCTAATTAGATGATCGTAGTTGTGAATGTAATTAGTTTGTTTATACTTGAGGGTCGCAAAAGGGGAATCACAGGATAAGGGTCGAAATCTGGGAATCGAGAGAGGCGCCTGCAAGAACACGACGGCAGTAGGCGTAGCTGGCAAGAGTGAGAGGAAGAGAAGGTGATTGACACGATCTAAATGAGTCACGCATTAAGCGGCGACAGAACAAGAAGGAAGCGCCTACGGAGATCGTCGGCACCAATATCCGTCGTGCTCTCGCGCAGGGTCTAATTGTTCCCGCCGCTCAAAGGTTATAAGCCATTAGGCAGGCGGTGACGCCGGCGCCCATCCCAAGAAGAAAAAGTTTCTGACGTCCCGGCTCGTCTGCAGCCGGAATCTTGGCGAAGCCCGAAATGGTTTCGTCACCTGCCATTCTTGTTTTGATTCCAGAAAGAGGATTACGTTCCTTTTATAGTATTTCTTGTTACTCACTCTATTTATTGTCGGGTCGCGTTTCCACACGTGGAACCACTGTTTCCATGAGAAACAACAACTTTGAGGACAAGTCAATAATAATTCAAGTGGTCAGGCAAAATTGTAATTAATTTTGCTTATGCGAGATGGCGATACGCTCATAACTTTCTAGTTATCCTTTAATCCTTTATTAAATAAAGGAGAACGATCCAGACGTGTCCGTCCGTCCGTCCGTGTGTCACGCGAGTTGCCTGATTGAGTGGAAGCGGGTTACGGTAGCAGCGCCATTTGCATTTGCAGGTGTTTCGCCGTCGCCGCGAATCGGTCGGTTTTGCAACTGCGTCGGCGCCTAAATTGGTGCCGCAAACGCCAAATTGGCCACAGTTGCGGGTGTTTTTGGGCTCAATCGAATATGCGCTAAATTTCGAACCAAATTATATAATTTACGGTATTTCGAAAAAATTTAAGAAACTGCGAAATAAATCGGTGCGCTCATGTTTTTTGGAGGCGCGAAGCGCCGACTTGAAACATATCTTGAAACAGAAACCTCGCGCAATAGCGCGCACAGCCCCGTTGATAAATAAAGGAGACGATTCAGACGTTTTTGTCCGTCACGAAAGCGACATCGTAATGTCCCTGACTGGTAAGGGGCATACTGTAATGTTGCAACTGTGGTTTGTCGCACTTTCGCGTGCGGCGCGTGACGAGGACTGTTTCGAACTGGTGGAAAAGCACCGAAGTGAATTTTGAGGCAGAAAACGCGATTTTGTTGACATTTTGGAGAACAAGAAGCGTCGAGTGTTCGTTTAGCCGAAAAATCGCGTCAGTGAAGCGTGCAGCGCCGAGATTATTATAACATTGAGTATTGTGAGGAGCGAAGCGCCGAACAGTTCTGATTACAGGAACGAATTTTCGTGCAATAGCGCGCGGGGCCCCGTTAATTCTCAATAGTTCTAGTCGGGTTTGAACTAATCGTGTGAAGGGCTCACGTAGAAGTTGCAGTAGATTATCAAGACGATCACAAACACGATCGGGAGCAAGATTCCGCTAATTTTGCCCGCAGAACTCATTGAGTTTTCTTGGATTCCGAATGAATCTGTTCTTCTGCTCTAAAGGCACAGAATAAAGGAATGTAGATTTCTACAGTATTCTTACTTGGTCTATCAACCTATGGATTCCTTCTGAAAGTCGTGGACATTGAATACAGCTGGGGGATCAACTGACGTTGGTAGGTGGAAGCGCTCTTCTGACGTTTACAGTACATTGACTATCTGCTTCCATAGCGCCTATTCTATAGAAATCCTATATTGCAACGTGTTTTTCATCTTTTCATTTTTAAATTTCCAAAATGACGTTTTTGTTTTCCACAAAACCCTCTCAAGGACCGGCGAAGCCTTCGAGCTTCGCAAGTTGTAATGTTTTGGGACGAAACCCTTGCAGGGAAACTTTTGCTTCGACACATCCGCCCAGGAAATGGCCTCTAGGAACCGACAAACGTCGGGGTTCTGCGAACTTCCGTCTCCGCCACTTCGGCTGCCGTAACCCAAACGCACCAGTCCATTCAGATGCGGCTTTTCTTTGGCCTATCGGGCGCTGTTTTTCCGAGTGATGCGAGTGATTCAAATGTTTCTGCGTGTGTTCGGTCAGTCTTAGTGGCGGCAGCCCACGCTGAAATCTTCCAAATTAGTCCATAATTCATACGAGATTCCCAGCATCCGTGCGCAACCCGTCCGCCGGTCTTCGAACTCTTGGATTCGCATTCCGCTCGCGTCTTTTTTGTTTTCGCCTTTCCTCAAACTTTTCTCAAAAGTTGTCGACTGAATCCAAAACAGAGAACCTTATCGATTCTCCGCGAGCGGCATTTTTGATTAGAATTTGCGGCCTCTCGACGCAGCTCAACATGGACTCCTTCGAGAGCTTGCGCAAGAGTTTCTTAGACGCTTCTTCCAAGATTTTGTATCTCTGGGTCACCTATGAAAGACAATAAACGAGTGCAAATGTTGGTCTATGGTGAATTCGATGATGCAGATCAAAAGTGCAACGAAACAGATCAAAATGTAAACGTCGAGGGCCGTTGGGAAATCGACTCGAAAGTGAGAATACGAGTCCAAACTTAAGAAGGTCAGAGTAAGGCTGCTTGTAATTCCTGGAAGCATTCTAATCAGTTTTGTAGTTCGAGAAGGTCTTGTTTACCAGGTCGTTTACAATAAGCAGTGGCTTTGCGGTTGGTCCAAAGGTCTTTGGAAGCGAAGTCACTTGTCTTTCCACTTCTGGAGGAAATAAAGGTCAAATGCATATTAAGACAACTAGTAAATTAAGACCACTTTCGTCAGTATTCTCCGAAATTGGGCCCATCGTTCTTTTAAAAATGTTTAAATAAAGATTTAATTATGCGACGCTGGCCATAAAGAAGCTTGAGCACCTTGAGCACCACGAGTTGGTTCATCCTCTGAAAACGTAAGTTTAGATGTGTTACTATGTTTCATTCGAAAATGAAGATTAGAGTTGTCCGACTACTGTCAAAGTTTGTCCGGAAACTCTTAACATAGTTCTTCAAAATGCTGTTCAGCAGGAAACTCGTATTTGCAGCCACTTTCTTTTCCTCAACATTTCAAGCAATCGGTTTATGAGTTGGCAAAGTACGCAAAGTGAAAAGAGGGGTCGGGAAGCTTGAAGAAAAGTAAGGAAATGAGCTGCAAAAATTACAGTTCCCCTTTTTTAATTTAGTTAGTTAACAATTCTTTTTTTCATTGTCGAGTATGTTACAAATTTAAAGTGAGTTTTGTTCTGCTCGACAGCGTGATTCTGCCGCCAACTAAAATCGACCAATTTTGGACCAAAAGTGACCGACTTCAAATCTTTATAACTCGATGGGTTCATCACCATTTATGCTCATCTTTGGATATGCTGTGCATAATGACCATTGAAACTTTTGTCTTCAGGAATTTTTGAAATTTTGATTTTTGGCTGAGATATTCTCCAAATAGGTGGATAATTTGTGGAGCACGTTGCCGTTTCGACGAAATAGGTGCATAGGTCCCGAAGCGAAAACGATCAACAAAATTCGACGCGGTTTTGACACACATGAAGACGCGCGAATTGCAATCGCCGCCTCTCTATTTCGCTCCAGGACCTGCATCGAAACGGAAAACGACTTCATCGAAATGGCGACGTGATTTCTAAATGAAGCCTACATAAATCACGGACAGACGACAATCATGAGCCATTATATTTGCTGTAGATGCACCGCGGCTCTTGGAAAGCCATGTTTGAAAGTTTTCGTGCAAAAGATTAGCCCGTTCTTGGGTTCGCCTGAACCGCGATAAGCAGATCTACAATTCCGTCTTGTCCGAGTAATCTGTGATTGCATCTAACCACCAACTTCGAATGAATTATTCTGGGCGGGGCTCGCACCAATCGTAGCCATCTTTGGATATGTTGTGCGCAATGACCATTAGAAATTTTTTATGGAAGGATTTTTCGAGATTTTTATTTTGCGCTAAGATGTCGGGCCAAATAGGCCCAAAACAGGGTCCAAAAAAGTCATTTTCATTGATTCGCATGAATCAGGTATCAATCGATAGATTTCGGCTTCAAATAGCGTAATTCGTTGGAATTTTCGAGATCGGTGCGCTCCTGGCGGAGAAAACAGCCAAAATATGGCTGACCGAACGTACGAAATGGTGCGACTTTCTTCAGACGATTTGTTTGCGGCTGACAGACCATGGACGTTGTGACAACCGCCGAACGTGCGACAAATCCACCCGCGGGCGCTTCAGCCGCGCGGTCAGCGCTTCGCTTCGCCCACAAATAATTCATTTCTTCGTTTATTTGGTGAGCAACGGCCATTTTTTATGTCGTCCTAGAACGCGCGTGCTTAATTGATCCCCTTCGGTTCTATATATCTTCAATAGCGGTTCATTCCAGGTCCTAATAGCCCATCCCATGTACGCGCAGCGTGCATGCTTCAACACGGTCTTCGCTTGGGAAAATTGATCGTCTTCGTCGATGACCTCTTCTGTGAACAGCTTAATTTACATTTTTCTAATCTCCCTGGTCGTCTTTCTCGCTTCGCTGCTTGCTTGCACCCTTGTATGCCTTATGTGGAGGGTTCTGAGGTCAGTTGTTAATTCTGAGGTCAGTTAAAATCCGAGTTGCAGGCGTAAACGACAGTCGCACTCGATCAAATTCGTGCCAGGAATCGAAACGGAGACGGTGGACATGGAAACACGGGATAGAGAACGGAACCCTTCGTGGCTGAACGAAGGATTCTACCTCTGCTCCGAGACTCGCCTTCGAAGAAGAAGCCGCCACTGCCCAGCGACGAATCTCCGCAGCTGCCCACGTTCCAACGTCCCGTACAGTCGCTGGACCAAACCACGACGAGCGCCCTCGCGGTCGATCACCTCATGAGGCGCAGTTTCCTCACCTCCGAAGAGCTCAAGACCATGGCGAGGGACATGAACGCGATTAAGGTGGTGGCGACGCAGAGGGACTGCGTTTAGGAGCTCTGCTTTCAGCATGCCTGTTTTGTACATATTGTAAAACTTTGTTTATACCTGCATAAAGCTTATATACATATCAGGTCGGGCAATATAAGAACGTAACATGTATCACACAATTGAACGAGACCATTTCAGAGGTGAAGCGAACTGGCTTTGGTTGTGATAAGTGAAGAATATTTCAACTTGCGGGGTTATTTACTTGCATCATTTGGACTTCGGTTCTTCCCATAGCACTATGTTCACGTTGGAATTCAAGCGAGGCCATTTGAGGGGGACCACGTCCAGGCGTGTCAAACTTTTCGTTTTCCGGACGAGGCGCGTTCTGGACTCATCATCTTGATCGGCTACTTGCTCGTAGAACTCGTTGGCGGTCCATCCGTCTTCGTCCATCCATAAACTACTGAAAACCTTGGATTTAAACCAACATAAAGAAGAAATTTCCTTACGTTTTCTTGTTCTTCACCAAAATGAAGTCAGGGAGCGCCCTGGAATTCTCAGCAGGCCTAGGCTCTGGTTCAAATACGTGATCTTCTCCCTCGTCGTCACCAATCGATGTTCTTGGCCCAAGTTCCTTCTTGCGGCCGTTGCTTCCGGTGCTTGGTCTTCCGCGGAACTTCTTTTGCTGCCTAACAAACCCATTTTAGAGAACGGCAACGTGCTTCCATAACGCGCAATCCGGGAACAGCTGATTGTCGCGTGAAACCGGCGACGCTAATCTGAAAACGAGGACGTTCAATGGTCTGGTAAAGGCAATGGTATAGTTCAACGCGCACGCTTCACGCGTTTTTTAGTGATTTGAAGCGCGCTTCATGTTTGGAGAGCGCGCTCGCCAACTTTCGCCAACTGAACGACGCCCGAGCTTCAACTTCGAAAAACGCAGCATCAAATCAAGATTTTGAGCGTTTTCTTGGTCAGAAGCGCATGGATTTTGAAAATTCGAGCGGATTCAACCGTTTGAAGGCGAGAGCTTTCGACTGATACCAGATTCATGCGAATCTGTAAAATTGACCCTTTTTTACCCTGTTTTTGGCCTATTTGGACCGATATCTCGGCCGAAAGCGAAAATCTCTAAAATTCCTTTTTTTGAAGATCTGCTCTCTGCGTTTCGAATGAACCTAAAAATGGGCGAATCTATGCTGTTCTGATCTAGGATAATCAAGAAATAGATGGCTATGCCCGGCGAAATTTCAGAATTCGAAAATCGGCCGTTTCGCAGGAAGTCGCTGAGATCTGGCTTTCAGACATTAGAATGCGAAACTGATATTCTTTGTCAGAATCCAGCGGCAACCAATGAAAATGCACAACGCGCAGAATTCAGGCCTCAAACCCGCGAAAAACCCCTTCATCCGGAAAAAACGCGCCTTTCCACAGTGATGAAGCGGTCAAGGGGGCTTCAGCATTTTGTGAAGCGCGCGTCATTCGTCGTGTGTGGCAAATGAAGCACCGATTCCGATTTTGAAGCGCGCTTCACGCGCGCGCCTGATGCACTGTACCACCCTTTTGCCACTATACCACCCCGTGGGTGGTCGTGGCGCGCGCGCTTCAAAAATTCCCCAAATTTGTATGGCGTTAGCTTGAAAATGAAGTATACCATTGCCTTAAGGTTCAGATACGCGAGATCGCGAAGAAGCGCAGAAATCTCCGCGATCCGAATTCGGCGGCCGAAAGTTAAAAACGACGGGAGTCTCGATCGACCGTCCGAGACAGACGGCTGCAAAGCCAGACGCGCCAGACGGCTGCGATTCCCACGACGACTTGTAAATGTCTCTCGTTCTTCTGCGATTTTCGGAGATTTGCGGGATTTCGGGATTTCCAAGCGAATCTTCGTTTTCGATTTTCGGTTCTCTCGATCGACGATTTCCCGAAGAAACGTTGGCTCTTTGCTCGTTCATTTGAAGCATTTGTGCTTCGGAGTCGCGTTTCTCTTCTTTAGCAACATTATTTCCTTCCTAAACCTTTGTTTTCTTTGCAGCATCGAGATGTTCCTACGGCTATGTTGCATCAGGCCTTCGATCTCCGCCGAATGCTTCCGAAACTTCTCCGCCCGGCCACGCAAGGAAAGAAATTGTTTTGGAGATACCGTGAGTCGAGAATAGTCATTCCTATACGACCTACAAACCTGTTTTAGTTCGGTACGTTAAGTGACAGAAAGGTGCCAACAGAGCGCCTTAATAAGAACGCTGCAAAATTCGATGTTCATCCCCACGAAGAAGCGGAAAGCTTCAATGAAAAGAAGAAGGCGAAATCCAGCCGGTGGAGCGAAGAATCAACACCGAAGGGAGCAGTTATATCGGAGCCGGTCTTCTTATCGAAAATGCTAGCGAAGAGAGAACGGAAAGAGGAGAAACGAGCGGTGATTCACAAGAGTGCCAAGAAAATAATCGGTGCGTTGAATGAGTCCGTTCGTTTATGAACGCAAAAATTCAGAATGCACCAGAGCCGAATTCAACCATTACGAAGGAACAATATACATGCGAGGAAAAGAGGATATCCCCCTGGCTAGCCGGTACTGGGCAAAGAACAAGTACAAGAACGACTGGTTCATTATTCGTCCAACTCAGAGGGTTTGAAAAGACTGGGTTCGTTATCTAACAGAATTTTTTTGCAGGTCATGCCTCACATAACGCAGAAGTTTATTCGAGTTCGCGAGCAGGACAAACTGGAAATTTTAAAAAATCTCGTTGGAGATGATATGGCGAAGGAAAACAGCCAAAGCCTGATTTTCTGCAAAGTAAGATTTTTAGTATTTCAGCGGACTAATATTACCGAAATTCAGGATTTATCCACGGTTCAGTTCGTTTCCAACTCGCTCAGTGAGCACAATCTTCCGAATATTGTTCTCTCCGGAAAAGCGGGCGCTTTCAGCGGTTCGGAAGAAGCCTATCGTGTGTTTATAGGAACTAATGTTGCTTCCAGGTTTGGCGTTTGTCGGTGGTTCTCTATCAATCAGCGCGTTTCAGAGGACTTGATCTCCCCAAACTACAACATGTCATTAACTACGATTTTCCCCGCCATATGGTCGATCTGATCCACAGATTTGGCTGCGTTGGACGTTGTAGTTCTATGCTCAATTGTGGCGTGACGTCGTTTATAAGGAATCCGTGGGAAGTAGAGCTTGTTAACACTATTGAGGTAAGCTTGTTAATGCTATTGAAGATTTTAAAATTAACAAATTGTTAGTTGGCAGTAAGATTGGGCAAACCGATAAAAGGAATCGAAGTGAATGGAGCTGGGCGACTTCAGTGGAGGAAAGAAAAAGAGGTCACCAATGAAGACGATTACAAGGAATGAGAGCTTTGAAAGTTGTTATTGTTGATTTTGTTATATTTTATTGAAATTTTGATTCGCGAAAGTTTGGTCACGTGTTCGCCGAAGGTTTGTTTGAACGGCATGTGCCATGCAAATAGCGGTTGGGGGCGTCGACCTCAGAGGAGAGCAAATAGATTCTTGATGTACGGTGTCTTGGCAATCTGTGCCAGAATATGAGGCGTATCGCAATTGAAATTAGTTTTGAGCCGGTTTTAAAAGAGGCTCGGGAAGAACACTATGGTTTATTTTGTGTTCAGCGCGTGAACTGTCGTTATGGACGAATCAAGAGATGTGCGAAGAATGCAGAGTTGAGGGGTCCAATAAAGTTTATCCGGTCATGGGAAAACACGCTGTGCCGATGCGTGCAGCCTCATTCGCCTTTGCAAGCCGCGCATCACAGCAACGGGATGGGAAGTGGTCGCACCTGCCCGCCGCCGACCGACGTTTCTCCAAGGTCATCGCTGTCGTCCATGGACAAGAGCGGGAGATCGCTGAAGACCGAGTGGACGCCCTGTTTCACGCGCTGTGCGTGCGTATTCCTTAACGGGGCAAAGTAATTGTGTACAGGTTGGGTTCGCGAGATCGCCGCCGCGATCCTAATCATTATTCGCGGGCGGGAGGCTTTTAGCATTCCTCAGGAGAGTGACTCGTCCTCCTTTTTCGCTTTCCGCCTCTGAAACTTCTCTTTTACTGGGAAGACGTCTTCTGGAGGCTTTTTCTGGCTTCTGCTTGCCTATTGCTTGTTTGTTCTCTGGCGTGGTCGTTCCCGTCGTCGAGGTATGTACAGTGCGCGAAGTCCCGGGCGCGGGTTCCCCTAGCCATGACCGGGGCGACCCGCAAGAACATGCCAGTCGGTGGGTGTCGACCGTTTGTCTTTGCTTGTTCGCCCCCACCTCCGCTCTTGCGGGCAGATCGCGCCTCGGAAGCGACCTTCAGAGGGTTATTTCCCTTTTGGGTGACGATAAGCTTTTTACCGCGATCGAGAGATAAGGGGACGTTCGCGAATTCTTATTTGTTTGGGGAGGAATGTGTCGCTCGTGATGATGCGGCGTTGTTTTGGTCGCGGTGCGTTCTCCGCTTCTTCGCTCCACGACGATCGTCTTCTGACTCATCTCTGTGGCTCCTTTTTACAATTCCATCTCCGCTTCTCAAAGTTTATCGGGCGATTCACCGTCGTTTTTGTTTTACGCGCAAAGACGGTTTTATCGATTTCCCCCGATCCCCCTTTCGAGCCCCAACTCCCTGAACCGCGTTTGGCTGCTTCTTCGGAACCTCTGAACCCTCTTCTCTTTCAGGAATTGGAGAGTCGAGTAATATGGTTTGAAGATGATCCGGATGCCCCTTAAGCTGAAGTGGGGCAAGAAGAGCGGCCGCTACGAACTCTCCCAAGATGTCTACGTGCTTTCAATCTCTATCGGAGAACACCCGATTCTACAATGCACGTTAACCACGGAGTCCCTGGCGCATAAATGCATCGAATACCTTCGCCAAAAGGTGGATTTGAACCAGGTGGAAATGTTCGGACTACGGTATCAAATGCGCTGTAACGATCCAGATATGAGGTAACAAGAGGTGTTTTGGATATGACATTCATTTTGTCCGGCTTCAGAATTATGCGCTGGGTAGAGATGGACAAGCCCCTACGGAAACAACTCGACAAGTGGGCCTGCAAGCCGCGGCAAGTACAACTCGCCATTCTCTTTCACACACCTAACGCGTTCACTCTAACCGACCAAATGGCTAGGTTTGCATGAAGTCCACTGCGTTTCCAAGTTTGTATCTTTTCCTTGCAGGTCGTATTATTTCCTAATGATGAAGTTGGATGTCGTCGAAGGTCGACTCACTCTGGAGATGGAGAAGTACATTTACTTGGCTGCTCTCAGCTTACAAGTGCTACTTGCCTTCCATAATTTTGATTATGTAATCCTCATTTAAGGTTGAATTCGGCGACTACGATCCCGCCATTCACACGATCGATTTTATGCGTTCGCTTCAACTCCTGCCTACAGTATGCCCTACACATTCCCCTTCAATCAATCGTTCCTTTTCAGAGTATCTGTAGAAGCGCTCAGATTTTGGAAGATCTCTTGAAACGAGTTAGCTTGGTCCACGAAAGGCTTTCCGGAATGCAACCCTCCTATGCCGCCCTGCTGTATATCGTGGATTCACAACAGAGCGAAGGTTATGGGGAAGAGTTCTTTAATGCCAGAGTAAGTTGGTATATTCATGTTTTTGAGCTTGAATCCGTTTAAAGGACGAAGACAGCAGCGAAGTTAATTTCGGCTACGCTCCGGATGGAATTGTCGTCAAGCGCAACTACGCTGCTCCACTGAAATACGCGTAAGCTAGCGCGGTCACATAGAAAGTATTAATGTAGAGCTCTTCAGATGGAACGACATCAAGGATATATGCGGGTCCAAACGCCATCTCTACGTGAAATGTAAGGATAGCACGATTGTGGAGTTTACTCTGGTCAGTTCTCTCTGCTCGCTGTTGATTAATCCAAGTTGCCCTTATAGGAAGACGCTGAAATGGTCAAATACTTGGTTGTACTGCTCAACTGGCAATTCCGCTATGCAACTACGGACGCTGTTGTGCATCGGAATGTCCCAATGGAGTAGGCGTAGTTAGTCTCACACTAAATCTGAAGATCTACTTTAGCATAAATAATCTTCAAGGTGGAATCAAGACGTTTTCTTCCAATCCGTTCCACAAACTTTCTGCTCTCGATGTAAGAAGATCAGTCTTTTTGGACAATTTTTTACCGTTCTTCCTATTAGCTCCCCTCAACGAGAACTCTCAGCTGCTCTTCTACCCGGACTGATTCGGTGACCTCCAGCCAGTACTTCTTCTCCGCGGGACCTGCCTCAAGTCTTTTCAACTTGAATATGGACACAAAGCGGCCATCAAACTCTCTGCTCTCCTCACTCTCGTTCCGAACTCCGATGTCCACTTCTACTACAGTTGACCGCGCCAGGGCTGCTTCGGTAGTTGGCAATTTTTTGGCCGCCGAAGCGATGAGTTCTCTGGTGCATCAGGCTCCAGTCAACCATCAACCTCACGACGTTTCCAAGCTCTGCACCTCGAACTCTAACGGAATCTACCGACCTGCAGCTTGTCAACAGCAGTTTGCGTCGACCTACGCTATAACTGAGGCGCCCTCGATGAATCCTCGACCATTTACGCCTCCGAAACGGCAGTTTTTGAAAGCGAAGACGGGGTCGAGTCCCGAGATCCACATGGTTGGGGCGGTGCAGAGCAAGGCGAACCAGAAAACCCGTATGCGGACCGAGCTTATGCACCGCGTGCCGAGGTCCAACCCCGATCTGACCTCCAAATGGCGCTCGACGCCGGATCTACAGTCGACGGCCCGCGAGAAAACGAGCCTTCAGCACAGTAATCAGGATGCCAACGCGTGTCGGGGAACGTCGCCCTCGTCCCTGTGCTACTCCACCGGACACGTGATTTCCGGAAACAATTATTCGCAAGGCCAGCAGATTGTGTATCCGACCCCCAAGTGCATTCCGAAATGGAGCGACCGTCCAGCAACTCTTCGTCCTTCGGACCTCAGGTGACCACCCGTAAGATCTTTTGCTTCTAACACCCTTTTAACATCTCTGAATCCCTTTGTCGCTTTCCCTTACGTAGCTTTTATTTTCTCTTCTCGAACGAGTAACCCATAATTCTTTTCCAGCACCAGGTTTTATTCCACTAAACACGAACCTCAACTACTTCTCGAGCCAAACCGAACCCTACGCCACGAACAACGTCACCTCGATCACAGTATCCGGCGAGAGCGGCACGGACGAGGGAGGAACGCCGGGAGATGTCGTAAGTCGGCTCCTCATTTATAAACTGAGAAAACGAGTGTTTGCGCGAGCCGGCTGGTTCGGAGGTCACTTGGAAAGGCTGGAACCGGTATTGTAGTCCGTAAATCCCCTTCAGGCAGCAAACGATATTTCACTTTTATTACGATGCGCCGCGCGGTTTTGGAAGGGAAAGAGGTCGACCAAAGGGAAGTTCATCAATTGCCTGTTGCCAACCCCTCGATCCACTTCGCTCGTTCCAATTCGATTTCACCTCGCGCGTTTCCGCGTCACAACGCGCTTTTCGAATCGATTCGCTTTATCAATCATAGATTTGCAATTTCTTTAAAGTGCAGTTTGTGGAAACATGAAATGACCTTTTTCGTTTGCTTCACTTTCCTAAAGTGGCGTTTCTGAAAATTTACCACTTTTCGAAAAGTAGTTGGTGGCCACTTCAAACGTTTGTTTTCCTGAAGGGGATGATCCACTAACTGGATTATTTCAACATGCAGCACTGAAAACAATAGCTTACTTTGATGTGATTCCGTTCCAAAGCATGGACTTTTTATTTTAATTTACTTAACTGCTGTTTGAATATCGTAGTGCCAGGTCATGTGTGCCAATCCCAAAAAAGCGATCCCGACTTCCTGCAGGCGCCAATCAAATTCAGCAGATAGATTGTTTACAATCGGGGCGACCCACAACAGCAGATGTGCACTGGCTGGAATCGAAGGTTTCCACTAACAAAACTGTTCTGGCGAAGTCGCCTTGATCCGATTAGCGATTGTTAATGATGTGCACCCGACGGCGGCCGGCGGCATCGGAGCCGATCGGAGCGTTTCGGGAGTAGAAAAGGGAGGTGCGGAAGGCGCTTGGTGTCCGTGGGAGTCTTTCTAGCGGCTGATTTCCCGGCCGATGAAAGAGTGACTCAACCCTCCGGCGCCCTTTGATTCTTCCTCCTCGACGCGGAGTCACGCTGCGAATCAATTCGCGCTGTAAACACGACGTCTTCAGTCACTCATTCTGGAATTTATCGACGCGCGTTGCTTCGGTCGATCGGCTTTGATCAGCAGCGGCTCCTTGAGCACTTTGCGCGATATTCAAACAAAGAAAAGCTGCAAATTTCTTCGTGCCCGCGCAAATTATCCCGCTTGATCAGCCTCAGAGTCGATCCTTATCTTCTTCTCCGCTTCTTCTTCTCGCTTCCTCTCGCTCCTTATTTGGTGCTCTAGAACTCCTTGCCGCCGGCGTCCGATTTCGCAAGCGTCCTTTGCTCGACTCAATTAATCCCTCATCCGGCTTTTCGCGTTTCCGCTTTCTCTTGCCCACCTGTCGCTGCCCTCTTGGGACTTGCGTCATCAGAATGTTTCTGACTCATTTGCTTCTTACGTCCTGTGTTTACCCTGAACTCAACAACGGACATCACCTCTGACGTTTGTCACTTAAGACGTTTTTTTGCGTTTCATTTGCATACGAAAGTAGTTGGGCTGTGGGCGCTCCACGTAAACACCTTTGGCAATCTTGTTGAAATGCGATACGAGCACGATAAAGAATCGGGGAGCCCATAAGCCCTTCTTGGCACTTTGAATTCGGCTGTTCAAGGTTTCTGGGTTACCGGGAGCGTGCCTGTTTCCTCGCCGGAGACCTTGACGCACGCGTAATTATCAGATTTCGATCGCGGGAGGGATCCTCAGGATCCGTGCTGATCTTCTTTCTCTACTTTGTTTCTTTAGAACTCGGAGAATTTCGCGGATCCGATGCACCCTGCGAACGGCGCTGCCGTCTTCGCAAGCGGAGTAGTGGCTGGCCAATATGATACCTTCACCCGCCGTCAAGTCCCAGCTTCCTCGAGCGAATATATGGTAAGATACTACAGTCGTTGCTCTATCCATCCTAAACTTTCTTTTCAGCTCAAAACTCTTCTGCAGAAACTGTTTTCCGAGAACGACCTCCTGCTCGAATTTAATTCGATTCCCAAAAAACGCCATTCGGCCGGTTCGTCAACGAGCCAACTCCCAGATAATCAGGTACTCTAGCCGCTTTCCAGTTTCCATTACCAGTTAGCGTCAAATTGTAGAGTCGTAATCGCAGCAAAAA
This sequence comes from Steinernema carpocapsae, assembly GCA_000757645.3. Lineage (NCBI taxonomy): Eukaryota > Metazoa > Nematoda > Chromadorea > Rhabditida > Steinernematidae > Steinernema > Steinernema carpocapsae. The sequence continues at coordinate 391,422 of AZBU02000003.1, forward strand.
TATCGTTCCCTACGAGGACACCCGTGTGATGTTGCACCCCCACAGGAAGAACACGACGGGCTACATCAACGCCTCAAACATACAGATTCCTTTGGGGAACAGGATGTTCCGCTACATCGTGACCCAATCACCGCTTCAGGAAACCATCAACGACTTCTGGCAAACAATTTGGGAGACTGGGACGCAGGTCGTCGTGATGCTATGCGAGCCTCACACCGATAAACACTCCTCGATTCCGTTTTACTGGCCGACGGCCTCTAAGGGGAAACTTTCGCTACACGATTATTCGGTGAAGATGAGCAGCGCCACTGTCGGAAAACATCAAACGACGACCATCCTGACGCTCAAGTGCTCCTCTAGCGGAAAGCGCCGAACCGTGTACCACATGAAATACACGGGGTTCAACGATGCCGGCGTTCCTAAAGGCGAGGACAGTTTCTTCGGTTTTATCGACGCCGTGAACAGCGTGAAAAGGCATGTGGAGAACGAGAGAGCGCTCGAGTCAGATTCCGGAGTGTCCAGCGCGGTTTCCAGCTCAAGGTCCAAGTTGAGAAGCCGAAGCACCAGTCGAGTGAACCTCTCAGACGTGACAAACCGAGAACGCTCTCAATCCATGGACGGTTCTTGGCGTCGCCGGCTACAGCTCTCGAATGGAGCCACGAGCCTCAGCATCCACTCGGATTCCTCTTCTGAGAGCGGATCTTCGATGAACGGGGTCACCATCTCCTCTCCCATGGCGCCGACCGTAGAAACACCTCCGATCACGGTCGTTTGCCTTGATGGCACCAACGAATCCGGCCTCTACGTCCTCGTCGAAGTTCTCATGCACTGTTTCGAGCAAAATATCGTAAGCATCGTCCCTAAAGAGTGCGATCGTTTCCCTAATCCGTTTCTAGAACGTCGATGTCGCTCGGACCCTGAATATCCTGCGCCAACAACGGATGAATCTTCTCCAATCGTTCGACCAATACCGATTCGCTTACTCTCTTCTGGCCAACTATCTTTCCAAATCACGGCTTATTTGACAACTTGCTTGACAAATATTTCCCCAAAGACCGATCTGCTCCAAACAGTTGTACAAAACCTCAGAAGAAATATTTAAGAACACAGAATTACAAATGGGACCTATAACACAGTGATACAGAAGATGTCGCTTACAAAAATTCAATTGAATTTCTTGATCGCAGCGAGGACTTCGGCAACATCGGCAGCATCTCCCCAGGACTTCTCGAGGTGAGCATAAGGCATTTCATCGCCGTTAATGAAGTAAACGCCTCCGAGAAGACGTCCTTCGCCCTCCATGTTGCCCTCGACGCCTTGCTTCTTGGCGCGGTAGATGTTCTTGTATGTGTCGAAGCGCAGGAACCCCATCCAAACCGGAAGCCAACGCTGGTTGGGACCGTAGAATCGCTTCTAAAAGTTACATTTAAATGAAGCCCTAGGTACATTAGAGAACCTCTTCGTCGAAATAAACGTCTCCCTTGAAGAATGGCTTGAATTCGTTCACACCCTACAAGAAAAAATTAATATTTAGAAGCGCCTGTCAACTTATACCTTGAACTCGTGGACGACTGCAAAAAGCTGAATTCCTTTTTTGTCCAATTCTTCCTTCAGGGTCGAGAGATCGGCCGCTTCGCGTCGGCACAACATACATCCGGGTCGACGGACGGCCATTACTAAAGCGGGTGACTTCTTGAATAACTCCGAAGCCTATTTAAAAAACATCGAATTAAACCTCAAATTTCCTTACACAACTGACCTCAATCACAGGGACAGTAAGAGCGTCCTTTTCCTGTTGGATCAACTTCAGCTTTGATCCCGCCAGATAGGAAACAGTTGGCGCTACGGCTCCGATCGTAAGGCGAGTCGGAAGGTTGGCGTAGAGAATCGCTCCGGAAAGTGCACTAACGGCTCCATAACCAAGGAATTTGCCGATCATACTGAACAAAAAGTCGATCATGCTGCCTCCTTATCCTGTTAAAAAATAATTCTAACGCATCAAATCAAAGAAACCGCATGGAAGGAATATAAACAGGAAATTTAAAAAGTCGGCGGATAACGGCAAAAGGCGACTATCAGAGAAACAAACGAATCGATCACAGGCGCCACTCAAGTCATCGCCGCGTTTCGCAACCTTCGCCGATCGCGGCAGTAAACAAAAATGAGATTACGGCAAACGCAAAAAGTCGCTTGGAAACGGAGATAAGCGCACGAGCATTCACGAGAAACGAGATGGAGTCGAATAGAACTTCGAAAAATCACGAAGAACTCCGGGCCTCTCGCTCGCGGTCAACCCTGATTTGCCAACCTTGCAGAAACGAGTCAGTAGCCAATGTAATTCACATTTGGTCCCACGACGACTTCCCTTACCACTGACCGACGAAAGACGGTGCGAGTTGCGTTAGAGCGACCGATACTTTTTCCGGCGAATCTTGCGGAATTTCCAGATCGCCGCGTTTCCTGTGCGAGTTTGTTTCGTGTTCGTTTTCAATTTGTTTCTGTTGCTTAACGTGTGCCTTATGCAAACCATTTTTTCAGGTATGTCGGCCATTTTCCGCCCTTCCGTGAGGTCGCTCCATCGCTCCTCCATCCTCAGCGGTGAGTTTCCTTTCCTCCCAGCTCTTCTATGTGGTTCTTTTGCTTATTTCAGTCCGCGGACCCTTGACCTTCGACGGATGGTACCCGCGTGACCACAGGCCCGGCCCCTATCCCAAGAATGAAGAAGAACGCCGGGCGGCCGCGATCAAGTATGGAGTTCGCCCCGAAGATTACAAGCCCATCAACCAGAACGACGTCGTCCGGTACGCTGGTGATTACCCCGAGCTGGGTATCATCACCTACGACCACAAGGATCCCTACGACTCGTGGACCGATCGCATGCATCGCCGCGACTTCGGAGAAATGGTCGGCATCGACATGATGCGCTACAGAGGCGACCGCGTCACTTTCACCGGCTTGGAGGAGGAAGACTACAAGCCGTACGAGCTCCCTTTGTTCCACCGAAATTCAAAATGTTCTTTCAGGTGGCAAAGTCTTTTCATAATTCTCCGCGTCATCGTCCCCATGCTTCTGATGACCTACTACGTCACCCGCTCAGATCCCAACTGTTTGCGTTGGAAGAATCCCGTGGTATGAGGGTTGTGTGGATTTGGTCTCAGGTATATCTTGTTTAGATGCCGAAGCAATATTCGCACGACTACTACCGCGCTTGGCCTTTCGGAGACCCGAAGGAATACCCCATCGTAAATTATGAAATCTGAGAGGGATCGCTATTGTGCAGAGAATTCAATAGGTTCTTATAAATACATTCGTTTTAGTATTTCTGTGTGTAAGCGTGTGGGGCGAATGCAGTACATTAATGGCAGTCGCTTGGAGGTATTTGATTGACGGGTTGGGAGAGCTACAACCGTTAAGTTCGTGTCGATAGAAGCTGGGAAACGCAATTGGAGATCATAATAAGCAGAGGGTTCATCAACACCCGTTCATCAGTCCCCAATTATCCCCAGACACTGCACCGTAACTACAGTGATTACGAAAAATCAATTCTTAAGTTTAGAAAAGCGTCCAGACGTAACGGGAATGCAGTAAAGGTGACCTGATAAAACTGAAAGTTCGAGATTGGTTGATTCATCGCCATTTTTGGCTGCTTCTCAGAGTTCGATTCACAACTCCTCAACTGTACTCACGCTTTGTAAGCAGATTTTTTCCAGGTGGTTTTCGTAAAATCTTTAAAATGGTTTCTAAAAGGGACTTCAAAGGCAGATCCTAATTTAGATGACGAAGGCCCCTGGACGTCCGCACAGTGCTTATTCCATTTGCGCATTCACGCGGCGTTGTTTCTGTCGGAGCTTGCGCCACACTCGGCCGACGCGTTTTCCAAATTTTATCGTCCGTGCTGGAGGAACAGTGCTTTAAGATAGCCAGGGCACACACTAAACTCCGGCGGACAGTTCCCCGGTTGGTATCACGCACCCTACACGGCTGCGCGCTCGCCTCCTCTCGTCGATTGATAAATCGCGCGGCCCCCTCGCCCTGCTGCGTCGTCCGTTCCTAAAACGTTACATCAACATATTCAATCATGCGATGTGAAACTTTACAGGGACGCCGACTTGAAGAAAGCCGCGTCGACCTCGAGTTCCTCTTGGTGCTGCCGTAGCCTTCCCTAGTTCATTACTTGCTGGGAACCGCCGAAGCGCTTGTTTCCCTCTGTGGAGGAGCAATGTTTATAATGCCTCTCGCGCAGTTTGATTTCGGCCACTTTGTGCCGCGAGTTTCTTCCAAAACTAAGGAGGCCGTCGAGGGCGCGCCTTCGCGGTCGTATATTCATAAGCATTTGCGATGATAACTGAGCAATACTGTGCTGCACGCCAGATAGGCACCTCTGCCTGCGACTTATGGTATTTACATATTTTCCGCGCTCTCTCTTCTCGCCGCGCATGATGGCCCCACGAGCTGAATTCATTCCCGACCGATCGCCCGCTCGCCCGATGACATGCGCATCCCAGATTTTTCCAGCAGCGCACCGTTTTGTGATTCTGCTCTTCGTGTTGTTTTGGATCGCGCGAATCAAGTTGTCTTGTGCTGGAAACTCGATAATTCAAACCTCGATCGGCTATGGGATACGGTATTGGATAAGATTCCCTCTCAGCCTAAGGTTTTCTGTTTTTGGATTCTGATTTCTGTGATCGATGCGTAGTAGACTTGTGGCGGCACTTAATCACCACCGGCGACGGCGTTTGAGGGCGACCAATTGCCGCGCATCGGACGAGGATCAGGCCGATCGCTTTGCACGGAGTTTCTCTTTACACCCACAGGATAGAAGAGGAGCCCCAGCGCAGTCAAGTTTTGATCGCGCCGGCCCCACGCGGCCTCAATGACGGCTCCGATTTCCTCAAAGTGGATAGAAGACCTTGCAACCAGGCTCTTTCCAATTTTAGGTTAAGCTTTTGCTTATCCAACGAGCTCTTAAAATTCAGATGCCCATTTTCAGTCCAATCGCCCTTTTCCATCTTGCAAGATACCGTCGGGTCTGGATTTTCGACTTCTCCCGATCGTGTTTTCCTGCACGTTTGTCACCTTCCAGGTCCTCACTAGGCCCGCAAATCCGCAATTCCTCGCAGTCCCCTATGCATCGCGGCATTCTCGCAGCTACCGGCGACACGCCCTCGAGCAACTGCTACCTTCGCTCTCCGATAGTTAGTCGGCTTCTCGGACGACACTCCAACGTCCAACTTTCTGAGCGTCAGATCGTGCGCGCAACTCTCCCACCAGCGGCACTTCGGGCCGAGGTTGTGGCCGTGAAGAATCTAAATTTTCGTTCTCACCACCTCTTCCCGACGCTCGGCTCTTGTGTAATTCGATCAGTTCTTATTGAATGATAATTTATTGGGGGTGCGCGAAACATGCGACTAGCAGCCTCGTTCTTCGGAGGTCCGAGAAAGCGACCCACGGTGAGAAGAGGGCGAGGAGAAATTGGGAGGCGATATTATTTATGCATATCTGAATATCGCCGCTGAAAGGCACGTTTTCTCAGTTCCGATTGAGTGAAACAGCTTGAGTAAAAGGGTTTAGGAACCAAAGCACCCCCTAGACCGCTGCGAGAAAATGGAAACGTTTTAGGGCTGCGCGGAGGGTCGCCTTTGCAGGCAGAGGTGCTGACACATAGATAGATCACATTCGCTGGGACATCAAAAGGCTTTTGGGTTTACGGCGAAAACAGTTCTGGCACTCCCCGTTGTTTACCGCCGGAGTGCTCCTCTCTTGCAATTTCGAATCTCTGCGCCCTTGCGACTACAAAAGGCGGGCGGACGATTGTCTTTTCGGATCCATGCAACGCGAGGAGCCTCCGGTGGTTGATGTGTTGGTTGTATCGCGCGTCATCAACCGCGCGCGCGAGAAGCAGAAGACGAACCGATCGAGCAGGGGCCGCCGCATTTGTCCGCGCTTCCTTACTGCGGGGTCGTTCTCTCGCAGCGTAACGATCCTGGACCGACCCTAATCACAATGTGCCTTCAGAGCTGAACGACCGAATACTGTGCCCCGAACCCTCAGCCGCCGCCACCATTCTGCTGAACTCCTTTTCTTCCTTGCCGGTAAGTGTGATTTGCTTAGAATTTCTTGTTCTAAGTCTTGACTATGCCCCCTATCCGTACTTTTAAGGTCTCCGTACTGCTCGATCTTCACCGACGGATGACTCCGGAGGCCATGAACGGAGAATCGGCCGTGAACGCGATGCTTCTGGCGGCAGCGGCGGCCGCCAGCACCGTGAGCAGCGAATCTTCGTCGAGGAACTCGGAGGCGAACGCCTCGAACGGACGCAAGCGGAAGGCGACTCCATCCAGCAGCAACAGCGCCTCCCCGGAGGTTCCGGACGCCGGTTCGTCGCCAGCCTCGGCGCCTTCCACTCCAACCAACGCGAAGATCCTCAAAATGAGAAAGGTGCGTAGATTTGTTTTTTTGTTGTTTTGTTGTCAAAGCAACACTTGTACTGACTTTGACGTTTCACGTTTCAGCTGAAGTCGTATGGAATCGCAGAGAAACTGGACATAATCGACTACGCAAAGGTGATTCGGTTTAGCGTTATTCGAAGGTTTACAGTGAAAAGAGATTGTCCTTCAAAAGCAAAAATCTTTTTGCCTCACCTTGTTTTGTAGAGACAGGTTTTGGAAAAGTTGAGTGGATGCTGGCGAACGCGTTTTGCAAAATTAATATATATGTTGACTGGTTCGATAGTTGATAACTGGTGAAAACGTTGAACTGCTAAGGATAATCCTCAATATGTACACTTCAGGTCATTGGAAATCGAGCAGCTGGACGCGAATTCAACGTCGCCGAGAGTTCCATCAGAGAATGGCGAAAGAACGAAGAGAAGATCAGGTAGGAGCGATTCTTGGATTCATATAAGTGGGTTCTGTAGGCAAATGGCCGAAGTGTCTCCGAGTAAGTCGAAGACCGAGGCGAAGGAGCAGCGGACAAAGGTGGACGCGGAGCTCGACCAGAAACTGGTGAGTGTGGAGATTACTGTAATTGCTCATCTGCTCGCGCAAACAACTTCGGCGGCGCTTCTACCTTCGCCTCGGCCTCTCGTGCGTTCAGTCGTTCGCGTTCATATGGTCGCCGGTGCCGGGCGAGGAGACGCGCACACTCATTCGTTGTATACGTTGGTGGGAAGGAGCCGAGATGCCTTCGTCTTAGCGGCGAGCGGGCTGCCCGGTGATAAGCCTCGACAGCTGTCGCGCGGCTTGCGCACACGACGGCTGCGCGCGTTGTGATAAACTGATATGACGAAGACAAAGCAGGAGATAAAGAAGGGAAGGAGAGAGCGAGGCACGGCGAGGGTCGTCGCCCGGGTGGCGCCCACCGGGAGCCGCCCGCACCGCGCTTTGGCCCGGAGACCTCCGAGGGGACCGTTTGATCTGGGACCAACTCCCTCCTATGGGCTACCAATCTCACTTTGATTCTGGTCAAGGAACCCAGTTGTCCCAACACAAGATCTCTGGCAGAAGGGCTACGGTAGAAGCGGTGTGTATCTTCAAGTTAAATAATGGTGCTTATCGAGTTTTTGCTGCGAAAATAAGCGCTGAAAGCGTTCGCCGGAATCCTCGCGGAGGGGAGTCGGCTGACGCGCGGGTTGCGCTTTGTTACACTCCTGCTGGCCGCGTGGCCCGGGAAAACATTTGCCGCGCACATACGGATCTCGAATGATTGCCTCGAGGCATATATACAACCGCCGCTCCTCGCGGGATAAACAAAGCGATGATCGGGGCAGCCTCGTCCCACAGTAGTCGTCGATTAAGTTAGTCAAAAACACCGAATGTTCCAGGTCGCCTATATTGAAAACACTCATGACGTAACGTGGCACGATATCGGCCTCAAGGCGAACGATCTCCATCGTGAGGCCATTTCCAAAAGCGGCGTCTTCGAAGATGGTGACGGCGAGTTCAACGCCAACATGGTTTGTGACAGAAAGGATACAACAGTGCTTAAGTACCACCTTTTAAGGGCTGGGTGAGTCGCTTCTTCAAACGTGTCCAAGATCAAGTCCGCACGATTCCGCCGCCGGTCTCCAATCCGGTCTCCTCTCATCCCTTCAACGAGCCCATCTCCATGGTTCAAACTACTCCTCTGGAGATGCCTACCGGCGCTGTCGCCGAATCCATCCTTAGCCAGTCGGTCAGCAAGCGAAGGAAACCTCTTCGGCCCCAACGATTGGACCGCCCTACACTCAGGCTCTCGCCCCAGCAGCAGGGTAACCGAAGTGTCACTTTCTTTTCCGTAATAAGATCTTGTAGATTGCGAATCTGCGGCTACCTCCCAAGATGACGCGGTTTCCAAGAACATGGATTTGAACAAAACCGCTCACGAAGAAAATCTGAATGTTACGGGCTAGCTAGATTCCCTCGGAGTCCCCCATCCTTCTCTTGCCCTTCTCTTGCCTTCTAGTCTCCTTGTACGGAGTCGACTGCTTTACCAAGGTGCCTTATCTGCTTTTATCAGGTGTAACTTGTATTTTTCCCTAATCCAATTGTTAGTCACTCTATCCAAAGCCCGGTGTGTAGCGCATACCGTACTCGTGCTCCGCCTCTCCCTGTATAGTCTCTCATGCTAGTCTCCTTTACGTACCACAACATTTTATTTATTGTTAATTCTGGTCCCTAAGAATTTTTAAAAATTGCTTGTTCTAATCTAGTTTTCACACGATTCTTTCCACCCTGCGATGTATAGTTGCTCAACCGAATTCTATGTTTCAGACCCTTGAAACTACTTTAAATTGTCTAATTTAATGGCCTTTCTTGCCAAACAAAAAAGATTAATGCTTTAAAAGAGTTTCTTTGTCAATAAAAAAATAATGCGAGCTTAGATTTTTATTCAAGGATGCAAACAGTTATCGATTTACCACATACTGGGTAATTTAACTCAAACAGTTACACAAAAGTTTCTTTTAAGAAGTTTTTTCAAAGAATTCTAACAGAAACATTTGTTGAGCACCTATTTCCCGCACTTACAGGGTGTTCCAAAAGTTCTTTGGTAGCACTTGGCCGTTCGATGCCTTTTCGCGTACGTGATGGGTCTTTGCACGACATTCCTGTTAGTGTAGCGAAAGATTCTTTGGCTCACTGGGGACAAAATAAAGAACGTCCACGAAATGGTCAAAAAATGGATTGCAGTTGGAAGATGCTGATAAAATTCTAAAAGATTCTAAAAATGTCAATGTCGCACTTTAAAACAATTCCCGCCTTAGAGCGGACCTCTTTAGGGGAAGCGAACTTGATTGATAAGCCGACAGAAGACGCGATATGCGGCTAGAAGAGTCTAACTGAAGATCAATCGCACCGAAGTGCATCGAATCCACAGTCGTCGATTGCTCGCGTCGTCTTCGCAAACTCGTTTTGGGAAGCCTGGCGCTCGCCCGCTCGAAACGAAAATCGATCGATCCAAAGTCGTCAGCTGTTGTTGGTGGTAACTGCGTCGTCGTTGGTGGTCCTGAGTTAGCGAGAGTCCCAGCCGCTAAGTCAGCTGATAAAGGCGAATTCGCACGATCCACGCGGAAGAAAGTACATTTGAGCCCGTACGGAGATCGGGCGCTCCTCCGAGTCACTTGCGAGTAATGCGTTTGTATCCGAGGCATCGCTTTTGCAACCGCTTTTCCGTTTTTGTAACGTGACCAGCCGCGAGTTATCCGTCGTCTTTTTTGGATTTGACCGCTTTTCAGGATGGATTGGCTGCTAGGGAAGAAGAAGCACTACCAAACGATCGACGGCGACTACGAAAATGCAGAAAACGGGGGAAGTTCGGGAATGTATGGATCGACGCCTTCCTACCACTCGATTGGGGACTCCGTGGACGCCTCCGCCGTAAACTCTCCCGGCCACGATCCTTACGGAGGCCCCCCGCAGCTGCACCAGATTCAGGCATCCACCGCTAGTCACGGCGACCGTCATGACTCGTTCATCGCCACTTCTGGGAGCCACAGCGAACAGCGCTGGGATCACATCGAAGATCTCGACCAGGTTAGTCCAATTGCAAGCCCAAAAACCCTTCATCGCTGAAATTTCAGTTTTTCACACGGGTATATGAGTATCACCAAGGCGGAGGGTTCAGCTGCATCACCTTAAAGCATTTCCTGGACCTGCTTCTTTTCGTCTTTATCGTTTCTTTTCCTACGTTTTTGACGCAATGTGTCGACTACAGTTTGCTATTCAAGAACACGAACCAAACAGTCGATGGAGTCCTCGTCGAAGGAAAACTTCACTTGACGGTATTTCATTTTTTTGCTATATTTTCCAAGTTAATTTTGTTCAAGGATGTGGTCATTGCAAACTGCCCTGCTCGTATGAATAATTTCGTTTATATTGCAATCGCGGTCGCCGTCGTTTTTTGGATGTACAGGTTGATCCGGTTTGCGCATATCGTCACTCAATTCCGCGTTATCAGGAGGTGAATGAGGGAAAAATTTGTTTTAGATCTTTTAAATGCGTTTCAGTTTTTACCACACTGCGCTGGGAGTATCCGATGATCAGCTGAAGAACCTCACATGGAACTGCATCGTCAAGAAGCTCTGCAGCATTCAAGCTTCGGAACACAAACTTGTGATTAATCGGGACGAAATTGACGAACTCGACGTGTACCAGCGAATCTTGCGCTACGAGAACTACTTTGTCGCTATGATCAACAGGGTTTGTCGATGAGTTCTGTGCATTCTTATTCAATTAATGTTGATTAGGAAACCCTTCCGGTCTACCTCAATATTCCCTTCATGGGAGCCTTTCCTTTTTTCTCTGATGGGTTTAAATTGAACCTCGAATACATGTTGTTCTGGGGCCACTGGTCTCCGTGGGAGGGTTCATACTCGCTGAAACGCGAGTACAAGCAGCATAGGGATCGTGAACTTTGCGGTACGGTTTTGCTAGTTTTCTTATCTGTTTAAAACAATGTTTAGTCGCTCAACTGCGAGAAACGATGTTGTGGATGGGAATCGCGAATATCGTCTTTATGCCACTGATCTTCGTTTACCAGATCCTCTATGGATTCTTTTCAATGGCCGATCTTTTAAAACGAGAACCCGGAGCTCTGGGAACAAGAAAGTACTCTAACTACGGTAGAATGCGGGTGAGACACTTTAACGAGCTCGAGCACGAGCTTCACCAGCGCCTGAACCGCTCCTACGACTTTGCCGTGAAGTACACTGACCAGTTTATGTCTCCTTTCTTGGAGATAGTCGCTAGGGCCGTTTCCTTACCCGCGGCAGCACTCTGTTCTGTAATAGCGATCACAACCATGTGGGATGTGGACGTTCTGGAAGTAGGTTCTTTTGTTATTGGCAGCTATCATTTTTTTCTGTTTCAGGTTGAGCATATGCTGACTGTGTTCTCGGTCTGTGGATTCATTGTATTCGGCTGTGGGTCGTTTATCTCCAACGAGAACAAGGTCTTCTGTCCTGACTGGCTCATGGGCCACATAATTGCGCAGATCCAGTACGCTCCACCCGGATGGAAGGAAAACGCGCACACCGACGAGGTTCAGCAAGGATTCTTCCAGCTGTTCCAACTCAGGGCTCATCTCCTCCTCGAGGAGCTTCTCAGTCCTATTATCACTCCGTTCATCATCCTCTTCGACCTCCGCCCTCGTGCACATCGATTCGTTGACTTCTTCATGGAATACTCCACCACCATTGAGGGTCTCGGAGACGTTTGCACCTTTGCCACTATGGAGATCTCCAAACACGGAGACCCGATGTTTCAAGCATCGGTCGTGGATCCTGACGACTCCGAAGAGGCTCAACATCCGCTGCCCACGACAACGCGAACCAAGCAAAGGACGGAAAGACAGAAATGTCGCTAATGCATTTCGCGGCGGCGAATCCCGAATGGAACCCGCCAGCGTCCAGCCTCGAGTTCCTAAACCGGGTCAAGAAAATGCTCAACAAAGACTTGCATGACCTCCAAGAGGAGACTAACCTTGAGAACAACTTGCTCCGGCAAAGTCTCTTCTCGTTGGCTCCGATGAGTCTTGCGCCACAGCTTGCCATGGCGGCGATCGGAGGACAGCTGACCACCTCTACTGCCCACAACTACAGGGCCTCCGACGGCTTCACTCGCATGGAAGGTCCCATAAGAACCACTTCCATCTTGGATCCCACAGCCTCGTTGACAGGAAGTCTCCGCCAAAGCGGTGTCATCGATCCCGTTAACGCTTTGCGCGCTTCCGGTGAGTCTAGGATGCATTAAGGTTGTAATAACTTCGAATTTCAGAAATCCACACGAACGAAACAGCAGCGGAGATGTCATTGAACGCACTGTATCTGTACAGCCTCCGCTCGCGCAAGATTGGAATCGAGCGCTCGGCCGTAGCCAGCAACTACGGTAGTTTCCGAGGACCCGGAACGGATCTTTTCTCGGTTCCTGACCGAAGCGCGCTGTTCGACGCGATGCAGTCAACTTCGGGTGTCCAGCAGCACCAACGCTCGCACATGGTCGGCTCGATCGCCGAAGAACAAGGCGAGGAGGACCTCGAAGGGCCTCCAGAGTCGTTTCCGACGGCCTAATCGTGTGCTAACTGTACATACGCTGTAAATAGTCTTATTTGTTATTGAAACACCCCTGGGAAATCTAAACGCCCACTTTTCCTTTTTCAAACGCATGTGCCTCCTCTATTTTGACGTTGACACTTGCATTTTGTATGGAATGATTCGTCGTCTCACGTTGTTACAATAAACGATTTCGGAAGGTTACGGTAGCATTTCCTAACGTTTCATCGACCGGAAGGCGTCTGCGAGGAAGTGTGAGTCTCTGGGAAGCAGGATTTTAAAAGTATAAAAACGCTATTTGTCAGCTGAAAACGACTCAAATAATTGCTGAAAGATGGAAGATCGATCAAATAGAACTTTTTGAGGCAGACGGTGCTGACGGGCGACAAATTTGGGTTGGGAGACCTAAGCAGATGTACATCGTAATCGGTGGTAGCCTGGCAATGAGTTGTTGCTAGGAGAGAAGACGGGGTACGGTGCGAGTGGCGTGGGATGGGACAGCTCGGGTGAGAAGAGGAGCTCGTTTTCTGAGTCACCCAGTCCCGTTTTTGGACAAATGTGGTAGTGGTACTTGTTGACAGTGGATAGGGTACCAGTCATCAAACAAACGATTCACTTGAAGAGAGCTTTGCATTCCGGATGTTTCTGGTTGCCCGATCGATGGCGTCTTTAGCGCCCATCCGGGTCTTCCCTCGACTCGCGGATTACTTTCTATTTAAATCTATCAGCAGCTCGCACTCGACAATCAATGTAGGAGTGATCTCATCATCCAGATCTCCTCTCGGCTCTGTCATCCACCGCCACTGCTGTGGGGGGCGGGTTCCCACCGCGCCGGTTTCGTGCATTGCCTAACGCGGTCGTTCTGTATTATTAGGGCTTATGATACCTCTCCCCACTGGACACCGTTACATTCAATCCCTCTTTGGAGGCATTACTCATCGCCGCAGCGCTGCTCGCGCCTCTCGTGCGCTGGAAAACAAAATCGACTCAACTTCGCCACTCTGCATATGAATCAGAGTACTCTTACTCGAGAGACCTCTTATTATTAGTTTCCAGCCAGAAGCGTTTTTCGCGCATCTGACGAGCGAATGCTCCTGCAAAAAACAACTTTTCCCCGAATTTCTCGGAGAGCGCCGCCTTCGACGACCTTTTCTTCTCTTTCTCGCGCCGCTTTCGGCTAATTTCGTGTTTCTTTTCACAACGTGTTGCGCATAAGCGTTTGAGTCGCAATAGGAATCGAAAATGTTTTTCTTTTATTTGCAGCGTTGCAGTGTTCCGAGTTCTTGCTTGGCAGTTTTTCACGTGTTTCGAAATGTCAAATTTTTGTTGAATATTTTGATTTTGCGGAAACGTCGCTTCACAGATTAAAATCAGAGATTTGCGTTTGATTTTTGGATGCTCTGCAGGCATTTCAGCGCGGATCTTCTTCTCCGACTTTCGCTCGCTTGCAGAATGTCGTAAACATCCGCTCCTGCGATTAAATCCCGGATTCGAATTTATCCAGCGGCGCCTGGAATTCGCCGCCGATCAGATGTTTTTGCTGCAGCATCACCTGTGGTGTATAGACCGCGATTTCCGCGGAGTCTTTTAGCCGCGGCGGCCATTTTTCGCCGTTTCTTTTCTTCTCCTTTTCTCCCGTTTGTCACAAGAATTCGCCCGGCAGTTACTCAATAGCTTTTTCCCTCCGGAAGTATTCTGCTTGCTTTGACCGTCGCGATATTGATTATCTCGTGCGCCTCGCCGCGTATCACAATTATGCAACATTCTTGTTTGTCGATCGCCGCGTTTCAAGTTTCTCTTCCACTTTCAGATGCTTTATCGCATCTTCGAAGTGTTTCGCTAACAATTACACATCTTCGAAGTAGCAAACGAACTTTGTGGGCATCTTATCGTTTCTTCTTCTGAGCGCCTTGCTAAAAACCTCGAACTGTAATGGTGGATTCAAACCGAATCGTCCCCATGCGGCTCTATGCGAACTGGGAATCGGATCGTGCGTCATCAAGCGCTGTTCAAAGGTCAGTTTAGCTTTTGGACTCTATTTTAATTAAATGTGAAACGTGTTTTAGAGTGTTTTCGATGTCACTAAATCGATTGGTAATTTTCTCAATCAACGAACCGCTCACATCGCTGGTCATCACGGTCAAACTTCAGGTAAGGGCAATATCGATCAATTGTGTATCTTAAGGCGTACTTTAGGGCTACAAACGGACTCTGAGAAGCAACGATTTCCACGTCCCCAGTGGAAACCAAGCAGACGTGGACTTGAACATATCTTTTACCGTCCAATATCCCCATTTCCTGAAGCGCAAGACCAACCTGCTCCAGATACTACTGCAGCGGCGTAAGAAATACAAAACGAGGCCGATTCCCGGATTCAAGACCCTTGCCGTGGGGTGCGTCAACCTAACGGAAGTTCTACAGTACGGGTGCGTCCGGGAGATACAGCTCTGGTCCCCAGAAGATGCAGAAAAGGAGGATTTTGCCCAGAACGGTAAATTTGGAGTTTAGGAGTGAAATCTAAATTAGTTGGTTTTAGTGAAAGCGATCGGATGCTTGTTTGTGTCCAACTGTTGTACGCAAGCAGTGGATACCGATCACGAAACCATTTTCCGCCGGGTGGCTAACGGGACCGACGCAAAGCAAGCGGACCTTCTTCTGAGCGATGAAAACGACGACGACATTGATTCATCGAATGACGATGCTGATAGCGACGTCGATCAACAAGGACTCACTGCAAGGTACAATACAGTTATCAGTTCGCTGGAAAAACACGTTTAATAATTAACAGATCAGCCGGTAGAGTGAAGCACCGGATACGTGACCCCCGGAAAGCGGCTAGGCAGAAAAATCTTAAGCAAAAATTTGTATCGCTTTTGAGGAAATTCAAGGTGCCTGAAGATGGCGCTGGAGCTGTGCCTTCCCACCAAGTCGGAATGGTCGCTCCGACGGCGTAAGCTCAGGATTATTTAATGCAGTCTTATATTTTTGAATATTCTAGAGAAGAGTTAGAGGAACTCTTTGAAGAGCTGGACAACTTATCCGATTCGGGCCCGGAAATTGAAGTCGACAAGCTGAGTATCGTGAGTGTACCACGTCCCGGACTTCGACCCTACTTCGGCGCAAATTCCTCTCGAGAAGTTTTGCCTCCTATCAACGATCAAGTAAGAATGTATGATTTTTTGACAGAGATGTCAGTTCATGCTTACAGGTCGCATCTGAGGACAGCAAGGAGTCAGACGACCACGAAGCTTCCTCTGACGCCGAAAACGCAGTAGTGGTCCACTCAACTCCCATGCAGTCGGACATGAATAGAAGACCTCTGCGAGCAGGAAACAGCCTCCCGTCGACATTGATGGAATCCTCTGCGATCCCACATTCGTCCACCGTAGGATCGATTGCCTCGGTGACCCGGACTCCCGCGAACGCTTCCCGAAATCTCTCACTGGTGGATTCGAAATCCTCGGGAGCGCGGGCCATCTCCGTATCAGAGCAGCTTGCCCTGGTTTTGCACTCAGCCGATGAATTGACCACTGCACCGCCAATCCCAACCTTTGAGAGCATCTGGTTATGTTCCAGCAACGATTTTTCGTGGGTCGCTCCGTTGGCAACCGCCAAGATCCCGAATTTGCACGTCATCGACTGCGAACGGGACAGTTCCAAGCTCTCTTCTGTCATCAACGGAATCGTCCAACGGATCATTCGATTCTCGAACTTCAACTCTTCGCCCCTCCGCTTAGTTTAATTGGCGTGTGCGGCTCGGATCGTCATGTTTCCTTGGTTCTTCGGGCATATGTGGATGCCTTGCTGGATAACAAATCGTCTCAAGATTGGCTAAACTACTTGCGATTCACCATAGTCGCTCCTCCGCATTCACTAATTGGACGTTTCCTGACGAATTGCTCGGCGAACGGCGATAATTCCCTGACCGATTCGTACTGGAGGAGCCTTTTCGACCGCCAAACGTCAGCGGAATTGAGCTCAGCAACTCTCAAGGATATCGGCGAAAAGCTGAAGATTGCGACGACTCCCGTGGAACCGAGGACTTCGCGATCTCCGGCTGCGCATCTGACAACCATCAATATTCCGATCGGTGAAGCGATGTTGCAGCTCATTGACGGTGTCGTGGATGAGAAGGACAATTCTCAGGTTTATCAGAACGCTCATTACAACTTCACATGTTCCCGATTCAGGTTTTTATTCCATTCCTAAATGAAGTTCGGGTCGGCTCAGCTTTCCCACTGGAGGATGACAACGAGAGTGTCCAGGGATCTCCAAGGCAGATGACGTTGAACTTCGATGATTATTTCCCTGTTACATGTTCTACGAGTGGAGCCAACATGAATTCTTCGCCGTCTGTCCAGGCGTTTCCAAACTCTGGCGGATCTCCGCCCAACTCTCCGCTTTCCACTAACAAGTAAGATGCTCAGTTTGAGAAGTTTGGGCAATAATTTCGCTTTGTAGGCCAGCTGATGGAAAAGAACTGCAAGTGGAATACTGGACGAGCGAATTCGCCACGGTCAACTCGAACTTCGCCTACTCAGGCGGACAACCAACGACTCCGCAGAAGAAAGATTCGAACGCCGTGGTTGCAGGCGTCAAGTGGTCCATGAAGTCCAGTTTCCGGCAGCTGTGTGTGACTCGCAAGAATTTGAGTCCTCTTCTGTCGCTTTCATTTGTGAAACACCAGAAAAGGAAAGACAAGGTGCTTCACAAATTGGGAATCAGGGACAAGAACCGGATGCGGCAAGACCAACCTGACGTTTCTTCGAATCAAAACATTCCTAATGTCACGCGAATGATTTGCAGCGGCAAACATTCCAACTTGAAGAGTAAGAATGATCTTCAGTTCCATGTTTAGAATCCTTGTTTCAGTTGCCGTCGATGGCAGTGTGTGGAGCGGCGTGAAGTTCTTCCAAGTGGGCAACTGGCAAACCCACGTCAAGTTCTTCCCGATTTGCATTCAGATTTCTCTTCCTTCCCGATCTTCAGAGTCTTCCTCGTAATCTCACTGTCTTTCTTATATTTGTACATTATTCTACCGTCTTTTAAGTATTATAGTTATGCAAATTGTTTGCCCGGTGATCTTCTTGTGCCCATTTTCAGTTTAATAAAAACGTTTCTAACAATATTGATAAAGTGTTCTTTGTACTTGACAGGTCCAATTTCAGAGCCACACTGGATCAGTGCCAAGTTTGGAATCTAGGCGCACATTTTTAACATCATGCAAACAAGGCGTTTCGCTTTCCAAACTTTTGAATTTGGTTACAAAAATTTATTTCGGCATTTTGGGTGGGATGGTTGATCTTCCAACCATCTTATCAAACGCTGTATGATGAGGTGTCGAAATGCGATCCAAATAAGCGATGCAGGAATGCGATGACTGAATATAACATTTCAACTTTTGTTTTTGCTGCAGTTATGAATTCAGTCCCCATCTTTTTTATCGAAGCCGTCGCTGACTCTCTGGCCATCGGCCGAGGCTCGAACCCATCAGTGGAAAAATGTTTCAAAAAAGTTCTTGGGGACACCCTTTGATCCATAAACGATCTATTCTGAAAATGTATTTCAACTTACTAAAATGTACCTTAACGACAATATACGAGGAGCATTTTTCTGGCACGACAAGATAAATGCCGGGATGGCTTTGAACGCGGTAAAATTTCCACTGTCGAGGTGAGTTTATTTAGTCATGAGTCATCTCTGGCTTGCCGAAGCCAAATACTCCTTAAACACTTTTAAAAAATTTTAAAAAACTTTTTACAGAAGATGGCTTTTCCCTTGTCCATTTTAATTTGTGAGTACGCCAGCGGACGTGCTGATATGCTGAAGACACTCTTGGAACGTCAGCTGGAAAGTTCAAGCTTTCGATACATCTCTCTTTCAAATGTCTTTCAAACCTTGCACCGTTTGGCGCCTTTACTTTGCTCGTACTTGGTTCTGGCACGTCCTCCCTTCGCATTGCAATTGAATTCACTGTCTGTAAACGAATCAAAACGAGAAGAAACTAACAAGTTTTTCGCATTGCCATTGAATCAGGTGTATTCATTTAAGGAAGAAACTGCATTGCTGTTATTAAAGATGTCCAACGTTTCATCGTCGTCGAATCCGACATTCCCCGTGTCGCTCCTTAAAAAGAAACCGTAAGTTTGCTTGTGTTTTCAAGAGGAGTTTATCCAGTGAGTTGTAGGAAAGGGACAGAATTTCTATGCCGGGTGAAGTACAGCAACACGCTTCCCGACGTCCCATTCGACACAAAATTTGTCGCTTGTCCGTTCGTGGATCTGAGTAGATTCACAGAGTACAAGCCGACGCGCCTGGAGCGGGAGTTCAAGTTTGAGCTCCACACCGATCCGGCGCTCGATGTAAAGATCGACCTGATTGACTCCGAAACGTACCGGATTCCGGACCCCGATGAGAAGAAGATTCTCGAGGTAATTTACGCGCTCTCCTTCTGTGCTTATCGGGTCCATTATAGCTGCACCCGACGGACCACGCCCTGCTAGAGGATGAGCAGCCGGCGCAGAGCAACTCTAGGCGGTCCATGCAGCACAACAAGGTCGTGCCTTGGATGCGCAAGACTGAATACATCGGCTCGGAATTCAACCGATTCGGAACGATGGCCGATCGTCAGGAAACCAAGGTTGGATACAACATCAAGAAGCGCGCTGACCAAACAGAAAATCTAAATCCCTACAAGGACCGCGACGAGCAGATCGCAGCCATCAACAAAACGTTTGAGGATGTAAGTTCTTACTGTATTATAACCGAGCGTTACGTTCGGCACGTACAGTTTGTTAATGAAAATAAACGAGCTCCGTAAATTGCACCAAAGTTTTGTTCTGGAGTACGTTTATTGGTATAGCAAGCTAGAAAAACTAGAAGAAACTTAAAGATTAACCACTTTTTAACTTGAAAAAGGCTCGTCTAATTTAAATTGTTCCATCTTAGGTGAAAAAGCCAGTGAAAAGGCATTACAATAAGCCCGGAGTGTACGCAGTTGAGGAACTTCCTCTGCTGCCCGACTTTGAAAGCTGGCGGGTGCCATTCGCCCAGGTGCTCTTCGATGGAGATCCAATGCCGCCTAACGCCAAGGGCGACTTGGACAAAATCCAGCGTCACGCCATGGTTAGGTAAGAAAACGACTTTGTAGAAATCACTGCTTGAATCCTTTTTTCAGAGGTATGATGGACGAGGGAGGCGAACAGTTTGTGGCTTACTTCGTGCCCACTACAACGGCCCAGGACAAGTTGGACATTGACGAGGCGGTAGGACGTGCCTTCAACCCTGACGAAAGGTGGCCGTTTCGATCTCTTTCAGCATATTCCAATTTTATGTTTCAGGTACGATTACTCCTTGAGCAGGGAGTACAATTGGACCGTGAAGAACAAGTCCACGAAGGGCTACGAGCAAGAGAACTACTTCTTTGTTGGTCGAAATGGGAAGATGTACTACAACGAACTTGAAACCCGGGTCCGCCTCAACCGACGCCGGAAGGAAGGCACGACGAAGACCCGAAGCCGC
The DNA here is from genome assembly GCA_000757645.3 of Steinernema carpocapsae. Taxonomy (NCBI): domain Eukaryota; kingdom Metazoa; phylum Nematoda; class Chromadorea; order Rhabditida; family Steinernematidae; genus Steinernema; species Steinernema carpocapsae. The sequence continues at coordinate 411,469 of AZBU02000003.1, forward strand.
CTGTCCGTCAAATACCGTGACGACGACGAGAAAGAGCTCGCCGTCATGGACGAGCGGGAGCGGCTGCTCCTCAACCCGTACGCGCAGCAGGAAGAAGAGGAAGAGCCGGAGGCCATGGAGCCAGAGTTCCTCGAGCCGAGGGAGCTCTTGCAGGTGCCTCCGGTGCGCGAGGAGCGTCCACCGTCGAAGTCGCCGGATCTGTCGAGTCCGAAGAAGAGGAAGAAGAAGAAGAGGACAACGATGACAGCAGCTAATCAACCTGACTGTTTCAGATGTACCATAAACTGATAAAACAATTAAACGTAACTCAATAAGAACGCCCTATCTGAAAAGGGAATTCGCCGCATTTCCTTGTCTGCATTTCGAAAACATTTTTTGAATTTGAAATAAAGAAAGATTATTTAAAATCCACTCAGTTGAGTAGTGTAAGCAGTAGCACCGGTGTAAATACATACATAGTAGCAGTAACCCTAGCAGGGTGTAAACAGTAGCAATTGCAAAAAAAATCTTTTGATTAGCCTGCTTTCAGTTTCGGAAAGGTGCAATTTTCGATTTCGATTCCGATTACCGTTTAGTTCAACTTTTCAGATTTTACAAAAACTTTCTTCTCAAATGAAAATTTTCTTATTATAGTGATCTTGAGAAAGCATAGCTATTAATGCAGATAAGTGAGTCTTCGATCACCTCCTCTGTTATCTCTTACATCTTGAATGTGTGAGAAAAGCAACATCGAAGGATTCGAGTGGCGATTCAGCCAACGGATATTGTGGCTATTAGCTGCGAGAGCGCCTGATCGGTCGCGCGAGCAGAGGAATGTGGGGTCAAAATGCGCCGCCACCGTTTCTTACTTAAGAGCGTCGAGCGTATCACTCTTGGCCCGGGACTGCTCCGTTAAGCAGAAGAGACGACGAGACTACGTGACTGAGACGACAAGACTACGTGACTACGAGACTGATCCAGAGCTTCAGAAGATCCCTAAAAGATCTTTATTGGCGACCTGAGAGTGAGGATTCGAACCACAGAAGTGGAGAAGGTAAGTTACTCGAATCTAGATTGACAATTCGCGCATAAGTGACTAGTATTCTGCCTAGCACGAACCTCGGTTCGCATTTATCAAAACCTTCTGACTCTTCCTGCAAAGGAAAAGTCACTAAGGGAGACTGATCCTCAAGCTCTCGCAGGGACACTTTGCGCGCACAACAGATGGAAGCTGAAAAACTTAGAAGAAAACTGGAAGAGATCCGGATGGAGAACGAGGCTGTACGTGCAACAAACGAGCAGCTGGGATCAATGACTAGACACAGAGCTAACGTGATTCGCACTTTCTACAAGGGTTCTAGTGCTCAGCAAGAAGAAGAATAGGAACAGGAGAAGTCCATGAATAAAAGCGAATCAGTTAGCAATATTCTTGATTCCATCGAGGGTTGGAGATCTTGCGTTGAAGTTTCGGATCAAGATCGAGTGTCTTTAGAAAGAATGGACGTGCGTTTTAGTCAGTTAGATAGAATTGACGTCAGCAGCTCCAGTTACGGTAGCTCGAGGAGTTCGCTGATCTTGGGTTTCTTGCTTTTAAGCGGAGTCGGCGGGACTCTGATGCCTAAAAAGCCGTTGTTATGCAAGACATCAGAGAAACCTCTGGTTTTCCAAATCCTTCAGAAGGCCGAATGCCCTGATTTCGCGCTCCAGGATAGTCGTTATGCCAGAAACATGGCAGTTGAGGTCTACAAACCCAACATTGTCCAATACCGAACTGAAGCATGGGTAGAGTGGTTAAGGAAAAAGCGGAAATATACACGAATCTCCTGAATAATCATTTCAAGGGCCGTACCTCGGAAAACATCCATGTGACCCGTAGGGAATGTGACGAGATGATTAAGCACAAGACGTGTGCTTACGGAGATCTGGTTCTGAAAGGTGAAGTTTATAGGAAAGAGAACGAGCTAGTTATCCTGTCGTAGTGATCTTCTCGATTTCTCCTTTACCCAAGCTTTAGCTAAACTTACATCTACCTTGTCTTACTCTAACTCCTTTAACCATGACCCTTTTATTATTCAATAAGGCTTGCAACGGATACCTGAACGAGGCGAGAGGGAAGAGAGGTAGATCAGGAGGACGGGAACACTACACACTGACACTGTACTTCCAGGCTGCTCAACGAGGCTATTTACAAGGGATGGGGCGGGGCCGATTCGGGTTAGTCTTTCTGTGGAGAGTCGAAGACGTTTCCGCCTCCGACAAACCATGGCCGCTTTTTGGATCCTTCAGTTACCAACATTTGGAAGCGACGAATTGCTATTTGTTCAAGTCCCATGTGGTCGTTCGATTCGACTCCAAGCAACTTTATTTGCCAGTCGGCGACCTCGAGGACTGCGAGTATGCTAGAGTTCAGTGTAGCTTAAAAAATGGAATGATGTTAACATAGAAATTGGATTCGCAGCAGGTTCGTCGCTACGTTAAGCACGCGTCTTGGATGGGATTCACGTTCGGGAACACCTGGATGAGAGTTGAACGCGATTTTGCGTTTACCTTTGACGAAAATGCAACTATTACTCAAGACTGTGACCGTTGGTTCTTCATTGCGGCTCAGTGATTCGCGATTCCTTATGAACAAAAAGTGGGCAAGTCGTATGACGCAAACCACGACGATTGGAACCAGGTGCGCATAGAAAGAACTCACGCGAGACGTAACAATTTCTTGAATAGGCCTATAAGAGACGTGGGAATTGCAACGACTAATCAGTTGGCAGCACAGCTCTCAGCGCTGGACTTACACGTTGTTATGCAGGAAGCAGAGATCTTCGAGCAGGCGTTGTTGGCGATTTGTGTCTCGCAAACTACAGTATCCATCGCGTTGATGGCGGTCTATCAGAATCCGACACTAGCAACTGCTGAACGAGATGCAGGTTTTTCCGTGTACCGAGATCGAGGAGACCGAATTCCTTCCTGAGTCGGATAAGTGCTTCAAGTATCCGAGAATCAAGTTTTCTTTTCTGAAAGAGGAGAGATATGGTTCCTGAGAACGGATACGCTTAAGATTATCCCAGAAACTAGACGCGTTACCCGTGGAAATGACTCAGAAGTCATTTTTTCACTAGGTGGAGTTGGTCGAGCTGAACAAGACTTCAGGAGAAGTTAAGCCCATGTAGGGAAGTTGTCGCTCTGTAAGCAAATCGCGCGCATGCCTAAGATCAATCCGATCGTTTAACATAATCTGATCATAACGAATGTATTAAGTCTCTTCCCACCGACCACTATTCCGACTTCATCAAAGCTCAAGAGGCGTTGACGGAGACAAATAGATGGAGCGGTAAGAAGACTGACGCAGCGGATACAGAGAAGCCCAAACATAGGTTGATGAAGAAGTCTTGGCCGTCTTTCCTTTTAAGCAGAGTCTCTTACTGCGACGCGTGGGTCACATCGTGCTGCGTGGCAGTCTCGACCGCTTTAGTATTCAGATTTTTCCGACCGAATCAGGTCTCTACCGAACACCACGAAACCGAGGAACGTCTCGTCATTGAGGAACCAGATGACGACGATGACGCTCCGGCACCCCTGACCCTCACACTAAGCACGGATAGAGAGACCCTGAGGCCCAAGCAAGAGGTTCAGATCACACCGGTAAGCGATCCAAAGGAATTGTCTATCCAGCCTCAGCCTCGCGTGAGATTTGAGCTCTCCCTGAGCCTGGACATTCGCCTGGAACAGCCACAGATCAGAGAATTAACGCAGTTGAGGAGCTTAATTGATAAATTGTAGAAAGACTGTAATCGTAAAACTCTAATTTAACCCCTCTTCCCAATAAAATGTAGGTTTCACAATTTGACCAGCGTGAATCTCTATTTGATCTTTGGATCACAATTTAAATCGCCGAGGAGGCGCAAGCAAATAGGTGCGCAAAGCTGGATGCTGACCTGGAAAAGGCATCTGACAAAGAAAAGGCGAATTCGAATGTACAGAAGAACGTGAAGCAGGAGCTTGACACGCTTAAGAAAAAAATAGAAAATCAAGAAAAGGTTTATAAAGAATTGAAGGTAGGAAATAGAAACATTAAATCGGGAAACTCCGCTCAGGAACCGAAGAAGATTTTCCAAGCGGAAAGCAACGAGAAATCCAACGCTCAGCGCTCGACTCCCCGCACCCCCACCTAACTACTTCTCTCGGTGCTGCTGTGCCTTATTTAAATTCTAGAGAATTTCAGTTGCATAATTCGTGATGTAACTATCCGCGAGATTCGTTGCAAAGTTAATATTAAGATATCCTCTAAATTATTGTGATTTGTAGATATAAATGTTTTGAACTTACAAGGAAAGTACAAAAGTCCGTTCCAAGAGTTGATTTGGTCTTTGGATTATTTGATTTTCCCTTAATGCACTCTTATCCGATAAAAACGCGTGTCTAAACCGTAATGTAGACAGCCTATCAGACACCAAATCCGCCGTGTCAGACAACTGGTTCGACGACCTATCCCATTGATGCTCAGCGGCCTTTCGGTGAGCTGTTGTGCTTGGGATATATCTGTCGTACGACAGGACGACAAGGACAGTAGTCAATCTGCCTAATTGTATTAGATGTACCATAAATATCCGACCGACATGTTCGTGTTAGAGTCCCATGGAGAGATCTCGATTTAGTACTTGTTTTGGTTGATCAGTTGTCAGAATGGAAGTCGGACGTATTACCGATTCGGAAGTTCTATGAATGAGAGGTTGAACAATATGCACTGACAACTGGAAAAGTGGATTTTATGAGAGATAATATGGACACACGAGGGAGATCGATGAGAATCTGCAAACCCAGATTCAGACGGCCAGCGTCGTCGCTTCATGACGCGACATGACCCGAGAGGATACAGATATCGTTGTTTTCAGTTGACTTAGTGATTGGATGCGAACGGAGAGCTACGAGCCTGAAACACGCAAACCCTCAAGTGTTATGGGAAACTGGTCAACTTACTTGTCGAATCCCATTAGTTGATAAGTCCTATTTCGATCGTTCAGTTCTTGCGTTACAGAATCATCAATGAACGCTCGGCCCTGCAAAACAACAACGAGGTAAACCGAGGAATGAAATTGATTTATCACCTCAATCCCGTGGCGATGGAATGCGATGAAAGAGTCCGAAAGCGGAAGGACGGATTCGATCTGGAACGGGAAATTGAAGCTCGCCGACGACATCCGGCTCGATTTCAAAAGTCCGTCGAGGTTGGTGACCACGACTTGTCTTGGAAAAGCGACAAGGATGGAGTTCTTGTCGAGCTGCTTCATGGTGACCACGTCCAATCGATCCAGATTTTCGTGCGTGGGCGAATCCGAGGGGTTCAGAAGCTGGGTGCCCGGCGTCAGCGTCGCCGTTCCGTCGCCGTCGGTGTCCACGGACGAGGAGGAAAACGAAAACACGCTGTTCCTGCTGTCCCCCGAATCGTTGTTGAAGTCGGCCGTTTTGAAAACGAACTGCTTCTTGTGGGATCCCTTGTATACGCCGTACAGACCTGTAACAAACAAATGAGAATTGAACTCATAGGTATATTTATACCTTAGGAAAGTCATAAGATGCGTTGTTTGCGAAGATGAGTTGGAACGGCCGCAGAGGCAACGGAGGAGTTTTCACCAAATCAATCGTTTTCAGCAGCAGGAACTTGGATAGCGGCTCGTACCACTGGAAAAGAAGGAATGCGGAAGGCGTTGCACAGCAGAGAAACGAATAGCCGTTCATAGGATTCCGCTCAACGCAACACTGCAAGCAGTCTCTGAAAAGGCAAAAATAAGTATATCCACAAAGGCATTTTAGGAGTACTTCGTTTCCGGAACTTTCGATGTAGCGATGAGTTTCTTGGGTAGGAACTTTTCCGGGATTCTGTTCAACGGACTGCTCTTGTGCGCACTTGAAGTTGCGGCATTTGTAAGCGTTATCAAGTCATGCCTGTAGAGGTAGGAAGTTTTGCCCTGAATGGCCATAAGCGTGTTCTTCATGACGTACATCCAGCTTGTTCGCTTTCTTTGAAGCTGTAACAGAAACCATGGAAAACGATTCCTACTCTAAACGCTTACCAGGGTCATTGAAGCTTCATGAAGTTCGGACAGATCAAGAGAGTAGATTCCTTCTTCGCTGCCAACGAGTAAATACTGGCGATTGGTGATGGTGTTCGTCCACGTAGCCGAGCAGTTGATTCGTAAGGGCAATCGTGGAACACGCTTAGGAAACATGCTCCCATAGCCACCTTAGGAGTCGGAGGAAGTCCAATCCAAGTCGTTGGCCGGTTCGTATCTCCGTTGTTGGGCACAGGTCTCAGTTTCACAGCAGACGAGTCTCCGACCCGGCCTGACGCTCCCAGTGAGTAAGATCTCCTCGAAGCACTTTCGAGCGAGCTTGTCTTGGACAAGACCGGAGAAGGAGGAACAACCGCTGAAGGCGCTCTGGACGTCCGAGGCGGCCTTTGCGGAGGCATGTAAGATTCGATGTCCGAATCTCCGGAAGGCGTCGATCCTCCAGCCGTCAAAGTCCCTCCTCTTTCGTTTGTTTCGACGATCACGCCATTGAAATCGTCGAGCAGAGAATCGCCTCCAACGACGTCCGGTAACGGAAGTTGTTCCTTAGCTGGCAACGTCTTCTCCTCGTAGTAATTCATCGGCTCCCGACTAAACAGGCCAATTTAGCCCAAGATTTATTAGCAACACAACGATACCTCGCTGAGCGAATGCTTCTGAGAAGAGATCCGCCCCTGCTTTCGTCATCGTCGTCGTCCCCATCGGCGGATACCGTAAACCGGGCAGAATAGGATCCGCTTCCATGTCCTGGGTTGTTCACCTTGTCCAAGAGGTCTCGAGTCATTCTGGAACTCAACGCTCCAAGAACGAAGTGATGATTCTGAATCACATAATTTCATTATTATTTCACATGCCACCCTTACCTGCAGCAACCTCTCAGGAGATGGCCTTTTCTTAGGATTTTTCGTTAAGCATTGCTTGACGAAATCGTGGAAAAATGGAGACCACTTATACTTGTCTTTGAGGTGAGGAGGCTTGAACGAAGACTTTGTCATCAAGTAGAGCACCTGCATCGGGTGGAGGTCGAACATCGGAGGCTGCAGTTCGGCCAGTTCGATCGCCGTGATTCCAATGGCCCAAACGTCGCACTGAACGCCATAACCTCCTAAACCAAATCGCCATTTAAACGATTGCAATTCACTATATTTTACCCCTTCTTTCCACCGACGCAACCTCTGGCGCCATCCAGTAAGGCGTTCCAATGAAAGATTTCCGTTTTCCTATCGTGGCAGTTATCTGGGCAGCAACTCCAAAATCAGCTGAAACATCAACAGAATAACGAAACTAATCGGCGATATTGAATTCACCCAGCTTGACATCTCCGAGTTGTGTCAGCAGTATGTTTGCACCCTAAAACATCCGAATTGATCGATAAATTCATAACGAATCAATCCACCTTGATATCGCGATGAACTTTTCCCAATTTATGCAAGTAGTCCAATCCTTTCAGCGTTTCGCGGCACACAAATGCAATTTGCAGTTCTGACAACGGACCCGTCACTGAAAGTTGTCAAATTTCTGCGTTAAATTGCACGAATCCCATGCATATTACTGTGGTAAATATCCTGAAGAGATCCTCCACTGCAGTATTCCATAACAATCCACAAGCGATCTCTTCTGAGGTAGCTGCCGTGATAAGCGATGATATTCGGGTGGACGCAATCCTTCAGCATCATGATTTCCTGCTGAATCACGGAGAAATTGTCTCCGGCTTCGAGTTTCACGACTTTCACAGCGGACAGCGCTCCTGTTCTAAACAACTCACCTAAATCACAAAGTTCGGAAATTCAGGACTTACCGGATGTGTTTCGCTTTGTAAACTTCGCCATACGTCCCCGATCCGACCCGCTGGAGGAGCTCGTAGTCATCTCCCGGATCTGCTCGCCTGATGGAGTTAATCATGGGATATGCAACCTGAAACGGGCGAAAATCAAGATTAAACGGGATTCGGCAAAACTATACAACGAGGCATGCGAGCGTTTACTGCTGCAGTCGGGCATCAAAACAAATTGTACTCGAGACCCTCCTATAAATAAGATGACTCTAGAGCAGCGGGCAAACAACGATCGCAGCACTCGCTCGGCAAGAGTCGCGTTGGTCGCGTTCGGGGAGAAGAGGCGAGGGTGAGCGAGGAACGATGGACTCGTGGATGACCAAAAAGGACGTGCGGCGGATGATGGACCCCTCGTATTGATCATCCACGGGCGAAGCTTCAAAGAAACGACGAGCGATCCGATGCTCTTTTGAATTTCGGCGGTGCCCGGCGAGCGATTGCGTCGGTCGATTCCATATAAACCCGCATAGAACAACTTGTCGTCCTCGCAAGACCTGACTGCCCGGACGCGGCGAACTTCTGCGGCGGTCGCTCACCCGGCGCTGGGAAAGGAGCTCCCACGATCGCTTCGAAGCCCAAACCGATTGATAGCGAGCGAGAGGCCACGGAATTTTGGGAATTCAGAGCAGCGTAACTAACGGCGTCCGATCAAAAACCCGGAGTAATAAGCACGCGATTCGCGATTCAATTCCACAAGCCGAAAAAAGTGCGAATGAGGTCAGCTGTCAGGCAACACCACACGCGGCGAATTGAGGATCGGCGGTGCGAGCGAGGTTCGGCGGATGGAGATTTCGAAGGAATCTGCGCCGGATTCTTTGGAAACAAGCTTCGGATATGCGATTCAAACCTCGCAACGAGACTGATGAAGCTGAGACAGGCGACGATTTGAGACAGTCAAGGGAGAGACGAGAGACGACGCATTTGAGTCTCCTTCTAGCTCGGAATCCGGTCGCTTCTACGCAAATGGAGCCCGGATACATTTTTCTGATCGCAAGCTGCCTTCTTTTCATGTTTGTTGAGGCAATGTTGTGGGGAATCTACATCAATGGCGTTTTGAAGCCCCTCAGCGAACCCCACGAAACGCCGACTTCGACATCTTCATCAGTACGTTGCCGCATTTCAATCCTGTTAACCAATTTTCTCTTTACTTTCAGGCTCCGCCAGTTAGTTCAGTCGCGTCACAGAATCCCAGCAACAGCAACCCTTGAAACCCGATGAAAGCAACCCGGCTTAACTGGACAGGCCAAGATTTCAATTGATTTAAGAAGATGTGTGTGAATAATAAAGTTTGCCCTTGCCTTAATCTTGTAAGGTTACCATGATTTTGCTAAGAGTTTAAAGCGTTAAAGCGTCTTTTCTTGGGCAGTATGGCACTCCCTTCTCGGACTGTGGCGCTTCTGATCTCATGTCCATCGCTCCATCAATCGGTTCCAGTCTCTGTTACCAACATGGTGCACCGAGATCTAATCGAATCATTCGCCTCGTTTTTCAAACCACAACAATGACGTAATTAATAACGCGACCTTACTCCACAAGTGTAATGAATCACGAACCACCAAATGCGGACCGTCAACTTTAAGCGAATCCCTGTCGCTGGAGCTTTTCGTAATATTTACGGCAAGTGTCGAAACGCAAAACGTTCTTTAAAATTCTGTTTTACGACGACCGACGGCTCTGATGTGCTTAGAACAACAGATAAGTTATGCGAATCGTTTATTGTATTGCCTTGTTAACCATTTGGAACCATGTGGTGGGGATATGAATAAGTTAGTCTCTACGAGGGAATATCGCTTTCTAGTCCATAAGTTTCGTAAATTGCACTCGCTACACAACAACAGCTGCTCTCCTTAAAGCCTAAATCAAGGAATCGTGAAGTGCAGCGGCGGATTAGTTTTCCAGCTGGAAGAAAACGGTTCCATCGGGGTTTTGGCGGCAGAAGTAAGTCTAAAAACAGAGTTTAGTTAAGACTGATTGACAACCAAGAAATCTACCTTTCCGCCGATCGATTTCTTCGTGTTCAGGTCGATTTGTTGGTCTTTGCTGATTAGACACGCAACTACCGTAACCGAGCCCTCTTCTGTGCATTTCTTCACGAATTTCTCCTCCTCAATCCACCTTAAAACTCAGATTGATATGTTCTCAAAGACTCCCTACGTTTCTCCGGCGTTCTTCCGTTCTCCGCGAACGGTGCACACAATCGTCTGAGGCTTCATATCGGCTTTCGGATTTGGCGAAACGTTATCACGAACGATCGATACGGTGCCATCGGTGTGCTGGAGGCAACTCAAACGGTCTCCGGTGAGCCATTCATGAAAAGAGGAATCTCTACCTGTAGATGATCCCGCTGACCGTATACTTCGAGTTCAGGTTGAAGGCGATTCCGGAGTCGGTGACACAGTTGACGATCTTCTGGCCCTTGTCGGTGCAGGTCTTGTTGAAGTTACGCTTGGAGATCCACGACTCACCGATGGCGTGACCTTCGCAATCCGAAGTTTTCGCCTTGTAATGACGATTGATGCGAACGGAGCCGTCGGGCATCTTCGTGCATTCTACTTTCTGCAAAACTCGTTTCACTTGCTTTCGACCGCGATTTCGCCTTTGCGTGAACTTTGGCGTTTCAAATAGTTTGAGACGCAGAGCGAAACCCGGCGGCGTACCTCGTAACTTACCGTGTCGCCCTCAGTGACGGTCTCCCCAGGTTGGATCTGCTTGCCTCCGGGGGTTTGGCACGCGACGATCGTGGTTCGCCAGCCGCCGTCCGGGTTGATAATGCATTTCATGACGAAAGTCGATCGAACGACCTGAAAACAAGCGCCTGAGCCCAAGGAGATCACGCGAAACGTACCCAGGTCTCCCCATCCTTGTGGGTCCCCTTGTACCGGCATCCCTCGACCAGAGAAGCCAAGACGAGAAGCGCGAAGAGTGCCTGCCGCCACATGACGTCGTGTGCTCTCAAAGAAGAGCTAAAGAAATGCGAGAAAATGTTTGACTGGAGCGTCTGTGGAGGCGGGGAAAGCGTGAAGAAAACGATGAGCGAGACCTTGAACTCCGGAGTAGTCGAGGGTGTGGCTCGGGCGCCATTTTTCGAACATCCCCTGCTGGGCGCGAAAAAACGGAAATAATTTATTTCATTTTCATCATCTCATATGCAGCGGATTCCTTCGCCCTTTCCGGTTTTCTCCGAACTGGAAAACCCGAAAAACTAGATCGACCTGAAGATCATAATTCTCACTTTCGGCTGCCGTAATGGGGAATTCGATTCAAAGGTTTAATTCATTGAGGAAGACAAGAACTGCACTCGCCAACATGTAAACACGTAAGAGACTATTTTGGTAGATGTATCACAGGTTGAAAACGCCTTCGGAAACCAAGAGGATTTCAGTTTAAGACGACATTTTTTTCAAAAACCTGGAATTTTTTTGTAAATCACCGTAACATGTCTGCACTGACCTGTTCAACCTCGAATGTTTCTTCTCTTTCTTTTCTTCGGTATTCACATTCAAGTCGATCTGAGTGGTTAGGATAGCGTGAATCGTTAAAAGAGAGATAAGTTACCGAGCTGGAAAGACTGTTGGTATCAAGAGAAGGGCGAGGCTGCGAGTAGGGAGGAGTGTAGGAGCTGAAGCCGGAACTTGAGGGACTGCGACCAGAAGGCGACGATTCTTGCTTGTTTGAAGTGAAGAAACGGCCATTTTCTGGACCATCTACGACCATTTCCGTGTTCGTCGAATATTCCGGATCGCTGGATTGGTTGAGGTGGTACGGAGGCTCCGTACAGATCCCGTGCTGACCGACGTAGTTCCATGAGACAGAATTCTGCAAAATCCTTTAATAAATAAAGGAGAACGATCCAGACGTGTCCGTCCGTCCGTCCGTCCGTGTGTCACGAAATTTCCAGACGCGAGTTGCCTGATTGAGCGACTGCGGGTTACGGTAGCGGAGCTATTTGCGTTTGCGCGCGTTTCGTTGTCGCCGTGAACCGGTCGGTTTCGCAACCGCGTCAGCGCCTAAATTAGTGCCGCAAACGCCAAATTGGCCACAGTTGCGGGTGTTTTTGGGCTCAATCGAATATGCGCAAAATTTAGAACCGAATAATATATAATTTGCAGTATTTCGAAAAGATTTATGAAACTGCGAAATCGGTGCGCTCACGTCTCTTAGGAGGCGCGAAGCGCCGACTCAGAACCTATTTTGAAACTGAAACCTCGCGCAATAGCGCGCGCGGCCCCGCTGATTGAAAATATATACGAGGGAGAATTATATAAAGCTTACCTGCTGAGAGGTGGTAGATTCGAGATACGATTCGGTATAGTTCTGAAATATCTGATGATCAAGTTACTCGAAAGAATATTCACTTCGACCCGAGGTCCAGTTACGGTGATTCCGATTAACTTGTTACTGAGTAAGTTTGCCTGTCCTCGGTTAAATTCCTCTCGCGCCTGCGCCGGTTGCTTCGTGGTAAGATCGAACGGTGGAGGGGAGGGCACGGGATAAATCTTAAAAAATATTCCAGAATGGCAAAAGTAGCTAACAAAGGTGACCTCGGTAAGAATCTCCAATATTCTGACGACGTCGGTGATGTCGGGACGCTCGTCCGCTTCCTCGGCCCAGCACGTTGTCATGAGATCCTTGAACGGTTTGATGCAGTCAGCAATTATTTTCGGACGTGTTCCTTTGCATTTCTGCCATTGGATTCTCAATGGCAAAAATTCGAAATATCCATCTTCAACAAATGGCATTCTGAATACGCATAAAGTAGGAACAATTGTTAACAAATCTGCTCACTTTCGAGTCAACATTTCCCACAAAGTTATTCCGAAGCTGAAGATATCCGCCTTCGAGTTATATTTGCTCGTTTGAAAGACTTCAGGCGCCATCCAGAGCACGGTTCCCCGGTCGACGGTCATGAACGACCTCTGGAGAACCGTCGTCCCGAAGTCGCAAAGCTTCAACGTCTGATAGGAGTTGTCCAGTAAAAGGCTGCAAACGTAGTACGAATCCTTTAGTATACTTAAAGGAGAACGACCCAGACATATCCGTCCGTCACGAAAACACATCACGATGTCTCTGACTGGTAAGGGGCAGCATACTGTAATTCTGCAATTGTGGTTTGTTGCATTTTTGCGTTTGGCGAGCGACGAGGACTGTTTTGAGCGGCGGTGGAAGGAAGAGCACCGGAGAGAATTTTGAAGCAGACAACGCGATTTTGATAAAATTTTTGAGAACAAGAAACGCCGGGTGTTCGTTTAGCCTAAAAATCGCGCCAGCGATTTAGTCGAATACACGACTCAAAGTAGCGCTGATACTATCTCGAAATGAGTATTGTGAAACGCGAAGAGCCGAAGTTCTGATTTGAAGAACGAATTCTCGCGCAATAGCGCGCACGGCCCCGTTAATAGGTTAATAAATATGAAGCCTTACTTCAGCGGTTTCACATCTCGATGGACAAATCCGAGGCTATGAATGTGGCTAAGGGCTCGAGCACACTGAAGAGCCCACCAAACCACACTTTGAGTCGTGTATTCGAGATGTTCCTTGTCGTGGAGTACTGTAATCATAACGCTTTGCTTTAAATCAAGTGTACGGCAACCCACGTTGGTGCAACGATCCTCCCTCCATAAATTCGATGACGAGTCCTTGCAAGCCAGTTCCCGGCATCACTCCGTATAGTTCCACAATTCCTTCATGCCTCAGCTGATACAACATCTTGGCCTTAAGGTCAATATTATACTAAGAAACGCAGATGAAACAGACCTCATCAGTGAGATGGGAAAAGTCGCCCTGGAGCTTCAGCTTCACCGCGCATCTCCTCTGGCGATACATTCCTCGAACCACCTCGCCATAAGCTCCCTTTCCCAGTAGACAATCTTTGTAGATTACGACCTCTTCGGGCACGACCATCGGAAGGCCATGCATCGAGGAAGTCATCGAGGACGACGTCGAGGGATCCACCACTGGTTCGAAGGGAGTTCCGTAGTACGACGGCAAGCCACCGCTGCAGTCTACCGTGAGTGGCGTCATCCCTGCAAAAATTAACCTCAGAAGCCGAATACAAGAACAGCGTGCGACGGTTGCAGGCGACCAAACGCAGCGAGTCATAAACGCGACGATCATAAACTATTCGCGCTTTTGGACTGTTTGTATACATTCCGTGAGTTCTCTGCTGCGCTCGTTGTATTTCGGCTTTCATGACATATAGTACGCATCAGTGAACGCGCGAGTACAGCGAATGAGAGAACATCGGGGCTTCATGAGTTCAGCATTTTGAGAGCGCCCGAGAAGCTCTATCGGGCACTTCCCACAGGCGAAATGGGATAGAATGTCCAGAATCGCCTAAACCGACGCTTCCTTCATTTCACTCGTGGGTGAACAGTTCATCAGCGCGAATTACGAGCACTTATCGATTCTTTGCAAGGATACTTCGATACAAATTGTCACGTGTTCCCCGAATCAATCCGACCGGTCGCTGGAGCCCTCCTCCAAGGAATGCTTCTTCGACTTCTGAAATCCGAGCTACTCCGCTGTCTGCGAGGCTTTACCAGTTGCATTTGCAAACGTCGCGCGTCTCAACTTGCACGATCACGACCGAAATTTGCGTGCGACGACCGGTGCGCCTTTTTTCTTGGGTCCCGCCGCGAAACGAAGACGACGCGAACTATTCGAATCTGCGGCGGCGTCCGAAGAATTTTTGCAATTTTGGCATCGCGTTTGTCGGTCGGCTCTCCAATTCGGAATTTCGCCCGGTCGTACTGCATATGACGCGATCTGCGGTCTCTGCACGTTTTTTTCACGATTATTTTTGCTTTATTATCGTTTGCCAATTTCGATTATCTTTATCGCTTTGTGCGCTTGAACATTGAAGATTACGTTGTTTTAGTAATCGAATCGAGTCGAAACTAGTCCAAGATGGCTAACATCTCCTTTATGCGGATGCAGCGGGAATGTAAGGACATAATCAAGGAATGCGGCGACTCCACCTCCACCGGCATCATGATCGAGATCCTGAACGAAAGTCTTACGAAGCTTCGTGGAGAAATCAAGGGACCTCCCGACAGCCCCTACCAAGACGCCGTCTTCGCTTTGGATATCACTATCCCCGAAGACTACCCGTTCCAACCTCCAAGAGTATGTGAATATATCAGCGTTTTGTGATGCTTCAACTTTCGTGTTTCAGGTGAAATTCATTACCAAGATTTGGCACCCTAATATCAGCTCTCAAACGGGCACCATCTGCCTCGATATCTTGAAAGACCAATGGTAAAATGGATCGTTTAAGACGGAGTTTACTCTTGTTTCCAGGGCCGCGTCTCTCACCTTGAGGACCGTTCTGTTGAGCATTCAAGCGCTCCTGACACTTCCAGAGCCCAAAGATCCCAGGACGCTGTTGTCGCCAAACAGTTCATGGACGAGAACAAGATGTTCGACGAAACCGCCAGGTTTTGGGCTCAGATCTATGCCAAGGCTCCGGGAGAGAAGAACCCCGAACTGACGAAGAAGGTCCAGAAGCTGGTCGACATGGGTGTCACCACGGTAAGATAGCAAGTCGAGTTCTCAGATCTGATGTGGTGCGTTCAGGACAATGCGATTTCTGTTCTTAGCTGCAACGAATGGAACCTCGACAAGGCAACTGAGTACATCTTTGGGTAGATTGTTCAATGTGATATCTCATCTCTTCTCATCTCTTCAATCATGTTATGCTAAATACTTAACTTTGCCGATAAACGAACTGGAAGGTGTAGTTGCAAAGCAAATCTGATGCGTGAATGACATTGGAAGTCTACTGAATGGAGGGATCTTCTGTGTCCGTTCCACTGAACAAGTTCATATTGCGTTTGGAATTCCGTGGCTAACTTCAAAACATTTATATCTACAAATCACAATAATTTAGAGGATATCTTAATATTAACTTTGCAACGAATCTCGCGGATATTTACATCACGAATTATGCAACTGAAATACTCTAGAATTTAAGTAAGGCACAGCAGCACCGAGAGAAGTAGTTGGTGGGGTGCGGGGAGTCGACCTAACGCTGGGCCAACTCTTGGTGACAGTTGATGCAAACTCGTACTGGGCTCTTGGAACTGGCCACCTTCGCAGTTTGATCGCTGCATGGGTTGCAGAAGATCTGGCCGCATATCCGGCAGTGATGCTTGCGGAGTGTGAGGCTGAAACTTGCAATTTAAAATGCTTGAAATAGCAGACCACTTCACCTAAACTGCTTTCCGCAGTGGAAACAATTAATGGCTTCTGAATCGTCCAGCCATTTCCTGTTGAACTGTTTGGACATGTCGATCTGAAAGAAATTTTTTCACCATAACTTGAACTAATTCAATATGGTACCTGCAACGATTGGTTTGCCCTTCCCAGTTCGTGCATCGCGGAGAGCGCGTCATCGAACCTCCGCTTGTTTTCCATCGCACGGTCGCGCTCAAAGTCGAGATCGCTCTCAACCCTCAAACATCGCTCCATTAGGCACTTTCTTTCCTCGCCGAAGGATTTCAGCTTCTTCTCCATCTCCGACGTCTCCGCTTTCAAATTCTCCAAATCTGCCTCGGCTTTCTTCGCACTCTCTGTCTTCTCTTCGACTTCTTTCAGCAACGCATCCATGTTCATTGTCAGCTCCTCGACCAAAGTGGATTTCTCGTTGATTTTGGCTTGGAAAACCTTCTCCTGTTTCTGAGCGGACGACTGGGAATGCACCTTAAAAACTGCTCTCAGTTTCCCGATTTAACGTTTCTATTTCCTACCTTCAATTCTTTATAAACCTTTTCTTGATTTTCTATTTCTTTCTTAAGCGTGTCAAGCTCCTGCTTCACGTTCTTCTGTGCATCCAAATTTGCCTTTTCTCTGTCAGATGCCTTTTCCAGGTCAGCTTCCAGCTTCGCGCACCTCTTCGTTAGCGCCTCCTCGGCCGACTGCGCAACCGCGAGCTGCTCACGAAGGCTCTGCAGTTCCCCACCGATTCCCACCTTCACGACGTTGAGAGATTCGATCTCAGTACATTTTTCGCTCAAGTTCATCTCCATTTGCTGCTAAATAACGTGTTAGAACCAACGATAAGAGATTATCTGAAGAAACGTACCAGAGACTTCGAAAATCCTTCGAGCTCCTTCTCTCTCTCCTCCTTGTAGCGCTCCAGCTCCTTCACCTCCTCGCGGAGAACGTCACTGTCCCTCCGAGTGGACTCCAGTTGGAAGTGTAGTTCCGAGATCTGCTTTTCTCGGTCGTTCAACTGGTCCTCTGTTAATTTCTCCTTTTCGTGGAGAGTCGTAAGGAGAAACTCTTTTTCGCCGTTTGTCACTTTCAACTTCTCGGAAGCTGCCTAAAGGTTATAGTACATACAAACAAGTATTGGAAGCCGTGTTACCTCACTGTCCAATTTTGCTTGTTCAAGAGAACCGTTGACTTCATCCAATGCGCTCTTAAGAGAGTTCTTGTCGCCATTCTGTAAAACCCATTATTACCTTAATTTTTTCCTCTACCACTACCAATGATTTGATGGTTTTCTTCGCTTCTACTAGCTTCGCCGAAAGCTCCTCATGCTGCGCCACGACATGCTCTAATGACGAAACTTTGGCTTGCAGCTCTTCGATTTGAGATTGCTTGTCCAGAAGCTCATTCTGCTTTTCATCGACCGTCTTCTGAACGCTTTTGGTTTTAGATTCCAAAGTTCGAATTTTCGAGATGAGTTCCTCGTTGTGCTCGTGGTTCTTCTCAATCTGCTTCTCGAAATCCGCCGTTTTCGCCCTTATGTGCTCGTTGCAGGAAACGATTTCCTGTTCCAGCTCCGTGATCTTGTTTCGGAAACGCTCCGCAAATGCTTCTTGCTGAAAAGATGCGACATTTTTTTGAACACCTCATCGACTCTCGCCTGCGAAATTTCGTCCTTCAGCGCATCAGCCTTAGAAGTCGCCGCTTCGAGTTCAGCCGTCAGCGATGCTTTCCGGTTCCGGTAGTGCACGATCTGCTGATCGGCCTTCCTGAGTTCAGCGCCCTACAAAACAAACAGTTGAGTAAAGTTTAAGCGTATTTCTAACCAGCTGCAAGGCTTTCTCTTCGGCGGCTTGTAGTTTCTCTACTGCACACGAGATCCTTTCTTTTTCTTCGTTCATTTGAGCCTCCATTTTGGTTGTCACCGCCTTTTCGGCTTCAACTGCGCTTTTCAGCTGAACGAGAGAGTCAAATCTATCATCTCCGCAATAACTCACCTGGCTAATCACCTTCTGCGACGCGTCGTTCCTCTTCTTGAGCTCAGCCTCGTGCCGAGATGTGAGTTCTGCGCGTTCGTCGTTCATGCTCTCCTCCAACTCAATCATCCTCTGCGACTTCTTGGAACACTCGACCTCCAGCGCTTGGAACTTCTTTCTCAGCGAATCCAATTCCTTGGTAACACGCTTCACTTCTTTCTGGGATTCCTTGTACGCTTTTCCGATTTTTTCAGACTCGCTTTCGGTTTTCTGTGTCAGAGTTTCTGTGGTTCGAGTGGCTTCGATCAGCTCTTCCTCCTTTGCAATCAACTCGTCTTGCTAAGCAACACTAATGTAAAAAACTAAAGTTATATCGTCCAACCCGATTTTCGATTTTCTTTTGCGCTTCCGAAAGTTCTCTCTCAAGTCGGGTTACTGTTGACTCCAGCTCAGAGCACTTCTTCGCCTCCTTTGATTGGAAGTCTTCTAATTTCTTCACAGAACTCTCCAGTGACTCTACGTTCTCCTTGGCTTCACTCAATTCCAAATTTTTCGCAGATGAATCTTCTTTCTGAAAATAAGCCCTAGATATTTGCTCCTAGTCCTCTTACCGTACCTGTTTTAACTCCTTTTGCAATTTATCTTTCAATTCCTTCAAAGTTGCTTGCATTTTCTCTTTTTCCTTAGTTTCTTTTCTTCGTAGTTCTTCTAAACTTGCGCAAGATTTCGACTTCTCCTCGAGCGCTGCCTTCGATTCCTCCAGCTGCAGAGTTATTTCCTTAATTTTCTCCTTTCTTTCAACGAGTTCTCCCTGAAGTCTTGAACCGTTGCTTGAAAGTTCCACTCTCTACACAAATCATTTCTAAAATGGCTTTCATTTTCATGGCCAACCTGTCTTTCTCCTTCCATGCGTTCCTTTTCAAGTTCAACCTCCAGTTCCTTCAGATTCGTCTTCAGTTGCTCTTTATCGCTGTCCATATTTTCCTTCGCTTCTTCCAAATCCACGGTGTATTTTAATTTCTCGGTCAACGAAGCCTTCAATTCTTCTACTTCACACAACAGCTTTTTGATTTCCGTGTCCTTCTTCAAGCATTCTTCCTTGAGCGTAGCAGTTTGGCTCTCCACCCTAAACACACATTTGAGCACATCTTTCAAAAGGAAAAATATTATACTCGGCCAATTTCCCGTTGGACATGAAGGTTTCTTGGTTGAACTGCTTCTTGAAGTTTTCGATAGAAAATTGGTGCCTAAACAAAGGTTTGTCCACTTAATACAACGCCGTATACTCACTCGGAATGTTCCGCTTTCAGATTCTCGATCGTCTGCAGGTGCTCCCGGATCTCCTGCTCCTTCTGTTCCGTGATTTGGTCCATCAGCTTCTGCGCGTGAACAAGCTCGGTTCTTAGAACATTCACGTCGTCATCGCTCGGCCTCTGGGATAGCACAGCCTCCAGCTCCTTCTTATCCTGTTCCAGCACATTCACGAGGACCTGGTATCTCTGGATGTCTTCCTGGGCAATCTGCACGGCACTGACGCAGTCTTCGCTGGATTCTCGAAGCTCCTTGTTCGTCCTTGTGAGGTCAGCGAGCCTGGCGATAACGTCGTTCTTATCCCGCTGCGCTCCTCCCAGGTCCTTCTCGACCTCCAAGAGCCTCTGAGTCAGCATCGACTTCCCTGCT
This sequence comes from Steinernema carpocapsae, assembly GCA_000757645.3. Lineage (NCBI taxonomy): Eukaryota > Metazoa > Nematoda > Chromadorea > Rhabditida > Steinernematidae > Steinernema > Steinernema carpocapsae. The sequence continues at coordinate 431,214 of AZBU02000003.1, forward strand.
TCCAGAGCCTGAATCTGCTGCATCAAGTAAGGAACTTCGCCCTCGGGCACGTCGGTCGAGGCCGCCACGACGCCCTGAAGTCGATCGAGTTCCTTTTTCACCTCCAACGAGTACCGCTTCTCATCTCGGATCTGGGCTTTGAGGTTCTCTACGACCGTGGCCAGGTCCAGGTGCTCGTAATGGGAGAACACAGGGTTCTGCGAGGGTTCCGGCTGCCCTGGAGAGGTCGCCGCGTGCGTAGAAAAGTGCCTCTGGAGTTCGTCAGGAGAGCCAAACGAAGTCATGCAAACGGGGCACAAGAATCCTTCGGTCGAGTCCGGAAAACTTATATCGGCGTTCGGGTTGTTGAACGACGACGAGTCGTTGACGAGCTCTTCGTGACGAGGCTGAAACAAATTGAATAAAACCGACGATTCTGAGAAGCTCAGATAAACAAATCAGGAATACGTTTTCCGAAATTTCCAAAACAAAAATAGATTAAACATAACTGAAGTTGTGATGAAAAGGACCAACCTCGCCATTGACGGTCGCGTTGACGGCGCTGGCAACTTGCTGCTTCAGTTTCCTCAGCATCTTCGTTCCATCGACGGATTTAAGTTACCTGAAACGAAGCGAGGTCAAAAATAGAATAATTCGGAGCCAAAACGCGCCGAAAACAACAACGGACTTTTTCCTAATCGATTATTTTAACTGTCGAATCGTCAGCTCACGAACGTGGAGATCGGACTCTCGCTCGCGGTCGCCGCGTCCGCGCAAGCGTTACTTTTGGTTTATTTCGCGAGAAATAGAGACAACGCGAGCGAGAATTAAAATACCAAACGTGGGCTCTCGCTCATTTGGGTGGGCTCTGCTTTAATAAGTTCAGGTGACCTCAGAAAGGATCTTTTTGGATCGAAACATTCAGTCGAACAACATTCAGGTCAAATAAGCTCCGGTCGAATAAGTTTCCTTATCGATTATTCTTTGCGACCTGATGCAAGTAAATACTGTAAACCACAAATCTGTTGCACAGAGCTTATCAACTCTTTAATGAAATCAAAACTCTCGATTGCAGCAAATTTTAACTCTCGATCGCCGAGAAATAAACGCTTGCGCGGACGCGACGACCACGAGCGAGAGTCCGACGTCAGTTTGTCCGGCTAGAATTACCACCGACGAGTGATGACGATGCTGATTACTGGCTCCCGGGATAAACACCGGCCAGTGTGCCAAAGAAAACAAACATATGCAAAATTCACACTTCTCACAATTCGCATCGTCCAGTGATCGCAGTTAGTACCGTCGGCATGAAAAACCCAAGCCAATTGGAATCGAAGTGCATAAAGAACACATACTGTGGCTTGAGTTGGAAACAAGCAGTAATATGTAGTGAGATCGACGGAAGATGGGTTGTGTGAAGCATTCCTATCTCTGGCCATGACATTAGCTCGGAACTTGCGCTTTATAGAAAAGTTTATATACGCTCAAGGCGAACTTTCACACCCGTACGTCTAAATTTAGGCACTCAGAAGGTCACATTAAAACCAAGAGGAACACCCATGCAAGTTTTGAATCTAACCCATCAATCTGAAGCGCTTATTTTTTGCTATAAAAAAGGTTTTGCATGTTCGATGCTAATCTATCATAAAATATGTTTATTGGATTTGTATACCAAATAACTGGGTTTAGCTGAAAGAAGAAAATGAATAATCAAGACTAAATAAATACAGAGAAAGGGAATAAATATGTGCAGCAACTGGGATACAATGATTGCTTTGAAGGACGACGATTGCGTTCGAATCTCCAAAAGTCGAGTCGGCATGCGAAGGCGAGTTATTACCGAGGAAAATGGAAATTTGTTAAAGCGAATACAAAGAGGGCGATTGTACAGTTTGGAGGAGGAGGCAGAAGATATACATTTGGATGATTTGTGATAAGACGGAGGATCTACGTAGTCGATGACGGAATCGCGAGATGTCCCGTCGGGGGCGAGAGAATGAGCACTCGGAGGCGGGTCGTTTCTTCGCGGAGCCTGTGTACCTCCACCTTCAGCCGCATGTTCTCCTGTTCCAGAATCGCTGCTTTTACCGCGATTTCGTCCTCCTGAAAAGTCTACGTTTATGGCGCATAAGATCAACTGCGGTGACCTTTTGCCTCCTGGAGTCACGGCTTCGCTTCGCGGCGTCATTGTTTTTTCGTCTGCGTTCCCAGTAAGCTTCTAAATAAAAAATTTTTCAATTTAGAACTGCTTAGATTGTTCACGGTAACCCAACAACCGAGTGTCCACTCACCGTCCTTCACCATCTCTTTCTTTCGTTTTATGACTTGCTCGTTCCTCACGATCACCCTCCGCTGCTGGGGTCCACTCGCCCCCCTCACGCTTCCACTCTCGCTGTCGCTGGTCGAGGAGGTGACCACGTGGGCTCCCAAGTTCGGCTCGGCCAGCTCCACAACAACTGAAGTCTGCTGAGGTTCGGCAATGACCGTTTCATAGGTCTTAAAACTGGGCTCCACTACTTCAGGGAGGCATTTGGAGTCGTCCTTGATGACTGAGAGAAAGTTTGGAGTCACGAAGGGATTCAAGGGCGTGAGAGGGTTTATGAGCGAAGTGTGGGTCAGATGAGGCATGTAAACGGCCGACGCATTGTGGAGGTCGTAGGGCAGAAAACCCTGAATAAAAAGAATCTTAGAACAAAAGGAGGAACTCGGTTGTTGCCTGGAACGAGAAGCCGAAAGCAGGAGGCGAACAGAGCATGCTACAGAAACGGAAAATGCATGCTTGTAACGGGCAAAACAAGCGCAGGGAAAGTGAAAATAATTAGGTATGCAACAACAAAACAAGAAGAAAACTGGTTGCCGGTGGGTAAACTGGACGAAAACGGCGAACCAAAGCGATTAATCCTCGGCTGAACGGATGATACCAAGTGGCACCGGGCGCGAGCCACTCAAGGCGATTTTTGTGAAAAGCGATGTCCGGCGGAGGTGCGGTAAATTCGTAGCATTCGGGGTAGGACCACGTGGGACGGAAGCGAGTTAAAGACTGAGCCGTAGAGTTGTAGGGATAACAAACCGTTTTGTAGGGCGCCGTGGAAGTGTGGTGTTGGGAGAGCGAGGTCATTGCAGAATCTCTCAAGAAAACATCAGAATCCCTCGCGTTCGTTCGATTCGAATTTAGAAAGACGATGAAATAGAAAGCGACGAAGAGTGTGCACGGCGAATGAAATTGAGAGTCGCCGGAGTCGCCAAAACTCGGTCACCTAGTTCTGACGTCCGAATTCCCTTTCGTTCTTCCCAAGAGAGCCGATTGGAAGAGGGGCGACGGGGTTGTCGGTCGGGGATGTATATCGCGCGGGCAGACGGCGATCAGCATGGGTGAAATCCAGGACGAAAACGAAAGTAGAGGCGCGGATGTGCGAAGAAAGGGAAAAGGGATTCGGAAGGTCTCCGAAATTGTATCACCTGATAAAGGCGCGCGGCCGAGGAAATGTTGAAAGAATGGCAAGAACAGCTTGCAGGGTCGGAGCGAGGACGAATCATTTGGATCTTTTGGTGAGAAAAGGTGTTGAATGGTCGGACGTCGCTCTACAATTTTATAGCTAATATTTATGAACTCGCTTGAAATTGTTAAAAACTTAAATCAGACATTTTCTGCGATTTCACATAGATTGTATGAGATCCATTTGAATATCTCTTGTTGGATACTCTCAGGTAATGCCCCCACGCCTATCTCCGTTCGTGTATGGGCAAATTGTTTTCTCCAGAGCCATGCGGTATTTTTTGGTCAACCTCAAAATACCTCTTTTTTCCCAGTGCACAGGCCTCCTCCTTTCGCAAATCTCGGGCACTAGGTCACCGAAGCGGCTGCTTCCCTTCCTGTGCTCTCTTCCCTCCCGCGACGTCACGCACGCTTTATTCAAATTGCCGGCGAATCGCCCGCGGCGGAACCCCGCGTGATGCAACAGCATGAAACATTCCGATTGCACTTATCCTTTCTTCCCACCTCTCCCGCCTGCATCCACGATTGCGTCCGATTTCTGCAGTTGGGTCATCCACGCGGAGGGACGGCCTACAGACAATTGTCGAAGGTGGGTTCTGGATCAAATATTTCGGGGAGATCGGCAATCGTCTGACGCTCTCTTCGGCGTCGAGATCAGACAATCGCAAACAATTGAAACAAAAGAAGGTTATGGATTGACTTGTCATGTTATGTCTTATGCTCAATTGTCATTAACCTTTAGAACCTTTCTAATCTATCGACTTACAATTACCTATTTAAAGCGTCTGATGCAACTTTGGAAACAATAAAGCAACTTTGAAAGGCAACTTTAGGTAGTCATGGTCGTCTGCAGAGTCGACTCTAAGAAAGTCGGAAATCCTCTTTTTTGCCCGAAACTCGAAACTTCTGCCGACAATCTTCGTTTCTTTGATTGTTTATTTCGGTTGTTTCGCCCCGCAAATCGAACTTGAAGGAACAACTGCCGGGCAACTGTCGGCGCCCCCAACTCAACCCTTGTAATCGACCTTTTGATGCACTCGCCGGATCACGCAACCTTTAAACTTTCAAAATCGGCCACTTCTTCCGGTTTCAACCAAAGCCCTCTCGATGACTCAGCAGAGTGGATTAAGCGCAATAAAATCAATTCTTGGATCAGTTGACTCTCGGTTCTTATCTCCGGCTCAGGAATGTCAAGGAAAAGAGGAATAACACCTGCTGCTCCGCCTCAAGGCGTCTCTGAATCTTCTTTGCTTGTCCAATCAGTTGTGCCGTCAACCGCTTGCGATGTTGTGCCAACTCTTTTTCGAACGCCACTTCGTTCTGCCGCTTCTCGTCGTCTTTTTCGGAGCGTCCCTTTCTGAAGCTTCCGTGTGCCGTTACCAAAAAGGAACCCAACAGAATGGCGACAAATGGGTGAGATAAAAAAAAACATAATCCTAGAATTTGGTAACTCGAAGTATTCAGCTGGAGAAAAATCTCTTCGTTATGCAGTGCAAAGTTGAGTCGAACGGCGCGTGGAAAGTTGAAGTGGTCGGCTGCCGTCTTCCCTCGGGCACCGACGTGCCTCTGAACGGAAGCGTCGAGGAGAACGACTCGCAATGGTGGGTACGTTAGGAGTGCGTGACTCAAAGTGGTCTTGCAGGAACTGCACAGTCGGAGCGGACGGATCGATTAGTCTTCAGCAAGGAAGCACGAAGTGTGACGGACACGACATTGGTAGAAAGAACTTCTGAAAACCGCTTGAAACCAGCTTTCTTTTTTAGGTTCTCGATGGGTTGAGAAAGCATTCGAGCTTGAATGCGCCCCGGGGCGGTCCAGCGCCTTGTCGGATGCATCGGCGACGATGGCACCAAGATTCCTGTTAACGGCTCGGTAGCGTTTTGGATCGATGAGGATATATCTATCAGGACCGGTTACAGGTTCTCAAGAACGGTTTCAACCTCACATGCCAGCAGTTTGTCAATGGCACTGTCGTCCTCCACGGCTCCAAGACGGTAAACGCGCAGTCGACCAACGGGGAAGTGACCCTCAAGTGCCTCGACGGAAGCAACAACGCTCATGACATCGGTATTTTATTCTTTTGTAACCCTTCATGACGCTGATTCAGGAACTTCCTGGGTCGAAAACGAGCGCTTCAACAAGACCTGCAACCAGCACGGTCAGGTGGAGATCACCAACTGCATCGCTCAGGACGGAGTCAAGGTGCCCATCGGAGGAACGCTTATCGTAGGAAACACGAAATACTCGTAGGAAGCATTTTAAAGATTTCTACTCTTGTGCTAAATTTAGGTGCGAAATGACCGACCAGGGAACGCTGCGCTTTTCCGTCGGACCCAAAGACGCTTCTCTCTGATCATTATCCGCTCTATATTAGTGCAGTTTATTGGCCTTTAAGCAAATAAAAATTTTTTACTCGACTCTTTTCTTTAGTTTGATGGCGACGAGCGAGTGAAGGCCGATGAATCCTTGGTACGGGTTTGTCAGATCCGACTTGAAAAGAACAGTCAAGAATCGGCCTAAACAGAGTCATGAAAACCTATGTCAAGAGTGAAGCACCTGTGGACTTAAACTTTTTCTGTTTCAGGTTCTGCAAGAGACCATTCACACTGGCAAGCTGAGCAGAGGCGGAAGTCGTGTTGCCGTCGTAGATGTTCAAGAAATCACAGCAGGGCTCGATATCCATATCGAGGATCTCGAAAGATACCGTTTTACCGTAACCGGCGTCGATGACGGAAGAACAAGTGACTCCGTTCGGATAATCAGAAGGCCAGTTAGGGGAGGTTACAAACCCGAAATGGGTGGTCAGAGTGACGTTGGTGCATGTGGTCGTCGGAGGAGTCGTGCTTGCGTTCCCTGGAAATATTTAATTTGTTGCCTAGAATGCCAGCAGTGTGGGAGTACCTGTCAAAGTGTGGTATTTTGCGTAGAAACCTTGGTTCACAACCGTGATATCGGATATGAACTCGAGAGTCAACTCATTAGCAGAAGACTGGAAGATTCGACCCTCGTGGTTATCTCCGGAAAGTCTAAAACAACCGTGTTACATCACATTCTTTCTTTTGCAGTTTGCGTTGAAAGGAAGCTCGTAAAATCTGCTTTGGCATCCGTCAACCAACCCTTATCTTTACGACGTTCGTCTGCCAGGATATATTCTTCAAAACGGTAAAATGGAACTTACGAAGCCAATCGATGTCTCGAGTCCGGGACATCGCCATCGTAAACGTTTAAGGTGTCGCAGCAAGCTTCCGATCGGAAAGCGAAGAAGATGAGTTCCACTCGCTTCCCTGTGAGTACCTGAACGAGCAGTGTACACGAAACGCTAGGATCGGCTTACCGTGATGGTGTAGGTGCAGTTGTCGTTGTTGTCGTAGTTCTGGGGGAAGTTTGGTGAGTAAATGACTCCGTGATCGTCGTTGTAGTGCTGCTTAGGGCAGTTCGTCGACGGAACCCACTGGGCTAAAGCGATCGAAGAGTGCAAAGCAAGGAGAACCAGCGGAAGAACCATTTTTGCAGTCGAACCAAAAAGAACAAGCCAACTGAAACCCTTATGACGCAATTGGTCTAAGCTTCTCGGCCGGAATTTGATAACCGAAACTGTTTGTTCAGCTGAGGCGGCACTCCAAGGTGCGAGCGAAACCTAAACATAATAATGACGACAACAGCTAATCCAAAAAGCGGAACAAAGCCAGAGAATAACCGTCGGAACCCAAACTCCCTCCCGAGGCTTAGTCACCGTCGCATTCTTTAGCTGCTTATTGATAACGAGAAGACCAAGGCAGGGGCTCATAAAAATATACGATTCCTCCGAACTGTCTATTCCAACGCGTAACCAACAACGAATAACAAAAAAGTCAACAATAATATAACAACAACAAATGAGTCTATTCGGACTCGTTCTTCCCGGAAAAAGCTTTGCAGCGGCGCATCGCGGCATCCGACATGTCCAGAGGGTCGAATTCCTGGCGAGGTTGGCCTCTGCCACGACGCTGGAACTTGCCGCCTCTCCGGTCTTCACTGCCGCTTCCGTCGAAGGGCCGCTTTGTGACGCCTCCTCGGAATCCTCCGCGGCCGCCTCCGCGATGGAATCCGCCTCGACCTCCGCGCCCCCGATGTCCTCCCCGGCCGGAGTTCGCCCGTTGCTGAAAACGACCTCAACCGTAATTGTCACAGAGAACTCTTCTTAATACCTTCTGGTAATCAGCTCTCTGCTTGTCACGCAGCTCCTGAGCTTCTTGCTCGCTCAACGTGACTATGTTGTGACACTCGTTTGCGAGGGTAACAAGGAAGACTGGATGCTCAACGATCAGCCTGTTTCGCAAATTGTCCAGGATACTCTTGGACGTGTCAATGTAATAGTATCTGAATAATGAACGTTCGAAACGCTACAAAAGCTTCCTTTTCCTACCTGTCCATTGTGGTTGTTGGTACTTTCATGTACATGATCACTCCTTCCATTCCGGCTTTGAAGAAGGGTTCCATCTTCGCCTCATCCAGGTCAGATCGTGACACGACGGGACCAACCTAAAATATTTGAGGATGAAACTATTCAGCTGGCAACTGCTACTTTTTTGGGCTTCAGGAACTGACGTAGAAGAGTGATAACAGTCAGGGAATCCGGAATGTTGTGTACGGTGCGGACGTATTCGCTCTTAGAGCGAGAAATTTCCATAGGGGCGCAGTCGGCTATGAACAACTCGCCGTCTTCAACCTCGCTTTCGATCAGCTCCGCAGTTTCTCCCTCTTCTTCACCCGCCTTCGCGTCCTGCTCTTCAGCTTGGCCTTCCAGCTTCTGCTCCTCAGCAACCTTCCTGCCTTCGTTTTTCGCAGCTAATCCGCCTTCTTTGACAAACTTCATGTCAATCGTCCACATGATGGTGTCCGAAAACTGCTCATGTCGAGATCCATCGGGGACTAAAATAAAGAAACCATCAAAGAACAATTATCGTGACGCTCAACTAGCCATGATCCTTGTCGAAACTGAGCCAAACATGCCGCCGATGGCAAGCAGTTCTCAGATACCGATCGACGAAGCTCAGAGAAGGTTCGTCGGATGGCTCGCCTGACTCGTCGTGCTCCGCTCCGTTGATCAGCTCGAAGTCCTTCGATTTCGCTGTGACGTCGTGATAATGATTCTGGAGCTGATATTGGCTTTGGCCTCCGCTGGGTTGATCGCCGAATGTGTTACGGATATCCGCGAAGAATTGCTGGTCGCGGATTGACGTGGTATCGTCAAATTCCACCAAACGCTTCACGGTAGCATACGGCAATCGAGCGCCGTCACACTGAAACAGATAATGTAGAAAGATGCCATCCTTCTTTAACGCTTACCTCCTTATCGATCTTGTGTTGCTTGGAGCAATCCAATGAACAGGTTTTCATGGCGCATTTGGGGCATCTGTATTTGAACGGGACCTCTTGGCACTGCTCGCACAGCGAACTTCCTAGACGAGCGGCCGAAGTCTTCGCCGAAGTCGCACAATGCTCAGCTTCGCTCGACGCTTCTCCGGGCAACGAAGGCATGGCTTCCACGGTTTCGGGCAACTCCATCTGAAAACGTAGCGAATCTGAATTTACGAAGGCGGCGAAGCTGATGACAACCGCGAATCGCAAGAAATCCGATGCAACCGCAAAATTCAAATAAAAAATCAGATGTAAAAGATTATGTGCGATGTTTACCGTGGGTCCTGCCCCGAAAATCGATTTGCGGCAAACAGGAAAATTTGAAACTTCTGCAAATGCACCGTAGTTTTGCAGAAGCGAGTGCTTCAGCAAACTTGCAACCCCACTGTTCCGATTGCCTTCCGCTCTGCCGATTTAATTTTACACATTTTTTGGAATTTTCGAATTTGCGTTCCCCGGTCGCTTCTGCACTTAAACTATAATCATAGCTTAAGTAAAAGACTTTGAGAGGCTGTCCATTTCGGAAATACGGCTGCAGTGGGTTATTATGTACCCCGAAATTCTCCCTTAATTGTCCAGTTGCTTTTGATGCGAGTTATCGTACAGTTGGCTCCGATCGCAATTCTTTTAACGGGTTTGGTCATTTTCAGGTTGTGGCACCTCAGAGCAACCATTCGAAATGGACCCAAATATGAACCAGATGACTCCCCAGTCGCATGGTCGGCAATGCATGCAGCAGAGCCCGGTAAGTGTTGCCTTGTGCTGCTGGAAATTTTCTTTGTTCGTTCATTGTAGATCGAATTTGTGCTTGTTTCCCCGACTGGCTGCATCGTGCAGAATGTGCCACACGAGCTCTTCAACGGGGTCATCGACTACCCCTACGAATCCATCGTGGACGAACAACTCGTGGTCCGCTTCGCTCTCGACCGGACGGGATGCCAGTGAGTTTAAGATATATTCAGAATGCATCTAAGAGTACGTATTGTAGATACCTTCAAGATGGATACGTTGTGGCGAATCCTCGCCTCCACAAGCGGCTTTTCAACGAGTTAATGAAGAATTTTGAGATGCTCTCCTGCAACGTTTTCGCTAATTTCTTGATGCAGGTATGCTTTTGGTTACTTGTCCCACATTAGGTCTTATTTTTAGACAGTGGTTGCCCTAGCTAACGAGCACGAGAAGACCGTGATCGTGAGGGTTATGCGGGGGCGCATGATCCGCATGTGCTACAATCGCTATGCGTGCCGCGTGGTCCAGCAGATCATCGAAACGGCACCTCCGAGCATCGCGATCGAGCTCATGAGCGAAACCGCGGGTCACGAGGCTCGGCTTGCCGTCAACCAGAACGCGAACCACGTGATCCAGAAGTTCCTGCATGTGCTAGAGCCGCATCACTTCGCTCCGATGGTCGCCTCCTTGGCCAGCGAAGAAGAAGAACTCTGCAGCGTCATGAAGAACAAGTATGGATGCCGTGTGATCCAGCTGACCTTCGAGCGCCTCTCCGAAGCACTCGAACAATACCGCAACTCTAATCACCTGATATACAAGTAAGCGTTTGTATCACCTTCCTTGAATGCTAATTACTTTGGTTTCAGCAGCGCTGAGGAATCCGTCAGTCAGTTAATCATCCCACTTCTGAAGCAAGGGTCGGATCTCGTCACCAATGAGTATTCCAACTACGTCGTCCAGTACGTAATCACTGCAGACTCCTTCCACTTCTACCGCGATCAGATCCTCCGCGAACATGTCCTGTACGTTCACCTTTCTTGTAATTTCTCTTGATTGATTTCTTTTCAGTGGTCGCGTTGCCGAACTATCCACTCAAAAGTTCGCCTCGCACGTTGTGGAAAAGGCGTTCAGGCATGCCCTACGCCTCTCCTATACGCCCTCTTCAATGAGGTTTTCGACAATTTCTGCTACGAAAGGTATGTTTCACTCGTTCTAAGCAACTCTTGCATCTTTTCCTTTAAGCATCGACAATGTCATCGACAAGATGATGTTCGACCAGTTTGGAAACTACGTGGTCCAGGTGATGCTGGAGATAGTGGGCCAAGTCCACAGCGGCGAGCGGGCTGGAAGTCCGCGGTGGCTACCGATGCTCGTGTCGGCCATCTCTAGGAACGAAACCGGCCTCGTCGTGTACTCCTCCGGGAAAAGGCTTCTGGACCTGACCGTCGGCACCGGCATTTCCGCGTCCGAATATGAGAAGCCACAATCGATCAAGGCGCCCTACGTTCCCGCCAGCGCAGCGTGAACCTAGAAAACCAGAAACTTGTGCAACAAGATATGAATATCATTTAATTGAATTTGATTTATCTGTAAGTTGTAATGTATTTTAATAAACGAATGGAATTCGCAGTTATTTTCCGCAAGGGATTCGCCGGACGTATTGGTCTCGCGCAAATAAACTCGCACTTTTAGGTGTTGACAGTTTAGTCTGCCCGATTTAGACCAGATTTAGACTAGGAAATCTCTACCTGCAAGAGGTTCGGTCTGGCCGCTGGTCTAAATTGGTCTGTCGCGCTTGAGTGATTTAACCAGTGACGGCAGCTGAACCTTGTGATGATATTATCTGTGAATACGTGGAAAACGTAGCAGAATATCAGTTTGTTCCTTTGCAAGCAACTAAAGTGCATCAAATCGCAAGAAAGCTTGGTGTTGATGTGTCCCATTTCACCCACCATCAACCTATGACTGCAGGTTCCACGCACACACGAAGCCAAAAGCCGTTGGACGTTCTCTAGGCGATGGCAATGGCGGGTTTCGATCTCTTGCACAGTGTATCATTGGGCGTAGCAACGATGAACGCATCCATCTTGCAATGAGATCTTGCATCTGCGATCACTTGGATACGCTCAAAGAACCGTACCCGTTCTGGTTCACTACGCTGCTCCCAACCGGCGTTTCTGCATCGGGCTGCATCAAGGGAATGCGTATGAGCGGTTAATGGATGTAGCGATAGAGCTCCGAGCTGCCGCAATTGTGTTCTCGCCAGTATTCGTCGCACGTTCGGTCTCGGAATCAACATTTTTGTGTTCTCCGCGCATCAAAAGACCCCAACCTGGATGCCATATCGGGGAGAGAAGTGACACCTCAAAGATAGCACACTGCTTGATTGTGCACAATAGAAACCATTTCGACCCTGTTTTTGAAGTTTAATTGTTGCACTGTTCCTTATTTTATGTTTCAACGTGATGAATAAATGATGATCACATGTACAGGCTCAAAACAGCCCTTCAATCGTTGACCCACACCCGAATTCGACCGCGACAGACCAATTTAGACCAGCGGCCAGACCGAACCTCTTGCAGGTGGAGATTTCCTGGTCTAAATCTAGCTTGGTCTAAATCTGGTCTAAATCGGGCAGACTAAACTGGACGCAGTATTCGTCGCACGTTCGGTCTCGCCCGCCGTCTGAGGCGTAGCCCAAAGTATAGTTCAGACGCACGCGTTTTGACGCGAGCCAACGCTATACTAATTTATGACTTTTTTTATGACACAATTTATGACACACACACAAATTATAGTATGGCGTTAGCTCGCGTCAAAACGCGCGCGTCTGAAATATACTTTAGGCTTATGGGAATCGGGCGATTTGGCCTCGACGCGCTCGTGTTTTGGGAAATATCTCGTGCTTCAGGGTGTGTGCACGTCGGGATTGGAATTGAACCAATCTAGAAAATCCTGCGGGCATTTTGAGCCCGAATTCGCTCAAATTGGTGCTGTATGGATCACCATGCGTAAATCGTCCACTTTTTCGCGAGTCATTTCTCATTTTTTGGTGTTTTTGTTGTGCTATTGGACTAATGATGGTTGTTCAAAGGGTTACATGGTTCGCAGATCAAGGAGCGTCGCAGCAAAGGGAATCTTGGAAACGCGTCGGAAAAAAGCGCTGAAAAAGAACGCGGAGCTTCGAGCGGAGATGGATCGTCTTAAGGGCCGCGTCAACGACATGACATCTCTCGTAGATGCTCTGAAACATCAAAAAATAAGAAATAACTCGCGAAAAAGTGGACGATTTACGCATGGTGATCCATACAGCACCAATTTGAGTGAATTCTGGCTCTCAAAATGCTCGCAAGATTCTCTAGATTCGTTCGATTCCAATCCCGACGTGCACACTCTCGCTGAAGCACGAGATATTTCCCAAAACACGAGCGCGTCGCGGCCAAATCGCCCGATTCCCATACTAATCGCCTCAGACGGCGGGCGATACAGAATGTGCTAAGAAGACCGCAAAAAATGCGAATTCATTTGAGCGAGACCAATATGAGCTCGTCTTCGAGTCGACCTTCCAAATCGGTGGATCTATGAACCAGAGATGAAAAAAACCCAAAGTCTTCGGTTAACCGAAATCGAAAACCGAAACCGCCATCTCTGGTTGTGAAGAGAGCTGGTCGACTTGTCTTTTGGCTTGACCAGTACGCGACCGCAGGATTTGCATTTGTGTGGTTTCCTCAAAATGATGCAGTTTTCGGTTTCGGCTAACCGAAAGTTCGGTTTCAGTTTTCGGATCCAGATGCGGTTTTCACAAAATGAACGTACACGCTCGATCGAGAAACAGCCAAACGAAGAATTAGGTGGATGGGATTCGCAAGGGGCGAATTTGTAGGTTGCCGTTTACATGACGATAGTGACGATTGTGGCATCAGCTACGTGTTAAAAACGGCGATTGTTCGCGCGTGTTCGTCGTGTGTGGACGCAAGGGCGCGCACGGACAACATGCATGTTCGATTTTCACAAACCGAAAAACCGAAACTGAAACCGAAAGCGAAACAGAAAACCGAAACCGCCATCTCTGCTTTGAACCATATTGTGTGAATGGTCTCAAAGAAACAACAATGAAATGCGAATTATAATTTAAGCAACAAGTGACGAGGAACATGGAATCAACGGTAAAAGAAACGTTCATTATTGGGACGTTGTTTTCGAGGGTTTTGCGTGTCTTGAACTCCTTTCGGGCGAGGATTGTTCTTGGCATACGGCAAACGTGGATCAATAGGCATGTAGGACGGACGAACGGCTTTGGTGGGTGGAGCACGGAGAAGCGGAGCTCGGAACACCGGCGCCCGGTTCAGTTGTTGGGAGAGTGGCACGGACGGTCGGAGGAGTCCGCCTGAATCGAGTGGATTTCTCAACCGAATGCCCATTGATCCACGGGCTGGTGACTGGAGGAGAGTTCCGATGAGTCGAGGTGGAAGGCGGTGTGTCCAAATATGCAGGATGGTGCATCGAATCCGGAATAATCCTGGGCGCGCTGGTCAGAGTGCGCATGTCGGTGTCCTGAGTGAAGTTCAAGAAACCCGAGAGCGACGGTTTTTCAGGCGATAAAGGTGTGTCCAAGAAAGTAGTTATAGGAATCTTGACTCTGAATACACATTTAATGTCGCAAATCTGGCCGAGAATACATACGGTTCGTGCGCTCCTTCGTCCTCAGTTCTGTCAGGCTCAACCCCAAATAAAGGTGTATCCTCAATGGACGAGTCGTCTCTCGGTTGGTAAGCGTAGATGTCCGGAAAGCCGTTATTATTAGCTCTAAAAAGGGACTATTGCTAACTGTCTTGCAGCAATTTTACTCACTTTTCGGTTCCGTTGTTATTACTGGACATCCAAGACGTGTAAGAAGGAGTGTACAAGTTCGGTGTGGCAAACGAGTACTTATCCAAGAACAGAAGTGAAGCGTGGTCGTTTCCGTACGACGCCGAAGATTTGTAGGAATTGGGTGGTGGCTCAGGAACGTAAACACCTGGATGGAAAGGCATTTCAGGGACGTACAGCTTCTTTGCCTGACCATCCTTATCTTTGTCATTTTGAACACTAGACGCTGGATCTACAGGCGACTTGCGTCGCGCTGCGTTCGCAGATTCGGGAGCCGAACTGCTTTCCTTTGATGTTTCGTCGTGACTTGGCGACTTCTCAAACTCGTTCGAGTCATTGCTTGCAAGGTTTCGGCGCATCCGCGGGTCACGAGAACGCGCATCCGAGGGTTTCTTCGTTTCATCCGCCGAATAAACCACCTTCGGCAGAGATCTCACTAGATATCGCTGCTCGTCAGTCATTTCCTCAAAGTTAAGCTTCTTCTCGAGTGGTTCAAGTTCTGTAAAATTACGCTCATTGATGCAGCTGCACGACATAACAAGTTTTGTATTACCTTCCACGCTGACCTCCGCCAAATCCGTTGCTTCGTTCTCAGTTGAACGTTTTCGGCTAGTCGAAGAGACCTCCGCAGATTCCGGAACCGTCACTCCCGTTTTTCTTCACTTCCATTTTCTTCTTCTGTCCTCTCTTCGAATAAAGCTTGGCGAAAGTTTTATACAGGATGACTGACGAGGAGTCCACACGCTGATTCAGAGTAGGTCCATCCCTTGTGTAGTTTCTAAACGGACTGTGGATTAAGGCATTTCGGGTTGAACAATACCTCTCTTCAATCAACTTTTCGTGACTAACTCGAGCAACAGGTTTCTGTGTGAATGAAAGCACGTGGAACATCGGATAATTGTAGGTGGGCAGCGACAAGGCCGAGGAGAGTTCTCCATTGGGAATCAGATACGTTTCCGATTTGTCGGGTCCCTTGAAAAGAGACGCCACTTGCTCCGTGCGCATGGCGTTGACGATCGTGGTGAACTCTTTGTTTCTGCTGTTCATGGCCAGTGCGAAGTAAGACACAAAACATGTTTGGTTATTGTGCAGTATGACGTTGAGCTCCCGAGTGAAGTGAATTCGTCCTGCGTACGACGGCGACAGGAGAGCGGCAAGTTTCATGCTTCGCACGCACTTGTTCCAGGGAACAATGTTGGAGGCGTTCCAAACACGGCCAAGCCAAGCGGGTTTCGATCCACGATTCGCTGCAGTTAGAGAGCATCCAGGGACAGTAGTTTTTGGACCAAATTCCACGTTGCCTTCCCATAGTACTGCAGGAGATCTCGTGATCAAATTGTAAAGACGGTGTTTCGGGCTGAAAGGGAATCATGTCGTTAGATGGAAACTTCGGCACTAATCCTACCACTTTCCATGCACTGTAACAACAGCATAAGGCAGAACCGAACGAGGGAACGTGACGACGTTCGCAGAAGCGTCGTGCTCGTAAGCGAACAACTGAGCCGAGCGGTAAAGATCGAAACGCGTCATGAACCTCTTCTCCATCGTCATCACCGGGAAATGTGAGTTGAACGACGGATCGGCATCGATATCGCAGGATCCTATGCCCACTTCTTTGCTCCGGCCCAGCAGCAGCTTCACGACAAGAATCTTGAGTGAGATACCCTCAAAGAATGGAGCCGGAGTCACCAAATCGGGATGCTTGGAAACGTAAACACCCTGTTCGTGGGATCCTATTTCACCCAAGAAGTTTCTGCCGACCGCAAGTCCGTTGCGGCAAATGAAGTCGACTTCGTCCGGGTCGCCTTCCAACAGCACAAAACCGAAGGACTCCTTACTGGAAACTCCTTGCTGGATATTCTCCTTCTTCCGCTGGGCAAACTGAAAACAATACTACATTCACTGTAAAAAGATAAAAATTCACGTTGTTTTCCAATCGAGCATTCCCCACTATCTGCACTTCCGCGAAATGATAAGCTTGTTTCATGTTGTAGCTCTGGCCGGTGACAAGTTCTTTGATTTCCACAAGTTGAATCTCTGAAAGCTCCTTCGAATCGAACATTTTGAAATCTATGCAAAGAATAAAGTTGTGTTACGAAAAGCCCACGTACCTCGCGAATTGGGCTCACTTGCTTCAGGCGCCTTCTTTTTTATCGGGATCGTGAAGTTTCTGAGAACGTCGCTGTTCCCAGAGGGCGGCTTATCTTGTGGCTTAAGCATCTCAACCCTTATCTGAAATTTTACAATTATTAGACTAATAAATTTAAAAGATCATTAAAATTTTCGCGATAAATCAAGGTATTCCCCTTTATGATACTTAAAGGAAATCTGTTATTAGCCAGAAAACGCCTCAAAACAAAACCGTCAACATGTAACGAACTAGCAGCTTCTAAAGTTCAACATCGGCCTTCTTCCCAGTGCATTTCCCTTCGAAGAACAGCTGCCTTCTCTTCGCCTGCAATTTAAACAATATTCGCTGAATCTGAGCGCCTCTATACATTCCGAAATCCTCCATAGTGAAACTGGCGTGACCAAATAAATAACAGTTGCTCCAACATAATTGAAACTGGACGGCCCCAACTTTAAATCCGCACACTACGCTACAAGAGATAACCGAACCGCAATTTTGAAAGCTTTATTTTTGCCTTCTAGCAGCAGTCTTAAAATTGACGCTGTCCAAGTGAAATTGGGCGTTTCGATGAACTCTAAACGAAACCCGTTGTCGACAACGGCAACAAAGCGAAACGACCTTTAAAACTCTCCTCACGCATGGATCGATGCTATGTGCAGAATTCCGGAGATCCGTGATTCCCTCCATTCGTTAAATCAGCTTCCGCATCCAAACCCCGTGAATTCAGCCATTTTCAAAATCCAATTCGAACCACTTCTGCCTCCGCCGAACTGGACTGAAGATTGGGACAACAGCCGGGGAGATTCTGAAAATTCGAAGATGCCGGCGTTAAGAAACTGACGGAATAATCGACCGAGCGTTCCCTTAGCAGCGTTCAAGTTCCTTTAGCAACCCGATTTCAATTCTTCCGGCTTCTCCGTTTTCAGATGGACGAACGATCCGCGTTTCAATGCCAATGCCATCAAATCCCGTTTGTATCGTATCTTAAGAGTTGAGTTCAGGATCGTCTCGCTGGGACCCAAACAGTTAATATCTTCTGTTCATCGGTCCCTTCGCGAATTGCAGTGCGTCCAGCTGCTCGCGCATCTTGCGAGATCTCGAAATATGAAAATGTCGAAACCTGGACTTGGCGAGAGGCACTCGGTGAGGACGTCATCGTCGCTCAGCGCGCAGATGCTTCCGTACGCTTCGCAGCGCTCGAACTCGTCGATGGCCCGCGTGGATTCCAGCTACGTTCCCGTTCTCGAGAGCAAATCCGTCGTCGTCATAGATTTCGGCTCTCGTTACACCCGAATCGGCTTCAACGGTGACTTCTGTCCGAGTAAGTTGATTTATTTCAGTGAACTTAAGATGACAAATATGTAAGAGATAAATAAAAGATGACGTGTTCGATGTCAGATTCGATTCTTCTGTGCGCCGAAGCTCCTTCAGTTTTAATGTTTTTAAGAACTTCTGTTTTCATCCCATTTTTCAGGTATCCTTCGGAGCGAAATTGTCGATCCCGAGAGCGGCGAAGTGAAGCCTCTGTTTGCCGACGGACGTTCCGAGGAGGAAGATCGCCGCATTCTTCATTTGTTCTTACGCAAGATCTTCTTCAAGTGAGTTTTTGGCATTCAACTGCTGTTTTCATTTTTCTTTCAGGCATCTTCTGTGCTCCGTCAAGGATCGGCGCATCCTGATCGTCGAAAGCATTCTGACCCCAACGAAGAACCGTCAGCGAATCGCGTCAGTTTTGTTTGAAACTGCGACGTTCTCTCCTCCGGCGATTCTGTTTGCACCTTCCCATCTGCTCCACACCATCCCTTTCAGCATCAGCTCTGCTATGGTGGTGGATATTGGGTTTACGGAAACTCTCCTGGTACCGGTTAGTTTCCGTTGAAATTATCTCCTTGTATTTAAGATATTTTTCAGATATATGAAGGAGTGACCATGCTAAATAAGTATGAATGTTCTCCGATATGTAGTAAGTTGCTCGAAGAACGCATTTGCGTTCTGTTGAAAAAGCACGCTCACATCGAAATGGAGAACGGCGAGAAGCGTGAGATCTTGGAAGATGACGTGATACTCTTGCTGAAGATGAACGTAATTGAAGATATCGCGGTTCGACTTTGCTTCGCCACGAAAATGGAGCGTGGAAATATGATTCAAGAAGGTTCACTACTCATTGCACAAGAGAGAACTGAGTTTGTATCATTTAGATAACGTGGATTTTGAAATGGCGATTGCTTGTCCAGTCGGCTTTCTCAAGGAGATGATCGTTGTCCCTGGGATCGTGCGGTAATTGAACCCATCATTCTGTAATAAACTTGGATTTTTTCTTCAGCGAGTCGGCAGCCGAAATATTTTTCAAATCATCTCATTGTGACGACGATCGTTCGATTCCCGAACTCATCCTCGATTCCATAACTAAGGTGAGTAATAGGTTCTCTAATGGACTGTGACTCAGGTTCTTTAGCTTCCAATCGATATGAGACGGCCGATGATTTCACACATTGCGGTTGTCGGAGGGTCGGCAAGAATGCCCGGATTCTTGGCGAGGCTCAAATCTGAGATCACGCGGCTTTTGCAGGAGGACGAACGGTACAATTTCTTACGCAAACTGGCGGATTCGCTAAAATTCTACGTTTACTCGGAAGCCCCGGTGGAACTTTACGGCGCTTGGCTCGGCGGATCTTTGCTTGCGTCCGTGGATATAATGCAGACCAAGTCGCTCACTCGCGAAGAATGGCTAAAAAAGAATAAGACGGTGCCGGATTGGACTGAGAAGATCGATGAATACTTCACTTTCGAAAAGGAGAACTGAGTTTTTACGCAGCCCTGTATACAGAACGAGCTTTGTTTAATGTTGCATATCTGTAATATTAAACTGCATTCTTGACTGTTTTTCGCATATCTACGGTGTTGGCCTTCATCGGCAGTTGGCAAGCAGCCACAACGCTGTTGTGCGGAAATTCTGAAAACGCCTCTCACAAACAGTTTGCTTCTGGAGAAATTGACATTGATCGCTTTTCAAAGCAGATCGCTTGGGTCCTGCCACGATTGGCGTGCAGAGAACACCTTCCTCGATACTGTGAGGGAAGAATATGAATCGCTTCAGAGGTTGAGGGGTCGTCGCGCAACCTTTGAACCACTTTCTCATTTTAAACCACTGTCTTCTGAATTCGTCATGATTCTTGTCCATCGGGAGCTGCTATCTCATTTGGTTGCCTTGTTCCAGATGAACACATCCTCATCGCCTTCTCCTGGACTGTTTGAGGTTTTAAATAATGTCGTCGAAGAGCGATTTTTGGAAGTTAAACACAATCGCGCCGAAGGTCCTAGCACCAACTGTAAGATTTTTTTGTGGATTTCCTTATTAGCTTAAAATTTAGATAATCTTTACCGCCTCGACCTCAACTCGGACGAAGCGCAGCAGAACAAGGACCACTTCATGGAGATGATCTCCTCTACCATTTGGCGCAGATCCGTCAATGTGAAGGAAGTGTGTAAAGTGTCGAATGTCGAATTATCTAAGGTATCAAAAAAGCAGTATGAATTCTTTAATTACATGTTTACCTTGAATTACAGTTCGAAAGCTGCGAGGAGCAAACCGGGTTCATGTACGCCCCCACCGAGGATGTTCTTCACGAAATTTGCAGCTCCGGGAAATCTTCGCAGTTTCTGGTTGGAGCAAGCGACGGATTCTTCGTCTCCCATTACTCGGATCTTGTCACTTTGTCCTACCCTCTCCCTGGAATCGACGTTTACATTGTCATGGTGTCGTTTGCCCAAATCGAAGGAGAACATTTCCCGTCGAGGGCACGCTGTGGAATCAAGGCGTATCGAGAACAGCGTAAATTCTTCTCATCGCGGAGCGAAAATAGCGTCGTTCGTCCTTTGATTATTTTCAAGATTCAAATGTAGATTTGCATTTACGGCTAAATAATTGTTGTAATCTGGCTTTTAGGCAAACCGCTGTAGATCGACCCTCTTCGCAGGCTCTTGAGGGCAGTTTGCCTTATCCAACGTCGGAGTGCTGGTCAGGTGAGGCGACGCTCTATAGATCGAGGAAGCGTTCCACGAAAGCGCGAGTTTGGCTGCGTCATTGTGTGAGCACGCTGGATCTCGGAAAACCGCGGGGCCTGGAAGACACGCTGGACCTTTCCGCGATGCTTCACTGGCCAAACCTCTTCGATGTCCACCCGTTAAGGATTCTTCTCGACCCATCATATGTGATTCAGCTCCGCCAACAAGGGAAACTTCAGTATCAGCTCCAAGGAACAAACGACCGATTCGAGCTCTCGTTCTTGCTGCTTGGAAGCGAAGAGAACTGTTTCTATAGATTCAGTTCAAACATTAACACCTACCAACTAGTTTGGACATGTTTCTTTCAGTTTCTAAAATTGATTTGTTTTAGGCTCCTTTGGGTGCAACGGTTACAGGAGATGTTTATGCGGCGCTATCCAACGAGATTGCGGCGCAACTAGGATTCGCACCCATCGACGAAAAAAAGTTGTATTTGGTTTTCTATCGTAAGGTCGACAACTGGAAGGGTCTCATTATAGGTCCAGCAGAGATGGGCGAGTGAGTTCATGATCAATAAGCGAAGTTTTTGATGTTTTGATTTAGAAAAACCGACTGTTCCATTCCCACGCCGAAGGTTCGTGAAGTCCTTCAACGAGTCAGTTCCGGAAACAACGAAAACCAGAATCCAAAATATAAGAAATTTTGATGATATTTATACCGATGGTTAATATAATTTAATGAAGACTGTGCGAATTATACTGGTTCACGTTTGGTGTGGAGGTCGCGATCGGAGTTGGCATGGCGATGGGGTCGTTCCGGATTGCTTCAGCTGGAACTGGCGGGGTGTGGACGCGCGATTCAGATCCCTGGGGATAGGGATTTACTTTGGCAGCTTTCTGACGTTTTAGAAATGTTGCGTGGAAACAGCATATTGCTACTACCGTAATCTGGAAATCGCAAAGTTATTTTTACAGTATTCTCAGAGCTAACTATCAAGATAAGCAGCAATGCGACTCCTATTATGACGACGACAATCTTCCAAACCGGCCACGAGTCTTCGCCATTTGTCAGCATAGTTCCATTCTCCCCGGTTCGTGATGAACCTGAAAGAGTCACTGTAAATATAGAGTCGTAGCAAATAAAGTGCTGCTAGTGGAACGGGAAACTATTTACTTCCCTCCAGCGTTCAAATCCTCTTTGCTCCAAATAAAGCACAAAGGCCGTCCGTTGCTGGTCACAGAGTAGCTTGGGTCGTTTCCTTCTTGAGCCGTGTTCGCGTAATGATCTAAGGAACCCTAAATCTTGACAGGAATCTTAATATTGTAACCTACCTTCCAGTGTTGTCGATGAAAATTCGAACAAAGGCATGCAGGCACCGCAAATGCATCTCGACGGAGCACAGTAAATCGGGGCGATGTTCTGAAAGATGCATATATAGTAGCACTATAGTAGCATTTGATTGCAGAAAAGCACACCATTGGTTCATATCCGGAGTAATTATCCAGTTCGTCAGCTTTAAGCATTGCGATGTTTTCTGAAAACAGTTACCGTAACCAAATCGATTCAACGGGGTTCGTACGGTGAGTCGTGTTTCTTGAGATATAAGCCTTTATCTGAACTAGGCACTGTAGATCACATTGTGGAGTAGGCGAGGAGAGAAAGTTGCCCTTTATAGGGTAGAAGAGGTCGAATCCTGGAAGGTCTTCGGTTGCCGCCAACACATGGGATAACGAAAATTTGATCGATGAATCTTCCGGATTTGACTTCGAAATAAACTGGTTGACGTTCACAACGTCAGAGGATATAGCTAAAATCGATTAGGAAGATCAAGGCTGGAAAACGACACTCACGTAAAGTGCAGTTTTGAGCCACTGCGCTAATAGATAAGGCCACTAACACAAGCCTAAATTTTGTGCCGAGCATTTATAACAGAATCGATGCCAACTTCGTCTTTTCGGCTCCCATAAAATATAGTGACCGGGTGGCAACGAGAGGTCGCTAAGCACCCGAACGTGACCTCTTTCGAAAGTAGCCATTTAATAAATATTCAACAGATTTTATGTTTTCGATTCTTAAGTTGTTATACACGTTTTTCGACTTGCACTGAAGGAAGAGTCGATTATTTATAAATAGTAATTTGTATTCATCACAGGTGCTGAACACCGTTTTCTATAGCGCAAAATCACAATAGTTTGCATTCCAAAAATAACGGGAAAGAAAGAGGAAGACCTTCGAATATAGTGGTCAATATGAGAAACTGGATCATACAACGATAACGGATAAACATTATGAGAGGCTACGCCACCAGCATTCGAAAATAAGAGGACACGAGGGTAGAAAGGCAAGTCCTACTGGACAGTTACAATCAAGGTACCGAGAATATACATCGCTTTGCGCAATAAAATTTCGTAGGAGGGGATAAACAAGAATAAACTCTAGACAAAATACAGACTAAACTATTTATATGTAACAGTCTAAAATATGCATCGTTAACTTGAATAGGCTTTCACAGAACCTCCGCATCGAACCGTTGACTCAATTTGCTCTCTCTCGCTGAAGGCGCTGCTCCTCACCACTCAGCTTCGCCGGAGCACTTCGAGAAGACGTAGTCTCTTCCCTGGATTTGCATGATTCCGTCCTTCAAGTGGAACTTCCACTTTGTTCGAGCCCGGTGGACCTTCTCGAACTGACACATCACCACGTTGTTGGAGTCGAAGAGCGTCCCGAGATCTTCATCGTCACTCTGGTCATCGTCCGAGTTTAGAGGCGCTTCTTCCTGAATCTAAAAAGGCGTTGTAAGAAGTATGGGGTACTGCCACTACCACTTCCCCATCTTCTCCTATGGGAGGGTTTAAGATGCTCTGCAAGGGATCGTTTTCAATTTCATCCTCGTCTTCAGAAGAGCTGTCCGTCATGGTTCCGCCTCCATCGAGTTGCTGCATGGGTTCGGCTGGTTCGGCTGGGGTCCAGGGCCGGGAGGAATGATTCCACGAGCTGCCACATGGGCGTTCATGGCTTGGATGGCGATGTCCTGACCGCGGACCGGAGCGCCATGGGCAACCATCATGTTGCCGTTCTGCTGCAGGAACATGGGAACTCCGCCATTGCTATCTAAAAGAATACTGTATTACTAGTCTACGGAACAAGGTACTTACTTGCCACAATGAACGACTGTCCGTTTTGTTGCACCTGGGTAACACGTTGACCGTTGGGCAGTGAGAAGCCCATCTGCGGCAAGATCGCCTGCGCTTGGCCAGCGGGCTGGCTAACGCCACCGGCCGGAGCTGCGGTGAAGACCGCCCCGGAAGGAAATCCGCGAGGCAGATTCGCCACACCAGGAACATTTCCCTGTTGACCCTGCTGCGAAACGACGATGAACTGCTGTCCTCCAGCTCCGTTGATGGGGAACTGAGAACAGAAATTGAATAAGATAGAAATTAGTGGACTTGAAAGTTGTAAAGGGATTAGACACAGGTGGAAAAAGCATTCATGGACTGTTCTGCTAGTAGATATTAGCAAGGCACACAACAGATAGAAAAAAGCGTTCAAAATACCCCTTGAGACTTTCAACTCGACCACATTTTGTGACTGGACAGGAACGCGAATCACCTGCTGTCGCATGTGCTGCGCGTTTACGGCGTTTGTGTCGCCGCTACCCTGTTGGGATAGCGCGGACGATGAGGCCACAACAACCTGGTGTTGTTGGGTCTGTTTTCCCGGTCCCTCGGAAGATTCCTCGAAAAGTCAGTCATTAAACGTTGTCTCCACGTGGGAAGGCTACAACAAAGCACTTACGGGCATTCCGAATTGATGTCCAGGTTGGTCAGCACGGACGTGGATGATGCGCGCCTGAGGCGGTGGAGGCGCGTAGATGAGGGGAGGATTCTGCTGCGCTCCGTTCATCCGCTGTCCAGGTCGCGAAACGTTTGCTTGGATTTCAGGCCGCGCCATCCGTTTTGGACCCTCCATGTCCACGGCTCCGCTCGCGTTTACCTTGTCGGTCCACTCCTGAAACTCACGTTGATAAAGTGATTGAAACGGAATACGCTCACCTTCTTCAGCTGATGAAGGACATCGATATCGATGTTCTCGTCCAAGAAAGCCTCCTTCACTTGTGACATCACATCATCGATAACGACCTTGTAGATATCCTCCTGTGAACGCAGGACTTTAGTCACAATTCAGCAAAACCGCAACTTACGATTGAATGACCCGAAGTTTGTTGCGCCATCCTTCGCTATCCTGAAAACACCTATTTTATGATCAACTGAAACAACCAGCAACGCAACAGTGGCGCGTTAAACAGTTCACGCACTTCAAACTTAGATTAAGTGGATTATGATACGATATTTTGAAGTGCAAACGAGCGATTTATGGGATGAGAGCGTCCGCTGAATATTGATCAACGCGGGGATGCCCCATCCGCCGTCCTTCAGGAATGACGCACTCCACAAAAATGCCTTTTCGCAATCTTTTCAGCATTCTAGATACGCTGGTGCAAACTACTTATCAATTTAGCTCATAACAGTCCTCAAGCCCTCCGATTCTCAAAATTTCGAAAATGACCGATATGATTTCACGCTATGGCGTTTACGAGCCCGCACCGGAGTGATCCATCCGCTCCTCTGTTCCATCTCTTTCCTGTTTTATTTTGCGTTTCGGGGATGCGAACAACTTACTTCAACAAGCGTACCGCAATTTTCACATGACGTTTCTGAAAAAAGCGGCACAAAGATCCTTACTACGTTCCAAAGAAGCGATCTACAGCGTCATCACGAAATGACGCCCACATTCGTTGGTTGTACATAAGACAGAGCGCACCCTTCACGCGTGTGTTCCCCCTCCACAAACAGGAGAGGACTGATGCAGAGCTGCATTTATATTGCGGAGAGGGGCGATCTTTCGATGCGCAGGTGGAGCGGCCACTACGATAGCGCGGGAGTTCGAACGCGGCACGCGAGAAATAGAAAACAAAAAACCGCATTGCAGAAAACATCGTGGCGGGACCCTTCGGGAATTTCTTACATTGAGCGGAATTTCAAATGCTTTACAGAAGTTGCAGTGATGCAAATGTCGGATTGAGATTCTCTTCTAGAGTTCCGTTCTCATCCAGCCGTTCCTCTGAAGGAGCGAGTTTGCAAAGCACTGTTTTTATGGAACTCTCTTTAGCAGTTCGTAGCTGTATTCAAACCATTGATCTACTAGCGTTTTGACAATTTGAAACAAAATTGATTATGCTCGGGAAATAAATAAGTTTCTATATCACAGAAGGCATGAGTATCATCTCAAAAGGCGGTTAGGAACTGATGGTGCTACTTCCAGGCTTCCCATGGCCGGGGAGATAAGGCTAATTTCCTTCGGTGTGCTGACAACCGTGGTCATCTCCTCCTGATCGACGTAGTGGCGGATGAAGGAAGAGGGGTCATTCGACTTCCGGCAAGGACATACCTTTTCTTCAGATATCATACACTCCAGGTGGACGATGTGACCGCAACTGAAAACAGAATGGTGAGAGAGATGAGCGAGGAACACACTCCCCTGAACAGGAAGCAGGATTGCTCCTTGTCCTCGTGGCAAACGATGCACTCGGTGGAGTGCACCGCGAAAATACCCGTTTCTCGCTCTTCGTTGAGCATTTCGAAGTTCTGGTAGAGTTCCATTTCTTGGCATTTTGCCGTCCCTTCGAGCAAAACTTCTTCGTACTGGCAGGAGTCGAGGATGGATCTAAACGATAATATAAAGCCAAGACCTAAAGTAATATTCTCACGTTATCAGCGACGAAAACATGGAGTACTGGCAGTTAACGAAGGACTTGTGTTCAAACAGGCCACGGACGAGGTTTTCAGCTCCTGTAGAGCCACTTTCCACAATCGAAAGAATGATGGCACTGGCTCGGTCACCCAAATCCTTGTCAGTTGCAATGTCGGGGAACGAGAGAATGTGCTCGAAGAGCTGCAAGTGCCAGTTCCCCCCCGGGCTTCGTTCTGGAGATCGTGACAGAGATCCAAAAGGTCGTCAATTTGCTTTACTGAAACAGATTTCAGTGGAAGAGACATGTTTTTTTCTCTTACCTAAGGTTCTTCGTTCGCTGCTTCCTTCTTTTAGGTTCTGAAAGAGCAATTCGAACGCTCGATCGGGCAGGTTCCGCGCTCTCAGAAGCGTGACAGCACTTTTATTTAGCTTGTGCTCTACGGCGATGTTCAGGCAGAAGTCGCTGGCGGCTGCTAGCGCGATCCAGTAAAGCAGAATCTCATTAAGCAAAAAGTCGAAACCTTCACGGAGCTCTGAATCGGCGATCGACAATTCGTTAGCGGTAACGTAGCCGCTGAAGGCCGAGTTGAACAGTTTCTCGTCGATGGCGTTCTTTCCCGTCAGGGAGAGCACACCACTTTCCATGCTTAAACCATGTTAAAAAAACAAAAAGGAATGACAGCCTACCTCTTTTTTAAACAGTTCCACAATAAATCATAAGGCAAGTTTTTGTGATGCTCAAGAACTCCTTGAAAACGTTCTAGTATAAGCTGGGCAGTTTTTGTGCTGTCGAGAGAATTCAGATCCTGGAACCAGTACACTTATCAAAAAGATATGCGTGCACATACCAAAATAACATTTTTGATGTAAGTCTTGAAGCTCTCCAAATGCTTTCCAGAAATTGTGTCGAGAAGATTTTGAATTACTAAAAATACGTCCTGGGAGCGAATGGACTGGCATCTCCGGTTCCAAGAAGTCAAGTAACAGTGTACTAGTTTGTTGTACTCCTCCTTCTGTGTGTAAATGAAAGCGGCGACTTCAACACTAAAAAAAGAACATTTAAAATGTAAACGGTTCAAATGTGTACTCACTGTGGAAGTTTCAGAGCCATTTGAAGAATGTGGTCGAGGTCGAGTCCATCGACGCAGTTGATAACATCGACGATGCATTGTTCGGTGGAATCCTTAGTGGACCCAACGCTCCACTCGGCCGCAAAAACGCTGTCCACCAGATCCGACACTCGGTGTTTGGGAATGAACAGAAGGTTCTTTTTGAGAACAAGCCCGAGGAAGGACAGGAAATGACAGCAAATAGTCGGATTCTCTTTTCCCATGTCCATAACGAGTGTGTACAGGATGTCAACAATCTGATCAAGACAGTTGTGAGCTGCCAGGACTGAGCTATCGGAGCAGTTGAAAATGGCGTTGAGGAACTGATGGGCATCCAGATGCAACAGAATTCTTAGATTTGCGTATTTTCCAGTGATAGCCCCTCCTTTGCTCTGAACCGCGACGAGGCAGCGGAAAACTTTGAGAGGAACAGTCCTCTGCTCTTCCTCAGTCAAGGCGCCGTTTCCTTGGTAAGGAATTCCGCCGAGGCAGCAGCTAATGTAGAGAAGCAGTTTGTCGCCCAGAGCCATTTCGCAGTCCGACAAAACGTCCTTTTGGCAGAACTGCGAAACGTTTTCAAGCATTTGCTCCAAAGGAAGAAGAAAAGATTTGA
The DNA here is from genome assembly GCA_000757645.3 of Steinernema carpocapsae. NCBI lineage: Eukaryota > Metazoa > Nematoda > Chromadorea > Rhabditida > Steinernematidae > Steinernema > Steinernema carpocapsae. The sequence continues at coordinate 459,296 of AZBU02000003.1, forward strand.
AGGCCTTGTTGTGCAAGAAAATAATTGAATCGTAAAGGTTGTGCTTGTTGCAGAGCGTCATGATTTGATGGAGGTCGAGAGATTCGATCGGAAGGTGCTTCACGGCCGACTCTGAAATGCGAAATGACTTCTGCTTTTAAATTTTTAAGCACAAACCCAGTAAAGGGAGCTGGTTTTCTTGCTCTAGATATGCGATGTAGTCGTGGATTAGCTCTGGAGGAGGGTTTTGCAGTTGTTCGTCTTGGATCGCCTCGTCCATGGCGTCGAAGAACACCGAGCGGGCGATCGGATCTTCCTCGACCTTCGGAAGGACGCTTCGGTAGAGTAAATTGAAGTTTTTTGTGGTTACGGAAGCCCGCATCAGAATGGATATGTGCTTCTAAAGTATGCTTGGTTATACCAGTCTGACGTTGGAATCAGCGTGCCTTGTAATGTTCGTACAGGTCCACCGCGGAGCCCTGTTCTATTCGGTGCATCGTCTTCTCGAGAAGCAGCAGGATCAAGCGCGGAAAGCGCTCGCTGACCATTTTCCGGACTCTAGGCAAACTTTCGCGAAGTGCAATCTTTCCGTTGAAAATGTCCAGAGCGTAAAGAACAGCCGACATAACTTCTCCTCTACAACAAAATTTTAAAGGAAGAGACTTTAGTGTAATGTTACCTTGATTCGAACGCTTCCAGTTGTGAGATCGGGTCTCCAATGCAAACGTGGGTCACTTGAGATCGTCCGAGCACGTAAAGCTGGCCTCCGCACCGAGCAACCGACTGATAGCAAACTCGATCAGAGAGGTGAACCATCGCTTCGGACACATTTCCACCCGTCGAGAGACCCTAAACTTCAAAGATTAACTTAAACTGGCATTCAAGTTAATGAAACCTTGAAAAATGCGCTACCATAAACCAAATGAGCCGAAGAAGCGTCACAACTGTCCACGACAAGTCCTTTTTGCGCGTCGATGAGGATTATGTTCTCCATCGAATCCAGCACAATCAGTTCGAATTCATTGAGGAACTTAATGTTGATTATGTCTCCGACGATCTTCACCGTACGGTAACAGAAGGCCCCAAACGAGCCCCTCCCGCTCCTCGAGAGGTGAAAGAACGAAACTTCGTTTCCTCTCGCCAAGGCGGCAATTATTGCGTCGTTCGCATTCGGAAAATGTTACTATTTAGAGAACTGCACCTAAAACCAACCTGGAGCATGCTGTTCCACTCGAAAAGCGGCGGGCATTTCGGAAAACCAGAATACGGCGTCCCGAAAACAACTTGTTTGGCGGTAGTCAGGATGACCACTTTGGTTAGAGAAACAAGGGCAACCAGCTCATCCCGTATGATATTCATTCGCACCACCTAAACATTGATCCCAATGACATTCACGCCCTCCACAAGTCTCACCTCTCCGTTTGAACCCGAAAATACACAGCGAACTTCTGCGTCGAACGTCGTTCTGCGATATTCGAACACAGATCCTCCGTTGTCGAGAACCAGCAATCTTCGGTCCCTAAGCAATCAAAGTTAGAATTAAAGCGTTTACGATAAATCTTACTTGAGCACAAAATCGAGCTGAATCACTCCTCGCCCGGGCTGCACAGCTTCGCAGGCCTTCTCGTAAATCTTGCCCGTCTTGGTCCCCACGATCCGGACAATTCCTTTGCTCGTTCCGATCGCCAACTTCGACGAATCGCTCGACAACGCGATGCAGGAGATGCTCTCACCTCCGTCGTCCCCTCTGACCGAATTCAGGATTTTCCCGGTCAGGCGGTCGAAGATGAGGACGATCCCCGAAGAACTCCCCACGGCCAGCAGATCTTTCGACACGGCCAAAACGGTGCAATGGATCTTCTGCGAGGTGAGGTAGGTGCTCGTGGGCTCCAGGCGAATCGCTAGAATAGCACAGTCGAGGTGATAACTAGGAGCTGAGGCCGGAATCTGCCCGGAACCCGTTTGGAACGATGAATCATCGTCGAAAGGACTCAAATCGTCGTCGAAGTCGACAATTTCCTAAAGTAAGTTAAGTAGCAGAAGAGACGGCGTTTCGCTTACGTCGGCGAGGATCTCCTCAATCGTTTGCGGGGGGATCGAGATGCTGTCATCGAGCTCGAGCCAGTCGCTGACGCTCTCTTCCGTCGTCCCGATGGAAGACATAGGAGAATCAGCCGACTTCTGAAAACAATTTATATAGCTAAACTAAATGAGTGGAGAAAGAAAATAACATCCACCCAGCATGATTTTAATGTTGAAATGTATAGCAAAACTGAAATACAGTACCTGTTCCTTTGACTGAAAATAGGATCGTGTCAAGGATCCCAAAGACCATCCCAGAGCCATTTTAATAGTATTTACAACGTAAAATTACAATTCCCCAGTTAAAACCGTTATATGTGGTTCAGGCAAATTGTAATGCTTTGCCCCGGGATTTTTCCAATTTTTATTGCATTACTCCCGATAATCTTTTATCGATGAAGAAGTCCCCGAGCCACGAAGCCGATCAGATACTAGGTCTCGGATCCAAACAACCTCCAGTTCCTGTCACGAGAATAATAATATAAACACTTTTATTACATTTAAATACAGGAGGGACGCAGTTTCAAACTTCGCTGTTAGCGTTGCTGTTCAGCGCCGAAGCGACTTCTTCGTCGTTCAACTCGTTTTCGTTCTCGACCTCGTTTTCGTTTTCTTCAGCTGGAGTCCTAAATCCTCTGAAACCAAGAGGTTTAGTCATAGGATTGAATAAGTTCTTACTCGGACTGAGTGGGAACTTCTGGAGGTTCTGATCGTTGCCAAGCTGGCACGGAGGGCTTCGGAGGAATAGGAATAGCTGCGAACTGGTTCTGGTTAAGCATCAGAGACTTAAGAGTGATGATCTCGGATTGGATCGTGCGCAAGTCATCATCTAAAACATAAGTGGTGCATATAATCTTAAAGAGAAATTGCAAAACGCTTGATAATTGTGAGAGTCAAAAAGGTTCCCACCTCTCGAATTGTTCGGCTGCACAATATTTTTTCGAATTTCATTGCGGAACGATTCGTTGAGTTGTTGCTCCTGGTGGATTGTGTCCATAACGAATTTAAGCGAATTCTGCACCTCCAGAAGCTAAAGGCAGGCATAAAACTAGCAGCTTTAACCATTTATGAGTACCTGTTGCTGTTCTCGTCGACTCTCTTCGGTGACCGGGTCGGGGATTCCAAAAAATTTCGGCAGCACCCACGTCCTCATGGCTTTGTATCCTGCGTAAGACACTCCGCCAATGATAATGGCGGCGTTGGCAAAAGCCAGAATATTCCCCATGGGGCCTCGCGCAGGCGGAGGAGGCAGCATCGGGACGCCCATCGGCGCGGGAGCCGAATCCATTGGCGGCACTTTGCGGAGTGCTTCGTTGATCTCCGCGTCCGTGAGGCCCTTGTTCCTCAGGAAGTCCAACTGCTCCGCCATGGGAGATTGCCTGATCTTGGGCGTCGAGAAGAATCTCACGGCGGCGTCGACCATCTCTCCGCGGATCGGGGCATCTTGGGTCGACGAGGTTTGCGGCTGCACCGACTCGGGGTTCTGCTCGACTGACATAATCTAAACAAAGTCGGCTGTAACTTAATCCGAAATCGGTCGAGAACGAAAATAAACAGAAAATCAATGCAGAAACAAAGCAATGCGGAAAACCCGAAGAAGGACGATTGAAGAGGGAATCTGCGGCGGTCGGCGCGTGCGACAACAAACTACAAGAAATGTAGCGACCGGCTGAGAACGCCGAGCGAGGAGCGAGTGCACTGGAGTGTAGTTTGAAGGTCGCTTTACTTGCATGCACGTGCTCCCTCTTCCACAAACGGATTTCAACGTGAGCAGTGGAAATGGAAAGGAAAGAAGTTTATGGATAAATTCTTGTGACCAGCACCATGAGCAATAAATGCAACCCGTCTGAAACCTACTTTTGTTGCCGACAACACAAACATTTCAACGAAGGCACATCGCGTGGCGTCCGCCGTCCACCGGAAGAGAGATTCCCGTAATGAACGAAGCGGCTTTAGAGGCCAGAAAGGCGACAGCGTGGGCCACTTCGGAAGCGTTTTCTACGCGTCCCAGAGCGTGGGTGCTCTTACTGTGCTCCAGGTAAGCGGCGTAAGCGTCGGCGTCGAGTCCTCCACGTTTGTGCAGCTCCGTAATCGTGACGCCAGGACTAAAATTAATTTTAAAGGAGCAGCTGGAGAAGGGTGGCATACTTAATCGCGTTGACTCGAACATTCTTTGAAGCAAGCTCGAGAGCGATGCATCTGGTGAACTGATCCACACCCGCCTTAGAAATGTTGTAGGGGAGCACTCCGGAAAACTAAAATTAATGATGAAAAGGGAACGAATGATCGAAACTGAACTCACAGATCTGATTCCATTGACGCTCGAACTGTTTACAACAGCGCCCTTCGAAGCGCCTTTTTCACAAGTTGTTCGACCTCACCGGTCTGTAATAAATTAATGTAGAATGGATTCATTTAACGCTAATCTCACTGCGATGGTTTCGAATTTCCATTTCCAGTTAGGCCAAAGCATCTATATCCTTCTGCCGGTCAAAATCAACGAAGCGCCGTGCAGTTTCTCGTCCGATTCCAGAAGAAGCGCTTGAAAGGAAACTAAAACTCGAGGAAAATAACCTCCGACGCACCTGTGATCAATGCCACCTTGCCTGCTAGAGAAATCATTCCATTCTTTATCTGAAAAATATGTATTTAACGATTCGAAAACAAGCATCAGAGTTCCATCAGCTGACGCGGCTCTTCGCTCCGTCGGCAGTGGAACGAACGACGTGGGAATACGACCGTCCGAACGCGGGGCGACTCCTGTCGCGATTACACTGCGCGTGGGCCTTGCCTGAGGATCATTTGCTTTACACGCATTGCTCGCCGTTTTCTGATTTTCTCGCCCTCCGCGAAGACTGATCGGATTCTTGCGAGTTTTTGACTGTTTCGGCAATTTCTGCGTACCACGTGAATTCAGGCTTCTTTTTCCTTGCGAATGCCGTCAATCTGATATAAGAAACGACCTGCTTTAAAGATAAAAGTTAATTTAAGACGAACAATATTTCCAATTTTGAATTATGTCTTGAAAGCTTTCGTCACTATTGCTCTCACCTTTTCTTTCCTATTATCCATCCTGTAACATTCTCGGATTAAGCGTGTGCGTAGAGCTAGCTATCCACCTTGTCAGATCAGGAATCATTGCCGCGATTCAGTTTTCAGATTGTCCTTTCGGAGACTAATTCTTCAATTTATTTCAGTTTCATCCTCAACCTGGATATAAGACATAGGAAAGCTAAACTTAAAAGCTAGCTATCCACCTTGTCAAATCAGCACTTCCCAGAAATAATCATGGTAAGAATTCTGACAGTTTAGATAGACTTCTAACCCACGCGTTGTTAAGGCCGCTGCTCCCATCAAGTCTGAGAAGCCCGTCGTCGCCGACGAGGTCGAACACCGCATCCGCATCACTCTGACCTCCCAGAACGTTGCCTCGCTCGAGAAAGGTGAGTTAAGGTCTTCCAGGATCTGTTTCCAACCCAATTTCAGTTTGCGAGCAGCTCATCGCTGGAGCCAAGGACAAGCACCTCGTCGTCAAGGGCCCCGTCCGCATGCCCACCAAGGTCCTCCGCATCACCACCCGCAAGACCCCTTGCGGAGAGGGATCCAAGACTTGGGATCGCTTCCAGGTTAGCTTCTGTCGTACTTCTGCCCTCCTTAACCCAAGTTTGTAGATGCGTATCCACAAGCGCCTCATCAACATGCACAGCCCCAGCGACGTGCTCAAGCAGATCACCAGCATCTCCATCGAGCCGGGAGTAGATGTTGAAGTCACTATCGCTGACTCCAACTAAGAACACGGCTATGCGGTGCGGTATCTGCCGCAGGCAATCCTCTTGTTGTTGTTATTCAGATGCCGCGTAAAGTTATCCCTTTAACTCATTTGTTTCGTTGCGTCTTCATTAAACGTTTAAGGAAGTTGCAGGAAGCTTACTTACGTTACAGATTCCAGAAGGTAGGGTTGTCGTGTTTTCTGAGAAAAGTATAAGCTTGTGCTTTAAAGACATTTTCCGAAAGAACACAAGGATCATTGCGGATTTGATAGGAATGGATAATAATTCAAAACCTGAAAATAACTTTAAAAATTCTTGAAACATCACAACAGACTAAAGGGTTACGAAGGGCCACCTTAGGCGAAGAGCCAACGTAGTTGGCGATTCGGCAAACGGGTATGTTTGTGTGTGTACCCAATATCCGCGGTTTTTTCATTTTGACCAGAGACCACCGAGGGGACCGGTTGGAATTTCGAGACCGACCGCTCCTCCCATTATGGTTAACATGAAGTCAGATGCCAACCAGTTGGTACTCACTCCACACAAACCTTTATTTTCAACTTTTCCCAAATTGTGGAGCGGTTGGAATTAACCACGCGCTCTTGATTCCATGCACTCAACCTGCAAATTTCCATGTGACAGCTCCAGATGTGAAACGTTTGTTTCCAGACAATCCGATGATCTCTGACCAAAATCTTTCAAAACTAACATCTCCAACAAATATCCTATCGATACATGTAAACCCCAGGCCATTAGAAAATTGGCTTCATAATTCGAAGCTCTCAAGAAGACTTCTCCTCCCTCGCTACATTTCCTCCTGACTCCCACTTCCTTCCGATTCGTCTGAAGGACAATCCTTCCATTCCCCTTTCACTCTTTACTCCGCCATTTCACGAGACATTTTTGATTTCCAGGTGCAGCGACATTTTCTAGAATAGTACATTCTAAAACTTTTCTGTGTAATTCTTCTTCTGAGGACGTCTCTTAATCAGTGAAATAAGCGTAGATGCCATTTAGTCAGTAATTATAACTGCGATCCTTCTTTCGCTATTTCCTTGTATCTCTGAACAAACTTGAAGTTCTTATTTTTTCGTTAGAGTACACAAAACGGGCCCAAAACATTGATTTACAACGTGTTGTGCAGCGTAGGTGAATGCATCTCCACTTCCTATCCGGAGCCCCTTGGCGTCATTTTCGTGTTGTTTCGTCATTCGAGGGCCTAGGCCGACCCGAATAACACTTTAATCGCAAACGTTTTGCCGACGTCGTTGTCAGAGGGCCGGAAGTCGCGCAAATCGGTCGTCAAGAAGGAAAGCGTCGCGCGGAGAGGGTCGAGACAACCTCCTCCATCCACTTTCGGAAATGTTCACAGAAAGGAAGAAACTCTTCCACTCGCACGCCGTCATGACCACCGCTCTCATCCATATGGAGAACAAGCTCATCTATGAAAACAGGTGAGCTTAGGCCTTAAAAGCTTTGTGAATATCGGTAAGTACAACCTCCCAACGTATCATTTTTTCCTGAAATGTGTTTATTTTTTAAAAAAGTTTCAAAAGTTTTTTTATTGAAGATTTAAACCTGAGTAATTGTAAAACTTAAGCTAAAACAAACCTCTAAGCTCACTTAAGACTCATTTGATAGTGATTAAGACAAGGTGACTTGTACGTCTCCAAATTATTTCTTATCATTAGAAGGGAAAGCCGAGTTTTCGCGTTTTCCGGCCATTATGTTCGCGTTTGGCTCCGGGTCGGACGGTGTCTGCCTGCATGGTTGTACCCCAAACAGAGGTGGTCATAGAGACGCCGAGTGACACAAGTGGCACGTCGCTTTTGAATCCTGAAAGGAGGGATAATTAGGACCGGAGCTAAGCAGCATTGTCATTTTTCTTGCGGTGCCAGGTAATCGCAGTCGGTCTAGTTCTGATTGTTCGCTAAAAGCGTTTTCTTAGCAGCGGTTTGGAAGTCGTCTTTCTCATTTAAGAACAAGTTTGGGTATTTTTCGGAGTTGGACATGAACTCGCGTAAGTGGCTGTACATAGAACCAACTATTTCTGAATTTTCAAAGTTTTGAAGGAGTTATGAATTAATGATAGAAGGTTCAGTTTACTGCCACAAACAATTTTTTTGCAAGTACTAATTCGATACGAATGCAATTTAAAGCATCTTCTTTTTTCCTAATACGCCAAGATGGCTCCCCAAACGCGTTTAAATGCTTACACTCATTTCTGTTCAGATTCCATTAACATTGCTTACAAATACGGACACAAATGGGTCGCCCCGCGTGCAAACTAACCATTTCAAAATATGTCGAATAATTAAGAGATGCTTATAAACACATCCTCCGGGAGGGACAAACAACATGCGCCGCCTGAAATCAAATTGAAGAAACTAAGTGGCACGGCGTGTCCGTTTCTATGGTAACACTGCGGCCGCGAGGGAGTGGCGAATCGATGCAACTCAAGTTGGCCTGGGTTGGCCGTTCTATGCGACACTTGACTTTCCTTAATAACTCGTTTTTCAGCCAGCTCGTTCGACGAAAGCCTTGCGCAATGGAAAAGTACGAGAAGCTCGGGAAGATTGGAGAAGGATCGTACGGAGTCGTTTTTAAGTGCCGCCACAAAGAGACCGGAAATCTCGTGGCGATCAAGAAATTTGTGGAGACCGAGGACGATCCCGCGATCAAGAAGATCGCTTTGCGGGAAATTCGGATGCTGAAAGTTAGTTTGCAGCTGTGTTCGATCGAACTAATCGGGATTTCAGCAACTTCGTCATGCTAATCTTGTGACGCTGATAGAGGTATTTCGGCGGAATCGGAAACTTCATCTTGTGTTTGAACATTGCGAAAGAACTGTTCTGGACGATCTGGAGAAATATCCAAAAGGGTATGTTTTGTGGCGTCTCATTCTACCATATTGATTTTTATCAAACCTTGATGTCCTTAAAACAGTTGATATGTACTTATATAACCTTTTAGAGTGCCCGAAGTATTGACAAAGAAAACGGTTCATCAGCTCCTGCAAGCAGTCAACTTTTGTCATCTCCACAATTGCATTCACAGAGACGTAATTTCAAATCCTAGTTTCTTTGCGTCTATTTAAAAAATTTAGGTTAAACCAGAGAACATTTTGCTGACTAAGAACGACGTGGTGAAGCTGGCAGATTTTGGATTTGCTCGGATCCTAAGCGCCAACGACAACTACACGGTACGTTCGGGTTTAACGTACCAGTAACTTTTGATTAATTGCAGGATTACGTGGCAACAAGGTGGTATCGTAGTCCCGGTCAGTAAAACGCTAATCAGCATTAAAATCAACCAATATTTTAGAACTTCTTGTCGGCGACACCCAATACGGACCTCCGGTAGACGTTTGGGCGGTTGGGTGTGTTTTGGCCGAGCTGATTACAGGCGAGGCACTCTGGCCGGGAAGGTCGGACGTCGATCAACTCTATCTCATTCGAAAGACAATGGGTAATCTTGTATTTAAAACATGTTTTATTCGAATTCCAGGAGAGCTCTTGCCTCGGCACATGCAAATCTTCCGATCGAACCAATTTTTTTACGGCCTGAGCATACCAGATCCAGATGTGATACAGGAGCTCTCATCGAAACTGCCAAATGCTTCGCCTGTTGTGATCGACTTTTTATACGTAGTCTTCAATTATATTTGATTGAAGTTCGGAGGGCTGTTTTAGAAATGTTTCGATACAAACCCGGAAAAGCGCTGGTCCTGCGCGGAACTACTAAATCACGACTATTTCCACGGATTCACGTTTCGTGTGCCACCAGAAGATCCCTCAACTTCCAACTCCAAACGAGTGAGTTCTTTTCAGTGCGCACTATTTATCCTTCATGATTTCAGAATGCAGTAAATTACCTTCCGTACCTCAATAATGAAACTCGACAGCCAACAAAACCACAGGGAAATGCCGGGAACAATACCAACCGTTCATACTTGCCTTCAATAGGATGAGATGTGGACGGAAATTGTTGTTGGCCAGGCTATTTAAGCAATAAGAACTCAATTGTTTCTGTAATCCATGACAATAAACAGAAATTCGATTGATGTTTGTTTTCTCTTGTAAATCAAGCTAATTCACTTTTAAAAAGTGGCAGATGTGCCCAGCCAAACAAAACCACAGTAAAAAAATCAAATTGAAACAAATGTTTACTCAGATTTCAAAAGTTTTTGAGGCAAAGCGTTTTTAAAGCGAAATGAACGGAGGAATGTTGGTTATTGTGAAAAGTGTTCAGGTTAGACGTAACTTTCCGAACTGAGTTAACAAATAAGACATTTCAAATCTCACCAAACCACCTGTAAAATTGAGATTTCTAATGTTGTTTCGCACTGATCAGTTACACTGTAGTTGGGTGGTTTATGTGGTCGTTTCAGGTTTATCGTTTGAAGTGGCAATCCCATTTGTCCTGTTTTTAACAGTTTCTATATTTCGCTTTATATCACCAGACTCCTGTCGTGCTTCTGTTGTCGGCGCTTTTTGCCACTAACTGGGTTTCAACTGACTCGTTCATCTGTTAATATACGACTCAGCATCTATTCTTCCGCGGAAGAGTGTGGAATGAGTGTGGGTCGGGGCGTGGCCAACTGCCAAATATTCGTCGCGGTCGACTTCTGCCGCGCGACTTCTAGGCGAGTATTACTTACCTAATTATTCAGCATTCAGCAGAGCCCTTTCTCTGTTCTTTCACTTGTCGATAATGTTTCAAAGGGTCTGTGACAAACGGCTTGCAATAACAGAACATTGTGTGTGCTGTTTCGTGTGTCTGTGTGCCATCGAAGTGCTATTTCGAGGTTACCCTCTATCAGCTGTGAAGATTAATGGCTCCGTTGCTTTCGGCTGAAAGGTGCATTCGCGCATCCACTTCATTTGCATTTATTCTTACGCCTCATCAAGCACATTATTGAAGAGACGAGTCCGTTTTTTGGCGTGGGATTGCAACTCTTTACCAGAAACCACTTGTCGCTTTTCTACCTCAGACGCAACGCCACTAAAAGTACTGCTGAGTTTGAAAGTGTGCTTGGTGATATCCAGCCCAAACCATCGCGTCCATCTTTATGCTTTACGCAAGCAGAAAGTTTTTTTCCAATTTCCGACTTTCTCGTAAATCGATTGTTTCAGGGGTTAACTAAAAGTGGGGCGAGAGTTATGGATTAGCAGGTCACCCCGAAATGAATATTCTGGGACAAAGGCCTTTTCCACACTCCTTTCATGTTTAATTAATGAATATCGTGTTTGTATGAAGACCCTTTTCAGTAGTTTTAATAGATAATGTACCAAGTGCAGTGATCAAAACAGATTTGCTGAATTTGACATCGATTCTAAAATTGAGTCTGTTTAGAAATGCGCGAAAACTGGGAATTTTTTGCCGCGGGCACAGTAATGTTTATGTGTTTTGAAAACTCGATTGCATTGAGGTCCATCATGTAAGTCACACAATAGTGATTGAACAATTGTAGGTCCTTTCTGTATGTTTTAACTGTTCAACTAGATCCTGTTCTTAATTTTTAATTTCCACCGTAATTCAAAATGAAAACTGAAACACTTTGCATTGTAGTCGAATTCGTCACCAGAATCACAAGGTTCCCCGTTCATGAAACGACTTCCGTCGATATTCATGTTTGACCCCGAGCAACTTCGCTTTGCTTCGTCGTAATAGTCGGCAAAACTCCTCCTCAGGCGCTTTGTTTTTCTCCTCAATTACTCTACGACTTTGGGAAATTGTCGTCGTCGTGGACCATCGTCGTTCCCTTTCGCGATATGCCTAATCATTTCCGCAATTAAAACACATTTCGACTCTGGCAGCGCCGTGCGGCGAACGTTGTAGGGTTTGCGGCGATTGACTATTTATTATGTATTCGGCGCGTTTGTTTTCGCGCGCACCGATTGCGCGCACGATTTGTGATTAATTGGATTCGAATCGCGGCCAAAATTATGATTTAATGCAATTCGAGTGTCCCTGGAGACCGTCATCGTCGTGTGGCTCTCGAGCACCGTAACCGCTGAAGACCGAAGTTGAAGGAGTGTCGGAATGCTGTAAATGAGCGCTCGTTTTCCTGCAAATGTCACATGCCTCGTGTCACACTTGTCTTCTGCCTTCTTTGGACACTTTTCGGGAATCCAGGTGAGTGCTATCTGGGACCCGCGAGAGCTCGAGAGTAATTGACACTGTTTACTTATACTTATGCGCGGAGACGGCTTAATCGCCAAATGCAAAGGGCTATTTGGCCGGACTAGAGGCTAATGATCGAATGTCGTGCGCAAAGGTAATCCGAAGCGCCGAAATGCTGAACGGTCGATTAAAAGCGGATGCATAGAGAAGAGGCGGTGGAGCTACGCGGGATTCTCTTGAATAATTCACCCTTCACTCGTTTCAGTGAAAACCCTCTTCTGCATAGACGGGATCGACTGCGATTACGGCTGCGGAGAATGCGAAGGAGTCGCTTGTCTTAAGATTATACGGTAATCGAGCTGAATCGTTTGAAATTTGCATTTAAATTGGAGAAAAGAGGCTTAAAGCGCCAATCGTGAAAGCTAAAAATAAAATTGGCCGAAAAGAGGACCAAGTAAGTAATGAAATCGTTTGAATTTTTTTTTGATAACGAAACTTTGTGGAGTAGGGAAGAGGCATTTATATAGTGTTCCTGGCAAAGGCTAGTCATTTCAGTCCCGCCATCTCTTCCGGCATGCCAGGTCACTTAGGCCAGCATGAGTCCATAGCTCGAACCTGCCTCCCCTACGACACACGCAGCAACCTGGACCTCGAACCAGCCGGATGCCGGACGAACATGGCCAACGGCCAGAAGATCTGCATCTGCTACAACGGCGACTACTGCAACGCCGCTTCCTCGCTCAGCGCTTTCAGAATCCGTCTCCAGATTGCCTTCCTCCTAGCCATCGTCTTCATCATTCGTTGACCCTTCGGTGAAGCATCAATAAGGACCTTGTTCTCACATGTTGCCGAGCGTTTTCTGCCAGTGTCGAGTCGGAGGCGCCATTAATTAATAAGCAAATTGTTCTAGCGGAATAAATAAAAACGAAATAATGAATTTTTAACACCCGATGCGAGGGACAAGTGGCGATGACAAGTTGTTGTCGCTCTTCCCACGAGAGACAATCGATTTCCGCTTCGGAACCCCTTACTGGAGAAAATACGAGAGAGCGAAACTAGGGAAAAGGTTAATTAGTTGGTGGTAGGGGACCGTAATTAGATTTCCAACGTCCAATTTTAATATTTAATTAAGCAGGCTACGATTCCCCGGGGTCGCACAGCGAAAACGGAATGCCGAGACGGGATGATCAAGAAACTATCACAACATTATTACAAGCGCCATAAAACAAAGCAGAACGTTGGGTCGCAGTTGATCTTTTGGTGCATTTTGAAACATATCAAAACATTCTTTACAAATGGTTTCCTATGTTAAAGAGTGAGCTTCTGTAAAAATCACAAAATTACTAGCGGACGTTTCCTTATTTTAATTATTTTACAGAACCACTCAACCGCTGTCAGTGATCGCTGTCCTTGATTTCCTTGATTTTTACAATGTTCGAAGGCCGAAAAAGTTAATCCGTTTTCCGATTGAAACACCAATTTATTATGGTACTTTGTAATTTAACTACTTGACAACAAAAGATTTCTTTGACAGCAGAAACGACGTATCTATTGTCATTTGTCGCTGTTGGCAGTTCTTTTTAATATTCCAAATACAAATACAGCGCCTCTCAAGACATTGTTATCCGCTTTTTAAGTGATAAATCAGACACATTAATGAGATGGTCCCCGTCGGTATCTAGCGAGTAAGTTTTAGTTACCGACACATTTTGTGCGTTTACAACACCGTAGCGTTAAACCCGGCTGATTACACTGGCTCCTTTGATCTTTCCGCATTGAAGAGTCTGTTTCTCACCGTTTATGAATTGGACTTCAACTATTGAATTTCACCTGTAAATAAAGAATTCAAAGTTTTTACGTTTTTAGTTATTTGAGAGCATGAACCTGCTCGTGGAGACTCTTCTCTCATTCTTGCTGCTTCTCTCCAATTCGTTTGTCTTTGTTGCAATCATCTCCTCGCGAATCTTGCGTAAAAATTCAACTTTCATCTTAATTTCTGCTCTTTTCTTTTTGGATATCTTAGCACTGCTAATTACTCTTACTTACAGTATCCCTTCTGCTTTTATTGGATGGATATTATACGGTAATAAGTCACCAACGACCATACAGAAAGCTTATAAAAAGCATTTAGGCAGTCCTTATGATCTTTGGCTAGTAGTTGCCTTATCATTCATGTGGTTTGGTAGTATTCTCCTGCTGCCAACGGTCGCTCTCTTCAACGCCATTGCAAATTACTTTCTAATCCAATTCAGAAATCTGAAAACAAATCATTCAAAGGCCATTTTGTCAATCGCTGTGTTAATTTCTCTTTTCCTCAGCGTACCCCTTTTCTTCTCTTGTTGTGGTTTTAGATTTTATCTTCACGGTCATTTTTGGGCGTTTGACCATTCGAAGAAGACCACTTTCATTTACCAGAACTTCAATCTTGGTCTTCAGGTAAATTTAGACTAAATTTCAAAGGGAAATATGTTTTCAGGGTGTGTGTTGGAACGTTCTCAACGTTTTAATTATTGTTAAGCTATCAAAAATCGCAAAAATATAATGGCCAGCGACTAAAGAAGGAACAAACAGTGTGGCCCGAAAGACATCGCAGTTCAAATTCGCCATAGAACCCAAACCCTCGTTTAGCTTCCTGCTTCTCAATCTTCTCTTCTTCGGTTCCACGATCATTTTGAACACCACCGCGTAGTAAGTGGACCTCCAACCTCCTTTCTCAATTAACCCGTTCCAGCTGATGTTCTTTCGAAATTATCAACGACTTATTCGCAATTGCGGTGTTCCTTATTCACGGCAAATGCCTTTCGTATGTAATTTTCGAGCGGCTTTTCGAAAAGTGCTTTGAACGGCCATTTAGGCGATTCGGCATGCTATTCGATGATTGCTTGTGGCGGCGATGATATTCTTGCTCAGCGGTGCTAAACGGCTGGGAGTGGATCCCGTTTCGGGAAGTGAGAGCAATACCGTAACCAATGCAACTTTTATTTCATTGTTCGCCCTCTACTTCGCGTCTTTTTCCTTTTCCTTCGCTTCTTTTCCCTGGCTTTTCTTCTCCTTCAAAAGTGTTTTTACGTCGCGTCGATGCAAAATTGAATCTTTTGTCAGCGCTTCGATTGCCGCCGTCGCGACCGCCTCTTGACGGCGGATTTGAAGCGCTTCTCGATATTGCACTGAAATTCGTCCAGAATGGGAGAACTTGAATAAATGGCAACCGTAACCTACTCGAATGAATTATGATGAGGCCACCCCATGCAATTGACCAAAACCACCCCACAAAAAGGAATGTGATCGTGAAGAACTGGCTAATCCCAACCAGAAAGTTTACGATTAGGGTGACCAGTTTCCGGCCTTCCTTGAAGTTTATTCTTGGTTGGCCCATGCAGAGAGCGCTGAACCCGCTAATTATAGTCCCTGAAATATCATTTTCTCAGTGACCGGGAGCATGTTCGTACCAGAGCCAGGGAGAATAATATTGAGCACCAAACAGAGGATCGCCGCCTAAAAACTGGTCAATTTCGGATAAGCACAAAAACAAGAATTACAGGAACAGGCAGAAAAGGGATCGCCTCATGCATAATCGTGATGTCGTTGGTGTTCAGATGCACTTTGTCGCCATTTCGCTGCTCTTTCGCAGCTTGCGCTTCTTCCTGGGCGGCCAAAACGATTCCGGTGATGTTGAATGCCGATGGCTGCTGAATAAATACCGTAACCAACTGAGGGCAAGAAGCCCAAAACTGACTTGTTCCTTAACTTGAATGATACCCTCACTCCGGCCATATTCCAGGACCTTCGGTATGGATTTCTGGACCAGCTTCCAGCCTCGCTCCTTCTCTACCAATGACTCCATAAGGGAACGTTTGGACTGCGGCGGAACACAGCCACTTTACACAGCACTCCACAACAACTCCGTGAAAGAAAAACCACCACCGAACCTTATGAACCCTAGGACAATACCCCCAAGGAGTGCAACACAAAAGCGAGAAAAAGGAAAGAAAAAGCTGACCATTTTCGTGGCTTCTATTCGAGAAACTGCGCACTAAAATTGAGATTAGAAAGAGCAGAAAGCAACGAAGCAAGGGTATCTCTAAAGGGCACTGAGAAGAAGCGTACCTGTCATAAAAATAGAAACTTCGTCGGCTAGAGATTGAATCATTTTTTGCAAGAAAATACAAACAATCTGAGTGGAGAGGAACACCAGTATCGGCAGGAGAAATATCCACAGCGGGGGAAGTAGAATGCATCGATTTTAGCAGATAATTGAGTTGCGGCGCCTAAAAATAAGGTGAATAGCGATTATGGAGGAACACGGGAGTTCACATACTGAAGTAACACGCATTTGCCTGACAGCTCCGAAACGCCGTTCTCGGGCAGCCTATACACGAGCTCTTCGGATGCCCGCACCGTTCCTAATTCACGCAGCTGGGCATTTGATCGGCAGAGGGCTTCGATACTCCACACTCCGGGGTACCTAAATATGCATAAAATGAATTTACGCAGGAATCGTCGCACTCACCTGCTTTTTCCTTGGATCCCAAACACAAATGCTTCGCATGCGTCCTCGTTGTAAGGGACAGTGGCGGACTCCTTCAAACCCTTGAACGTCGCACTGACTGTCAGCTAAACCTCTAAACTTCAATACCCGTTGAACGAACACTGAAAAAACCTACCGCGCCCACGCAAAGACACCAATGCGACTTGGTTCCGCTGTGGAATCCCGGTTCTCCGTTCTTCTCGCAGTCGTACGGGATCAAGATCGCTTCCGCATCGCAATTTGTGATCTGGATCAAACGCTTAGTCGAGGGAAATTCGATCACTTTGGCTTGAATCGTTTCGCACACGATGTTTGCTAAATCGGCCAACCAAAAGGCTGAAATCGCCCCATAAGCGTCGACTCGATCGATGTTCTCACTTACGTGAGAACATTTCGCCGTTATTCGTGAATTCGCACTCCTTAGCAGCCACAAAAACAGTGTCCACAGTGTATCTGTCCTCGCCGAGCATGCGAAGGCCGTTCACCAAAGCTACCAAACCACACCTGCAAATCCACGATTTCACGTCAATTCTTGCAAAGTCCAACTCACTGAGGTCCATGCTGGAGAAGCAAATCGAAGTAGAGTCGAAGTCGGTAGCGGCCGCCGGGCAAAGATTCGTCTTCAGTGGAGGAACACTTGGAGTTGCTGATCGCGAACGAAATGCGCGAGTACAGCGGGATGGAGAGGTTGCTGCCCGAATCCATGGAAAAGGCTGGGAATGCACCTGAAACGGGGACGAAACCAGATGACACGCGGAGGAGAGGAAAATAGCGGCCGCAGAATTCGCGAGATTTCGGAAAACGCGGCAGCGGATCGGCGAAGGAAAGAGAAAAGGAAGCTTCGACAGCCCGAACGTCCGACTTTTCAGATCGCGTTGTGATCGTCAACGCGAGCGAGAAAAGTCCGCGTCGAATCCCGCATTGGAAGAGAGGAAAAGATGTCGTGTTCGGGGTCCGGGCGACGCTCGGGAAGCGGGACGCAGCTCTTCGGATCTGCGAAGATCGATTTCTACTGCCGACCGGGCCGAAGGAATGCTCGGCTGCTGAGGATTCGATTGTTTGTGGCTTGATCAATTGATCATTTTTGAATGCGAAAGCCCAGCGTAGCTCGCGGAAATGTCATTAATTTATGCTTGTATTTTCTCTGTTTCACAGGAATGTCCATTTTTATCGCCATTCGTTTTGGTATTTTGATTGTCCAAACTTCGATAGGCGATGTTTAGTTTTTTTTAGTGATGTTTAACAATCGGTGATTTCAGGGCTTAAAAATGAATCGATCTGTTGTGTATGCTACCATAGAAACTCCTAGAACGTGTACGCCCAGAAAGAAGGTAACTGATTGCAGTGGTCCCCGTCCTTATCTGTTAACTTATTTTCAGGTCCAATCTGAGCCTCGACCTTCCGGCTATTACGGATTCTTCGACAGCGACAGTGAATCGGAGCCCTCTTTGGCGGACCAGATGAGGTGGACTTCGGACTTTCGAGGTTCAGTTTTTATCTCGTGTTTTCAGAACGTTGAATATAAAACGGATCCACGAATTCAATTCAGTAGAATTCAACCGTTCTTTGAAGCTGACCAAACAAGCCAAGGACTTGGACAAATTCAACATCGAGCTAAAGGACGCTCAGCTGGTTTCTTCGGCGGAAGCTCGTCAGCGATTCGAAGAATCGGTCAGGAAGTATTACAGATGGAGATCGTATGAGAAGAAAAAATCTCAAGAAGAACAAAAGAAGCTTGATGAGCTGCTGAGGGCTGCTGCCAATGTTCCAATGGACACTGGATTAAAGGATTACGAGTCCCCAGAACGATACACTTCTTTGGAAGCTTACTTGGAATACCTCAACGCCGTTCATGAATCCTCGTTCACGATAGTGTAGGAATGTGTTAGTCGATCCCAATAACCGAATTTCAAATTCAGGGAACACTCCATGCTCATGGACGACGGTCTGTGTTTCGAAGAAAAGGAAAACGACATTGAAATTGACAACAGTGAGTTAAAATTTCTGAAACAGGCTGAAACGGAGATTTGTAGTTCTTCTGAAGGCATGTAGTCCGGAGGTGAAGCCGAAACAAACAACAGCTTCCGTGTTGACATCCACGCTCACTCCGATCTCTTTCACGTCCAAGCCGGCCCAACCCAAGACGGCTTTCAGCTCGTTCAATGCTAATAATCCAAAATCGAGTTTGTTCAGTGGGTAGCGGCACCTGAACGCCGTTGCTAAAAAGGGATTTTCAGGCACACATTCTCCGGTTCCCATCAAACCAGAACTTTGCCCTACAGCATCTACATCCATGGGTTCATCGAGCCTCTTCAACACTGTCACCTCCAATACTGGTACTTCTCGTTTTGGTAAGGCGGGTGTAACGACTACCGTGCAACTTTTAGGTGCGTTCAAACTATACAAATAAGAACGTTATTATTTTAGCCAGTTCTTCCATTTTTGGATCTAACAAATCCCTTTCTCCCTTTTCAACGCAGCTCCCAGCTCGATCTAGGTGACCGCGACAACAAAAACGCTGCCAATGATACCGAAATTAGGCTCTTTGTTTTCAAAGCTCCCAGAAGTCCAGAGTTAAAAAATGTGGGTACAGCTTGTGACGCTTTTGATAAGTTAAAGTTAGTTATAGCAACCAACCGATCGACAAACCGAAGCCGAGTGTGCCGGTTCCTGCACAATCTTCCGCTGGCCGCCGCATAATACTCTTTTCCGATCCCGCTTCGAAATTCAAATCCTTTGAAGTCGAACTCAAAAAGAAAATAACGGACTTCGCTGAAGTTATGCAGGTTTACAACCGCCAACGGCTTTTAAACCATAAATCCTTCAGGTGAAGTTGCTCTCTGCGGCCAAACGTTGGCTTCGAGAGAAGATTACCGTAACCATGCAGCACTCATCGGTTGCGAAGAAAATTGCCAATTGTGTGGTCACCTTCACCGAAGCGTTCGAAAGCGGATATTTGGACGATTTTGACGAGGCCATAGATCTAAGCTCCGATCCTAACTTTGATCTGGAGAAGTTTCAGTTGTGGCTTCAGTACCACGTAATCTCCGTGTACATGGTAAATTATCGATTCTTGAAGACCACTCAATCCTCTTTAAGACACAACTCAACGAAGATTCCGCTTTATACGAAGCGGTTTTGAATTCGCTTGCGATGCTAGTGAAAGAATGGCCACAAGCTGTCGATATCATCAGTACGAAACTCTTCGAGCTATCCTTCATCCTTCGATCCAATTACGAAGGACTGTAAGTTTGAATCCGTTCGGTCCCTCAGTAACATTGTCCCAGAGAGTCCTTGATTGCGTCCGGGCGCAAATCGGGGCGTGAAATCATCTTCTGCGAAGCTGCCTACATCCGCCTGTTCCTCCAAATTCAGCTGATCCCTAAACAAAACGAGTCGAGTAGCTCTTCGGTTTTTATACGCGAGATGCTCGCGGAATTCGTCGAATCCACTCCAGTTCCGGTGATCACTCCCGTTCTCCTCAACGAATTCATAAAGGTCTTTTTAATATTTTGGCCTTGAAACGTTTTCCCTTGCAGATTTACGCTTCTCAGCTGAGAAAAGACGATTCGAAGCTGTTCATGGCAATGCTGCGATTTGCCCTCAAAGTCACCAAGGCCATGAAGAACCTTCCCGAAGATACCAACGAAGTCATGACCGGCTTCAGCGCCCAATACGCCGACCAAGTGCACAACTACGTCGCCCAGTTCGATTCCAAGCGCCAGCAAAAGAATCAATAGAAATTCGACTGATTTGCGTTTAGTCGGTCTATTAAAGCAGAGTATGAATCCGACTTCGAAAGTACTTGTGCAATTCGTTCTTTCGCAAACAGTGAAGGGCAGCAGAGGGAAACAACTCGAGCGAGAGAGTGCAAATAGTGATGCGACCTCGGCTACACGAACGGGGTTTATCAGTACGATTTCTGTTTTGGCTGCTTGATTCGACGCTTGTTTTTGCTTCTGCATGAGTGCCTCAAAACTTTCGAGGAACCCCCGCCACTCTGCATCCACGCACCGCTGGAAACTCGGCGCTTTTAGGAGTTATGTTTGCGAATGGCGAGGATCGTGTTTATCTTCGTCGAGATCCAGTCCGGTTCGCGTATGTCTCTTGGCTTCCGAGAGCTCCTTCGACGTCTTTCTCAAGTCTAAACTGCTCTCCTGGCGATGACTCGGTTTATTCACGTTAACCTCCGATTGCACTGTAACGAAGTCGCTTTCGTTTTTTTCCCAGAACTTTGAGTCGGTTGTCTAACGAGGCGCAATGTACTTAAAAAGAGAACTGAGGCGTTAGTTTTGTGATCTAAACAATATGTAAACCCAAGTTTAATTTCCAAATTTCTTGGAGTAACTTTTAAAAGCGTGCTATGTTTTTAAGCAAAACTTTTAATGTTTTCCGCGGCGTTCATACCCTAACAAGCAGCAGATCAGATTCCTTTTTGATCAGATTCTTCCTCCTCCGCAGACCTAGCCAAAATATTTGTTGTCCTCCGTTTCGGCACCACACCAACTCAGCGTCGACCGCGGCTGGCCCTTCTTCGAAAACGCGGACCACGACAAGTTTTTTTCTCTTAATTCTCGGTCGGCTAAGCAGTCCGAAACCGAAAAAGTCTCTTCGAAAAAGTCTTAATCCGCCAAAATCTTTTTGATTGCAATTGTCCGTCAACTAACGCCTCGCGCCGTTTTAATCGCTTCTGCAAATGTCTCGGTTCCAAACTGTTGTCAATCAAAGTGACCAACAGCTGCGCCTGTTTTCGGAAAAGTTTTCATATTTTAATTTCAAGGCGGAAGATTATTAGTTTGGGTCTGGTTTCGTTGGATGGTGGTGTTTCTGAAGCAAGGAATATCTTTTATATGCGGTTAGAGAAACGTTTTAAAGAATATATCCGTGAGTGACAATACATTCTCAATCGCCATGTTCAACCTGTATTTTTCCTTAGACTTAGAATTTCTTACAATGTTTTACATTCACTATTTTCATTTTATAAGATGTTAGCAAATCTTTCCGTTATTTAATACTGGAGTTTAGAATTCTGCATTTGTCAAGGTATCCATCAACTCACGTCACTTACGTTTACTCGAAATTCGAGCCGAGTCAACTGCAGGCCGAGTGCCGTTGCTGGGCAGCGTTTCCGATCAAACAATGCGTGCTGCGAACTTGTGAAGACCCGTGGGCGAGCTTTTCTGGCAGCCTGGACTTCCATCTGAGAAGTATTGTGGCGATCAATCAGCCACGAATCACCCTGCATGTTCGTTCGAGCGCGATTGATTCCAAACCAGTCGTGTTCATGTTCGCAGTTCTTCTCCAACTATGCACGCCTAACAATATTTTCTCCGTTTTTTAAGCGTTTGTCCGCCGATGGAAGTCGCGTTGGGTGTCGCTTCTACTTCACTGGACGGTTGCACGCCTCCCGCATGCCAGCTCTTCATACCGAAGGTGAAAGGAAGTGACCAATGCGGAGTGTGCCATCTCCGCATCTCCGAACACAACATGGAACAGTTCCCGAAGTTGCCGATGCCCATGGAGAAGGAAGCAAAACTTGTTTGGGGCAGTGTGACTTTGAAGGCGCCGAAAGGGATTCGACCGAAGATTCCCAAGTTCTTAGATCTCAGCAGCAATTTGTGAGTTCCTATGGTCGTTTACAATTTTATCTTTTCGGGTGTTCAAGGTTAAAGACGACAAAGGCGCAAACACTGACTCTTTCGGAACGCTCGGCATTTAAGAAGTATCATCCAAAACAGTTTAAAGCCCACTGCGATCACTTCATCTTCGAGTGCTTCGAAACTTTTTGGCACAAATAATGGAAATGGAGACAATGGTGAGACACCTTGGAACTGTAGAAACAACAATCTTCCGAAGCATAACGTGGTTCAGCGTATTTGCCAACATCTTGTAAAAATTTGCGAAAAGACTTTTTAAGAAACTTGATCACTCTTCTCTTGAGCAGCCTTCTGTCCAAGGCAAGATCTCGCGTGTTGTCCGTTTGTTGCTTGTGTTTGCACTCGGTCGAGAACAAATTTCAATCCACTCGTCCGCGTTTCTTGCAAAACGGATCGCTGTCATTATTTCTCCCTGTGTTTGCATTATTCTTGATCTCGAACCAGTGTAGAACTTTTCCTGGTGATAACCTTTGATCCTCTTACCTGCCGCATTTCAGATAAAATAGTTTACTCAGTACCAACCTCCCATTCGGCCTCCTCATCTGTTCCCGGCTGTCATTTGAAACACAAACCGAAGCCGCTCCTGCTGTCGTACCTTCAGGGATCCGCATCCCCGAACGCTTCTTCTCGAAGCTCTCCAGCATTCAGGTTTGTGGCCATTTCTCGAACTGTTACAGTAGCCCACAAGCAATCAAACAGCGTTTTGGCCTGTGAGGATAATCATTCGATCTCGACAGCTCCGTCAGATTCGCCGCTGCCATTCCTTGGCATGTTTGCCTCGCCGCTCGTGGCAGTTCGGATCGAAACTACGAATCTCCGAGCCGATCGTCGATTGGCTGCTGTTCGCAGCTGGCCCGCTGTTTCCTGTGGGCGAACGACTTTGGAATTCCGAGATTGTTTGCGCGCCTCTCGAATGCGAAGCTGTTTTCGCTTTCCAGCGGCCATCGGATCGCGGACTGGCTAGTCGCTGTACTCGGATATCGACGGGTGCTTCAGCGGTTGTTCCGACAAGTGGCGATTGCTGTTCTACTCCACGCAAAAACAATTCTTGCTAACTCGCGCATGTTGCAGAAGCGTCCGAGACTCGCCGCAGTCTTCGCCGAACTCCGTCGTTTATTTGATCGCCTCCGACAAGGAAGTCGTCTCCAGAGCGCACAACTTCAAGCAGATCCTCAACCGCTTTCAGGTATCTATTTTCGATCTATTTGCCTCTTCTTCGCGCGGAGCATTCAAGTTATTCAATTCGTGTACTTCTCAAATATCGGTTTGTTGTGATAATCATTGCTCATCGCGTGGGTTGAGCTTTGCGCAGACTTTCGTGCTTTGGTGTTCAAGTTATTCAATTATCCCAGTGAAGACTAGAAAGGTCGCGAAATCTGTAGAACCTTGAGAGTTTGTGGGTCTTTGCTTGAATGTTTTCTCACTTTCCACTTAACCTCTGCTCGCCCCCACCTTCATTCTGCGTTATTTGCCTTCTCGGCGTCCGCTGAGTAATCAGCATCATGAGTTACTTATTCTCGCGTTCTTCGCTTTTGACCGTCTTTTTTAGAACGCAGCTGATGGGACTTCCACCAAATCGCCTTTGCCAAGAAAGCTCTTGAATTCGCCGGCCACTCCAGTAGACCGACGGCACAGTCACCACTTCTCCAGCGAAATGACGATTCCTTCCGAGGAGCGCCGCTTCTCCGTTTCTCCGGCTCCGCTGTCCGCCAAGAAAGTAAGACGTAGTTCCTGAAAGTCCTCTTTCTTCTGCTTGTTTCAGTCTCCTCCGTCGCTGACCATCACAATCCCGACGCCTAAGAACAACCGCCGCCCGTTCTCCGTAGGACCTCGGAACTCCACTTCCTCGGCTTTCTCGGCCTCGAGTTCTTCCGCGTCTTCGAGCCAAAGCGACGAAGTCGTCTCCGGTGGCATCTCAACTCCGCTCACCTCGCCCTACTACCTATCTTACGTTTCCGTGAGCTCTCCGTCCGGCAATCTCCCAACATCGTTCTCTACTCGCCTAAAACGGCTGATAATCCGACTCCGGCTTCCATTCAAGAATATTCCCCACTCAAGGTAAGCTGGATTCCGTTTTGGTGCGCGCGGCGTGAAATTCAAAAAACATGTTTTCCTTCGAAACCGTACCTTCGCTCAGTTTCAAATTTCGTTTCAGCGTTCATCGACAGGCGGAAGCTGTCGAAGGATCCTCAGTCAATCTTCGGTGCAAGGCGAACGGCCGAGAAGAGCTTTTATTAGCAACAGAATCCACAACAGGGTAATCTTACCTTCAAAAAAGCGGACAAATAAACGTACGCATTCTTTTAGCGCAATCGAGAAAATGAAAGGTCGTCCTCGCAGCTAAATTTGGACGAAATCGGTAGGTGATTCCTCTGGCCTTGTTTTCTGAACGAAACCAGCACGCTTCGCGTAATGGATCGGGTAGTGTGGGCTTCAGTGCTAAAGTCTAAACTTGAAGAAATGTAGCTACATAGAGGTTAATGGATGTAGGTGGAAGATTGAAAGTTAGTTAGGCCGCCGCACTGGAGACCACGGGTTCGATTCCACCCGCTGACTCAACTTTTTTGTTTGTGAAGAAAGCTTCGCTTTGAACTGTTTCTAGCCCTTTTCGCTCCAAAACAGAACGGCTTAGCAATTTTTAGTATTTGAGCACCTTCGGCGCCCAAGTAGGCTTGCAAAACGGGTCTCGGGTCTCGCTCCTGCTCTCCCAAAACAGTCCCACTTCGGCAGCTTCGCCGCCACGCGAATCATCTCTCGGTGGCTTCGCCACCTCACTTCCATTGACAGTTTCGGGTTAAAAGAGGCACTTCGCCCCCACCCCCTCCTCGGTGGCTTCGTCACCTTACAATTCGCATATTGTTCCATTTCACTGGAAAAGAGACGCTTTTGAAAAGTCGACGGTTCGGTCAGGCGACGTGAACGGACGCGCGCCGGCGGCGGAGGGCCGATTTAGTATGGAAAATGGCGATTTCAGCCTGGATTCGAGCGTAAATTGGCGGTGCAGTTGTGTTTCATGCGTGCTTTTCGCAAAATAAAATTATGTGGAAAGTCTCCTTAAGCGTTTCATAATTTTATTTTGTGAAAATAAAATTATGAAACTCAACTTCGCCGCCAATTTACGCTCGAATCCAGGCCGAAATCGCCATTTTCCATACTAAATCGGCCCTCCGCCGCCGGCGCGCGTCCGTTCGCGTCGCCTGACCGAACCGTCGACTTTTCAAAAGCGTCTTTTTTCCAGTGGAATGGAACAATAACAGGCTCGGCCCTACGGGCCTCGTCGTTGGCGGCTTCGCCGCCTAGCAGCTACCCAAAACGGACTTCCAAAAGAGAAGGTGCTTCGCGCCTCTCCTCGGTGGTGTCGCCACCTCACAATTCGCAAAACAGGTTTTCTCAACGAAATGGAGAAAACAAAGGCTTTGCAATCAGCCACCCACCTTCGAATATTTTCAGGATCCGATATTTCCGGACGCAACTCAGTGAATCCTTTGTACGTGGACGACTCCGGCAACAGCAGTTCCAACAGCGTCGGCGACAAACGAAACTCGGCTATCATCGACAGATACAACCAGATCACTGTGGGTCACATGAAGACTCTTGCGTTCGTCGCGAGTAATCTTTGGGAGCAAATCCACTACAAGGAGCAGATGGCGAACAGCGTCGACTTTGCTCGGTTGCGCCCTTTTTAAGACTTTCCTAACTCCCGATCTTTAGGACCAGATTCTCCGATTTTTTGCTTAAATCGGCGCAGCCCTTCCTAGTTAAAGGTAAATAATGCAACACGCCGTCGTTTCTAATTTTCGGCAAATTGAAGGCAAATCGTTCTTCTTCTACGCGTCTCTCGAAGGCTTCAATGAGGAATTCACGCTGATGGTAGGACCGAGTCGCAATATCCCTCGTTTAAATTTGGATTCAGATCGCCCCTTTGTGTCAGTACGGCTCGTTGGTCGTCAGGAACATGGCCGGCGGGAACCTGTTCCGTCCTCCAGTCATGGCCGAGATCGAAGACTTCAACGGCGATCTGCGACGCTTCCTGCGGAATTCTTCATTTGAAAGAACGACTTCGGCCCACAGAGTCCTCGTCATGCCGCATTTGAACATTTGCTCCTTTCACTCCCTTGCGGCCCATCATCTTCACAAGGTTACACGAGATACCGTAATCCTGTTATCTCACGCTCCCTTACAGACGATGGATCCTTCTCGCTTGGAGAACGTCGTTTGCTTCACGATGATTCAACTGCTTTCGGCGCTCAAATCGCTGCAGTCCGACGGCCTCGAGTCCCTTTCCATCAACTTCAAAGAGTTCATGCTCGCCTTCCGGCTCACAAACTTCGCCGAGGGTCTCTACGACCTAAAGGAATACCCGCAACTCATTTTTCTACAGGTTTCCGTCGCTCCTTGTTCATATTCAAATGCAGTCTTTTGTTCAGGAATCGGTTGGCGACGACCTCGACGACTCTCAGAACGACTCGGGTTCAGAAGAAGGAGTTGGCGTCTGCCGCTACGCGCTGCGTGCGCTGTGCACCCTTTTGCACCATAAGATGCACTTGACGCTCCCTAAAATCCCCGAACGCAGCGAGTACAGCTCCGCACTCCGCATAGCGGCATTTATTCTTAACTCGGACAAGTCGTCCTCTCTGACTCGGGCGAAGAACATCCTTGAATTCGCGTTTTGGGTCCGGAACACCCACTTTGACAACGAACTGGAGGCCAAGCTCTGGCTAGACCAGCAACGGGCGACGCAGATCGATCGACTGGTAAGAATTCTCGTGGATCGGCCTTTTTTCGATTATGCTCAGATCCATCTGCTCGTCGAACAGAGCACAGCCGTCTGCGAGCCTAAGGAACGGCTTTTCGTCCAGTTTCTGCTCTCCTCCACGTCGCGAACTCTCTTCCAAAGCAGCCAATCGCTGCAAGACCAGTTCCTTAATGTATTAACAACGTTCATAAATCATTCAAACAGCATCATATCGAGTTTGAGGATTGTCGGAGAGGAAACTTGACAGAGTTTCGGACTTTGTGAGGCGGTCGACGCGGCCATATTGTCGCCGATAGAACTGGTAAGACGCTCGCAGGACGATGAAGATGACCAGAAAGGTTACAAGGGCGGTTACGGTAGAGAGGCAGAGAAGATTCAACTTGGAGAGAGGAGGCGAAGAGGGGACCTGCAAGAACCGAGTTCACCGAGATGAGCTAATGTTAACATTTGTCACATATGCCAACGAAGGGCTCTTCGACTTTTGCGGCATAATATGTTTTATGGGTCTTCGTCTTAATTAAGTGCTTGAATTTTGATGTGTTTTTTGTCCCCCAATGAAATATAAAAGGGCTAATCCACAAGGTTCCACCAGAACACCCGCCGAAAAAGTGACAAAGGATGTTTTGTTGTTGTGCCCATTATCAGATTCGCTGAATGGCATTCTTTGAGGAATGTGTCCAAAACCACTCAAATGGAGTGATGGAAAAAAGCATTTGAATATAGAATGCCTGGAGGAAATGGTCTCAGATTGTTAGAAGTCATTATCATAATTAAACCAATAAAGGGCGCAAACGAATGGTCGCATTCTTTAAAAGACGTTCTTTACACTTTTTTTGCATTTTGAGTTATTAATACTATTAGAAAGTCCCATGAATTATTCCCAAGGAACCAGTCTAAGGACAAAGGTTCAATCTGGCAGATTGAATTTGTGCAAAGGACACGACTATCCGTTTCAAAATTTTGCATACGATGTCGTAGATTCATATCAATTCAATTTCAACCGCCAATCTCACAAAACATTGTAAAAGAGTGTCAGTTTAGCGGGTCGCATCTTATCTATCCCATCTCGGATTCACTATTCCCCCAGGTCTCCATGTCAACATCCATCAAGCATCTATCGATCCTAATTATTACGAATTCATTTCGCTCTTGCAGCGCGCGCGCATTTTCCTACGCTCTGTCGGTTTTTCTTTGGAGCAAGCGCGAAATCGTGTTTACTTCTGTCCGCGCCAGCGATTCATCTGGCGGCGGTTTAATTCGTTGTTTTCGGCTTTTGGACTTTTTGTGTGCGCAAGAGCCTTGAATCAATCTCAGTCCGCTTTTTTTGCCCTCCACAGGTAAAACAGGATTAATTTGTTGCATCAGGGCGTGTACAAATAGGAAAGAAGCCT
The DNA here is from genome assembly GCA_000757645.3 of Steinernema carpocapsae. NCBI lineage: Eukaryota > Metazoa > Nematoda > Chromadorea > Rhabditida > Steinernematidae > Steinernema > Steinernema carpocapsae. Next base: position 487,585 of record AZBU02000003.1, read on the forward strand.
CACCTGAATCTGCAGGATTATCTCTGTCAGATTTGCTCGAGGGGGTTGGCGAAACATCTGGAAGTTATACCATTTCGCAGAGTCCGACATGTCAAAAAAGCGATTTTCGCTGGGAATCGAAATTTTAAAAGACTTTCTGCAAACGTGAGAATTCAATTCTGGGAGATATGAAGCACACAGAGAGGCCGAAAGTCGATTGAGTCACAACAAACTAATAAACCGGAAAAAGAATGCCAGAAAGACTCGGAATATCCAAAGAGAGGCACGCGGAACCCCAAAGATCAAGAGAGGCCGGGCTTTTAAGACCGCAGTCCAACAAACGTTCGACCGAATAAGTCTGCGAACAGTCGCACCAATCAAGCAGAGAGCTTAATAAATAATTAAATGATCAAAAAAGTATCCAAAGACGGAGAAGAGCGGCATTACACTTTGGAAGCAACACAAAGAAGCGCTAGATTCGGCACCGGACAAACGTAACTGTCCCTCGCCTGAGAGGTCATCGAGACTGCCCTTCGCTTAATTGGACCAATGTTTTCGCGACAAGACCGAAAAAAACGCCGACGACTGAAGCGTCAGCCAGCGAAAGTGAGCAAAAATAACGTTTTGTTTGAGCTGGAGAAGTCGTTAGAGGCGATGAGTCCCAGTGGGATTCGCGGCAAATCACGTAATCTCGCAAATTTTCAGTGAAAGATAATTCGTGTTTTGAGGCGATCGAAAACCAACTTGCAAAGTTTCCAGAGCAATAGGAAGTTACGGAAGTCAGCAGTCGGAAACACCTCTTCGAGTGGGAGTGAATGTCAAGTCCGAAAAGGCGAGTATCGAAGAACGATTTGAGCAAAACGAGCGATTGACCTTGGGTGTTGTAAAGCCGAATAAAATGAAAGAGGCCCCAAAGGACGTCGAGAGCCGGAGTGCAGTCTCTAACAAAAGAGAATTCATGCTTAGCGTAATGGAAAAAGGTGTGCGGCAAAGCCGGAAGAACGTGTAAAGTTGGATTAAAAGCGCCGAGTGATTGCTCGCAAGCGACTTTCTACGAGTTCTGCTTTTCAGCTCTAGAAAGCAGTATTTTCCCTAAAAGCACCTCGCAGAAAGATGAAAAAAGACCGCAATCCATGCGATTAGGTCAAAGGAAAGCATTGGTAGTGAATGGGAAAAGCGTTCGAAAGAATGAACACCCCTTTACTTCTTCAACAATAAACCAGGAAATAGTAATTTAGGTCCAAGGAAACTCAAACAATAAAAAAGCGGCGCAAATTGAATTTTAAAGAAACTCGATTGCTGCTTCTTTTCATCTCAAACAAGCGAGAATTCACGGGTGGGATAGTTTTGCAACTCTGAACGCTTGTGTAAGCGCGGTCAACGCTAGGAAGCGTAATTGGTCATTGTACCGACCTTGCCCTGCCATTCAGCTTTGATGGACCCATTTACAGAGTTAAACAACTTCGACGTCTATCTTAATTGGCTAATTGTTTTGTGGATTCATATCTTCCAGGAGTAATTGCGTCTTCAAATTATCGGTGCGTTGAATCTAGGAATAAGGAATTGAATAGTTGTGCGCCCGAAGACGAGATATAATCAACGGATTTGACCTGACTTGGCAGAACCCTCCTTTGCCAAAATGTTTTCATTGTTAGAAAAAGCTGTGCGGTGAAAATCTCTGTTGATTCCTGACGAAAAGTCGGAGTTTATCCGGACTACGTGCTGCAGAAAATAGGGGTTTTTCGAAACAAGTGTTCAATATCAGGAAAGGCGTAAGAGGGCCATTATGTTTATCATTAAGGATAAATATTTAGGAATCAATAAAACATTTCAGAGTAGGGAGATCACGGACGAGTGCTTTTCTCTTCTCTTCAAGAAGCTGGACGTTTGCGTGGAGCTGCTGGACTCCGAGATTCTCCTAGAAGAAAAATTTACCAACGTTTTCTTTCGATGAATTACTCACGGAACGTCGACAAAGCGGTGTGCCCGTAAGATCCGCAGGAATATTCCAGTTTCGACTTTTCGGACTTCTTCTTGAATTTGAACTCCTTCTCGATCGACGCCGTTTCAGCTACAGGGGCTGGGTCAGGTCTTTGTATTGGCCAATCTTCCAAGCTCTGCTCTTCATCCGACGACTCATCTCCTGCCATTGTCCAGGTTGTCGCTGGGAAAGCTACAATAAGGACACGACCATCCTCGACTCCCCGCCTTCTCGCTACTTCTTCAACTTTTTTCCAAGAGAACTCAGCAGGACTGTTGATTCCCAAAGAAGCACTCGAAAACAATTCAGGTTTCTGCTCGCTGGCTTTCTGCGGTTTCCTGATTTCTTCTTGGCTGAGAGCTACCAGTTCGGCACCCGAATTCCCAGAAGTACTGACTTCAGCGCTTGCGTTCACATCATCAGGATCCGGATCTTCTTCTTTAATTTTAAACTTTTTTTCTGAGTTTATTTCGAATTGGGGTTCCTCTTCCGGAAGTTCCTGCTTCACTAGATCGAGAGAAACTGGCAACGAAGCGGTGACTTCGCCAAACTGAGTTGCAGCCTCTTCTGCAGCAGTCACCGAGTCGGTGGACATTTCGAGCACTTCAGATCTTTTATGCTCATCTCCTTCTAGATCATGTTCTCTTGCTTCAACGAGCTCCGCATCCTCGCCTTCCTCCATCGCTTGCTCGATCTCCTCTTCCGTCGCCTCCACTCCAATGTCGGTCATGGCGAACGCCGGAACGCCGTTCTGTGGTGGCCGAACGACGTAGAGGTCTTCATCGCTCTTTTCTACTACAACTTCGGATAGTTTGTCGTGGAACTCCTCGGCGTAACCCATAACTTCGAAGATTTTTTTCTGCATTTCCAGTTCCATTATGTCGATTTCGTCTTCGGATGCGTTCCCTAACGCCAGTTTCATCATCAAACCGCCGTAACCACTGCTTTCGGGGTCCACCAGCATCACAAACTTAGCGATGTCCCTACGGTACTCGTCCAGGAGTTTCCCGTACACAGAGAGGCCCTCATGTTTGGCTACCTCCTCAAAGCGCTCTCGTCGCTGCGCCGCAATCTTCTTTTTGCCGTTCTCGTCGTAATCCCAACGTGCAATGGAAGACTACAAGAAGCATGTGGTAGATAGATGAAGTGCGGATGGAACTGTTACCTTCAAGTGGTGATATTCCTCGTTCTCGTGGACGGCCTCAAAATTGTTACTGAGCATGGAAACTTCCGAATTGCTGAAACTCGGGTTGTTGTCGTAAAATCCGAAATGGCCTTCGGGATTCTCGGGTGATATTTGTCCTAAATCCTGGGAATCGCTTTGGTCCTTGCGTTTTTGCATCTTCGACTTTTTCGAAACTTCGGTGGGCGGTTGCTGCATCCGCTTCCGAGAAACCTTCGGTGTCTCCTCCGCAGGCTTCGGTTCTTCCTTCTTCAAAGTGTAAACCATGTTCACTAAATTCGTGTCTTCGCAAACTTGTGCCGTGACCTCGAGCTCTGTTCCATTCGCACCTAAAACTCCAATATGAAAAAGGTCTGCCATCCTCGCCAACCTCTAGGTTTCGCTACCACGTGAGCAAGATTCACAGGCCAGGGTGGAATCCACTCGGTTCCATTCACAATTATTGGCTGACCCGCTGGAGGACGAAGAACGGTGCGTTTTCCTTTTTTCCTTCCTACCTTTTTATCTTCTTTTTTTATATTAATCGACAGATCTTCTTTAATCACCTTCTTGTTGCTATCGGAATTTGGGCCTTCTGCCAAGTCAACATCTCCGTCCCAGGAACGTCCCTGCAAAGGCCCGTTTTTGTAAACGAATCCCGTCGGTTGTTTGAACTTCATTCGCTGAAAACAGAAAGTCAGAAACCGCTTCGTCCACTCACGCCACCTGGAAGTTATACTGCGAGTTCTTCGCCTCCAAGCAGCTCTGCAGATCGGCACGATCCCTCCTCTCCACGTGCACGAACTCGGGTAACTCGCCGTCCTCCTTCACGATAGGAACCTCAGGACGTGTCGGTCTTCCAATCTTCTTCGCCCTTTTCCGGATCACCTTGAGTCTAACTCCAGGAGGAAGTTCCGGGTACATTGGAGTGGCGCCGTCCCCAACGTAAACCACTGGAATTACGCTCAGATTTTCCATAAGACCTCGCTCGATTTGTGAGTAGAAGTATCTTCTCGCTTGGTCATTTCGATTAGGTCGATTAGCAAAACATTTTTCTTGCCTGAAAATAAAGTTCAGAAAATAATCTCGACACAACAACCTGCCTCGGCTTCGACGGAAAATCCTCTTCTCCAATCTGCTCGTTTAGATCCATCGCTCCGCGTCGTTCTGCTCAGCACTCGGCAACTTCTGATTCGCTCGCCTTCCGACGCTTGTAGCCATTTCGGCCCACCTTGAAGGGCGGTTAAGCCGTTTTTGAGATATTGTACTCTCTGAAACGTTCATTGGTAAAGCGAAGTCAAAAGCGATGCTGTTTTAAATAAAACAAATGCGCGTACATGCAATTAAAACTGTCCTTCATTTAAACGTTGTTGCCATGGTAACGCTTCATGACAACACAACGGAAGGCTCTGAATCAATATCTAACTTTTTATCGAGCTGAGGGAGAGCCCTTTAAGACTATTAATTGCAAAAATGAAGTTAAAAAGACTCGAATTCGCAGAGGCGCGCTCATGGCGGCTGAATATAAAAAGAGCGGATTCGGTAAACGTGTAATAAGTATAAAAAAAGCGATTCAATAGCATTTTGTATCCAAGGGAAAAGCTTATGCCACACACAGATCGCAAGAAAAAGCTCAGAAAATAGAAGCAAAAAAGCAATTCAAGGTTGCCCAGAAAATTCTTGTCGAGCTTCCCGAACTGTTACATTCTACCTTATTCTACATTCTACTCGCCGAGCCTAAACGCGCTCAGAAACACGGCCAAGAAATCAGCGTTTATCCGGGCTTCATGAGCGCTCCGAAAACACCGATCCGGCGGCCGCATCGCTTTTGCCGCAAAACACGCGTTTCGCCTGGCGCACAACAATAAAAGGCAGAACGAAGGGATTTGTCTATCCAATGGGCCGCAGCGGTGGTCCCGCCGCGATGTGTCTGAGCGGGGAAGGGGAGTGTGCGGGGCGACAGCGATCGGTGAATTTCGGCTCAATGACTCGTTTGATGTATCAGGGGTGCGAAGAGTCGTTTGGAGGCTTGTGTCAGGCTGTTTCGGGCATTTATGTATGTGATCGGTGAATTGAGAGTGCGTGCGTGATTTGAAGCAGTTTCCGTACTTTTGCTCTGATAGCGCCTGTAGTAATGATTGCAGGGGCGGAACGGCCAGCCGGAATTTCTGTAGATTTGGTGTTGTTTCCATGTGAAATGGCTGTGTTTGAGTTGTCGTGAATGTAGAAGAATAGTTCGAAATGGAAAAAAGCGTCGGGCTGTTTTGGGAAATTTTCGCGTGAGCGCGAGTGACCGGAGCGACAGAAATGGCTCTGCATGAGTTTTTGGGTGAAATTGAAAGGTTTTGTGGGTTTCAGCTGTTTGAACGTGCATTTTATACTTCACGGATGTGGAGAGACTGTTATGCGGCATATGTTGTGATCGGGGTTTGACAACGAGTTTTATGGTTTTCCAGCAATATTTACAGAAATTCCAACAAAATGTAACCTGCCGACGAGTCCATGAACTCTCGCCAATCCAACCGCCCGACGCCCGTGCTGACGCCGCTCACCATCAACGGACGCCGGGTCTTTGTGCTTCGACGGGGCCAGCTGCAAGTGCCTGCGATGCCGATCCAGCGAGAAGAGTCCCGGCAGACATGAACGAAAGTCCTGCTTCGGCAGGCATGAACGAAAGTCCTGCTTCGGCAGGCATGAATCTGCCAGCTGGGATTATGGACACAGGCGCCTGTGAGCAGTCGAGCTTTGTCCGACTCTGCGCGCAACGTCGTGCGTCGTATGAGGAGGCAGAACATGACACCCGAGGAGCATGAAGCCGCGAAAAGACGCAGAAGGGAGGATCGCGAAGCGCAGCGGCAGTTGCAGGATCCTGTGATTGCATCAGCGCTATCTGCCAGGTTGGAACAAGATCAGCAACGCACTGCAGCGCGTCGCGAAAATGAAGCTGACCAGGAAAGATTGCATAGGGTTCGTGTTGATGCCGAAAGTCACGCAAGTCAGAGAGCAGAGGAGGAACCGGCTAATCGAGATCAGCATTTAGAAGCTGAACGCATCAGATCGTTGAATCGCCGATTTCTTGAAAACGAACAAAGTCGAAATGAGCGTTTGCAAGTAGTGCGGTCAACGCATGCAGCTCGAGCGACAGAACGGCGAGGCAAACGCTGATGCGCATAATATCGGCTCTCTTGATGTGGCTTGCACGGGGTGTGGCGCTTTGCATTTTACCTGCGAAGTGATTTCTCGAAATTGCGGGATGTTCAATGACCGCTACTCACTTGGCAACTTCAGTCTTGACATGACCGAATTTCGAGAATTTCCTGTGTATTTGAGACAGTTATTCATGCGAGTGCATCCAGACAACAGGGAAGAAAAGGTGTTCCATGAGAACATCGGGCAGTATATTGGCAAACTGGGTTTTGTGTCTGGCAATGCGAAAAATGAACATTTTCTAGCAGCGGACCCTACGTATACAAAATCCGAGGACAAATTCACCGCGTTGTGAATTTGACCGAGTTGTGAATTTGACCGCAATAAACGACGGGGGTGTAAACTCGCATCCTTCTTACGGTCAACTGTTCATTTTGGATACAAATTAAGCTGCTGAAGCTCGAACTACTGCAGATCGAGCAATTGATTGCAATCTAATGTTTGATCTGGAAACGTTAATGAGATCTTGCAACCCATTTGTGGTAGCGTACAGAATGATGTATGAGGTTGAACGAGAAGCATCAAGTGCAAATGCACGTGTGCCAAAAATAAAACTTATGTGTAACATCAATGCGCCTGATCAAAATAGGTATAACTTGCCCCGTGTCAATGAAGTTGCGGTAGTGTTTGTCAGCCCGGATCCCAGAGGCCGCGATTTAACCCGTTTAAATGCGACCAACGCTAAGTGCACTCCTATGTCGTATCCACTGTTTTTCGTAAATGGTGGCTTTGGATGGAATCCTGAAATGTGTTATGAAGCTGCCACCGGCAGCCGAAATCGCGTGACTATTATGCAGTGGATTCAATATATGATTGCGGATCGAAGAGACCTTTTCAATCCACTTTAATATGGAGGCAGGTTGTTCCAGCAGTTTATGGTGGACAACTGGGTTAAAGTCGAGCAACAGCGTCTTTTGTGGCAAAGGCTGAATCAGAAAACCCTCAATGCCGACTGTTTTGTTGTGCTCGAGGAACACTTGGAACAAAGGGCGCAAGAGCAGGGTATCCCAAGAAGGAGAAGTGTCATTTTGTCGTCAACATTTGTTGGAGGTAATAGGTATTACCAGCAAGCCTATCAAGACGCAATGGCTATCGTTACTGAATTTGGTGCGCCTGATTTGTTTGTCACGTTTACGTGCAACCCAAAGTGGCCTGAAATAGAAACAATTTGAAGCCAGGTCAGTCGTCATGTGATCGCTCTGACTTGGTTGCAAAGGTGTTTCACTTGAAATTGAAAGAATTCATGGATGACATTTTCAAAAAGCAAGTGTTAGGAAAAGTCAAGGCTTTTGTTAGAGTTATTGAGTTCCAGAAACGTGGTCTTCCACATACGCACATGCTGCTCATTCCTGACGATGAGCACAAGTTCCGAACCGGGGCTGATGTTGACTCAGTAGTTTGCCCGACTCCGCAACTGAGCCACGACTTTACAATATTGTAAAGTCTTCAATGATGCATGGACCGTGTGGACCGAGTTATCGGCACATGTAGTGTATGCAAAAGTTTGGAGACAAGTGCGACAAAGACTTCCTAAGCCGCATTCTGAGGAAACTGTGCTTGAAGAGGATCAGAAGCCTCGATATCGTTGTAGCGACAGCGCGCCGCATTTTGTGAATGAAAATGGAGAGCGTAGGGACAGCCGCTGGGTTGTCGGCTACAATCCCTATCTTACTTTAAAGTACAACGCCATGTGAATCTTGAGGTCTGCACAGGTATCAAATGCGTCAAGTATTTGTCCAAATATGTGTACTAAGGCATGGATAAAGCGAGTCTTTTTATCCGCGAGACTGGCGCAGTAGAAAACGAGCAGCAGAACCCAGTTGTTTTGAACCATGACGAAGTTCAAAATTATGCTAATACACGCTATGTAGGTCCGGCAGAGGCGTTTTGAAGATTGCTGGGTTACCCCATGCAGGAAACAAGCCACAATGTCGAAAGACTGGCAATTCATCTGGAGGGCGAACCGTTACAGCGTGGTTTGAGCTAAATCAGAATGATCCAAGTGCACGTAGGTATTTGTATAAAGACATCCCTAAGTATTGTGTGGGTCAAAAAAGACAAAAAGTTGTTACCACGCCTAAAAGGAAGGGCAGTAGGACGGATTTACCAAGTCAGTCCAGCTTAAACGGAATGTTTCCGCTTGCGTTTGTTGCTCTTGAACGTTCCAGGAGCAACGTCCTACGAAGCACTGAGAACTGTTCGCAGCACGGACGAAAGTGGAAATGAAGTAGTAACAACCTATAGCACGTTTAGCGAAGCTGCGAAAGCTTTAGGTTTGTTGCGCGACGATGAGGAATGGGAACGGTGCCTGCGAGACTCCGCATTCGAGCAGATGCCGTTCTAAGTGCGAGCATTATTTGTTTTAATTATAACGCTATGCAGCCCTGGAGATGTACCCGGTTTGTACGCCAAATCCGAGCGCGAAATGGCGGACGATTTCGTGCATCGAACGGTAAATGAAGAGTTAGGCCTGGAAATGTCCTATGCTGACATTGAGCGACGTTTGCAGCAGTTGGGAAAGAGCTTGACAAGCTTTGGACTTCCTGCACCTTTTAGGTCATATGGGGAATTGATAAGCAATGCTGAAAACGTTGATCAGGCCAAAAAAGACGGCTTGGCAATGACAAGTATGCTATGCTGAATGCTGAGCAAAAAGCAGTGGTTGACACTGTTCTTGCTCGGTTGGATAACACAGGCGCTGAGAATAGATGCTATTTCATCGACGGCCCGGGTGGTCGCGGCAAGACATTCGTATACAGCACCCTAATTCACATTTTGAGAGGGAGGGGACTGAAATTTGCAGCGATGGCGTATATTGGAATCTCCCTGAAGGAAAAACGATTATTCATCATTTTCGGCTTACTGTTGGCAGTTCAATGTAAGCGAATGTAAGCGCAACAGAAATGCGCGTTGCTTGTTTGCGCGTAGCATCGGTTTTGATTGTGGATGAGGTATCGACGGTGTCGAAGAACATGTTGGATGAAATGGTTCGTAAAATGCGTGAATTGACATGCTTTAACGCGCCTTTCGGAGGTAAAATAATGCTACTAGGCGGTGATTTTCGGCAGTTTTTGCCTGTGAAACGCTTCGCTTGCCGAGGCGAATTGGTCAATTTCTGCATCAGAAGTTCTAAATTGTGTTTACTAAGCATTCGTTGGTAAGCAATATGCGTGTCCGCGAAGACCAACAAGCGCACAAGGAATGGCTTTTACAGCTTGGAAATGATCAATTGGCCCATTTTGACGGTGATAAGATTGAAATTCCCCACAAATTCCTTGCAGCGGGCGATTTAGTGACGGAAATATTTGCTGATGCAATCGCGAACGATGATTATGATGAAGTGGGCAAGAGGGCTATTTTGTCTTCCAAGAACTGCAGAGTTTACAAGATCAATGAAGACGTTTTGAAGCTGTTGCCAGGAGAAGCAAAGACCTACTCAAGCTACGATTCGGTGGCGGAAGGTGAAGCACCGAATTCGGGAATATCGTTTCCTACGGAATACCTTAATTCAGTCATTCCTCATTCGTCGCTTCCACCGCACAAATTGGAGCTTAAGATAAATGCTACTGTGATGCTTTTGCGGAATTTGAATATTCACGATGGTCTGGCCAACGGAACGAGGCTGCGCGTGTTAAACATGCGACCAAATGTGCTGATTTGAAAGATTTGGAGCGGTGACAAAGCCGGCGTAACTGCGTTTACTCCGCGGATTACGCTGCATACGGATGATGGGGTGGGCCCCGTAAAACTATCGCGGCATCAGTTTCCTGTGCGTCTCGGATTTGCGCTCACGATTAACAAATCACAGGGACAATCCTTCAAAGTGGTTGGAATTGATTTGCACGAGGAGATTTTTGTACACGGTCAACTTTACGTGGCGTTTTCGCGCGCAACCTTTGAGGAGGGCATCAAAGTGTCTGTGAAGCTTGATGACGCAACAATGTCAATAGTTTTGCATAGAAATGTGGTGTATACAGAAGTGCTGTAAGTAGGTGATGCAAGCATGGAAATGATGTTAAAATCGTGTCTGATCCACTCGTAGAAACGGAAAATTGGATACGTGTGCGTATGCGCAAAATGCAAAGTACGATGTGAATTGAAGGTGCAGGAGAAAGCAGGGTTGGTGGAGGTAAAAAGCAAATTGTTTTGTGCAAAAACTAGCCGAAAAACCGGTGATTCGGCTTGTAATACAAAAAATGCAAAACCCGTGGAAAAAGAATGTCAGAAGCTCTAAAGAAGGGAGCACATCAGCTGGCAAAAGAATAATTGATTGTATTCAACGTGACGTCGCATGAATTTCTCGGCGGGAGCCACATCTAACGGAAAAAGTCGCGAAAGGAGGGGAACAGTTCCTATTGTTCGATTCCACTGGAAAAAGACGCTTTTGAAAAGTCGACGGTTCGGTCAGGCGACGCGAACGTTCGAACGTTCGAACGGAGGCGCGCCGGCGGCGGAGGGCCGATTTAGTATGGAAAATGGCGAATTCGGCCTGGATTCAAGCGTAAATTGGCGGCGAAGTAGTGTTTCATGCGTGCGTTTTCAAATTGCATTTTTTGTATTACAAGCCGAATCACCGGTTTTTCGGCTAGTTTTTGCACAAAACAATTTGCTTTTTACCTCCACCAACCCTGCTTTCTCCTGCACCTCCAATTCACATCGTACTTTGCATTTTGCGCATACGCACACGTATCCAAGTTTCATGCGTGCGTTTTCATGCGTGCGGCAAACGAAAGCTAAAAATATTCCATATGCGATTTAAATCTAAATCCAAAACCATTTGTGAAATTTTGAATAAACAATATTATGAAACGAAATTTTAAGCTCGGTAAGTTTATGCAAAGTTCGTAAGTGCATTAACAAAAAACATTTCCAGACTTCCCGGGAGATGTGTATATATTTACATAGTGCGTTTTTTGCAAGTGCAAATTAACCGTTTTTTTTTACTATTTCGTGCTTCGCCACTCTGTATAATCACTGGCGATGGCGTTATTGTTTGTTTGGCGTTGGCGTTTCAAAAGGTATAATCACTGGCGTTCGGTTGGAGTTATTTTTTTGGCGTTTTGGAAACTTTGGAAGTTGCCTAGCTGTTTTCAGCTGGCCGCGACAAGAATATTTTGTCATAACATGCCTTGGGATGGTTGAGCACTTCAACCCAGAACTTGTGATTTGGCCAAGATTTGGCCTCCGGCAGTAAGTCAAGCTGTACGGTGGGTTTAGTGGGTAAACTTCTGGCTACCCAAGGAAACCAAAGGAAACCAATGGCAACAGTGAGCACAACGAGCTATGTGACTTCCGAGGAACAAGAATTCACCTCGCTTTTTTTTCCTAATTTCTTATGCCGGAGGCCAAATCTTGGCCAAATCACAAGTTCTGGGTTGGAGTGCTCAACCAGTTATGTCCCAAGGCATGCTATGACAACATATTCTGGTCGCGGCAGCTGAAAACAGCTAGGAAACTTCCAAAGTTTCCAAAACGCCAAAAAATTAACTCCAACCGAACGCCAGTGATTATACCATTTCGAACGTCAACACCAAGACCGATGCCAACGCCAACGTCAGCGAGTATACCTTTTGGAACGGCAATGCCAAACAAAAGCTATATTCACCCGCCATGAGCGCGCCTCTGCAAATTTGAGTTCTAAGCTCCCAAAATGACCGGGATCGCTCCACGCTTGGAACAGACAGCGACCGATCGGCGCGGCGGGAGCGAATATACCAGTTTTATTTGCATGTACGCGCATTTGTTGTATTTAAAACAGCATCGCTTTTGACTTCGCTTTACCAATGAACGTTTCAGAAAGCACAATATCTCAAAAACGGCTTAACCGCCTCTTCAAGGTGGGCCGAAATGGCTACAAACGTCGGAAGGCGAGCGAATCAGAAGTTGCCGAGTGCTGAGCAGAACGACGCGGAGGCGATGAATTAACTCCAAATTAACTCCTTCCGCATCGAAGCATGGCGGCCACCAACGACAAGACCACAAGGAAGGCCTGCAACAATATGGAGCAACGACTTCACCAAGAAACTAGGATCCAAGAACTGGCAAAGAAGCGCGCGTCAAGAAGCCCACTCTTCATGGTGTAATATGGGGATGTGATAACGTGTAATATGTTGAGATCACATAAATTCGTTCGTTCGTTCGTTCGTTCGAACGCCAAAACGAACGCAAGTGATTGTATCATTTCGAACGCCAACGCCAAGACCAACGCCAGTGAATATATTCACCTTTCAGAACGGCAACGCCTAACAAACGCCATCGCCAACGCTAGCGATTATACCTCCCGTTTTGCTACGCACCCAGAACACTAACTACAAAGACCAGTATCCTCAATGATCTGTCGCCCACCTAATTTTCTGCGCGTGGAAACGACTAATCGCCCTTAAATATATTGTACATGGTAACCCTGTCGTCATGTGGATCTTACCCTGATTCACTGAATTACTTAAAGTTTAATTGGCGAAAGTGATCGATTCGAGACGTTATTTTGCCTCCGTTGGTCGCGATGGGATCGCGGCCGCATAATCACAAATCGACCTTCCGTCCTTCAAAAGGGCGCGGATTTTGACGCTCGAGGGAACAAAGTTGCGTGATCAGCACATAATCGCTCCTTCGATTGTCGCAGAGATAAACAAACAGTTTGTTGTGTGCATAGTTGACCCTTTGCCCACGGCCATATCTTCGAATACATCGTCGCCGCCCCTGCCTCCAGTTTCGAATGTCCACTTCTCCACTTTCGTCCCGAAAAGGGTCTCCGACATGCATTGGCGCCTTGTTGCGGCCACCTTGTTTTTCGCGTCTGTGGAATTCGTGTCCTCGGACTTTTGCTCCCAGTGTTGTCCCCAAAACTGTTGCTGTTGCGAAGGAAACGTAAGATGCGGCGGATACGACGGATGCTCTGGTGGGGACGGCTGTTATTCGCCCGAGAGGCCCACGATTGGATGTCAGATGGCTTGTGCCCAATCTTGTCCTTCACCCCCGCCTTGTAACTCGTGTTCTGTTCAGGTGGGTAAATATTTAGATTACAGATTGAACCATTCGGAAATTCGGAGATTTTATAGTTTTTAAACCTTTTTTAGAACTCTTACTCTTCAAACGGAGCATCCATCTGCGGCCTTGCGGCTCCCTCGTTTTCCGCTCCCGTTCCGCCGAGTCTTCCCCAGTACCACGCCTTCAATCCTCCAGCTCTTCCTCAGCCGCCGGTTCCTCAGTACGCTCAGCCTCCTTCGCCTCCCCAGCCCGCTTCTCAAAATAACTTTAACAGTTACGGGAGAGCGCCTCCAGGCTCAAACAGCTATCCGGTCGAGGTCTCTAAACGACCCAGTTTTAGGACACGGCCACCACAACCTCTGTCGCCTCCTCCAGAGATTAACCAGGATGTGGAAATGCAGGTTCCGTCTCACCCTTTCCCTGACGAACCGTTTTACGAAAACGATAAAGCAGTAGGCATCCCTTCTTTAGGCATGTGTAGATTTAGAAACTATTCATTGAACGCGATTTTCAGATGAACAGGGAACGACGGGTAGAGGAAGATCCAGTCCTTCGACGCCGTTCGCTCCTTCTACGGTGCCGAAACAGAGCCGCCAATAATAGAAGACCTTGTAGAAGAAGCACCTTTAGAAGAACCAGTTGAGGAAAATCAGGCACCCACAGAGGCACCTGCACCTCCTTCCGAAGCTGTGACAGAACCACCGCCTGCAGAGCACCAAATGGAACCGGTCACGGAACCACCAACGGAAAATCTCACGGAAACCCCAACTGAGGCTCCGATAGAAGCTCCGACCGAAACTCCAACGACTTATGTGCAGTCCTCGGAAACACTAAGCCTAGAAACAACTACTGAAACACCAACGACGTTGGCTCCAAGCACAGAAAGCTACAAGAGTAGTGAAAAACGATTCAAGATTGACGAAGATCCACCGCAGATCAACAACATTGAACCTCCGCCGCCGCCCTCGAACGACGACCTTTTGAACGAAGTGAACGATCTACTCGAAGAATCCAAGAGGGAAGCGCTACTGCTGAGTCAGCTCGTGGAAGAGATTACAAAGATGAGCTCGATCGCTCTGGCCACCAATGGGAAATCCAAGAAGGTGCAAGAAGGTCTGCCGGACGTAGAAGTGAATGCAGTCGATCAAGATGGACGACCTTCTTTTGAAGATATCGACTTGGCAGAAGACTTTGCCGACAACAAAGCACAGGCGGTCAGAAATTACGGAACACACCCTCTCGTGGAAAAACTGGAAGAGCAGCTCCAAATTCCAATCCATGTGGTGCGAATCGAGCTGTCAACGCTGCCTGTCAGTATTTCTTCGAGTTCCTCCACCACAACCACGACGACCACACCCGCTACGACGACATCGACGCTTCCTCCGACAACTCAAACTTCGCGTCTCCCTACCACTTTTGCAACTTTCAGCACCCGTTTCCACAAAACAGTCAACTTCACTGACCTGCTTGAGAGGAAACAGATCATGGTCCCGCCCGCTACACTTTCGCCTGCCTTTCAGCGCAGCCTTCACGGCTACACTGTAAACTTTTTTGCAAAAAACCTAATGAAGAATTTCATGAAAGCGCACAAGGAAATGAAGAAACGAGTCACAGCCAAGGTTAGCGCTTTAAAGATGGACACTCCCCCTCCGGCGACGACCACGCAGTCATCGGCTACCAAAAAAGTCCGGTCGCGCACTCTTGACATGCTTCTGCAACAGATTAAGGAGAACCAAGAAAAGAAGAAAACGCATCAGGTGATGCCGGTGGTAAAGAAGCTACTCCGAAAGTTTGTGAAGACGAAGGCGGCGAAGACTCATCGTCAGGGAGTGGGGGTAGTGGTGACTGCCAGAAAAAAAATGGCCGCAGAAAAGCTGCACAAACTCATAAAATCGAAGATTGTTAAAACCACCATTTCGACAACAGCTCCCACAACTACCACTGAAAATCCAACTACGACGGCGGAGACAACCACAAGCTCAGAATTCTCGGCTGAAAAGCCCGGTTACATCGACGTCGACGTTGAGGCAGAGGATAACTTCAAACTCGACGGAGACACGGCCGCCGGGAGTCCGCAAGAAGCGATCGTCGATTCGGAAACCGTCGAAGACCAGCGGAATCCAAAGTTAAAAGGTCTGGCAAACTTCCATGCGAGAAAGGCGTTTCTAGAGGACATAATCAGCGAACTGGGCACAAATATGTCGGAGGAAATCACGATAAGGCAGTCTACGACGACGAGTACGCCTACTTACCGTTACGTGGAAGGTAAGGAATGCGACCTTGCAATTCAGGCAATTGTGTCCCTTAAGACGTGTACGGCGACGTCCGAGTGGTCGGCAGCCAGTCGAGGACGACGCGGAAGCCGGCGAACGTGGACTACGTGGAGTCCTCGGCCGAAGCGACCATTCCGACCACTACGGCTTCTTACCTCGGAAACCACGAATCTTTGATTAGCAAGCCGGTGGTGCGGATTAGGACCACGGAGCTGGAGCGGCTTGATGCTCGCGTGGTGTCCGACCTTCGCGCGAAGATGCGGAGGAGAGGAAGCCACGAGGTCCCTGTACAGGTTCGTGCCCTGTGGCGCACTTTAAAGGTCGTTCTCATTAATGTTGATTCAGGTTCGAGTGCCCAGTTTACGCTCTAAATGGACTCGACGATTCAAAGGTACAAAGAGCACGTCAACTGCGTTTTTGCAAGCTAGTTTTTAGTGTTGCCACTTCGGAGAATCCCTATCATTCGACGTCCTCTCGACCACTAGAAGCCGAAGGGTCGTAGTTTTCTAACGTTGTTTTCGCGACAGAATAAAATACACCGTTATCGCAGCCGCAACCGAATTCTTCCTCTTTGCGCACCATTTTGGATTTCCTATTAAAAGTGATGCGTGTGATCTTAAGACCTCAAGTAGTTTGTGGCGATTCGACGTCCAAAAAATAAACCCTTAGCAATCGAGGCGCTCGGCAGGTCGGTTTATTCAACGCGATTTGCCCTTAGGCGGCTTTGTCATTTTTGTTTCGGGTCAGCGAATCGATCGTAATTCTAACAAACGGTCTTCAGCTGTCCACAGCGGTTTATGTTCCCAGCGCCGGATTTCTGCGCTCTGGTCATTTGCTCCTTCCGCGCACTTCATCCGAGCTGTTCTCTTCATCTTCCGAACCGCCGCTGCTTTGATCGCCGATTTTCTTTTTCGGTTTTCGTGAAGTCTGTTTCGTTTTTACTTTTTCGGAATTCGCTTTTGTAGTCTAGACTTTAAACTGTCTGTGTCTAAACTGGGTTTGTCTGACAGGAATACACCTCCCGAGTCTAATTGTCCGAGTCTGATTATGCAAGTTTTGTGTCCACAAGACAAACACAGCCGCGAGAACCGGCCGGGTGCTCGGGTTTCTCTGCTTGCGTGCGTTTCCACCGCAACTCCGGCTTCCGAAGCAACTTTGCGCGCCTCGCCGCTCTTTGGTACTTGGTTCTGTGTGGAGTTGCCAAGCAACGCTTTTCGGTGGGTTTTGGTCGAAAGGGCTTTGTGTGCTTTTCCCAGTCTGGCGCGCGTTGTTTGAGTTAAATATTCAGCTGTTTTTCCAATATTTTTTCTTAATTTCAAACCTTCCAGAAATGCTCGATTTCTTCGATTTAACTCCAGCTCCAATCAACGACAGCAGCAATCCGCCTCGGATCGATTACCGCTACGGAATCGAGTTCGCCTTCGAGCAGAATATTGACCATGAGTGGGTCACTTCCGTAATGAGGGACTACTGGTGGCACACGGTGACCATCTCGATAATCTATTTTGCGGTCGTGAAATCCATCGAACGATTCATGCGAGATCGAAAACCATTTGAACTGAGACCGCTTCTCTTTTCTTGGAACGGCATCCTGGCCATCTTCAGCATCATCGGGTATATCGCGTTCACTTTTGAAACTTCGAAGCATCTGCTTCACGCTTCAGATTGATTCGAACTTTCGAGGAATTCCACCACGCCTTCTTCAACGAAGGAGTCCTCGATTCCGTTTGCCGATGTTTCCATCCAACTTCTGTAGGCGCCCATTGGTTCCTCTTCTTTGCCCTTTCCAAGATTGTCGAGCTCGGTGACACGGTTTTCCTTGTGAGTTCTTTTGTGGATGTCCTCCAATAGGTGCTTACTTGCTTTTCTTTGATCGAAGCACTGAAATTAATTTAGTACGAGTTGATATAGCTCATATTTGGGCCATTGCTTGTCCTTTGAAGTTCGGCTTTCAGACTCTTCGCAAACGTCCTCTCACGTTCCTGCATTGCTACCACCATGCGTCCGTCCTCATCTACACTTTCCATTCGGGTGAACATGAAACTCTTTAACTTGCCAAACTGAGGCAGTTCTTACAGGAGCTGAACACATTGGTTCCGGGCGGAATTTCATCGTCATGAATTTCGTTGCCCACTCCCTGATGTACACCTATTTCGCCATCACGGCACTGGGTATCCGAATCAACCGTGCCATCGCTGCTTGCGTCACGCTGGTTCAGATCTCCCAAATGGTGATCGGCGTGGCCATCAGCATCTTCGTTTACTACATTAAGACGAGAACGTGAGACAAATTTCCATTCTCCGTTTGCACACAAATGTACTTTTAGAGACCACAAGTGTCAGCAAAGCTTTGGTAACCTGAAATTGGCGTTTTTGATTTACTCCAGTTATTTGGTTCTGTTCGTCAGATTCTTCAGTCGCACTTATCTGTCGGCACCCAAAAAGTCCGTTGAGGATAAGAAGAAGTCAAACTAAAACCTGTGTTAACAAATTGTCAGTTGTTTCCAGAGTAAATTATCGTTTCTAAAACGTCAAAAATTGATTTGAAACTTTTCTGATACATTTTGTGGCATCGTGTTTTTGCGTGCGTCTAAATGGATCGTCTTTGGGCCGCGTTTCTCATTCATTATGCATTGTCGCCATGGATCTGCGATAACTGATCTATTTCCTATCATTTGCCCACTTATGAGAAAACGGGAGCACCGGCTGTGATTCACCGGGGTTCCTGCAGGAACTAAAAGCAAAGATGAATCCGCTTAGATTGACGAGGGAATCCGATTTACACAAAACCAGGAATCCCACGAGACTGACGGCTGCTCTCGTAACCAACTTCCTTTTCTCGATTTTTCCCGTACCCAAAGCCATTATTATCCAGCTCGGTTGCAGGTCCATCGATGTGCAATTGCAAATGGCATGAAACTGGCGCTAGTCTGAGCGGGTGCCAAGTGGTGTTGACAATCGCCGAGTGAACTGGTTTGTTTACTTTGGGTCGGTGTGCGTTTCGTTTTGCTCCTAATTCAAAGTTCTAGTCGATGCCAGTGGTCAGCCCCTTCCGCACACACCGACCTCATGGGACAGCCTTATTATATATACACTCTAGAATATCGAAAGAACACGCGCACGTTTGTACAGAATCGTAACGTAGCTAGCACCCTTTGGACGTTCGACAGTCGCGTCAGCACCTTTATTTACGCATGATTCACATGTATTCCCACACATTATCTGTCCTTGGTTGACGTCGACTGATATAGCTGTGCTGGCCGCGTGTCTTTCGATTCTTCTTTTCGCTGTTCTTGACATCTTTCGAAGCAGTAGCTGATTTCGCCGACGCGAAATGGAAATCCAGTTTCGAGCGGTCACTCGCGTCGACCAGTTGCTCCGATCCAACGCGTCCTCGGCTATTTCTTTCGTAATGCGTTCTTCGTTCTTCAAAACGTCCTCAGAAAATCCTCTTGGCTCCAGCGATCAAAACAAACAAACTCTTTTTTGCCTTGTCCTTTGCATGACGATCGTTTATCCACCTGTGCGACGACAGATCCGGTCGGCAGGAGTGCTTGCCGCGGTTTTCGCTGTTCTTCTTCTGTTCTCCCCGACGGCTGCTGGACTGCCCGTTTCTTGCGATAGGCGGAAACTGATTATCCGCACTTTCGCTCGCCGGGGTGCGAGGGAATGTCCGGCGAACCTTCTTCCTCCAGCTCGCCGGCCGCTTCGAGCGACTTGGAAGTACAACCGCGTCGTAAGTCGCCCGCCGCCCGTTCCATTATTCAGAAACGTCTTCGTCAGTTTCAAGTTTGCGCTCCTCTTCCTCTCAATTTCCTCGCCCGCCGTCGCCCGCGCTCCTCTCACTCGCTCCGAATCTCTTCGTCTCTACATATCCGCTCTATTGCCGCCGCTCCTCCATGTCCCTCGATCCGTCAGTGGATAGTGCAAGATATTATTTTATTTCGCTTCAGCGTTTATTAAAATATGTGCCTGCGAGGTATGAGAGCTATCGCCGTCGTGGCCGTTTCCGCCACTTCAAATATCGATTGAAATTTTGAAAACGCGGCTCGCGATGCTGTTCTTCGATGTCTTGGAGTCACACCCTAATATTATCCGACTCCACATTCCCATGATTCACCCTCTGCGCTGTAATCTACTGACTGTCTTACATGCGTTCGTCCGTTCGTACCAACGCTCGCCGTTGTGAGGTCTGCTCCGAGGTCGCCAAAAACTGGAATACTGTACGACTGCAGCCACCCACGTTGCTTTTTTGACTTGTCATGTGGTGCACGTCGGGTCCATCGTCGACAGAGAGCAGATGACGCGATCTCCAGAACGGTTTTTTGATGCCCGAGCCGCCGCGTCAAACGCAAATGTGTTGGGAGTGACATCGGCGATCGATT
Source organism: Steinernema carpocapsae (assembly GCA_000757645.3). Taxonomy (NCBI): domain Eukaryota; kingdom Metazoa; phylum Nematoda; class Chromadorea; order Rhabditida; family Steinernematidae; genus Steinernema; species Steinernema carpocapsae. The sequence continues at coordinate 507,558 of AZBU02000003.1, forward strand.
GAACATCTGCATTCGCCAGTAATTCGGTCACACCTGAACGGAAGCATCCCGAAACACTGACTTGGCCTTTGTTTTCGACGGGTTGTTTTGTCAGGCTTGCTCTGGCTCGCTATTTCGGCCGGAATTTTCTTAAGTAGCTTCTTTAGTTATACGCCGTTTAATTGAAGTTTCTTTGGTCTTCGCAGTCCGTGTCACCTCTATGCGTTCCCTTTATGTTGCGTTTTCGTTTCCGATTTTTTCTGGCCTAAAATCAGCATATCACCAGTCATGCCGGGAGCAGTTGTTTCTCTCAACGTGTACGACATGGTGAGCTATTAATATTTTTGTGAACTGTTTTAACGAGGCGCATTTTAGTACTGGCTCAACGACTACGCGTCGTCAATTGGTGTGGGCGTCTTCCACTCCGGAATCGAAATTTATGGAATTGGTTTGTGTATTTTCTTACGTGTTGTTTCTATCTAATTCTAACCTTTCAGAATACGCTTACGGAGGACACCCGTTCACTTTTTCTGGAATCTTCGAAAACACACCTGGCGACGCCGATGAACTTGGGGATAACTTTAAGTTTAAGTATATCACATTTCTTATTTACGCAGAATTCATCCGAATCGTTTCAGGGAAGCAATCGAGCTCGGGAGAACGGATTTCCATCCCGAAGATATCCGAAGATTAATTAAGTCCCTTGGGGAAGAATTTGGCGGAAACAAGTACCATCTCATTTCGAAGAACTGTAACCACTTTTCGGCTGTTTTGGCCAAGGTATTCCTTGCACTAAGACGCCTTGGATATCACATATTCGTTTAGACTCTTACTGGTAACGAGATCCCAGGTTGGGTGAACCGCCTTGCTTCCATTTCGGGTTCTATCCCCTTCCTAGAGCGTTGCCTTCCCCAAGAATGGCTAACTCCGGTCGCCCTTCAGCAAACTCTCGACGACAAGAGCCGCAGCAATGACTCGAACCGTGTGCCGGCAGCCTCGCTCAACTACCCTGCGATGATCGAAAACGCCACGGAAGCTATGGAAGATTTCGGCATGGACGAAGCGAAGAACACAAGTATGCGAGTGCCCTACTCTGGAAGTATACTAGAAGCTTCTGTATTAGATGCCCCAAAAGAAAAGTCCGCCCCTTTCCGATGGCTCTCGTCGTCCCGCCGCGATTCCGTTCCTCAACAAAGCTCCGCGGTGTCGATGCCTCCGACCGGACGTTCATCGAGCCCCGCGCCTTCCTTTTCTCGCATTTGGTCCTCGATTAAGAATATCGCTTCCGATGACTCTTCTTCTGTAGCGAACGGTTCAGTGCGAAGGCCGATCGAATCCCAACGATGAGATGTCCCGTCTTCCGATCTCATAACCGAAGACCCTCGGCAATCGCTCCTACAACTCGTCCTTCAAGTCCTCCGCATTTTTTTATCATCCATACTTTGCCAAATTGTTCACTCTTTCACCTCTGCGATCTTTGTTTTTCTGACTCACCTCCGTGGAAATTTTGTTACATCTTTCTGTAAATATTGTGTGCTCACCGAAAAGTCGAAAATAAGATGCTAATATGTGTTTACGCGTGCTTATCGTTGGGATTCCAGGTATTAGTGAATCACTGTTTATCTGCGATACATTTGACGCGTTGCAGCCTGAAGTATGCTTTGTAGAGGGCCTCAGGGGTCGGGTAGGAGTACATCGTAGCGAGGCGTGGGACTCCGTTGCTATCGCAGGACGTGGCGCGAATCACGTCCTTCCACCAAAAGATTCCTTTTTTGTCCACCCGTCGAACATCTGAAAGAATACGGAAATTGGGTCGGGGGTATCTTTTGGTGTACCTGCCGCATTCGCCAGAATACCCGTGTAGAAGGCGTCTTCGACGTGCAGAAACGGAAACTCGGCTGCTTTCTCTACGATCGCCTTTGCCGCTTCCGAGGTCATCATGTACGCAGGTCCATTGCAGTAGGTTGGGTAGATTCGTGGTTTGTAGGTCTCTCGCGAAACGTACCTGAAACAGGGAGATTCTAAGATTCCGTCGGTCTTTCAACAGAAACCACGTCGAATTCTTATTCCGAACGACGGCTGTTCCCTTCCACGTTATTCCGAAAAGAGTTTTGTTCGACTGCTGCTCGAATTCTCTGTTCGCGAAATAAACCAAACGGTCGACGTTTAGGACGGAGTCGTCGTCAATTTTCAGAGCGAACGGAACTTCTGAGCAAAATCGATTGTACCAGTCGAGTCCTGCGTAGATCTAAAGAAACTACTGAAATCCTATTCGAAACGCGTTCTTGCCTTAAGCGATAGATTCCTATAGCTGTCAACGATATCGTTGATTATGAGGTCGCCGTGAGTTCGGCTCTCGGCTTCGAGAATCTTGGAAACGTTGTCGTCTTCTGGATTTCCCACTATGAAGAAAAACGAAGCATGCGTTGTCTCAATGCAATTAATATAAGCGAATGTGTAATAAGCGTTTGTCACACCCTGTCAGGATGGGCCCACGTCAACCGAATCGCTTGTCGCTGATTGAAGGAGGAAGGCCGAGATGGTATGAAGACAAACAGAGTTTTGTTGCAACATCGATCTACGGCGGGCTCGCTAAGCAGAAGATATCCGTATTGGACGTCGGAGAAGTTTGCGTGGAACTTCAACGGCGTGTACCATAACCCGGAAAACTTGAGTGTCGTGTCGAGAGCATTCTGCAGCAGAGTCTTCCAGTAGCACCGAGTCAACACAAGAAAAACTGAAATTTAATTAGCAGTTAACGAGTGTTTGTGGCACCTACAAAGGAGCAGTATACTTAGAGGAAGCCATAGTCTCTTGAGTGCTTTCAAGAACTTTCCTCTTAGAGAAGCAGGTTTCATAACCCTTCGAACTCGGCGTCAGATCGCTCGGATACCAAGTGAGTTCCCGAAAGCCCCAGTCATTCGTGGGCTGTTCACTCCTGAAAATCAAACTATATTCAATTGCTATCAATTTGAATGAAGCTGTCAAAGACGGAAAGGAAAACCTTTTTTTTAAGGTGACACACCTTTGGAAGAACCAAATTACAGGACTGCAATCGAATTAAAGACAAATTAATCGCCAAAGGCAAGCGTTCACGAATCAAACCGATCGCGATACAAAAGGAAAGTGCATTTTTGTTTGATAATCCTTTCGAAGCCGTCCTCAGCTTGTTTATTCCAAGGACAGACATCTAAAGGACGCTTGAAAACGACATTCGACCGTAAAAACGTGGAATTCGAAACGGGGAATATGACTTACAGGGAAGCCTCGCAGTGACCCGACTTTCCACTGCGGTGGTGTTCGAATGTGTTTGGAAGAGATTAAATTACAAAGCGAACTGAGCGATTTGCATAAATCGTGTTGGCAGAGGAACACAACAGTAACAGCTTGTGTGATGACTGTCAGGCCCATGCAGTCGAAAACAAGTTCCATGCGTCATCCAGAAGCGTGACTTCTTCAAAAGAGCCAATAGTCACAGGCCCAGAGAATTATTCATGGTACGCAGCTTTCTAGAAACGCCGCTCGAAGTTCCCATAGATTTCTTGTTTTTGCCATCTTCAAAGAACAGATTCATCACGTAAGTGTCCTCTAGCCTCAGTACCATTTCATTCATTCATCTGAATCATTCAAGAACAGATCAATGAGGCCGTGACGAATCGTGGTTCCTCGCATAAAAATCAATTCGGAATATACATCGCGGTCTTATCGAGTTTTCATGTTCCATCGAACTCCAATGAATGACAGGGCGGAGGCGTGTACGATGTGAAGCGGATTGACATAGGAACAAATCGGCTCAATTTAGAAAATCTATCGTTTACATTCATAAATACATTAGAAGAGTGCAGTGAAGACATCGTATCCGAATAGGTGGAAGAACGGACTTTCTTCTGCAGCTCGCCGCCAATTCTCCGCGCACAGCGCAGTTTCGCATGCATACAGGAAGAGAAGAGGACTCGCTAACAAACAGAACGATTCAAGTAGTCAGAGAAGTAGTGGAGATGGAAATGAGAGCGAGAATGATAACGACAACGAGTGCAGATTCTGTATCTTCCAATGATCATCAAACGCAGAATTAAATATGAGAAAAAGAATACAATATTGCTGTTGGACACAAAACGAGCAGGTAGGAATCGAAAAGACGCGTTGATCCGTCTTCAGAGGTTCAGCTCCTGGGCTATCTTGGACGCGATGTTCTTGAACCCAATCGATGTGCCCGAAATGCGTTTGAACCGAACTCCGTTCAAGCTCAGGCGAGGCAATTTGCATACCTGAACATAACAAAATCATCCTCGTGTCATCGTCAGCTAATGCCCTTACCTCCATCTCCCACTGCACCAGGGAATCTTCGTTGGGGTCGCCGTGTACACATAGAAGTAGATATCGCTCGCGTTGTTCGTAATCACAACCGTTGGCTTCGAGCACTTTTCGAATCTCCCTGAAACACGATGCTGAGATCAGGATGCAAAGAAATTGGCTTACCTCATCATCTCGTCCGGGGCCAAGGAACTGGTGGTCTTCATGCTCCAGGTGAACCGCAGAGATCTCGGCTTGCTGTCATCCTGTGCTGTGGCGGCTTGTGCTGGTCCGTGTGCTCCATTCGTGGGCGTCTGCGGAGCGGAAACAAAACCCGCGGGCTGCTGCAGTTGAGCCATCGCGGCGCTTCCAGCCACCGGGCCAATAGTGCCGCTTCTTCCGGAGGTAGATGTCCTGGGCGTCGAAGTTCCGCTGTTGGTACCGAGAAGAACGCCGTCAACTCCAGTTCCGGCATTCGTAGTTCTACGAGGAGAATTATGAAATCCGTATGTACTTGAAAGACCATGATTTGGTTGGTGATGGTACGTAGAAGCTCGGGCCGCGGTAGCCAGCAAGGCTCCGCTGTTTCCTACATTGGCAGAACCTGATTGCGCCACAGCTGATGGACTAAACGAGGCAGAACTTAACAAAGAAGCAGCCGATGATGCTGAAGGAGATGGAGCAGAGGGGAGTGGAAGTGGACAGGTGTTGGCTGAAGCCGTCGTGTCGCAGCTTACGAAAGATTCGCCGCTGGCCACGGACGACGACGATTCAGTGGTTGCATATGGGCACATGCGAGTGGAGTTGCACTGGTGGGAACTACGACGGCGGATTGGCGGCGTTGTTGGACCTGGTTACCAAGAGCCGCTGAAAGGGACGAAGAGTGGTGCAACGTTCTACGAGGGATTTTGACACTGCCTGTGGAAGCTTTCCGGTGGAAGGCCTCGCCTTGGTTTGTAGGAGCGGAAGATAGGAAAGAGGAAACAATTGGGACATGCGATAGAATCTGGAGTGCAGGAGGCCCCGCGCTAACGGTACCAGCACTCTTCCTTCGCCAGCTGGAGCTACTAGTGCCACTAGTAGCCCCGGGCGGTGCTGCGTTGTTCTCCGAGTGGTGATAGTCGGAAGGCATCACCGTTTCCACAGCAGAGTACTTTTTCGGAGAGGGCGACGGAGACGAGGAAGCAGCAGTTGCAGCAGAGCCGCTGAAGATATTGATAGAAGTGACAGGAAAGTAGTAGTAGCGCGAAGCAGCCAGAAGCACCGAAGACGGAACAAGGAAAGCGGGATCAGAAAGGCGAACAATAAAGAATTAAGTGGAAGCGAAAGTGAACAAAGTCAACGATGGGATTGCGTCTGTGGTCCTGGCACATGTACCATCACCTCCCACACATGTGGATAATTAGCTGATACGGAAATTGCGGGACGGGACATGATACACGGGAGGTTAGACAACGTACGACGTGTTAAGAACGAAAAACACTTACCGGCGAGTCAGTTTCGAGAGTTTCGACAGGAACGATTCTCGGGTGCCCGTAGCGTTGTGCGTAATAGTGGCAGCGTTGTCGCCTCCTTCGTCGTCATCGTCGCCGTTGCCCTAAACTCAATTGGTCAGAAAACGGAGTAGTGATATGGTAGAGTGCAGCGTTTCAAAAAAAGTGAAAGCGGCATAAAAAGACCAATAAGCAAACATAAAACGAAACCTGGCTGTTCTCCGTCTTGCCATGGAACGTTTTTCGGTTCCGAGTATTCCGCGGAAAGGCTGTCGTTGAATTCGTCGCCGATGGAAGCGGGTTGGGTGTCATGGACACGTGCGGAAGCGTCGAACCAGAACACGTGGTCTAAAAGCACGACAAACTAACGATTACACAATCTTTGAGGAGTAGGAGGAGAGCAAATGTTAATTCTTAATCCAGATTTGAGTTTCGCACTCAGAAACGTAGGAACAAGTTGGCCTCAGCTGAGGGGTTAGATCGAGCGTAAAAGGAAAACTGACGACACAAACGATCAAACACAATGTGATTAGAAGCTATGCGGGCAGCAGGCAAAAATTTCAAACATCCGAATGAAAATTCTTTATGAGATACAACATACCGATCTAGTAGCATTGGACCCTGCAGAGGACACAGCGGAAGCTGTGACTGATTTGGTCATCTTGGGAGTGGTATCTCCGGCTGCGCTCGAAACGTCGGAATCGTTCAGCTGGACGTTCTTCATCAGCATCGTCACGTTCGCTGACTTCGCATCTGTGGTCTTCTGTGATTCTCCCGCCCCGGCTAGCAGAGGAACGGCGGTCGAAGACGAATCGCTGTCGTCGTAGCATTGGTGTTGGCAGATTCCGTGCTGTTTTCATCCTCATCTTCTTTGATAGAGGGTTCCTGGGGAGCGTGTGATACTGACCCGCTTTTCTAAACATCATAGATTTGCAGCATACAAATTATGAATGAAATTACCTGTAAAGGTGTGGCGACCCCAGCCGAAGGTGATCCCCCACTACTTGATTTACCCGCCTTTGCATTGCTCAAACTCGTAATTGCTGCTTGGAATTGAGAAGTGTTCAAATAAGCTCCTGTATTCGAGGCTCCTCGAGCCGATGAAGAACCACCCGAAGCCTTATCCCCGGAAGAGGTCACTGGCCGACCGGCGATAGGACGGCCGAAGTTCATCGGGATGCGTCCGGGAGGTTGGCCCTTGCGTGCAGCACCAGTAACCGGGTTCAGAATACTTCTCACATTCTGACAAGGTTGGCCATGACCGTAAGGTCCTAGAACAATACAGGTTAATGACCGTCCTAAATTTGGTAGCTATTTACCGAGCTGTGGCTGCACACTAAACGAAGGCTGGCGTCCGCTCGGGTTCGGTCTTAGGGAAACCTGCTGCGAAGTGGTGCCCATCCGGGGAACCTGGGAGCCTGGAGCGTTTGCTGTGGCGCCCGCGCCCAAAAGCAAAGGAGTGCCGCCGGCGTCAGCGTTGGTGGTTGCAGTATCGGTTTGCGAGGGCCTCCGCGACGTTTTGTTCGAGGGCACCTGCGCGGACATCGATCGGGGCGCATACTTCTGGGGCTGAAATCAAAGATTTTAAAGTCGAGGTATAAATAATTATCGAGTTAGAGCACAAAAACAGCCGGGCAGATAGGGTTGGGGACAACTCATACCCAGGACAGTTCATACCCAAATTGGGTTCTTTTGTTGCAAAATGGCTGTTAAGGCTTGCGGGTTCAATTTTAGCATTTGGACAGGTGCGCAGCAGCGTGTCAGTACTGTTCGGAAGCATTACTTGTTGAATAAACTTGAGAACGTGAATTTCAAACTGCATCCATTATTCTTAAGCGTGGAACAGTGCAAAGTCTACCAGAAATGCAAACAAGTTTTTGTGGCGAGTTGACGTTTTTATTCCAAATTAGCATTCTGCGGTAGCTTCAGCATTCAATTCCATGCCTAAGCCTATTGCAACCTGGCAGCCCCAGCCTACGCACCCCGCTGTTTGTAGAACTGTCGCTCCCAGCCTACTATTTATCCCCGCTTCCAAGCGCCTTCGGAGCGGAAACCAAAGGTATTCGCCTGCGGTACTGCGGTAGCCCCTATGCCTAAGCCTGTTTGAACATGGCAGCCTAAAGTACTATCCCCGCTCTTTGTAAAGATACCCCTTAGTAAGCTTCCAGACCGAAAATCTCACTGACAAAAAACCCAATGTAGGTATGAATTGTCCGGGTATAAACTGTCCTGGGTATGAACTGTCTTGGGTATGAGTTCTCCTGATTCCGGGAAGATAGGTTAGAAGCTCACAAGACTTTACAAGACGATCTTACCGATTGGTGCTGGTTATTAGAAGTCGGAGTGAAGTTGCTCGGAGGTGGCTGCGCCGACTGTAACAGAAATGGATGAATTTGGCCATTGGACATAGCATTTGAAGTCGAAGGTGCCCCGTAATGTACTGAACTTAGGTCATTTGATCCCATCTAGAGAAATCAAAAGTCACAAAGCATCGTATCAATACAGTTAATACAGTGGATCGAAGGGTTATCTAGAATTGTGCGAGCCTCCCTGACGCCTTGCGGAAACGGAACACCCACTATGCGCAGTTCGTAACAGCTAAACAGCAAACCTCTGGCTTCTTCTCTCCCATCAGCAGGTACAGGGCGTGTAATTCATTAAACTGTTCTTTTTCGATAGCTTCGGTAATTTGCTGGTGTGAGAATCCCATCTGCTGAAGCCTTCTAATGCGATTGTCGTCCTTCGGGTCATTAATCGTAGTTTCTACGTAGGGCTTCAATTCGTCGTCTTCATACCCAATGTTCATCCACCTAAATCCATTTGTTAAGAGAACGTTTGGCTTTGAACCTGCTTTACCTGTCCTTCATGATCGCTTCGAGGGTTCCTCGCCGGGCAGGATTCAAGACCAAGAACTTCTTCAGAAGGTTTTCGCAGTCGGTCGACATGTAGAAAGGGATTCGGTATTTGCCCCTCAGCACTCTTTCGCGGAGCTCTTTCAGATTTTGTCCATCAAAAGGCAAACTTCCAGAGACCAACGTGTAGAGAATCACACCAAGACTCCAAACGTCAACTTCGGGACCGTCATACTTCTTTCCTTGGAAAAGTTCGGGAGCGGCATATGGCGGAGAGCCGCAAAAAGTGTCAAGCTTGTTCCCAACAGAGAAATGGTTGCTGAATCCGAAATCGGCAATCTTGATGTTCATGTCGCCATCCAACAGCAGATTTTCGGCCTAAGCAGGTGATGGGTAAGAGTCACCTGCATTGAATTACGTTTACCTTCAAGTCCCTGTGAATGATATTCTTCTGGTGGAGGTATTGGACGGCAGAAACGATCTGGCGGAATTTCGCCCGCGCCTCCTTTTCCTTCATCCGGCCGTGGGCCACGAGGTAGTCAAACACTTCTCCTCCACTGGCGTATTCCATAACCAAGTACAGTGTTTGATCAGTTTCCATAACTTGGTACAGTTTAACTGAAAAAATACACATTAGATTACGGATGACACTGGCGATTGCATACCAATATTGGGATGATCAAGTTGTTTCATAATCTTGACTTCGCGGAAGAGTTTTTGGAGGCTGCTCTGATTAAGAGCGGTCTTATCGATAATCTTGATGGCCACTTCGAGGCCTGTCGGAACATGTTTCGCGAGCTTCACCTTCGCAAAGTTGCCCTTGCCAATGGTCTTCAAGAGCTTATACTTTCCGATGTGGGGGTCGTCGTTCGCACGCGAGCGGCTCTGTATCCTGGACGAGGAAGCCATTCCAGACGTCGATCGAGAGCCGCCGTGGTGATGAGAAGAGCTGCTGAAAATGGACCGTAAATGAACAGGGAAATCCGCTTGGGACGACGTGCCTTGCTCCGCTGGCACCTCCGTGATGGTGATGGTACCGCGAGGAGCTGCTGCTGTTGGCAGAAGGAGCAGCGGCGGTGGAAGTCGCGTGGTGCGAAGGGTTCGTGGCGGACGACGTCGAGCTCACGGGAGCGGCTCCGTTGGTGTTGGAGGCGGATTGACTTCCGTTGGAGGCATTGCTGCCGCCGGCGGTGCCGGTGGCTGAATTCGACACCGAAGACACGACGGCGGCAGTGGTCGGTGCAGCTTGCACCGAAGTAGCCGTTTTGACGGGTTTCCAACAGCGCGCAGGACGAAAAACGCACTGCTAACGCCGGATCGGGTATCTGAAAATACACAAAGTTGTTATATTGACGTGGCGTTTCAATGAGAACAACAGCGAATAAGACGGAAACGAGTATCGCCCAAAACCAAAAGCAAAATACAGTGGCGGGTAGCGGAATTACCGAAGATCGACGAGACGAGCGGAAAAGCGCTGGAGGGACGTTCGGCGGCGGCCTTGTCATCAAATGACCGTCGCCGGCGCGAATAAATTAGCGACATTACGTGGAACGAACTCAAGATGCACCCCGGACAAATCGACGTCGGTCGACCACCCATAAGGAAGATCAGGGGAGAACGTTTCGCAAAAGCTCAGACGCGGTGGGCATCACACATGGGAAGTACCAGTGCAGGAGAGAAGAGAGAGAAGGCAAGAGAACATTGAGGCAGCGGCAGTTCCAGCAGCGCTGCCGCGCCCTACCAGACAGCGGATCAATAGGCACGAAAAAATCCTCCGAGTCAACACCAAGCGAAAAGAAGGACAAGAAGGGACGCATCATTGCCACCAGCAGCACCAACTTCCCGAGGACGATGATGAGTGGTGGTGGACGGCGGCGGCAACGTGATCCGCGCCCTCCAGAGCCTTAAATCGGCATCCCACCACGAAAGCGATTTTTGCAGCTCCGAGCAGCTTTTGAGCGTTTTTCGCGAGTCGAACAAAATTAGGAGTGCTCGCCAGTGGAGATGGCGACGAAACGGCAAATGCAAAAAATCAAAGGAAAATCGGTGAGTCATCGGCTGCGGCAGGCGACTCACGAATATGTCTTTGTTGAGTATCCGAGGGATTCATGAAAACAGCGACGTGCAAACGGTGATCAAAGATTAGTGCATCGATCGCAGGCTGCAGAGGTCACGGAAAAGTACGAAATGTCAAACCAAAACTATTATAATGCAGTACGGTGAAATGACGACGATATGACGTTCGCGCGAGAGGTGGAGTGGGTGAGAATTATCGCTGCAGCAGTACAGACGAAGGTAGGGTTGCGAGGAGCTCCGATCTTTTCTTCCCGCTGACAGTCCCACCTGCCGGGAACGAAACAGGCAGCTTCAAGAGCCTTATTTTGCTGACGATCGATCGGACGCGACGCGAAATGAGGTGCCTTAAGCACCGTTTGTTTACACAAAAAAAAACTCGTGCGCACGCAGCTTGTCACTTTTATATCCCACGCGCCTCGGGTACGACAGCAGAATCATCTTATGTATGATTCCGTAAACAACCGACCGGGAAGACTTGTTATCTTGCTGGAAACACGGAAGGGACGAGTATCTGCTGTTGCTGCTGTACTGTGGGAAGTAGACGCCACATGAGTGAACACCTTGAAAACACATGAGTTTGATTCGACCATAAACACTCTTCCAGAAGAGTTTTTCTTGATTTCCGTGCCTGTTTCGACCTTGCACACGTCGTCGAAATTGTCCAATGGCTTTGGTCTTGGATTAAGTCATCAGCGATAGAGCAAGGAATATAGCAAACACGAGGATAGTACAACTATTGATCGACTGCTACGCGTCGCCTAAAGTAATCACGGCTCCCCAAGGCACTCATTGTTGGGCCTTGCCTTTGTCCTCCTCTGCGCTGGTATGTAAAGGCAACTGTTCTTTCGGAGGAAAGTTGCAGAACTCCCGAATATGCGAATCTCACGAATGCACACGACTTCATTGAAGCAGATGTTTCGATTCACTTTGGTCGCAATCGCACCGACGCTCAACTGATGACACAAGAGATAATCGCGCACCCTCCGGCGATTAGCTTTCCAAACGATTAAAAACAAAAAAAAACTCCACACAAACAATAAGAAAGTGCCGGATACCGTAATCGATATTAGCTTATTCATCGTAATTATAAATATCAACTCACGTAGTGGCAAAAGCCCGGAAAACAACTTGAAAAATGCTTTGAAGGTTACCACATGACGTAGTCAGCGCTTAATTGCAAATTCCATAATGCAGATGAATCGGAATAATTCGGCGTAGAGGAGGAACAGGTACATGACAGACCACGCAGAGGAAATTCGGCTAGAAGTCGCGTACTCTCCTATCGTGCCCCACATAATAGAAGCTGCATTCTGCTCGCACTTTCGTTGTCCGTACTCCGTCGAAAGCAAAGCCGGATCGGCGCACGCAATTTGACGATGTTGAACATAACGCAGACGCTTCGCTTCGACTTGATCGCACATTCTGACAGAGGCACATCGAAACTGCTGCCTTGGCACATTTTCTGAAATTGTGACGTTTCCGCTGCGTAGCACGCCGATCCGGAACCTCCGGACACTTTTACTGCCCAAAGGTTGCTGGAGGCTGCCTGACCACTCGAAGCAATCTGACGCTGACCACCGGCGGCGACGAACCTGTGTTGAACAATTGGCGCACGGCAACTGTAACATCAACGCTAGATCGACCTTTCCTATTCTCTCCGTATCCCAATTGGCCTGCTTGCCACCACTGCCGGCTGCAGCGAGCAGAGCTTCGCAGTGCCGGCGGGTGACCAAAGAGCACCAATTTGCTTGTGGAAATCGATAACGAATGCATCATCGACGGGCCGAACACGGAAGCCTCTGACCATTGCAGGCAGCGCGCGCTGGTCGACAGGCAGCAGGCAAGAGGCAGCAGGCGGAGAAGATCTAGTGCTTGGCACTGGTGGCGAGTGGTTCTCCCGCAACAGCGAATCATTCTCTCCGAAAGGCAAACAGAACTTGAGAACATCAGGGAGTGAGGTGAAGTGTGTTCGTGAAGGGAGTCCTGCAGTTCCGGGCTACAAAAATGGAACCTCGACCTGTCAGGTGGAAGTGATTTTCAAAGCAAAAAGCAAGCAACGCCGCGAGTTAATCGTTTTATCGCAGGAGTTGGCAGAAGTGAGCATACTTGGTTCCAAATTTAGACTAAATTAACATCCATAAATATTACTTGATTGCTCAAATTTACAATTCTGACTTTACTCAAAATTTTAAACAAGTAAAACTCTATAAATTTACAGCGCAACAGTATTAAAACTGTAATACATAGATTAGCGGGGAAGGGAACAGGTAAGAATAAGTCGCCGACAGCCAACCCAGCTTCGCTTTCCTCCTCGTTTGTTTACACATCGGAACGGGCCACCACTGTCGCCGATACGACTGGTGGGATTGCGACAAACACGAAAAGAAGCGAGGACACAACACGTTTACCCACGGAGGCAGACGCGGAGCCAGATATCTGAAAGGAACGACAAAGCTTCAGAGGAGAACTAGTGCAAGGGTCAAAACAAAAACCGCAAAAAGCACAAATCGGCCCACCAGAGAAGCAAAGTGTGGGAAAGACGGTGAAGCAACGAAGAGGGACACGAAAGACACTCTAGAGCGGATTCGGAGGAACGACCAAACATCGACGGACAGTAACGGTGACGTGGCTACAGGGACGATTTCCATGGCGAAACCGGTCGTTCGCCTCCGAATGTGGGTAAAGTTGTTTGAAGCGCTGAAAAAAGGTTACATCTCGTTCGATTCGCATCGATCGATCATTTAAACGCGGCGTTAACGTAGTCGTCCTGTACAAAAACACTCAATCGATGACGGTCTAGGGGTTCTCCACGCTTCAAGAACGCGCGAAGACTGGAGCTTAACCTGGCGGTACAAGCGGACCCTCGGTTCGCCTGAAACCGTAATTTACAAAATTGAATAGTTAAACAGCAAACGAGACATTTGACGCGATAAGAGGAGCGGTGTTTGATGGGACTAACGGTCGTAGGGGATGACGAGATAGTCGGCGGCGGTGGACAGCCGCGAGATCGAAACGCTTTGCATATGATGCGCTTCTGTATGTACAACGAACGCGGGCCGAGGCTCGGCTATTTGCGGTGGGGAAGTCGCTGAATCATCTGCGGACGTGCATTGCGAAAGGAGCGGGGAAGATGGGATTTATCGATCAAGCAAGCGAGGAAGGGAAAGAGGAGACGCGAGGAGGATGACCTCTATCTCCTCAAGGCCATTTAGAGAATATCACAAAGACGCGAGGTCAACTGCGGACGCGAGAAGTCTCTCAATGCGCTCCCTTCAAGAAAAATGGCTGCCGACAATCTTATTGCATCGCAGGAGACATTACTGTAAACCTGCCAGGCGGAGCTGCTGACTCATCTCTTCCGTGTTATTTTGTTAGTGCCGAAACGCGGAATCACCGGTTGGGAAGAAAACATCTTTTTACCGTCGCTTTCTGTGGCACTTTTGCCACGGAAGCGCTATTTACGATCGGGTGATGGTCGTAAAATCCTGCCGATCCAAGCTTCTGTTTACGAAAAACGTGCATGTTTGCTTTGAAGCAGCGGTTTTGCCTCCTGACTAAGAAAGACCTGTCAGTGGATTTCAGGCTCTTTTTGATCAAATTGCTCTGCAACAGATTGAATAGTGATAGTTGATTTTTCGACTTACAGTATTTATGACGCACCTTGTAGAGCTTGATAAATGATTTCCACACGCCGGAAAAAACATCATTTGGCTTTTGAAACGTTATATCGCCGAAAAGAGGACGCGTTGTCATTAAAATAGGAAAAAATTCGTGGAAGCGTGGCGCTGTCAACAGTAGATATGTAAGGGCGGCTGTTGGAATACGTGAAGAATCGCGGATTGGTTAAGTTAAATTAAGAATGTAAACTGGATGTGATAACGTCTCAAAAATGTACTGTGCTTCTATAAACTGAAACACATCCACTCAAAGATATATCTCAAAATACTGTAGTGATATTAGCTCAGCGACTCTTTTCAGCAAAATCAGAATATCAATAGAACAGAAGAACTGAACAAACTGAAGACATCTCTCGTCCCACCCGGGAGAAACTTCTCCGCTCTGTCACAATTTACGACGCCGTTCGAGTAGCGAAAGTCCGTTTTCTGTCCACTCGCAAGTGCTCTTTCTAAAATTATCTCTTCGATATTTATCAACTATTAGTTTATCGTCGCTCCTCTGCGCCAAGACCTCTCCGTGAATTAGTTCTCTCCGTCCAAATCGTAATGTTCTTTTTCCTTAAAGGTGTCGCCAACGCCGTTTTTCGTTCGTCCTTTGACGTAATTGCTTCCAGTCACGCACAAACTCATGAAATCGACATATAGCGTGGGGACTCCCGCCGCCGACATCATCTAATCAAAAAGCCCAAACGCAATTTCGCGGCGCATCAGGCGTTTTCGTCTTTTCTTCTTTTTCTTTGTTTCTTTCCGTTTTCCGAGTTTTCGTTTTGATTTAGCATCCGCTCAATCTTGCAAGCGAAATCTCGAGTGAGTCTTTATTTGAACAAATTGCGCAAAGACATTAATCTTCAATGAATCCCATAGAAAAGAAGACATTGAAAGGTTTCGAAGCGTCAACCGCGGAATTTCACGAATCCGGCGTGTCGGAAGAAAGCGGGCATCGGAGAAATAAATATTTAAAGTTGCGTAAGACTACTACTCTGGTTCTGAAACGAGGAATGTATTCCCATAGAAGAACTTGATCCGCTTACCGTTCTTTGGGGTTAACTGAAGAAGTTATTTTGTTTACGTTCAAATTTCAAGCGTCGGCGGCTGAAATGAAAAGGGAGAGTCAGCAGTGAAGAGATTCTGATCATGAGGGTTAGTACAGGTTAGAGGTTAGCACTAACGGCAAAGCTTGCTGGAGCACTCACTTTGGTATTGAGGGGGTGGAGGAGGCCATTGGCGTTGTTGTTTCTGGATGGGCAAATGCTTCTGTACAAAAAAATTACGGGTTAGGTGTAAACAACACTAGGCTAGTAATTTGTAAAATATGATTATAGTATACCCGGCTAGACTCCCGGCTTCTAAGTTTTGGATGCGGGTTTGATGCCGCTTGAAAGCAAACATTTTCGCTTCTCATTTTGTCTTTTTCTTTGTTTATATAAACGTTTTTTTCAACAAAAAACAATTTGCTTATGCAGTGTGAACCCTTAGGTAAATTTGCACATTTGGCGCTCATTTGTAAGTATTCGTTTGCGGTGGTCCCTAAGCATAAGCCTGAAAGCCAGCCAGTTATTTAAATCACAAGATTAAGATGAACTCTTACAACTCAAAGGGTTTTCAGGCTTTTCCGAGATTATAACAAGCGAGATTCTGCTTTACATAATTTTTGGCGGCTTCAGTTTTGGTGGTTTTGTCTGGTTGCCGAGATTTGCAGCTATTACTGGATCTTACCTGCAGGATTTCGGTTTGGGCCTGCGAGTTAACCTCGTACTCTTCTGGGGGCCACTGGACGCCGGTCATATGGTGGGGACCTGGATTGTTAGATATATGCACTCAGGATCAAAGGAAACGCGCGAAAAAAACTCACAGAAATCCCGATATTCTAGAAAGACCTCCTGTGGTGGCCATTCTCTGTTGTGGCGGCCGGTGGTCCACACTTGCGTCTTCGTTTCGCCTTCGCCTTTCTAAAAACGTTGGTGATTATCGACACCTAAACAGAGCTCACGTGGTGAATCCAAGCTTCGTCGTCATTTGCTTTCACTACGGTGACTTGGCCTTGTGGTGACTCAGCGACTGCGTTGGGCGGGGGCCAGACTTTGCCGATTCTTCCTGGGTTGTAAGTGGTCCTCAGCACAGCGTTGTCAATCTAAACGAACGCTTGAATGTTTGCTTTCGAACATAAGACTCGCCTGGTGTTCGGATTGAAGTCCTGAGCCTTGACCTTGGGAACATTCTCGCGGTCGTACTGGGGTTCTTCCGGAAACTCATTCCAGGCAATTCGCGTGGTTTGGGTCGGCACGGGACAGATTACGGTAGGCTTGACAACAACGGAGCCCTGCAAATCGGGAATTGTGATGCGTCCGACTTGGGGCATTTCGACGTCCGACGGGAGTCGGCGTTGGGTCTGCCAATGCGCATCTTCCTGAAAGAAGCCAGTTTCAAGGTAGAGTTGGGGAACACGAATGAATTCATAATTACAAGAAACGAAGACTATTAGAAAGACTAGGCTAACCTGAGCAGCAATGGGCTGCCACTGTCCCTGATCTCTGGGGAGGTACTGCATATCTTGGCGATTGACTTCCTCGAGATAAGCCTCACTGACTTGGTTGCTTGGTCGAGGTGCGACTGGCGGCGCTTTCTCGCTTACATCTGAAACAATTGGTCGGGCGTGATCCCAGGCGTGATCAATTGAAAGGCGAGATTGGAAAAACGGGCATTAGCGCCCACTCACACACCTGCTCGAGGTTTGTTTCCATTATGTGGGGGTCCGTTGTCTTTGCTCTCGCGAATTTAGCAAAAAATGAGATGTTTGCGAAAGCACCGCTGGAAGACAGCTGACTGGAAAGTTGACTTACCAGGTTGCTGCAGAGTTTGTTGTATCTTGGGAGCTGTTTCAACGGGTCGTTTTGGCGTCGCTGTTCTCAATTCTGGTTCTTGTGGGGGTGCGGCCGTGGCAGCAATTGTTCGAGTTGGATCGCCAAGTTGTTTTTGAGGCTAGGCAGGAAAGAAGACACGTCTTTTTTCGAAAAATGTGCTTATTTTCAGAATTTTATATTTTAGTAAATTTTCACAAAACTTTTGAAAAAGGAAACCACTCAATTTACTCCTGCCAGAATCACTTTAAAATTTAAACTCAATTTTTTTGAAATAAATATTGAAATAAAAAGAACAGAAAACCAAGATGTCTTGTTACCTGCGCAGGGATGGGTGACGTAGGGTTCTGAAGTTTGTCACCAAGAGGTTTGGGCTGGTGCTGAGGAATGGTCTTTTGTGGAGATTGTTGAGTTTGTTGTACTTGCTGTTGCTGGACCATTGTCTTTTGAGGAACTTGAGGCGCTTGCTTGGACTTGGCCTGGACTTGAGGAGGTTGCTTTGGCTGCACCTGGGGCTGTTGTTTCTGTTGCACTTGAGGAGCAGCCTTCTGAGGCGGCTGTTTAGATGGAACCTGTGGAGCTGGTTTGTTAGCGTGCGGCTGGGTTTGAGCGAGCTGCTTTGCTACTTGTGGCGCTAGCTGAGCCTGAGAAGCTTGTTTGGTGGCTTGAGCTTGTTTTTGAGTGCCTTGGCTCTCCGCTTGCGAGTCTTGTTGAGCCCGAGCCTGGGCTTGCGCCTTCTGCTCAGCTTCGCGTTTTGCCTAAATTCCGTTTATTGTTTGTTCTGTTCAAATTGGCCTAACCTTGACTGCCGCCGCTTCAGCTTCAGCTTGAGCCTTCTTTGCCTGTGCATTAGCATGGGCCTTAGCTTGTTCTGCTTTCATTAGAGCTTCTTCTTGAGCCTAAAATTTACCCATTAAAACTTATTTTATTTCAATTTATTTTAAATTAACGGGGCTGAGCGCGCTATTGCGCAAGTCTGGCCAGTGAGCAGAGACCGGGGGTGTCTGGCGGAAAGTTTTTTGGCCCATTCTGTTTAAGATTACCTTTTTCTGAGCTTCAATCGCCTTCTTTTGAGCTTCTTTTTGCGCCTTCATTTGAGTCTCCTGCTGGGCCTTAACTCGCGCTTGAGCTTCTTCTTGCGCCTATAACCAGAAATAGAAGAAACATCAAACTTTTTTGCTCACTAATGAGCGTGTACCTTCTTCTGAGCGTCCTGCTGCGCTTTCATTTGAGCTTCTTGTTGGGCCTTGACTCGTTCCATCGCTTCTTGTTGTGCCTAAATCTAATCGGATAAATTTTTCACTAAATTATTTTAATACCTTCAGTTGAGCTTCTTTGGCTTTAGCAATAGCTTCTTGTTGGGCTGCAACGGCTCTAGCTTGGGCTTCCTGTTGAGCTTTTATCTGTGCGTCCACTCGGGCCTGCAAAACATTGTTACTAAAAGAAAAGAAATAGCTCATATGCTTGCAAATTTAAAAGAAGCTATAAAATATTACCTCATCTTGTTGAACTTCGGCGACAGCACTCGCCTGGGCGGCTTCCTGCTTTTGTTTCATCTCGGCGTCCTGTGGCGGCTGCGGGCTCCGGCTGCGAGCCTTCTGCATAGCAGCTTGGGCGACATTCATTTGCTGCATCTGAAATGTAAAACATTAAAGATAATTTTATTTTGAAATGGTAGCCATTTTTAGGATATGGTTTTGCTCGATTATCCTACCATTTTTAGACTAGCTGTAAATTCAATAACGTTTTACAACCAAAGCAAACATTCTGAATCGTCACCTTAAGAGCTTCTTGCTGAGCGACCATCTTCTGTCGCTCCTCGACGAGCTTCTGCTCCCCTGGTGAAAGAGTTCTCTGTTCCACATGGGTGACAACAGTCTCATGAACTAAAAAGTCTTTGGATAAAGAAACCACACGTGACTTTGGAACCTTGTTGTTGCGGAGCATGTTGACGGATCTCTTCCAGGACCATCTGTTTTTGCTGCTCGGGAGATCGGTTTCCGGTTGAGGTCACCTTAAATTCAAAAATTTGTTGCGGTTAACCTAATTTCCAGGTCAAGAACATGTTGGAAGCAACACTGATAGGCAATTAATCAAGCTAACGGCAAAAACACTTGTTCCGTCGGACGCTGTTAACAGGTGTCAGGCGTGGTGGGATTGTGTTTCAAAGAATGGTTTGAGTTTTTGAATTTTACCGTTGTTGTATTTCAACACACTTTCTGAACGTACCATCTTGAACCCCCCGGCACGGCGAGGGGGCGCGGGTTCGTAGTCCTCATCTTCCTCCTCTTCTTCCTCGCTGCTCGTGTCTTCGAAGATCTTCTCTAAAACAAGCCACCTTTTTCGTATAATTTTGCTCGATTTATTTGTTTTGAATACGTCCTGATTGGTCCGAGCCCACAAAGCCTCCGCTGGTGCGTGCGGGAGCCAACGCTTCGGTTCCCCAAACATCCGGCCCACTCTTTCCTGGACGCCGCTTGGCCGCCCAAATGCCGATCTGATCTTCCACCTCGCCCCACCGACTATTAGCAAATAACATCCGCCATTTAGCACTGCAAAAACGATTGCAAAAGAGGTTTGTTGACTAGTTGTAGGAAAGCTATTAAGCTACTACTGTAGGAGCGCAACACTTTGAGTCTTCGGTTAAAAAAAAGTTTTAGTGGATTTGTCAAATTAACAGGATTGGAACATTGGCAGCAGAGGGAATATCTTTGGGAATTACAAACTGAGTAATTGAGTAATTATTCCTTGCAAAAAATAAAAATAAACCCCAGATGTCACCTAACGTTTGGATAAATCGCCCGCCGGACTCATGAATCTCGATCGAAGCTGGAGCCGCAAAGGGGAAAGTTGATCAATCGGTAATTCACCTCCTCACTCACCTGCTAGGTCGGGCATCCTGGACGAAGTCGCCTGTCGATCTGATGATCACTCTGTCCTCGATCCCTCGGAGAGCTCCTCTATAAGCGCCCGGCAAAATCTATAGATAACGGCGTCGTTCGCATCTTCGTGGCGTGCCGGCAACACCCCCTCATAAACAGGGCCTCTTCGCCGGCCGTTTTTTGTCGACATTCTGCTTCCTAAGCAAAGAGAAGAGCTTAGCGAAAGTCGCATTTGCAGATGATTCAATGAAGATCGGCGGCCCGAGATCTAAAGGTAAACAAAGCTGTCCCCAGAGGTGCTCAGAGTGAAAGACGAAAAAATAACCGGATACAATTTTAATTGCCGTTTCTCGCTTGGAATACTTGGATAAATAATACAAAGAACGCTCAAAAGGGAAGAATGGATGAAGACGTGGGACGCAGTTTCCGTTTGACGCTTTGGTAGAATTGAGAGAGGCGATCTGACTCCTGAAATCGGTTTCCTCTGAGTCAGTTTTAAAACACCTTCCAAATCTGACCGTTTCTGCGACCGTCTGCAGACTCAGAGCGGAGGGCGGCAGTTTGGGGAGTTGACGAGTAACCACAAATGGCCCGAGATCAGAGGGTTGAGGAGAAGGGATTGTCATGGCTCGCATTTCGACAAATTGGGGAATCAAAATCGAAGATGGCAAAGTTGGTCGAAGTGGAGAGCAGAACGCATTTGGAGAGTGCGGCACCCAGTTGGAGCAGGAGATATTTGAATAGAATGGTTGAGCCTGAAATTGTGTACAGTCGTGTTACAAACGAAAGATGTTGATTACAAATACAAAAGACCCGATGGGGGTTGATTCGGTGATCCGAAGCGGCCGATGGCGAGCAGAGAATCGGTTCAAAGTAAAAACACGTTGCACCACATTCACGTGCTCGGATTCGCAGTAATCAAAGGACAGACAGCGGCAAACGTCCGGACGAGGAAGAGGGATAGGACGAGGAATATCCGTGTGTGGCGAGAAAAGCGGCTCAAATAAACTATTTTTAACGACAACAGCATTCAAAAAGCAGTCCTAATTGATGCGTTCAGAATCAATCACTTTGACCACAAAAAACGCGCTAAACGTTACAACGCTCGAATCTACGACTAGTAGCACGGTTGAGAGTCAGCAAAAAGAGGAGCTTCGTTTTCGCCCCAAATATTCAAAATTCCGTCTTTAACTTGATTTAATTACCTTGTAAAAGGCTGTCATTTCAGCTGCCAGCGGTCTTTGCCGCTGGACCTGGAAACTTCTGGAAACAGCGGTAGGCGGATTCACTATCGAACAGGTTGTATCGGAAACCCGAATTAGCTCAATCCCCTCCGAAAGCGAATTAGAAGAAGCCGAACTCTGAGCAATGAGCAATTCTGACTCTGTTTTCAATGACTCCTCCTGATTCTCAGGAATCTCTTTTGGCAACGCGTGTTTTTGCATTGACATTAGGCCAACACACATCGGGCTGGTCACGCTGAAAACTAAAGCTGTTTGTCTGAAATAAAAATTACGCTTACTTTATAATTGTGTTTGGGTAACACGAAAATGTGCTGCTCTTTACAATCATCGGCATCGGTGCAGGCGAAGGAGATTCCTTATCCGCTATCGACGACGCGCACCGCTCCAGCTCCACCGCAATTTTGAACGGCGCTATGAAACTGAGCAGCATTTGAGCGTCTTCGACGTTCATGTTCTCCAAATCCACGGTAATTTTCCGCAGTCGATCTCCTGAACTTCAAACCTACAACTACTCAAGTTTTGAAAATACCTATAAAAATATTTCGGGAATTGTAAGCGGGACTGTTTAGGTGCAGTTCTGTGACAACGATTCCCCCATCTTCGCAAATATCAAATCCTAGTCCTTGGAACTTAGACCGCAACGTCGAAACCGCTCTTGATGGCTCCAGAGAACGTTCTTCAACACAGGCGACGCCTTCCGCTTCTACGCTTTGCTGTTCCCTCAAATGTCGACCCCCAAAAACGTTACTGGGGACAGAGTGGACGGAGTGCTCGTTGAGAAACCGCTGATAGGTCGAAAGTGGCCGACGCCGGTAGAGCGAACTGGCAGATACATACTGAAAAACGTTTTTGAAACCAAACAAAGTATTTAGCTTACCTTATCTACAAGAGGCGAACGCTCGTAGTTTGGTCCCACGCACTTGTCGGTGAGATCAAGCCGGACTCGCTGGATTTGAGGGAATCGTCGGTTAACCGAGTCCCATGCGCCTTCTCAAAGATGAGATGTTGCTCGGCTGCAAACGGTTCAAGCTAGTTAAAAATTTTTTAAAAGCAATTATTTCACCTAAACGATGTTTCTTGAAAAAGAACCATAGGATCAATGCAATTCCGATGCAGATGAGAACGGTTCCGAGAACCGAACCGAAGATGACCCCCGCGAGTTCCGACTGCGTGAAGCAGGTTTCCGCGCTGGCGCCACTCGAAACGAGGACAAAAACGGTGATGCAGCGGTGGAGGCGAGAGGACCTCATCCCTCTCATGCGGCGAGACAAGCAGGACAAGCACCTGGAGGACGAAAACATGTCGTGAATTCGATCTGAAGAGCCTTCGGACAGTTGGATTTGTTTGTCCACGATAGGGCCGAAACTCGAGCGCGGCTCTCAAGAGGTCGAAGCGTCATCGGAAGCTTTCAAAGTATCCCAAGTGCTCAATATTTTCGAGCTTTTCCAGGTTTTGAATTACGTCATTGGAGACTCAAATCCGTAAGATTCTTGCAATTGTTAGATTACCCCCAAGAGTAAATATTATGAACAGGGATTCGTTTCTGAGCGAGTTATTGTCGTGCGCCGACCCAAATAGCCGGATTGCGGCAAAAGCGATGCCGCCGCCGGATCGGTATTTTTGGAGTGCTCGAGAAGCCTGAAGAAATGTTGATTTCTCGGCCGTGCTCTCGTGGTTCTGGACGCGTTTGGGCTAATTCGTGAGATGTGGGCAAAATTATCCGCGTGTCGCTGGTTGGGTCCCATTTAGACAAAATCCGGTTTTCCCGGTTTTTTCGCTGAACAGTGCGCAAAACCAAATTTCGGTCAACAACTATTGTTGCAAATGTCATTCTGCGTCGAATTAGTCCAAAATCAAAGAAATTGACCAGTTCCTCGAAAAGTTGATTCAATTTGAAAGTAATGCTATCGGGATCCATGATTCTTAGGGCATCTGGCATCAGCTCTAAGAGCATATAAGAAGGGTTTCTCACATTTCTAAACATGAATCGTAACCTGCTTCACTTTCCACCACCCCAGATTTGCAACAATAGTTGTTGACCAAAGTTTGGTTTTGCGCACTGTTCAACGAAAAACGGGAAAACCGGATTTTGTCTAAATGGGACCCAACCAACGACACGCGAATAATTTTGCCCACATCTCACAAATTAGCCCAAACGCGTCCAGAACCACGAGAGCACGGCCGAGAAATCAACATTTCTTCAGGCTTCACGAGCACTCCAAAAATACCGATCCGGCGGCGGCATCGCTTTTGCCGCAATCCGGCTACATATTTAGGTCGGCGCACGACAATAGAAGCCACATTAAGAAACCATTAATCTCTGATTGTGAACAGATCGATTTGGGCTCGTTAAGATTCAACCTTCAATTAAGAACTATTTTCAACTGACTAGCACCTACACTTATAGAGGATCATAGAAATCTTTATGATAAAGGCACGTTTCTGAAGTGTAACTGGCAAACCCGTTGAACAAACAAGCTTAAACTTTGTTTTGGAGACTCGAGTAATGCGCGATATCCTCTGGAGAGAGCGAAGATGACATCTGAAAATTCAATTTGGATTCGATGGAGCAAAAAACAAAACAAAAGTGTAATACCTTTGTCAGAACTTCCCGCAAGTATTCCATTTTCACCGTAATCGACACGTCAGACTCGTTGGCCTCATTGGATTCGATCTTTCCAACGGCCACACGAACAGCTTCCATCGTAGCTCTCGAGATTAGTGAATACAAATCTGCTCCTGACATGACAGTCGGGCATTCCTTTGCCTAAACTAACTCGTCAGCGATGAACTCGTCCTAGGTCAACCTACAATTTCAAGCATATCAACATCCCCATCCAGGTGGACTCTTCGTGAAACCGCTTCCAGGATCTTCTTCTTCGCTTCTGGATTCTCTGCAGCATTCACATAAACGGTTTTGTCGAATCTCCCGGGGTCAGAAGCGATTGGTCCAGCAAGTCAGACCGGTTGGTGGCCGCCATCACAAAAACGTTGCAGTTCGGCTTTGCATGAAGCGAATCCAGTTCGGAGAGGAGCTGCGAAACCACGCGATCCATGACTCCGCCAGAATCGCCTGAACGTCCGCGGTTGGGGGCGAGAGCGTCGAGTTCGTCAAAGAAAATTACGCAAGGAGAGGCCATTCGAGCTCTTTCGAACACTAAAAATGTGGGGTCACCCAGCGTGAGCGGTACCGTAATACGCTTACGATTTCTGATGTTCTCCTCGCTTTGACCGATGTATTTGTTAAGCATCTCCGGGCCTTTTACACTCAAGAATGTGATGTTGAATTGACTCGCGACCGCTAAGAACACAATAATCCTTAGAAAAAGCAGCCTTCCCCAACCTTTAGCAAGGAGAGTCTTTCCACAACCGGGAGGACCGTAGAGCACTATTCCCGTGCGTTTCAGAGCTTTTTCGTTTCCTTCGAGGTTCATTTGAAGACTTTCGCAGATGAGGCGCTTTGTTTCCTCGAGTCCTCCAACTTCGGACCAGGCTACATGAGGAATCTGAAAGGAATCTGAAAAGTATGTACCACCACGGCCCGAACTCACCTGAGGGGCTCCTACAGAGTCAGCAAACAGTTTGTTCCTAGCTTCAATCGCGCGATCGACGTCTTTCAACTGAATTCGATCGCTTCTATCATCACAAAATGCGCTTTGCGAGCAGTCGAACGCCATTTGACGAAGTTCCGAAATCACAAAACCCTAAAACCACTCAAAAACGTTTTTGTAAGTTTCGTTTCAACCCAACCGCCGTATTCTTAGCGACCCTCGAAATGTTTAAATGTTTCAAAGATGAAGACCGCAGCCATTCTAAGCGATCGTGTTCCGTCAAATCGGGAATTTTCATCTCATAAGTGACGAGGGCGTGAACGGAAGCAGCTAGGTGGGCGGCTTCCATAGGATCACTGGTGAAGACGATCGTAAGATCTCTAGGCGCGGCGGATAACTGCTTGTTGAAGCAACTCATGACGCGTTCATCTGCAAAGAGGAAACTTGTGGCACGGAATCAGTCCACTCACCGATCTCGTTCGAATTCTGGTCATGCCCAAGCACGCTCATGTCCTTGAACACACAAACGCAAGGAGCTAATTTGGCCGCATTTTTAAAGAAGTTGTCGATCTTCGTTTCAGAGTTCCCGGAAACATCGCTCCACATATCGTAGCAACTGACTTTGATCAAGTTGAATCCGAGAAGTTCGGTCGCCCTTGCGATCGCCAGTTTCTTGCCAGATCCTCCAGCTCCCGTCACCAGAAGGCACAGATGGGATTCGACGTCCGTTTTCAAATATCCGTCGACGAGTCGCACGATCTTCGAAGAAATCGAGCTGATCGCGCTCGGAATAGCGAGCGCGTCAGGGACGTGGCGAACTGGGAACTTGGAGGCGGCGGACGTGAGTTGGAAGAAGCTCGTCCGGCTGTTAGTTTCGAAGACGCCGTCGGCGTTTTGGACGCCGTTCAATTTGATCTGAAAAGAATGGATCAGTTCGACGGCCGCTGCAGTCAAAGTCACCTTGTAGAAAATTCTGTCATCGCCGCTATCGGAGAACGTGTCCACAGAAATCGAGAAAACGTCGTTGTTGGAAATAATCCTTGGCAGGGCGAAATATTCTTCCAAGAGAAATCCATAATCCACGTAGCTTGGATACTTTGTTGAGAGAATCTGGGAAACGGAGACCGACTCGATCTGCGGAATGCGAGAAGCCAGATGGTGACTCTGAAAAACAAAATTTAAACGATTCCAAAATTGACTCTTGCCTTAATCTTGAACAAACCGATGTCCCCAATGGAAGCTGACGATTCTTCTCCGCAGAACGTGTTGAATGCGGCTTCCGGAGTCAAGAATACGCCGCAAATACCCGGAAATTCCGCGGGATCGAGGAGAGTCACTCGGAAAACTCGTTCGACGCATCGTTTACCATCAGAATCGACGAAACGGATCGAGTAGAGCGATTGAGGCCTGACATCGTGGAGAATAGCCAACGAAGCGCTCAAAAACAAATGTCTGAAATGAACAAAATCGTTATTCAGAAATGACGCTGATCCGAACAAACCTATTCACATCGATTTTAGTGTTAAAACTGCTCGAAATCTGCGAAGGTAGAATCTGCAGCTGTTGAGGAAATCTGAAGCGATTTTGAAGCGTCTGAAAATTTTGGAGTTTCCTGTGGAGAATTCTCAGAAGGTAGCGGCAGGCGAGGAGATAGCATAAAGCCCGTGATCGGCGAAAACTCTTCGAAGCCATCGTCGAGGGCTCCCGGGAGGAAGAAGGGGCGGCGGCGACTCGGGACGATTGGCGAGCTGAAACTACACTACAAGTGGACTACAAGAACTGTGCGCGAGATGCGCCTCTGAATCACAGCTGATTTCAAGCGACTGGCAGTTTCCAAAAAGCTATGCGTGGTATCAATGCTAAATGTTTTTTTTTCTTCATAGGTCGAGCATCGATATTTTTATATTACGTAATTTTGAAAAAGTTTCAAAAAGTACATTTAAAAAATAAACAGTAAATACACTTAAATTTGATCTATAGGAAACAAGATCACTTCATACCGCTTGTTTTGTTGCGTTTTACGCCTTTATAATTGAAGTCTACCAGATTCTTGTGGCACACTGATAACGTGAGATCAACAAACGCTCATCTCCACTTTTTGCACTGAACACCTTTTTTGTGCGTGGGTCAGCTACGTGCAACACCTCGGCATCATCTGACTTCACAGCAAGTACATATCTAGGAGAGTTACAAATCACTTTTTCCGAAGTTTTCCTAGCGATAAGAAGGTGTCGAGTACTCCCAAGGAATGCGAATCCTCAAAGCCCGTGATGACTGGTTAGAGAAACCGCACCTCTCGTTTTTATTGGCGTCGTAAAGCCGTCCGGAGAAGGGAGAGTGGGCCGTCGCCGTCCGACTCATCTTCCTCCAGTGATAATTCTAAGTCGTGCGGGCTGATATCGAGAAGCGGTGCTCTCCGCAAACACTCATTCGAGTAACCATCAATGGAACAGAACGACGCTTTCAACACGGACGGCCTCGTTCCCCTCAGGCCGCTGACTCTAGCCGGAGACGAGGACTACGAGGACATCAATAATGCCCGCAAGACCTCACATTCGCTCCGGTACTTTGACTTCCTGGTGTCCTTATCGCAATTCTCCGGGTTTCTGATGCTTGTTCTAACAGGTGGGTTACAACCTTTCCTCGTAAGCATGTCATTAATGTTGACATCTATGTATATAATTAGTTGGTTTTTATAACCTTTTTTGTTGGACCAATAATTTTTTAAATAGTTGTTTGTAATGTTTCATTTTTGTTCGTCCTTTAGAAAGGGGACATTATTTTTGTACACATGCGTGCGTTAAGTTCCGTATAAGTTCCTTTGTATGCAACCTCTCACAGATACGTTCCGTAATTCTTAGATTTTAGTGGCACCTTGATCTTTCGCTTTTAGTCACTTGCTGGCCCTTTTTATGTAATCTAAAATATTTTCTAATTTCAAAATACTTGTTAAACTGACTCGAGTCAGTGAGTCATTCCAAGTACCTTCTCGTTATCGGCTTAACTCCATTCTTAACCGTTTCCTTAGCCGACTCTAATCGCTCGATAATAACCGAATCGCACAGTATTTGCTCAAAGTAAAAGTTGCCGACGTGTTTAGGGTTTATAGCTATACACGATCTGCTCGCCCGACAATCCCGAATTAGTGTCTAAATACAAACACGGATTTGAAGATAAGAGATGTTTGCTTTTAGGTTACTACTTCAGTATCATCAACCGCGGATACCAATGGGGCGCTGACGGAGAGTTTCATGGAAATGTCAACATTCATGGTCTCTTCATGACCATCGGACTAGTTTTCTTCCAAGGCGAGGCGCTTCTCTCTTACCGTTTGTACCGTCATGAGCCAAAGATTACGTCAAAAATTATCCACGGAAGTTTCCACTTTGCGGCCATCGCTCTCGTCACTTTTGCCATGATCGCCGTAGTGAACGCGAAGAATTTGAAAGATGCTACGATTCCACACATGTACTCGATCCACAGCTGGATTGGAGTCGGAATCATGTCCGTTTACGTGGTCCAAGTGGGTATTTTGTCAATGTGTTTATAACTGTTCTAAGTGTCACCCAAAATTACTTGACCAATCTGTATTTTAGCTGGCTCTCGGATTCCTCGCCTTTTTCTTTCCTAAAGCTTCTCGCGACCTCCGTCGGAAATTCCACCCGATTCATCGCACCGTGAGCCTTATCAGTTTCAGCGCGAGCCTCGCCCAAGTGCTTTTGGGGAATCAGAACTACCAGTCCATTCTGCAGATGCAACGGATGCAATACCCGAAAGACTGTGCTCTCAACCTCAGCTGCCCTCAGCACCCTTTCTTGGTCCAGAACTTTAACATGCTCGCCACAGTCTTCTACGGCATTACGGTAATTGTGCTCTCAGTGAATCCGAACTGGAGAAGACGTTCGACACCTGACGAAAAGGAGGCTTGAACAGCGCTTTCGATGATCCTCAAATTCCCTTTTTATAAAGTTTTTGTTTACTCATGTAGACCGTGTTACAACAATAAACGAAAATGCGAAGGGAATGGACGGAACCGGAATTGGGCGAGAAGAGTTCTGTACAAGGCTGAGATAAGAACTTGGAGACTTGAGAGGACGTACACGTTGCGGCTTGATTGAGCGCCAAAGGAAGAAGCATCGACTTGGAGAGACTAAACCTTACGGTTAAAAGGACAATATTCACTGGCATCCGCAGTTCTTGACGATGATGTCCCGGTACTTTCGCAGAATGCGTTGTTGGTGTTGTCAAAGAAGAGGATCTTCATCTGCTTCATTTCCGTTGGGGCGCATTTTGCCTTTTCCGTCCTAAGAATCACAATGTACACAGTTACAAAAAGTTTGTCAATGAATATTCCTGTAAAGAACAATGACCAACCTTGAAGCGTCGATGAAGTGTATCAGCGTTTGCACAATCGCGTGATTCGAAGCATTCATACGGCTGTGGACGGCGATATCGCAAAATCCGTCACAATATTGAGCGTCGAATCCCGAAGGTGCGATAACAAACTGGTCCCAGCCGAGTTCGGCAAAACTTACGTAAAGACGGTGCAGTCGACAGTTTTTGTAATCTACAAACCAAATTAAAACTCATCACGCCACAGGACGTACTTTGGTTCGCTCTGAAAGGATTCGGTCTTTCGCTCACTAACGACTTGGTTTCGTAATCCAGTTCCTCTTCTTCGTCGTAAGGCACAGAAATCTCGCGTTTTGATCTTATGCTGTTGCTAAAGGTCAAGTTCTTTGGATCTTCAAATGAGGCGACTCCGAAGCCGTGCCAATCGCCGTTACCGCTCAACGAAGAAATGGATCCGTTGCTCTTTTGAAGCTGAAGGAAGATCGACCGCGGCATCGACGAATTATGGAGCCACTGCTCGACAATGCTCGTGATGTTCAGCGCAAGCTGCGAGTCGTCGTTCTCAGAAGCGAACATCTCGAGATTCTCTAGGGGAACCAGGTTGTCGCCCTCGTCCGGACGGAAATACGCCGCGACGGTGTCCAAGAGAAGATCGGTGTTGTTGAGTTGCAGCCGCAGTTCGGCGTTGATAAGTCGCGAGCCCACCGGAAGATCGTTTTGACTAAAGTCGAGCTCGCTGATGTTCAGCTCGTCGATATCGTGCTTTTCTGAAGTGTAGAAGTAGGCTGAAGAATTTGAAATTCCACTTACTCGAAGGGGTAAAACTGATAATGGTGTCGGCGTTCAGCAGAAATTCCCTAACTGTCGAAGAAACGTTGGTCATTCCGTGTTCTTCGAACTCGTTCTCAAGTTGGTAGAGTTCCGACATGAATTTCGAAGCAAATTCGTCTTTCGTTGCATTCCGGGGTTCTTCTGAGAGTCCAAGGATTTGTAGAATCTGAGATTTTAAATGAATGATGCCTTTCCTAAATTCCATCTCAAAATATTGTTTAAAAATGTAAACCTACTTAGGAATCTGGATCGGCACGGTCTGAGAAAGGCCGTCGTCTTTAAACACGACATTGCCGAAAGAAGAACCAAAGAAAATTGTGAAAAGAAGAAAACTCTTCACATTGAAGTTAGCGAAAACGCTCCGCATTATCGATCGATCGACGCTCTGGTCACATTTGCCTATCGCCAGCTGGCTGCCGTCCTCCTCTGGTTGGAAGAGGCGTTACATGAGCCGAACGGCAAACTTGCCGACACCCGGCGGAGCCTTCCTGTAATTCCCAAACGCTGTACTCAGGTACTGTAACTTACAAAAACTCGACGATTTTTTTGGTTTTTTCTGGGTGGCAAGTAAAATAGTTTTGTCAAATTTTTTCGTCAAGACTAAAAATCATACAGCTTCTGCGTTAAACTGTTGTGCTGAAAAAGTAGTTGCTTGATATCACGAATTTGAATGTTTAAATTTATAATGTTAGGAAAACAGAGTTAGCTTTGTCAAAGAAGCTTTCAGAATGGAGGTTTGGTTGTGCACAAACAAAGTTTGTTCAATCCCTCACTATTCATCCTATCTTAAAACCATTGCGTGGACTGTTCTCTGCACGATTCGCTGCCAAAATCACCTTTTCAAATACAGCTTTGTGTATGCAACTCCGATTCTGACTCGTCATTCTCATCCCAATACCATTCAACGCCAAAGCGGCAATTCGGAAGAATCTGCGCTTCAATGGTTCCATTTATTCGCCTATAATCAGCCATGTCCTTGCCTCTTTTACAGTCCTCAAGACGCGCATTAGAGCTCTCGAGGGAAGGACAAGAAGGTCAGCTTGTTGGCCGCCTGTCAGTGCCCAGGTGAAACCGTCGTGCCTTGTTCATCGCCAGCCGTAACTCGCGCTCGCGTGCGCGAGTCGACTGTTTACAGCGCGGCGACCGGCAGCGACCCGCGAACTCCGCCGCCCGTCTTCTTCTCTCGGCGGGCACGACACCGATCGCGGCGGCGGTCATTTGCATATTCGTTTCTGCGTCCGCTTAGCCTCCTCCGCCCTTATCGTCTTCATTCTTTCAGAATTTATGTCGATCACCGACGACGACTCCAACTCCGAATTCTCGTCGCTCACCACCTCCAACAATGGTGGGTTTTTTGCTCCGAAACTCAGTAGTTGCGCATCGGATGAGTCATTCGCATGGTCGGCGACTTGTTGTGTGATTTATCTGCTTTGCGCATCGATCGCCTCAAAGATATGAGTGATAAGGTGCGACAGGCGTTGAAAGGATTTTAAAGAAGACCACCCACTTTTAGTTATGAGGGAAGGTAATTTGAAACACTAGCCCTGCATATTAAAGTTTAAAAACGGCATTTCGACAAATATCGGACATATTTCGATAAAGTCCTTTAAAAACCGAGGTGCTGTCATTTGTAACTCATTTGTAACCGCATTTCATTAAAGCAACATCTAAAAATTTCAAGATGGTAAAATATGAGTCTGAACCCAGTACTGCATAACCGGAAAACATTTAGTTAAATGGAAACACTTAATTGATCTCTTCGTTGTTTTTTTCGTAATTGCGCCAGGGTTTTATTTACTAATTAAGAAACAGTAGCGGTTGTATTGACTTCTGCTAGGAATCACGAAAACCTTAAGAGCATTTGGCCCTAAGCAGAAGAAGCGACAAGATTGCCCGCTGGCGCCATAAGAAGCAGATAACGACGATGAGAGGCTCCGGAGCGACCATCGACTCGCCTCGGGTTTTTCGTCGCCCGGCGACGGCAGCGGCGCGTGTGTGGCACCTTGTCAGTAACTCCGCTTATTGTAAATCTTGTGAAAAAGTGGAACCGTCTTCGTTTATGGCTTCCCGCGGCTCCCGTCGCCAGTACTCTTCTACGCAACTTCTAGTATCCGTGCGCTTTCTAGTTATCTTTTCCAATAAAATTGAGTTTAAGGCGATTAGATGGCTTTGACGCGTTTCTCTCATTGTTAAAATTCTTTTGAAGGGTGATATGACAATACCACCGATTTAAATTACCACCGAATCGATTACTGTCGAATTGGATTACCACCGAATAAATGCGTTTATTGCTCAACAATAAAAACTGTATCTTAAGGACCTTTCTAAAAGGTGAACTTTCTAGAAGGTAACTTTTCAAACAGCGGGAATAGCACTTTAGGCTGCAATGTTCAGATAGGCTTAGGCTTTGGTTTGGGACTTCCCATGTGGTTTTTGCGGCAAAGCCGGCAGGCAGCGGGGTGTGTAGGCTTGAGACTTCCTTCACACAGTGGGGATAGTCGGCTGGGACTGGCCTCCTGGAGCAGCTTAGGCTTAGCCTTGAATATTTTTCAATATGGTTTCTGCGCCGAAGGCGCCTGACAGCGGGAATAATAGGCTAGTAGCGACAGTTCCTTGGGCAGCGGGAGGTGTAGGCTGAAAGCGACAATTTTACTTTTAACACAAAAAGCACCCGGCTGCGATCTGTTTGAAACTTGAATTTTGATCGGCGGTATCCCATTTCGGTTGTAATGTCATATAATATTTTAAAGGCCAAATTTTGTAATTCTCGTGTTGAAGAGAGACGGCAAATCGCTTTGCGGAAGCCGATGGGCATGAGCAAAACTCTAATCGCCTTCGGTGTTTGGCTTTTCTAGCGCGATAATCGGAATTAGCCGAGCGGGATATATCGAGTCCTTTGTGGGGAAAGTTGGTGCTTGTTTAGGAGTTGTTGTGGCAGCTGCTTTGTCGGCTCCCTGTTTGGAATCAGTTGCAGAAGATTTTTGTGAAATTAGTTTGAAAACAACTGTGCTTGGTTATTAATTAGTTTGCCCCATCTTGAATGTAAAACTCTTCTAATAGCTAAGCATAATTAAAACATAATTGAATCTTATTTGCATAGATTTTGAGAGAAACTTTCTATTTTCGATTGAAGTGCCAGCTCCTTGCTGTTTTGCCACCAGCTGCATCTAAAGTATTCGCTCCCTTTGAAAACAATTCTGGAACTTGTGTCCTCCGCGCTCCTCGCTCGCTCCCACCAGAAAACGCTATTTCCGTCGTCATTCATAATGCAACAGAGCTTCTTTCCCTCTGCGAAGTAATTATTCTTTGTGCCAGACTCTGGCACCTGTCCGCAAGGGAATTGGTTAGGTGTTTTCCGTGTTTTGTCGTTTGTTTTGGCCCTCTCTGGGGACCCAACGAGAGATACTCTGTGAGTTTCGACTCTTCGCTACATTAATACCCGATGCGTTCGCGTCTCCTCATTCCTCATTAATCCGCTCGTTTTCGGCTTCCGCGGCTCAACTATCGCTGCTCTTCTCCTAGTGTCCGAGAGTCCTCGCGCGCAATGTCGGCGCCCTACGGCCGTCGTCCAGTGCATTGTGCGGTCTTCGAACCGTTCGACTTTCCTACTCCGTCTTCGGTGACGCGGAGCCTCGTGCAAGATCGTCACGTCGCCTCCTGGAGTAAGCCTTCGGTGTTTGGTCGCTGTCGTTCTGGGGAAAACGCCGTAGTTTAGTCACCCACTTTCGAGCTTTTGAGTGCGTTTGGCGTCTTAAAGACTCCTTTAGCAGAAACTGCGGCTGGACAAACTAAGGTTCTTTTCTTGCAGATGAAATGATCGGAGTGGAGAACGCGAGTCTTCGCGAACGAGTCGCTGAGTTGGAGCGCAAGGTGCACCACTACGAGGATGAAATGGTACGTTTTTCGTTTGTATCCACAGAAATCGATTTTAGTTACTGTTTTTATTATTTGCAAAAGAGCTGTGTGCGTTGGCATGAATTCAAATAAGCTTTTGGTATTTAAATTTTGTTCCAGGTCCTCATGCGATCAACCACGGCTGACGTTCTACGGCGGATGACGCAAATGGAAGCGACGATTGCGAGCCTTAGAGGCTCCAGAGGAATGTCGCCTTCGAATTCCGTTTTCGACCGTCTTGCGAACGCGAACGGGACTTCGAGGGCGACAAGGAGTTCGTCGATTTCCAACCGCGGCCAATTCTCGACTCCTCCGAGTCCAGCTCGAACGCCACAAGAAAACGGCGCCACTTCGACACTGCCCCGGAAGTACCAGAAAAACCCTCGTTTGAGCAATGGTACTTCAACACTCAACATTCCGACAGGACGCAGTCCGAGGGGTACGGTAATTTGAAGAAACGCATGCGTTTTTATTGTCCTAGTGCAAAAAAGGTCTGATAATCATTAACACAAGTGTTCAGGAAGCCCGTTGAGAAAGAGCATGTCCACCCTGGATGTGAAGCGACAAACCCCGGACGCGAACAACAACGCCGGAGCGAACGCGGCGACGCCGTCGGTGATGTCGAAGTCTTTTTCGTCGAAGTCTTCCAAGTGAGTCCAAACGGAATTCTACAATATTCGTTCTTCGCTCGTGTTGTGCACACTCGCATGCGCTTGTTTTAGCCGTCTTGGATCGCTTCGTAGTTTGGGTCCCTCAATGAGATCTGTGACCAATATTGGGTAGTTCCTGTTGTATTTTCGATGTGATTCTTAAATACTTGACTACAGTAGTCACCAACCCATGAAGGATCCTCAGTTCAACGAAGACGAGCGGGAGCTTCGCGTTTTCGTTGGCAACTCGCGTGGAATTTCGATTCCAGCGCCTTCGGACGTCGTCGAAGTAAACCCACTGCGAGAGATCGCGGAGCCGGATTACCGGTTGAAACTCGAATGGGTTCATGGGTACCACGGGAAGCGTTCGAGGAACAACCTTCACATCCTGAACACCGGCGAAGTCTGCTACTTTGTGGGATCGATCGTAGTTCTGGAAAACGTGGCCGAAAAGAAGCAGCGTCACTACACCGAGCACACCTGTGACATCACAAGCATCGCAGTGCACTCGAACGGATTTTTAGTGGCGTCAGGACAAAGCAGCCGTCATCTCCAAGGACGGAATGTAAGTTTGTTTATAGATTTAGATTCAGCACATAGCGTCCATCAACGAAGTTTTAATTTTTGGCTTTCAGATTTTGTCCCCTCATCGCAAACCTATTTCTTCGGAACGCGAACTCGATGCGGCTTTGGAGTCCGAACAAACTCAAGCGCACATCCGAATCTGGGACTACGCCACACTGAAGACCAAAATGACAATTGGAGTTTACGACAATTCTTTCGAGCGTTCCATAGTGTCGCTATCGTTTTCTGGACACCAACTGGTTGCTGTAGACGAGAAACATTTTCTCTCGTTTTGGGACATTTCGTCGGGCAACCCTAAGCGGACTACCATGAAGAAGGTCGCCAACGAGTCCGTCTTCTCGGCGCAGTTCCATTCTTCGCTAACGAACATCCTCGTTTCGCACGGAAAAAGCCATTTCAATTTCATTACTACGAACGCCAACGGCCTTAACGTAAACGAGGTTAAATTCGAGGTTCCGAGTCTTTTGCAAACTCGAACTAACATGATTATTTTAGGGTCGCGACAAACCTAAGTGTATCCTCTCGGTCGCCTTCACGGATCAAGGGGCCATCGTCGCTGGAGATTCGAGTGGCGGAATTTCTCTCTGGGATCCGAAGACGTTCAAGATGGTTTCCAGAGCTCCGGACGTGCATCCAGGCGGCGTCTTTGCTCTACTGACACTTCGAAATGGACACATTCTGTCCGGAGGCAAGGATCAAAGGCTGAGCGAGTGGACCGCGCAAGATCTCGTTCGGATTCATGGACCTTTGGTGGTGGCGGACGACTGTGGCACAATCCGGACTTTGGCTCAAGGCCCCGACGGGATGATCTACGTAGGAACGATGACAAACTCGATTCTGGTCGGAGACATGCGTTCTGCTCAGTTCAGATGCATCGTAAGGGTACACGCTGTTTGTCGACTTTCGCAATTTTAAGATTTTGCTTCAGACCCACCACGAACCCGTTTGTGGCCTGGCGGTTCACTCAAACGGTTCCTCTTTCACGACTTGTTCCAATGATGGCAACATCTTTATGTGGGACGTCGCATCAATGTCGCTCATTAGGGAAGCTATGTTTTTGGTGAGAAATTGAGTTAATCCAAGTTATAAATATAAGAGTTACAGGGAGGAGCTCATTGTATATCAATATGTCCTGCCAACGACGCAATTGTAGCAGTGGGAGGAATCTCAGGTGGAACCTGGAGAGTTGTGGATTCGGTGGAGAACTCGATCATCTTCGCGAGTAACGAATCGGAGTCTCAGGAATCGGTGGTTTCGGCGATCCGCTTTTCGCCCGACTCGAAATTCCTCGTTATCGCAACATCGGATAAGCGCCTGATCTTTTTAAGCGTGTCCTCAAATCTTAAAAGATACGCGAAGATACACGATTGTCAAGGAATTTCGTCGCCCGTTTTTGCCGTTGATTGGTCGAGCGATTCCAAGATCGTCAGGATTAACACTCGCAACAATGAACTCGCCTTCTGTAAGTATATTTCCCCAAATCTGCCGTCTTGAGATTTGAATTTGAGATTGCGCATCAAGTGGTAAACTGTTAGACGAGCCAGATCGAGTGCGAGACGCGGAATGGGCCTCCACCACTTGTCCTCTGCGCTACGAAACCGCTTGTATCGTACAGACCGAACCTGGAGTTATCGCTGCGAGCGGGTCCCAGAACGGCGTTTTGAACGCAATCACCGTCGACAGCGGCGCCGTTCGCTTGTATTCGAACCCCACAACATCGATAAATGTACTCGGACTTGTTTTTGCGTTTATCGAACACATATGAATTTTAGGCGAGGTACGTGGAAGCGTTTGGCCACAGCGCCAACGCATCGAACGTCGCTTTTGTCCAATCCGGCTCTCGGCTGATTACGGTAGGCAGTGAAGACGCCGCCGTGTTTCAGTGGAGGATCGAAGGAAATCGTATTTAGGAGATACTCAGCGCCAGGGAATCGGAAAGGGGTTTCGTTGTTTTTTGTTGTTTGTACATATGTATTAGGAGCTTTTGAGCTTTTAATGAACACAATACAATTTTTTACAAATATGTGCAAAACCAAAGTCAGTCAGAGTGTTCAGTGTGCTCCGTAATCCTGGACAAATCGGCCGAGGATCCACTTCCGGTGTCCGAGGTTTCTTCGCTTGATTCGGCTTCAGAAGTTTCCTTGTTAGAACTCGAATGATCTTCTCCGCGGGTGCTCGACGAATTTTCATAGTTTGTCGTGGACTCCGACTCGAAGTCGTCCACGAATCCGTTCGTATCCTTAGGCGGTGACGATTTTGACTTCGAGATCACGCGTGTTCCTTGGGTTCCAACCGAAGAACTCTTCGAAGATCCGCTTGAAGCACGACGGGAGATCGGGAGCGGCGGAATACCGGCTTTCGAAGAAGACTCAGCTTCTGAAAGAGCCGACTTGAGCACCCGATCAACCTGCTGCTTTTGCATGAGGATCAGTTGCCTCTCGAGGACGAGGGGACGACGGGCCACGCGTTCCTTCATCGCCTCAATCTCCCGGCGGTAGTCTTCGCTTCGCTCGGCCACCGCGTGCCGCTTCTCTTCAGTGGTCTTTTCGATTTCCTTTGACGTTGAGCCCTTCGAACGAGTGAGTTTTCCCAGTTTCCGCTGCATTGCGTGGGACTCGAGCTTTCGCTCTTTCCAGAATTCTTTTGAAGCGTTTTGAGATTGACTAAAACTCTCCATTTTACGCCTGAAAACATTTATTTTATACAGCTACTTTCGTCGTTCTTCAAAAACAAACCTGATAGCCTCGTTTCTCAAAAGTTGCGCCGTATTGGTCCTGATAGGCACTTTCTCTGCCAGAGTTCCAAGCGAAATCGAAGATCGGATCGGAATTCGGACAAATTTCTCCGGGGCATCATTTTCACACTGAAATACAAGTATTTCGAACCACTCATAATCAATTTCAGTCGTACGTGTGGCTCGTGATATCCTTGTTCCACGAAATTAAAAGGCTTCGTTACGGTAGGCAGTTTGTGGGCCTTAGCGCTTTGCATTCTTCGATCCCATTTTTCGTGGATCGCTGCAAAGTCCGGGATCGATACTGAACGAGATCGTTTTGATGTTTTTTCCACGCATTTTGCCTCATGACGAATACGATGGATTAAGTTTGAACGGACGGCGTGATCCTAAAATGGCTGTTTTATGAAAAAAAATTCCGTTTGCTTGATCTTTGCCATAATCCCACTTGGAGGCCTCGAGCTTTTCAGCATCCTGATCGCCCTCTCCGACTTCTCCGCCGCCCGTTTCTGACTTCGGACTTCGTCGTCGATTGGCCGCGCATATGTGCTCAAGGGAACGTCCCGAGCTTTGAAGGGTTGCGCAGGCGTCGGTTCCTGGTCCCATAATGAGAATCCTTCACTGCGAGTTTTTCTTAAGGGGAACCTTGATATGTAATCCTCATTAAGGCGGTTTGAGGAATAGGAAAGACGACTCTTCTGAAAAGAGACTAAATGAACAGAAAGTCAGAATTCAGCAAACCTTGATGGGAAAACTGCTCATAGGATAATAGGTGGACTGTGGCACTGGCCTCGCTTTAAACCTGAATACATTTCCTACAAGGGCACATTAATCAACTGATAGTCTCACTTAAGGTGTTTCCGGTACACCGATTCCAAAATCTCCTCGCGTTCTTTTTTCGCCCTCAATTCCTCAATTCTTCTTCGGTGTTCCAATTGATCGACTTCATCGCTCAAAAGGTCACAATATAAAAACCACTCACGCCTTTGAACATTTCACCTACCGCATGGTCATATGAAACGGCATGGGCACTGTGTTCTTGGGTCTCCATAGTTTCTGCTCCTTTTTCAAACTTCGTGTTTCTTTCTTCAGCCTGGTGGGAACGGTTGTCTTCTCCCGTCTCCGAAATTCTGTCCTTTCTTCATCGTACCAATTTTTCTCTCGATAAAACGGCTCCTCCTGCCTGTAACCTTCCTGATCATATCGATCATGCTTCGGAATCCAATTTCCTCGCGGCTCCAACAGTGGCGATCTTCGTCGACCAAGCAACATTTGCACGCGCAACACGTGTCATCGACGTCGTCGTTATACGCCTTTTCTAAAACAAAAGAACTTACTGTTAGCATTTTTTAAGGTTTGCACTTTGAAACGCAAAAAAGTGATTTGTAATGGAACGCTTCAACAGCTCCATCCCTAGAATATTATCGAACTGTTTTTTGTCTGTTTTTACTGGGAATACGATCGATCAATGTTGTTGTCAAAACGTTGTTTTCGTTTCAAAGATTTTCCTGCTTTAAAGCAGTTTTGTATGAGGATGATAATGCGGCAGATTTCCGGCCTCCAAAACTTTAAACGTCAGTAGCTTGTAATGGAACGCGTATGACCTTGAAAACCTCACCGGAATCGAAGGCGCGGACATCGTGGCGGATCCCCTCGATTCTCCGCTGTGTCTTCTTCTGCTCCTCGCGAAGTCGGCCGATTCTTTCGACGAATTCCTCTTCGGGCAAACAGCATCCCAAATACTAAACGTGAACTAGTTCAAAACCCTAACTCGGTAGAATACCCGTCGGTCCAGAGCACCTGGATCGATCCTTTCGCGCATTCGGCCCTTCTCCGCTATACGACAAATCGGGAAGACGACGGACGGAGGACGCGCGAGTGACCAATCGCGCGTAGAAAATTGACTACGTTGTCATGGAGATCCCAGAAGGTCGATTTCCACCTGACGCCGCATCGAAAAAGTCTCGACGAATTTATTAATTAGCACAAATCTTGGTATTCGAATTCAGATCTAGCGCAAGTAAATAATTATCACAACGTCTATTGACAAGGCGGAGCAACTTTCTCCACGCCGTAAATCAAATCCGAGCAGTAGCCACAAGAAGCCCTACAAACGCGGATTGCGAATTGGGCGTCGGCACAAGAGAATTTCCCGATTCCGTTAGTTTTGAACTTGCGGCAAAAAAAGATCGAACGTTTGTCCTTGCAGACCTGCGGTGCCTTGAACAACGAACGTGCATTGTCCGGATCAATTTTATCTGAAAGTCGAGAATTACGGTATAGAACAAACTTCAAAGACAAACTATTTTCGATGTAACTCCGGCATTCCATGCAGCAATCGATCGTGTGAAAATCGTGATCGGACAAACAGCGCTTTTCGAAAGTGGCAGGCTGGGATTTTCGGAGCGCTTGACAGGCGAATTGTCCAAATCGGTCTCTGCAGCATGGCAGAACAGCAATATCTGAAAAAATCAAAAGTTAGCACAGTAATCCTGCAGTTTTCAAGAACGCCAAAGAATCTTTAAAACGTGTATCAACACCGACGAATTTCTTTTTAACTTTAAATAAGGCTCAACGCAGACACATTGAAATGCATCTGATTAGCGGAGAAACAAACAAAAAGTAAGCAAAGGCGTTAACAAGGAGCAATAAGTAAACAATCGGATCGTTGTTGAATTAATCCCGTGGGTTCGATTCATCGAAACGGGTAATTAATCCTTTTCGCGGCGCGTTCTCCTCTCCTTTGTGGCGGTCGGCGCGTCGACCGGTTAGGAATCTATTTGTTGGAGTTGCAATAGTATGTATCGTCGCGGTGGAGCCCTCGGGGCCCGCGCGTGTCCGACCCTCGGGCTACGAGCCTATGGAGAGGCGAGGAGAGGGGTCGAGTGGGGGAAATGACGGTTGAAGTGTCGTTATTTATGGACACGCCGCGAGGTGGCGTTCCCGCTGTCCGCTGCTTGCAGAAACTTGTAATTGACTTAGAAACATATAATTGGCTTGTTGCGACTTGAGAAAGCCATTTTGTGCAAAAAAAGTGTTTTCGTAATGCAATAGAACTTCCTAACAGTCACCTTTCTCGTTCAAGTCTTGCTAAGAGTGAAAACGTCAAGCTGTTGTATCCTGTCTCCTGACAATGCCGCAAAAAGTATTTGTTAGTTAACAACTTTATAGAGGGTCCACTTTTTCACTTTTGCAGCCAACGCCGCCACCGCAATTTCTCGACGTTATAAATTTTAAGCGTACCCTTACATTTTGCCTAAGAACTCCGTACCGGACATGTCCATCACGTTTTGACGAAAAAGTACCAAGAACGAGGCGCATAAATCAGAGACGTCGGCGGCTTCGAGTCGAGCGTCTATCGCCGGCGGCCGATCGACTTCGGATTCTTTTTGCGCAGCTTCGCCGCCGCGGCGCTTCGCCCGCCTCTCGCTCGTCCGCTCGCTGCTCAGCTGTCGAGAGATATTCGCAACGACGCTTTTACATAATCGAGCGGAGACGGCGGCGCCTGCGACTCTGGAATATGATCTGATAATCTTCTCCGTCGTCGCCATCTTCTTCTGCAACCTGTCCATCGACCACGCGTTGCTCCTTCTTCTACCAGCAACCCCGATTAACTCGCGCCCCGTCTTCGCCGCAATTATTCTTTGACCCAAATTAGTCGATCGCTCTCGAGCGCTCCATTTGAATATCCCCTTTCACCCATAGTTAGTCAAAACGCTTTGAAGAACCCGCCTGAAGTTCCGACTCGTCGTCTTCCGGAGCTGAAGCATCCCAGGAATCCTCCGGAGCGCGTTCGATCTCTTTCGTTTTTGTTTGCAGTGGCGTGGAACTGGATCAGTTCAGTCGCTTCGCCTCGTCGCCGCCAAGGATTGTTTGTTTTTGCAGAGAAGATCGAAGAAAAGGCGTTTTGTTGTTGCGACAGGGCCACCGGATGAAGAGCATGAGTAGGTCTCAGAAAGAGATTCCACAGGGCATAAATCTCCCAAACTTTTCTTCTTTTCTCCAATCGCTCCGCCCAGAAGCGCGGAATCAGCTTTCTTTCGGGCCATCTAGGCCATTACACTTTCCCTCTGCGCCACTTTTCTTTTATCACAACTTTTCACCGCTTTCAGGGTCACATTACATCTTTTAATCGGACAAGCGTCGCGCTACTTTTTTTGTTTGCATTACGCCACTTTTTGTGTCGTTTCCGCGATGCTTCACGCGTTTCTGACCAGCCTGCATGAGTCTCTTTCACTCCTCGTCACTCCGCATTTCCTTATCCGTCATCCGATCAACGTGTCCAAGTCCTATCTCTTTCTCTTCTATCCCTGAGCCCTATTCCTATTTACATAATTATGCATAATATCGCTTCAATCCTCATAGCTCACATTCCTATCAAATTCACTATCTAAACTAGCTTTCTAGCAAGCCATATCAAGTCATCTTTGAGATGACGATATAAACGTGCCCTTACTTATAGTTAAGTGAAAGGGTTTTGGTATTCTTCACTTATACAACCGTTCAGGATCGAATTTCGTGTTGCCGGTGTAAACCTAACGCGAAACTGATTTCCATTGCAGGTTTCGATGGGCATCGGAGTGAACTTCTCAAACCCAGAGGCCGAATCGCCCCGCGTCCTAAAATGCGTTCTCGTGGGAGATGCCGCGGTCGGAAAAACTTCGCTCATCGTCTCCTACACCACCAACAGTTGGAACAAGCAGTACGTGCCAACCGCCTTTGACAACTACTCAGGTATTTTTAAGTTTGCTCTATTTGCTTACCGCGGCTAAATTTAGTTCTCGTCCAAGTTGATAACAAACCGATTAGACTCGAGCTTTCGGACACGGCGGGGCAGGTGAGTGAGTGGAAAGAGAGGAAGACTTACTGTAGTTGTTGGTGATGCGCGCGAGAGGTCCGATTTGGGGAGCCGTGGTGAAACGAGTCTGAAAGGTCTCCTGTGTCCAGTTTTGGCTGCTGAAAAAATGGGTCATTTAGACACTTTCTGAGTCGTTCGCGTACCTCTGAAATATCCTAGCATTGGATTGTCCATCCACAAGTGAAATCAAGGCGAGCACAAACAGTATGGAGAGGTCAAGAGTGAACATGACAAGTGAGGGTCAGAATCGGGGCATCGGATCCATACTCGCCCGTTTAAATCTGATTCTCCTCTGCGGCTGCGTGAATTGTCAATCAGCGCGCGTCGATGACATCTCAATGTGACCCTGCGGGTCGCGAACAAAAGAATCTTCATTGTTGCGTTTCTGTTTCAGTCCGAGTTCGATTCGCTCCGGCCGTTCAGTTACGCCGACTCAGATGTTTTTCTACTTTGCTTTAACGTGATGCGTCCCGCGTCGCTGCACTCGATTACCGACCATTGGATCCCCGAGATATCGAAGTCCTCTCCGAACACACCGGGTGAGTTAGCAAGATGGCGCTCCTTCCGAGAATGCGGGCAGATCAACTCCAGAATCACTTGTATTGCAAAAACATAAGAAAGCAGTCGCGATTGCTCCAGAAAAAATATTCAGGGGTTCCAAACATTTTGACGACGCTGTCAGTGGTTAGGCGTCTGCTGGGTTGTAAAAACTGTCAAGATTGCACCGGAGGGCCAGACAAAGGCACCTTTGTTCTCATGGCACTGATTTCATAACCGAAAAAAACAAAAACTCTTAAAACACTTTGTATGAAACCTTCCACTATGCATTC
This sequence comes from Steinernema carpocapsae, assembly GCA_000757645.3. Taxonomy (NCBI): domain Eukaryota; kingdom Metazoa; phylum Nematoda; class Chromadorea; order Rhabditida; family Steinernematidae; genus Steinernema; species Steinernema carpocapsae. Next base: position 551,198 of record AZBU02000003.1, read on the forward strand.
CTTTATGATTGGAAAACTGCAGTTTGATTCTCAAGGTTGCTCATTACAGTAATCCTCGTCGGCACCCACAGCGACCTTCGGACGGACATGGAACTCGTCATCAACATGTCGCGCATGGGAGAAAAGCCAGTTCCCGAATCTAAGGGTCGGATGCTGGCCGAAGAGCTCCAGGGCGACTACATCGAGTGTTCTGCACTTACCCAGCAGAACCTGAAAGACGTAGGCCACTCGTTAGAAACGTCGTCCTCAACACGCTTCTTTTCAGGTCTTCGATCGCGCAATCATTGTGGCTCTGCGGGGAAAAACCCACAAATCGGCTCGGTCCCCGAAAGAACCCGAGAAGAAGGGTTCCTCGTTCACTGAAGGATTCCGAAAACTCATCTCGATGACGAGGAAGTTTCTATAGTTCCTTCAGCCACCTTATTGCATCTGATCTCCCCTTCACTCTCAATAGTTCCACTGTCCATCGAATTCGATGACCACACTGTCACTTTATACGCGGTTCCTTCGTCCAATCGAGTTTTGATGATAACTATATGAAACCTGTGATGCTGCCTTCACTCCACTCACTTTCTTAAAAAGCGCTTTCAATAAATCCTAAACACAGTTGGGTCCCGACACGACAGGCCTGCGCTCATAGTCGATTCATTCTTTCTGGAAAGATCTCGAACGATGTTGCAGGTTCGCGTCCCCGCGATGTCTGTAGCTTCATAATGAACATTTTTGGTCCGCGGAGAAGTCTGAACTATTCGTCTGGTGGGTTTCGAGAAGGACGAAGCACGTTCGTTCGAGACGGTATTAAAATTTCGATTGCTGTGGCGCCGTCGTCTGCAGACTTTATTTGAGTCTGCAAGGCGGGACGATCGAAAATTTCAAAATTGTTTGAGCGATTGTGAATTTGTTTATTGCTTTTCAGTGTGGACGTATGCGATGTGAGCGCAGTGTGGTCATCCAATGCTTAAGTGTTAAATCTGGGGCCGTTTTCAGATTAGAACAACAATGACCGAGAAGGCTCTGGAATTCAAGCAGCTCGGAAACGAGCACTACAAGAAGCGCGAATTCGAAGCCGCGATCGAGAACTATGAGAAGGCGATTGAGATCAATCCTGTGAACATGACCTTCTATTCCAACGTTGCAGGTGAGCATGACTTTTTAAGATTTAAGATCTCTTACTTTCGCTTTTCAGCTGTGCTTTTCGAGCAGAATAAGTACGACGAGTGCATCGAGAAGTGTCTCAAGGCCGTCGAAGTCGGACGCGAAAACCGCGCTGATTACACGCTGATCGCCAAGGCGTTCGCCCGAATTGGAAACGCGTATTCTAAGAAGGGCGAACTGAAGGAAGCTTTGGCGTATTACGGAAAATCGCTGTCTGAGCACCGCGATCCCGTAAGTGGCTCTAGTGAACGAAGAGCAGATGATCTAGTAGAGTTTTCAGGAGCTTGTGAAGAAGCAGAAGCAACTCGAGAAAGACTTGAAGGAGCGCGAGCGACTGGCGTACATCAACCCAGAACTGGCCGACCAAGAAAAGGTCAAGGGTAACGAATTCTTCAAGAAGGGCGATTATCCTTCGGCCATGAAGCACTACAACGAAGCCATCAAGCGCAACCCCGAAGGTGCCGTGCTCTACTCAAACCGCGCGGCGTGCCTCACGAAGCTGATGGAATTCTCGCGCGCCCTGGAAGATTGCGAAACCTGCATCAAGCTGGATCCCAAATTCAGTGAGTAAATGGGAACCGTTCCTGTATATCATTTCGCATTATTGCAGTCAAAGCGTACATCCGCAAGGGAGCTGCGCTCATCGCCATGCATGAGTTCGGAAAGGCCCAGAAGGCGTACGAAGACGCTCTTCTGATCGACCCTAACAACAATGAAGCTCAGGCCGGTCTTCGCCAATGTTATCAGAACAACGACGAATCCCCCGAGAAGGCCCGCGAACGAGCTCTTCAGGATCCCGAGATCCAGGAAATCCTTCGCGATCCTTCGATGCGCATGATGCTCGAGCAGATGAGCCAGGACCCTGGAGCCGTCCGCGAGCATCTCCAGAACCCCGAAGTTATGACCAAGTTGATGAAACTACGCAATGCTGGTATTATTCAAATGCGTTAAAGCGCTCCTGTTATCTTTCTTTCCCGGTTGTTCGAAAATTGTGTATCGTAAATAATTTAAATAGATGTGCGTGTAGTTTCAACGTTATTAGCCGGCAATTCTTTGCCACTTCGACGAATCTCTTGCCTCGAATGGTGTGGAGGTCGCGAATCGGAGCCGAAGATGGCGACGCAACGAAGAAGTTTTTGGTGAGTCGATTGGGTTCCGTAGGAATAGTTTTCTCAGAAGTGAGCATCAGAATTTATAGTGAAAAGCGAGCGAAATGCGCATTTTGGTAGCTTATTTTGAGTGTTTCTCGCAATATCCACTTCCACCGAAAAATACAAATTATTTACTCTCGCTGAGAAATCCCTGAATTGGAATGTATTTCTACGGTTTGCAAATGTTTTGAAAAGCATTTATTTCTCGGCGGGTGACTCGATGAGGGTTGTAAAGAGTCGATAATATTGGTCTCGCGCAAATGAACTCGCACTTTTTCGGTATTCGTCGCACGTTCGGCTCGCCCGCCGTCTCACGGTCTGTCAAGCGTGTCAAAGTCGCGGTCGAGCGTTTCGGTGGTGCGTATGCACTTCCATCGGGCGATTTGACGCAGGGAAATCGTTGCGAGACCCATTTTCAATTTGAAACGATGAAACTGATAATTGAAGGATTAGAAACGATTCTCTAGTGGTCTGTTCGTAGAACGGCATCCCCAGGCCTTTTCAAGCTTCAATGTAGCTTGCGTGACCAGTTTAAGCTAGTTCAATGGTTGGACCACGTACAAAATCACACAAACGTCAAAAATGACTAAAAAACTGGGGTTCGGGTGTCAAAGATTCCTTTTTCTCAACACTTCAGCAGCACCCTGGGACATTGGAACAATCAATGAATCATAGGCACCCTTCCAGAGGAGTTTTTTAGCCTAAAAACTGCAAAGGGGCTGAAACAAATTGATTAGAACTTCCGAGTAATTTGTGTCTTTTTTACAGGGATTATTTCAACCTGAATTCTACCGATTCAGGTGTTCTACCGACGTTATGCAAAACGCTAGACTAACAAGTTCCAGATCTCTTGTGCAATGTCTCTTCGGGCCTGAAACTGATGAACCGTCAAACCATAGTGTATTGCGTCCTTTCATTTACACCGCAGCTCGCAATTCTGTGCAGGAAAACAGACACTGGATGTCTTATCAGAAGCGGGAAGGCCTGAGCATTGAAGCCCACATCGAAAGAATGGAGAAGAATCGCACTTTTATGACCGACTTCGAACTTCAAATGGCTGCTCTTGCCCTAAACATAACCATCTATGTCTACAGTCCAAACCATACGACCAAGTGGTTGCCGTACTCCGCCGAAACGGCCCAACCAATCCGTCTTCGACAGCCTTCACCCTAAATATCCCGATCGCTCAACGTGCCTTATGCGACTTCAAGATGTCCATTTCGATCCTATTTATGGTGTACATGACGAAGAAATGACTTACCATGACGTAAAGCGAGCATTAGCAAGATTGGCACGCATACGCACCAAAATCCCTGCGTCAAATCGCGGCAAACCGATTTTGAAATGGTGGTGGGTCCCGCCACGATCTGATTGCGTCAAATCTGCGTCAAATCGCCGATGGAAGTGCTACACCACGGTTTCGGTTTGCTTACAGTACGAACACGGAATTGGCGCATGCAAAGCGCGACGGGACCTCACTCACGGTAGTGTGAGCTGTGTAGTAGTAAAAACTCGCGAGTCGAGTGCGGAATGTAGAAAACTTGGTGTTCTCCTTCACCTTTTGGGGATCTGTCGAAATAGTACGTCTGTGCTCGCAACGAGTCTATGACAGCTCTCATGCGCTTTTCGAAGCTTCTAATGTTAGAATAGCGACGGTCTTCACGGTTGAATTGTGCGTGAAAAGCCTCAATTGGTTGTTCCGAAAAGAGCATTTTCGCTTTCTTCCCATCTTTACAGACTCGATTCGCAGAAATGTGATTTGAATCGCAAAAGTAGCTCAGACTCTTTCGAACAGCAGTGAGCCGATCTACAAAGTTGTGAGAGGAATTTTCGTTTAATTCGTCTTGTCGAGAAATCTGTGATTGCATCAAAAAGGCACCATTTTTCCATCAAAACTGGCTAACTTTAAACCGATAGTTCTGGGCGGAGCTCGCACCAATCGTGGCCATCTTTGGATACGTTGTGCGTGATGAGCATAAAAAACTTTTCGTGTGAAGAATTTTCGAGATTTTCATTTTTAGTCGAGATATCGGTCAAAATAGGCCAAAAACAGGGTCCAAAAAGGCCATTTTCACCGATTCGCATGAATCAGGTATCAATCGATAGCTTCCGGCTTCAAATGGCGTAATCCGTTGGATTTTTCGAGATCCGTGCGCTCCTGGCCGAGAAAACAGCCAAAATATGGCTGACCGAACGTGCGAAATGGTGCGACGTTTTTTGACACAGTTTGTTTGCGGCTGACAGACCGTGTGCCGGTCGAACTGACCGAACGTGCGAAAAGCGTGACGACAAAAAAGCGTTACGAACCCGCCTGAATCGTTCACCCTTATTATTATACTAGCCGAAGAGCCAACGTAGTTATTCGGCTAGGGTGGCCTTGAGCCACCATCATTCCAGTCATTCTACTCTTTTTAATCTTCAAAACTCACCTAAACACTTCTCTCTGACCATCTCACCTCATGAAACCTTTCCAGACAACAAAACCCATTCCCAGACACCTCTTCCACCCACAACTGTCATTTCCAAGGACACCACAAACATCGGACCGGTGATCAAACAATCTTCCGCGTATCTCCGGGGGCATTCTTCCAAACGAACAGTCGTGGGGCGGAACTCTTGTTTTCGACCATCACCAAGGCGTGTGGCTTCAATGAAGACGAATTTCTGGAGCCTGTGTCGTCCTCTGGCACTGCTGCAGTTTCGAAGACTGCTGAAAACCATGTCCCAAAGGAAGAACTGTGCGAAGAAGATTCAAAGAATCAGGAAGCAAGGCATGTAGATATGAAGGAACTCAAGAATGTGGATCTTTCTGAGGAAGTAAAGGGTGCACTCGAGGTTGAGGAATAAAATATAGCCAGTGAAGAACTGAAAGTACTGGATATCAAACCTGACTCTGAAAGGGAATGTGGTGTGGAACAGGTTCAAACATATATTCACGTTTATTAGCTTTCTAGTGTCTTGATTTCTAGCAAGCTGTAGAGGAAACCGAAAAGGACATATTGCTGCTGGATATTTGTTGCGGTACCGGGACCATCGGCCTTTGTGTGAGCAAATGTGTCCAGAAAGCTATCGCCCGTAAGCAGTTCAAGGGAAATTTCTACGGCCTTGGCATCGAAATGGTCGAAGCTGCGATCAAGGATGCAGAAAAAAACGCAGCGGCTAACGGAGTTCGTGAAGATAATTTCCGTTTTATCGCCTGCAAAGCGGAAGACGCTTTCCGCGATCTTCAGTATCTGTTGCCTAAAGGTGTGGATCTCAAGAAGGCAAATGTGGTCGGAGTGCTTGACCCTCCTAGAGCTGGAATCCACGAACGCGTTGTCATGACGTGCCGGAAGGTTAGTTAACGATTTAAAGCGAAATTATCGTGTTTATAGATGGACAAGCTGAACCGTTTGGTATTTGTGTCGTGTGATCCGAAAGCCGCTCTGAAGAACATCGTAGATTTTTCAGTCGCGGAAATACGAAGGGGAGCCTTTCAAGCTGGCCTCAATCGAACCTGTCGATATGTTCCCCCAAACGAAACACTTCGAATGGGTTGTTAAATTGATCAGGTGATGTCGGCACAACGCGGTCATCGCAGTGGTTATTACTTGTTCCGTGTTCAATGTTGTTGAATTTTGTTATGTGGTTATACAATTTCTTCCGAAAATACACAATTGGAATGAATTTTTTAGTGTGCGTACCAAAATATTGTGTTGTTCACAGCATGGTAAAGAGAGGTAGTTGAAAACTACTGTGAACAAAACTGGACGTTGTGCGCGTGTCAGTTTAGATTATTTCAGTCATTTTCACCCGTCTACAGGGTGGCCCAATAAAAAGGGTCTGGAAGGAGCGGGTGCCGGGTGTCTGGAGCGACGCATTCGGAGCGCATGCGCTACAAGCGAATTGGTCAAAATTCTTTTTTTTAAAGATTTTTTCTCTATATATTGTCTTCTAAAGCAAAAAAATGAAGAAGAAAGGCCAGATGCAAGTGGATTCACAGTTTATTGGGAATATTTCCGAGCGCGTCAAGAGTTCAAAGTATCCCAAGTGCTCCGTATTTCCGAGCTTTTCCAGGTTTTAAATTATGTCATTGGAGACTCAAATCCGTAAGATTCTTGCAATTGTTAGATTGCCCCCAAGAGTAAATATTATCTTCCGATTTCCCTTTTCAGATCAGACATATTCCGCGCGGGACCGTTCGGCTACCGTAATGTGCAGGCGGCGGTCGACCAATTCGTAAAAGGGAGGTGTTTTGAAGACGTGAAACGAGCTTTCGATGGGCTCTCCGGCTCTCATTAGGCTCTGGCTCGCCTTAAAACATGTGTAACACGCAAAAACTAAAGATCTGCCGACTTTTCGTTGTGCAAATACGGGATCTGAGTGGTCCCGCGCGGAATGCACTGCATATTCGAACGCTCCTACGGTCAATAGCGGTCGCCGCGCGAAAACGAAATCGGTAGATAATATGCGAATGGATAGTACATTAACTGACGCAGTTCAAACTTTTCAGTTACAAAGCTCATCTATATGAAAATAAAGTATCGAGTTCAAAATTTATTTGCGTCTGATCAAGCACGCAAGCCATTAGAGGTTAGCAGTTCCTGTTACAAGCTAAAAAATTTCATTTAAAGAAGTCTTGAAATAGGAAATGCCATTGATGAGAGGTTATATGGCATTGGAGTCGAGCTGGCACTGATTGTTGCTAAAAACGAATCCCGGTGTGTATCGACACACGTTTGTGATGCAGATACCTCCTCCGGGGAAAGAACACTGCTCAACGACGCCGCATCTTTGAAGGTGTCCAGCGAGGCTGCAGCAGAATCTGTTAACCTCCATTTGCTCGAGACCACACTGTTCAATGGCTGAATTAACGGTTACACAAAACCAGAATTGCAACCTAACCGAAATCAGCTTGTGAGCAACACTATCAGCAGTAGCAGAAACTGCTTCTGTCATAACCTAGCCACGTTTGGTCATACTGACAAGAGAGTCCGGCTTGGACAGGTACTGTTGGAAGGACGAAACTGCGCCGAAGTGAGTTCAAGGGGGATTATAAGGAGGAGACAAACAAGGAAACGTGCAAATTAAATCGTTCCATTTATCGTTCGCCGGTCAGATGGAAACTTTTTTGAACGCCACGGGATCTGCAGGGGTATTGTTTGTGTCGGAGGAACATTATGGATTCATGTATTTTTAGATCACTGCAATCTTATCGAGTTTTAAAAGTTTGAATAACCGGCAATATTGGTTAATTTTACCCGTAATCATCTTTAATGTTCCACTAGATTATTTCATACCTCAAATGTTAGAGTTCTAGTTTTCATCTTTGAAATTGTACTGACAGTGAGCAGTTATCTTTCAGGCAGTATGGTCAACTCCTCAATCCACCGACGGTTGTCGTCGTTCAAGAAATGATCAGCGATGGAATCGCTGGAGTGCTTTTTACGAACTACTCTGTGAGCGGGCATCCCGACAAGTCCATCTGAATGTGATCAAGGGAATTGGAGAAGACTTCGTTTCCAGTCACGCCAATCGAAATTGTATTAGACAAGAGAATAAATGTTTTGAGCGTGGTTGGCCTCAACCTGATCAACTCAATTAACGGATACTGTATTTTTCGGGAATTCTCAAGACGTCGAGTTTGTCGGGAAACCAGAGAAGCTTCATTTGGGTCAGGTGAAGTGTTTTTGGAAAATTCTACTAAAGGCTTTCTTGTTTCAGTTTTATGATATCACGAACTTGGTCCTCGAGACGAATTGGGAACTTGTGTATGAATTCGATTCTCCTCTTATCAGCAACAGAAATTCTGACCACAATCAACGTTGGGTAAGAGAAAATATTACAGAACCCTGTTGAATATGATTTTCTGTCGCAGAGAGGTTGTTCCGAAAGCGCTCAGTCCCCTTTCCATTACAGCAGCCGCGGACATTTTTGCTTTTCCAATCAGGTTAAGTTTAAGAAAAACTAGGGCAACAAACTCAAAGCAATTTTCCAGATTTTAGGTGGAATTTGTAGTTAACAAATTTATCGGATATCCCAGCCATGTATTCAGTTTTCAAGAATACCGTATTCAGTGCCGACGTTCCAGCTACTCTTGAGGTGAGACAGATTCCAGGACGATTTAAAAATTAATTTGCATTTCAGGTTCGAAGCAAATCAGCGAAGAGAAGCTGACAAAGAAGTTTCTCGAAATCAAAGACGAACGCAAATCTTTTGAATGGCTCTGCAGCCGGAAAAAAATGAAACGGCAAAATTGATTGAAAAATTCTTAATTAACCACGGCAATCGTGGATTGAACGAACTCGACTTGAACGGGAGTTGCTTGTCGCGAAATTCGGAGCAGCTGATTTCAGGCGATGCTTCAAAAAGGAGAGCGTTTCCCTGAAGAGTAGGGACTCGAGTAAAGTGACCGGATTAAATATATCTTTTTCGATTTTTATTCAACAGGCGCATTGAAGTGTCGAATTCAGCGAAGCCGCCAAGAATCTAATCATCAAGGCGACCTCCGAAGAATTTCACAAAACTTTCTTTTTAGTCGGAGAAAAGCTGCACGAGGAGGTAAAGTTGTTGTCTAGTACTGATAGATTGTATCTTTTGCTTTTTAGAATTGCATTCCGCACGCTATATTGATTATGTTCTTTACAATTTCTGAAATCCGAGAGTTGATGGTGTCACGGGTCTGTTACGTTAGGTGCAAAAGAAATTTAATCATAAACGGCCAGGGAGTTGTGACGGGACGAGCCCGAGTGGACAAAAATCTTGAAGAAGCCAGGGTATTGATGTCGCATTCTATCTTTGAGCTTACAAATAATGCAGCCTGGAGAGATCTTGATCACTGGGTACACCGACATCGGATGGTCACCCTACTTTCCGTTGATCGAAGGACTCGTGACGGAGATCGAAAGACTTTTTTCCCACGGTGAGATAAATCCAATTTAAATGAAGGTGAACGATCCAGGCAAACGCCGAATTGGAAGCGGTTGCGAACGTTTTGGGCGCAATGGACTATGCACAAAATTTGAAACCGGATAATATATAATTTGCAATACATCGAAAAAATTCATGAAAATGCGAAATCAAGGCATGAAGCGCCGACTTAGAACACATTCTGAAACTGAAACCTTGCGCAAAAGCGCGCTCAGCCATATTAATAGCTGGATATGGCCTAATGAGTTTTACGTTACAGGTTCCGTGGTGGCAAGAGAATACGGCCTTCCTCATTGTGTCGAAAACGCGACCGACGTCTTCAAGACCAGAGATGAAATCGTCTTGGATTCAAAAAATGGCTTCGTTTCTCGGCTCACTGCCAAACAATAACTTCGAACTTACATTTCTAAAAAGTTTATAAATTTCTTCATGTGAACATGCTTTCCTTAGGTACAGTATTAGGTACAATACTACTGTACCTAAGCTCACTTAGGTACAGTAGTTCTAGTTTCTCAGATAAACGCCCAATTTCCCCACTCAAAATTTCCGCGTGTCCTCAAACTGACTAGCCCAATCGACGATTATCGCGCACTTCATTGAACATACGACAACCGTCTGCGCCAGAAGGGTCACTCGGCTCTCCTCGGCTACTTTTCACTGGTCAAACCCTACATTGTTCGTCCCCTACAAGTGTCTCTAATTACTTGCCGGACGCACGAAATGTTTTTGTTTGTCGACGCTTTCGATTACAATTGGAAAACAGTTTGTTGACTCTCCGGATCAACAAAGATCGACCAAGAAAAAAGTTGAGGGTCAAAAACGATTTTTTGCGCAGTGTGCGGCGGTTCTGAAGCGATTGGATGTCGACAATCGTTCCGAACTTCCACGTTGACTTGACGTAAGCTTGAGGTGCAGCAGGAGGATGGTTCGATTTGCACAAAAGCGTTTACATATGCTGAATAAGCGTTTTCTTCCGAATCATCCTTTCATCAAAACATTTTTCAAAACGAGTCTGTTTTCTTTTTGCTCAATGTCGGACTTGTCCACTTTCAACTCCTCCGTGTAAATTTTTCTGGGGCATAGAAAACAAAAACCTCTTTCGTTTCGCGTTCCGCGAATCGCAAATTGAATTCGCGCCACTGTCTCCTTGTTATCCCTCAATTCCCGCTTCCCCCCATAAATCAGTTTCTTCGGTGGCAACTGTAATCTCGCTAAATGCTCATCCCCGTTCAAACAATCAGTTTCATCACCCAAAAGGGTCAATAAGTGATCGCGCAGCTCCATCTGGCCTCGTAAATTGCCATAAACCAACCAGCTCGTCGACATCTTATTCCTCTCGAGAGCTCTTCAACGGCGCCTTCGCGGACTCTCAATTACAAGCACATAACGCCGAGATCTTCTTCAGCCGCTTGTTATTGTAACTCTTCTCGATCTGTAATCTGCCTCGTGGTCCTCCTCTTTGAAAGGTCAATTACCTTCAATTCTAATCAAATCCGAGTAGCGCTTCGAGGGCCACTCGACTACATATGCTCCTCTCCATCGCGCAAAACGCGCAAAACAAATCTCCGCAAATGACAAAAACTCTTTCTCACCTGCACCGCCTTGAGGCTGAAATAGGTCCAAAACAATTATTAATTACGCCGGCCAATCGCATAAACAAAATCGACTCGATTGAGCCCGACGGATTTGAAACTTTACATAGTTCTGCAAAATTCACGATTTGTTTATTGAAATGTTTACGTGCGAATATGTAATGTGCATAATTGGAAGCGAAAAGCTCTTAGGGAGTGAGAGGACGCGAGCACTGGGTGCACCAACTGTCGACCTCAAATGGCCTAGTGTCACTCAGAGCAAAAAAAGATCGAATATCATGTTACAAACTGACGAAGATGCCAAGTGCGCCGTTGTGGAGGGTCTGACTTATTTGTGCTAAGAATAGACTCTCTTTCATGCATAGGATACGTTTTCGATTGCTTGCTATAAGTGTTTGAGTTGAGCGCTGTCGAAAAACAACGCACAATAAGCCGAAAACTGCGCCATACCTAGTAGTTCGTGTTTTAGTGCTTTGACGGCACCCTGTGGCTATCTTTTGAATTGCAAGAAAATCGAAAACGGGATTACGGTGGTTGGACACGCGATTCAGACTCTACTTCGTATCGCTCTACCTACGTTGATCATCAGAGTTCGATTGTTTTGTACGGTAGAGTGCGTCCCGATAAGGATTGGCGGAGATTCAATAAAATTCATGCACCAAAGAAGATTTCGAAAATTGAGGTTGATCCGATTAGTCTCCGGATTGTGCACTATGCAATTTTTAGCGCGTTTGAAATGCTCTAATTTAGAATATTGTAACCAGCAACAAAACGTTGTAAGTCGTTTTAAAATCAACAAAAACATATTTAAAGTGTTTTAATACTATTTTTTCTAATAACAAAAAAAGCTCTGAAAAAAAGTTTTTATGTTTACATGAATGGCCACTTGTAACCGTTTCGCTGTCATTTTTTTTGCTTTTGTAAATATGTGCTTATGGTGGAAGAAACACAGTATTATTTTCAAAATGACTGTTCATTGCCCTCGATTGTCGTGTTTTGTGCCTCCATCCCAAACCAGAACCTGCCAGACCGACAAACCTCTCGCACGCAGTCCATCGCACTCATCCTTCCAATCCAATTCAATCCAATCGACCTTTATTCTCGCCTCGCGCATGATGTTTTCTTTCCGCTCGGCGCTTCCGAATAATACAAAAACTCGGCACAATGCACAATCCACGCGTGATAATAATTGTGTCAGGACCTGTTCCCTAACAAATATTAGCAAATTGCTGCTGTTGCACCCAGCATGGGTGGTCACACTCCCTGAACCCCAAGGGGGCTCATCCATATGGTTTACGATCGCTTTACACGACCTCGATGATGTCGGCACGAATGCGCAATATGCTAATTAGAAGGACTTTTGGACGCCCTAATTCGCAAAAGAAACTTTTTTATAGCGGATAGAGGCGCCTTAGAGAGAGAGCTCGGTCGTCTGGTCATTTTGGTCGCTTTAACAAGATTGCGGTAATGTTAGGTTCATCAATCTCGGCTTCTTCCCGCCGCATTTTTTATTCTCTTTCCAGGGCGTTCACAACTTTTTTCGCAAAGTTGTCTTTTTCTTACAGGCGGCCGATTTATCACCGCAGCTGCTGGACCTTCCGGGTGGGTTCCCTCGCGCTTCTCAAAATCTCTGCGGTCCGTTTTTTAAAAAGAGAACTCAACCTGTTTTTGTCGTTCCGCCGTCAGAGTGGTCAGGCTAACGTTTCTGGCTGTTGCAATGTCGTTTAGATCACCTCTGTACTTTTACGCTTTTCATCGTTGTCGATTCACTGAAGCCGACTAAAAAGCTCAAAATATTTTAATATCGTTTCATGTGGTGAGAAAATGTGATGCAGTTATCATCTTTCTTAATTCGTAGTTGGTGAGTGTGTAGGCTGTAGCCAAACAATTTTATTTACGTTAAGATTCACCGTTCTCCATTTCGAAATGGAATCATCAAGTGATAGAATATGACAGACACACGCTTCAGTGGTCGACCTCCGATTGTCCTTTTCGCTTCAAATTCAAGCAACTGCGAACGCAACATAACAATCAGGAGCCGATGACGCGCCTCGCTGCATTAATTCCCTGTTCGACACAAAAACTCCTTTACGACCTCTGATTTAAACACCTAGAGACAGCTGCTACAATTACTGCGATCACGTAACGTACCGTAATATTGTTGTAGTACAGCAGCGCGGACACTGCGTACCGTCGCTCCTCGCAGTGTCGCCTCGTTCCTGACGGTCGTAAAATCGTGCCCTCAGCTCTTCTTCTCGAGTCATTTGGGATCATAATTTGTCCGAACAATCATCGCGAGGCGAAGTCGCGCGCACTTCTCCGACACCAAAACTCGCGAAACTCCATTAAGAGAAGCCAAGCCAAGCTCCTCCGAGAGGCGAAAAAAGGTCAGATTATGGCCGGCATGCCGACCCTCAATTCTCTAATTGTATGGCGTTTCCGCTCGTAATTAATGCGATTTTTGTGCTGCACACCGCCCGGCCTGACGTGACCGGGAAGGAATTCCCCGCAGCCCCGCTCCTCTTTTCGCCTTTTTTTAATTTTGGAATTTAATCGACGAACGTTTGCGGAACGTTGTTACACCACTTCTCCTCGCTTGAACCTTTCGCTGTTCTTCTCATCCGTGGGATCACCACCTAACGGAGCCTTGTCATCACCCGCCGCGTAAGAAATGCCTGCGAGACGCGTGCGTCACCTGTGAGAGAATGAGACAAAAATTCTTTTGTAAATTTGCAAAGATTTATTGGCGTCGCGCGGCGGAAAGCGCGCATGCATCTCTAAAAGGCGTGCGATGCCGCAATCAAGGTTTTAATAAACATATTGTACATTTATTCAAAAGAATCCCGACTGATCCATGTCCTAGTGAGATCGCGATTACCTGGTTTGATTAATTGCTGCTTTTTTGAAGCGGCAAGGGTGTGACCGGGACTCGAGTGATTAATAAGCGTCTTTATTTTTGAGTCTGCGCATGGTTTAAAAACCAAAAAAGCCCGCAAAATCAACATCAATCGAAACCAGCCTGATCTCCGCCCATCTTTCGACGCTCTTCCGGCCCTTCCACGCGGAGGCCGCCCTCCAGGTAGCGAGGGAGTGACCATAATTCCTCGGCATTCTTCTTTCTTCCTTTTTTGCTTCTCGAAATTTCGTCAGCCATAGCCAATTAGGCGGTTAGAAGATCTCTTGCGAGGTCACGCCTCTTTTTCTTGTGCTCCTGATCGCGTTAAGCGCCCGAACGTCCCACTCAACACGTTCTTCTCCTCCGGTTTCTCGCTTTCTCCCTTTTGCTTATACTTTTCTACCGTATCCCTCAATTCAAGCGCTTCTGTTTCCATCATATTTTCCTCTTTTTCCAATCAATCTGCGCAAAAACTTTTAGCGCTTTTAGAGCCAATTTCATTATTTACTCACGCGCTGAGCCGCCGCGACCCTCAACCAGCACGTAATGAGTTTTGGAAGAAGAGCAGCGATTATTCAAGTTGTAAAGTCGTTGAAGTGCGCCATCGAGTCGGATTTAAGAATTGCGAAGGAGGCGAAGTCGCGAGGCAACCGAGGAAGAGCCTGCTTTAAGTGTTTGTTTGGTTTTGCGTGTTTACAAAGAGGAAATGCGAATCCGTGAGAGGAATGGTGTTGTTGTTGAGAGGGTTTAGGCCATTTGGAGTTGCAAAACGCCAGACGGACAAAGCGGATAACGCAGAATCTCTCTAGCTTTTATTCTTCTTGAACAAGAAATTTTCTCCCAAACTTATTTGCGTGTCTTTGCATCAAACGTGTAGGGCCTAACAAATTATGACAAGATAGATAATCTTTCTAATTCTCAAAACATTTTATTTACGTTTGACTATTTCGGTTCCGTACTTGAATTCAAGGTTCAATAGATGACACAATTCAGTTTTTGAACCATTTTGTCAATTGACTGTTTTGCCAGTTCATTACAGTTTTCTTGAAGGTCTGCATTTCAAAGAATCTTTAAGTCGGTTAAATTGTTTTATGTGGACTTATAGACGCGTGACTGTTACCGTATTCTGAAACCTTGAACAACCCCCTTTTTCAGCAAATGCGATAATCTCGGGAAGCCGACGCTCGCTTCTAACCGTACAATTTCTGCATTTAGCCTCGCCTCATAGCTCAAAGCAAGGCTACACATTTCTCTCCAAACAAACAGTTCCCACACGTCCTCTTTCCTTGCAACCACAAATTTGTCATTCTCATGGTTTCCTAAAAAAAAACGCTTTCTCTCACCTTAGAAATACTGTTTCTGGCTGGTCGTTCCGTGACCACAATTTTAGCTTGCGCAATATTTCCTTTTTTGTCTCCTAGACCGTGCAGATCAAAGACCGCGCTCATTGCGGCATGCCAAGGGCCACCGTACAAGAGAGAGAGCAAGTGGTCAGGGAACTGTCAGAGACAACAAGTGTCAGAGGGTCACTCGTACGGATTTACGATATCTCGCGCTTCCTTTCTCCGCTGCGGTGACATCTGAGCCGATTAAAGGACAAATTTGAATACATAGGCGGCGGACGACCTTCGCACCCTCTCTGACGCCTTTTGTTCTCGAGGACCGTTACACGACCGCCACCGCGAATTCCAGCAGCGATTTCAGATGCAATTCGGACACCAATTTAGCACATTTGTTTGTTTTCGCTGTAGGCTGGCGATTCGCCGCCACTCGTGCCCGGGAGCCAGCAGACAAGGTGCGAAGCAGCAGCCTTTTGCTTTCCCGACGCGCTCTCAAATTAGCCACAACATGCGCCCCTCAAATTAGTCGTGTCGTGCTTTCCCTAATCGCCAATTGGCATTTCCTGTCCCCGTTCCAGGTGTTTTCGCTCCTTCCGATTGCGATGACTTCGAGATGATCTCCAAGCGATTCCATCTTCTTCGAGCTCTCCTTCTCCTCTTCGCCTGCTCCGCTCCAGGTAAACCGCGTGATATCAACAACTTCAATTTCGGGGGATTAACCGACGTTCTAAAGACGTTTGGGGGATTAGTGGAATGGCAGATGGCGGCACCTGAAGGGGATTATCGACTGTTATCTCATGTCGCCGTTTCCCGTCGCTGCGGCCCCCAAATGCAAATTGTTTTCGCGCCTAATTGCTTGAAAGACGCCAGAAGAAGAGTTTCGAGGCGCGAATAGATCCTGATTCTATTATTATTTAGAGTCGGTGACGAAGGCGGCCAATTTCCGAATCAACGACGACTCTTACGAGGGCGACTTTAGTGGAGAATCGGAGCCAAGCCACCACTTCCACGCCCGGAACCTTAAAAAGGCGGACTTCTCCGATTTGGCTTCGCCGTCGGAAAGCAATGGTAGGTTCTGTCGGAAGTTCGGAAAATTGACGAACTGATAGCCATGGCCGATTTCACTGTGTGAAATTCACTTTTGAGAGTATACATGTTGCCTCTTGTTTCACGCTTTTCTTTCGCAACTCTCGCTGCTTTCAAGGTTGAAATTGGAAAGATAATATCGCCAAATGCAACAAAACGGGAGGTTCAAGGGGAACCCTTAATCTTCTGCGTTCAGATCTCGTTCTCGACCACAGCCGCATAAACGAAGGGAAGTGTACCTCTTCAAGAATCGAAAACACCGCCATCGCGCGATCCTCTGATTCGCACCGGATCGCGGTTCAACGACGCCTTGACGTTCAAAGAGTGGATGAAGAATGCAACGAAGTCTCCCGATAAAGGTAAGTATAGCGGGAGAGTCTTTGATTCGATAGAGGGCCATCAATCACCCCCTGAAGGGCGCCCCAGTCGGCAGATGCAAATCGGGATAGTAACAACACAGTAATGGTGATAAATGGATGCGCGAAAGCCAGCGGGAGCGCCGCGGACGTGTCGGCGCCACGAGCGATTTGCATATTCGACCTGTGGGGCACCGGAAGTCCTCACGGGAAGCGAAGGAAGTGGCGGTTCTTCGGCGCCGCATTAAATATTGATAAGTTTAATTAGCATAAGATTTCACAGTGGTTTGGAAAGACCGTTTAACGGTCTTTGTTCCGCAAACGTCCTAAAATGCTCAATGAATTGTTCCAGCACAGAAGTTGCGGAATTGACTTGATTTGGTATGCTTTCAGTGGTCAAGATCGTACTCCGCAACACCGACGTCGTCCGTCCTGTGCTACAGTATCTCTACGCTGCTCAGGATAACTTCGAATCTCCCATTCTCCTCCACGCGAATGTATTCCGCCTTGCGGGAACTTATGATGTAAAGTGATGCTTGACTTTGGGAATTTCCGACTGAAACTTATAGAAAACCGTTGATCCTCTCATCCTCATCGGGTCAGCTCAGAAAATGCTTCCCGACGCGACGATTTCCCTCGGATGGAATGATCCGAAGAACATAACCAAGCTGAAGACTTCCCAAAAGAGGTCATTAACTGACCGTTAATACTATAATTTACAACTGAGATACGCTTTCAGAGTCTCTTGGAGAAGAACGTTTCACATGCTTAACTACATCAACCACATCTCCCAACCTCTTATCCTCTCGATGCGCCTTTCATTGGTAAGAAAATCACAATTTCAGGAATGAATTACCCATGTTGAGGCTCAAAACTCCGTTGACCAGCTCCTTTGGATCCTTGGAATAAACCAAACGATTTCTGTGGTCGTTTGGAGTGACGATCAAGACGACAAAAACATCGAGTGGTATCAAATTCTTCGTCTTCGGTCGTACGCTGGCAAAAACAAGGTCATCTTCGACCTCCTTCCGAAGCATCGCAATACTCTGGAGAAAAAGGGTCGACTTCCTACGAGGAAAGACGACCAGATCGACGCCACTTGGTTGGAGATGCACGAGCTGAGCAGTGCGAGGCCAGCGCTCTCGAAGACTTTCCAAAGCGACCGTGGAATCGCCTTCCTTGGCTGGTCCAACAGCTTTCTCTTGGGAAAGAAGTCAGGGAACGAAGAGGCCGGGCTCAAGCCTATGTATTACAGTGGCAAGGTGGCGCATTTCTAATTTAAAAATCCGTCAAAAACAGTGTAATTCAGGTTCTCTTCCTACCCAAAAAGGGTCTCAAGCACATTTCTCCACTCGAGGACAGCGGTCTCTCGTTGCAGCTCGTCGATCCCGAACGCGTCTCTGAATCCGGTGATGTGAAATCCGGAATTCAGATTTTGATAGGGTACGACGGCCGGGTGTTCCTTGAGAATATGGACCCCGACCTCGAACAGTCGTACAACCAGCGGTCTTCCGGGCGCGTTCAGCACTATGCGTGCTATGGATTCAGCATAGAGGACCGCGGATGGAGGGTTGAAGTGGACGTGTGGACGGATCTCTGCGAAGGTCACCACACTCACCCTGTTGACCCTCCGTCAGTTACGTCTCTTCAACTCGAAACTCCAATCAGGTAAACACCCTCCTAACTGAAATCTAACAAAGCTCGACTTCTTCAGATCTCGTACTCCGCGCAGCGTGATGATTTCCAAGTCGGGTGACGGTGAAATCGACTTCCTCGTCCAGAAACTTGTTCGCAACGGCTCCAGCTTCAACTCGGTGATTTCCCTAACGGTCCTCGGGCTCGCTTCTCTTCTCTACTTCTTCTAAAACTGCCTTCCGCCCGCAACAACGATTCTTCTCGTTTGTACAATAGAAATTCTATTTCTCCCCAGCTCTTAATTGCTAATAAACATCTATTCGTTAAACGCATCCTCAAAGTACATCCGTCCCGATCACAAAGACAATAATGGGTCCGGAAACATTGTGGAAATGGCGTACTTGGACAGAATACATTTCCATTTCGGAAAATGAGAACGCACTCCAAAAAAAGGAACGGCGATGAATTAAAGAACATTCAAAGGAAAAATGAAGTCGAATATCCATTTCCGCTCCCTCCTGCTCTCGTGGACAACGATGTGCTCATGCCTACAAGTTGCAGCTCGAAATAGGAAATGTGGAGTTTGATCATTATGGTGTCTTCGACCTCTAGCAGATTTACAGTCGGTACAGATTGTAACCTAAGGGAGGTCACTTAGGTTGTTACGTATCCCGAGTTTCAGGTTGCGAGTCTAGATCTCCAAAGTTGGGGTACGGTAGGAAGAATGTCAGAAGATAGCCGAAGTCATAAGATCATAACATAGCAATCCAACCATGATTCATATGCTTCTGTTCAGATTCCGAGAGGCCCGATCAGCACAAGCCATGAGAGATGTCGGAGCCAAGAGAATCTGCCAGCGACGACGTCTCGAGATTTGTCAAGGAAAAGCCCGAAGTCGACATCAAACTGTAATGTGCTTTAGCGGAATCTGCCCGGGACAATCGAAACGCCCAGAACGAGGATTTGAAGACCAATGGAATATTACTAAAGATAAAAAATTTTAAATTTAATTTTTTTTTTTAATTTACCTTTTTCAGTTCACCTTAATTCATTCGATTTTTTCCAAATACATACAACCATTTTACAAATTTACTGGCAGAGGTCTAAAGGTCACGAAGAAATTAATATAATTCAAACAGTGCACCTTTTCTCAGTTTTTCAGTCTTGCAGCCCAATAACGGTTTTACATGTTCACTCAGGTCAAGCTGTTGCGGTTCAGAACATTCATAGAATCGTTGCACATTCCTCACTTGTAATAAATCAGGCTCCCTGTAATACTAGCAAATTTGTCTCCACGATCAAAAGCGTTTGTTGTCGCTGCGCAATGGGAGGAAGTGCAGGCTCACCTCGACGTTACTATAATCTGCTTAAAGTTGCGTTTAGAAGATTAAGTCAACAGCTACTATGACTAAGGTACGTGTGTTGGACCAACGTATCTCAAAATATTTGCAGACAGGTGATCCTCTAAACTTTTGTTGGTTTAGGATCGTCGATGATTCATTCCAAGTTCTATCATATACTTTATTACAATCACGATATGATAAGCTTTCTAGTGGAACACATGCAATGCAATCCGTTTGCGGAGATGAGGAAGAACGTCTGCCATCCAATGATACTAGGTGGACGTTTGCAGATTGTGTGCAACAAACTTTGAAGAACTAAAATCTTAGGGATTCATGGTACAACTTAGCAATCATTTACTTTTCCGTTTTCAACATTCGAAAATAAATTAAAAGTAAATGAGAACCAAAGACACAACAAGAGAAAGACTGCTGGAGATAAAATGAAATAAATTATAATAAAATAGAAATTGAAAGCATTTGGTGAGCGGCAATTTTCACAAAAAGCATCTGAACAACGAGATTCTTTCTTCGCTCTTCCAGGTTTTACTTTCTTCCAAATCCTTGAACGTTCTGGTAGCAGAGGTTTCCGGCGCCGCAAACAAATGCTGGAGGGCACTGACCACCGACGCACTGTCCCCCCACGTTGCCTCCGATGGGGCAGCAGTAGTCGTTGGTGTTGCAAGCGTATCCGGCGGGGCAAACTCCGTTGACGCAGCGATCTGGAATCGAATTAATAAGGGTTTCTTGAATTATTTGAAGAACGACTCACCGGCTTCAGCTCCATTGGCACAACGGCAGCATAAAAAAGAATGAGAGCGGCGCTCGGGGCCTTCCCGGTCACGATCTTGTGCCCGTGAATAGTGTAGTTGTCAAGACTATTCGCAGATAAAGCATCTACCTTTGAAACCCGTTTCTGATAATTTAGATATTTCAGATATTCACGCTGATAGTGTGAAATAGATCCCGAAAAATAAAAAAAAACACTCCCAAAACAATTACATGCCTGTTTAACACTCACCTTTGAATCATATATACAGGATGGCGCAAAAAAAAACAGCGCGCTTATCTCGGAGCCGTTGCATTTTTGAAGCATACAATGTTAAGATGAAATGTGCAACAGGCAATTCCGCGTCGAATGAGCTATGTATAGCACGCTCCTGTCGGGTCTAACGTTGTGCACTTATAGCCAAATGTCTGGAAAAACTGTCAAGAAAGTACGGTCAATTTTTGGAGGCTCGTATCTCGACGCTGATCTGTCCAATTTGACCGTTTTTGGGTGCAATCGATAGAGGAAATCGAGAACAATTTTTCGCAAAAACCTGAGAAAAAACAAAAATTGTCAAAAAATCACAAAATCTTGCCTTGGTCCCCCCTCACCTTCGTTCTTGACCGAACCAGACATGTCTGGAAAATGTATGGCGGCCAACCGTCCCTTTCCAGACATAGCCCACATCCAATTTCAAGGTTACAAAAACGGCGTTTTTGCAATGCAATTAATTTTTTGTTTCTGCCAGATTTTTCGCGAAAAGTTTTCTCGATTTCCTTCATCGATTGCACCCAAAAACGGTCAAATTGGACAGATCAGCGTCGAGATACGAGCCTCCAAAAATTGGCCGTACTTTCTTAACAGTTTTTCCAGACATTTGGCTATAAGTGCACAACGTTAAACCCGACAGGAGCGTGCTATGGCTCAGTCGACGCGGAATCGCCTGTTTCACATTTCATCTTAACATTTTATGCTTCAAAAATGCAACGGCTCCGAGATAAGCGCGCTGTTTTTTTTTGTTTTTTTTGCGCCACCCTGTATATAATGTGATTTCAACAAATCCAAAATTTACGCCATTGAAAAGTACAGAACAACAATCTTATATGCTTTGAAGTTGATTGAAAGCGCTTTAAAGAACACCAGATTCACGTTAAACGATCGAAAAATTACAGTACACGTTTTTGAAGATCGCAAAGCTAAATACACGAAAATACAACATGATCCAAGAGGACGTATTTACAATTTAGTGTTGTAGGTTCTTCCTAAGGTTCAGCTGATGTATTCGAAAACGTTGATTTGGTCAGACTTTCTTCGGATGTAGTTGTGATCGATGAGCCACTCGATCTGTTCCTTGACTAGGCGTTTCGAAGGGAGGAAGAGTGCCTTCAGAATCTCCACGAGCTCGGTTTCCAGCTGAGCCGAACTCATGTTCTGGCGCTGCTTCATGATCTTCACGATGGCTTCTTGTGTCCGCAATTCTCGCAAGGCAATTATTTCGTCGTGTTCCTTGCGGTTCATCTGCTCCACATTAAGAGGAAGTCGCCCGACGAGATTCGCTCTACCACGAGCTTGCGGCTTACCACCCTACAGTATCAGCCAAGATTAGAATGGAAAGTCAAACTACAAACACGCCTTCACAATGGCAAACTCCGTGTTTATCCAGAATATTGTCGATTCCGTGAAATCCTTTGGATTGAGCGATTCACAGTCACATAGCAAGACCTGATTCTTCGATTTGGGGAACGCAACGAGAGACTAAAACTAATTTAGTTTGAGGAATAAGATGCAGCTCTCACCAGAATAGTTTTATTGAGCTCCACTTCCGGGATCTCTGTAGCCAGCTTCAGAGATGCCAGCGAGATCTTATCATCGGGACGATCATTCCAGCAGAACAAAACGGTCATTTGGAATGTGGTGACATCAAGCTCGTACATGCCACAAACTGTTTCGAACTTGATCTAAACCTGAGCGTTTAACTAAAAAAATGATCTTCGCTAACCGTAGCATGTGACAAAAGAGGACACCACTGTAATTTCCTGCCGGAATGCTTCTCTCGGTAGAAGGTATCCACCTCTGGGATGATTTCTTCAATTTCGCGAGGCAGCGTAACAAGTCCTTTCTCTTCGGCATTGCGATCCCATGCTCCAGAATTGAGAACCTTGAAATTGATTGCTTCTGTAACCACGTGAATAAATATTTTGCTCTAAATTATTATCATTACCAGATACGGTTCTGTTGTTATTGCTTCCAGTGTTCGCCTTGAAATCGCTGTTCATATCTTTGTTAAGTTCTATGTCTTGAAGCATCTTCTGAAGCTTCGTGATATGGTCCGCAGGCATTCCGCAGTCCTAATAAGGTTCTGTTGAAATTCACGATTCCTACTTGAAACTTACGCGAAGCCTTCCTACAAGCCATTCTTCTTTCTCCTGGTCAGCACTATTCTCCAAGATCAAACGCCGAGTTAAGTGGTACTTGTGACATCTCATGAATACATCTCGGTTCTGCACGTACTTCAAAACTTGAAGCTAAAACTCAGATCGTTAACCTTGTTATCACAACGATTCAAACTCACCACAGCGTTCAATTTATCTTCAATCTGGTCGGAGTACTTCTTCGCAGTGCTCCCTTTGCGAAGCATCATGTCGCAGAAGTTCGCCAACAGCTCCGGGCATCGAGATTCGATGCTTCCTCGCCTTAAAGAAATGGTTAGATTATGAGCGTTGAAAGGACCGTATACCCTCTGCCCTTGTTGCCAACAAGCTCCAAACTGAATATCGAAGTGTCGTTAACAACTTCTTGAAACGCCTTGTCACGAGTGGTCAGAAACCGCGGGTCGTCTTCAAAGGCTTCGCTGATCACTTTGGTGAACCGTTCGAACATCGCGAGCAGCTTCTCGACATATTTCTCGGCATCGGCAACGATCGTAGCTGCGCTCTCCCGCATATCCTTGATTCCGTCGGATTTAATATGGTCGTGGATGATGTGAAGGAGCACCGGGACACCACTATCCGTTTGGTTCATCAATCGGAAGAGAAGCTTCATCTCTAAATTCAAAGAAAACATGATAACACTTAAACCTACAATAACTAACTGTCAAGCTGATTATGGGCAATGAGAGTTCGGAACTCGCCGTACAACTGCTCTTGGAATCGCACAACGAGAACCTCCACGAGTCTCTTCATCAACTTGGGAACCGTTTGAAAGTGCAAGTATCTCTGGCATCTCTGCTTCTCATCGTTCAGTTTCTCCTCAGCATATTGCATGTAGTACTGGACGCCACATTCGTCCATGACACCAGATGCACGCTGAGCGTAAAAGCTGGCGGATTGGTCAATATAGCTCGATTCAAAGTAGCATTCATAAGTTTCGAGCGGGTTGTCTTCTTCCTCGAACAACGCAACTAAAAGGTCAGTTTCATTAAAATTATTCGAACCCAAGTTTTATTACCATAAGATTCCTGTACACCGACAATGAGTTTTCCATCAATTGGGTCACCTTTGCGTTCCGAATCCACAAGATTCAAAGCTGCGTTTCGAATCGCCGGTTCACGTTGCACGAAGATGTTATCGCGCCAACACTTCAACATCGCCTAAAAGTACAGAGATTTCCACCAGAGTGGCGAGTAACAACGCACCGTTCGAACTGCGCTCTTCGTTTTGTGTTCCGGTCGGCCAGGCTGGTGATTTGGAGTTTCAGTGGAGTGGAACGGCATCGGCAAATACGTAGAAACCAGGAAGAAATTACTCCATTCCGTTATATAAGCATCCAATAAGCGTCCCTCATCCGAGCTTCGAATATTCTAAAAATAATGCTTAAAAAGGGTCAAACTGATTCTTACTTACCCATTCACATCGCTTGACGTATTTCTGGAGCTCCTCTTGGAGTCGAACTCGAAGGTCATCTCCGCCGTGGTCGGTCCAGCAGGCAATGTTGTGCACATGGAAGAAGAGGTCTTGCCATTGAGTTTTGCTGACTCCTTTTCTATACAGGAATGCTTCCACAATCTCTCGGATTTTAGCCCAAGTGTCATCGAACGACAAGTTCGGAATGTTGTGTTGGCGCGAGTAGATCGACATCGTGATCGAAAGAGGTGAAATTCCGATCGCAAGAGCGGAATCTACGTTTTGCTGCCTGAAATCACAACATATCCATTAAAAGAAGAGATTAGAAAGCGGGAAAATCTCGCCAATTTAACCAACACCACTCGAATCCCACGTTCTCCGAGCGTCAGCTCACGCGAATCTCGGCTGCTCGCGGCGGATTTAAGAACCGCCTGAGCTTCTTTGTTCTGCGCCCGGTCGCCGGCGTTCGACGGCTGCTGCGACAGCAGCTCAGTAAAGCTCGGACTGCGCAGAGTTCGGCCGCCGCGGACGATCTTACCGTACGTCCTACAGTAATTCCAAACGTTCCGCGCGCTGCGGTGTCCTCTTGAACGCACGGTATTCTGTTAAAAACTGTAAGAAAGAACTTGTACATGGAAACGAAGTGTACAAAGTACTAGGCGATCCGGTAATTTGTGACGGATTCTCGGATTTTTTCCAAATACATACAACCATTTTACAAATTTACTGGCAGAGGTCTAAAGGTCACGAAGAAATTAATATAATTCAAACAGTGCACCTTTTCTCAGTTTTTCAGTCTTGCAGCCCAATAACGGTTTTACATGTTCACTCAGGTCAAGCTGTTGCGGTTCAGAACATTCATAGAATCGTTGCACATTCCTCACTTGTAATAAATCAGGCTCCCTGTAATACTAGCAAATTTGTCTCCACGATCAAAAGCGTTTGTTGTCGCTGCGCAATGGGAGGAAGTGCAGGCTCACCTCGACGTTACTATAATCTGCTTAAAGTTGCGTTTAGAAGATTAAGTCAACAGCTACTATGACTAAGGTACGTGTGTTGGACCAACGTATCTCAAAATATTTGCAGACAGGTGATCCTCTAAACTTTTGTTGGTTTAGGATCGTCGATGATTCATTCCAAGTTCTATCATATACTTTATTACAATCACGATATGATAAGCTTTCTAGTGGAACACATGCAATGCAATCCGTTTGCGGAGATGAGGAAGAACGTCTGCCATCCAATGATACTAGGTGGACGTTTGCAGATTGTGTGCAACAAACTTTGAAGAACTAAAATCTTAGGGATTCATGGTACAACTTAGCAATCATTTACTTTTCCGTTTTCAACATTCGAAAATAAATTAAAAGTAAATGAGAACCAAAGACACAACAAGAGAAAGACTGCTGGAGATAAAATGAAATAAATTATAATAAAATAGAAATTGAAAGCATTTGGTGAGCGGCAATTTTCACAAAAAGCATCTGAACAACGAGATTCTTTCTTCGCTCTTCCAGGTTTTACTTTCTTCCAAATCCTTGAACGTTCTGGTAGCAGAGGTTTCCGGCGCCGCAAACAAATGCTGGAGGGCACTGACCACCGACGCACTGTCCCCCCACGTTGCCTCCGATGGGGCAGCAGTAGTCGTTGGTGTTGCAAGCGTATCCGGCGGGGCAAACTCCGTTGACGCAGCGATCTGGAATCGAATTAATAAGGGTTTCTTGAATTATTTGAAGAACGACTCACCGGCTTCAGCTCCATTGGCACAACGGCAGCAGTAGTTGTTGTTCTGGCAGAAGAATCCCTGTCCACAAAGTCCGTTGAGACACCCGGCGACGGCGGGCTTACCCGAGCAGGCAGCTGAAGAAGAATTAGAATCAAAGCACGAGAGTTGCCTCCACTTACAGTTGAGGTCCGGAGTAGGAGCGGGGCAACAGCATCCTTGCACGCACATGGTGGCAACCTGGTATCCTTGACATTGGTTGGTGTTGGAGCACGACGAGAAACAGTTCGCCGGGCATCCGTACTGACGTTTCGCTCTGAAATAAAAAAGTCCATCGGGGATGATTTCTAATGATTTCTGTTACCGGGTCAGAAAGCTGATGTTTCCGGCGGCTCCAGAGTCAAAGAGAGGGTCGCTGGGAGCGGCCGAGGCCAGAGCGAGGAATCCGAGGAGAACGGCGAAGGCGAGTCGGTTCATCATCAAAGGTCGGGTTGGCTGCTAAGGGATCTGAAAGAAGACTAAAGTGACGAGGGAATGAATGAGGGTCGGAGATGAAGCGGCGGAGGAGCTCAAGTGGAACTAAGCGCCTCCGCTCGGCTTCACGTGAGCGAAAATGAAGTGGAGTGGTCAGAAAGGCGACTGCAAAGTTGAGGTAGCTAGTAGGTAAACACAAGAAATCAAACAGATGACCCCAACTGAGCGCCGCAATAGCACTTGAGAGGAGCGATTAGCCGCTTACACAATGCGACACACGACCTGACCAAAGCAAGTGGACTGTATGAAAGCGCGCGCTCGAAAATAACTCTAAGCGAAGAAAAGCTAATTGCGAAAGGTTCAAAAGAGGAGGAGAAACCGTGGAAGAAGCTAACCACCGAAAGGATGAATTGAACCGCGACTGTTGGAGCCTTTATACGCGAGCCGCCTGTGGACACGCCCAAGACGAGGATTCCTGAGGGGAACCGCGCGAATTCCTTTGTGTCTCTCCACCTTACTTGCAGCTTTTTTTCGTAAATTCGGCTTTGGAGATAGATGTTTTTAGAACTTAAATAAGACGACGTACTGTTTCCAGCAAGCAAGGAAGCCAAGACGTGATTGCAACATCGACTACTCACTTCATCTGAAACAGGCTTTGGGAAAAACAACTGAGCAAATTTGAACGTTCCGCACCAGAAAACATAAGCTTTAATGATTGACGTTAGGGTAAGATGCAATTCGTATTCGCAAATATTTCCAAAGAGACTCGCCAATGTGTTCCACTATTCTTGTCCAGTTATATACCGCTCATAAAACCCTTATTTAACCCTTACGTGTTGTTCTAACTATTTTTCATGTTGCTCACGTCGTCTTCTGGTCGCCACTCAAGTCTTTCTCGCAGATTCTTGCACTTGCGTCAGCCGCTGGAACATTGTCAGCTCGAGTGTCCAGAGCACTCGCCGAATTTCTCGCCATGCACTCAGTAACGGCGGTCACTCGTCATTACTTCTTTTTACAACACCTCGAGAGTTTCGTCCTTTCTCACACAAGTGGACAAAGGCGATTTGAGGCGATTATTTGCCGTCGCGTCCTGCGATAATCCTCAACCGGTTAGGCCCCAAAGAACCCAAGGAGACCGTATCACTCGCATTACTCATGCGCAGATGTGCCTCAAGGACCCCGCAGGGTGCAACCAGTCACCGGCGAGGACTGGTCAGGCGAACTTAAGGCCAAAGGGAACCTTAGAAAAGAGGAAAACAAGCAACTTGGCGAAGAGGAAGCGGCATCAAGAGGAACCTCTTGTGTTAACCCACTTCCGGCTCCTCGAGATCGTTGTGGGGCCGCCGTTCGCAAGACGATCAGGCGCGAGAGGAACACGGAAAACAGGCGAAAGGTTATGAAACCTGCTTTTTATTATACTGTAAAATTCGGGAGGGAGCCGACGAATTCGAAGAACTCATAACTTCATTGTTTACTTTTGCAAACTATAAGTCAGAAGGTTTCGAAATTCAAGCTACGTTTTGTGTTTCCACGCGCCACCGATCAGCTTACTCATGAAGACGGCGCGATTTTGTTCGGTTTGTGTTCGGCAAACATGAAACTTGCGCCCATTCATAAGGGATTACTGCAACCACCCTCATCCCCCTTCAATTGTGGGTTCGCTTCATTTAACTTTTATTCAACACAAGCGTTATATATCTCAATAATATGTCGTTGTCAACAGTCATTCTTGAAATAAGAGCTCGAACTTTAAGATCAGAATTCAAAAACAGCCAAACTAATACCCTTCTGTCCCATTAGAAATCAAGGCTGAAAATTTATGTCATAAAACGCCTTCAACCCATCTTCTTCGTCGACACAGATTTCGAGTAGTTTTAGATTGCCGCTGTATCCGCAATGTTGTAAACTTCAAAGAAACGACGAGCGATCATATGAAAAACGACCTCGCTAAAATTGCGTCGTTCAGCAAAATCGGCAATCGGAAGGCCTACCTCTCCTTCTAGTCGAAATTAACGTTTTCAAATCACGGGTCACACTTCGCTCCTTGAAGGCCTATTCTCACGCAATCATAAGGCGACTGGTCGCCGTAAAACGACATCGCTCGCATCGTTTCCCATGGACAAAAACTGGTCACTTCGCAAATTAAACAGAAGTACGTCCATTTCTACGATTTACACATCTTCCTCTGACGAATCAGAGCTTATATACGACAAAAGCACCTTGTATTGCCCATATTCGTCGTCTTCGTCGTCTTCGAATTCTTCCCCGTCCTCTGCTTCGTTTTCCGTAATTTCTTCACTGTCCTTGTTTTTATCGTCTTCGGGCTGGTACCTCCGATCAATCAGCTCGCGCGCTCTTTCCAGAAAACGATCCCTGACATTTCGAATACAGTATTGTAATAGTCTTGCAAAACTCCTGGGTTTCTGACTCCGTAGTTCACAAGTACTTGCTTCGGAATGTTCGACTGAAAATGAAATTTAGAGAATAACTTGGACTAATACTGTTGTAACCTTAAATGCACATGGAAGTTTGTCTATCCTTCTTCTTTCGCAAACGACGTAAAAATCCATCATTTCTTGAAGGCGGTCGTCCAGGATATTTGTGAGGTTGTCGAATGCTTCTTCTTCGATTTCATCGAATCCTACGTGTTCTGCCAATGCTCCGATGGTCCCTTTCACTAGGTCTTTGCACTGATGCTCGTCTATCTTCGGAAAATCGGAAACCTTTCTGAAGAAGATGAAAAATTACTTGAAACTGACTCATTTGCATACATTTCATTAGGGTTCGGTGACCGCTTGGACGTGTCTTCAGTCGGAAGTGGCAGCGGCGTTTTCCTGATTTTCTGGTTCTGGCAGAATTTGCGCAGTTCGATGGCGTGGACGACGACCGGATCAATGTTGATTTTTGAAGGATCCAGAGTGGCTTCGGGTTTCGCGTATCTGCAACAGCGAAGAAATACAAACACGTATTAGCGTTAAGTACGGCAAAACCTATTCAAATTGAACAAATCGTTCTCGCTATATGGAATCGTCGAACAAACGTAACATAAGCACCACAAACGCCATTTCTGCAGTCACAAGTTTCCAGAGCCGACCTCCAGCAAAAAAAATTTAGAAGGCGAATCTCGCGTTGCTTCTTTCGTTCACAAAGGAAACTTCGGATTTTTAATGGTTCGTCCGCCGTGGCATCGGGCTGGATGAATATGATAAATGGTATAGATACACATGAGATATGTCATTCTTGAATACGGCCATAAAACGTTGAATCGCGATATAAAATACAGGTTGCAACTTTCAGCAGCTCCTCTTTCAATTATTCCTTGCCAGGAGCAGAACAGCGTCTTTGCCCCGCCCTCCCCCACAGAAAATTCTCCCCTGCTCGCGTCACGGCGTGCTTCTTCTCTGCCGCCCGCCAGCTGGCTTCGCTTCCTAGTCCTCTCCTCTCGCTCCCTCTTTCGACGACTGCCCGATTCGCCACCATCGCCGTCGCCACTGCAGCCACGCCACTCGCCGTCCGTCCAGTTCCCGACCGCACTGAGCTCATTATCCTTATTCGAGCGGTCGTCGTACTCCCGAATCCGTGAATGGTCCTAGAATCGGAAGCGATGGATTCTGAAATCCGAGTCCCAAACGTGCCTCTCGCGCATATCGATTGTGATGATGAATCCGTGAAGAATCTGTGAGTTTTCAGTCTCCTCATTGCTAATTTATGCTAATTTCTTACGATGGATCAAGCGCGAGTGCGCCAATTAAGCGCGCAGAACTGATTCGGATCCCTCACAGCAAACATCTGCTTCCGTTTTGCCGAATCCAATCTTGTCGGCCACAATCCGCTTAGTCTTCAAACCCTTTTTGTCACGATTCAGAAGAGTTCCGCCATAACACTATCTGACAAAATCTGCGCGACAGCGGGGATTCGCTTAGTGCACTGGAATACACTTTCTTTTGTACTCGGCCGGCCGACGTATCGCGCAATTGGATACGAGTCAATCGAGTACAGGCAGAGGCACCCACTATACACCGTCGATAAGTAAAGGGCTTCCAAAACCGAATGCGGGTGCGATAAATCATTTAATCAACATAGCTGTTTTCTTCCATTCGATCACCGACGTTTGTTTAGCGTAGGAGCAGAAGACCTTCTAAATAACGCTTCCCCTTCCCCTTCGGCATCCTCGGACGACTACGAAGATACCGCTCGACTGTCGGAGTCGCTGGAAGACCTCGTCGGGACTTTCGACCAAAAAATCAACCACTGCCTGAAGGACCTCGATGAGAACACCCAACAGATGGCGCCCGTGCAGATAAGAACCCAGGACGAGGTCATGTCCGAAAGCCAGTGAGTCCTCAGGTTATTGTTTATCTTGTTCCCCTTCCCGAGGCGCCACTTCGTCGTGGCTGCTTTTCTGTTTGCCTCCACCCATTGACTCCAGTTGTGCGTGCTTTTGACTCTATTTGGTGTGCGCTTTCCTCAATCGATCGCCAACGGCACAAAGAGTCTAAGAACAACTCGTAGTCATCTTCCCAATTTGTTCACAGGGGAGATTACCCGAAAAGAGCTCCGAATTAGCATAATCACTGTTTGGCCGTGCTGGAATCCCCTCCTCACGCGTTCCCGGGGAGGCGATTCCTTTCTCGATACCCTTTGCATCACATCCGAATGCGCCTCACTATAATCTCATTTCCCTCGGGTCTTAAAGAGGCTGTTCCACGTCTGCGCCATCCTAGAAACACATGTTCTGCGGTGATTAGTGGCGATGCGTTCGAAAAGTACCCACAAACTCCTAAACAGAGCCAACAGCACCGCCAGCACTGCCTGCATAAATCAAACGCGGCTGCATTTCAAAACAACTTGTCGGCGCGCAGAACCACTCAGCGCCAAAACAAACTTTGAATCTTGCATAAAACGTTCGCAGACCTTTGAAAAACTTGTTGGGGACTCTGGGACTACTGGAGCTGTTAAAGTCGGTCGCTTTTCAGAGTGTGGTGGACGCTAACCGGAAACTATGGGAACATTCTTCCGCTGGATTTCTCGAAAACGCTTACTCGCCAGCACCAATTGGAGTCTCTCAATCTTCGTCCAAACAAGGTCAGTTCTTGTACTTGGCCCCCACCCTATTCGGTGTTTGTCTCACTTTGCTTCTCCCAAATTGCGCATTGATTTGTCACATAGGCGGCGGAAAAGGAAAAGCCGCGGCTGTTTCGATGGCACCACCGCCCTCGTCGACGATGCTTTTTTTGTTTGCGCTGAATGGAACATAAATTGTTGGGACGACGAAAACGCGGCCTTATTAATTGTTAATAAAGGAGCCTCTGAGCCGAAAAACGCGCTTCACAACGAGCATCGTCATTCGCAAGGCAGGACGGCAAAAACAAAAGGCATTAAACGGGGCGCCGTTACACCTTTTATGCCTAATTTCATCACGTCGGGTGATAAACTCCGGCATCCCTCAATGGTCCGCAGGCTCACCCTCATATCGATTACGACCAGTGCCGCGCTTCTGTGCCACACAGCGCTCTTCGCCAGTCGCCGGACGCTTTTTTCGCGATCCAACAAATTGACGACTGTTGAGGCTTAATTAGGAGCACACGTTACCTGCTAAGCATTCCCAGCGCCCCTCCATAGCGCTTTAAACCATCGATCCAATGCGAGTCAGCTGGCGATTTTCCTCAATTAATTATGCAGAAATTCTGTGGCCGGAGACAATGCTGTCAGTCGCCTGGGAGTCGTGTCGGACACTGAGCAGCGAGGATGAGTCATCCAAGGATTCGCTACTTTTGGTTTAGCCCTCCAGCGTGTTCGCTTGGACGCATCGATCTGGCCGCTTGAAACGTTCAGCGCGCTGGCGACAGAAAAGGGGCCGCCGGTGCCGAAGAGGAGAAAAGAGATAATTCTGAATGAATTAATGGCCTAAACGGATTTTCCCCGTTTTGAAAAAGCACATGCCTTTGAGGTCCACTCTTATGCAATGGGAAAATTTGGAGGAGCCAGCAAAAGCTTTTATGAAATAAAGATTCCGTTTCAGGAAGGTCGTGAATCTGTAAGTGACGCCGGATTCGACATGGCAGAAGAGGAAGATCTACGCCATGCTATGGATATGCATCAGTTAGTTGCACAGCACAGTCTGCTGAGTGGGGAATCGCCTCCTCAAACTGCGGACCAAGTCATCGAAGAGATTGATCAGATGCTTCAGGTAAGGATTCTGACAGCTAACGGACATCCGCCTTTGATCAATTGACTTTGTTCGTTCGCACATTACAACGCCGATTGAAATGTTTTTTGACGCGAAATCGGCACGTTTGCAATTACGACAATCCGTTCTCGAAGGCAAGTCGGTGAACTTAGCCTAATAGCCGACCGGCGACGGTCCAGAGCGTGCCAGATGGGATCAAAACAAAATAAAAGGGTTCCGAGCGTCGCTAATATGCGCACGTGGAAGGTTACACTGTACTCTTGCTGAAAAATAAACAATTTAAATTACTCCGGACCAATGTACAGTACATAGTTTCAAAATTGGGTTTCAGTCGTGCGACTTTACCGGTTCGATGATGACCGACAGGACGATGGAATCGGTGGACAGCATGTACTCCTCGATGCGATCTCCGTACCCTCACTCGAACCAGGAAAATCCGGAATCGAAGATGATGAAGCAGGCGGCTGCGTTGACCGCATCTCCTGAAAGTAAGTTCCGCGTTCTTTTCACCCCACGTTTTACTCACTTTGGTGACTCTGAAAACACTAATTTATTTCTTCCAACTACGTGTAATTCCCATTAAGGATTGAGTGGTGAGTCCGATTGTGTCCCCTTCTTTCTGACCGACGGAGCCACAGGTCATTCTTTTCATTTCGTTTCGTGTTTCGTTTGTGGTCGTCGAATGCAATTTCCGATTTCTTGCGCTTACCAGTATATCTGCACCGCTCTATCCTCTTTTCTGTTCACTTTCACGAGACGAAAGCCATTAAAACGTTGAAAATCTTCGTTTTAGAGCTGGAATCGTTATCTGTCAGCGCTCTGGTCTCGCTGCAAGCTGAGATGGAGCAGTTAATACGAGTGTACAACGAGAGCCTCGTAGAGCAACTTGCCCACCGGGACGAACTTGATTTCGAAAAGGTAAAAATAGGACGCAGTAACGGAAAAGTTGCATTGATTCATGTGCCAGGAGCTGAAGAACACGTTCATATCCCAACTTCTCGCCCTGCAGAACCGAAAACGTCAGTTACAAAACGAGAGGAAGCGGAAAGGACTAAAGATGGACGCAAACAGTTTACCCCAATTCATGACCGCTTCGATCCCTTATGATGACAACGCTCCTCATGTGGACAATGCCACCATACAGCTCCTCATTAAAAGTACAGTGACCGACGGTTAACTCTTCTTACTATTCTGTTTCAGTTTTGAAAGCCATTGATGAAGACAGCCCCGCCGTACCCTCCATGCTCACGGACTACATTTTAACAGGTAACCCAAGACCCTTCTTTCCGTGACTTCAGTGTTTATTTCAGTCGTCTGCCCCTCCTCAAACTCTTCGATGATCGTCGGATCCAGCGGAGCACTTCTCAGCTAGATGCAGCCGTCGGACGCTTTCCCGGTGCTTCCGCTTGAACTTGCTTCTCCACAATTCTAGTCCCCGTTAACGTTTTTCGCAGTTCCGGCATTGCTCATAATATCTCAATTCTTCGCGAGAGATCTCGTTCCCATCCTCAAAGCTAAGCTTTAGATTCCATGTTGCTGTATTTAAAACTGTATGTATCTACCCTTATCACTTTGTTTCCTATCTTTCTGCCACATAGCCAGAAACGTTACCTTTCTCAAAGAGATTCCTACGAATGCTGAGTTTTATTTCTATTTTCACAACATCGTTCCGCTTCTGTTGATAAACATTACAATTTATCTGTACCGCAGCCGTAAAAAACGAGGTTACGGTCTCCATCGACCGACTTGAGGCTAAGACGGCGTTTAGGTCGATCTGGGACTTCGGATCGTTTATCTTCTCCAATAGGGAAGTTTGCGTGTACAAAGAGGTTAGCAGGGAGTGATGAGTACGGTATCACGTCGAGTGACCTGAATAAAGGTAAGAGAGGAGACTTGGAAATCTACCAACCTATGCTCAATCATCTTCCACGCGGCCGAAGCAATCATTGCAGCGTTATCGGTGCATAGGCTAGGAGGTGGAACGATCGTCCTCAATCCGTAAAACTTGGCCAACTTGTTCACAGCGTTGAAGATGTACTGGTTAGAAGCTACGCCGCCCGAGATTACGAGGTGCTCAAGGCAGTGTTTCTCTTTTAAGTGATCCAACGCTGAGTGCAGTTTTCTGCACATGTGAGCTGCTATGCTGAACTAAAAACTTTTATGAAACAGATGGGTTAGGTTCTTACTTGAACACTTGCACAGAACGCAGAAATGTCTCCTATCTCCTCAGACTTAGTTATTTGGGTCAAGTACATGTTTCTTATAGCCATGAAATTGAAATCCGCTTTCCTCGCAAAGGGGAATTGCTTCAGAGGGTAAGAAAACACGTTCTGCGCCCTGAAATAAAAAAATACTGCAAACGTCGCAAACGTTTACCATAGCTTACTTCTTAGCCAGCTGCTCTATCGCGGCTCCCATATGAACGTTTCCAAATTCTTCGATATCTTGTAGCTTCAATCCTCGTCCGATTTTATCGAAAGCCTCGCCGGGACTACCACAATCACTTTGGCCAAAAACTTCAAATTTATCCGGATTGTGAGCCAAACAGATCAACGAATGCCCTCCAGAGATTAACAAGCACAGGAACGGAAACTTCAGAGTCGGGTCGGTTAAAAATGGAGTCATTGCATGCGCACGCATGTGGTGAACTGAAACAGAAAATTGGCATCACAAGCGCTATGACATCGCAGATTAGATCAATAAACACACGAACCTGGAACCACATCTACGCGTCCTTCTCTGAAACAAAAAAAAACAATAAACTTCTAATGCGCGGTGTCGAGCGCAAACCTGGCGAGGGATAGTGCCTTATCGACTCCCACTTTTAAGCATATCACTAATCCAGGGCGGTCAGAAACTGCAACCGCTTGAAGGTCGGCGTGTCGCATTCTTTGTTCCGCAAGCATTCTGTGACAAGTGCGTCGATCACGGATCTGTGCTGGAACCACATTCAAAAATCTTTAGTTAAGAGAACACCGCTTACCTGGTCAGCAGAGGTTCCTGGACAAATTCCTCCTAAGCGGCTTTGAACCGCACGACTCGTAACTCGTCGATTTTCCAAAATTCGCCCATTTTGATCGACTATCGCAACCGCTGTATCGTCGCAACTAAAAATTTAAGAAATCGATTAGAAAAGACTCGTCGAGTCAAACCTCGTTTCAATGCCGAGAATGGCCTTGTTGGAGGCGAACCGTCGCACGAAATGCGTGACGTCCACGAAGATTCTGCTGTAAACGAGGTTCGAGTGCATCTTTCGGTCGGTCGCTCCGACTTCAAACGCTTCGAATCGCGTCGCATTTGAATTATTGGCTCCCGACAAGATCGATCTCAATTCAAACTTCCAACGTTCATCCTTGAACATTTTCAGACGAAGAACATGAGACGAGACCGCTGTATCGTGCGGGTGCTTCCGAGACGTCTGGGTTCCACCGATTCCGCGCCTGCTAAGATGTCTCCATTTGTCGAATCCTTCAGACACTAGCGGTCTGCCCAAATTGCAATACTCGTTTCGTTTGTATTGCTTTGTCGGTCAAGCAAGGTCGCCGCTGCGCCCGTTTCGAAGAATCCGCGATTTCATTTTCGGTGCTTCCAAAAATCGAAATTCGGGAAACGTTTCGCGCTCTTATGTGGTTTCCACATTTACCCGATATCGAGCCAACGGTATTTGGTTTTTCGCAGCAGAATTTCATTTTGAGTGGTTTGGTGAACTTGAACTTACGTGACTTTAAGAACAATTTTATGTGTGGTAGCATGGATATATATATGTTTCCAGGTTTTAGACTCTTAATCGTAATGAGCTCCACGCGCTTGTACTTGGGTAGACTTTCTAGCCGTTGCCGCGAATACGACGTGGAGAAATTCTTCAAAAATCGCGGTCGTATTCGCGAGATCGTCATCAAAAACGGATTCGGATTCGTCGTAAGTTCAACAACAAATGGAAACTTTTGATTACTGACGTTTCTAGGAGTTCGAAGACATTCGCGACGCATCGGATGCTGTTTATGACCTAAACGGCAAGGACCTCTGCGGTGAACGCATCGTCCTGGAATTCTCTCGCGCCCCTCGCGATCGTCGTGATCGTTTCGATGATCGTCGTGGTGATCGGTGAGTATAAATATTCTGGCGTTTTCACAATCTTATGTTATTTTATAGATATGGAGCTCCTCGTCAGACCGCGTACCGGCTCATCGTAGAAAACCTCTCCACTCGTTGCTCGTGGCAGGTGAGTCAATTCCTATATCTACTTCGACGACGGCCAGATTCCTACTCGTTATATGTGCAGCGTTTTGTCCTGGTCGCCAAGTCTTCAAATTTTCGTTTCAAGTGCTGCTTTTGAAGTAGTGTTCGTGTTCCTCGCCGGTGGTCACCGTCCGTGGCTGGTGTTCGGAAGCGTTGCAGAACTCGTGAACGATGGGTGCGTCCGATGATGCGAGATGCGTTATGTTCATCCCCGTACGTTTACGGTTAGTGTGCAGCAAGAAACACTTTACTTATTCTGTTGATTTAAAATAATTGTTTAGGATCTGAAAGACATGATGCGCGAAGCTGGCGACGTCACCTTTGCTGATGCCCACAAACTTCGCAAGCACGAAGGGTAAGATAATTTTCTGACAATATTTGTTGTAAATGATTGACTCTAGGGTTATCTGCTTTGCAACTCGCTCTGGAATGTTGCGTGCTTTGGATAAGTTTAATGGAAAGGAAATCAACGGCCGCCGCATGAAGCTTATTGATGACTCTCGTCGCAGGTATCTTATTCTAGAGTGGTCTCAATGATGAACTTTGGACTTTTCAGTGCTAGCCGCTCGCGAAGCCGCAGCCCCCGCAGCAGTCGCAAGCGCAGCCGTTCTCGCAGCGCTAGGTAGAATGAACCGTTTCCTCTTAACATTAAATTCGAAACATTGCAGCCCTCGGAAGAACCGGAGCCGTTCTGGCAGCCGTGCTTCTCGTAGTCGCTCTCCTCGGAGCCCTCGTACTCCGCAAAGCCCCGAGAAGCGCTCAAGAACCAACTCGCGCAACAGTTCTCACTCGAGCCCTGCCGCGAAGAAGGCTCGCAACTCGCCCTCTCCTTCTTGTCGTTCAGCTAGTCCCGTCGGAGATCGTCGTTCCGCTTCTCCCACTGGATATTGTCGCTCTGCTTCCTCTCCTGGAGATCGCCATTCTGCTTCTCCTAATGGCCGCCGTCACTCTGCTTCGCCCAACGGCCATCGTCGGTCGCGCTCAGTTAGCAGCCGCGATCGATCTCGTTCGCGCTCCCCTACTCCTGCTCGTAAAAACCGTTCTCCTTCCATCCACTCTATGAAGGAGGAGAAGTAATTTTTTCACTTGCGTTCTTCTACAAATGAACTTTGTTGTTTCTCTGTTATTGTTGGTCTGATCATTTCAAGTATGTGAATAAAAGGTGCGTCGCTGTGTATGTTCTTGTGTCACCCAAGCGATATCGCTTCTTGCATTTTTTTTGTTTGTCGTTTGTTTAAACCGTATATTTTCTGTTCTGTAAATCGCATATTTTCTCTAATGAGCTCTTTCTCTACAGATCAGCGGATTGCGGTGGGTATGACGACCACAGAGCACGTTGTTACGACGATCTTGGAGAGACTTAGGGTTTCCGTCCCTGACGATGTTGAAAGGGCTAACCAACTGAAGGAAGAAGCTAACCAGTTCTTTAAAGGTAAAACAAGCCGATGAAGCTCTGAGGAAAGGCTTTTTTCAGACTTAGCTTATGATGTGGCTATTGACTTGTACTCCTCTGCCATCGATTTGGATTCGTCGGTGCCCGCGTATTATGGGAACCGAAGCATGGCCTACTTGAAGAAAGAGCTATATGGGAGCGCCGTTCAAGACGCCGAGTCCGCTGTAGCCTTGGATCCAAACTACATCAAAGGATACTATAGGAAAGCGACGGCGAATATGGCTCTGGGAAAGTACAAGCTCGCGCTTAAGGATTACGAAACTGTGAAGAAGTGCCGACCCAGTGATCCTGATGCCGTAAAGAAGTTTACAGAATGTCAAAAGATTGTCCGTCGCATAGCTTTCGAAAAGGCGATTTCGTGCGACCACGACCACAAGAGTATTGCGGAAACGTTGGACGTTGAGTCAATGGGTTTGTGAAAGATAACGTAATATTTTGATTCCGAAAGGTTCATTTTTAGTTGTCGAGGACGATTACAAGGGGCCTCACCTTATCAACGGCACGGTCACCGCTGAATTTATGCAGGAACTGATCTCGACTTTCAAGGCTCAGGGCAAGCTGCACAAGAAGTACGCATTCCAGATGTTGCTCGAAATCCGAAAGTTCTTCATGAAGGAGCCGACATTGGTCGATATCAATGTTCCGGACCGGCAAAAGTTCACTATTTGTGGGGATGTCCATGGACAGTTCTATGATCTGTGCAATATTTTTGACCTCAGCGGTTTGCCAAGCGCAACTCCCGGCCAAGAAAATCCTTACGTAAGTGCTACCGCTGCGGTTCTTCTCAAATATACAATATTTACAGCTTTTCAATGGCGATTTTGTGGACCGCGGCTCGTTCTCTGTGGAAACTATATTCACATTGTTCGGATTCAAGCTACTGTATCCTCGTCACTTCTACATGTCCCGAGGAAACCATGAAAGCGACGTCATGAACAAGATGTACGGCTTCGAGGGTGAAGTGAAGAACAAGTACAGCGCTCAGATGGCGGACTTGTTCACCGAAATTTTCAACTACCTCCCTCTCTGCCATGTTGTGAACAACAAGATTTTGGTACTTACTTGAACTCAATTCGGAGATGAGCTTTTCTGGTTTTTAGGTGTGTCACGGAGGATTGTTCAAGAATGACGATGTCACCCTCGACCAAATCCGGGCTACAAACCGCGTCAGGCAGCCACCCGAAGAAGGTTAGTCAATTGGTCAGCAATCCTCTTCTGATTTTTTAATTGCAGGTATTATGTGCGATCTTCTCTGGTCCGACCCTCAAGATTCAAACGGCCGTTCTCCGTCAAAGCGAGGCGTTGGCTGCCAATTTGGACCCGACATCACCGAAGACTTCTGCAAACGTAATGGCCTGCTCTACGTGGTGAGAAGTCACGAAGTGAAGCCTCTCGGATACGAGCGTCACCACAACGACAAGTGCTTTACTGTCTTCAGCGCACCCAACTATTGTGACACAATGGGCAACAAGGGAGCCTTCATAACAGTAACCGGTGATAGCCTATATCCCCTAGGTTCACTGAATTCGATTCAGTTGAGCATCCCCCTGTGCGTCCTATGGCGTACGCTAGTAGTTTGTTCGGCTTTAATTGATCTGATCTTGTTATTGTTTTGTTTGTTGTTGCAGATTCCGAAATGAATTCGTTGTACGTGATACGGAATCGTACTCACCTAGTACATAGTTGTTTCTTAATGTGTTTCGTTTGGAGGAACACATCGACAGGCTCCATCGAGGCCAGCTTGAAAGGTTCACTTTCGCATCTTCGCGACTAGGGCCGGCACACGATTTACTCAGAACTGTCTCAGGATCACACGAAACATATATTACCATTAATATAATGCCAAAAAATTCAGCTTGTCCATCTAGAAAGCACATCGACGAACGTCACTCCCTATTTCTTCTTGCATCTTCGCATTCACGCTGGGTGCTCGGCGGAAGTCGCTTCGGTATCCATTTTCTGGATGGTTTGGTAGCGGTACACCTTCATCGCCTGGTATCTTTTGAACAGCTGCATCTGGAGATCGCGGTAAGCATGAGTCTCGATGCGTCGAGTCTCGCTTTCATCGATCATTTTCGCCTTCACGAGTAGGTCCTAAAAATATTGCGCTCTTCATAAATGCTTCCTGATTTTGATTCATCTAAATGAAATCCTTTCCTTCAATTGGACTTACCGGCCACATAAGCACATATTCTCCCGAGAACAGACGATAGACAAAGGAGGTGATCATGTGGAGGATATTGAAGGGCGGAGGCACCGAGCAGCTGTGCTCGATGTACTCGTAGTAGATGTAGATACGGCTGTATTTCCACTCGACGTCTTCATTTTTCTGAAATCAAAAGATAAGCTTTGAGGAATAAAGAATCTGGCACCTACCAAAACTTCCTCCGTTGACAGCACTAGAAAAGCGATCGACAATTTAAGCAAACAGACAATGACGACCAAATGGTAAAGCGCGAGCGTGATTTCCAGCGACATGTGGGTGAAGATGTGATTGGTGTTCGTGAGGGCTGGACCGGCGTCTCCGACGGCTAAAGTATAGTCAAGCGGATGCAAGTAGCCGTAGTAAGCCCAGTAGAGGTTACGGAACGTGATTATCAGACTGTAAAAGCCACCGTTCATGAGTAGAGCTCTAAAGTAAGTCAACCTACCCGGAAAACATTTCGCCCTGTTCGTGGACTCGACCATACTGGACAGTTTCCTTGAGACCAGTGTAGTTTTCCATTATGGTGTTAGCGCCGGCCGCAAAGGCCCACATAACCAAGAACATGATGATAAAGAAATTGAAAGCGCGTTCCACGCATTTCCCAATGGAAATCTAAGGAAAAGTTAGCTGTAGAGAGCAAACCAAAAGAGATCTTACAATAGCTGATCCCAAATATCGCCAAAGTTGAACGAAGTAAAAAATTCTCCAGAACGCCATGACGCATCCGGACGCAAAGAAGACGTCGAAGAGAATGATAGGATCGTACCAAAGCTATAAAAAGTGATCAACATAAGACTTTACGGTACTATACCAGCAGGGCCCCCCTCCCGAGGACCTTCCTCCCCCTTCATTCCGTCGCTCCCGCCGCGCCGCACGGACCGGTCGCTGTCTGCTCCGAATCTGCTCCAAGCCTGGAGCGACCCCGGTCATTTTGGGGAGCGCTCTCGCGTTTGATCGGTCGGTTTTGCAATACCACCATACTAATACCGGGCCCAAGACGGCCTCTTTCAAACAACGGGGATAGTAGGCTGGGGCTGGCCTCCTGGAGCATCTTAGGCTTAGGCTTGGACAATTTTTTTATGGTTTTTGCGCCGAAGGCGCCTGGAAGCGGGGATAGTAGGCTGGTAGCGACAGTTCCCTGGGCAGCGGGGTGAGTAGGCTGCGCAAAAAAAAACAGTTCGAATTTTTCCTTTTGCACCGACGATGACCGTGATTATGGAAGGTATTCGAGTGGTGGTATTGCAAAATCGACCGATCAAACGCGAGAGCGCTCCTCAAAATGACCGGGGTCGCTCCAGGCTTGGAACAGATTCGGAGCAGACATTCGGAGCAGACAGCGACGGAATAGATGGGGAGAGGGAGGGGGTCCTCGGGAGGGGGGGGGGGCTGCTGGTATATTTACATTCTTAACAACACTGACTTACCCAGTGGCGTCGATGTAGCTGTTTGATTCCGTCGTTTTTGACGACGGCGCAAGCACAACCAAAGCTCGTCGTCGAGAAGATGAAAAAGGTCATGATCGAGAAGTCGAAGTAGCGCCACCACATATCAAAGTATTTGTGAATTCCTCGACGTGCGAACTCCATAAACTGCCACAGGATCATCCCGGCTATATATAGAAAGACATACATTTCCAGGGCGAAGTACGCTTCTACAAGAAAGTCATTAAGAAGGCACACTCTTAGAGCTTACTGTTTTCCATTTTGTCCCTATCATATGACTTTTCATAGTAAACCTGAACGTAACGGATGGCAATGAGCGTCGCGAGGAATGTGAGGTAACTGGTCAGGAAACTGATGAACCTAAATAAAAAAACGGTTACAAAATGGAAAGATTACAAAAACTGACCGAGCGATTGGGTTATTGAAGCTTTGAACGAGTTTTCCCGCGGAAATGGCATGAAGGAACGCCAAGATGGGGTAGAAGACCGTGTGGCGAAGCATTCGATAGACATCGCGAACAAAACTACAGCCATAGTCGGTCCAGCCTCCGTGCCAGATGTTCTCTACCGACACTTGGACGTTCATGTGGGATAAGAATTTCCTCATCTGACCGTCAAGAGCGAGGCGAATCCGCGGGTAATGATTCTGGGATTCGGCCAAATAGGCTCCATCGGGTTGACGCAGTAGGACATCGACTTCTTCCATGCTCCAACACTGCTGGATGAGCGCCACTCCGAAGCTTTGGACGCTTTGGTGTAGAGCGTTGAACGCAACTTTGTACGCAGGCATCGCATCCGCGCAAAGACGGAGGTCGTCCGAAAGCTCGATCATGGACAAAAAGGGGTCCGAAGTGGCGAGCCAGAGAAAGGCCTCCGAGCTAAGAGCTTTGTAGATGTCCAATAGCTGTTGGTTGTTAGCTACGGTGTTGGGGACATAGAAGCACTGCAAGCACCTACCTGAAATATGCAACTTCCGCAATTAATCCTCAAAAGTAGCTTACAATCAATTCGATGAGGCAGATCGATGTCGTGGCCACGCAGCAGAAGACACTCCACAATGCTATAGTTGTTGCAGATGCACGCCATCACGAGTGGAGTCAAGTGAGGCATGAAGGCACGACTGTCATAGCATCCGCTGCATTCTTCGTCCGGAAATTCGTGAAACAGCACGAGGATGTACTCGACGAGGGGACGGCTGCCGATACAGATGACCGTGAGAAGCGCCTCTTTCAAAGGTTCCGCCGACGAGCGGTCGCAGATCTTCGAACAGAGGTCGTCGACTTGGTATTCCTGAAAAGTGTGAAAATAAAAAAAGGCTAGGAATACGTTCAAAATTTCACTTCGTCAATGCAGTTAAGGCACGAAACGGAATCAACCGAACGGAGAACATCGTGTTCTGCAAATGATCGTGTTGATTCCCAGATGCATCAGGGTTTTGTCGCCTTGAATTTGCGGAACGTGGCTGCTCCCAATTTCGTTATAAGTCACGCGATGGTTCACGAATGTGTGAATGTGTGAGCGGAGTACGCGAATGGCTGCGGTTTTCCAAAGCTGACCACAGCAGCGAAATTCTGCTAAAAATGCTGATAAGCACCACACCAACCCACGGGGAAATCCGGCAAAGACGGACCAACTCACATTCGTGAAAGAGGACGTCAGCGAGTTCAAAATCGCTTTGACACGGTCGAAATCCTTGGCGAACACAGCAGCGCGGAACTTGGCGATCTCGCTGAGCGTTTCGTCGGTGAGCGTCCATTCGGGAGACGGGAAGATTGCTGGTTTCTTCGCTAGCCGAACCTGGGGCGGTCGACGATGAATGGTGGTCATGGCGAGGAGCGACGACCCAACCGTCGCCTGGCAATGAACAGCTGGCGAACGACGTTGGCTCGAGAAAGTTTCTTTTAAGGCCTCGTTCCAGACTGTCTCAAAACGGTCTAGACGACTGTTGATGACTGGATCCGCCCGACACTCATTTCCCATTTTCACTCGTTCTTTAGGTGAGAGCGGTTGGTTCTCGAAAAGGCTTGTGTCCAATGTCCCTTTAAAATGTTCTCGCTAATTTTTTAAACGAAATTCTTACTTAGAACGAGTGCAAATGGATGACACGCTGCGAGAAGACGTACAGTTGGCAATGCATACTCGACCAGCACGTTTCGGTCGAACACGAAGGACTTCGCTTCAAGTGCGAGTACTGCGGCGTAGAGGTCAAGCGACAAGGAACTCTAAATCGCCACTTGAAGCTGAAGCACCGCCCCGACGTTCCTAATTCCTCGAGCACTGAGCCGGGGTTTATTATTGTTTTAATTAATGTGTATTGTTAATTCTAATTGTATACTCATTGTTTGTAATTAATTAAGAAAATGTTTAAAGAAATGGTTTTGCGTTTCAAATTTATGAAAGATCTGGTTTTACGCAAAGCAACATCAAATATTTTCGAAATACCCGCCATGCAACAGCGGTCCGAGCCGATGGACCACACACTCGTAAAACGTGGGAAATGGTCAAAGTGCCTCCTTTCGGG
This sequence comes from Steinernema carpocapsae, assembly GCA_000757645.3. NCBI lineage: Eukaryota > Metazoa > Nematoda > Chromadorea > Rhabditida > Steinernematidae > Steinernema > Steinernema carpocapsae. The sequence goes on from AZBU02000003.1 coordinate 595,516, forward strand.
CATCAACAAGCCCCGCAGCTCGACGGATTTGGGCAAAGCGACGCTGTTTCGACTTCGGCACACGTCCTCAAGGTCCGAGGTAAGCGATCTGGGTCGATTTCATCAATTCAGAGCTTCTTGATTCCCGTTTGCTCCGTGCTCACCATCGTACTGAGGCGGTACAGGTCGGCTAACCGGAATGATAAAGGATAAACGGCAGGGTTTCCGTCGTGTGACGTCACACGGTTCGATTGCACGCGAGGCGGCGGCCACTCGTGAAATTCACGTGTTCCGAACGCTTTTGCGGCGAACGCCAACGCAGAAGACTTTACATTCTCGCGTCCTTTCCACGTCACGCGTTTCTTCATTCTATCAGCTTCGGACACTTCACGCTTTGGGATCTGGCTTTCAACTGTCTTCGAATTGCCGTCGGAGCGAGAATACGACACAGGTTCCAACAATTCCCATGAAGCCACACGCATTGAAGAAGCAAAGCGGTCGAAAACACGAGCTTTGCTTTCCGGCTGTTCAAAATGTAAAACTGGGAAAACGGGCCGAAATTATGAGGTCAACAGTTGGCGCAAGCGCTAGTGCGATTCGCTAAATAGCTGTTTACTATTTATCGAGACAACTAATGAAAACGAACGAACACCTATATTTATTTAACACAAAAGACATCGATTAAAAACTTCCTCACTTTCCGTGTCTCCCAATCCGTTACGATTTAGTGCTTGTCAGAACTCATATCAGAATCATCCTCCTTGATTGTGTGGTAGTGGTACTCCTTCCTTCGTCGCACGGTATCTCTTGAACAGCTGCATCTGGAGATCTCGGTACGCAATGCGGTTGATGCGTTGAGTCCCACTTTCATCGATCATTTTGGCCTTCACGAGTAGGTCCTAAAAATATTGCGCGTTTCATAAAAGCTTCCTGATTTTGATTCATCTAAATGAAATCCTTTCCTTCAATTGGACTTACCGGCCACATAAGCACATATTCTCCCGAGAACAGACGATAGACAAAGGAGGTTATCATGTGGAGGATATTGAAGGGCGGAGGCACCGAGCAGCTGTGCTCAATGTACTCGTAGTAGATGTAGATACGGCTGTATTTCCACTCGATGTCTTCATATTTCTGAAATCAAGGGATAAGCTTTGAGGAAAAAAAATCTAGCGCTTGCCTGAATTTCTTTCGCAGTCTTCACCAGAAGTGCGATCATCAAGTTAAGCATACTGATGATGATGACCAAGTGATAGATCGCGAGCGTGATTTCAAGCGCCACATTGGTGATGATGTGATATGTTTTCTCGAAGTTAGGACCTGCGTCGCCGGTAGTGATGGCGTAGTCCATCGGATGCAAGTAGCCGTAGTAAGCCCAGTAGAGGTTACGGAACGTGATTATCAGACTGTAAAGCCAACGCTCATGAGTAGAGCTCTAAAGTTAGTCAACCTACCCGGAAAACATTTCGCCCTGTTCGTGGACTCGACCGTCATCGAGAGTTTCCCTGAGACCGTTGTAGCCTTCCATGATGGTGTTACATCCGACCGCAAAGGCCCACATGATTACGAACATGATGAAGAAATAGCTAATAGAGCGTTGCATACATTTTCCAACGTTAATCTAAAGAGAAGTTAGCTGTGAGGAGCAAACAAAAAGAGATCTTACAATAGTGGATCCGAGATTTCTCCAGAGTTGAACGAAGTAGAGGATTCTCCAGAACGCCATGACACATCCGGACCCAAAGAATACGTCGTGAATGATAATTAGATCGTACCAAACCTATAAAAAGCGATAGATATACATGATAAAACATGAAGAAACGGTGACGATGCTAGACTTAACTAGGTGACTTATATTCAAAAAGATCAACACTAACTTACCCAGTGGCGTCGATGTAGCTGGTCGAGTCCATCATTTTTAACGGCAGCCAAAGTACAACAAAAACTCGTCGTCGCGAATACGAAAAGGCAGAGGAGCCAGAAGTCAAAGTAGCGCCACCACATCTCAAAGTATTTGTCGATTCCTCGTCGTGCGAACTCCATAAACTGCCACAGGATCATCCCGGCTATATATAGAAAGATATACATTTCCAGGGCGAAGTACGCGTCTACAAGAAACAGTCACTAAGAAGGCACACTCATAAAGCTTACTCATTTCCATTTTGTTCCTATCATATGACTTTTCATAGTAAACCTGAACGTAACGGATGGCAATGAGCGTCGCGAGGAATGTGAGGTAGCTGGTCAGGAAACTGGTGAACCTAAATAAAAAACGGTTACTAAATGGAAAGATTACAAAAACTGACCGAGCGATTGGGTTATTGAAGCTTTGAACAAGTTTTCCCGCGGAAATGGCATGAAGGAACGCCAAGATGGGGTAGAAGACCGTGTGGCGAAGCATTCGATAGACATCGCGAACAAAACTACAGCCATAGTCGGTCCAGCCTCCGTGCCAGATGTTCTCTACCGCTACTTGGACGTTCATGTGGGCTAAGAACCTCCTCATCTGACCGTCAAGAGCAAGGCGAATCCGCGGGAAATGAGTCTGCGATTCGGTCAAATAGGCTCCATCGGGTTGACGTAGCAGGACATCCACTTCTTCCATGCTCCAGCACTGCTGGATAACCGCCACGCCGAAGCTCTGGACGTTTTGGTGTAGAGCGTTATACTCCTCCTTGTACGCAGGCATCGCATTCGCGCAAAGGCGGAGGTCGTCCGAAAGCTCGATCATCGACAAAAAGGGGTCCGAAGTGGCGAGCCAGAGAAAGGCTTCCGAGCTAAGAGCTCTGTAGGTGTCCAATAGCTGCTGGTTGTTAGCTACGGTGTTGGGGACATAGAAGCACTGCGAGCACCTACCTGAAATATGCAACTTCCGCAATTAATCCTCAAAAGTAGCTTACAATCAATTCGATGAGGCAGATCGATGTCGTGGCCACGCAGCAAGAGACACTCGACGATGCTGAAGTTGTTGCATATGCACGCCATCACGAGTGGAGTCAAGTGCGGCATAAAAGCAGGACTATCGTAGCATCCGCTGCATTCTTCGTCCGGAAATTCGTGAAACAGCACGAGGATGTACTCGACGAGGGGACGGCTGCCGATACAGATGACCGTGAGAAGCGCCTCTTTCAAAGGTTCCGCCGACGAGCGGTCGCAGATTTTCGAGCATAGGTGGTCGACTTGGTATCCCTGAAAAGGTTGAAAATAGAAGGCAAATCAAATTCACTTCGTCAATGCAGCTAAAGCACGAAAAAGGATGAACCTTCCAAAGCTGACCACAGCAGCGAAAGACGGACCAACTCACATTCGTGAAAGAGGACGTCAGCGAGTTCAAAATCGCTTTGACACGGTCGAAATCATTGGCGAACACAGCAGCGCGGAACTTGGCGATCTCGCGGAGCGTTTCGTCTGTGAGCGTCCATCCAGGAGACGGGAAGATTGCTGGTTTCTTCGCTAGCCGAACCTGGGGCGGTCGACAATGAATGGTGGTCATGGCGAGGAGCGACGACCCAACCGTCGCCTGGCAATGTACAGCTGGCGAACGACGTTGGCTCGAGAAAGTTCCTTATAAGGCCTCGTTCCAGACTGTCTCAAAATGGTCTAGACGACTGTTGATGACTGGATCCGCCCGACACTCATTTCCCATTTTCACTCGTTCTTTAAGGTGAGAGCGGTCGGTTCTCGAAAAGGCTTGTGTCCACAATGTCCCTTTAAAATGTTTTCGCTAATTTTTTACTTTAAAATAAAATTACTTTACTTTAAAATTACTTTAAAATGTTTTGGTAAATTATTCACGAATTAATTCTTTCAATTAATGGTCTCGCGCAAACGAACTCGCACTTTTCGGGTATCGGTCGCACATTCGGTCGTCACCCGGCGTCTGAGGCGATTAGTACGGTAATCGGGCGATTTGGCGCGACGCGCTCGTGTTTTGGTAAATATCTCTTTCTTCAGCGAGTGTGCACGTCGGGACACAGATAGAACGAAACTAGAGCATCTTGCGAGCATTTTGAGCCCGAATTCGCTCAAATTGGTGCTGTATGGACAACCATGCGTAAATCGTCCACTTTTCGCAAGTTATTCCTCATTTTCAGGTGTTTTTGTCGTGCTATTGGACTAATAATGCTTGTTCAAAGGGTCTCATGGTTCGCAAATCAAAAATACGCATTGTGGCGAAGAAATCCTACGAAACGCGTTAGAAGAAGCGCTGAAGGAGAACGTGGAGCTTCGAGCGGAGTGGATCGTCTTAAGGACCGCGTCAACGACATGACGTCTCTCGTAGTTGATATGAAGCAGCAAATCACGGATTCGGAAGGGTGTCGCGCGAAAAAGTGGACGATTTGCGCATGGTGAACCATACAGCACCAATTTGAGCGAATTCGGGTCAAAATGCCCGCAAGATTCTCTAGATTCGTTTACCTGTGTCCCGACGTACACACACTCGCTGAAGCACGAGATATTTCCCAAGACACAGCGCGTCGCGGCCAAACCGCCCGATTCCCATACTATGTAATCGCGTCAGACGTCGGGCGACGACCGAACTGCCACCGATACCCGAAAAGTGCGAGTTCGTTTGCGCGAGACTAATAGCATTGTTCGGCGCTTCGCGCCTCACAGATTTATTTTTTTGCAACAGCCTCGGCGCTACGCGCCTCGTTTCAGCGATTTCTCGGCTAAAGGACATCTCGGTGCTCCGAATTCCACCAAAAACGCATTTTATGCCTCACAATTTTCACCGTTGCTCTTCCACCGCCGCTCAACACGCGGCCGTGCGCGCTATTGCGCGAGAATTCATTCCTTAATTCAAAAGAGTTCGGCGCTTCGCGCCTCACAATGTTTATTCTGCAACAATCTCGGCACTGCGCGCCTCGCAGACGCAATTTTTCGGTTGCAGAGCCTTTTTAGCTCAAGCGCCTCCGTGAATCTGCGTTTGCTGCCTTGCTGCCCTTGGCGCTTGCACTGGCGCTCCAAACGTCGTCCGTCGCTCGCCGCGCGCGAAAGTGCGACAAACAACAATCGGAAAATTACCGTACTCCGCCCCTCACCAATCAGGAAGCGCCACGATTTCGTGACGGGCGGACATGTCTGGATCGATATTTTTTATTTAGGAGGGGATTCATTACGTTGCAGGGTGGGCCAAAAAATGGTCTGAAACGAGCAGGTGCCGGGTGTCTGGAGCGAGTCATTGGGAACACGCGCACTGCAAGCGAATCGGTCAGAATTCTGTCCGGATTTGGGTGGAAAACGGAGTAAGAATCATGTAAAATTTAGCGCTTTTCTTTCTGAGGGCTTTATTTCTTTAGAGGCGGAAACAGACCAAAAAATTGTCAAGAACAGCGCGAAATTTTTCCAACAGCGGAAGAGATGAGCGTAGTAGGGGTTGCGGGAAGAATCACGAAGAAACGCGCTGAATTTCGCAGAAATTTTTTCAATTTCCACCCAAATCCGGACGGAATTCTGGCCAGTTCGCTTGTAGCGCATGCGCTCCGAATGCGTCGCTCCAGACACCCGGCACCCGCTCCTTCCAGACCCTTTTTATTGGCCACCCTGTAGACGGGTGAAAATGACTGAAATAATCTAAACTGACACGCGCACAACGTCCAGTTTTGTTCACAGTAGTTTTCAACTACCTCTCTTTACCATGCTGTGAACAACACAATATTTTGGTACGCACACTAAAAAATTCATTCCAATTGTGTATTTTCGGAAGAAATTGTATAACCACATAACAAAATTCAACAACATTGAACACGGAACAAGTAATAACCACTGCGATGACCGCGTTGTGCCGACGTCACCTGATTAATTTAACAACCCATTCGAAGTGTTTCGTTTGGGGGAACATATCGACAGGTTCGATTGAGGCCAGCTTGAAAGGCTCACCTTCGTATTTCCGCGACTGAGGCCGGCACAAATCCACGATGTTCTTCAGAGCGGCTTTCGGATCACACGACACAAATACCAAACGGTTCAGCTTGTCCATCTATAAACACGATAATTTCGCTTTAAATCGTTAACTAACCTTCCGGCACGTCATGACAACGCGTTCGTGGATTCCAGCTCTAGGAGGGTCAAGCACTCCGACCACATTTGCCTTCTTGAGATCCACACCTTTAGGCAACAGATACTGAAGATCGCGGAAAGCGTCTTCCGCTTTGCAGGCGATAAAACGGAAATTATCTTCACGAACTCCGTTAGCCGCTGCGTTTTTTTCTGCATCCTTGATCGCAGCTTCGACCATTTCGATGCCAAGGCCGTAGAAATTTCCCTTGAACTGCTTACGGGCGATAGCTTTCTGGACACATTTGCTCACACAAAGGCCGATGGTCCCGGTACCGCAACAAATATCCAGCAGCAATATGTCCTTTTCGGTTTCCTCTACAGCTTGCTAGAAATCAAGACACTAGAAAGCTAATAAACGTGAATATATGTTTGAACCTGTTCCACACCACATTCCCTTTCAGAGTCAGGTTTGATATCCATTACTTTCAGTTCTTCGCTGGTTAAATTTTCTTCCTCAACTTCGAGGGCCCCTTTACTTCCTCAGAAGGATCCACATTCTTGAGTTCCTTCATATCTACATGCCTTGCTTCCTGATTCTTTGAATCTTTTCGCACAGTTCTTCCTTTGGGACATGGTTTTCAGCAGTCTTCGAAACTGCAGCAGTGCCAGACACAGGCTCCAGAAATTCGTCTTCATTGAAGCCACACGCCTTGGTGATGGTCGAAAACAAGAGTTCCGCCCCACGACTGTTCGTTTGGAAGAATGCCCCCGGAGATACGCGGAATCGCATCCCAAGCAAAGATTCGTAAATGTAAGCTGCTCCTCCAATGTGTTCATAGATCTTAACAAAAGAACAAGTGAGAATTGGATAAAGCCAAAGAACAAACAAACCACAGGATCACTGGCGTTCTTCTGAACCTGCCAATACACTGAAGTGACTCGGAAGCGTCGGTCGGGGTTTGAAAAGTTTGACTGATCCAGGAGGAAATCGGTCAATCTCGTTTTCATCTGCTTCTCCAATTCCTGATTTTCAAACGGGAACACAGTAGCGATGACCATGCAATCGCCGAGAAACTCGCGCACAGTGAGCATCTTCCAACAACCGACGCGCTCGAATTCGTTGAAGGGCGGAAGGTCGGATTCCACGACAAAGCCTTGGAAGCTATTGACAATCCGCTTCATGTGCTCGGAAATGTTATCGCAGTCGTCCACAGGAACCACGTAATGCATGTTAGCAGCAAATCTTCCTCCGACAAATCCAACAGTGATCTTCGAGTTTTCCAAGTTGTCAGGATCAATCGATTTTCCGACAGTGAATTCGCACTTGTTGCGGTAAGCTCTTTGAACTGGCGAGGGGACGATCTGTAAGCTACACATACAAAATTTCCAAGAGTGCTCGTTCACCTGTTTGAGATGCTTGGAAGCGGAGTAGCCGTACGAGTTGTCCACACTAGCTTTCACGAATTGCCGGAAAAGGTTCCGAGCCAGATCGTTGCACTCACTCTGTTTTGACTTGAGCTGCTCCTCATACGGCATATCAGCCAGAGGAGTGACGATCTCTTTGGCGCTCATAACAATCTTCGCCCGCTTCCGGTCATCGCTCTCCATCTCGTCGCCAGATCGTTTCGTGACATCCCGTCCTTTCAATGGTTCTGGTTCCACAAGCCTCGCCGTAACAGCGCGCTGTTTTAAGATGTGACCATCAATGATGTCAACCGCCTTCTGTGCGTCCGCTGGAGATTCGAAAGAAACGTAAGCGGTGTCGCTGAAGTGACGAAGCTTTCTGTAGGACATTCCTTCGAGAATTCTGAATTACGAAAAAGTATAATTGAGCACAATAATTGTTGGTCAAAAACTGGTCACCTGTTCAAGAACTGCTTGACTTGTTTGAAACTCATATACTTGTTCAGATTCTGAATCTGAACGCGGTCATAGGCTGACGTATCACCCGCTGAGTTTTCCTCCTTTTTCGCGACAAGTTCGGCCACGTTTCCCGTCTCTTGGTCAGCCAGTGGAGCCACAATTACGGCTTCTTTAGATTCCTCCATCACAAATGCTAGAAAAGGTCACATTAGTCCATTCACTTAAGTGAATCATGACTTCAAATATTCGGCAAAATAAGAACCTTCTGCACAGATCTTCTACAACGAACGCAAAACTTTATAAAGTTAATAATTACAAAACGGATCTACATAAATCACAAGGCAAAATTGAAGGCCATTATGAAATGTGACGGAAGTCCTTGCAGATTCAGTGCTTTGCGACCGTAAGAACCGAGCGCAAGCTGTCTCCAGCATGGAGCACGTCAAATGCTTCGTTGATAGCGCTGATGTCGTGATGGTGTGTAATGAACTCATCGATCTTCAGTTTGCCGGCAGCGTAATCTTCAACGAGCTTCGGGACGGCGTCGCGGCTCTTCCAGCCTCCAAACGCGGTTCCTTTCCAGGTACGCCCGGTGACAAGCTGAAATGGGCGAGTGGAGATCTCTTGGCCAGCTCCGGCCACTCCAATGATGCAAGACACTCCCCAGCCTTTGTGAGCAGCCTCCAAAGCCTGGCGCATGACAGCTACCTAAAAGCACGAGTTACCACCCAAGTCCGGAACAAGAAGGACATACGTTCCCGATGCACTCGAAGGTGTAATCAAATCCACCGTCGTACTTCTCCACCAGATAACTTTGGAAGGACTTGTCCTTGGGAGCGTTGTTGGGGTTTTCGCAGTTAGTGGCTCCGAACTCAGTGGCCGTTTGAAACTTCTTGTCCGCGATATCGATGGCGACAATGCGCTTCGCTCCCACCGAATTAGCTCCCATGATAACAGCCAGGCCAACGGCTCCAAGTCCCCAAACAGCCACAGTGCTGTCCTTCTCCACCTTACAAGTGTTCAACACGGCACCATAGCCAGTAGAGATGCCGCAGCCCAGAAGACACGCCTTGTCCAGAGGAGTTGTGTCAGGCACCTAAGCGAACAATCTAGATGGTCAAACGGATCGTAGTACCCTTACCTTGCAGACGGAGATGTCAGCCACAACGGTGTACTCACTGAAGGTGCTGCATCCCATGAAGTGGTACAGAGGCTTTCCACGGCACTTGAAGCGAGAAGTGCCATCGGGCATGACACCATTCCCTTGGGTGACTCTAAGAAGTTCGATGAGAACAAATTTCATAAGAAAGCAAGGTACCGAATCTTCTGGCACAAGTTGGTCTTAGGATTCTTGCAGTATTCGCACTCCCGGCACTGCGGCACATACAGCGGAATGACCTTGTCACCAGACTTCAATTCTTTAACTCCTTCGCCGACAGATTCGACGACACCAGCACCTTCATGTCCCAAAATAGAGGGGAAGAGACCTTCGGGATCATGACCGTCCAGGGTGTAGGAGTCAGTGTGACACACAGCCGTGTACAGAATCTGAATGACCGGATTTAAAACATGATTCACAATGACCAATTACCTTAATGCGCACCTCATGCGCCTTTGGAGGCTCAACCTCGATATCTTCGATAACCAAAGGTTTTTTGGCCTCCCAGGCAACCGCGGCTTTGCAAGTAATAACCTTTCCTTCGGTCTCCATACTTAAATCTGCAATCCGATCGGTAAGAACGTGGTATAGAAAACGTATCAAAACACGCAAAGGCAGGAAGAATGATTCCTCCCACATCGATTTTTGAAGATCAGTTATCGGTCACACCTATAAACACATTTCATTGCAAGATCGTTTCTGCTTGAATCGAAGCGTTGTTTTTGGAAAATAACCCTACCGCTTTCCGTAATGACAAGGGTGCACTACGTCGTATTATTCAGCACTCAAGTTCTTCGGTACTATTTTTCTGACATCGAATCGGTATATCAAGTGCTAAACCTCGGCAAACTGCATGCGTAAGTGCGCCTTACTCGAAACAACCGTAAACAAGGATCAACTTTTTATGAAATAACGAAACAAAAACAACGTTCCAGGTAACTCCTTTACTGGGAAACCTTCGCCTTCAGGACCTTCGAGACGATCTTCTGTTCTTCAACCAGGAAAGCGCGAACTATGCGTTCGCGGACGGCTTGTCCGCTGAGGCAACCACCGTAGATGCGGGAGACGGTCTTCAGGCGCTTGGTCATGCGGCTTAGGGCGCGGGGACGGGCGGGGGTAATCTGAAATTACAGAGAATGAAATTCCTGTCCGAACACGAATTTGAGCAAATATAGAATACAAATTGAATAAGAACCTACACCGCGAAGGACCTTTCCGGTGTCACCGCATCGGGGAACCTTGGCCTGCTTCTTCTTGTAAAGGAAGCGGAGGCGGCCGCCGGGGCACTTGGAGACGCGCGTCTGGTTAGACTTGGTGTTGTAGCAAAGGCGGCGGCGATAAGTCAGACGCTTGGACTGCATCTTTTATATACCTGAAAAATCCGAAAATTTGTTCACCACAATTTTTCGAAATAATATTCACGCATAGATTCGCAAGTATATGACGAAAAATCCTCAAATCCGATTTCGACCCTAAAACTCACTAAATAAAGCGACCGGACCAAAGCGACAAGACGCGAGTACATCCGAAAAGCCCAGGAAGTGGCGAAATTCACCAGAAATACTCGCTGAAGCCTAGAATCCACGTCACCTGGCAGTAGAATTACTGCCAGGTGAATCCAATGTTACGCATGTTATCGACGAATATCCTCGCGAGGGCTTTGTTCAACGTTGGCCGTCGCCGAAGTAAATTTTTAGGGCAAAATGGGACGCGGACGAACGTCGGAACAGCGGCGCGTGTCCCGCCACGATATTTTCTAATTCAAATTTTGCGCGAATGTGGCAAAGACGAATCGCTCGCCCACCCGCGAGATCATCTGATTTCGACGGCGGTGATTTGCCTCGAAACTGATGTCGAATCGAACGGATTCGGATTCAAATGAATGACTATTTCCTGAGGCTTCCGGGGGCGCGTCGACGCTACGACTACAACCCGCATGTGCACGGCGTCTTCGTCGACAAGTTCGTTTCGGAAAACTTCTGGGGTGTTCAGGTTCGGTTTTTGACGTTTAATTGCCGAATTTCTTGTGATTTTATGGTGTGAGCGATATGTCGAAGTTTTTTGCTATATGTTGGCTGTTGATAACGCCTTTTGAACCCGAAATCACTCATAAACTCAATTTGGTAACAAACCAGCAGGCCCACCCTTCCCGAACATCCCCCTTAGGCTGTCTACGGTTTCTCTAGAGCGCTCAGAGTCGGGAGGGGCACCTCATTTTGACCACCCCAATCCGCGGAGAACGGTCGAACAATTGCCACAGAATCGATGTGCATGTGGCCTATTTGCACTTTTAGAGTGTTCCATACGCTTGCTAGGATCGGCATTTTGCACTACGAGCGCGGAAGAGGCAGCCCTGAGCCTAATTATTCCCGCTGCCAGGCGCCTTCGGCACAAAAACCAAAGGTATTCGTCTGCGGTAGTCCGTCCCTAAGACTATCGCAACCTGGCAGCCCCAACCTACTATCCCCGCTGCAAGGCGCCTACATTGCTAGCGGTGATTTTGCAAACCGACTGCTGGCTAAAGTGAATCTAAAATTTTAAACGGGCCACATGCACATGGATTATGTGGCAACTGTCCGGCCGCTCCCCGTGAATTGGGGTGGTTAAAATGAGGTGCTTCTCCAGACTGAGCGTTCTTTTTCTTTTAGATAGCCTATTGGGGGAATGTCCGGGAAGGGGGGCCTGCTGGTATAATACCCTCAATTTTCCGACTTCAGAATCAGTGGGCATCCTGTTCCTTTCACCCCTCGTTGGATTGCGAACACTTGGCGGTTCTAGGAGACGAAGATGGAAACATCGGCTTTGCTGACGTTCGCAAAGTATCCAAGTGCAATGATTACAGCGTTGACGACGGCGACTACTTATGTCCTTCCTGGTTGGTCAAAAGTGTGTCCAGTTTTCTGATGAGCTCCTATTTATGTACGAACTCCTTTTAGATTTCAAAGGACATGATGCTGTTGTGCTCGATGTCAACTTTCTCCCGGCGGACCCGAGCAAGTTTGTGACGGTTTCCGGGGACTTCACCGCTAAGGTTTGGGACGTTGAAGCGAATCGAAATTTGTTCAGTTTGAATGGACATGACAAGAGTGTCCGCGCTTTGGCCTGCTGGCAGAATGATCCCAGTAAGAATCATGCTTCTTTGGAATGGTCATGTAAACGTTCATTTTTACAGATATGTTTGCGACGGGTGGCCGAGACGGTATTATCTGCATTTGGGATATCCGTCAGCCTCCTCCAAAGGACCAACCAGCAATCACGAAAGGCCCTTTGAATTTGATTGAAAACGCTCATCTTCAAACGAATATTCACGCCGATGTTGGTGAGTTTCGGCAAAATGACAATAGCTTATGAACCGTTTTAAGGATTGAGACCAAGAACTCCTGTGCGAAAAGGCTATGTTCACGCTTCTCCTCTGGTTCCCCCAAACATCACTTCGTTAGTATACGCCGATGACCATCTGCTGATATCCGGCTCATCGACTATTGAGAGGTAATTCTTTTCACTGTGATCTTTCTTAACTAATGTCATTTTTCAGTGGTTTGGGCGTGTGGGACCTACGGACGAGCTGCAACCAAATGATGTCGAAACCCGTTCGCGTGTGCAAATTCCCGGACAGCAAGCTTGGCAGAGGCAAGGGAGTTACGTCGCTCTGCATTGACAAATCTCGGTTTGGCTTATACGCAGCTGCCACCGATGGTTCTGTCCACGAATTTGTCCTGAGCGATCTTAAGTGGAAATACGAAGAGACCGACGAACCTCCTCGTATGGTCGTTTCACGGACCAGCATTCGTAGGAACCGTATAACTACATGCAGTATGTGCTGTTCTTTATTGTATAGCTCAACGTAGTTTTTAGGACGAGAATATACGGGTTTCTGTAAGAACACCTTCTATGCCAAGGTTGTTACCTCACCGATAACCGATCACATTATGTGTTCCTACGGTGATGAATTGGTGCGCATTTGGGACACAAAGGAAACCGCAAAGAAGATCTCACCTTCACACTCATTGCCAGGACATACGGGAGAGGTAAGGATACAGCTGTTCAAAAGTCAGTTTTTCTTCAGGTTACGTCTATTGCTTGGAGTACAAGTGGTAAATACATTCTTGCATTGGACGACGAAAAACCTGTGTTGTGGAACTGCCGTACCAATTTCACCCCGAAGAGTGAAAACGGATCTGAACGATACAGGGCGCTGAAATACGACAAGCCAGTTGTCGGAACAAACGAGTTTCTTTTGGGACGGTATGTTCTTTCTGCGTCACGTCCTAATCACGATTTCCGTTAAGATTGAGAATAGCGAAGTCTCCTCCACGCACTAAGCGAAAGCAAGCCTTCGCGAGTCCGTTCAAGAAGGGCATCAAATCTCCGAGGGCCAAAATGATGAAGATGAGTTTTCCTAACGGCTCCTCGTCTGCGGCTCCTTCCTCTTCTAACAGCGCTAGGCGAGCGCTCGTCTTCTCACCCAACAAGGTCAATATTCCTCATGAAGCAGCGTCTCCAAAGCCGGTTAGGACTCCGGCGAGGACTCCGAAGAGAAGTCTTTTCGATTACTTCGCTTCCCCCAAGAGATAGTCAGAGTGTTTACATTGTAAAATTCTTATTACCAAAAAATTTATTTAACTTATAAAGTATTCACACGTGTGCTGTTGTCCTGGGAATAATGTGTTCTTCTCACATTTGCTTATTTGATAAAGTTCTGTACCGAGGTCAGCCTTTATGAAGTTTCAGTTCGAATGTTTCAATTGAGAGGCGAGCCTGCAAAGCGTAAACCGAACGAGGGGTTTTCTACTGCGAACGGCGACCCTATCGTTGTGGACCCATCAGTGCAGGAGAATGCGGTGAGGACCTCTCATATAATTGTTTCGCGTTAAATAGGGTTGAGTTTAGAAAAATTTTCAAGCGAAAAAGCTTAAACTGAAAGTGAGCTTCCCCTTTCCGAATGTGCCGTCGACCAAAGCTGCAAAAGCGCAATACAGATGTCCTTCGTTGAACGCGCAGATCCGGCGAGATATCAGCCCAGAACCCTTCAGTTTTGAGAGGCACAATAGCGACAACGAAAGTGCGGGACAGTCACAGGAATCGCAAGGAAGCATCTTCTCGTCCGTGAGCAACCCATCAGTATCTTCAGCAGCTGGACTTAAGACAGATCCTACACTGAAACACTTCGACGAACACATTGTCGACATGATTGAATCGGAAGTACGTCCTTAATTCCTTGTTGTTGTTCTGATTCATTTTCACTAGATCATGGTATCTCGGAGCGAGATTTCTTGGGATGACGTCGCTGGACTCGATGGAGCAAAGAAATCGCTCCGCGAAATCGTCGTTCTTCCATTCAAGAGACCGTATGTTCAAATATTGCAGGCTACAATAGCTTTGAACATAGTTTTCCAGGGACCTTTTCACTGGTATCCGAGCTCCGGCAAAAGGAGTATTACTCTTTGGGCCGCCTGGAACGGGGAAAACGATGATCGGTATGCTTGCTAGAGACCCACTAAAACGAATGCATCTGTTTAGGACGGTGCGTTGCGAGCCAGTGCAACGCCACCTTCTTTAACATTTCCGCCAGTTCGTTGACGTCGAAATGGGTCGGCGAAGGCGAGAAACTCGTCCGTGCATTATTCGCCGTTGCTCGTCTGAAGCTTCCTAGCGTTATTTTTATTGATGAGGTAAGCAATACCAAATTAAAAAAGGGGTTCTGATTTGCTCTGTTTAGATCGATTCCTTATTATCGGCACGCAAGGACAGCGAACACGAATCTTCTCGAAGAATCAAGACTGAATTTCTGGTTCAGCTCGACGGTATAGCGACATCCTCGGAAGAAAGGTTGCTCATCTTAGGAGCTACGAACCGCCCACAGGAGCTCGATGAAGCTGCCAGGCGAAGATTCACGAAGCGACTTTACATCGCTCTTCCCTCAGCCACTGCCCGAGGCCTTATTGTGTCCTCGCTGCTTGATGGCCAGAAGCATTCCGTCAACGCCGATGATTTACAAGAAATTGCCGAAATCACCGACGGCTACTCAGGAGCCGATATGAGGCAATTGTGCCACGAAGCTTCCCTGGCCCCTATCCGTGACGTGGACCAATCTTCGGTGAATATTGAGGATGTTTCCGCAGACGAGGTTTGTCGTGATTGATTTGCTGTGACGCATTTCTCAATTTAGATACGCCCGATTTGCATCGAAGATTTCCAGAAGGCGGTCAAAGTGGTGCGGCCCACCGTAGTCGAAGAAGACTTGGTAGCCTACAAGGAGTGGGACAAAAAATTCGGGTGCTTACTGTAATCTCGAGAACCTCATGAATCGACGACAACAAAGTGTATTATTTGAAATAAATATTATGATAGCACCGTTTGGGGTCAGTGTAATCTAGCTGGCGTAGCACCCTTATCCTCAAAGGTCCGGTATTTGTTGAAGTTAACAGCGAGCCATTCCTCTATGTCCGGTTTATAAAAATATTTCTCTAGCAGTGGTTTGATCTGAAATATTTAGTTGAATTGGCTTCTGGTGCTCAAATCTCACATTTTCTTCAATTTTGTCAATTTCTTGCAAGATCTTCTTTTTTTCTTCGGTAAGCCGTTTCTGATCGAAGTTTTCGATTTTCCAGACAACAAAGCGTAGTTTTTCAATCTCGACAAAAATTTCTCTCCCTGGGAATTCACACGTAGCAAACTGCGTATCCACGGGAGAAACATAGGAATGACCGTTGTGGGAAAACGTTGCCCGAAAAACTGAGCTGTCACATTTTAAAAATCTCTGAAACCTCAAGTTTCTGGTCGTACGCAACGCTTGAACATACTAAAGCGCTTTCGATAATACTGTCTTCAGCCACAGAATAATCGTTGCCATTGAGCAGGAGAAGTTCAGCTACCAGAGTAGGAATTCCAACGGGAAGCAGTTCGCAAAGAGGCAGTTCGTGGTTGTACCGCTGCCACCCCGTGAGGATGATTCCGGAAATGCGGTTTTCTATGTGCTAAATGTCTTCTTACGCTATCATCCGTTTAATTTTTAAGGAAAGTTTATTTAATTAATGTTTAGTGGGTAAGTAATGCTCACCTCTTGGTTTGCTCTGCAAAGAGCCACATAACTGTAGAGATTTGCCATGTATCTTTTCATGGAAATGAAGTTCTGATCAACTCCGTTGGCTCCTTTAAAAGCACTTGCAAAGAGTATTTTGTTGAACGTGTGTGAGTATCGCTCAAACATTCCTGAAAACTTATTTTATGCCTCTTTCAAACTCGTGGGCGACGGTGACAGCGACAGCGACGGCGACGGTGACAGCGATGGCGACACGAGTTTGAACACTTCTGTTCAAACTCAGCCGGCGACAACGACAGCGACGACGACAGCGACAAGGCCTAATTTGAGTTTGAACACCCCTTGGCCGTGAGCGACACCACCCAAATTCTTGTTAAGAAGGTCTGGAATGAGCGGGTGCCGGTGTGTCTGGAGCGACTCATTCGGAATTCGCGCGCTGCAAGCGAACCGGTCGGAATTCCGCCCGGATTTGAGCGGAAATCGAAGGAAAATCGAACGAAATTCATCGTTTTTGTTCCTGATTTTCTCCGCAACCAATTTCGCCTCTAAAATGTGTGGAATCGGAGCAAAAGCGGACAAAAAATTGCCAAAAAATGGACGAAATTTTGCCAAAAGCGGAAGATATGAGCCTAGTAGGGGTTGCGGGAAGAATCAGTAAGAAAAGCGCTGAATTTCGCACGATTTTCCTGTGTTTTCCACGCAAATTCGAACGGGATTCCGATCGGTTCGCACGAAAGCACAAAATTTTGTAGAAAATATCATGTGAAACGCTGCAAATTTATGTAAAACACCTCCAAAAACTCCCAAATCATGTGAAATCATGACTGACGCTGCAAAACAGCACAAAACCCGTCAAAATCGACTCAGAAACCCCCAACTGGCCAAAAATCATCCTATGCTGCACGTGTCGCCGAGGTTATTGGTCTCGCGCGCTCAACATCGCACTTGTCGGGTATTCGTCAAACCCGGGCTCAAAATGCTCGCAAGACACTCTAGATTCATTCTATCTGTGTCCCGACGTGCATACACTCGCTAAAGCACGAGATATTTCCCAAAACACGAGCCCCTCTCGGCCAAATCGCCCGATTCCCATACTAAATCACCCCAGACTGTCAGCCGCAAACAAACTGTGTCAAAAAACGTCGCACCATTTCGCACGTTCGGTCGGCCATATTTTGGCTGTTTTCTCGGCCAGGAGCGCACGGATCTCGAAAATTCCAACGGATTACGCCATTTGAAGCCGAAAGCTATCGATTGATACCTGATTCATGCGAATCGGTGAAAATGGCCTTTTTGGACCCTGTTTTTGGCCTATTTTGACCGATACCTATTTTGACCGATAACAAGCCAAAATGGGCCAAAACCGTGCAAAACGAGCGCGAATGGATGCGACAACTGTCAGCCACGCTAACAAAGCTGTCAACTGCGCCCATACGCCACGGATTCCGGCGAACTTGGGCGCAAAACGTGGCGGATGACCTCCTCCACAATCGTACACGTAAAATTTTCGATTAGAAGCAAGGCGCCCGAGAATGACCCGATTTTGAGCGTCACCAGGGCCATTTCCCCCGTTTTCCATACTAAATCGACCTTCCGCCGCCGGCGCGGGCTGACGCGCGCCAGTCGGAGATGGACGTGCGACGTTTTCAAGTAGGGGTATTCGATTTGGCTTCGACGATAATTGCGAGATTGTCTGTGCTGTTGAAATTGATTGTCAACGGCGTTGACTTACAGGGTGAGCCAAAAAAACCCTTTTTCCAGACACCACGCCGGCCAGACACGTGACCGGTCGGTTTCACCTCATTTGTTAGCGAAACCGACCGGTCACGTGTCAGGCCCGTTCGCGACGAATGAGCTTGAAATGACTCCGCTCTGCCTGGACGGTGTCTGGCCGGCGCGGTGTCTGGAAAAATGGTTTTTTTTGGCCCACCCTGTATGTTGTAGGCGGCTGAGGTCGCTTCCACTACGTCAGGTGACCCTTTGAGGCGGTCTGTTCCTGTTTAAATTAGGCTGCAAAGCTTCATCCAACCTGCAGGAAAGTATCCTTCCCGAGTTACATCAGGAATATAGCCCCAGATGTTGGGTACTACAAGACGACCAAGCTCGTATTCGTTCATTAGGTTCCAGTCCACTTTGTCGAACATGTCGTTCCAAACGAGGACTCGTGGTACTCCGAGCTGATCTTTGACAAACTGGGCAACTCTGAAAGAGAAATCTAGCGTCAACGAGAGGGGAGAGGTGACCTTACGACGAAATATGCGAAGCTTTGAGGCGGTCAGTGCTGTTACCGAGCTGGGACGATAACCTTTGTCGACATCGTTCGTCCTGGGCAATTGACCATGCTTCATCGGCGCCGATGTGGATGGTTGTGAGGTTGATGGCCTCAGAGTGTACGCGGTAAATCTGCTTCAGCATTTCGTGAATGAGATCGTGTGACCGAGAATCGGATGGACAGATCGTATCTATTTTTAAAGGCACTTCGCGAAGATGGGAAAACCTCTCGTGCTTGAGAACAAATTCCAAATGCCCGAAGGTTTGAACTAGCGGAATAACTTCCAAATGGTGCTGGTGGGCAAGCTAAATGCTACTTATGAGTGAAAATTCATACTGCAACACGTACCCGGCAAATTTCATGAATTTCCTCAATCGTGTAGGCATTCTCTCTTGCGACCACAGCCAAATCGCTCGTGAATGGGAACATATCTGTAACAGTTAAGTAATCTTTAAGTTGCGCTGACAAACACAATATTTTTCGAAAGAAATTCTCTACGTTGACAAACACAACGATACTAAATAACTCTGGAAAATGTTCACCTTCGTATTCCATTAGAATGCCGGAAACTCTGAGTTTCTCCAGCAAAGGAAAAATTTCGCTGTAATACGCTACTTTCGGAGGAATCCCCTTCAAGTCGAAATGTACTATTTTCTAAACGTACGGCGTACATAAAATACTTCATATGGAAACCAACTTCGCGAAACGCATCACATCCGACTGCTTCTTCGTCCACCTCCATCGGCTCCATAACTGATTGATTCATCGCAAAAACAGCGTCAAATCTCCCGAGCCCATCATATGCGAGATTACTTGCTGAAATCAGAAACGTTGCGGCAACAAGCGTGCCCAAAACAGTATAAACCGTCCATCGCGACTTCTGAAGTAGTCTTCTTAGTGATTCGTTCATCGGAATGTCATCTGAAACAGATCTCGCGTGTAGTTGACAGCAAAAGTTGACAGCAATTGGTCACATTTTGTCGACAAAATACCATCGAACTCAGAATTTGGAACTTCAGTTTTGCGCTTAAAGCGAACTTGTCTGCATGGATTTGGAACTGACAAACTTGTGAGCCAAACATGTGAGCCACTCGGAAAACCACAACAATTTACCGATATACTTAATTTGAACCATATTCCAAGATCAAACGACGCTTTTCTGCGCAGCCTGACGGTTTGTCGATCAATTGAATGTCGTTTCTGGATAAAAAATGCATCACAAACGGATCAAAACCAGAGATAACGTGATTCTATGAGTTCATTTTAACCATAAACGCCCAGCGAGTCCATTATCACATGGTGTCGCTCCTTATTCACCTTCAGGTAGTTTTCTCTGCTTATTAGAAAAAAATGCTGGTAAAGTTAGGCGACGCCAGCCATGAGCACGATAAATACAAGCACATATGTGAAAGCTACTATAAGTTCTGCAAACATCTCAAGGCAAAACTGCTGTATAGCTGCAAAAGCTTGTAAAAGGCTACAAACTATTATAAAGAAGGTTGGTATTTTCGACGAAATACGCTTGAAAAAACGTTCAGGTCGATCTTCTCGCTGGGACCAAGCGGTGGGGGCTTGCAACAAACATCGATAGAGCGACGATCAGCTGATGCGCGTACAACTTCCGGATATTCGCGTCTGACGATGCTTTCTATTTTCAGGTGCAACGAATGACTTCTCGCAAGTTGTTCAACGAAATGATCTTCCAGCCGATCCAGTTTGGGAAACGGGACCAATTCATCCCTAGCTCGGTTATTGCTTCGCTCCAAAATCGAGAAATCGGAATTTCTCGACGCTCTTTGATCGCTCCCAAAACGCTCACAACGGCCAGCAAGCGTACGCTCTATCAGAGAGATGTGAAGGGCCACTTTGGATGTGTGAATTCCGTTGAATTCAGCACAGATGAGTGCAGAATTGCCAGCGGTAAATTTAGAGTTTACACTTAAAGTAAATAATGAATTAAATGTTTAAGGAGGCGATGACTTACGCGTTCTCGTTTGGAACGTTGCGGATTTTCAGGTTAACCCGAACCCAGAGTGTGTTGCTACGATGGAAAGTCGACATACTTCAAATATTTTCACAATCTCTTTCTCCAAAAACGATGACCGGATTTATTCAGGTATGTAAGTATATATTGGCTGCGCTTAACTCTCTATTTCATAGTCTGTTTTTTTTTCGATGTGGAGTATGACAGTATGCGAGGTGGATAGAAAAGCTCGATCAGGGTTTTTGCGATGGGACCAAGATCGAAGCGATGCGGTATTTTTCGTCTCATTTTCAGCGTTTAGCGGTTATTTTCCACGCGGTGAGGCCGCCAGGTACATTTTCGGCTTCGCTAAACGTCTTCAGCACAACGAGCAACCTTATTTCACTCGAAAACGCTAAAATGGTGGAAAATGGGCTCGCTCGGTCCCACCGCGAAAACCCTGATCGAGCTTTCCGGTCAGCCGCGCATACTGTCGTACTCCACATCAAAAAAGGACTGTATCTTGGAAATATAGGTGGAAATGACGCACATTTTCTGATCCATGATCTTGTCACTACGAAGCGTCTACGCGTTCATCGACTCCCGGGAGCCATCAACTACATAGAAACCAACGTATGCGGCGTTTGGAGTAATACTGTACATGGCCCATATATTTTAAGCCTGTCGATGATCAGATGGTTTTGACCGCCTCTGATGATTCTTGCGTGCGTCTCTTCGATATGCGGGATCAGAGCAGTAACGGAGCGATCGTGGTGGAGCCAGATTCTGGAGGGACGACGTACTGTGCCAAATTTAACCCTTACCAATCGAACCTTGTTGCCGTGTGTTCTCAGTTCGACAATCTGGAAATTTACGATGTACGAAAAACCGATGAGTAAGAATCCGTCAGATCTTTTGTAAGTACTGATTGGAGTATATTTTTAGGGCGTGCTGTCCAACGTACCCAGAATTGAGCAATGTAATGTTTGTGGATTGGGATGAACTTGGTCACGGAATGGTCGGAATAAGATCCAAAAATGAACCATTCTTCTATAACGTATGCCATTGTGTTTGTTTTGTTGATTTTCAAGGCTAATTGTAGATTTTCACTGGGATTTTTTGCGAATTTGAAAGTCTTACGTACCGCAACACCCACACAATGAAGTCATGTTCTTATCTGACTCCCGGATATCTCATTACTGGAAGCGACAATTGGGACATTTTTTTGTGGAAAATCCCAAGTACGAATACCATGGATGATTACTGTAATTATATGAAATTTTCCTTATTAAGCTAGCATATTAATTGTGGTTGATTTACAGATGAATCACATCAGGAGCACATGACAATTCGGGAATCGGCGGTCCTGGCTGGCCACAGGTCCATAGTAAATCATGTCCGATATAGCAAAACAAATGATATGATCATGTCGTGTGGAGTGGAAAAGATCATAAAGGTGGGCTTTCTTTCCATAATGACATAATCAGTCAGCCAGTTGCTGTTTAGTGTTGGAGTGCATATGGCTTGGCGAATGGGTACCGTGACCCTCAACGGCGACGCTTGGTCCCTTCAAGTCACAACAGTTCTGAGCCTCCTGATTCCGTGGAGGAGGATCTCAACATGCTAACCATGTTCGACAATCTGGTGCGTTTAAATCCTCGAGTTATTGAGATTCTATGCTGTATTTTAGAGTAGCACCACTGCCTTTGGGTCGGATTCCTCCGATAGTTCCAGCAGTGATGACGACACAAACATGAGTGATATCGGGTCTGTGGATTCAAGGACTGGGTCAGCATCTTCCTCATGAACATGTGTATTTGGTTTCAACAATACTTTGGTTTTTTGAAGTGATGTGTTTTAATTGCATATGCAAGTATTTTTATCTCATATACGCTTGGTATAGAGATGATAGCTCTTGCTTTCGCTGGATAAATGTATCAGACTACCGTAATCCAGAAGTGCTCTTCGGACTCATGTGACACTTTGTTTCGCTTAGCACAGCGCCATACAATTAGTTAATATGCTTACAGCTTTAGGACTTTGTACCACTCGTGTAAAGTGGAAGAAGGCATGTCGACGGTTCTCTAGACAGCTCCGAAAAACGTTTCGGATTCCGGAAAAAGTGAAATGAGCTTGCCTACGGTTCTCGAGGCAGCTCCTGGAAACGCTTCCGGCAGCTCCTGGAAACGTTTCCGATCCAGGAAAAAGTGAAATGAGCTTGCCTACGGTTCTAACATCTCCTGGAAAGTTTCCGATCCAGGAAAAAGTGAAATGAGCTTTCCTACGGTTCTCGAGGCAGCGCCTGGAAACGTTTCCGATCCAGGAAAAAGTGAAATGAGCTTGCCTACGGTTCTCGAGACATCTCCTGGAAACGTTTCCGATCCAGGAAAAAGTGAAATGAGCTTCCTACGGTTCTCGAGGCAGCGCCTGAAACGTTTCCGATCCAGGAAAAAGTGAAATGAGCTTCCTACGGTTCTGGAGACATCTCCTGGAAACGTTTCTGATCCAGGAAAAAGTGAAATGAGCTTGCCTACGGTTCTCGAGACATCTCCTGGAAACGTTTCCAATCCAGGAAAAAGTGAAATGAGCTTGCCTACGGTTTTCTAGACATCTCCTGGAAACGTTTCCGATCCAGGAAAAAGTAAAATGAGCTTGCCTACGGTTCTCGAGACATTTCCTGGAAACGTTTCCGATCCAGGAAAAAGTGAAATGAGCTTGCCTACGGTTCTCGAGGCAGCGCCTGGAAACGTTTCCGATCCAGGAAAAAGTGAAATGAGCTTCCTACGGTTTTCTAGACATCTCCTGGAAACGTTTCCGATCCAGGAGAAAGTGAAATGAGCTTGCCTACGTTCTCGAGACATCTCCTGGAAACGTTTCTAACCAGGAAAAAGTGAAATGAGCTTTCCTACGGTTCTCGAGCAGTGCCTGGAAACGTTTCGATCCAGGAAAAAGTGAAATGAGCTTGCCTACGGTTTCTAGACATCTCCTGGAAACGTTTCTAATCCAGGAAAAAGTGAAATGAGCTTTCCTACGGTTCTCGAGGCTGCGCCTGGAAACGTTTCCGATCCAGGAAAAAGTGAAATGAGCTTGCCTACGGTTCTCGAGGCAGCGCCTGGAAACGTTTCCGATCCAGAAAAAGTGAAATGAGCTTCCTACGGTTTTCTAGACATCTCCTGGAAACGTTTCCGATCCAGGAAAAAGTGAAATGAGCTTGCCTACGGTTCTCGAGACATCTCCTGGAAACGTTTCTAATCCAGGAAAAAGTGAAATGAGCTTTCCTACGGTTCTCGAGGCTGCGCCTGGAAACGTTTCCGATCCAGGAAAAAGTGAAATGAGCTTGCCTACGGTTCTCGAGGCAGCGCCTGGAAACGTTTCGATCCAGGAAAAAGTGAAATGAGCTTGCCTACGGTTCTCGAGACATCTCCTGGAAACGTTTCCGATCCAGAAAAAAGTGAAATGAGCTTGCCTACGGTTCTCGAGGCAGCGCCTGGAAACGTTTCCGATCCAGGAAAAAGTGAAATGAGCTTGCCTACGGTTCTGAGACATCTCCTGGAAACGTTTCCGATCCAGGAAAAAGTGAAATGAGCTTTCCTACGGTTCTCGAGACATCTCCTGGAAACGTTTCAATCCAGGAAAAAGTGAAATGAGCTTGCCTACGGTTCTCGAGACATCTCCTGGAAACGTTTCTATCCAGGAAAAAGTGAAATGAGCTTGCCTACGGTTCTCGAGACATCTCCTGGAAACGTTTCCGATCCAGGAAAAAGTGAAATGAGCTTGCCTACGGTTCTCGAGACATCTCCTGGAAACGTTTCCGATCCAGAAAAAGTGAAATGAGCTTGCCTACGGTTCTCGAGGCAGCGCCTGGAAACGTTTCCGACTCCAGGAAAAAGTGAAATGAGCTTGCCTACGGTTTTCTAGACATCTCCTGGAAACGTTTCCGATCCAGGAAAAGTGAAATGAGCTTGCCTACGGTTCTCGAGGCTGCGCCTGGAAACGTTTCCGATCCAGGAAAAAGTGAAATGAGCTTGCCTACGGTTCTCGAGGCAGCGCCTGGAAACTTTCCGATCCAGGAAAAAGTGAAATGAGCTTGCCTATGGTTCTCGAGACATCTCCTGGAAACGTTTCGATCCAGGAAAAAGTGAAATGAGCTTGCCTACGGTTCTCGAGGCAGCGCCTGGAAACGTTTCCGATCCAGGAAAAAGTGAAATGAGCTTGCCTATGGTTTCGAGGCAGCGCCTGGAAACGTTTCCATCCAGGAAAAAGTGAAATGAGCTTGCCTACGGTTCTCGAGGCAGTGCCTGGAAACGTTTCGATCAGAAAAAGTGAAATGAGCTTGCCTACGGTTCTAGACATCTCCTGGAAACGTTTCCGATCCAGGAAAAAGTGAAATGAGCTTGCCTACGTTCTCGAGACATCTCCTGGAAACGTTTCTATCCAGGAAAAAGTGAAATGAGCTTCCTACGGTTCTCGAGGCTGCGCCTGGAAACGTTTCCGATCCAGGAAAAAGTGAAATGAGCTTGCCTACGGTTCTCGAGGCAGCGCCTGGAAACGTTTCCGATCCAGAAAAAGTGAAATGAGCTTCCTACGGTTTCCAGACATCTCCTGGAAACGTTTCCGATCCAGGAAAAGTGAAATGAGCTTGCCTACGGTTCTCGAGACATCTCCTGGAAACGTTTCTAATCCAGGAAAAAGTGAAATGAGCTTCCTACGGTTCTCGAGCTGCGCCTGGAAACGTTTCCGATCCAGGAAAAAGTGAAATGAGCTTGCCTACGGTTCTCGAGGCAGCGCCTGGAAACGTTTCCGATCCAGGAAAAAGTGAAATGAGCTTGCCTATGGTTCTCGAGACATCTCCTGGAAACGTTTCTGATCCAGGAAAAAGTGAAATGAGCTTGCCTACGGTTCTCGAGACATCTCCTGGAAACGTTTCCAATCCAGGAAAAAGTAAAATGAGCTTTCCTACGGTTCGAGACATCTCCTGGAAACGTTTCCGGCAGCGCCTGGAAACGTTTCCGATCCAGGAAAAAGTGAAATGAGCTTGCCTACGGTTCTCGAGACATCTCCTGGAAACGTTTCCGATCCAGAAAAAAGTGAAATGAGCTTGCCTACGGTTCTCGAGCAGCGCCTGGAAACGTTTCCGATCCAGGAAAAAGTGAAATGAGCTTGCCTACGGTTCTGGAGACATCTCCTGGAAACGTTGCAGCGCCTGAAACGTTCCGATCCAGGAAAAAGTGAAATGAGCTTGCCTACGGTTCTCGAGACATCTCCTGGAAACGTTTCCGATCCAGGAAAAAGTGAAATGAGCTTCCTACGGTTCTCGAGGCAGCGCCTGGAAACGTTTCCGATCCAGGAAAAAGTGAAATGAGCTTGCCTAGGTTCTCGAGACATCTCTGGAAACGTTTCGATCCAGGAAAAAGTGAAATGAGCTTGCGTACGGTTTCTAGACATCTCCTGGAAACGTTTCTGATCCAGGAAAAAGTGAAATGAGCTTGCCTACGGTTCTCGAGGCAGCGCCTGGAAACGTTTCCGATCCAGGAAAAAGTGAAATGAGCTTTCCTACGGTTCTCGAGGCAGCGCCTGGAAACGTTTCCGATCCAGGAAAAAGTGAAATGAGCTTGCTACGGTTCTCGAGCAGCGCTGGAAACGTTTCCGATCCAGGAAAAAGTGAAATGAGCTTGCCTACGGTTCTCGAGGCAGCGCCTGGAAACGTTTCCGATCCAGGAAAAAGTGAAATGAGCTTGCCTATGGTTCTCGAGACATCTCCTGGAAACGTTTCTGATCCAGGAAAAAGTGAAATGAGCTTGCCTACGGTTCTCGAGACATCTCCTGGAAACGTTTCCAATCCAGGAAAAAGTAAATGAGCTTCCTACGGTTCTGAGCATCTCTGACGTTCGGCAGCGCCTGGAAACGTTTCCGATCCAGGAAAAAGTGAAATGAGCTTGCCTACGGTTCTCGAGACATCTCCTGGAAACGTTTCCGATCCAGAAAAAAGTGAAATGAGCTTGCCTACGGTTCTCGAGGCAGCGCCTGGAAACGTTTCCGATCCAGGAAAAAGTGAAATGAGCTTGCCTACGTTCTCGAGACATCTCCTGGAAACGTTTCCGATCCAGGAAAAAGTGAAATGAGCTTGCCTAGGTTTCGAGGCAGCGCCTGGAAACGTTTCCAATCCAGGAAAAAGTGAAATGAGCTTGCCTACGGTTCTCGAGCAGTGCCTGGAAACGTTTCGACTCAGAAAAAGTGAAATGAGCTTGCCTACGGTTTCTAGACATCCCTGGAAACGTTTCCGATCCAGGAAAAGTGAAATGAGCTTGCCTACAGTTCTCGAGACATCTCCTGGAAACGTTTCTAATCCAGGAAAAAGTGAAATGAGCTTTCCTACGGTTCTCGAGGCTGCGCCTGAAAACGTTTCCGATCCAGGAAAAAGTGAAATGAGCTTGCCTACGGTTCTCGAGGCAGCGCCTGGAAACGTTTCCGATCCAGAAAAAAGTGAAATGAGCTTTCCTACGGTTTTCTAGACATCTCCTGGAAACGTTTCCGATCCAGGAGAAAGTGAAATGAGCTTGCCTACGGTTCTCGAGACATCTCCTGGAAACGTTTCTAATCCAGGAAAAAGTGAAATGAGCTTTCCTACGGTTCTCGAGGCTGCGCCTGGAAACGTTTCCGATCCAGGAAAAAGTGAAATGAGCTTGCCTACGGTTCTCGAGGCAGCGCCTGGAAACGTTTCCGATCCAGGAAAAAGTGAAATGAGCTTGCCTATGGTTCTCGAGACATCTCCTGGAAACGTTTCTGATCCAGGAAAAAGTGAAATGAGCTTGCCTACGGTTCTCGAGACATCTCCTGGAAACGTTTCCAATCCAGGAAAAAGTAAATGAGCTTTCCTACGGTTCTGGAGACATCTCCTGGAAACGTTTCCGGCAGCGCCTGGAAACGTTTCCGATCCAGGAAAAAGTGAAATGAGCTTGCCTACGGTTCTCGAGACATCTCCTGGAAACGTTTCCGATCCAGAAAAAAGTGAAATGAGCTTGCCTACGGTTCTCGAGGCAGCGCCTGGAAACGTTTCCGATCCAGGAAAAAGTGAAATGAGCTTGCCTACGGTTCTGGAGACATCTCCTGGAAACGTTTCCGCAGCGCCTGGAAACGTTTCCGATCCAGGAAAAAGTGAAATGAGCTTGCCTACGGTTCTCGAGACATCTCCTGGAAACGTTTCCGATCCAGGAAAAAGTGAAATGAGCTTTCCTACGGTTCTCGAGGCAGCGCCTGGAAACGTTTCCGATCCAGGAAAAAGTGAAATGAGCTTGCCTATGGTTCTCGAGACATCTCCTGGAAACGTTTCTGATCCAGGAAAAAGTGAAATGAGCTTCGTACGGTTTCTAGACATCTCCTGGAAACGTTTCGATCCAGGAAAAAGTGAAATGAGCTTGCCTACGGTTCTCGAGGCAGCGCCTGGAAACGTTTCCGATCCAGGAAAAAGTGAAATGAGCTTTCCTACGGTTCTCGAGGCAGCGCCTGGAAACGTTTCCGATCCAGGAAAAAGTGAAATGAGCTTGCTACGGTTCTCGAGCAGCGCCTGGAAACGTTTCCGATCCAGGAAAAAGTGAAATGAGCTTGTCCTACGGTTCTCGAGGCAGCGCCTGGAAACGTTTCCGATCCAGGAAAAAGTGAAATGAGCTTGCCTATGGTTCTCGAGACATCTCCTGGAAACGTTTCTGATCCAGGAAAAAGTGAAATGAGCTTGCCTACGGTTCTCGAGACATCTCCTGGAAACGTTTCCAATCCAGGAAAAAGTAAAATGAGCTTCCTACGGTTCTGAGACATCTCCTGGAAACGTTTCCGGCAGCGCCTGGAAACGTTTCCGATCCAGGAAAAAGTGAAATGAGCTTGCCTACGGTTCTCGAGACATCTCCTGGAAACGTTTCCGATCCAGAAAAAAGTGAAATGAGCTTGCCTACGGTTCTCGAGCAGCGCCTGGAAACGTTTCCGATCCAGGAAAAAGTGAAATGAGCTTGCCTACGGTTCTCGAGACATCTCCTGGAAACGTTTCCGATCCAGGAAAAAGTGAAATGAGCTTTCCTACGGTTCTCGAGGCAGCGCCTGGAAACGTTTCCGATCCAGGAAAAAGTGAAATGAGCTTTCCTACGGTTCTCGAGGCAGCGCCTGGAAACGTTTCCGATCCAGGAAAAAGTGAAATGAGCTTGCCTACGGTTCTCGAGACATCTCCTGGAAACGTTTCCGATCCAGGAAAAAGTGAAATGAGCTTTCCTACGGTTCTCGAGGCAGCGCCTGGAAACGTTTCCGATCCAGGAAAAAGTGAAATGAGCTTGCCTATGGTTCTCGAGACATCTCCTGGAAACGTTTCTGATCCAGGAAAAAGTGAAATGAGCTTGCGTACGGTTTCTAGACATCTCCTGGAAACGTTTCCGATCCAGGAAAAGTGAAATGAGCTTGCCTACGGTTCTCGAGACATCTCCTGGAAACGTTTCTAATCCAGGAAAAAGTGAAATGAGCTTGCCTACGGTTCTCGAGGCAGCGCCTGGAAACGTTTCCGATCCAGGAAAAAGTGAAATGAGCTTTCCTACGGTTCTCGAGGCAGCGCCTGGAAACGTTTCCGATCCAGGAAAAAGTGAAATGAGCTTGCTACGGTTCTCGAGGCAGCGCCTGGAAACGTTTCCGATCCAGGAAAAAGTGAAATGAGCTTGCCTATGGTTCTCGAGACATCTCCTGGAAACGTTTCTGATCCAGGAAAAAGTGAAATGAGCTTGCGTACGGTTTCTAGACATCTCCTGGAAACGTTTCCGATCCAGAAAAAGTGAAATGAGCTTGCCTACGGTTCTCGAGGCAGCGCCTGGAAACGTTTCCGATCCAGGAAAAAGTGAAATGAGCTTGCCTACGGTTCTGAGACATCTCCTGGAAACGTTTCCGGCAGCGCCTGGAAACGTTTCCGATCCAGGAAAAAGTGAAATGAGCTTGCCTACGGTTCTCGAGACATCTCCTGGAAACGTTTCCGATCCAGGAAAAAGTGAAATGAGCTTTCCTACGGTTCTCGAGGCAGCGCCTGGAAACGTTTCCGATCCAGGAAAAAGTGAAATGAGCTTGCCTAGGTTCTCGAGACATCTCCTGGAAACGTTTCTGATCCAGGAAAAAGTGAAATGAGCTTGCTACGGTTTCTAGACATCTCCTGGAAACGTTTCTGATCCAGGAAAAAGTGAAATGAGCTTGCCTACGGTTCTCGAGGCAGCGCCTGGAAACGTTTCCGATCCAGGAAAAAGTGAAATGAGCTTTCCTACGGTTCTCGAGGCAGCGCCTGGAAACGTTTCCGATCCAGGAAAAAGTGAAATGAGCTTGTCTACGGTTCTCGAGGCAGCGCCTGGAAACGTTTCCGATCCAGGAAAAAGTGAAATGAGCTTGTCTACGGTTCTCGAGGCAGCGCCTGGAAACGTTTCCGATCCAGGAAAAAGTGAAATGAGCTTGCCTATGGTTCTCGAGACATCTCCTGGAAACGTTTCTGATCCAGGAAAAAGTGAAATGAGCTTGCCTACGGTTCTCGAGACATCTCCTGGAAACGTTTCCAATCCAGGAAAAAGTAAATGAGCTTTCCTACGGTTCTGGAGACATCTCCTGGAAACGTTTCCGGCAGCGCCTGGAAACGTTTCCGATCCAGGAAAAAGTGAAATGAGCTTGCCTACGGTTCTCGAGACATCTCCTGGAAACGTTTCCGATCCAGAAAAAAGTGAAATGAGCTTGCCTACGGTTCTCGAGCAGCGCCTGGAAACGTTTCCGATCCAGGAAAAAGTGAAATGAGCTTGCCTACGGTTCTCGAGACATCTCCTGGAAACGTTTCCGATCCAGGAAAAAGTGAAATGAGCTTTCCTACGGTTCTCGAGGCAGCGCCTGGAAACGTTTCCGATCCAGGAAAAAGTGAAATGAGCTTTCCTACGGTTCTCGAGGCAGCGCCTGGAAACGTTTCCGATCCAGGAAAAAGTGAAATGAGCTTGCCTACGGTTCTCGAGACACTCCTGGAAACGTTTCCGATCCAGGAAAAAGTGAAATGAGCTTCCTACGGTTCTCGAGGCAGCGCCTGGAAACGTTTCCGATCCAGGAAAAAGTGAAATGAGCTTGCCTATGGTTCTCGAGACATCTCCTGGAAACGTTTCTGATCCAGGAAAAAGTGAAATGAGCTTGCGTACGGTTTCTAGACATCTCCTGGAAACGTTTCCGATCCAGGAAAAGTGAAATGAGCTTGCCTACGGTTCTCGAGACATCTCCTGGAAACGTTTCTAATCCAGGAAAAAGTGAAATGAGCTTGCCTACGGTTCTCGAGCAGCGCCTGGAAACGTTTCCGATCCAGGAAAAAGTGAAATGAGCTTTCCTACGGTTCTCGAAGCAGCGCCTGGAAACGTTTCCGATCCAGGAAAAAGTGAAATGAGCTTGTCTACGGTTCTCGAGGCAGCGCCTGGAAACGTTTCCGATCCAGGAAAAAGTGAAATGAGCTTGCCTATGGTTCTCGAGACATCTCCTGGAAACGTTTCTGATCCAGGAAAAAGTGAAATGAGCTTGCGTACGGTTTTCTAGACATCTCCTGGAAACGTTTCCGATCCAGGAAAAGTGAAATGAGCTTGCCTACGGTTCTCGAGGCAGCGCCTGGAAACGTTTCCGATCCAGGAAAAAGTGAAATGAGCTTGCCTACGGTTCTCGAGGCAGCGCCTCGAAACGTTTCTGATCCAGGAAAAAGTGAAATGAGCTTTCCTACGGTTCTCGAGGCAGCGCCTGGAAACGTTTCCGATCCAGGAAAAAGTGAAATGAGCTTGTCTACGGTTCTCGAGGCAGCGCCTGGAAACGTTTCCGATCCAGGAAAAAGTGAAATGAGCTTGCCTACGGTTCTCGAGGCAGCGCCTGGAAACGTTTCCAATTCTACGGTTTTAGCCTACGGTTTTTTGTATGTTTATTTGTAGTATTTGGAGTTGTGGCAAAGATAATTGTTTGGAATTGTTGGAAGAAAAGTTGGGCATGGTTTAATGAAGATGGGAGTTGAGTACTTGAAAAATGTTCAAACCAATCACGCGATCCCATATCCGGTGTTCGGTTGCTGCAGATTCTTATCTTGCAACTGCACTTCAGGGTGCGTTGGTCACGCGGCTTTAAGTGTACAATTAGAATATTTAATAGAACGCTGCAGAAATTTCGGATTTAATTGTTTCAATTACTCACGCGGAAACTCGAAAAGCCTGTCCGGCGACAATCGGGAGGCACTCGCTAGGCGCTTGTTAGAGTTAATCGCTTTCGGAGAAGCGAAAGCCACTCGATCGTATGTTGTCGTGAATCCACTAATTTGTCTCGACGGGTCCAATGCTTCGTGTTGTCTCGGCCCTCTCATCCTCGCGACACTGCCTTATTATGTTCCTTCTTGTTTTGTTTTACTGGATATTGACATTTACAATCAACCAGTCTATTGTCCTGGTATGAATACTGACGTGATAAAATCTCTTGCGATTAACTTTTTAATTAAAAAAATGCGTAAACTTTTTTGCGAGTATTACCATAATTTCACAATCATAGTTCAAAAACGGTGTTCCATGGTCGGTTCAACATCGCATTGTTTAAGCAAGGTGAACACACGTATCACACAAAGTGCTAATTCTGCTTATTTTTTGTGGCGTCCCCAAAACGTAAAAATAAAATTTTTTTTTGCAAAAAAAGTTGCATAACCTAAAAACTACAAACGTTACCGTTATCGCAAACAAAGTACGCCAAATCGATAAATTCTTTAATCACGTATAATATTTTTGTTTTCTGTAGAAAAAACCATGATTGCAAAATAATACCTTCCAGACAGCTCCCCTCTCAACCAAACAGATCCTTACTGTCTGGTCACGCAGAGTTTTTTAGGCTCATCCTGTATTGAATGTTTTGCCCATTGAAAGCTTCCTATCGTTTCTTCGAGTTGTCGTTATTCCGAGTCAAAATTAGGAGTTATTATTGTCTTTCTTCTCAATTAACGCTTAATTCGGTTTTGCACTTTTCTTAATTGGTCAATTTTAATTTCAGATGCTCAACTAATGCGTCGGTTTTTTAATTCCTTGTTCCCTAGAGGGTCTTTTGCGCTATGAGCGCGTCCTTGCGTATTCAGACTCATAATTTTTGCGCAGTTTACCCGCGATGATCTTTGAAGCTAATTCGCTTTCCCCTGCAACTTCGCCGTGTCTGCAAAGCTCTATTCGCTTCAAAACTTCTCGACCCTTGCCTCCAGAAGATGATTCTCTTGATACCACTTCCGCGGCCCGAAACCGAATACCTCTCACGGCCCTTTTACTCTTCACGTTCATTTTTGTTTTGATTGTCTTTGTTTTTGTTTTTTTTCAAGTTGTTTGTCCATTTTCAAATGTTCCTCAAAAAACACTGTCCACATCGAAGTCGAATGTTTCAACGGCTAACCGGAAGAAAACTCCAACAATCCGACTTCCAACCAATAACATTCCAATTCACTACGATGTAACAATTAAAGTGTTTCTTCCTTACAAAGAAGGACTATCTTACGGTGACCTAAACAACACGATTAAAGGAAACGCCAAGATTCGACTCCGATGTCAGAAAGAAAACTCGGTCATCGTTTTTCACGTGAAAAACCTAATTGTGCACCATGATTCTGTAAGAATCTTTGACGCCGTTAGGCGGAACGCTATTGAAGTTGGGAAGCTAATTCCTCGACCGGAAGCTGAGTGGATTGAGATCCACACAAAGCAGAAGTTTCGATCGGGAGGAGAATACCTGGTCCTTTTCGACTACAGCGCGAAGTTGGGAGGTTCAGTGCAAGGAGGTCTCTACCGTAGTTCTTACGTAGAAAATGGAAAACGTAAATGGATGGCTACAACTCAAATGCAAACACACGACGCAAGAAGGTTATTGCCTTGCATGGATGAACCTGCAATGAAGGCCGAATTTCTTTTGACGGTCATCCATCCAGTCGGCACGAATGCAATATCCAATTCCGAAAAGAACAAAACGACATTAATTTCAAGGTGAGCACTCAAATAAACTTTTAGCTTTTTAATTTTTTTAATTTTTTTTTTTACTTTTATATTAAATGAAGTCGGTGTCTCCAATGTTACTTTTTTAGAGAATGGCAGAAAACAACTTTCAATACTACTCCCCGAATGCCGACCTACCTCCTTGCGATCGCAATCAGTGATTGTCCATTTCGCGAAACTACGTTGAACAACATACGAGTATGCGGATACTATTTACTCACTCTTTAATAATTAACATTCAGATTCGGGTGTGGATCGAACCTTCAAAGATCAACGACACAGAGTTTGTCTTAGGAATAGTTCCCAAGCTTCTCGCCTATTACGAAGAGTACTTTACAATACCATACCCGCTTCCAAAACTAGGTAAGGAAACACCGATTTAAAGCTTCAAAACATTAGATGCTGACTCCGCGATTCGCTCAGCTAGTCGGGTCATCCACTTTGTCAGTGTGTTTTCTTTCGCTCCACGAAGATTGATAACCATTGATACCGTGATTCCACGGTTGTTGTAAACAAGCGCTTCGGTGCCAGCAAGAGATCCGCAATGGAAGATACCACCATCTCGAGGTCGGAGCTGTATTCCGCGACCATAGAAAGGCATCTGACGGGAAGGGATGACCATTGTGCTGTATGTGCTGCGTGAACGACTCGCTATGTCAGAGAGAAGACGCGCCATTTGTTCGGAGTTTAGGACCCAGCCGGCAGCTGCAGACATCCTGGCGGGATCCCAGTTGAAGTAAGGATTGGCGTTGTCATGAGAGTAGTATTGAACCTAAACAGCACATAATAGGTATAAATGCGATCAAAAATAAATGTATGGGCGCCTCCAGAATTGAAACTCAAATCCGCGCGGCCGAGGGTCGCGCGAAAAAAATGCATGTTTATCAAAAATAAATGGAAAGTAAGATACAATCTTAAGTAATTTCTAAAGTTTACAAATTTTACAACGTTTTGCATATTGCATTGTGCGACAAAAACGTCCTTACCTCATCCCACAACGCATCGTACTTTCTCTGCTTTCCAATTTTAGCATATATTCCTAAGGGGATCAACACTTCTCTTTGCGCAAATAGTTCGTAGTTCATGCCTCCGAGCCGTTCGATAACTTTTCCCAGAATCATATATCCAATATTTGAGTAGTAGAATTGTTGGCCCGGCCAGCTCACCGGTCGATATCTGCCGATCGCGAATTTCAAAAAGTCCGATGGGCTAGCTTCTCGGCGTTCCTCTTCCAGACGTTCCACGTTTCCCCAACCACCCGATGTATGCTCTAGGAGGTGTTCCACAGTAATCTCGTACAGCAGTGGATGCATGTTCACGTTTGCGTACTCATACTGTAGAATGCCTCCTGAACCAAAGACACGTTGATCGAACGATTGAAGCCTTCCGTTTGAAAGAAGTCGTACGATGCACATTGCGGTAATGACCTTGCTGATGCTCGCAATGCGGTAAATGCTGTTCGTACTTGCGAGGTACCGTTCGGCCACGTTTGCGTAGCCGAAGACGCCGGTTGTAATTGGATTGAAAGAGCTGGAATTGAAGACCGTAATTTGGAACGAGGGAATGTCTTCTTGGCGCATGACTTCTTCAATTTCACGCTGGACAAAAGGCATGGATGATTGAAATTTTCCTGGAAGATTGAAGAAGCCCGGTATATCTCTGTTGGCCCATGTGAAAGGAGTATCTTTCCACACAATAACATAGAAACGATCACCATAACGTGGGTTTACTGCAGAAGCTCGGTGCACATGAAAGCGAGAGCGATCACCTAAAATTTGAACTTGCTTTAAAATTTCTTTCAAGTGACCTGTCCGATTTGACCACGGAGTTTTGTTACGTTAACAATTTTGGTTGGCAGCATAATTGCTAGAGAAATTGATCACAGATTCTTATTTCTGCGCGCAAACCAGGCTTATTTCGGGTGGCCACGCAAAATGAAAACCTGTTTTATCGCGGTTTCATTTTTCGATTTATCAAACTTGTCGGTCAAGCTAATAATAACTACAATGGTTTTTTAGAACAATACACTCAGTTACAAAACTAAATCAAAGTGCGTTTTTGCAGAAATTCTTGTTCCGTAAACCTAAGGTTTATCAAGCAGATTAGATCACAATTTTGAGTTTCAAAAACCTGTATTTAAAAGCAAGGAAAAAGTACAGTACGATGGTCGGGCGATGGCTTCTTCAACAACGCATGACCTTGGTGACTGGAAGATGTATTCCGACTTTTGAAAAATGCAAAAGATAACCCTGTTTCAGTAAAATTGGTGCTTTTCACAGATATCAATTATTCTCAATTATTTTTGTTGTGGTCTGGTACTTGGCTCCACTTACCGTTAAGTTGTCCTCAATCTGCTTAAGACTTGTTCCATATCGCACATGGTACTTTTCGCCAAACCCTTTTCTCCAAATAGCCAAAGCCATGATTGTTTCATTGCTGGAAAGAAACATTTGCAGCACGTCAGGATAGTAGTTCTCTGTCCCGTAACGACGGTCGTTTTGCATGATTCGATCAAAGGTATTCAATTCAATAATAAAATGGTATAGGAAGCTAAAGAAATTTGGTAAATGTTTAAAACATGAAGTTCTACTTACTCATTAGACATGTGCCAAACCGCGCTGAATTGAATTTCTCCAGTTTTTGCCGAAACGCAGATGTCCACCGGTTCGATCCGGCGGTTCGTCATTTCGGTTGACTTCGTTCTGAGCTCGTCTAAGGAGAGGTCTACCAAGACAATCTGCCTTTTTCCACGGTCCGAATATCTCTTGTAGTTGACTAGATATCTTGTTTCGCTGTTGGTCCCAAGTAAAGAGCGATAGGCGCAGACCGATTTGACGAGGTATCCAGAGTACTCTCGCTTTTGGATATCGGCGTAAAGATCGTTCCGATAAAGATCAACCGTAATAACAGTGTCTTCGTTGTTTCTCCATACTAGGAATTGCGATTCGTCGTGATAAGCGCTAGGAAACGGGATAGCATAGTGGGACTCAGGAGATATCGCAGTAATGCCTCCAGAGGCTACATGTTGGATCTGCCAGGAAGCAGCGGCGGATCCCAGAAACGTCACCAACAAAAGAAGGCAGGCGGCGCTGAAGAAGTGCGAAAGACGTGTAGATGACATTGAAATTGATGCGCGGATACGATTCGCCGCGGGGAAGAACGAAGGGTGGTCCGAAGAAGGAAGCCCAGGGTCGGAACCTGCTGACAGCAGTTGATAGCCAATGTCCTCCGAGATGAATGCGGGCGGCTGGAGCCGAAGAAGACGAAGAAAAAGAAGAAGTTGCAACCGGCTATTACGCAATGAAGCCAAAAGATGCCCGCGGGGGCTCCTGACGCATAATATACCAGCACCAGAACTTTAAAGAGTGTAGGACTCCGCCTTTAAAACTACGAAAAGGGAGAAAAGGATGGTACATCTTAATGAGCGCGAAGGCCATAGAGGGCAAATTAGTTTGAAAAAAGGAAGTCGTACAAAAAAGTACAATAGAAATCCGGTTTTTGATAGAGTAGGGTAATTAATTTGAGTTTATTCCGTAGAGAACTTTAATTCTGCACAGGCGCGCTTGGTAGAAGTCTAATGTTTTTAACTCTTTAAAGCATTTTTTATTTTACTGTTTTGGATAGTTTATAGTCACACAGTCCTGTTTTTCTGGGCGCCTCCAGTTTACCACCGGTTCGCTATTTACTAATTGGTCCAAAGTTGAGATTGAACTCTAATAGTTGTTTTGTAAAAAAGAAAGTGTGAGTTGTGAACAAAGTTGGCTCTTGAAGGGAATGTAAAAGTTCTGAAACGAAGCTTTGCTAGCGGTCACCTTGAAATTGTCAATGACTTAGATTTTTGAACTTCCATAAAAACCTTGAACTTTTGTTCACACGTCTTTCAAAGATCCTAATATAATAGCGCCGGAGGCGCCAATTTTTGTCACACTTTGGATGAGCGATGTGAGCCGACGAACAAACGGTTGCGATTAATTTATAGCTCAAACTGTTGGAAATAGTGGCAATATTCACATTTTAAAATAAAATTTTTTTAAACTTTGGAAAAAAGCGGTTTCACAAAACCGTTTTCGAACTTCACTTTTCAGAATTCGAAAACCATGACGCGTGTGCCAAAACGGTTCAATGCAATCAAAAGAGCGCAAAAATGTAGGAAAGTGCCTATCTCAAATTTTTGTTCAAAATTTAAAAAATAATAATAAAAATTTTTGAAGTTTACAATGGTCAATTTTCGGCGGTTTTCAACTCAAGAAGGACTCATTCTTAGATTTTGAAAATAGGCTTATTTGAAAGAACATCTGAAACTCTATATGCTTTTGATTCACAACTGAATTTTGATTTACGACTGAATTTGTCTTAGCTGTCGAGAAAACGTAGCTTGAAATTTGAACCACGTTTTTAAGTCTCAAAAGATTAGCGTACGCAAAAGCAATCATCATAAAAAAATTTGGGTGCATTGCTTTTGAGAGCCTGTAGCACTGTCTTAGCCCGCTTTTCTTGGTCTCCGTAAAACTGCCATAGGCTTCGCGTAATTTCTGAAATTCTGGGACCTGTTGCACAGCTTTTGGGCCGAATTTCACAAAAGCAAAAATTCGACTTATTAATACTTGGTTCAGAACGCCGCGGCGTAGCGCGGGCTTTTTATCGTGTAACTGCAATAGGCTACCACTAACCCGATCCAGTAGCGCAGCTGCTGGTCTTCAAAATATCCCTAAAATTGCAATTTCGAGTTACGGGTGTTTTATTTTTGGTAGAACCTGTCATTCCACGAATTTCACAAATCCTTCGATCCCGTGGTGTCCATATTGGTGCGCTTGTTTGTATTCCAACGAAGAACCGGTTTCACCGAAACGGTTGCGTTGCTTTGTTTTTACTTTCACCCAGCCGACGTTTCTGCGACATCTTATTAACAAGTATTCATGAAGTTTATCAGTAAATCACAAATTCTAAAAAATTAAAATAACTTTGTTGACACTAAAAAAGTGCAGTAAAAGTGAAAATAG
The DNA here is from genome assembly GCA_000757645.3 of Steinernema carpocapsae. Taxonomy (NCBI): domain Eukaryota; kingdom Metazoa; phylum Nematoda; class Chromadorea; order Rhabditida; family Steinernematidae; genus Steinernema; species Steinernema carpocapsae. Next base: position 633,816 of record AZBU02000003.1, read on the forward strand.
TACTTTAAAGTACGACAAAGTCAATACATTAAATGTACACCTTTTCTCCCAATCCTAGTTGACAGATCAGAGAATGGCTCTTATATGTACTCCTCAGAGCAAACACATAGTTTCTTCTTTGAAAAATAAACACTGAAAAGGTGATCTATCAAAGTTCCAAAACAACAGTATACAAAGATTCTTCTTTATTGCTTGGTGCGATCAGCAAGAAGAATTAAATCTTCAGTGTTTTTTGCTGTAGATTATAACGAGAGCACCTCGAGAGGGCAACTGTAACCCCTATTCGACACAAACAAAGGCTAATGACCATCTCTTGCGTGCACTTCGTAACAAAGAATTGTTCAGATGTGTTCGCGGTTCCGCAGCTTCGCGTTTTGGCGATGGAGAACTGGGGGCTTATTTTTTGCCGACAAGTGCATATTGTTTACCGTGAAGGACTGTCGAATACGAACAAGGAAAAGATTTCGGAGGTGCTCGCACATGAAATCGCTCATATGGTAAGTGACAATCAGACCTTGACAATTCACAAACGACTTAAAATATCGTAAAGCAAATTTATCGCTTTATAGTGGTATGGGAACCTAGTTACTATGAAATGGTGGAACGACCTCTGGCTGAATGAAGGATTCGCCACCTACATTGGCATGAAGGCTGCCGACGCCATTGAGAATTCCACGACAAGAGAAGTTGGTTCTGTTTGGTACAAAGAAACATTTGCTTCTTCAGGATCAACTTTTTATGTTAGACATCAGTGGTCAGTCGCTTCGACGTGAGGAAGTCAACGTGTTCAACACGCATGAGCTGAGTCCGAAATCGCTGGCCGGTCTCTCGATTCAGGAAATGTTCTCCGTCATCACGTACAACAAGGTGAAATAAGGAAGTATCGGGCAATTTTGATATTTTGTTTGAGGCTGCTTCGGTGATTAAGATGATAGAAAAAATAGTCGGATCTTTGATCTTCCGCCACGCTTTGCAGCTCTACTTGAAGCGTTTCGCTTATTCGAACGCAGCAAGAGAAGATCTTTTCGGTGTGCTAAACGAGTGAGTATTCCGTAGCGCGAGAAGGCGGCGATAAAACCATTTCAGAGCGATGATGACTGCGAACGAAACAAATTCGTTTTCCGATGGCCGCTTTTCGTTGATCGAATTCATGAACGGATGGACTTACCAGCGAGGGTTTCCCATGATTCAAATTCGGAGACTGCCTTCGGGGATCTTACCGCCGATCAGTCTTTGCTTTGGTTCAACTGGGACAACATCAGAACGCAATACGATTCCTTGCAATGGAAAGTTCCTATTTTCTTAGGAAATTCATCGATGATTTGGCTTGAGGAAAACGCGACCGGTGTGGGATGAATTTTTGTGCTATTTGCTAAATGAGATTTTTTTCAGTTCTTCTTCCCCAGACGGTGCCGTTTGACCCCAGCGGACTCGGCTATTACAGGATCAATTACGACATGAAATCGTGGGAGCAAATGATCTCGGCGCTCATCGCAAACTATAACGTTTACGGCATCGCCACTCGGTCGCGGCTTCTTGAGGACGCGTTTAGAATCGCGTTCTGTGGAAAACTAGCTTTTTCGGTCCCGATACGGCTATCGCAATACTTGATGAATGAAGTTGAGTATGCGCCGTTCCGAATTTATGCGGCCAATTTTGATTTTCTTAGTTTACTTCTCCATTCGATTCCTGGATTTCACAAACTTCAGGTGAGGACGTACAGATAAGTTGGCATGAAATTTTTAATTTCAGGGGTATTTCATGGATCTTCTGAAGCCAGCATTCCACCGCCTCATTAACGACAGCACCGTGGACGGAAATCACATGAAAGAGTATGGGGTTGCCGCATCTATATTACCTAATGGGAAACCGTTTAGATCCTTGCGCGATATCGTCTTCGTGAAGCTGTGTTCCGTGAACTATCCGCCCTGCATTGCGCGACTTCTTCCTATGTTTCACGAGGTGAAAACTCGCTGCGAATCACGTCCTCTCAGCGATTTTGAGTGCAACACGTAACTCCAAAAATTTATTTTAAAACTCGATTTGATATTCAGAATTCACCCTACACTTCGTCGTGCAGTGTATATGACGACAGTTCAGTACGGCTCACCTGACGACTATCGTTTCCTGCTCCAAAAGCACCGCGAAGAGTCGTATTCCAGCGAGCGCGAGCGAATCTTTGCCTCGCTGATTGTGGGTCGACATAACGAGGACATTGAAAGGTCGGGTGGGGCCGGCGAAAGTTTCTTGATGTATTTGCTTCAGGTTCTTCAATGAAACTTTTCTCAATAACGACCTGAACAATTTCGTTTATCGATCTGTCATGAACATGCTTCTAAAGTGCGTCCTTAGCGATTTTTCCACGTCACATTTCTGAATTTCAGAGGTCGGCCTTTCTGGGACGACACCTTCTTCCAGTATCTTACCAAGTTCCATGTAGAACTCTTGGAAAAGTACAAAACGCACCCTCAAATCTTGGGGACCATTGTGATCCAGTCGGCAAACATGAAGTACCGAACTCATGCTGAATTAGTTAAGTTCGACAAGCTAATCAAGCTGTTTGCGAAAGTGGTCCCTCCGAACTATCGCGCGATCCGGCACGGGATCCTCAAACGCGCGCTGTGGATCGATGGCCACGCGGCTGACATCATGGCGCTGTTCGGATCTGGCGCTAGTCAACTTCACGACCCTTGAAGAGAAGACGTCTAATGGCAAAAAACAAGGAGCAATCTACCAGATTCGAACCATATTGTCAAATGCGAGTACTCCCGGGTTTCAGCCATTTAGCCTTGTTCCATATCGCAAACGTCTTTTAATCTTTTCTTTCTCAAGCATATCCACATAGAGTTTCTATGGAAAATGCAGAGTATTTACCGGAAGTACATAGTAATAAAATTGTACGAATTATTGTGTGAAGCCTTTTTAGGGCGGGCATTTAATTCCCGTTCTAACTTCAGACTCGCTATACGTTTCCGCTTTGTCCTCATGACCAAACAATGAATGTGTGTACATAATTAAGCAGCGGATTAGATTAATAGTGCGTTTTTATTACGTACTCCGGAATAGTTAAGCAAACCCACACTTGATATCAGTCGCTTCAAGAAACGAACTTGTTAGTTTATAGCAGGAACTTTTCTGATCCATTCAGTTTGAAACGTCTTCAAAAGTTGCACTATTTAGTTTAATTATTCCACGTGACCAAAGCTTCTTTCCCCACCGTCATCGTCTTGTCAATCCGAAGTGCTTTTTACGACGAGCCGAAACCGGCGGCGACGGCATCGGAGATCCTTTCAAAGTGCGCTGTTGTAAACAGTTTTGCCTGGAGAGCAACGTGGTTCCTTCCGTTATTAAACGACAATAAACAGTATTATTACTGTCGTTGTCTCCGTCTTTTTTAAAACGCTCTCACTAACCTTTTTGGAGTTCCTGCTTGCGTTCCTAGCGTTTCTATGCCACTCGCGCCGCATCGCCGCTAATCTCTTCTCCACGTTCCCTGAAACCCCGCAAAATTCAATTCTCCATTTAGTCGATTAATGAATATCGCCGGATCCTGTCACACCTTTCGCTCCTCGGCTTTCCCTCGTCATATCCAAGGGATATACTCTCCACAAATCCTCTTCGGAAAGACATAATATCTCAGTGCCCCTCTTACTTGGCCGTTCGACCTCAAAACAACGACTGAATCAGTCGAAAGCTTCCGCCGAATTCCTTTTTTGCTTTTCATTTTTTTGCTTACAAAAAGCTTTCTTTCACATTGCAAATTCATTTTACCTTATAGCGAATAAATCAATGAGCGTATTATAATCTTTTTTTAAATTTTATGTAAATCTTAAAAGCGGTGCATTGCTTATAAAACTTCAACACTTTTTCTGGATTACGTTGTCTTTTTTCGTTTTTTGGTTTTTGAATGTAAAGAGTTCAAGTTTTCCGCCGTCGGCGTAATTTCAGTTAAAAAAACGTGAGCGCTAAGACGCTGAAATTAATTTTTTTTCGCGACGCGTTTTCTTTCCTTAAGTCCCAAAGCCTCAGTGACACCAAGCAACGACGATCGTCCTTTCAAGACCTAGTTTCCGGCACAACATTTTCTGGTTTTGCGTCATGAACGCCACTCCTAATTGAACATTTCCTAGCCGAAATCGGTCGCATCGCGTATTGTAACCCGAGAGAACCGAATCTGTTATCTTAAATCTGTTGTTCTTTTAATATCGCGTTACGATAAAGTGAATAACTAGACCAGTCAGTATTTGAGAGAGTCGTTCTGAAAGAATAACAGTATTCTAAGTTATATAGAAACTCTAAAAGTGAATACAAAACATGGTAAACTGTGTTAGTCTTGAATTTCCCTAATGGTCTTGAGTGAGTGTTTCATTTGGCGTTAAATCTGTTTCATACTGCATGCCGTTGTGGGACCGTTTTAACGTGATGTATTGTTTGATAATATAAGTATCTGATAGTATCTTCGGCAATATTCGCTTCTCTATAATAATCTATCTTCAGTCCACTCTCCAACTCGTTCCATTACTTTTAGATTCCTGAATGCTCTCCGTCGGCGATAACGACATCGAGAGGTCCCACACGCCACCACCTCGGCGGAACATCCCAATCTACCGGTCAGATTCGGATGTGTCGGTAGTGTCCACAGCTGCCCCGGAGAAGCCCCCTCGGCGTAAATCTCCGTCGCCAAAGCAATCTATCCACCTGAACCACTCAGTGGAGAACGCGCGTCCATGTGCGACTTCGGCTTCCGAGGACACCAACGACACGATAGTCGTCGACCCGCATACGCACCGACTCTGGGCAAAACTCTCGCTCTACCGGCGACTGGCAGCGTTAAAGGCTGTTTTCTGCGTCATGTGTATAGCAGCCACCGTGCACTGGGCGTACATGTTGCGAGACGACGACGAAAACTCCCCCAACATGTGGAAGTACTACACGGGTTTGGTGGAGAACGAGCAGTTTTACCTAGTTGGAAGACTTCTGTCAGGTAAGATTGCTGTAGATGTGACCCAGCTTTAGAAGCCTTTCGATTTCAGATATTTTTGTGTGCATCCTTGGAATTGGCGCGGCTATGTGGACACGGAAAAGCATTTTAGTCGTTCCCTGTTGCGTTATAGAAACGTTCTTCCTTATGTACAGGCGAGGAACCGATTTCCAGCATATTCTTGGAACCGAGCTAATTTCAGAGGCGTCCGATGGGCGATCCGAGAACCGCAAAGAGGAACCTATCGACGAGAGGAAATCGCGTTTATCGGCTGTGAATTTGCGATCCCGCTTCTTTGGACGTTGGAGGCACTGTTAGTTGGAGGCACCCTCCAGGCTATGCGGACGGTGGACAGGTCGCACCGATATTCCCAGCCACCTGTAATCATACTGACCATGAAAAATGATGGCGAGGAATCTGTCCAAATAGAAATTGATTGAATAAACATATTAAAAGACAGGGACAGATGTAGAAATTAGAACGTTTTGCTGGGCCTTTCCGTTCAAGGCTGTCAGTGATCCCGTGGATCAGAGATGTACAGTTGAAGTCGAAGCAGGACAACTCGCCGCGGGAGACGATTTTTTTGATACGATGTTTCCGCCATTTTCCAGCAAATCTTATCTGCTCGAGAACACTTTTCAAACAACTGGAATAGTACTTTAGGCTGCCGTATTCAACAGGCTTAGGCTTTAAAATTTTTCAATTTGGTTTTGCCCCAAAGGCGTCTTGCAACGGGGCGTGTAAGCTCGAAGCTGCCTCATTCATGCAGCGAAGATTGTAGACTGGGGTTGGCCTCCTGGAACATCTTAGGCTTAGGCTTGGACATTTTCACTATGGTTTTTCGGGAGCGCCGAAAGCGCGACAGTTGGCGGAACCGACTTTGCAGACAGGCTTCCCAAGCTTGAAGACTTAGTATTTAGCTTAGACCTCACGTTTTGTCCGTAGTCAGTCTTTGAAACATGTTGCAAAAAGTCAGAAACCGTAGTCTATCAATCTTGGTACAAAAAAAGAGGAAAAAATGGGGCGGGAATGTCGACTTTAAAGATTGTGACGCCTTTTATACACTTTCACTCCCTGCGGCGAGTTGTCCCTGACCGGTTACCGTAGTTGTAGCCGTGGCCAAATATACTAGACGGAGGTCGCGGCCGCCAAATAGTGGCCCATCTCCCGTTGTTGCGCGGGGCCTGGTGGCCGTGGCTGACATGGTTATAGGAAATTTACCTATTAACAGGCGGGTATCAGGCGCTTTCAAATTCATGATAAGACATTAATTTTGAAGGTAATATCCCAACAAGCCACGAGCACTTATCCTCGGACAGGTCTAATTCATGACCATGGCTGCATTTTAGCCATATCCAAGGCCATGGCGGAAGTTTTTCATGTCCACGGCTTCTGTGTGGCCATGGCAAGGTTCAATTCATGGCCACGGGCTTTTGCGCCGAAGACGTTTGGCAGCGGGGTGTGTAGGCACATAACTGTCGCCTTCGGCGTTCCCAAAAGACCATTAGAACCTTAAAAGGGAGAACAAAGGTCTGTACGCGTGTGCAGTGGTCCCGCCGCGATTTACCTGAGCGGGGAAGGCAGTGTGTGCGGTGACAGCGATGGTGAATTTTGTATTTTTGCGTGTGCGCGAGCAACAAAAGCGATGCGGCGAGGGGTTTCGAGGTTTTGTTGATGGATTGGAGGCGCTTTTGTGGATTTGGAGGGGTTTGCGAGTGAAGTGGCCGCGCTTGATGTCTCAGAATGTGAAATGATCGTTTGGAGAGCTGTGTCAGGATGTTCCGGGCATTTTTGCATGTGCGATCAGTTATTACGACGCGGCGAGGGGTTTCGAACGTTTTGCGTGCGCTGTGGGGATAATTTTGTGGATTTGGTGCTGTTTCCATGTGAAATGGCTATGTTTGATGTGTGAAGGATGTGAAGGGATCGTTTGGAGGCCTGCGTCAGGCTGTTTCAGACAATTTTGCGTATGCGCAAACAACGGAAGCTTTAAAGGTGGCTCTGCATTCGTTTTCGGGTGATTCGTGTGATTGTCATTGTTTGAAGCTATTCTCCTTTCTCATCTTTAACACGACTCGCTGCTTCAGAATCATCGCTACTATAATGGAAAACACTACGAAGGCTGACGAGGAGAGCGTTGCCAGACCCGCCGAGAAGAACGTCGCCGGAGCTGCGAAGAAGGCCGCCGCCGAAGCTGTCGGGAGGACCGCCGCCAAAACTACCGAGAAGAACGCCACTGAAGCCGCGAAGAAGGTCGCCGCCGAGAGGACCGCTGCCGAAGCTGCCCGCGAGAGCGCGGAGGACGCTTAGGAAGGATGTGCGCATCAGCAGAGGAGAGGCGAAAGCCTTTTGCAACCTCAGCGAGGGAGAGGTATAGGCCCCTTGAAAAGTCCTGTTTCGGTAGACATTTGTCCAAGTCCTGCTTCGGTGGGTATACGTGAAGGTCTTGCTATGGCGAGCATCAGCAGTAAATAGCCCGTGTTCTTCTCGGAATGCTCGACTTCGCTTAAATCGACAAAACGAGACTCCGGAAGAAGCGGCCTAACGTAAGTGAAGGCGAAATGAGCAAGATCGGGCTCGCAGAGCTTCAAAATGAACGTTTGCAAAATCTGCGAACTATGCAAGTGGCACGAAGGGTACGGCGCGAAGGCGAAACGCTTTGCCTAGCAAAACGCATTAGGGTGGTTGATGCTCATGATATCGGCTCCCTCGATGTGGCTTGCGCGGCATGTGGCGCTTTGCATTTTGCCTGCGAAGTGATTTCTCGAAATCGCGGAATGTTCAATGACTGCTGCTCACTTGGAAAAATCAGTCTTGACATGACCAAATTTCGAGAATTTCCTGAGTATTTGAGAAGGTTATTTATGCGAGAGCATCCAGACAAAAGGGAAGAAAGAGTTTCACGAGAATATCAGGCAGTACAATGGCAAACTGGGTTTTGTGTCTGTCAATGCGAAAAATGAACATTTTTCTAACAGCGGACCGTATGTGTACAAGATCCAAGGACAGATACACCACGTTGTGAATTTGGCCACAATAAGCGATGGTGGTGTTAACTCGCGTCCTTCTTACGGTCAACTGTTCATTATGGACACGAATGAAGCTGTTGAAGCACGAACTACGGCAGATCGAGCAATTGATCGCAAACTAATGTTTGATCTGGAAACGCGTGAAAACGGAAAACAGAGTACGAGTAACATGCATGGGAGCGTGGCACGAAGGGTACGGCGCGAAGACGAAACGCTTTGCCTAGCAAAACGCATTAGGGTGGTTGAATATGCACAAAATTTGGAACCGAATCCTTTATTAAATAAAGGAGAACGATCCAGACGTGTCCGTCCGTCCGTGTGTCACGCAAGTTGCCTGATTGAGTGAAAGCGGGTTACGGTAGCGGCGCCATTTGCGTTTGCACGTCTTTCGTCGTCGCCGCGAACCGGTCGGTTTTGCAACTGCTCGGCGCCTAAATTGGTGCCGCAAACGCCAAATTGGCCACAATTGCGGGTGTTTTTGGGCTCAATCGAATATGCACAAAATTTGGAACCGAATAATATATAATTTGCAGTATTTTGAAAAAATTTATGAAACTGCGAAATTGGTGCGCTTATCCTCTGTGGAGGCGCGAAGCGCCGACTCAGAACACATTTTGAAACTGAAACCTCACGAAATAGCGCGCGCAGCCCCGTTAATAATAAAAATGTCGAAGCCTAAGACCTGACGCCTTTGGCGCAAAAGCCCGTGGCCATGAATTGAACCCTGCCATGGCCACACAACGGCCATGGCCATTCAGAAGCTGTGGTCATACAGAAGCCATGGTCATGGAAGACCCCCGCCATGGTCATGACCATAAATGTCCCTTATCCTTTGTTTGATTTGCTTAGAGGAAAATTTGAGTTTTAGGGAGTTGTGAAAAGTTTGAGGATGAAAATTGTTCCTTTCAAACGAAATTCGAACGATTACGGTTGGCCCCGCGTAAGCGCGGAACCACAGATGCGAGGGCCGCAGCTCGATCATGACAAAAGTCCCCCAAGAGAAGCAACTTACTGCAACAGCGTTGTTGTCGTCAGAAAACAATGAATCACATAACCTGACGAGGAAAATTGATATTGATGTAATCTTTATCAGATTGTTGACCGAATCAGAGCTTTTCAAGGAGAGGCACAGTACCACAGATTCTCGAGAAGATTTGGAGGAGAAACACGTTTCGATGGTGAGACCCTTGGTAGGAGGAGAGGAAAGATGGAGCTGACGATGCGGATGGAATTTGACGCGTTGATCATCTCTAAGCGCTTCTGCTAACGCACTCAGAAGTGAATGTGCTGAAATTTGCTTCAATAAGGGCAAAAGTCAAAATTCCAAATGTATCACCTCAAGATTTGCGGTAGTTCTGGAGCCCTGCAGATGAACTTGTGCTTGAACTTGCGCTCAGAGTCAAATTCGACGAGTCGAACATGTCGCCGGGCCGCTTTAGCAGACTCGGTCAGCTTCCTTGCCAACTTGATCGGAATGATGTTGTCATCAACGGCGTGCATGATGAGGATAGGACACGAAATGCTGAAAATGTTCTTTGAGAGTAATTAATAATTGCGAACGTACTGAATAATCCTTTCGTCCGTGTTCATGACCAATCCAGCACCCCTCAAAGGTTCGACAAGGATGACATCCAAATACGGAATCCATCTGTACGGGCGAGAGAAGGGATGACTGAGCATTACTTCTGAAATAGAAATTTGAAACACTTCTAAGATAGCTTTAACAAACCCTTAAGATTGTTGAACGGAGACTCGAGGATCAACCCCGTCGGTGCGTTCTTGGAGAGGCTGAGTTCGGAAACAAGCCTTGTGGCAACGCCAGTTCCTGAAATGCAATATTTGGTAAGATTAGGACAAGGAATTTCTCAGATTACCCATAGAATGACCCCACACATAGACAGGAATGTTCTTCGGCTTCGCTAGTAGTTTCACGTAGTCATAAACTTTATGTGCGTCGGTGACAATCCCTCCTTCCGTCGGAGAACCCGTCGAATCGCCGTAACCTGTAATAATGTGTACTGAAATCAAACCGGCTGATAAAAACATACCCCTGTAATCAATGGAAATGACGTGGTACTGCTGGTCGGTCAAGACGTTGTACAGCTCACAGCGGTGGCTCCCTGCACGATCGAAAGAGTTTCCGTGGTAGTAGACAACGATCGGGTGTCCTGAAGTACCGAGAAGACCTTCAATCTCCGAATCGTTGGGCCGGACATCGAACTTCTCGGATAGTTCACCAGGGAGAATATGCCAGACTCCAATGCGGTGATCGCCGTCCACCAGATAGAAGTTTCTTCCTACGCTCCGCACGCCGTGGGCAGTCAAATTCGAGTAGGTGGTGAACGGGAACTTTACTGAAACGAGGAAGTTAGAAGATTAATAACAAGCAAGTTAAAAGAGCTTCGCAGAGTCGAAAATACAAAAGAAATATGAAATGAACAAATGAACAATCATTGTATTTTGGGTGTTTCGCGATCCCAATCCCGAAACCCCACGTGAATCACAAATTCTCCCTAACGACACTATCAGTCTTTCTACCACAGAATTGCCAACAAAACAACCACAGTGTCCGAATCAATGTCCGAATCAATCATTGAATTCTATAAAAATACATACCGAAGTTGAGGAAGAAGATGTGTTGCATGACGTGCGGCCAGCAGTAGAACAGCACGGGCGCCACAAGGTAGGCAAGGATCAACGGAACTCCTACGCCCCAAATGAGCGATTTTCGCAGGTAGCTGAAATCATCGTCCATTGGTCGGTCAGTTGGAAAAGTTCGGAGAAGCCGAAATGACGTTTGCGTGGTCTTTTGAAGGCGAACGCAGACCAGACCGGCTGGACCGTCTGTAGGAGGCTCTCAGAATTTCGAGACACGTTCTGAGACGGCAAAGTCCAAGTCTCAAATGATCAAAAGTTCACACTTTGCATTAGCCCGAAATTCTGAGAGCCTCACTGCACAAATACGTTTAAAGCTTAGATTTTCGGCGACGGACACCCGGAAAATCCCAGCTAACAATCAAAATAAATAAGAAACCTACCCCATTCGATCTGAGAAGAGGCAGTCCAACGGAATCCTTCGAGAAACTGAAAAGTTGAAAAGTCAAACGAATCATCGGAAAGTCGCGCCGCGTTATCTTGAACCGACCGCGGATGCCCAGGGACTCGCAAGTGCACAAAACGAATGATAAGCGGCGACCTTCGGACGCCGTCGATTTTCGAAGGAAAACGAAGCGCTGACGCCGAATCTGAGTATCAGGAATGTGTCAGAATACAATGAACAATTCAGCGCACAGGACGAAATTTCGGACGCGAGTGGAAAATCGATTTGCTTTAGCAAAAACAGCGCGCATCCTTCCATCGCAGCGCGAACGAGCTAACCGGTCAGCTGATCGACGCGGTGACAAAGCAATCGAAGCAGTGATCGCTTGTGAGTCATGCATGAAAGTGCTCACAGCGAAAGAACAGGAAAATAAATTTACCGAGAAATTCAGTTCAGCACTATTACACGTTTTGTACAATGAGAACACACAATAAATTAAACAGCTCTAGATGAATTCGTAATCCATGCTGTTGTAAGCCGTCGGATCGGGGATAAGAGGCCTGAACTTGTCGTCGCGGACCATCAGCATCTTCTCCACCTCGAAGAGCTTCGACAGTTCTGGATTGTGGCGGACAAAGGTGACCACGTCCACCACGGTTTGGAGGCGCTCGCCATCGTTGCTGACCCGGTGGAGTGCAGCCAAGGTGCGGAGACCTGCCTTCTTTGCCTCTTCGAACTTGTCAGCCTCTTGCTTCACAGCGTTCTGCTTGGACTTCGATGTGATTTGCGCCTAAACTCCAATAATTACATCCATTTCGCAGAAGTAAATCGTTTACCTTGATTCCCATGGCAAGGCGATCGGCGCGTTGGGCGATCTGATGGGGGCAGAGAATGCAGAGTTTCGTGGCCATCATGAACGAGATGATCTTAATGTCGTGGTGATCTCCGATTCCGTCTTCCAGGCGACCGATGAACGCCAAGACGTCGATCTGGTCGAGACCGTGTTCCAGCATCGTGTAAAGGCACTCGAAAGCGGCCTTGCGAATATCAAGGCCGTCATCCACAGAGTGCTTGAAAGGACCCATCTCCACTTCACGGATAAGTTCTTTCTAAAACGCACATGTTTAAATCAATACTAACAAACGTTTTTTACTGACCTTGATCATAGTACAATCGTAAAGCATTGGAAGCAATTCGGAAACCAGGTATGGACGGATCTAAAAAGAAGAAAACCTTAGAAAAAACTAATGTAAAACGTACCATCTTTATCTTGTTGTGGACAGCAGCATTGAACGCGACGAGGGCCAGTCGGCGGACGTGGATATCCGGATCATTGATAAGACGAAGGAATTTCACAATCACAGGCTTGAGGTACACGTCGATGGGATGGTCACGATCGACCAGCGTGAAACGGATGGCAGTCACGGCAGTGGACCGGACGTACGCGTCCTGGCATCCCAAGCAATCCTCCAATTCGAACAGAAGATTTGCAGGGTCGATCATGACCAGCTTTCCAAGACACTTCGCGATGACGTTGCGAGATCCCTCCTTCTGGTGTCCGCGATATCCCATGAGCACCTTCCACACTTCCTTGATATGCGGCTGGAAGAGTTCAGTGTAGCGTTCGTTGATGTTCTCCGAAGCAATGACCTAAGCGATCTCACGTTGTCCCTGCTTTCACTTTCCAAACACTCACCTCGCTCAACGCGTGAAGCAAAAGATACTGTCGCTTCGGTTGGTTAGTGATGTTCTGGAGAAGGAAAGGCAGGAAGCGGCTGAGGTTGCCGGCCGCGACAGCTCCAAGAGCCAGGCTCGCACATCCTCTGCATTCGTCAGTGTGTGTATCGTATACGTTGGCAATAAACTCCATAGGCTTGATCCTGGCTACGCCCTCATCGTAAACTTCCGTGTAGATGCGGCCGATTTCTCCCAAGGCGAGGAGCGAGAAGAGTCGGATATTTTCGTTCTCCGGTCCGCCAATATCCAGTTGCTGGGCGAACGTGGCCGTGAGCTGCACTGTCTTCTGCAGCTCGTTGGAGAAGCGGCAGATGACCGCCACACATTTCGCAATCGAAGTAAACGATTGCCTCGACAGGACGCAAGGCTTTTCGTAAACTGCTTTCGTCAATAGGTTCAGCATATCCTCGAAAGTGGGCTTGTTGGCCAAAGGAGAAGTAACCAAAACTTCCAAAAGTTTGAGAGCTGACTTCAGGGTCCTACCCTGCACAAGCGCGCTTCTCGTCAGCGTAATAAAGGCTTGGAAAAGAGGATCCAGTGTCTTCGAAACCTGATCAGGGTACGCTGGAATGACATCTAGGACAAAACTACGTTACTGAATGCATATATGTTGATACCCGATATGAAGCGAAGTGCAAGCTGGCTGATTTGCAGGTCGGTTTCGTTAACCAGAGGAGGAACTTCAGCAGTAACGCGGATCAAATTCTCTCCTTCGAGTCCACCCTTCGCATATCTGTTCACAAGAGCACAAAGCAGCTGGAGAGTCGCGAGCTAAATCAAGCGGGGTTAGATATAAGTTTTTTTAAGAATTTCTGTAATCATTACCTTCAGCGCTCTGATGTTCTTGCGCAAGAAGTCGGCGGCCAAACCCAAAGTCTCTGGCAAGATATGGGACAAGTTGACTTTCAGGGGGCTCTGGACGATCAGCGTCAATGCCTTCACAGCAGCCAAACGAGTCATTTCGTTCTTAAGCCGATCGACAAAAACGTTCAGAAAGTCTTCAACGTTGACAGCCGGTTTGTCCCCGAAAAGAGCAACCATAGATCCAGCGCATTCAATGGCTTGTTCCTTCACTTCTTGGTCGATGTCGTTCGCTTTGAATTTCACTCCAACCGAGTTAAACATGCCAGCCAGAAGCGCGTGCAACGCTGACTCGTCTTGCAGGGTCGACGGCTGAGAAACGTCAGGTCGGAGAGCGATCAAAATAGCATGGAGCACTTGAAGCCCGGCAGAGGTCACCTTGTAGAACGATTCGTCGACCGATTTCGTGATGAGAGGAACGATGGATCGGGCGTACGAAGCAGCAGCCGACGTGTTGTGCATCGTGACCAAAGTTTCAACAAACTCGAGGAGGGACATTCTTAAGCTTCCCTCCATGGCCTTGTCATTCAAAGACGTCTCAGTTGCTGGAATGATGAAGGTGAAGTACTCCACCAAGCATCCAGGGAACGCCCTGAAAGGTAGTTCAATACCAGCACATTGTAAGGAAATGACTTACTTCATCAAGTGGCTAAGAAGGATGAAACAATGCTGACGAGTCTTCAGTGAGCGATTCTTCAGCTGGCGTTCAACGGCTTTCATGAGTGGTGGAATCTGCGCATTCAGAGCATTCAAAACGGCAACTTGCTCGTCGGTCAGAGAGCTTTCGGGGTAAACGACGTTCCCGATTTGGATTCCAGCCGATTTTAGGTCCTAAAGATACTCTCACCACCACGTTCCCACGTCATAACACTTACTCTTTGCCACACTCGAGGAATCGCAGTTTTTAGTTCCTTCAAGAGCGAGATGTACGCCTGTAAGACGTCAAGTCGGACGCTTTCTTCGCGCTCCTTCATGCGGCCAATAAGCACGCTTCCTAGGTCGGCCATGGACTGCACCAAGTCCGAACGCCTGGTCACCAGCAGAGCTTGAATGCATTTGGCGCTGGCTCGGCGGACCTTCCAGCTCATGTCTTCATCATCGGAGTAATCGTCCAAGTCCGATTCGTCCGAATTGTCGTCCGTTTCCATCAGCTCTTCTTCGTCGTCATCGATATCATTGTAGTTTGGATCGAACTTGATAGTTTCCTTGACGACCTGGACGATTCCGGGGAGATACTCTTCGATCTCATTCGGGAACACATATACAAATGTTTCAAAGGCGCTGACGCATGCTTCCTTCAGTTCTTCATCATCGTTCTTTCGACAGATTCCGATGAGCAGCGGAAGAGTCTAAAAAGAATAGAGGAGAGAACTAAGGATTGAAATACCTGTCCAAGGTATTCGCTGAAACGTCCAGGGGCCGTGCTGGCGAAGGAAGCAGCCAAAAGAGCCGACGTCCTCATGAGAGCGACGTCCTCAACCTCGTCCTCAATCATCTCGCTCAGTTCACTCATGATGACCTGCGATATATCTTGGTCACAAATGGCGTTCAGCGAGCTAAGAGCTGTGATTGCTCTCTTTCTGAGCGTCAAGCGCTCGCTGCGAACCTGCTTGAACAGCACTTGTTGAAGCTAAATAATATAACATGTTAAACTGTAAGTATTTTAGAACACATCTTACATCTTGGAAATTCATTTCTGTGCTGACCGTATTGCCGAATCTGTTGATGAGATCCCCGACGACGTCTAGAAGTTCCAGTTTCACACTCGGGTCGACGTGAGCTGATCCCGGCTCCTCGGACAAAGCCGTGATGATCGTCGGCGTAACCTTGCGGACTGCAGGTTGCGATACATGCGCCACCGTCACGGGAATGTGCGCCATTACGGTCTTGATGGCGATGGATGTGACATCTCGCTCCTTGCTCTGTGCCGTTTGGTTCGGACTCATCAGCTTGTTGCACAGAACCTCGATGATGAGCTCAACCTGATGCGAGTTGATCTTCTGCACCAACGGAGCGAGGCACTTGACGGCCAGGTTCTGCACTTCTCCGTTCTTGTCATCAAGCAAGCGCAAGATCATTTGTACGATCTAAAATATTTGAAATCAGCTGCAAAACTAATAAACAAATTAACTTTTTTCTCGGTGTCGTCGTCGAGCTTAAGTGAGTCCCGCTGTAGCTCTGTGATCATGTCGTTAGTCGCCATGAAGCGGTAGTCCTTATCAGGTGAGGTCATCTTCTCCAACAACATGGCAATATGATAGATCATGTTGTTGACAGCCATGGTGGCGATCTGGAAGAGGGAACAAGATGAGATGAAGCAACGAAGGATACCGATTGTGGCAAAAGGGACACATATATGCACAAAGAAAGAAATGCGGTCACGTGAAAGCATCGCACGACTTTTCGAAGCGATGCGAACGGCGCGCAAATCGCAATTCACAAGCACTAATTTCGCAATTCGGCGGATTCCGTGTGTGACAGTAGAACGCCGCAAATGAGTCTTAATCTGACGTGCCACCTCACACACATACGGCACATAAAAACCGTTAATTTCCAATCAGAAGACCATCCGCAACGGTGAGTAGACTTGCCCAAATCTCAGAAGATTCGAGTTTAGTAAATTTCTCAATTTCGTCGTTGCAAACAAACGCGAGTTCGAATTTTTGCCGCTGTCGCGAATAAACATCTCCGCGGGCGTGGCATTTCGAATGGTCATCAAATCGCTGCAGGAGTCGCGGATACTGCAGGAAGCGCTTGTGCGAAGCGTTAAGGCAGGAGAGGGTCCGACTTACCGGGTAATAACAGTAACTTCTCTCATGATCACCACACAAACACTTTTCCCGCGGTGATGCACACGCAGAGAAACTCTAAAGTGACGTCAGTAGATCGCACTCGTCGCTCTTGAAGCAACGGCCACACGGGATTTGATCGAAGTCGGCGAAATCACACACACGATGATTACGAACACTCTCCACCGAAGCAAAAGGCCTTGACGTATCAATCTGGCTACGACGGCAAGTAGCAGCAAAAAAAAGTCTCTCGGACCTCACCACCAGTATAGCCTAAATTCCCATCTATCGTCGACGACGGAAACGCTCCTCAGGTCTCGCAGCGAACACGCGCATTTGATTGCGTCTGGGATCTGTCATACGTTCGTCCATAGCGGCTTTGTTCAAAGCCGCTAGGGACTATTTTGACACACTTGACCCGTGACAACTGTCACGGGTCAAGCGTGTCAAAATAGCGGTCGGCGAATCGCGATCGCCGCCTCCCTATTTCGCTTCAGGACCGATGCATCGAAACGGAAAACGATTTCATCGAAATGGCCACGTGATTCCTAAATGAAGCCCAAATCACGGCCAAACGGCAACAATGAGCCGTTATTTTTGCTGCAGAGGCACCGCAGCTCTTGGAAAGCCAGATGCAAGCCAAATTTGGAAGTTTTCGTGCAAAACGGCCGATTATTGGGCATTTGAAATTTGGCCCGACATGACCATCTTGTTCTCAAGTATCCTGGATCAGGATAGCACAGGTTTGCCTGTTCTTGAGTTCGCCTGAACCGCGATGAGCAGATCTACAAAGTTGTAGGAGGAATTTTCGTTTAATTCCGTCTTGTCCGGGAAATCCGCAATGTCCGCTACGCCAAATGCACCATTTTTCGACCAAAACTGGCCAACTTTAAATCAATTATTCTGGACGGGGCTCGCACCAATCGTGGCCATCTTGGGATATGTTGTGCGCAATGACCATTAGAAACTTTTTGTAAGAGGAATTTTCGAGATTTTCGGTTTTTGTCGAGATATCGGTCCAAATAGGCCAAAAACAAGGTCAAAACTGGTCATTTTCACAAATTCGCATGAATCTGGTATCAATCGATAGCTCTCGGCTTCAAATGGCGTAATCCGTTGGAATTGTTAAGATCAATTGCGGCCGAGAAAAAGCCAAAATATGGCTTACCGAACGTGCGAAATAGTGCGACACTTTTTTGAGACGATTTGTTTGCGGCTGACACAGCGTGTTGTTGGCCTCGTTCAGTGGCGAAGCGTCGCAGCTAATCGTGATCGTTCATAATTAAGTGCCCCTAAACATTACAGGGTGATTAAAAAAACCTAGATCAGACATCAGACATGCCTCCATCCCCGTATCTGGTCTAGGTTTTTTTTTGAATCACCCTGTAGAAAACCTCTAACTGGTACGACGCCCACACTGGGTAATATTGAAAACCCGAAATTTTTTTTAACAAAATCCCTTGGATCAAACAGAAAGAACTACTCAAAACAATAAAAATCAACGTGATTCTACTAATAGTCTAACAAGAGAAAGAGATCAGCCGGAGGAAAAGAAGCTTTCCATCGATGAAATCGCGGAGTCCGAGAAGTCGGACGACTCGTATGAGGACCAAACCGCATTCGGAAAGACACGAGAAGAAGTCGACGGCGTATCCACATCGACCACGCTTTGCGTGAACATAAGATTCATATCTTCCATGAGGTTAAGATCGCCCACTGCGTCCTGTGGAGGTTGTTGAGAGAAGAGCCCGCGTATGCTTCCTAAAATCTTACTAAAGTCCGAGGATGCTTCCTACTGTTATATTACCTAAAGTTCTGTCCTCAACGGATTTCGTCATGGTGTGGTTCTGAAGACTATGGCTTTGTTCCTGGTGCTCTCTGTCACAAACGATCAGCTTCAGCTGGCTTTGTCTGATGTCGGCCACAGTAGCGTTGCCATGGGCGAACCGCTTATGCCTGCTGAGGGACGTGGCGTGGCGATATGCTTGAGGACAAAGAGCACACTTGTACGGCTGGAAGTCCCGAGGTGTAGAACAAACGGGAGCATGGAACTGAAGAAGACAAATCAATTTGAAAGAAAACCAGAATTGAAACTCAAATCCGCGCGGCCGTTGGCCGCGCGCAATGGGGTGGGTGTAAGAGCACTAACGTGGACGAGGTCATAAAGGTTGGCGAACATCTTGCGACAGTAAGGACACTGGAAATCTCTACGAATGGAATGACGTCTCTTGATATGCATCTGCAAAGTGAACTCTCTGTCGAACGAATCGTGGCAATGTGGACACTCGTGTGTTTTTAACTCTAAAAACAGACTTTTAACATAAACGATTCATACAGATGTCTACTTTCATGGACTCGCGCAACATGCGAATCAAGGTCTGCCGTATTTCGGAACATAGCAGTGCACTGGTAACAGGGAATCGAACGTTTCGCGGGGGGAGCGGCTTCGTGTGCTGTTCGCTGGTGAACTAGAAGATCCGAGTGGTAGTTGAAGGACACTCCATCACATTCGGGACACGAGAACTTTGCTAGGCCTCCGTGTTCGTGTTTGGTGCGCCAATGGCGATTAAGCGAAGATTTCGATTTGAATTCGAGTCTACATCCTGGTTCTCCACACTGGAAATGAAATGGTTAAACATTGCTTATGAGTTTGAGAGCTATGCTGTTAGAATGACTCAACATCTCCACTGACGAACCTGGTAAACCGTTTTCGCTTTAACTGGCAAAGTAGCATCAATTTCATTTTCCAACGTTGGCGAAATCTCGAAGGGGAACTCGTAAACTACTTCAATGGCTTCAGCACTTTGTTCTACGAGTTGCTGAGATGGAGTGGATTCCGGGTTTTCGAGAACATTGATGTTCATCGAGTCCCAAGTACACGGATCACAATGCTGTATCGGAGGCTGTGAGGAACTCTGAACAAAGAGGGGAGCCGCCAAAAGCGGGGCGCCCTCGGCGACTGTGTTGAAGCCGGCGCCGGGATAGTTCATCATAAGCGAGTAACCATTTCCTGCAACAAAATGGAATGAATCAGAGCCTGCTTTGCGTGTACCATTCTCACTACGGGATATAAATAAAATACTCACCTTTCAGTCGAACTTCCGAACAGTTCAGGAATCAGAGTGATGGCCGCGGAAGGCGATCCGCCTACAACGAGTCAAAATCAATGAACAAATAGAGTGAATATAAAACGCGAATGCGTAAACACCTGAGCGGACAAGGACACAATCACGGAAATGTTTCCAAGCTCTTTTTTCGCCACAGGACCATTTCATTCCATTCCTGTCAGCACAGGACACGCAGTGTCGGCGAAACGTGAATTTTAATAGGGGAATCACGAACAATTCAAGAAGAGTAAACAAAGTTTTCGACTCAAAAAGTTGCTCAAATCTTGAACGCCCGAGCGATTGATGTATCCGCCAGCAAAACGAAACGAATGGTTTATATGGGAACTCCCATGTTGGGTTTTGGACAGAAAACCGTGAGTTAGGAATGTGGGAAATGATGCGAAGTGACGAGTCAGGCAAGTCTTTGCTGGATGCAAATCAGATCGAAACACTGCTCCGATTATTTGCATAAAGTCACTTCCAATATGACGAATGTTGTAATAGGTTATTGATATTAAGCTTTGGGTGATCCGAAAACATTTCAAAGCACGAATTTGAATAATTTCGTATCATGATTTGAATCTGTTGGCAAGGTTTGATGAGATCTGGGGCAATACCAAAACGACCCTTGCGAGTGGCCACCACTCGACGGCGTCCCATCACTTGGTCGGTTGCCAATCGCGAACCCCAGTCAGTTGGATAGTAAAAGTAGTCCCGCGGTATTGCATGCTCCGAACATGTTCGAAATTTGAAATTTCAGCAGCGACGCTTTCAATCCGAATTTGGATTTCCAAAGAGTCGACCGACCGCTCCTGTGCGCGGGTCGCTCGTCAGAATGATTCCCAGGACTGATCACACGAAATTAGCCGGAAGGACTCCGTTCCAGACTTGAGACATTCCAGGAATTCGTTGCTGCCCGGGTTTTGAGACGGCTGAATATCGCAGTTTTGTGTGGCTTTACTTGGGCATTTTCGCAATTTTCCGATCGAATCCGTTGGATTTCGTTTTTGTATAAAAATGTTCGAAAAAACTCAAAAGCTTCACTGATGACTTCGCTCTTTCATTGCTTCATCGCTTTTCACTCTCGAGTTATCGTATTGTTGTGCTGTGTGTGATTTCTTGATAATTGCGCTTTTCAGATCGATTCTATGTTTTCACGGAAGAAGGAGAAGGACAAGTGGAAGGACCAGTCGAATGACTCCAGAAGAGTTGCAGCCGAAGTGCACTCCTCTCTTTCGATCCAGGTTGGTTTTAATCTCTACAAAGTGTTAAACCGATCTCCCAGAAACCTTCGGTTTTCCGACCTCTTCGCTGACTGCTCGGTTTATACTTCTGATTTGAGTTCGGCGAGCATTCGGGGCCATTCTGAGTTTTGATCAAGAGAGTCCTTTTAAGAAATTGGTTTTATGTGACAAGCTGCTTAACTTTATTAAGGACACGAAGGCCGCTATTGCTGTTGGGCTCCTGTTGCATCTAGGTTGATCGAATCCGCCCTAACTAATTGAAGTCTGATAATCCATATCAACTCAAATTCGTTTTAGAATTTATCGATCAAGGCCAACTGTGTGTACAGGCAGTCGGAGATGGCTCTTCACGAGGCCAGGCTAAAGGGGATGACGGACGACCAGATCGACAAACTCTTTCAGGACGTTATGAAGGACCGGAACGTGACCGGGAAGCAGCTGGAACAGAACTGCAGCACGATGAGGCGCGACATTAAGATTCAGCTCATCGCTCAGTCCAAACGCACCGAGCAAACTCACGCCAAAAACGTAATTTGACGGTTTGCGAACGTTCTAATTAAATACCTTGGTTTCAGAGTCCATTGGATCTGTGTGCGAAGATGCAGATGCTGAAGGACGGGAAGAACAACAATTTCGCCGAAGTCATGGAGAAGGTGCGAGTCACGCTACAGAGCGAAAGCGTTTCGTGGATCGAGAGATTTGCGAACGTTGGCGGAGCTCGACTTCTGGAAGATGTGATGACGCGACTGATCGAGATCCTCGAGCAGATCCAAGCGGGCGACCGACAGTATTCGGAGAGCTCCGAGGACGAGATCATCACCGCTTTTTACGACGCTGTGCAAGGAACCCGAAGTTTTATCAACTCTTGGGTTAGAGGAAATTTAAATTAATCCTTGTCATGCACCCTAATGTCTTTTAGCCCGGAATCAAGGCGACTTTCACGAACGACTCGAAGCTCTCGCACCGCCTGATTCAGTGCCTCTATGTGTCTTTGGCTCGCCAGGACCAGTCGGACCTCAACGACGGACTCTGTTTTCAGATAATCAAACTCCTCTCGGTCATCTGTTTCCTGGACGAAGGCGAAGATGACGACGCGGAGTATATCGAGCTGTCAGGGTATGATTAAAATTATGAAGTGAACAAGATTGCACCTTGTTAATGATACGTTCTTGTTAATATTTGAATTTAGACACACGATGCTGATGAGAGATTTGACAGAGGTGGGAAAGGAGCGGAATGTTCCTCGATTTACCTGCATTACGAAGTGTCTTATCCACAAGCGTTCGGATATTGTGGTAGGTTCTTTCGTACGACTTGCTTGATGTAATTCCGAAATTTTAGAAATGCGGAATCAACGTCATAAACGTTCTCCTCAGCAAAGCCGGCGACTCTCCAGACACCGAATGGATGGTGAGGATGCATTACCGGAGCGAATTCATGAGATCTGGGATGCGTGAGGCGATCCCCTACGTCGAGAAGATGTGCGAGGAGTCCGAGGCAGTCGCCAACGCATACAAGGGCTTCGAAGCGGAGCGTCGATCGGACTACGAAGACTTCGTGGGACGCTACGAGAATCTGTAAGTGTCATCCTAATAAGGTTATCTTTCTTAAGCTTTGAAGTTTTGTAGGAAGGGATGCTATGAATCCTTGGACGACTGCATTGAGATGGTAAGAAGAAGAGTCAACGGAGCTAGCGGTTGCGAAAACGCCTTGCTGAGCATAATGCAGCATCTTCTACTGATCAGAGACGATCGGCATGCCATGTAAACCTTACGAGATCCAGTGTAGCCTTGACCCGTAACCCATTCAGGATCTCCTACTATCGCCTTATCGAATCCTGCATTTCGGAAGTAGTGTTCGGCGACGTCGGATGTGACCCCGACTTTGAAAAGAGGTTCGTGTTTGAAACCTCGGTCAACGACATGCTGGACCAGCTGGACGACTCCGCCGTCGCAGAAGTCAGCGCTCACATGAACAAACGTTTGGAGCAAGCCACTCTGGCAAAGCAAGAGGCTCTGGTGAAGCAGCTGAAGTACTACGAGAAGCTAGAGGATTTCAAGAAGGAGGCTGAAGCGCTGAGGCAACACGCAAGATTACGAAACTAGATCCAATTATATGCTTACAGCAACTTTAGATCGGAGATCCATCGAAACCACTTCCTGAGCGGACCGTGTGCACTCTTCCTCCTCCAGAGGTCTACGCCTCGCTGCCAAAGGTAATTGGAAGACCTCTTGAACTACCGCCTTCTCCCGGAATTGCTCGTGTCACAGGCGGACCTCCGCCTCCTCTACCTGGAGGCGTCCGAGGACCTCCGGGGCCGCCGCCACCGCCTTCGACTGGACTTCGAGGGCCTCCGGGCCCACCACCTCCGCCCGGCAAGGCTAGTGGCCCGCCGCCACCGCCTCCTCCCTCTGGTCTTCGAGGACCGCCGGGCCCTCCGCCACCTCCTGGAATGCGAGGACTTCCCGGACCTTCACGTTCACCTGGATTCGGAGTGGCTGATGCTCGCCCCGAGCTGCCCGAGTTCCTGAAGAAGCGAGCAAAGTACGCTATAGAAGGACCGATGAAGAAGATCGCCTGGAACGCAGCAGTCATCAACCCCTTCAAGGTCGAAAAGGAATCTTTCTGGGTCCACTCCAAGGACCGTTTGCAAGCAGACGACCTGAAAGCTTTCAAAGAGAAGTTTGCGGTTACTGGAGGCATCCGTACTTCGGGCTCCGTCGAATGCATCGCGCCGTCGAGGGTTGCTAAGAAAGTGAAGTTACCCACGATCATCACCGACGAGAAGGTCCTCAAGGCGCTGAGTATCCTGCAAGCTTCATGTAAGTTGAGCCTGAAGGACTGGTACCGCGGCCTCATGGAGATCAACGACGACATTCTACCGATGAACGCCCTGCAGCAGCTGCGGAACGCGCTTCCCCCACCGGAGCAGATCAAGCAACTGAGGGAAGTCGACGAAAATACCCGCGAGGACATGGTCGAGGCCGAACAATTTATCAGCTCTATCGGCCAGATCAACGGATTGCCTTTGCGGCTGGACATGATCATTTTCAAGATGCGGATGAACGAAATGCTGAGTGACGTGAAGCCGGTAAGTCCCTTTCACATGGAAAATTATTCACTGATACACGTTTAGAGCATCTCGGCCATCATCGAGTCTTGTGATGAGATACGCAAGTCCACGGGTTTTGCAATGTTTCTCGATATGGTGCTTCAAGTCGGAAACTTGATGTCGCAGTCCTCAAAGACCCACAAGGACACCTACGCATTCGAATTGAGCGTCCTGTTGAAGCTTCGCGACACCAAGGACAAGGAGAACAACCACACGCTTCTCCATGAGTTGATCCAGATGCTGAGGACGAAGAGCGACGGCAAATATGACACATTCACATTGGACGACTTTGGCCATATCCCCGCTGCTGCGCGAGCCAACGAAGAGATGCTGAACCAGGGAATCAACCAGTTGAAGGCTAGTGTGAGCAAGGCAAGAGCGACTGTGGGGAGGAATTCTAACTCTGCTTTGTAAAGCTTGAAAACTGTCTGAAGACCTACAGTAAGCAGTCCGACAAGGACTTCTTCGTCGAGAAGTTCACGCCGTTCCTCGCGGAAGCGAAGAGCGAATTTGAGATCGTGGAGAGCATGACGGCCAAGATGAAGTCGAAGTTCGAGGCTATCAGCAAGTACTACTCGTTCGATCCGAAGAAGTACAAGATGGGGTCGTTCTTTGGCGACATAAAAACGTTCAAAGACCACTACGAGGTACGTTATCTCCTATTTCGGCAACATTCTGTTTCAGATGAGCTACAAGGAACTGGAAGCTGAGCGGGAACGCGAGGAACGGAAGAAGGCGAAGCGAGCGCCGCTGACCACTCTCACCAACTCGAACCAGAACTTCAACCCCGTAGCCGGCGCACCTGTCATCCGCACGGGCAAACAAAGCACCGGAGTCGTGGACGAGATTGAGAAGATCATCGACACCGGCGTACTCGTCCGCGGACGGCAGCCCAGGAATGGGGCTCCACGCACGGCACGAGGAAGAAGCGCCCTGCAACGCAAGAACGTCCGAGCAGACACCGGCGACGAGGAACTTGGCGCCACTCCCACCTTCCAGCGGCCCGAGAACTACAAAGTCAGGAGGAAAGGACAACCAACAATCCAGGTACGCTTGATCACGTTTGAGGCTAGAAAACTGATGCATTATCAGGTTTGCGGCGAAACCAGAACGATCATCCGGACGAAGCCGAACGAGAACCAGCAGCCGTCGTCGCGCGATCGACCGATGAGCAACGCGGACGGCATTTTAGCACGCTTCAATGCTCTTTAGGATCTAATTCCGCCTTTAGAAAGATATCCATCAAAGAGGAATTGAAGCTCAGTGGCTTCAGTGGCCTCAAGAAGGTCCCTTGCTTCCACCCAAACTTTAAAATGACTCTAAGAAACCGAAATAAATGATTGATCCTCGTTCCCTACTGCCTGCGGTTCATTCAACCCTATTTCTCTAGGCTATTTTTGTGTTCTTCGATGTTAAGTAGAACGGTGTTTTCGCGTCACTGCTTCCAACCTGATTCTCCTTAATCCAAAAACGCATAACAGCTTCAGCTGAGTTATGCGCATCATCCGCATGACCGAATCCATCAGCCTTCAGCCTTGAGCGACGATTTTAGGCGTATTGGTCCTCAATTCCATCAAGCGCTCTCCAATCTAAATAATAAATGTCTTCGGAACTGGAATTGGATCTCAATGGACATCATGACGAATCTGATTTTTTTGGTAGGCAGTAGTTCCTGTTCATATCATCGTTATATGTAGAGGTACATCGACGCCAAGTTGCGGCAGTTCTTGAAAGCTTCGACCAATTTAAAAACGGAACTGTGGATTTCAGCGATGTCGGTAATGTCATCCGCTGCCTGAATCTTTGTCCCTCTGAAGCTGAAGTTAGCGAGCTGGTCGGACAAGTAAGTGCCATGAACCATTATAAAAATAAAACTGAAACTCAGTTGGAGAATTCGAAAAACAGCGAAAATCGAGTGAACGCTGAGCATTTGATGTCGCGCGCGTTGAGTGCCATCGAAAATAAAGAGTGGGTTCCACCTTCTGATGCGCTCCTGCAAGCTGCATTTGAAACTCTGGCAATCGAAGAACCCTTGACAAAAAGTCGGCTTCATCATTTCATGATGACATACGGTAGGTACGACATTTCAGGCGCTCAGCCTACAGTCGTAGTTATTTGAAGCACTGGAAAAATTTCGCTACATCGTTGTTTAGGTGAACCGCTGACGGAAGCTAAGATGAAAGAGATGATGGGACGCGTGGGAGTGAAACGTAACGGCACCATCGATGTGAAAACTTATGTTCGCGACGTACGCGACGAATTAAACATCTGGAAAAAAGACGAATAGAAGAGTTTAATTAATAAACTACATTTGAATCAATCTTCGGACCTGGGTCCACTCTTCGATTCTTCTCTGCTTTTCTCGTTCGACTTCGGTTCCTCGCTTATCTTCGACTTCGGTTCTTTCTTTGTCTTCGGCTTCTTTTCCTGTCCCTTTAGCGAGTCCTCGCTCTTCGGTACTTTGCTTGACTTCAAATCCTTCACGGTGTGATTCGCCGCTCGTCCACTGACAACCTCGACCAGCAACGAAAGCCAGGACAAGTAAGCGAGGATCTGAAAATTACCACGATTAGGCATGCTCAGAACTATGCGGCACTTACGACAACATGGTCGTGGCATGCAATCATGAGAGTTGCAGCAATAAATGATAATGCTGAAAAATTTAAATGATGTTTAATCTACGACCATTCATTTTC
Organism: Steinernema carpocapsae; assembly: GCA_000757645.3. NCBI lineage: Eukaryota > Metazoa > Nematoda > Chromadorea > Rhabditida > Steinernematidae > Steinernema > Steinernema carpocapsae. The sequence continues at coordinate 660,412 of AZBU02000003.1, forward strand.
GCGCTCATTCATTCAACTATACTTACCGGACATGAGAATTCTTGCAAACGTAAACATGACGACTTTTCTGACGACAAGCAGAATCCCGAAAAGGATCACTGAGTACAATGTCAAAAGAGCGCAGAATACTCCAGCCACCCAAGAAACCGTTGTGCTGTTGAAGGCGTAGCTCATTGACCCGGAAAGCGACCATTGCACAACGTAGGCCACAAACCAGAGAACATGGACTAGCTGAAATGACAAGGCTGGAACGGACGCTTGGTAAGAAGGTATTACCAGAACCAGAAGACGGAGCAACAAATGTTTCACGTTAACTTCGACCATCTTTGGACCTCCGCGACCGACCGCCGAGTGGAATCAGAATTCTCAAATGACTATCTGGTACACTTCCTGATTTCTGGGGTTGGCCTGTGCAGGAATCTCTGTTTGGAGAAGAGGAAAGCTACCATATTCCCTGCCGTTGGCATGTGCGTTGTTTGACATTGAATGCGCAAATCGTCAAACGAAGAGAAATCAGTTAATTAAGACTCGAAATATTCACTACATATTATGACTTTAGAGACCCGAATCATTTTTGGGCAGATTTGCGTACATATTTGCGGTAGTTTCCTAGGAATATCGACCCGAACACGATTAAAAAACCAAAAGCTCCATAAATCGTCATCTCGTGGCCGAAGTAAACGGTGGAGACGATAATCGACAGCATTTGACGTATCGTCATGATTACTGTAAGGACGATAGGTCCAAATCGTTCGATCGTCGTGTAGATGAACATTTGGCTAACGGCACCCGAAAAGGAGAGCAGGAAGACATCGCGAGGGAAGCCGTCGTGGGAAAAGAAGAAGTCAAACGAAGAGAAGAGGGTCGCCTGCTCGGCCAGAGATACAATGCAGAAGATCGCACTGAAGACGCTTGTTCCAAAGATCATCTGAATATGAGTTGAGTGCGTTGGAATGCGGGAGATGTACATACCTGGTACTTAGAGATCTTGGGTTTCGTGTCAAAAAGACTCCTTTGCCAGTTCGGAGTGAATGCATCGAACGCGAGGTATCCAGCCATGAGCACTAATCCAGAAACGGTCATGCCAAAGTCACTGGATGCGGCCGAGGAAGACTGGCGCGCGTGGCTTGAGGAGAGGAAGAACAAGCTGGCTCCGAATGCAAGCGCCAAAGCGTTGATGAATTCCCAAATGTTGTAGTGTTCGCTCCGGACTATTCTTCCCATGATCATTGTGGGAATAATCTTGGAAGCCTTGCAAACGGTCTATTGAACATACTGGGGTATTAAGATACAGAATTGAAAGCTACCTGAGTGGGGAAGCTCACATATTTGAGGGCTTCGTACTGACACCACGATGACATCGTATTGGATAAAGACGTGTAGGAATGCACATAGTACGGAGAAACATGAGCTGGTTGCCTTGAAGTAAAATGGTTACAGTAAGACCATATATTAATATACCTCCGTCTGTTGTAGAATATGTACGTGCCGTAAATAACGATAGCGAACAGTCTGTTCATGAGCATTAAGAACTGTGTATCTCCAAATTTCTCCTCTACAACGACGCCTCCAGCCTCGCTGTCATCCGAGATCCTCCTATAGCCTTGAGTCATGAGACGCTCCTGGAGAAAACCCATCACGATAAGGCTGGATTGGATTCCGAAGAAGCAGAAGCCCAGAGCAAAGCAGTCCTTCAAGAACCGCTGCTCCCCGGAAACTGCCGTCAGCGTCGAATCTTTCGACAGCAATTGAGCGTCGCCCGTAGTCGCAACTGGAAGGTATTCTTTTCTATCCAAGCCGATCGAAAATCTGACCAGAAATGAAGTAAGACATGAACGGCGGCATTCATCGGTATCTGAAAACATAGCGGTTTAAATATACCGACCTACTTCGCTTACCGAATCTCCGATACCGTTTCTGAATGTATCGAACGACGAAAAAGGCTGGGATTCCAACCGTTGAATATGCAAAGAGAATCACGAGGAACCTGAGGATCCACGATTCGTCCATTAATTCCTGGTAAGCATGAAACAGCGATCTTTCAAGTGGGTCTCTGTCTACGGCAGAGATATTGGTCATGCTGAAACAAAGCGAAATCAATAAAACCGTCGATGTGAGAATGGAGCTACGATAACAGTTCTGAGAAATTATTCACTCCACATGCGTCCACGGAAGAGTCAAAATACAACTGATGTTTGAAGCGTGGCCGATTTGAATATATTTTAGGATGAGTTTATCAGATGGTGCCAGCAAGGACACGTAGTCTTATCATTAGATGGGTATCGGAAGAAAAAAGGCGAACAAAGAAAAATTGGGACATTTGCTAACGAGCGAAAACAATGGGAAAGAATCCTTGCAATTAAAATTGATGATCGAACATTGGGTTCGGTCGACGGTTTTCCAAGGCAAGGGAAGCCAATAGCCATTGTCCTACTGCTTGGGAAGCGCTTTCTATTTCGAACAGAGATTCATTTTTAGCACTTTTCGTCGCAAATGAAAAAACCAAACAAATTTGGAAAGTAAAACTAAAATCGAAAGGCTCAACTGTAGTCGCAGTTCTTTCGCGCTCTGAAAACATCGATTTCGGATTTTGCGATCAAACGAGGATAAAGAGTCATACCAGATCTTCATATACATTCGACAGAGACTGGTGATTCAAGCGAAGTTGTAACAAAAAACACGCACCGAAGCCGCGCCGTCGAAGTTTTATTCACGCACCATTAAGCTCCTCTGTTGAATGAAGTTATGAAGCGACGAAGAGGACCTGAAATAGGTGAATTATCGTAGGATTAAGTTGACACGCGTACTGGCTAAACAAACAAAAATTTGCATACGCAAACTTTAAATGCGAATCGCGAATGAAAAAATGTGAAAAGACCAAAAGAAAAGAGAAAAATGTTAGAAGTATTCACACTTCTGATAAGCGGTCAGCCAGCTGTTCTAGAACGGGATCGCAAACCGGTTTCCGTGGTCGTCGTAGAAATTTTCCGGATTTTCCTTCACCACATGCCCTGCTTCCTCTTGTTAGATACTACTGTGGACCATTCCAAATGCTGGAGTGAAATTACAAACTGATCAAGCAATTTACTCGCATCAAAAACATAAACTTTATAAATTGCTAGCTTTCGCGTACGAATGCAACAAATAGGTAACAATATTACAGCTAAGATTTCAAAGACGAGCCACTGGAGGTGGACTCGTCCGATGAAGAGTCGTCATCGGAAGATGATTCGTCCATATCAGTATCCGAGTCGGTAGTCTTCTCGATTAATGGCTTCGTTTCGGGTTCATCCTCTTCTTCGGCTGCATTCACCGGCGCCGCAGGCGCTTCGGTCACAGCCGCCTGGTTCTGCTTCTTCCAGCGTAGCGCAGCTTCCATCAGCTTTAGTGAACCCATGTTGGCTAAAACAAAAAGTTTAGGAGATTCCAGGTTTCAGCGCACACTTACCTTGATCCATCGGGAACACATAGTCGTAATACTCCTCCCAACCGGCGTCCACACCATCTTCGTTCTGAATCGCTCGTCGCTTCTTCATCTTCTTCGGCATCTGCTTGGCTACGGCCTTCCGGGATGCTTCATCGCCGTTCTTTTGTTCGAACTCGTTCCACGCCTCCAGGAGCATTACGCGTTCCTCTTTTTCCGCAGAAGCGAGCGTCTTGTTCGCTCGAGTATACACAGCTCTGGCCTTCTCAAACTCTTTGATACTGGCTTCAAAGTCTGCCAAACTGATCCACACCTAAACAGGTCTTTTAGAACTGCAAAAACACTCCCACAACTTACCTTGATGTGGCTTGTCCTCTCCAAGAGTCTCTCGTATAAGTTCCTGACCTTGTCGTACTCTTCTTGGTCAATTTCAAAGTCAATGTAGGCCTTCCACAGGACTTCAGGCATATCCAGCGCTGACTGAGCGATCGCGATTCCAAAAATGCATCTGGCGCGCTCGACGTCTCCAAGCAACGCTTCCAGTTCCGCAAACTTCATCCATGTGGTTGAGTTCTCTGCCGAAAATTCCAAGAACTTCTCGTAAAGCTTCCGGCAGCGGTCGAATTCGCGGAGCTGGAGCTCAAGGTCAATGTACTCTCGGAATAGCTTCGTCTTCGGGCACTTTCCAATTGCGGTTCCCAGGATTTTCCGAGCAGCAGAGAGGTTAAGCTGCCGGACTTCGAACTGAGCAAACATAATCCACATTTTGGCGAAGGTGAACTTGAAGTGGGGGATCACGTCGAGGCAGGCCTTGTACACCGCTCGAGTTTGCTCGTAGTCCCGGGTTTCCAGCTCTTCGTACAGGGCGTACTGTATCCAGAAGTGGATATAACGGCGCCAGTACCGCTTCTCTTGGTATGGCGGCACGTTGGAGATGGCCCTCTCAAAGGCGTCTTCAACCTGTTCGCGAGGGAACTGTTCGTTCTGAAGTAGCCGAAGGTAGTCGAACCAGGCGTCGTAATTGTATGTGTTCTCCGCAATCTGTTTCTCGTACTCGTTCTTCTTCTTGAGTAGAATGGCGTTCTCGACGTCCACGCGCTCTCCGTGCTTCTTCTCGTGGGTTGTGTAGTGCTTGTAGATTTCGCCCGTCATCTCCTGGGGTAGATGCTCCAGGGCGTACTTGTAGATCATGCCGGCGCGTTCGTATTCCCTCTTCCGAGCTTCAAACTGGGCGAAGGCGAGGTAGAGTTCCGCACTTGGGACATCTTGGAAATACTCGATAGCGCGCTCGTATGCAGCACGGGCGTTCTCTTCCTGGCCGTTTCTTTCTTCGAATCGGGCATACTTGATCCACAGCTTCACATCGTGGTTGTGGACGCGTAAGAACTGTAGCCAAACGCGCCTGGCTCGCTCCACTTCGTTGTACCGGATTTCGAAGTTGATGTAGGTTTGCCAAGCTTGCTCCGCGGGTTCCCACTGCATCCAACGTTCGAAGACCTGACGCGCACCGGGCACGTTCTCGATGAGTTCCTCCATGTAGGTGTACTTCAGCCAAAACTGCGTGGCCCGAGGAAGAATGGTGATGGCACGGTCGAAGATGTTTCTGGCGTGGTTGACCTGCTTGTTCCGCATTTCCATTTCAGCGTACTGCAGCCAGATGGTGACGTTCCGGTGTTCGATCTCCAGAGCGCGCTCGAAGACGGAGCGGGCGCGTTGCAGCTCTCCGATGGATTCTTCCCACTTGGCGTACTTCACCCAGTTAGCGATCTGGAGGCGATTCTTGCGAATGTTGTCTTCGAACTCCTTTCTTCGCTTGCGGTTGTACTCGGCCAATTCTTCCGGATCCGTGATCTTGATCTTCGGGGGAGGTGCGGCGATCTCGAGTTCGCGTTCTTTTGCTTCTCGAAGGAGCTGCTCGGCCGTGATCTGGACCGCAGCAGCAGCCTTGTTCTTCACCTTCGCGGCCTTCTTCGGCATGCGCATCGGTTTGCGCTCCTCAAGATCTTCCATGGTTAAGGATCCCTGAAATAGGAAGGTGGTTGATTGACTGAAGCCCTATATAAAGAAATAAGCGATGCGACGTAAAAAGCGATGCGATGGCGGTCAACGCGGAATATAATTTCAGGCATATTTTTTCAGAAGGCTTCAGTTTCGGACAGATAGACCGCATCTATTACGAATGATTCGCCCAAAGACTGAAATAAAAGTTATTGAGCCATGAAAACAAAGAACGACTAAATTGAAGAGCAAAAGCTACATGACAAATAAGATTCATCTTTTGAAGCCCTGAACTAAAAACAAAAATCCCACATCTTCAGGGATCCCATTTCCCAGCTTCAAGCGTACTTTCGTCTTGGCTTCCATCCTGGAAATGCCGAGGAAATCCGCAAAATCCGGCGCGTTCCCCGAACCGCTCATTTTCGAATTTATTTTGTCGATCCGAACGTGCGCACTTTCTGCGACGTCGTCGTGTGTGGCCGCGTGGGAGGAGTCAGCCGACCGCTCGCCTCGTTCAAATCGGGGGGCCCCGACAACCTGCGAATCATATCTTCGTTCGAACTATATAAAACTGCGATTTCGCCTCAGCTGTGCTCTGCTGTGACTCTAGCGCGTAGCGTCCGACCTTTTACGCCCCGCCTTTGGCTCCGTTTTACCCGTGTTTCGCCACCAGTGGGGAAGAGGACGCTCCTCGATCGCTGGTGGTCGCGATGTCGTTTTACAAGCTGCTGTTTGCACCCAGCGCCGAAGGGCGCGAAAGCTCGAGGGACTGCAGAGGCGGTATCGCTCATTGATGAGCAATGCAAAAACCACACTCCAGGCGGTTTTCGGCGTTTTTGACGCTCCGCGGAATAAAAATTTGAGTGACAATGAGTCAGTCGCAGGAGGCATCGTCGGTTGCTAGGAGGTTAATGATCCTCGCATGAGTTGTTCTTCTCAGGGTTCTCGTGCAATGTTGGCGGCAGCAAGAGCGGCAAGTCGGCGCGCTTGGTCGGACACATGTGTAAGATGAAGAAGAATGATGTGTCACTGTTTATGGTTGCGTGAATTCGTGGCGGGACGAAAATCGAACCAGCCTCTCTTTCGCACTCACAATCCGTCCGTTTCCAGAGTTCGCCCACCTGCGAGCCGATCTTTTCCTCGAAACCTAGTATGATTTTGTAAGGGGGACGACAAAACACAAAAATGAATTTCGACAATGGTCAACCATCGACAAGCGCAGGCGGAGTTCCAGCCCCAATCAGGAAGCGGCGGTTCAGCAGTGCAAAAATCAATTAAGAATTCAATTAAGAAGACGAGTTCGCCGACCTTCGGTGTTCTATTCGTCGTACGACCTTGTTTGAGGACATAGCTTTCTCTAAGATTTAAGAGATACTTCTCGGACCAAGACTTCCAGAATACTTCAACGATTCTCCACGTCGATTTGATTGCGGAGATAGCCTGAATCCTGGTTTTGAGGCTATTCCTCTCAAAGGGCGGAAGGTATTCGTCGTCTTCGGTGTCCATATCCAGGTTGAGGTCGATTAAGACGCCGCGCTGGATAAAATCGATCGGCCTGATGGTTGCGGATTCTTCTACTTCAGAACCTTGATGACTGAGGGGTCTGCCATTCAAAACACCCTCGATCTCGACCAACAATGTTTCTAACTCCTCTCGGCTTAAGATTTGACGTCCTACTGCTTTGTAAAACGAGTGTTTCACACTCTGTATCAAGCGCTCGTAAAATGCTCCTTTCCAGGGGGAGTGCGGGGTGATGTAATGCCACGTGATGCTGTTGTTGGCCATGAACGTCACTATCTCCGCATCGTCTTTACGATTCTGTGCCATATCGAACAAAATCTTTTCCGCCGCCTTAAAGGTCGTGGCGTTGTCGCTGGTGACGGTTTCAGGAACTCCTCGACGTCCTATAAATCGTTGGAATGCCATGATGAAGGACGACGTGGTCAAGTTGGTTACTAGTTCCAAGTGCACTAGGCGTGTTGTCGCACATGTCAAGATGAATCCATAGCCCTTTCCTCTGGTCCCCGAGTCAGTCTTGTAATCGATCGGTCCAAAATAATCAATTCCAATGTGTTGGAATGGCATGGATCGACGCACTCGGCGACTCGGGAGTGCATGAGCGGCTGGGTAACGGAACGGCAAAGCCGTGAAACGTCGACATATCCAGCATTTCCTAGCCACCGACTGGATCAATGATCTCAGTCCTGGAATCCAGTATGTCTTCCTGACCTCAGAGATTGTGTGCTCAACTGCGAGATGCTTCTTGAAACGCTGACGTGTCTCGTGGCAATCCATTGCTATCGACCGGGCCAATTTGCTCCGAGGATGAATAAAAACTGGTCTTGAAGCTTCTGGATTCAAGTCGCTTTCCTCTAGACGGCGTGCACACCTCCAAATGCCGTTCTCATCCAGCTTCATTTGGAGTTGTTTCCTTCTTGATTTATCTTCTCCTACGCCGAAGGTTCCTTGATGATGACGGATGATCATTTTCATCGACTCTTGGAGCTCTTCAGCGGACAACTGTAAATCAGCGCCTCTTTTCGTCTTTTCTCCAACCTTTCTGATCCATTGGAGCTTGTGTTGAAAAGCACGTTTCTCGTTCACCTTGGACGTCAGGTGCCACACGAATCTCATACAAATGGCATTGATTCGAACCTGGCTGATGAGCGGTCTATGCTTCGCTCCGGCGAGCGGTTCGTCTTCCTTAATCTTGGTTAATCCCACGATTACTGATTTTTCGCCAGGGAGTGCCTGGACTCTACTCTCCCCGGGCCATTCTTTCTCGTCCAGAAGCAGGAATGGTGGGCCATTCCACCACAGATCTTCCTCCATGACTGACTTGTCGACCCCTCGCGACGCACAATCCGCCGGGTTGAGGTGGCTGCGGATGTAGCCTGCTTCGAGCGTCACATTCCGCTTCCGCCATTCTTCCTCGATCTTCCGCATCTCTCTCCATCGATTTGTCACCATTGTCCCCGCTGAGGATGGCGATTCCGTAGATCGTATCCAACTGAGTGTAATCTCAGAGTCGCTGAACAATATTACGCGCTCAATATCACATTTCGTATTCAGCTCATTTCCAATAGTAAGGCTCATTCGCGCTCCAATCAGTGCGGCGTTCATCTCGAGCTTCGGGATGGTCTGCTGCTTGATGACGTCGTGGACCTTGGACCGGGCGAAAATCAAGTGACAGCTATCCTCTGTCAGGAGATACGCACAAGCTGCCTGTGCCACTATGCTTGCGTCGGAGAAAATCACCAACTTCGCGCTTCCTGAAGGTCCTCTGCAGTTCCTAGGAATCTCCCGTTTGAAGCCGCCGATGCTTTCTGTCAACTGAATCCAGGCGTTCCTGTCTTCTTCGCTAACCGCTTTGTCCCAGCTGTAGTCTTTCTTCCATAGACCCTGAATGAATCTCTTCGATTTGACTGAAAGTGGTGTCAAGAAGCCAAGCGGATCAAAGTTCTTCGCATGTTGCTTCAAAATCGATCGTTTTGTGACCTTTCCTTCATCTTGAAAATCGTTTTTGATCGACAGATGGTCGTGCTCGGTGTCCCAAGCTATTCCTAGGACCTTCTGTTGCGTGGACTTGGCTTTATCACCTTCAGGGATCAATGCCAATAGGTCACGGTCGTTCGAGCAATAGTCTCGAAGATTCATCTTCATATCGTTGAATATGGATTTCGTCTTCCGGTACTTTTCAATGCCTTCTTCCGTGGTTTCTGCTGTCACGGTGAGGTTGTCCACGTACAGATTGAGTTTGATCTCGTTCTTAAGGTTAACATCGTCGACCAAATGATTCAGATGATGAATAATCGTTTGTGCTAGAATGAATGGGGACGCATTCACCCCAAACAGCACTCTCCGGAATCTCCACACGGTGATGTTGTCCATTGTAGCCGGTTTGGAAATATCCTTTAGCCAAAGGAATCGTGTGGCGTCTCTGTCCGACTGGTCAATTACCACCTGAAGGAATGCCTTTTCGACGTCCGCGATGATGGCGTTTTTTCCGAATCGAAACCGAAGAAGCTGGCCTATAAGGCTCGGCAGGATGGTCGGCCCTTGATGAAGCGAATCGTTCAAAGATGGCTTCCCTACTTTATGTGCCGATCCATCGTACACAATACGGAGCTTTGTGGTCTCCTTTTGTGGGGTGATGACTGGGTGGTGGCTTAAATAGTGAACTATTCCTCCAACAGGAGGATCATTGGGGTCAACTTCCTCAATGATGCCTTTCTTCCGCTGATCCTCGATCGTTTCTTGATACTTGGACATTACCCAGTTGTTGTCCTTGTACCTTTTCACGATCGATAGCAGGCGATTGATTGCGATTCCAAAGTTGCTTGGCAATGCATCCTTGGTCCCATCGGATTTCCAGGGGAGCTTGATAACATATCCTTCTTCAGAGGGTCTAATATCTCTCTCGAATTGCTCGACAACCTTGCTGTTGACATACTTCTTTTCCTCGAAGCTGGGTCCATGGAATTCGTTAATGCCTGACTCCATTGTCCAGAGCCTTTCTACGTCAATTCCGGCAGTGAGACAATTGACATTCAACTTGTCCTTGCTGATGGCTTCTCCTCCATACAAGACTGGGCCGAATCGCGTGGGCAATACCACTCGGTTTTTCGATAAGGTCACTACTTTTCCTTCAATAAACATCGAGGGAAGAAGGTCGGAGCCTATTAGGATCTCTGGTCTTGCCTTCGTACCACACTGCAGCTCCTTCAAGGTTATTCCTTCCTGCTTCAGCTTCTTCTTGTCCTTACTCGTAAGTTCAGCTGGAGGTGCTTCTTCCACAATTGTTTTTCCACTGCATGACGCTTGGATCGTGAAACGATTCCCCCGAGTGTCCAACAGGTGCACGTTGAAGAATCCAATCTTCTTTCGAGCAATCTCGGTATTGTCTAATCCCTTTATCGTTGCATGGAAATCGGTCACCTTTGTCAAGCCATATTTCCTGACGGCAGATTCCGTGACTAAGGAAATTTCAGCACCTGTGTCCAAAACGACCCCTACGTCTTCGAAGTGCTTCCAATCGTTGTTGTAGATCTTGACGGTTGCCGTAAAAATACGACCATTTGGGAGCGTATCGGGCTTCGTCTCCAAAGGATGCACTGAGGTGCAAAGAGCTCTCGCTGATCTCTGTTGATTCGCTCCGCTTGCAGGTGAGATGTTAGAAGGTTTCTGCGGCTGATGGTTCGCTCCATTTGCCGGTAGACCCGTCGAGCGACTCAAGGGTCTTGCGGTACTAGCTGCTCCACGACAAGCGAGCGACGAGTGGTGTTTTGTGCCGCAATGTCGACAACCACTCTTCCTGCACGCGGAGACCATGTGACCTGCTTCAAGGCAATTGAAACATCGCCTTTCTTGGCGCAATACAGCTTCACGGCTGTCTGGACTTGGAGTGCTTGGGCAATTCCAGCAGTTATGTCCATCTTGTTTGCAGTAGACGCAGTTGCCACTGTTCTGCGTTCTCTGGGTTGGTAGACCATAGTTCGTCGGCCGTTGGTTCCCAACGCTAATCATGCCAGACGCCATCTCTCTAGTGAAGTTGCTGACGTCCATCCTGTTCAGAACGCGGTTGAGGTTGTCCAACAACACTTGGATGTTGTGGATTTCGTCGAAAGCGATCGAATCCGCAATCTTGTCTCGCGTTCGGTCTGGCAGTCTTCGGAGGACCTCTTGCGCTACCATGATGTTGTCTGTGTTCGCCCTGATGGCTTTCATCTGCGAATAGATTGAGCCAATCTCATCTGCATAGCGTCGTTGATCGTTGATCGACTGGTTTGGAGAAGCAATGCTCCTCAGTTTGCGATACAACTCCATTTCAATCTTCGTCTTGTCACCATAACGGTTTTTCAACAGTTTGTACGCTTTGTCGTAGTTGTCTCCACTGACCACGAACTGCTTGACTGCTGTCAACGCGTCCTTTTCGAGAACCTTTAGTAACTTGTTGAACTTCGCCAAGTCTGAGATCATCTGGTTGTGGACTGTCTCGTCGTACAGCGTGATCCAGTTTGTCCATTTCAAGGCGTCACCATCAAACATGGGAACCGGCGACTTGTCCATGAAATCGACAATTGTCGTCGACAGATTTGCGGCTGACGTGTTCATCATCGTCTGATTGGCGGTATTTGCCGCTTCCTGTGCATTCACGACAGCTTCTTGGGCTCGACGGAAGCCATTCTCCATCTTTGTCGCGAACAACTTCGCTTTGCTGATCACACTTTTCAGCTCCTTGTTTGTTCGTTCGACGCTTGCCGCAACTTCTGGGTGGGCGTCGTTTTCGGCGTCCCTATCAGCGTCTGACAAATCACGAAGACGCGTTGTGTACTCGATCAGCTGGATCTGGAGTTCGTCACGCACTTCCTCCAAGTACGCTACGTTTTCTGGTCCGAGTTCGGCCAACTTATCGCTGAAGAATTCTCTCTTCTTTGCGGCGTCTGTGGGGATGGTGGTTCTATCACTCAAGGGCACAAGCGCCTCCTTGATGGCATCCTTCGCTGTTGATTCCGCATCGACCAAATCTCGTCTGATGCCGTCCATCCCTGTCGTTGACGCGAGCAAATTCTCCGATCTTGGAGTCACTTCTTCTTGTGGCGGCGTCGGACCCACAATTCTTCCACTTCTAAGTCTCAGGATTTACTAATTTCGGTGCAATTCACCGAAATTTGCTGCTTTAATGGTCGCGGACGAGCTTCTCGTCGCTGCTTGATCCGGAAATTCGCTTCGTCGCTCTGGAGGCCTTCTGATTTGGCACGATGCACCATAAAAACGATGCTTCGATAGATGTGCTCGCCAACGTCGTATCGGGAGATCACGACGGCCACGCGGTATATCAGAACAACAAGTAAAAGGAACAACGGTTTATGTGAGTAACAAAAACAAAATTCGAAACTACTGCGCGAAAGAACACCAGAACAACAACAACAAAACCACACCGCAATTCACGCAAAGGGGTGTGGTCAACATTGGGTCTCGCCACGATTCATCCCCGGTAGCGACGGTTCAAATCCCGCCTTCGTCGTGCTTGGACGTCGTGCTTCTCTCTTCCAGCGTAGCGCAGCTTCCATCAGCTTTAGTGAACCCATGTTGGCTAAAACAAAAAGTTTAGGAGATTCCAGGTTTCAGCGCACACTTACCTTGATCCATCGGGAACACATAGTCGTAATACTCCTCCCAACCGGCGTCCACACCATCTTCGTTCTGAATCGCTCGTCGCTTCTTCATCTTCTTCGGCATCTGCTTGGCTACGGCCTTCCGGGATGCTTCATCGCCGTTCTTTTGTTCGAACTCGTTCCACGCCTCCAGGAGCATTACGCGTTCCTCTTTTTCCGCAGAAGCGAGCGTCTTGTTCGCTCGAGTATACACAGCTCTGGCCTTCTCAAACTCTTTGATACTGGCTTCAAAGTCTGCCAAACTGATCCACACCTAAACAGGTCTTTTAGAACTGCAAAAACACTCCCACAACTTACCTTGATGTGGCTTGTCCTCTCCAAGAGTCTCTCGTATAAGTTCCTGACCTTGTCGTACTCTTCTTGGTCAATTTCAAAGTCAATGTAGGCCTTCCACAGGACTTCAGGCATATCCAGCGCTGACTGAGCGATCGCGATTCCAAAAATGCATCTGGCGCGCTCGACGTCTCCAAGCAACGCTTCCAGTTCCGCAAACTTCATCCATGTGGTTGAGTTCTCTGCCGAAAATTCCAAGAACTTCTCGTAAAGCTTCCGGCAGCGGTCGAATTCGCGGAGCTGGAGCTCAAGGTCAATGTACTCTCGGAATAGCTTCGTCTTCGGGCACTTTCCAATTGCGGTTCCCAGGATTTTCCGAGCAGCAGAGAGGTTAAGCTGCCGGACTTCGAACTGAGCAAACATAATCCACATTTTGGCGAAGGTGAACTTGAAGTGGGGGATCACGTCGAGGCAGGCCTTGTACACCGCTCGAGTTTGCTCGTAGTCCCGGGTTTCCAGCTCTTCGTACAGGGCGTACTGTATCCAGAAGTGGATATAACGGCGCCAGTACCGCTTCTCTTGGTATGGCGGCACGTTGGAGATGGCCCTCTCAAAGGCGTCTTCAACCTGTTCGCGAGGGAACTGTTCGTTCTGAAGTAGCCGAAGGTAGTCGAACCAGGCGTCGTAATTGTATGTGTTCTCCGCAATCTGTTTCTCGTACTCGTTCTTCTTCTTGAGTAGAATGGCGTTCTCGACGTCCACGCGCTCTCCGTGCTTCTTCTCGTGGGTTGTGTAGTGCTTGTAGATTTCGCCCGTCATCTCCTGGGGTAGATGCTCCAGGGCGTACTTGTAGATCATGCCGGCGCGTTCGTATTCCCTCTTCCGAGCTTCAAACTGGGCGAAGGCGAGGTAGAGTTCCGCACTTGGGACATCTTGGAAATACTCGATAGCGCGCTCGTATGCAGCACGGGCGTTCTCTTCCTGGCCGTTTCTTTCTTCGAATCGGGCATACTTGATCCACAGCTTCACATCGTGGTTGTGGACGCGTAAGAACTGTAGCCAAACGCGCCTGGCTCGCTCCACTTCGTTGTACCGGATTTCGAAGTTGATGTAGGTTTGCCAAGCTTGCTCCGCGGGTTCCCACTGCATCCAACGTTCGAAGACCTGACGCGCACCGGGCACGTTCTCGATGAGTTCCTCCATGTAGGTGTACTTCAGCCAAAACTGCGTGGCCCGAGGAAGAATGGTGATGGCACGGTCGAAGATGTTTCTGGCGTGGTTGACCTGCTTGTTCCGCATTTCCATTTCAGCGTACTGCAGCCAGATGGTGACGTTCCGGTGTTCGATCTCCAGAGCGCGCTCGAAGACGGAGCGGGCGCGTTGCAGCTCTCCGATGGATTCTTCCCACTTGGCGTACTTCACCCAGTTAGCGATCTGGAGGCGATTCTTGCGAATGTTGTCTTCGAACTCCTTTCTTCGCTTGCGGTTGTACTCGGCCAATTCTTCCGGATCCGTGATCTTGATCTTCGGGGGAGGTGCGGCGATCTCGAGTTCGCGTTCTTTTGCTTCTCGAAGGAGCTGCTCGGCCGTGATCTGGACCGCAGCAGCAGCCTTGTTCTTCACCTTCGCGGCCTTCTTCGGCATGCGCATCGGTTTGCGCTCCTCAAGATCTTCCATGGTTAAGGATCCCTGAAATAGGAAGGTGGTTGATTGACTGAAGCCCTATATAAAGAAATAAGCGATGCGACGTAAAAAGCGATGCGATGGCGGTCAACGCGGAATATAATTTCAGGCATATTTTTTCAGAAGGCTTCAGTTTCGGACAGATAGACCGCATCTATTACGAATGATTCGCCCAAAGACTGAAATAAAAGTTATTGAGCCATGAAAACAAAGAACGACTAAATTGAAGAGCAAAAGCTACATGACAAATAAGATTCATCTTTTGAAGCCCTGAACTAAAAACAAAAATCCCACATCTTCAGGGATCCCATTTCCCAGCTTCAAGCGTACTTTCGTCTTGGCTTCCATCCTGGAAATGCCGAGGAAATCCGCAAAATCCGGCGCGTTCCCCGAACCGCTCATTTTCGAATTTATTTTGTCGATCCGAACGTGCGCACTTTCTGCGACGTCGTCGTGTGTGGCCGCGTGGGAGGAGTCAGCCGACCGCTCGCCTCGTTCAAATCGGGGGCCCCGACAACCTGCGAATCATATCTTCGTTCGAACTATATAAAACTGCGATTTCGCCTCAGCTGTGCTCTGCTGTGACTCTAGCGCGTAGCGTCCGACCTTTTACGCCCCGCCTTTGGCTCCGTTTTACCCGTGTTTCGCCACCAGTGGGGAAGAGGACGCTCCTCGATCGCTGGTGGTCGCGATGTCGTTTTACAAGCTGCTGTTTGCACCCAGCGCCGAAGGGCGCGAAAGCTCGAGGGACTGCAGAGGCGGTATCGCTCATTGATGAGCAATGCAAAAACCACACTCCAGGCGGTTTTCGGCGTTTTTGACGCTCCGCGGAATAAAAATTTGAGTGACAATGAGTCAGTCGCAGGAGGCATCGTCGGTTGCTAGGAGGTTAATGATCCTCGCATGAGTTGTTCTTCTCAGGGTTCTCGTGCAATGTTGGCGGCAGCAAGAGCGGCAAGTCGGCGCGCTTGGTCGGACACATGTGTAAGATGAAGAAGAATGATGTGTCGCTGTTTATGGTTGCGTGAATTCGTGGCGGGACGAAAATCGAACCAGCCTCTCTTTCGCACTCACAATCCGTCCGTTTCCAGAGTTCGCCCACCTGCGAGCCGATCTTTTCCTCGAAACCTAGTATGATTTTGTAAGGGGGACGACAAAACACAAAAATGAATTTCGACAATGGTCAACCATCGACAAGCGCAGGCGGAGTTCCAGCCCCAATCAGGAAGCGGCGGTTCAGCAGTGCAAAAATCCAGCCGGTAATTTCTATCGAGTTTTAACTATTTTATCTCGTTGTTTAGACCCGCATCAAGAAGGTTATGCAGAGTGATGAAGACATCGGCCGAATGGTGGCAAGTGTCCCTGTGGCGATAGGAAGCGCCATGGAGCACTTTCTCGAGAGGCTCTTATCCTCGGCTGCCCACTGCATCCAATTTTCCGCTTCACGAACTCTATCACCATCACATATGTAAGCCATTCCTCACTGTTATTACCGTGTTTCTGACTTGAACAATCCTTTACAGAAAGCAAGCTGTTCAAATGAATCCGTATTTCTCGTTTTTGGAACCGTCTTTGACGGAAGTTCCTGCTCTAGCGAAAGCAGAAAACATTCCAGCGGCCGTGAGTGTTCCACAGCCGCCTCCCGAAGTCCAAACGAACCAAGCCGTTCAACAGAACATGTACACCGCTGCTCTCCAGAATTTGATCAATGCAACCACCAGAGGAGGTGAGCGATTTGCAATATGATTGATTATCATTTTAAAACACCCCAGGAGCTCTGGCTGCACCAATAAATGGAGCGGCGTCAGCGACCACTGCGTTGTTCTCGCTCGATCCCGCAACCATCACGCAACAAGTTCTGGCACAGATTGCTGCGGTGAGTTCGGCCGAGAAACGCGCTGCCCCAACGCCTGTTTCCGCCATCGACCCCACGAAGCCAAAGCGAGGTCGTCCGCGCAAAATCAAAAAGGAGGAAAAGTAAGTTTGTGAGGCCAGAGATAAATTTTAAACGCTTATTATTGCAGGTGTGTTGACGAAGAAGAACCAGTGGCTCCAACCGCTTCCGTTGAACCGAAGCCCAGGTCTCAGCTCACCGATCGTGAGTTGATGCCCCCTCCAAAGCTTCCCATAGTTCGCCGCGCACAAAATGGAAACTCTAGTGTGAAATTTGGGGAAGTGCTCGTCAAGAAGGAGGTGAAAGCTGAGGTATGATGCCAATAACGTCCCTGAGATAATCAGCGATTTCAAGTCCGTTATGAACGGCTCCGCCGAAGCTAAAAAAATCTCGCCAAGCAACGAGAAACCTGAAAATGATCTCCCACAATTGTCGTCGCAAAAGGGCGCAGATCCATCCGCCCCCGTGGAAGAAGCCAGTTCCTCTTAGCCTATGCCGTCTTTCCAGCATCGGGAAGCACCTACCTGTTCTAGTCGTTAAATCTCCTCGTGCATTTCATCCTCACTGTAAATATAGGGTTTTCCCACCTCGTTTTTGTTAATGTATTGCTGTAGCTTTACCAACTCATCTCCGGTTGTCCAACTTCACAATAAATCATTTCATAAACAGCCATATTGGGATTTGAGGTTAGAAGTTTTATGTAGCATGACAACGTGAAAGGAAAAATAAATAACATGTATTTTTAATAGCACGCAGACAACTAACGCATGAACTGGGGAGGTTTTCCGTGTCGCTTGTGAATGACGCTCACGGCTTCAGGCAGGTAACGGTAAGTTTCGTGTCCTTCGTGGTATCGACGAGGAGCATGGGCGTTACGGCTTCGGTTCCTAGGCGTTCTGCTGTTGGTATGACAATCTTCTTCTTTGCTATGCTGGGGACGGGAATCCGCTTCGACTTGATGCTCCCGCTTGTTTTTACACATGAAGGCCAAAGCTGGACCGTATGCGCTTCGACGAACTTTTGGGACATGCTCCTTCGATCTTGGTCGTGCTGAAACAGTCAATTAGGATCCTTGCAATTAAATATGAAATCACCGTTCTCGACGAACAGAACAGTCCTCTTCGAAGGTTTTAGAGGACTACGAGAAGCTCCATACGCCGTTGATCGGGATGGCGAACGAATTTCTTGCCGCACAGTCAGTTGCTTTTCGTAAGGCGGCGGCTCAATACGCGTGTGCTTCTTTTTGGTACGCACAGAAGATGTATCGGCTTTGGAGTCCGACATTTTGGAATCGGGTGCTTGGACTGCTGTACGTTCCTTGATTGCCGAAGATGCTTTGTCCTTGTCGGAGCCCGCTGATGATCCCTCGCTATCTTTGTTTGCTTTTTCCGGCTCATCCACGTCCACTGGTTCGTCGAGTTCTTCCATCTTACCGGCTTCTTCCACCTGGTCGGCTTCTTCCGCCCCTTCAACTTCCTCCACTTCGTCGACTTCCACGAGGATTTCTTCTTCGACTCCTCCGAAACTTCCCGTGAGCATCGCTGCTTCGCACATCGCTTCGACGTTGACGTCGCCTTCTTCCAGTCCAACGTCGTCTTCAACGTCAAAGTCATCCTTCAGATAATCTTCAATGTTGAAAGTGGACGTTGTCGTTGACGCCGAAGTCGATAATCCAGCGCTGACTTCTTTCCTGAGATCGACAAGTAAAATTCCTGAACAAACGTTTTTTCCAACTCTTTCGTTGGCTTCTCTGGTGAATCTCGCCTCTTCTCGGCGCTGCTACAACGCGTGCGTTCGGTGGGTCGGTGCTTTGTTGACGATCCTTTCGAATGCAAGCTGCTTCTTCGGCTGGTTTCGGACTTTCCCGAGGAGCTGCAACTGCTGTGCTTCGGACTCTCGATATGTTCCATTCTTCGCTGCTTCGCTGGAACCCGGCTTTCGTCTTCTGTAGCGATTCACTCATTGGTAAGCAGCAGCCAACTGGGCGGCTTACCATTCCGTCGATCTAAAAGCTTCTTACGGGTGTTTGAGAATCTTGATGACGACAAATGGGTCCGATCTTCGTGGTTATGACGACCGTCACGACTGCTGCTCTCACTCTCTCTCATATGCTTTTCCTCCTTTTTTTTCTGACAAGAGATAATCGTTAAATGACATTGATAATCAGTCTTACCGAGTAATACTCGTATAATTCACGAGCGCTAGCCCCTCGCATAGTTGGCGGAGGCGCATGGCGATCCTTTCGTCTTTTCTCGTCGTGGAAGCTTCGGCGAGACATTAGCCGATAATCTGAAACAAAATAGGAATTTAGTTACAAAATATTTTCAAAAAGGCTGCACGTTTCAACGCGATAACGACGAAGCCGACCGAGAACAGCTGATGTGACAGGAGGAATGCGAAACGGGAAACAGTTTGCCCTTGTCTAGACAGTCGGGAAGTTATTTCAGCCAACGACGCAATCCAAACAAAGGTTCATTCCGAATAAAAGCGGTTTGGGATGCGGTGGCTGTCGTCCGCAGCT
Source organism: Steinernema carpocapsae (assembly GCA_000757645.3). Lineage (NCBI taxonomy): Eukaryota > Metazoa > Nematoda > Chromadorea > Rhabditida > Steinernematidae > Steinernema > Steinernema carpocapsae. Next base: position 679,383 of record AZBU02000003.1, read on the forward strand.
GAACGCCATGTCACCACGTGGCATGGCACCCCACAAAAACAACTGCTATGCACTTTCGATCGAATGATCCAAACCTTTTTCTGTTCGAATTAAAGCTAAATAGAATGATAGAAGCACATAAGATGAGTACATAAGAAAACTAAGGAAACAAACATGTTAGCGGAAACCAGAATCATCCGGGAATCGTAAAAGCGGCACAGAATTACACGAGCGGCTACCACTGAAAGCAACAGGAAAATAGGGAACGAAAAACGCCACCGGGTAAACTGAAGGGCGCTGTGGGACAATTGGCAGCAGCGCGATTGTGTGCGGAGCGAAGTCCGCGGCTTTTTTTCGACGCAGTTTCCACCTCGCGGAGAGCAGGCGAACTTGACCGCGATTTGCAAATCAATCGAAGTCCCACAGAGCCAAGCGGCCGCTGCGGGCGAACAAACGAATTGATCGCAGGGCGCGCGCGACGGGACGCGGCGGAGATGCGTTGCCCATCCTCAACGACGAGCGACTGAGACTGAGAGGCTGCCAGGCTATTTACTGTAGCAGAGAGGTTCGAGTGCGTCCACGAAATTCGACACTCAAGACTGTTTCGGATGATTGCGGCTAATTTAGGAAGTCTAAGGACCTTTGCAGAGTGCGAGCAATTTGAGAGGAGACGATTATCTATAGAAGTTCCTAAGAATTGAGCATCTCAAGAACCCTCAAATGGAGAATGACGCGTTGATGCGACAAAGAGCGACGTGGTTGAGATTTTTTCGGAAGCGACAAGTGAGAAGTGGACATTTCAGCGTCAGCCGTTTCAGCGCGGGACATTTCAGCTCGCACATTTTGCCGCTGGTGCTTCTAGATTCTATAGGCGAGCAGTATACCTCATCTGCTCCGCAATCTCCGCAATCTTTTGGCGAGGTCGGAATCTTGAGAATCGGGCATTCTGTGATTGCGTCCTACGCACATATATACCAACAACATACAGGGTGGCCCAAAAAAAAAAACAGCGCGCCTATCTCGAAGTGATTGCACTTTTGAAGCATACAATGTTAAGATGAAATGTGCAACTGGCAATTCTGCGTTGGATGAGCTATAGCACGCTCCTGTAGAGTCTAACAATGTGCACTTATAGCCAAATGTCTGGAAAATTTGTTAAGGAAATTTGGTCGATTTTTGGAGGCTCGCATCCCGACGCTGAACTGTCCAATTTGACCGTTTTTGGGTGCAATCGATAGAGGGAATCGGGAACAATTTTTCGCGAAAACCTCAGAAAAAACAAAAATTGTCAAAAAATCACAAAATTTTGCCTTGGTCCCCTTACCTTCGTTCTTCACCGAACCAGACATGTCTGGAAAATGTATGGCGGCAAACCGTCCCTTTCCAGACATAGCCCACATTCAATTTCAAGGTTACAAAAACGACATTTTTGCAATGCAATTAATTTTTTGTTTTTTCTGAAGTTTTCGCGAAAAATTGTTTCCGATTTCCTCTATCGATTGCACCCAAAAACGGTCAAATTGGACAGTTCAGCGTCGGGATGCGAGCCTCCAAAAATCGACCAAATTTCCTTAACAAATTTTCCAGACATTTGGCTATAAGTGCACATCGTTAGACCCGACAGGAGCGTGCTATAGCTCATCTGACGCGGAATCGCCAGTTGCACATTTCATCTTAACATTGTATTCTTGAAAAGTGCAACGGCTGCGAGATAGGCGCGCTGTTTTTTTTTGGGCCACCCTGTATATGCCAACAGTTCTAACCAAAAATGTTCGGATCCAGACTCTAAAACCTTTTCAGAACCGTCCCATAAACTGGGTTTCCTCAAGATTTTGAGTTATTTAGTCTTGTAAAGCGTTTGACTACGCTTTTACTAAGACAAAATAACTCAAAATCTTGTGGAAACCCAGTTTATGGGACGGTTCTGAAAAGGTTTTAGAGTCTGGATCCGAACATTTTTGGTTAGGAAGGACTTTCGGAGTGTATTTTTGTCAATTTTCGGCGGTTTACTGCTGACTGGTGCATATTTAATGATTGCAACAAACCGTTTGAACAATATTTAGCTATAAAATGCGTGAAAATTCGTTTGAAACCTGAAAATTTCTCAAGTTCAGGTATAAGAGCCAGAAACTGACAAAAGTTTCCAAACTTTGACTTACGACGTCTTTTTTGAAGCGATAACATGGTTTGTAGGTTAAATTAACGCGCTAAACATGATTATCGTATTTGAAACGTAGCTAAAAGTTTTAAAACGGGCATAAAATAGGATTTTTATAAGGTGGCTCTATCATTATGTCCCGCACTTACTAACGCCAATCTTTTCTCTGTTCTAGCTGATTGTCTTGCCTTATTTCGTCTCTGTTTTAAGTTGTTGTTGGTATATATGTGAGTGGGACGCAATCACAAAATGCCCGCTTTTAAGATTCCGACCTCGCCAAAAGATTGCGCATATAACGGAGCAGATGAGGAATACTGCCTATAGAATCTAAAAGCACCAGCAGCAAAATGTGCGAGCTGAAACGGCTGGCGTTGAATCAGTTGGCGTTGAATCAGTTGGCGTTGAATCAGTTAGCGTTGAATCAGTTGGCGTTGAATCAGTTGGCGCTGAAACGGCTGGCACGGAAGTGTCCGGCGCTGAAATGTCCGGCGCTGAAATGTCCGGCGCTGAAACGGCTGGCGCTGAAACGGCTGGCGCTGAAACGGCTGGCGCTGAAACGGCTGGCGCTGAAACGGCTGGCGCTGAAACGGCTGGCGCTGAAACGGCTGGCGCTGAAATGTCCGGCGCTGAAATGTCCTACCTCCCCTCAAACTTGGGTAATTATGTGGCATGTGGCATTGCCGAATTCGTTGGAATCAGAAAAATCGGATGGATGGTTGTCGAGAAACGAAACCTGTTAAGCTCTTTGTATGGTGCAGAGCCCCGCCTGGGACCCAAATCCACCCGGCCTCCGGCCTGGCGTACAACCGGGCGGCCTGCACTCATATGCCTGCACCGACAGTGCGGTTGGAGTGGTGCGATTTGAAACTTGATATTTTGTGCATGAATGTTTGAATATTGGTGAATGAGAGCGTATTTAGGCATATCAATAGCAGAAAAATGTATGACTCAAGTGAATTGGTTGGATGTAATAGAACAAAAACTTTTTAAACCACTCTTTATTTCAATAACACCTCAATTCTAACGTCAAATCCGAGCCTAAATCTCCAACTCGGGAGCGGGGAACAGTTGAGAGTTGACCACATTGAATAGTCGGGGTTGCTCAGTGGCTTCCTTTGCATGTGAATGTATAATTCTTCGGCTTTCCTCACTCGAGTCAAAGCCACGTACAGTTGGCCGTGGCTGAAAACGTGGCTATTGAGAAGGAGCCCGCACTTATCCGAAGTCTGTCCTTGAGCCTTATTTATGCTCATGGCATAGCAAAGGCGGAGGGGAAGCTGGAGATGAATGAAGGAGAAGGTCGGTCCGCACTTATCGGCGTGCTTGAATTTGAGGGGCGAGATGAAGATGTGTTCCTCGGCGTTGGGGCGGATTGACAAATTTGCATAACACTCCGAACTGATACATCTCCTCAACTATCAGTTTGTTGCCGTTTGAGAGTCCTGACTCGACATCTATGTTCCGCAGAAGCATTACCATGGCTCCCTTCTTTAGCGTGAGTTGACCCGGAAAGGTGAGCCATATTTGTCGGCATGTCTTTTTCTCAATTCAATTTAGGGTTCAATCGGCTTACGATCTCTATCAGGGATGCGGCGGGAGTCGTTCGCCAGATTTCTTACGAATTCTTCAAACTGAAAGGATTTCCCGACTATGCCTTTGGACTCAATGCGTCTGGTGTCGGGAATCTTCCGGATGACTTTTGGTCCCACCGTAATCTCCCCTTCCGCGCGCCTGGGAATTCGGACAAGCGAGCTGATGACACGAATTACGCTGACTTAACTCTCACTGGGTGGTTTCAACCTGAGGGTCCTTGCAGTCATACTCTTCTCACGGGGAGTTTTTGTCCAACCGCAGCATGTGCCATTCAAGACAATCGTATCCTATCTGCGGTGATCTTTACTGGGTTGACTGGATGGGCTGCCGTACCCTTGAAAGAGTGGTCATGGAAATGAGCGAATGAATTTATCCGAATGCGGAGTTGACCAGCGTTATACAGTGGGTTGATACGGCAGTGGGCATACAACTCTGGGCGTCCTTGGTTATCGTGCCTAAAAGACGATTAAAGGTTGAGACTCCACGGCTGAAGGTCACCTGCTATACATGCTGTCATAATGCAAACTATGCATCCTGCGATCATCGCTCGGACGGTTTGGTCGGCGTAGGACTGTTTCCGAGAGGAGCACAGCGCTCCGAAAATTCCGAGCTGAGTTCCGATTTGAGAGAAATTGCTGTATCCACATAGTGCAAAAATTGAAATCATTTGTGCTCGCGGCTAAAAGTTAACACAACTGAACAGGCCAAATTAGCCAACAAACCGAGAGTTTATTCTCCAGTAGCATCATCGACATTTGCTGATAAGCAATAAACTCGTTCAGAACTGTTTTGGTTCCGATTAGTTGGGCCACGCGCATAGTTTCCTCAGTCGATCCGGTAACCCCACAGAGATATGCGAATGGGAAGAAGATGTAGCTAAGAATGGTCTGAAAACTAAAATAAGAACATTGCTTTGTACAATTTGCTTCCATTAGGGTCGATTTTTCAAATAGTTATATGGCCGATTGGGAAGACGATTAATAACTTTTTGTCGTTTGGCGGCCTCGCAAAGAGGTTGTAAACAAGTCGCCCCTGTAAGTTACTTCGGAGAGGCAAATACTAGTTCTGCTCCAAACTAGGTGGATGAAAAAAACTTGCACGGAACTCCTCTTTTCAATATTTTAATAACCTCAAGTTGTGTTTATTCTATCTTCACCCCATCAAATTACCTAATCTCAAGTAACAACATTAGGAGAACTTACACTGAAAGTGACGCCGTGAAATCCGACCCTCGTAGCCAAATAGTCAATTACGGAGTCGAAAAACGCGATGAAGACAATGAAGACGATCACATTAGCGATGATGGCAGCTGAAATAAACCCATTAAAAACATAATAAATACAACGCCTTAGTGACCTATGACCTTAACCGCCTGCACAGCTCCACTGCTGATCGCTTCCAGTCCACTGGATTCCTCACTAGAATGCTAACAATTATCTTTGTTCAGCTCGGGCCACTCACCACTTCGGAAAGGTGAACTCCTTCATGGAACGCTGCTTCGAGATTTGGACTTCCGGACAAAGAAGTTTGGAAACGCACAGAACGGCCGGAGCGGACATGACGTTTGCCGAAAGGATGTACGTGGCGCAGGCACCGAACCCTATGTAGATTGCGAAAAGGGAGCCGGAAATCTAAAAAAGCAAACATAAATTTGGAAAAGCGATTTATGTATAACACCATTGAAAATCCGGCAGTTAAAGTGGTCAGAATTTCGCTTTCGGTCATCGTCTGCAAAGCGACCTTCATCATAACTGCAGCTTCAGTCTAGAAAAGCTTACAGTTAGGATTGCAGTAAAAACGTAAGTCTTACTGGTCCAAGAAAAATTGAGGCAGCGGCATTCAGAGATTCAGCGGGCGTGGTTCCCATCGTAAGTTGCAGAAAAGTTGCCAGCTTTGTGAGGATCCACTGGACAATACCGTAGTAATAGAAGAGGGAACAGAGAGACCCGAAGTAGATGATGATGGGAAGGGACTGAAGACACAAATACCCGCTGTATCGTTTTCGTTCATGCTTACCGTGTACGCAAAGGGCCCAGAGAGACCACAAATGTTGGGCGGATTCGGAATGAAACCATAAACAAAATCGGTTCCATTTCCAGTGTAGGCGAGAAATGTGACCATCTGGTCGGTCACAAACTGAAGAACATTGTGGCCGACAAGCGTCCGGAGGATCACGAAAGCAGCCAGGAATTGGAGGAAGATGCCCATAGAACTGGCCGCCAGTTGATCTAAAATTCGGATTGACTGTGATAGGATAACGCAACAATGTACTTACCTTGGCGACATTGTTTGAACCCAACAGAGACAAGAGAATTAAGGAGATAAGGCCTCCAAGAGACGTCAGTTGCTCCGCCGAGTGGGTTGCTTCGTATATCACGTAAGCGGCGCCGCCAGCGAACACTGATAATCCAAGGATCATGCGGACACGATATGTGACGTAGGTGGCGTAGAGAACTTCCGCTTTGTTCGCCAAATCTTGAAGTTGAGGAACTCGTTCAAGAAGGGTGTAGGCAATCCATGCCCATACGGTTAAAGTAATCACAAAAATAGCAATCGCAGAACCGAAATTGTGAATAGCCGCCCATATGGTCCAAGCGTTTAGAATCGCGAACAACAAGATTATCACGAGCCACTCTACGATTCGCTTATGTCGCTGCAGAAAAGCAGATACATCTGTCAAAATATTCAGAGGGTGCATGAGAATGCGTCCTGACCGGAGAGCAGCACAAGGCAGCCGCGCTGGCGCTTATCACTCCAAATGACTGTGGCGCCCTATATCGTCAACTTGCACTGTCCACGATAAGGACGGACTTTTCAAAGTTTATCACGACTGAACCAAAAATTAACAAAAAAGATGTAACAAACACAATCAACAACAAAACAGAACTCTAGAAGACCTTCGATCCGCGGGTGACTTCTCGGACCGAGCGTTTCTCGACGATCTTCTCTCTAAGCCTCTTCTTGAGCACCTGTTTCGGCTTCTCGCCAGGAACGGGCATCATGTTTCTGAGCTGCATACTCGAAAAACGTTCTGAAATCATTTCAGTTAACGAGTACGCCCATCAGAGCCTATCTTTGCAAAGATAATTGCTACAAATCTTCCCTACCTTTCAAAACAGCCGTTCCATTCTGAGCCTGCATTTTGCGAAGACTGTCCGATAGTTCTTGCTCCAGGAGGAAAGGCTCGTCGTACTTCTCGAACTCTCCACGGCCAAGCTTCTGGCGGGTCGTCAGTTTCTTGATGGCCTTCCTCTTCTTGCGCAGTTTTGCGTTAAGGTCAATCAGAGCAAGGCGCTTCTTGACGTCCTTGCTCAACTTCGGAGCTCTGAATACGTCGTTGTCCAACTGTTTCCGCGCCTTTTCCTCCTTCTCCAAAAGCAGCTTCAGTTTTTCAAATTTCGCAGTGCGGCGCTGCTTCTCCGTTTTGATCTTCTGCTTGCGCTTCGCAGCGGCAGATTCGGCGTCCTCCGAGGCCTCCTGTTCCTCGACTTCGTCACCACTTTCCAATCCTTGCATCACTTCGGCCAGTTTCTCTTTCTGAAATGATTGTTTAAATTTCGGTTGTCATGCTTCAACGCTCTATCCTACCGCAGTAATGTACTTCTCTCCAGGCTTCAGACGCGTCCGATCCGCGAGTTTCTTCTCTTCGGCTTGCATTTTCTTCTCTTCCTCGGCGAATTCTGTCACGTAATCCTAGAAAATATAGATGCGAAAAGGTTAAATAGCAATTAACATACGACGTATTCTTCCCGAGTCGGATTGTACGAAGCTCCTCCCTTGGCAACTTGCACCTTGGGCAGAAGGCTGGTCACATACCGCATGCTTCCAGGCATCTTCGGCTGCTTCTTCTTCGTCTGCGTAAGGTAGTGTTCCGTGGCTTCCTTGTCCTCCAACGCAATCTTAGGAGTTAGATCTGAAAAGCTTGAATAAAAAAGAACAGCAAAGAAAACTACGAACCAGCGTCCCACAAGTCGTATTCTCCAGGTGTGGCTGCAATCTTCTTAGGCGCCTTAACAGGTGCATTTTTGCTGCTCTGGATCTTCGACTGTATGGTGGCCTTCTTGATGGCCCGCTTTGAAGGTTCGGGCTCTTCTACTTTGACCAACTGCTTCGCTCGAGCCGCACGACGCTGCAGAAGCGCCCTGTGCTTCATTGTCTCTTTCTTGGCTGCTTTTTCGGTGGACGGCAACTTGTCGATCGTGAAGAGTTCGTCGTTCTGGCGTTCGCCCAGAACGCCGCCAAGGGCAGCGTCGTGTGCCTTGTCGTGGAGGTAGCTTTCGACCTCGGAGATATCGGTCCCCTTTCTCCAGTGTTTCTTCTTGCTCTTGGCGAGGCGCTTCTTCGCCGGACGCGAAATGGACGTGCCAGCCGGTACACCCATGTTGATACACCTGAAAAAACAAAGAAATCAGATGCCGAAAAACGAAGAAAAACGCGAAAACTGAGTGAGGGCAAATTAACGAGAGATTCCGAAAATAAAGCAACGTTCCACTGTGTTCAGATTAGGTGGAGTCAGGCGGAGCGCGTCGGGATCCAATAGTCACTTGACGCGGTGACCCTTCTCTGTCCTCTCGCGAAAAAGACTTCCTTGAACTTTCCAACTTCCGTATTTCCCCTTTCCTCCGCCACTCGCTCGCCGGGCGCATTTATGTACTTTTGTTGTTTCCCTTTAAATAGCGTTCGACCATGGACTGACTACACCGTGACGTCATATTCGGATGTCAGCCCAAACAACAGCGCCTTGTCGTGGATGTATTCTCGACCTAGGAGGGTGTTTTCCTGCTTTCCGCCCTCAAAACCGATCAATCAGCTGACTCAAACTTCCTTTCACCTCCTCTTCCGTGTGTAAACTCTTGGCGCATCCTCTCAAGGCCACCAAACCGAGTGATACCGTAGCCTTCACGTCATTCTTGTTTATTGTGAAGCGTTCTCAATAAGAGCTTTTGAAACGTTTCACAGCTGACGCGTTATGGTTTAATAGGTATCAGACGGTTCCGGCTGCCTGTTTGCGTTCACCTTTTACGATTCTTAACTCTGAAGTTTCCGTATCTAATATTTCGTTGTTTCAGCTACTCGGAGAAAGAGGGGTCGCCCGGACGATCCGACCGGCATCAGGATCTCTGCCGACCTGATTCCTCGATATCTTTCGTTGTTTTAGGTGGTGACGCGAAACCATCTTTCCGACTATTGATCCAATTCGTCGCCTCTTTCTCCAGCCGAACACAGCCGCCAGCGCGTGCGACTCGCGCGGCCGCTCGTGTAATTCCGACTTCAACAGGCAGCGGTGGCGACGCCCAGCAGCAGTCAGTACCAAGCAATTCCTTTGGATGTCTTCGGGGTCCTCCACAGGCAGCCTCGCAGCATACATTGCCATCTTCGAACGAATCGAATCGTTCGATATCTCGCGCACTGTCCCCAGCCGCCTCCAGGCAGCGCCCGCGACCACCAAATCTGCTCCGTTTCGCGTTCGTTTCGTCGTGGTCGTCGCCGACGGAGTCGTCGCTATATCGGTTTTCGGATTATTCAAAAACGTCGGGGCCCGCGCGTGAACTTCGCTGACGCCGCCGGTATCTTGATCTCCCTGACGAACCGGCGATGATCCACGCGCGCATTGAGATGAGTTGGCGATGACCATCGGCGACCACGTTTGAAACATTCTTCGCCCTCTTCCTCGATTGAACCGTGTCCGTTGCAGGATTCGTGTCGATGTTTCCCGTGATCTCTTTAAACTGCCTCTAAACGTTTATGATTTAGATTCCTCGCCGTCGTTGTGCGTTGCCCCGAATCCTCCTGTGAACCGAAGTGAATGGCAGGTGGCGAAGGAGAGGAAGGCGAAGGCACTTCAGGCCCTGCCGTCGTTGCTTCGAAGCAGTCTTCGCCCATCGTGGCTCAGCGTCTTGCGGCCTCGTACATGTATTCTCCCTCGCCCGCCGCGATCGTCGACGCCACGGCTTCGGTACCCGGAATAGGCGACGATGACGGATTCGCGCCCATGGAATCGGCGTCCACCCCGAACAGAAGATACGCGTTCCGGCCACGGCGCTCACAGCCCCACAAGGACGAAGACGCATGTTACGCCAGCAACTTGGCCGCCACAGCTGACGACGTTCGTGAAATCCTTTGAACCTTCAGTGAACCTCAGTCATACCATTTAGGCCTTGTACGTGCCAACGTCGAGTAAGCGCATGCGATTGGAATCTCCAGGAGAGGCTAAGAATGGGTAAGTGTTCGTTACGGTCTTCTTTTTGTGCGCATATCTCTTTCGTGTGGTCACATGACAGTGGCGGTGCACCCTGGGGCACTTGGTTTGGTTGCTGCTGCTGGCTGGAACGCGAGGTGAGCGTGCGAGATGTGCTAATTATTCGGTGAATATGACGGTGTTGCATGTCCCACTTACCGCGCGCGATCGATAGACCGACGATTCCTCCTGACCGCATTGCGGCGGAGGTTGGTGCCGCCGCCCTGAGGTACCATAACGACCGAACTGTGATATGAATAACCTCGAAATGTCCGAACGAGGATAGCGTTCGTTTGTCGAGACGGAACCAAGCAGAAACCGATGAAACGTGGAACAGGGGGGCCAAAAAAACCTAGACCAGACAGGGAGATGGAAGCATGTCTAGAAATCGCGGAACGACCGGTCGGTTTCGGGTTATTTGTTAGCGAAACCGACCGGTCGTTCCCGGCGAGTGAGCTTGAAATGACTCGGCTCCGCGATTTCCAGACATGCCTCCATCTTGTCTAGATTTTTTTTGAGCCACTCCATAGGCGGGGTGGCCCGCGAGTCTGCCACGCGTTTAAGACTTCTGGAACTGCGGGACACGGAAAAAAACACGCCTGTGCCTATGCGCGATGTCGGCGTTGATCTCGGATTACGGCAGATTCTGGAACGCCCGCAACTGGAAGAACCGCGTGCGCGGTGACTGTTCTGACCTGTGTGACCCTCCGAGGCAGCTCACATCATCTGCGTTGAGATGACCGCTTTTAGTGGTAATTCCTGCTGACAAAGACTTTGGAGTTCAGCGCGGCCGCAGTGCTTCGAAATCGCTTGCGGGGGCTTCTTGGCGCATTCCGTCTTCGCGCATCTTTTGTTCTCACGCAGTAGCGATTTATAAAAAGAGGCCGATCGCGGAGTTGAATGGCGAATCCGAAAAGTCACTGGAATTTCACTCTTTTCAGCTCAATTGGAGAATCCGAATATGCCGAACCGCCTTCCAACGGCCACTGCGTCTTCGACGATTGTCCCGATGAAGTCTTAATTAAGGTATGGTCCTTTCTTCTGTAATTAGCTCATTTCGCAGGTTTAGATATGTTCTTTTCTGGTTGAAGGCGACCTCGCCTACGTTTCAGTCGCTTCCAAACGCTTTTACCGGATATCGAATGATCTCTCGATTTGGAAGAAACTCTTCGAAGATGTTTACGAGTACCAAACACCCCTCTACCACCCTTCGCTTACTATATTCGAGTTTCGGGACCCCAACGCCTGGGATCCGTCGGTGAACAATCCGTGGAAGGAGAGCTTCCGTCAGCTGCACCACGCGGTGCACGTGCGTCCGCTCTGCAAGTGGATATATTCGGTCAAAGGGCGCAAGATCGTCCACCAAGAGAAGATTGAAGCGGCGCTCAAAGATTTCGAAACGCAGCCACATGGCGAAAAACTTTTGGTGCTTCATTCGGGTTACTACGAAACCGAGCCGATCGTTATCAACTCGGCCATTCAGATTATCGGAGCGAGTGAGTCCCGTTATTTCCACTGAGGCACTTAACCTAGATTGAAATTCCAGGCGGTGGGAGTCCCTCGCAGATCAATACGCACATCGTGATTGAGCAGCATTCGGACACGACGGTCAGCTTCATCGAAGGCGCCCATGATGCGTACATCGGCTACTGCTCCATCAAGTTCTCGCCCCTCCGGAATCCGTTGGCACCAGGGAACTCGGCCCTCGCGCCAGCTGCTCAGCCTCCACAGCAGCTTCCTAACGCGTTGCTTGTGACGGATAACGCGACTCCGTTTATTGACCATGTCACTATCAATTCCTTGTCGACAGGTACGTGATGTTAGTGTCAGAGTAGTTGTAGTTGTTACGATTCTCCTTTCCTAGTTCGGAGAACGTCTTGGCGACCAAAAAATCTAATAAGAATTTTTAGTCGGTGCTGCGGTCACTGTAAAAAAGGAGCACGCGAATCCTCGCATGCGCCATTGCACAATTTGCGACTGTGAAAATGTGGGAATCTACATTACGGACCACGCTTGCGGCACTTATGAAGACTGCGAGATTGCCCGCAACAACCTTGCCGGCGTTTGGGTTAAAAACCACGCGAATCCGGTGTTCAGAAGATGTCACATCCACAGCGGGCGTGACGTCGGAGTGTTCACATTCGAGTCCGGAATGGGATACTTCGAAGGTTGCGATATCCATGCGAACCGCATCTCGGGAATCGAGGTGAAGAACAACGCCAACCCGACCGTCGTCCGCTGTGATGTGCACCACGGAACCACGGGAGGCATTTACGTTCACGGAAAAGGTGAGAAACTAAAAAAATTGCAAGAAATCTTAACTTTGACTCTTAGGACGAGGACAGTTCATGGAAAACAGAATATTCTCGAACGCATTTGCGGGCATCTGGATTACTTCACAGTCGGATCCGACTATCCGGAAGAACGAAATCTTCACCGGCCAACAGGGCGGCGTGTACATCTTCGGCGAGGGCCGTGGTCTTATTGAACAGAACAATATTTATGGCAACGCCCTCGCCGGAATACAGATTCGAACCGGATCGGACCCCATCGTTCGCCTCAACAAGATCCACGATGGTCTGCATGGTGGAATCTACGTTCATGAGAAAGGAAAGGGTCTCATCGAGGAAAACGAGGTGTACGGTAACACCCTCGCCGGGATCTGGGTGACCACCGGATCTTCGCCAATTCTGCGTAGAAACCGAATCCACTCTGGGAAGCAAGTCGGCGTGTATTTCTACGATAACGGCCATGGACTTCTCGAAGAGAACGACATCTTCCATCATTTATACTCGGGAGTTCAAATCCGAACTGGATCGAACCCGAAGATCACCAGGAACAAGATCTGGGGAGGCCAGAACGGGGGTGTTCTTGTGTATAGTGGCGGAATGGGACTTCTGGAAGACAACGAGATTTTCGACAACGCTATGGCCGGAGTGTGGATCAAAACCGAAAGTCATCCAGTCCTGCGCCGTAACAAGATCTACGACGGGAGGGACAGCGGAGTCTGCATCTTCAACAAGGGCCGCGGCCTCTTGGAGGACAACGACATTTACCGTAACGCCCAAGCTGGAGTTTTGATCTCCCAAGACTCGAATCCCACGCTCCGGCGGAACCGCGTCTTTGAAGGACGTGCAGCTGGCGTCGAGATCACCAGTAGTGCCACGGCGACCCTCGAGATGAACCATATCTTCTACAATCAGTTCGGAGGTATTCCCGGAACACATTTTAAAACCCTTCTTATACTTACTTTTACAGGATTGTGCGTTGCTACAGGTGTGGAGCCTGTTCTCAGGGAGAACAAGATCTATTCGAACTACGACCAGGTCGAGCGCGCGGTCAACAAGGGCCACTGCCTCTTCAAAATTAGTTCGACCACGTCGTTCCCAATGCATGACTTCTACAAGTACGCATAGCCACTTTTTATCATTTTCTTACCTCCTCTTTTAAGGTGTGTGACGTGTCGAACGACCGACAAAAACGCGATTTGCGCCAATTGCATAAAAGTTTGCCACAAGGGGCACGAAGTCGCCTTCGTTCGCCATGACAGGTAACGGCGACCAGCTCTGTAGATTCAGCGTCATATTTCACCTTTCAGATTTTTCTGCGATTGTGGCGCGGGGACTCTGGACGTGGCCAACACCCAAAGTTGTCGTTTGCAAAGCGAAAGTCGCGACAACGACACGATTTACGACTCAGCGGGTCCCACCGAAACCGAAACGTCTTAGTTCGAAGCTCCCTCATCTATGTGGCAATTACCGTAACCCTCTGTGATCACATCGATGGTATTATCATCATCGCCTTAGTCTTTCCGCCCCTCTTACAGTTCCCCAACCGCCTTCCCAAAGTGTCACTGTTCCTCTCGGCGGCCTCTGCCTTATTTTGCCCAGAGCTATAACTCGCAATCACCCTTATTTATTTCCCGAACCTTCCTCTTTCTATATCTACTTCTGTGCCCAAACAGTCTCCTAAGGACTCCTTTGGAGCTACTCTCTCCTCCTTCATTTTACCTTTTCACCATCTACATTCTAATTTCCCCAAAAGTTCAATTGTACAGTAACCATGATGACCTTTTTGTGAATCCCCAAATCTGTGCTCGTCGAAGCTCCTTCTCCGTTCGGAGCGTTGCGGTGGTCTTCGCGCATATCGACGGCGAAGCGCCAAGAGTTGATGGACTGAAAAAGAAAACTAAATTTTATTCGCTAATAAAATTTTAATTGTTTCCCTTTGTCCTTCCTTCCGTCAGTTCCACTCGTATCTACTGTGACATTTTTCCAGTCCTGACACCTAAGCACCGGACGAGGAAGTGCCCTCTGAGTGCCAGCGGCCCCGGCCCGAGGAGGAGATGTGTTGAAATCCCGAATGGGATCATCGGAGTCGATTATCGCCTCACTAAATCAACTTGACGACACTCCGAAACGCTGATTTATGTGTTCGCGCGCGGTGACTTCATTACAACAGGAGAGCAAGACGCCCGCGGGCGTCCTCTTGCTGCTCCATGACCCTTGCGCCTTCTGCTGCCGGGGAGGGCAGAGAACCTTCCGCGGCGAGATCAAATAATCAAAAAGTTTCTATTTACAACTTCGCAACCGAAACGCGCGACACACAACAACGTAGGAGGAGGGAGGCCGAGTACCGTAGTTTTCACATCAAGGCGAACAGCACGACGACAGGAACGGTGACCAGGAGCAGGAAGAAGAGCATGAAGAGCCAGTCTAGGCGCTCGCTGATCCGCACATAGCCGTTGGACTCGTGGCGGATTCGTTCCGATCGTCTCACATTTGCGCTGTTCAAGTCGTCCAGATCGTCCTGAAGATTTGCAAGGCTTTTAGAACGAAAGCGAAGAAAAGTAGCACTGACGTGTACGTTCTCGCAGACGTCGATGAGCTTCCGGACGAAGGCTTCGAGCAGCTGGACCTTTCGAGAAGCGGCGTTGGTGACGGCGCCGTTTTCGACGCACTTTTGCTCAAAGATCAGCTGGTCGCTGAACGCTGTTTGCCAGCAGTTTGTCGACCCTCGGACGTCTTTCTGGAATCGGCACACGTGGATACCCACAAATCAAAGAAGGAAACTCACTAATCTATGGCTTTTCGGCGAGAGCACGAAGAGCGAAAGCGCCCAGCGGGGCGGTTCGTCGCCGTAACGCCCCATCCGGTGCACCCGCATCACCAACCCGGTCATCATCGCTGCCAGGGAAACGACCACCATGTTAAACAGGAAATAGGCCACTGCAAATGACAACTTTACAATCTTTGTGATGGGAAAGTGTGACTGGTTCGACATCTGACAAATGTTGAAGGCTAACCTACACTTACCTAGCAGTGGAACAGAAGTGGACGAGTGTGGAACCTTCTCGGAGACGACAAGCGACAGCACCGCCATGGTGAGGATGGCAGTCACACCCAGAGTGAAGCGTTCCTGAACAAATGAAATAAACCAAAAATTCTTTTTAAACAACAACCTCGCGTTCTCCGGTGGTCGAGAATCGCGCATAGAGTCCGACGACGGAGATGGCACACATGACGTAGCTGGGAAACGTCAGAGTGACCATGTAGAAGAGTGGCTTTCGTCGCACCGAGATGTCATATCTGATCTCGCTCACCTAGGCAAGAATTGGTTTAAGTTTTCTGTCTTCGAACTTACCAGAATTCCTTCGTGTTCGTAATCCTGTTCGTGTACGGTAACATTGAGCAGCCTCCACTCCTCGTTTGGCGAGTAATGTTCCAGACTGTGTTCGATGTGCGCGTGAAGTCGGATCTTTTCCTCGTTGTAAGCCCAGCTGGCAATCTGAAAAGCGCATTGTAGCCTAAATGTTTCAAATAATCATGAATACCTCTAAAGAGCATCGCTGGTCGTCAAGCGGAAAGTGTTTGATGTTGATTTCACAGCTGACCTAAATTAAGAATCTGAAAACAGAAAACTTCGTTCCGAATTTTACCGTGTAGACTGCCGGGTGGGAACATTCGACCGTCCCGTTTGCGTAGATCATCGCGGGGGCTCTCACCTTGGAGAGAAGGTCTTCGTGGTGCAGCCTGGAAGCCGAGACCCTGCATTTAGAGTTGTGTTTTCTCTTTGCCTCATTAGTGTTTGGGGTTAAGAATACACGTGCTCCCTCTACTCAAGCAGTTAGCCAACATTTCTAACAAGTGCTCCGACACCACAAAAGCTAGCTTAGACTAGTAAAAGTAGTACTACGGTAGGTTTGAGAGATACTTACATGTTGAATATGATGATGTCGGGCATCCAGATCGAGTGCATCGGAAGCCAAGTTTTTGTGAGGCCGCCGAAGTCCGCAGGTTTCCAGGAAAGCGACGGATCTTGCCATTTCTGAAGAGAATATGTGAGTGGTTAAAAGGATATGGTAAGTGGTTAGTAGTAGAATGATTTGTTGGAACGGCTTTTGGTGCGGCTTTTGCTAAATTTAAACGTCTGAAGCGAATTTGTTTTAGGATGAAAAACGGTTTGCACTTAAGGAGCTGGTGTAGAAAAGGTTTTAAAAAGATGTCCATTTTGAGACTTTGAAGAGACAAACTGTTGCAACGGATCCTAGCTTCCTTCATTTAGTCCGTAAATTTAGAATTTAAAACCGAAAACCAAATTTTCCCAGACAGAATTATTCCTAATCAAATTAAGTTCAAACCTAAAATTGAATCACCTGTGTTTCTTCCAATCCGCAACACAAAGTCCCGTCTCGGCCGGGTTGTCCCGCCTCCGATTTCGGCCTCTCTTTACCCCAGCTCGTCCAGCCTAATCAGATTAGCTTTCGTTTGTCTTTCATTAGCTTCGCATTCAAAACAATCAGATTTCGGGTTGACTTTGGACTCATTTGCAAAAGCACTAATTAGCGAAGTGATATCGGAGATTATCCTTCTTCAAATAAAACCGTCAGAGATCGTGTCATCAGTTTAAGATTAATCTACCCACCTCGTCAACGTAGACGAGCGCCGTCATCGTTTGCTTGAGTTCGTCGATTCCCAGGATGTGTACCAGCTCCATTTCGTAGTGAACGTCGAGAATCCCGTCGGGTGGTGCATTCATGTTGTGCACCCCTAAGAGGTACTCCGTCAGCTTCTTCGAAGACCCTGAAATTTACAATTAGAACGTACGACCCTCGTTAAGATTCTCCGCATGTGCCGAAAGTGAGCCTGGCATTGTGACACATCCAAACAAACTCATATTTTTAACTTTCCAGTAACGTTTTTTTTGAATGCTTGCTTCTCAGACCAATATTTCTTAGATCATGATTTTGATATCAAACTTTTTACGTTCTCTAAGAGTCATAAAATCTGCAGAACCCTTTGAAGTCTGCCATCCAAAACCGCCAGAACCGTTTGAAAGAACCCATAATTCAACCTTTTTGCACTTTAAATTTTTTCGAAAATGCGTTATTCACTTTGAATCGCTTGGAATATGATTCCGTTGTCTTCGGAATCTTTGTTCTGAGCTCGTGCGCCGTACGTCATATCAAAAAAAAATTGTTTCAGGCGCGACTCGGCGGCGTCCCCGAAGACACATTAAGCAAATGAGTTTCTGCTATCAATTTTATTTTTGATTTGCGCCTTGCGAGGCGCTACTGCAAGCGGAAGAAACCTCAGAAAGACCGATAGCCTCCGGAGTCGACCTTGTGGTGCCCGTTGGGAAGACGAAGACGCTTACCAGCGACGAAGTTGTTGCGGTCGAGGTCGGATGAGTTTTCCGTACTGTGGATCGACAACTGAAATAGAGTCTGGGTGTTGAAGACGTTATCAAAACATTGGTGGAGGAACACTAAATTAGGAAGTGTTACAAGGAAGCCGACATTTAATACCTTTCGTTAGAGAAAATTAGTTAGGAATAAAGACAAAGACAGGCTAATGTTAAAACAAGCGAAAAGCGCTTTTTTGTTTTTGTGGTTAGACTAAGACCCATTTCAAATTGTAAAATATTAAAACGCAACAATTTTTAACACAGTGTTTCTCTTTCACATGCCAATCAACTCCAAAAAAGAACCCAGAGGGATCCGTTACCGAAGTCAGTTTGCAAAAGATTGTTAGATGCTCGAGCAGATAAACTCATACTTTGGGTTTTTGGACGCCATTAAAAAAATTGATCCGAATCCGAGTGAGTCTTTTTGATTTCTAGGATTTTTGAAAGTAATCCATAAATTTTAGTGTCGATTAGTTGATTCTTAAAACCAAATGTGCATTGGGGAAAGAAAGATAAGGGGCAGCTCTGGAACTTACTTGAACATCCTTGATGTCTTCGAGGGATGCGAAGGCCGAAGCGACTAAAAGGAAGAGGTGAAGTGACCTGAGGGTCGGGGAAAGTATCGACGAGGACATGGAGCGGCGACGGGTGCGGGCAAGACCGGGACGGGGAAGAGTGCGGCCCGTCGGAGCGATTGGCCGAGGAGATATCCTGCGGCAATTCCTCGGCGCCACGCCTCTCCGGTGGTGGTCCGCGCACGGAAGACGTCGAGGTGATAACGGCCACCGGGAGAAGTGATGAGTTCATGGAAAGAGCAACTTGCTAATCGTCTCCTGAGGTCAGACCGACGCCGAAAGGTGATTTATGGGGTGCGAAAATTAAGATCTCAAAGGTCTGTTGGTCACCGCCGAACTGCCAAGGCATTTGTCACAAGAGGTCGACTTCGCCCTTCTCGTTTTGTTTAAACAAATTCTGCCACCGGTAAGCACGAGTTGACCGAAATGTGATAGTCGGAATGTCGCCGAAGGATTTAATTGACTGCCAGATTGGATTGCTTGATCACGGGGACCACCTTAAAATCTTTGAATTCGATATGAGCGCGAAGAGGACAGGTGGTGAGACGATCAAGGATGACTTTGAAGAGGAAAGGCGTTTAAAGTTTGCGTCAGATTTTTACGGGCATGTTGAACTCGAGTTAACTATGTAGGTTTTTGACATTTGAACTCGAAAGAGGGGAGGACAATAAACCTATTAAGCACTCTTGTTTAAAGCTTTTGTTTTGCTTCACTTCTTTTTCGTGCTTCAAAAACTGTTTAATTGTTTTTTTTCTTGTTATAACAAAAGTCACTTTGTCTTTAAACGCATTAAAAAATTAGTTTCGTGGTAGCAGGGCATCTTTAACAATTCTAACTTTCGTAAGGGAACATTGTTCATCTCAATTTCAAGCAACCAAAATCATTTTTTAAATTTTAATCTGCACTCCTTTCAGGCCACACGCGCTCCATTCTTAGCAATTATCATCAGCTTTTCCGCTGCAAAAACGCTTTGCGTCGGTTTTAAGCGGAAACGCAATTTTACTTTAGTCTGGAGTAATTTTGGACTGGAATCGTGGCGTTTTAATAAGCATCTATATAAGGTTCCAGGCATGAAAACATCATATTTTGGCATGAAAGTGTGTAAGTTTTCCGTAAATGGTTAGTGTGAGCTCCAAAAATTCAATGAAACGTTTATTTTTATTTTGACGATAAGATGCGAGATAAACTTTGGGCAAGGTTGCCCACATACGTCAGCGGGAGTGGATTTCTTGTTAACCGTAGATCGGCCAAATACGACAGTGAAATTACACACAAACGTTAGTTCTAAAGCATAGAAAACAGAAGAATAACGTCCCTTGTTCCAGAGATTCCGTCGCAATTCTTTATCCACCAACCTTCAACCAAGTTCGAACCTTTCGAGAACGCAACACATTTCATTCAGAATCGTAAATCTTCGCCTCCAAAAACATTATTTTCGTCCTTCGTCGCCCTCTTCTTTTCGTTTAGTCATTTGCACTTGTTTTGATTAGCCACCTTGCGCCTGATTTATCGCTGAATATAAAACGGAATCGCGCCGTCGCCGGCGTCACCACAGCCGACCTGCGTCGTCATCGACGCACTTCTTCCAGAGACCCGTGGTTGCCGGCAATTAGGAGTGCGAATTAAGATTTCCCGGCGTCTGCGAAATCGACGGAAAAAAACGAAACGATGGCGCCGATAAATACCGTGCGACCCACTTCGGCCCAAAAAGATTATAAATGAGCCGAAGACGAGCGCGGGGAACCGCGTTCCGGACGATCGAATGATCACGCGGGGAGAAAAGCGAGAGAGGAGGTCTTTGAGTCCCGGGACGAAGAAAGAAGATCGCACTGCCCATTTGCATAACGACGGTTTATTTGTGAAGAACGACTGGTGGGTGGGTACGGTAGGTGCAACTGCACTGGAAGGGACTGATATATCTCAGTTTTCAAAAACCATAGAGATGCGCTCGGATTGTTACATTGTTCAATTCTTTCCGTTTGAAACGGAGATCTGATGTATACGATTTCTAAGACTTTCAAAGACCTTATTAAATCGGATTCCTGTACATTATCATATGTATTTAGCCCATATTTGTCCTCTTAAGCCAACATAAATTAGCACAACTGCCTTTGTCCGGGCCCCATTGGGACGTCCCTGGTCTTCAAATAGCCGATGGAGATTAATCGCGTGGATCTGCAGCGGCGGGCGAGATCTTTAATGGCTGTATCCAGAATCAAAACCGCCTCTGGGCTTCTCCGGCAGCTTCGACCTGTCGCCGACACAACTGACTCATTTTCGCGCTTGAAAAAGTCGTTTTACACGTCGTTTAGATGGCGCAATTAGAAGAAGTCGCTACAGAAGCGCTTTGAAGTCGGCGATCGGTCATAAATTAGCGAGTTGATGTGACAGAAAGTGGAGCTAAATTAAGAAGAAAATGGATAAGAGAGCCCTCGTGGATGAAGATTAGCTTTTCGCCGAAGTCAGAGGTTCTAGGGAGGCACCTGAAGAAGAGCGGGGAGATCAGAAAGAAGTCACGAGGCCGCTTACCGAGCCGGATATTCAGCGAGGGAGCGAAGAAGTTGGATTTGCGATTGGGGTCGCCGGTGGCCGACGAGAATACCGGTTCGTTGTTGCGGAGCAGAAGGTCGAAGCCACCGACTTTCGATTCTTGACCACTCAGTCTGGAAAGATCAGAAGTACGTTATGAGAGGTTCACAAAAAATGTGCCATCAAGAATAATTCAGGTATTGAACGAACTTTACCGTTTTTCGAGGTCCAGCACATCCAGCATGTGGTTCAACACTTTGAACTTCATTTCGTAATCCTCCGCGCTGCTTGCAGTCAACGAAGGACTAGCGTTTACCTGAAACCAATGAATCCTCCTCTTTCGTTTTTTCTTTTACCTCCAGTAGCCACGGCTTCAATTGTGAATCCAAGAGAATGTCGTATCCAAACAATTCAAAACAGTGTTTATTCTAAGCGAGACCACATTTGCAGCGTTCGACTTTTCCCACTTACCTGGATGATAATTCCACTGACGGAGCGGAGGCTCTCAATAATAATTGCACCTATATCTTCCATCACCTTCTTTGTCTAAATACAAGATGAGAATCGATCTTCCTACTTGAGAACCTTTTCGTGGCCGTGCAAAGCCGTCAAGTAGCGTTTCCATCTGAAGAGGTTCCATTTAAGGCCGCGTTCGGCGTCGAATCCTGGAGCTGATTTTGCAATTGCAACATTCGTAAGGTGCACATCTATAAATTAACTCTAATACAGTGTGCCACACAATGATACGTTCACTTACTTTTCGGGTTGTATCTTGCTGAAAACTTGTTTTCAAAGCGTGCAAGTTACATCATTTGAAAGAGCGCGCAAACCAACGTCTGTACACAAACTAAGAAAAATTTATCCAACCAGTTTGAAATTTTTTTAGGCTATTTTGAAAAATGAGCTCAATGTACTGCCACGTAATGATACGTTCACTCAGAGAAAGGTCAGGTTTTTGTTAGTTTTAAACGGTTTCAATGCTTCAACTGAGTTTTACGCCCAATTCTAACTTAAAAAAGTTTTAATCGCATCAAAAAATAGGTTCTGAGTAAAATTTGTGAGTTTTTGTAAATTTTGACCGCTTAGACCCACACTTGAGCAATTTTTTGTTGTTTTTTTGTATTGTGGTTAATTGCTAAAAGTCCAAACAATGCTTGAATTTCATACTAAATATGACGTTTTCAAGCTCATGACCACGAAAAATGTAAATCAGGAATGATTTCAAATGCGTATTCGTATTTAAGGCCGCGATATGTTTTCGAGTACGCTCTACAAGACTGTTTTGCTTAAAAATAGCTGAAAATTCAGTTTTATGTGCTATTCCAATGAGGTTTTACCGTTCGAGCACAGTCAATTACGATGCGGTCTGACCAGTCACAAACATTTTTTTCGACTTTTTTGGCATTTGTAAAGCAGAAACTTTACACAGATGCTTTTTTAAGAAAAATAACACAAGAAAAGGGGACCACAATACAAAAAAAAACAACAAAAAATTGCTCAAGTGTGGGTCTAAGCGGTCAAAATTTACAAAAACTCACAAATTTTACTCAGAACCTATTTTTTGGTGCGATTAAAACTTTTTTAAGTTAGAATTGGGCGTAAAACTCAGTTGAAGCATTGAAACCGTTTAAAACTAACAAAAACCTGACCTTTCTCTGAGTGAACATATCATTATGGGACAGTAAATTGGGCTCATTTTTCCAAAATAGCCTCAAAAAATTTCAAACTGGTTGGATAAATTTTTCTTAGTTTGTGTACAGACGTTGGTTTGCGCGCTCTTTCAAATGATGTAACTTGCACGCTTTGAAAACAAGTTTTCAGCAAGATACAACCCGAAAAGTAAGTGAACGTATCATTGTGTGGCACACTGTAGTAGAGGTATTTGAGGTTCGTTTTATTAGTATGGGTTTCTGGGAATTCAATAGGGACGCGCTTGTGTTGTGCCAGTTTACGAACGTTTCAGGTCAGATGTGAGACACACCTTGTTCTGCACGGTTGGAGGAGTTTTCAAGCACAAGTTCGCTTGAATCCGTGTATTCTTTGATACCTTCGCGTTTGAAGTTGCACATACCAATTTGAGCACGAATTCCGCGATTTTCCTAGCTTTTTTGGTTCCTGTCTAGAATTTTATGCCCATTGTAACAACTACAGTATACTTATGGCCAGAAAGCCAATAAAGAGCAAATTATGGTGTTATTCGTACTTAAATCTATCTGCCAAACTGCGATCGTGCATTAAGGTGTCAAAGAACTTACGGATTCGGGCAAACTTGGGATTGAAAGACTTGTCCAACCGCGCAGAACAAGGTTTGGTGTGTCCCGTACCAGAGATCTGGACTGAAACGTCCGTAATTTGCCACAACACGAGTGCTTTCTTAGAATCCCATACTAATCGCGGTCGAAATTGCGGGATGACCGAACGTGCGAATTTCAACTGTCGCGGAATGAGCGATGTTGTGCGCGCGTTGCCAATAACTCACAAGCGTCTTCGACCGAAGCCATACTGTAGCGGGAATGCGAGAAACGGGCGAATCCTTCGCGATGAACCCAGGCGTTTAAAGGACGAAACTGAAAGAAAAAAATGTATGAAAGCCCACGGAATTGAAACTCAAATCCGCGCAACTACAAGAGAATCGTGCGAGAAAAGCTTACCGAAGTGGCGAGAACGTAAATTCTGATGTCGTATTTCTTGTCTCCAATGAGGTTCGGGCTATCGATGTACTTCTGCACGACGTAAGGTTGCGTTTCCATCGCGGAACTTATGTCCTTCTGAAATATTAGCAACAGCATAAACATAATTTGTTTCCATTTACCCTCCTCCAATCAGTGATTTCCTTTAGCTTTCTGAACAAAAAAATGCCTTTTCCTTGCGCGCCAGCCACGGGTTTCATGATCCAAACAGTGTCCGGTGGGTATTTCCGAAACTCTTCGACAAACAGGTGGTACTCGGTCTGAAATTGGGCTATACTAGTATTCCATAAAAGTGAAAAATGGCTGCGAATTTTTTTGCAGTCGTCAAATGAGAAATTTCCGGCTAATTTCCGGCTAATAATTACGGTACTTACCGGAAGCACGTAGCTGGCGGGCAAAAAGTCGATCTCCTCCGGCTTCGCGTTCTTCTTCGCCTTCTTATAATTCTTGATCAGGCAATCCTTTCGCGTCAACTCAAAGTCGTTTCGGTAATGGCACACAATTTGCCTATCCCTAAAGGGGTAGTGGTCAAACGAGCTGACCATCCAGTCCCTAGTCACCCAGTTGAACAGCCACTCTTCGCCCCTAAAGAAGAACATCCAGGAAATGAAACGAAGTTAAACTAACTTAGCTGCGGTCCATCCAGGACGTTGCTTCAAAACTTCATAAATCGTGTTTGAAAGACCGCATTTGAAGGCGATGAACGGCTGCTGCTCCATTCCGATAGAAGCGTTTTAAGACTAACGGGCCGTAGTTGCTAGGTTCAGTCAGGTGTCAATAAGAGGTTAAAAGCATGTGGCTTTTCGGCAGCTTGGGTTAATTAACCCTTTCAAGCGAGCTCGATTTTACGACGATTATCGAAAACCGTCGGCACTATTTTGCAACCATTAAAAACTTTGTTTTTGCGGTTTTGGCTTTTGAAGATACTGTTAATCGCACATTCATTCATCTCGATCGTCTTCTCATTTGCTTGTTCGAGGTTGTAAACAAGGCTTTAAATCACGTTTGTTTTTGATCATACCAGAAGTACTGACCTAGCCAAAATTGATCTTCGTCTTGCTTCAAATTTCACTCATCCTGAAAAAAACAGTAATTTTGAAACGATGCATTAAACGTTGAATGACTCAGACGACCGCAGTCTGCAGAAAATCGTTGATTATAGGTTTTCGCAAATAATGGGTTTGCGCGTGCTCATCAACAGTTGCAAATGCGAGATGCGTAAAATTGGTTTGGTCGCTTAGTAAATTAGTAGAATTCGATAATTGGGGTAAGTTTTAAGGACCACATACAGTGGCTTCTTCGTTCTTAAAAATCTGAAGAATAATTTAAGATGTTGTTTAAAAGATAAAAATTGAACAAGTGACATTGGCTGTACTTTTCTATTCATTAGCTTTTATTCAATTTTTAAGTGCTTTGTCTTAATTATTCGGCTCCCACGCTGTTCATCTGCCGGATCTAAACTCAACTCCGCATTTCTCTGGTCTTCGCCTTAGATCACGGCATTCGAATCAATAGCCATCCGTCTTTCGTTGTCATACTCACGCTGGTGACCTCCGCTTTTTGTCAAAGGTGTTTTGCGCGCGCATTTATATGCTTATGGAGCAAACCGCGTAATCTATCCGAAGGCGCGCGGCGGCCCGGTCGACCCGAGAGGACGCGCGCTGACCGTCCCCGGCGTCCACAACCCACGACATCGATTTGTTTGCCCACTTCGACTCCGATCAAACGATGCGACTCGTCGCGGCGCTCCTCGTCCTCTGCCGCCCTGTGGATTCACAATATTCTCCTTTTGGGTACGGCTTCCAGCATGCCCCGATTCCCTCAAATGTTAATTTCAGCAACGTGGACAACGAAGCCAAGACGAAGAGTCTTTCTGGCGGATTCGCCTCCGACGGCGACCCGAAGATCAACGCCGCCGCCATCGAGCTGCTGACCGTCGGTCTCCTCGGGGGATACGCGGAAAGAAAGGTGAAGCAGTTTAACGACCGCATCTACCTCAACAAGCTTCTCCGAAGCTACTGGCTCGGCACGCGCTACTACAGCCTCGTGAGTGATCTTCAGCTTTGGTTCCTCTGAACCCTTCTGTTCAGGACAACCATTACTACCTCGAATCACGTGACACCTGTGCCTATCGCATGAACGCCACCGAACGGGTAGGACTAGAGTATGAAGACGGAACCTTGATCTATCACATCATCTATCAGTGAGTTTCCACGCCCTTTGATCCCTTAAAGTTTAAACTCTAGGTGCCAGCGGTACGCAGAATATTGTTGCGGCCTCACCTGCTGCAAGAACAGCGATCGTCGTGCAGCGTTAGCAGCTGAAGAGATCAAAGAACGGGTAAACGGATCTCCATCGCTCAGCACCGTTTCCATCGTCCTGAGTTTTGCTTCCTTATTGAGATTATTCGGTTGAGACGTTTAATTCATTAAAATTCATAAAAGAATTAGGGAGGATGGATATAGGAAAGTTCTGTGAAGAATAGATTTGAAATTGCAGTACCAGTTATTACACCATCAATTAAATCTAATTAAATAAGTACACACGGAAGACAGAAACGACAAAGTATACAGGATTCCTAAGATGCTTGAGAGAAGAGAGGAGACTACAATAGGAAGAAGGTGAAAACACAAATATCACAGCGACACAGAAATACAGAGTCAAACGCTGAAAAGCCTTGTACGGAATTCGAATCTCCGGAGTTTCCTATCCGGTTCATTTCGTGTAGAACACGCGGTAGTATAAAGTCTTCGAGCGCCAGAGAGAGTAGGAGTTATCGAACTTCAGCAGGTAAACACCAACGCCCGGGTACTTGTGACTGCCGGCGTAAACGCTCTCGTGCGAATCCCGGCGGTAAACAGGCATGATCTCGTCGATGTGCGGCTTGTTAGGGTCACGACGACGGCTGCTTCGTCCGCCGCTCTCAACGTCGCCGGCGCCTCCTTCGCCGCCGTCCTGATTTCCCATGCCTTCTTCCTCGAGCTCCTCTTCATCCGACGATTCAGACACGGTAATGGAAACCTGAAAGGTACGCATAGGAAGGCAGATGCCGATTCCTTACCTCGTTTGTATCCGAAACCGTCCACTCAAAGAGGACTCCGAATCCGATGTCGTAGTAGTCGGTCGCGAATTCCCAGAACAGGCTGTTTCCCTCTTCATGTGTGGGAACGCGAACCTTCAACTTTAATTTAACACCAGTTATCAGCATTCTGAACATACCGTAACAGTTTCACCATGACCGACCTTGATGATCCCTTCTCCGACCTTCTTTATTTCGTTCTTGAAGTCAACGCAGTCCTGACGGGTCCACATCGACGCCGGCGAAATCGCAGGATTCGCTAAAAGCAACGCAACCTAACTCGGCGGAACCAATCTCTAGAAGCAATAAAGTTTCACGGAAATGCAGTGCAAGAGAGGAGTGCAAAGTAAGTGGACATGCGCCTGCCAATCATGCAAGGATGATGGTACATCAAGCGGAAAATCGATACTGATAGCGAACCAGCTTACAGTGACAGAAGAAACCCATTTGACCGTGGACAGAAGACACTAGAAAAGAAGTGACTCAACTTCAGTAAGTAGAAAACTTTGCCGTAGACTGAAAATTGTTAAATCGTTTGTTCGAAGTGCGTTGTGACAGTGATTGCGCCATTCCGTCGCCAAAAGATTAAAAGAGAGAAAATTAGAAGTTAAAAATGGACTCGGAAAATAAATCACAGCGCTAAAAAGCACAGAGGGAAAAGCAAGGAACGATCCCGTAAATCTCGCTTAAGTAAGTCTGCAGAACTCACATGGAAGATCGTCGCCCGGTTCCTCGTCGGAAACATCGGTGTCGTCGTTCTGATCCTTCTCGTTGGTGACCTTCAGTTTCGCCAATTGGCCCGCAAGGTTCGGATCTCCAAGAACAGCAGGAGGACCTCCGATGACGGCAGCGTTGTTTCCGCCGGCTTCGGGGTCCTGCTGACCGATCACGGGTACTGTAGTTCCGTCGGGAGTCATTCCTTGAGCTCGGGCTTGTTGCGCGTAAACTTGGGCCATATACTGCTGGTAATGTTGCTCTTGTAGCTGCTTAATCAGCTGTTGCTGCTAAAAGAACGAGCCATTAGGAAGCACGAAAACTAGCACAGAGAGAAATGAAAAAAGGTTAAAAAAGTTCGAATACGGGACACCAATTGTCCAGTTCGCACTCTTAGGTTTATTTAAGAAATCACGAGGCCAAAGGACAGACTCATCCATATCCTCATTGTCCCCTCGAGATAGACTATACTACTTTGAAGATCACAAAAAACATACACATTTAGTGCAGTCGACAGCTGACGAACGGCCTGACGTTGCCTATTAAACAGAACCCCCTGGAAACATGCCGTCACTCCGACCGATCCCGAGGTCGCCGCTGGATGCTCTTCGGTTCGCGATTTTGATATCTTTCATTCGAACTGGAGCCAATCATTGCCTTCAAGAAACTCTTTGATTCCTAATAGTACCCAATTAGGCTCTCCCTAAAGAATGTGTGTATTTTTAAAAAGCAGTTGTTCGCTGTGTTCCTGCGGTCGCTCTTCTCCTAAACGCCGCTATAATCTGCCTGCTTCTAAACAGCAGTTATGCAACGTTAGGGTGTCAATTCAGACACTGTCGCCGGATTTTCAATATCGAAATCGTCTATATTTCAGTGTTTGTTTTGTCTAATGTGCGCGAGAAAAATCTCGACCCTTAGCTCATCGTAGTGGGTGACCCGAGACGGATATATGATAGATGTGACGTTTACAACAGCGCAATGTTAATCTCGATAGAGCCGCCACCCACTCGTTGGGTGTCGCCACGGTGCAGGTGGCAGGAGGTAAACTTTGAGCGCGTCGATTAGAGTGGGCACAAGGTGAGATGATCTAACAAAAAAAACTTTTCAACTGTTGAAAGTAAAAGTCCCTCAAATTTCGTCATCTGTATTTCTGTTCGATTTCGGTTCAGGTCAGCAGCAGAACCACCCTTACTGTAAATTCGCCGCTGCGATAAGATCTCTCCAGTTTCTCCCTTTCTCCTTTCCCCTACCTGGCTAGACCCATTAAAGCGACAACGATTCAAATCTCCAATTCGTACGTTGTGTCCTAATTAAGTTTATTCAAAAGGTGATAATGCTTCGCGTTCGCCTTCGCCTCCATCTCGTAAACGCGCAGCACGTTCCAACTAGTTATTAGGTAACCAGAGGCGCCACCCGCGATCCATTTTTTGTCGAACAACACACATATCCCCGATCGCATTCATCCTTCCGCCTCCACTTTGCGCGAATCAACAAATCAGATGAACTGCTTCGCGGCGGCTCGCTTGTTCCCAGTTAGAATTTCAACCGATTCCTAATGCGTATAAACTTTTCAGACGTAATGGAAATCACCCAGTTACCCGACGACTGTCTTCAGGGCATATTTTCTCATCTGCCCTTAAAACAAAAGGTGTATATCGAAAGGGTTTGCCGATCCTGGCGCAACATCCTCCTGGTGAGTGCAACAATCAGCTGTTTCTGTGCACTTCCTACAACAGTTGCCCCTCATAACTTTGTGAACTAATCGGACTCCAATGTTAAGAGACACGCTTCCCACAGCAACACAGAGTTCGTCGACTTCAGTGAGCTGGTTCCAAGCTCCGCTAACCAGGTTTGATCATAGAGGCTAGTTCAATCCTACAACCTTGCTTACTTTTAGGACCAATTCGAATACATCCTCGGAGAGGCTATCGAAAGAGTCGGAACCTATGTCCAAAGACTCACTTTCGGTGGGAAATGGCACAGAATAACACAATCGGTCATCGACTCTCTATCCCAGAAATGCAAGCGGCTTCAATCACTCGACATCAGTGCTTCTATCATCGAAGCCGACATTGGAAATCTTATGAAGATAATGCGGAACCATCTTCAGCATATTTCCACAGAAGACAGCAGCTGGGCACAGGAAGAGCAAGCTCAACAGGCACCTTGAAACCCCAAAAATTTAAGCTAAACAAAATAACATTTAGATGGACAGCCAGTTCTCCATCTTGATAAACCTCCAATCTCTGAACGTCCGAGGTATTACGTCAGCGCTGAAATCGTTGGATCGATTGCCGCCCACCCTTAAATCAGCTGATCTGAGCTCAATCCAAAACTTGTCCCCAGAAAGCTTCCTCAACTTCTTGAAAGCGCAGAAAGGATTGACCGACTTGCGCCTCAATCCTCTCTCGGTGCTCAATAAAGACATCATCAACGCAATTGGCGCTTTATCTCGGCTCGAAAACTTGGAAATTGGATGCCCATCGATTGTAAGCCGCCCCTCCCAGCTTCCTCTGGACTCCATCACCCAACTCGGTGGTCTTAAATCGCTCAGCATTTCCTACTGCAACATTATCGATTCGCTCTGCCTTCTCCAGCTCTCTTACAAGCTCCGAAAACTGCGCACACTCAAGCTCAAGAAGTGCCAAATGATTGACGACTTTTCGCCGCTTCATAACTTCTCCAAACTCGAATGTCTCAAAATTGCGGAGTCCAAAAATCTGCGTGATTCGGATCTCATCCGCATTGCGGACAAGAAGAAGCTGAAGCATCTTACGGTGATCAACTGCTCCGGGATAACTTCACTGTCAATTAAGGCCATCATCCGACAGTGTCCGCTAATTGAAGTTGGCAAAAAAGATAACTCAATTTGAAATCACCCCAACTCGTTTAGCTCAATTTGGAAAAATGCGAAAACATCGGCGACGAAATCTTCTCGACGCTCGCCGCTAGCACGCATACCATCGAGTCAATCTCCCTTAAAGGTTGCTCGTCCATTACAAGGTCAGTCATAAATTACTTGTCACCAAGAGAGCACATAAAATCGACCAATCAACCCAAACGATACTTATGCGCTCGATTTTAGCAATGGGATCAGCATTATCGCGCTTATGCCAAACATCAACCAGATTCACGAGTTGAACCTCAGCGACAACCGAAACATCGACGATCAGGCTCTGATCCGAATCCACACCAGCTTGTGGCTCAAAATGGACGAACGACTGACCCCGGCACCCAAATCAGCAGTTATGAAAATCGACGCCACTCGTACGGGAGTTTCCGAAAACGTGGAAAAGGACATCGGCGATCTCATCGACTTGATTTGCTAATGATTCGGAAAAATTCTATGTATATTTTGAACCTGAGAGGTTACTCCCTATCTATTTGTAAAATATTATTTGTGAATCTACGGGCATTTGAGATATAAAAGACGTCTGACTAACCTGCTCTTCGTTGTCCTTGAAGTGCTGCTGGGCGTAAACCAAGAACTGACTGTAAGTCTGCCTGTTTAGCGCTTCTTGAATCTGCCGCCTGAAAATAAGAACCACTGACGCTCTGCAAAGAAAAGGACATCGGAGCATACCTTTGCGATTCGAATCGCTCGGTGTCCTGCGGGCTTGCGCCTGGGTTCAGAACTTGGTTCAGTTGGATTTGGTCGTCCACGATAGAGTTATTATTACCGCTGAAACAACACAAGTAAAGGTGGAGTCCTTCCGTTTCTCTTTCTTCGTCAACACACAACGCATGGTACAAGCGATGATTATAACCCTCAGCCCTCGAACATTCCTCGGCGACAAAAACGGACGTCCAATTCAATTCTCTTCTCAGCATAGCGTAAGCGGCTCGAGGCCAAGAGCGCCACTGCCACGAGCGATCGATGAGCGGAAGCTGGCTGAACGCTTTTCGCAACACACCGGCTCGCTCGCTGTGGATTGCCAATGAATGCTGTGTTTGATACGGGACTATAAATGCCTAATAAATCTCATAAACACCGGCCAAAGAAAATGAGGAAATGGTTCCTTTTGACGTTTTCTAACTGGGCGTACAGGATTCATAATGCGATATGGTACGCTGGAAAAAGAACGAGCAAAGCGGTGAACTTGAGGGAACCTAGCAGCATGCAACGACACCTCAGAGCAAGAGGAATGGAGTAGGTAGGACGAAGTATCTATGGCAACTCACTGCCTGGGTCCTAGCGCGTCCCACGGCCGCAGCTCGACTCCGTTCATTCAGATATGCGCAAGCCTCTCAAAACAAGAGAGCGGAAATGGCACGAGGAGAGCAAAAAGCTTCTGAAGAGGCGGACATAAATGGGGTTCGCTTTCAAAGGAATACATAATGAACATCGATAAAAACAATGCCCCTAACAAGGCGCAAAATGTAATCGAACTCACCTCGGAGAATCGTTTGAATTCGACGAAGAGGACGTATTCTGTGAACCTTCGGCATTTGCGGCTAATCGGCGTTCGTTCTCCAATTGCTCGTGGATGAACTCCCTGAAGGGAGGACACACTCTCTCGAGCAAGAAAGAGAATCCGGACATCGCGTCCTGGCGACTCAAATCTCCAAGTTCCTTCCAAGCCTTCCTGAAACACGATAGAATAACAATGAAATAAATAAGAATGGGTTGAAACACTTATTACGCATATAAAAAACTTGAGGCTTGAACCATGATCGAAGTTCTAGAGCCGTTCCGGAATAAGATATTTTTATCTTCCTGCCCCCTATATGCCACGAGATCGATGGGGGGGAGGGTTATTTACCCCTTGGACTAAGTTCTCTCCAAAATTTATGATCGTGCGTAGGCTCATATTGGTTAGCATTTACTCCTAATTAACATCTGAGGACCAGCGGTAGTGTGCAAATTGTTCATTTCCTTAGATGGCTCAATATCGTCATCGTATCACATAAGAAGGCGCTCGCATATTAGCGTTGTTTAATTGACACCGAATGGGGAAGGCGGGAAGCCGAATGGGAAAGGATTAGCCAAAAACGATGGTATAATCCCCAAAGGTTCATGTTTTCACATCATTTTGTTTCTCGTGGTCAACTGGCCCGAGCAGCGAGCAGCAAATGAGACGTAAAATCCCAAAGAAAATATTGGAAAAGGATTAATCATTCAAAAGAAAATCGGAGCAAAGAAATCCCCGCAGTTCCAGGGTATTTGCATACCGATCACCTTCGAAAAGTCCTGAAATAAACCGTCGCGCGGATACGGTAGCTCATCTCCGCGAAAAACCGCAGGACTGAAGGCGAAAGAGCAACAATCCGAGGTTAGCCCACCACTTAACGTGTCAACGGAAACAGAAGTTAATGTTTTGGCGCGAAGTGAAGAAGAGCCACTCGTGAAGACAACAAGAAGCGACAAGAGTGTGCTCCCGAAGTCGTATTAGGCCGCGCGCATGCGGCCTGCATACCCAAAACCAAATTAGACGAAAATCGCGACAACACCCACCTAACTCGAATCCTTAGCGCGCTTGCCCGCCGCAGAACCTCTTCCGCAGTCTGTTCAGTTGGACCTAATCTCTAATATAATCTCATTTGCCTCTCAATTTGACGGCTGGATAACCGACTTGGACTTTCTGTGGGCCTGGGCCGAGAAAGAAGGCGAAGAAGACGTGCAAGGAATGATGGGCTAGAAGCGGCAAAACGAGGGAATGACGCATAACGAAGATGCATATTGTCAATACGCAACAAATGTAATTTTCGCGGGCAAACGAAAACACTTAATACACACTTTATACTTCGTTCCACAATACAATGGAAAGAGACAAAACCCCGTCGCATTTTTCCTATTTTAGGAATTACGGTAAGTGCGATCTAAAACCACTATATCGACCAAAACCCTTTTAATGTGATGGTTCTAGACCGCTTTCTAGGAAGCGTCCAGAACTCCTACAAGTAATTGTCAACCATACGGCTAAATGGAGCGCAAAAAACTTCCAGTCTGAGGTGAAACAAGAAAAACAGCCAAAAGTCATTACGTTTCTTTTGTTGTCAGCGAATCAACTACTTGGCACAAATTTTATGAATTTAGGAAAGAGGAAAAACGTCGATGCGCCAGGGTAAAATGATATATGGGCTTAATTCTCCAGAGAGAATTCTCTAGAGACAATAAAGGCCAATTAAAATTTGTCTGTGACTTGCACCACTCATGGCATGTTCGCGTTTTTATCTGTGGGTAGCTTACAGATATGTTTCTAGTCCTTAAAGACTCACAAATCCCCAAATTGGACTTTGCTGCAACGGCTAATTTAACCCCGAAACAATTCTTGTAAGAACGTACTGGCGATCGAACCCGGTGAAGTCGAAGAATCCGGCTTCAGCGGCATCTTCGGTGTAAGTTCCGTATTTCACTTGTTTGCTGTACGCCATGAACTTGAGGCGGACTTCATAAGGAATCGAGAATTCGCCCTTTGTCTCCATATCTAAAGAAGATGCCATATTAGCCATGAAGTCACTGAAAACACCCAAACCTCGATAGAACCGGACGGCCGAACGGTAAAGGTTCTCGACGGGGACGCCATGCTCGTGGACGAGTCGGTCGATCTCGGAAATGTTGAGCGCCGTGTCCACGCTGGCTGCGATCGCGATGACTTCGTCGCTCATTCTTCGAACGCAAGTCGCCTGAAATCAACGCGAATTCAAGTGCTGAAAATCCAGCAAACCGCACACGGAAATCGTCCCGAAAATTCGCACGATGTCGCATCTCGTTACACGTCTCAAACGAATCAGACAAGTCTGAATCAGGGCCGTTCGCCGACAAGAGACGGATCGATCTCGGCCCTCGTGAACGTCGTCTAGGAAACTCGACGAAGTCTCAAGGGCACGGGAAAGCCGTCGTGACGTTGCAAATCTGCGAAATCACCGTCTGATTTGGAATCGTCTGGAAGACTGAACACGGGGCGAATCACGGACACGCAAACTGGACCGCTGCCAAGCGCATCCGCACAGGGCGCGCCACGTCGAGACCGACCGCCGGACAGCTGCGATCGCCGAACATAAGCCGAGAGGTGAACACACGGAAACGTTTATAGCGTGGTCAAGAAAACGTTTAATTCCGTTAAATACACTATACATAAAATATTTTTAGGTTTCTTGTGCGTCGTCGATGCCGTGCGCCGTGATGGCAAACATCGCCTCTCCCTCGGCGAGGCACGGCGAGTCGTAAATCTTGCATATTCGTGTTTCACCGCGTCCCTTCCTGAGATACAAACTGAAAAGAGGATTCAAAGGTTTGAAGAGGGTGAAAGCCTTGCCGGGTGGTGGATGCGTGTGCCATAATGTTTCCTCCGATGGGCTTCTTGGGATCGGCCTGGAACGGTCCCGCGTTTCCGTCGACCTGCGCCACGACCTGGTTAGTGATCACCACGGCCACTCCAAACTGGAAAATCAGAATTTCTATTAAGATATTTCAAACAGGTTCCTCACCTCATCTGCCAATCGCAAAAGCTGCCGCATGAATTTCCTAGCAGCATCTGGCGGGCGGCGAGCTCTCCACGGCCTGAGTAGTCCGTTCTTAGCAGCGCCATGGCACTATCGACGATCAGAAGGGCGTACCGCGACTCTGACATAATCGCGGAGGCCTGTACGAGGAGCTGCATCTGATGGTCGCTGTTGTAGCAGCGAGCATAAGCGACGTTGTCCAAGACGTCCTGTCCCGATAGCTTGTACCTGAATAACAGCGATGATTTTAAGTTTCGAAGATGTGGTTCTCACCGTTCCGCTACAGCCAGCAAGCGTTCCGGTCGGAAGGTGCCCTCTGTGTCGATCCAGAGGCACTTACCTTCGCCGCTCCCATGTCAACCGGCAGCTGGCACATAACCGCAAGAGTGTGGCACAGCTGGCTCTTTCCAGTTCGGAATTCTCCGAAAATCTGAAACCTGCCAATGAAACAAACGAGATGGTCGTAGAACTGACCTCCGTAATGGATCCAGTTTCTATTCCTCCTCCGAGCAGGCGATTCAGCTCACGCGATCCGGTTTCGATCTGGACGATTTCGGCCCTCTTCACGTGGACCTCGCTGGCCGTGGTGAATCCCATCGGCACCAGCTTCGTGGCCTCCATCTACAGCACATATTCGCATAAGGTGTTCAAAAGTATGCGAACTCACAAAGATTTTCTCCGCTTTCTGCTCGCTGATGCCTTTGACGGCCAGCAGTTCCTTGCGGGGAGCGTAGGCGATGGCTTCGATTGTGTGAAATCCGGCTTCCTTAAGCTTCCTGATGTCCGACGAGTGGATCCCGGCGACTTCGAGCTTCTCGATGACGTTGAAAGTGTTGCCGTCCTCTTCCTTCTCACCCTCGAGGATCGACGCGACGTCTGCTTGCATCTCCTCTTCTTGCACCTGGACCACCTTTCGGGTTCTTTGAGCAGCCATTCTGAAGCGAAATCGAAGTTCACGATAAGTGTCACACGAACTCGAGGGCGAAAAGATAACGCGAATCCCCTCTATTAAATAAAGGAGAACGATCTAGATATGTGGGTGTCTAGGTGTGTTCGTCCGTCACGAAATTTTCAGACGTGAGTTGCCTGATTGAGCGGGCGCGGTTACGGTAGCGGCCCATTTGCGTTTTTGCCCTCGCTTTGATTTTGGTGGTAATATAGCGCGCCGTGTACAGTCTTTTTATGTCAGTTGCGACAGTATGCCCGGCGCGCGGGGGAGCTCGATTAGGGTTTTCGCGGGAAGACCGAGCGAGCGTCGCGGGTTTGTGATGCGGTATTTTTCGTCGGCGGTTTCCGCGACTTGTGGTGATTTCGACGCGATGAGTCCGCCAAGTACCCCTGTTCGGAGGCCTGAAAAGGTTCCGCTTCGAGAATGGACGAACTGGATGGCGATTTCGTAGGTTTTCTTGAGCTTCTCAACGGCTTCGGTTTGTGTTGGGCCGCCCACTTTCGCTGAGACGGGACGACAAATGGCGGAAGACGCCGTAGAAATGGGCGTGAAAGGTGACCCCGACGCTCGTCCAACCCGTTTACATTAGATTTCGACACGACGAACACTGGGGGACGCCGTTACCAATTTTTTGTGGAATCGCTTTTTCAGGCCTCCGAACAGGGGTGCTTGGCGGACTCATCGCGTCGAAATTACCAGGGTTGCTGGAGGTAAAAAGCAAATTGCATTGTGCAAATTCATCTAGCCGAAGTGATTCGGCTATCTTTATTAAATAAAGGAGAACGATCAATCGATTATGCGCAAAATTTAGAACCGAATAATATGTAATTTGCAGTATTTCGAAAAAATTTATGAAACTGCGAAATCGGTGCGCTTATGCCTTTTTGGAGGCGCGGAGCGCCGACTTGAAGTATATTTTAAAACAGAAACCTCGCGCAATAGCGCACACAGCCCTGTTGATTAGCAATAACGAACGAGCACTAAAGCTACATAAGAATCTCTTCTGACATCATCTGAAGGCGAAATCGAAATTTCTTAAGCAATTTCCAGAACCAGGAGCAATGCTAAGAGCGTGAGATTCGCGTTCACTAGAGGAGCCACGGCAAATGACGAAATTCGCGTTCGCGCAAAAATATTCAAATCGCTTTCGCTGCGGGACCATTAACGTCTTAGACGGGTGCGTCCATTTTTGTCGGACATCTAGTCCGATTTAGTCCAGGAAAATCGCTGCGGGAGCCTTGGATTAAATTTTGTCGGACGCGCGGCGGATTTAGTCCAGTAAACGTCGTACTTTCGCTAGTTCGGTGTGGACTAAATTACGAATTCGGCGCTCTGGATTTAGTCCATGAAATGCCACGGTTTGTCGAGTTTGCAGAAGCTTTGGAGCGGACTAAATAGCGGCAAATCATGAGGTTTAATGCACAAAAAAGTAATGTTGATTTTGAAGACAACTGCCACTGCCCAAATCTCTAGACTACTCATCCATCTGCCAGATGTCCTCATGTTTTACAGTGACCCTGCTTAACCATCTCCGTACAGGTTCAGCCAAGTGTAACGGGGATTCTTCTTGCCTTCATAGCTGATAAGCCTCACAAGAAGTGACGAAGTCTTACAGCAGTCGCTTTTATGGCTAATCATCTAATCCGAGCTCATTTCAACTAGAGCTGACTGAAGTCCTTGCAAACAGGTGCGTCCCTCTGAGCGAAGTTATCGCTAATCTTCTTGGATTGC
The DNA here is from genome assembly GCA_000757645.3 of Steinernema carpocapsae. NCBI lineage: Eukaryota > Metazoa > Nematoda > Chromadorea > Rhabditida > Steinernematidae > Steinernema > Steinernema carpocapsae. The sequence goes on from AZBU02000003.1 coordinate 716,750, forward strand.
GTCTTTGTTATCGCTGAGTTTTATGGCTTCCGGAGCAACCCTGAAGTCCACTAAACTCAAAATAGCGATTCGGGAACCGAGAGCGCTATCGCACCAGTTCCAAAAGTCCGAGCACGGACTAAATCGCGCTCCAAGGCCTCTCCAAACTCGAGAAAGCGTGGCATTTCATGGACTCGGCGCGCCAAATTCGAAATTTAGTCCACACCGAACTAGCGAAAGTACGACGTTTACTGGACTAAATCCGCCGCGCGTCCGACAAAATTTAGTCCGAGGCTCCCGCAGCGATTTTCCTGGACTAAATCTGGACTAAAGATCCGACAAAAATGTCAACACCTCTTAGACGTTCGAATCACTGTTGAGCAGTGATGTCTGAAGGCGGTGATGGACCACGTGGTACGGATTTTGGACGAGTTTCCAAATCAGACACGACGTTCGAAAGTACCGTAACGTAGCCTGTCTGAAAGGAACAGAGACGATTAGTTGGGGTGGCGAAGACTTTGAGGATCTTTTCAGACGCACAAAGTCCCTGAAAACGAGATGAAAATATGGTCGGGAGCCATGAAAACACTTGGCGACGGTCTAGAAAGGGAAACTGACAAAGACGGCGTTCGAGGCGACTTTCGATGGATAGCGAGAGGTCATCCTAGCAATGAGGAGGCGATGGCTTCTCATCTGAATTGTCAAGTGTTCAGTCTAGACAAAGCTGGTGATCGCGGAGTGTTGGGATACATACAGAGTGTCCTGATGTGAGATTCTAGATATGTGCTTTAGGTATACTTACAACTAGCCGAATCGCCGACTACGTCGGCTCTTCGCCTAGGGTGGCCTTTGGCCACCGTCGTTTTGGCCATTCTTCTCTTTTAAATCTTCAAATACAGCCCAAAAACTTCCCTGTAGCCATCTCACTTTCCTGTAATCATCTCACCTCACGAAATCCCGTAGACATAAAACCCATTCTCAGACACTCGCGTCCACGAAGCCTGTCATTTCCAACAGAACCATAAACATCGGACCGGTCGGTCAAACCTCTCGTCAATTCATTTTTCCTGTGGGAATTTTTCATCCTCCTGTCGATTACCCACTTCTCACCTTTCCCTCCTCCTAAAAACTCACTCACAACTCTCCAACCACAACATCTCCTGTACTTTCTTCGCTCCCCTGTGGATCCATCCTAACCTCACCTTCCAACCATCTCCACCAACCACCCCACTCAACTGTTTCTCCTGTGGGTCACTCATGATCTCCTGTCCTGGATTCTTTCTGTCCTCCTCTGGACCACCCAATTGACCCCTCACTCTCAATCTTCCTTACAACGACTCTTGCGCCTCCCTGCGGATTTTATGATCAGTCCTAGATAGTTTGGGGAAATTGTGGGAATCTTTTGAGATGGTTTGAAATGGAGAGTTGTGAGAAGGGTGAGATGAGAGGTTAGGACTGACGATAAGCTCCACAGAGAAGGAGTCCACAGGAAAAGTGAAAATGAGGCAACTGTAAATGAGAGTTCAGTTGGCTGATCTACAGGGAAGATACAGAAAGAATCCAGGGAAAAGGTGGAGGTGACAGGAGATCATGAGTGACCCACAGGAGAGACAGGTGTGTTGATATGAGATGGTTAGAATGGGTGGCGGTGTGAGATCTTTAGAAGGTCCGGTTAGGATGGCTTACAGGAGATGTTGTGCAGAGAAGGAGTCCACAGGAAAAGTGAAAATGAGGTAACTGTAAATGAGAGTTCAGTTGGCTGATCTACAGGGAAGATACAGAAAGAATCCAGGGAAAAGGTGGAGGTGACAGGAGATCATGGAGGTTGGTGTGAGATCTTTAGAAGGTCCGGTTAGGATGGCTCTACAGGAGATGTTGTGGTTACTCTTACCTTTCCTCATGGCGCCTCTCCTGTGGATCTTATCCTCAGTCCTAACCTCTAATCATATTTCCTCTTACACTCATTCAACCCAACTCAGAACCCGTGTGGAATGTGTCTTGACAGTTGCAACCCTTAAACGTTTATAATCGTTAGAGTAAATAGCTAATATCAAAAACCGTCAGTTCTAGTTCTAAGTTCTACGGTCTTTCAACCCATCCACAACAAGTCTCTATCCGGGCCTCTATCACCCACCAACGTTTAATCTCGTGATACGCAGGCAAGCTTTACATAAGTATAAGAATGGTATCGTCTATTTCACTCATAATCGCCTACGATGGCTCCTTTTTTGGTAACTTTCGGTTTCTTGGTCTCCGTTCAGCTCGGCTCGTCAGCTCCAAACCCCTCGACGTCCTTTTCAACCGAAGGCGTTCCACCACCGACTAACGGAGCTTCTCTGCCGCCTGAAGCCCGAGATCTATCTGCTCACCAATTTTCAGCTCAATTTGAAATTCACACATAGGAATGTTCCCCTGTCAGTGGTCTGCGATCAAAAGAACTTCGACCCTGCTCCTAACAGTGCAAAACTGTGATCAATTCTTAATTTATCTTGAATTCAGTGTTGATGCACTACGTTCGAGCCGACAACGGAAGCAACATTCATGGCAGTGTCAATACACGAAATACGGTAGAGTAGCTACTTTCGGAGGCGGACACTTGGAGTCACGGTTGCTTTAGAGTGCTGCCCTCCCTGCACCCGTGGTAAGACATGTGTCATCACTCCTCAATATGGTGCTCGCGAACCGTGTCCTCCTCCGACTGCTTATTGTCAGTGATTACGGGATACGGTACCTCCTTTTCTGCGTGGTCTCATTGACCTCAAAGACGTTTCCGATCTGGTTGTTAAAGCTAACAAATGATTCATTTCTTTATGACCAGTGGCGGTTTCCATGTTACCCAAACGTATTAAAAAAAATTTGTTGTTAGATTTATTTGACTCCAATGATTTCGTGACTGTTTTCGAATAGTGCTCATTGGTAAAAAGCTAAATAAAAAATGAATCTTCAATGTCAGGGACTCCCACTCTAATCCAAAAACAAATACTATGAGTTTGCCGATATCACTCCAAAAACGGCCTCAAATCTTGTTCGGACCCTTCTGTTTGCACAATTCATCACTTCGACATCCGTACACAGCTTTGAAGGTCTTCTTCTCGCTTTTCTCCGTCACTCCTTTCGATGATCGTCCTGCCAGTCTCCGTAGTCATCGCCTTCTCCGAATTCGTCTTGGGTTACAGTACTAACGGCGATATTTGCGAGGTTAGATTAGAGATCTCCTTCGGCGCTTACAGTTTCTATTTCAGAGTGCTCTGTATTGCATTAAGGAATACCTCTTGGAACTCAACTATGCAACTCCGCCTTATCCCAGCTACGGTGCGATAGTTGGCCTGAAAGCGGGAGTCTTGAGAAACGGAACGCGGGGACTCGAAAAGCTGTGTTCGTAAGCTCACCTTAGCCAATTTTCTCATTTTCATCCGCTTTTTAGAATTCAATTAAAGTTTCAAAACTGCATGGCGAGTGACCAGCAATGTCTTAATGGTACTGCGCACTTCCTCGCCAATCAACTTCAGATCTCGGACGAAGCGGCGCGCGACTACCAAATTTATTTTGCGGAGAACGTTTACGAGTGTGGTACAGGACGCAGAGGTAGCGTGTACAACTGTTTCAATCCTTAGCGTTAACTTTTAGACCTCTTGGACAATCTTCAATGCTTCAGAGACCATCAGAACGAATCAGTCGGGATCATGACGAAGTGCCGGAGATTGTCGCTCCCTTTAAGATACGATCCATCTCGAAGATGTAAACGAGCCGTGAATCTAACGACGTGTTTACGAGATGGATTCCGAGCCGTTTGTAGAGTCGGAGCCGGAGAATTCATGTGTAACGAGGAGAAAGTGGCTCTGCGGAGTTCGGGCTACGCCGACTGTGAGCCGCAGCTGAAGCAGATCGAGTGTGGAGCGGTGAGCATCGGAACGCTTAGTCTTGCAGTAACCTTGTTTTCCTTCATTTTGGTGTCAGTTTAATTACATTGACTGTACTTTTAAAGAAACTGGTTTTCACAAATTTTGTCAAGATATCCGTCCAGCAGTAAGACACCTCCAGCGATCCCGTGATCTATCTACGTTCCCTACATTTCATCAACCAAAATACACATTGTAAGCCAACGTCGTTCAGGCCTCGTTTCGCAACATCGCCCCACTTCTTCCCTCGACCGCGCGATCGTCCGACGTCCTGTTGTTGGGCTCCAGCTGTTGACTCATCTTCCTCTCTTCTGTTAGGCTGTTTTTATAACTCCCACGCGTCACTTTTCCACTCAACGTTGGTTATTTCTGCTACGTGTACACTCTCTCGAAGACTCGTTCATGCCGTTTCCTAAGCTCAAAGGTTAAGGTTTTACGTTCTCTTGGGACCCCGCGAATGTCAAAATCCGGTCGATTTCTCAGTTCATCGTCAAGTGTGTTGTAACACACAAGTTGTGGTCCTTCCGTCAACAGTTCCTCTTCTTGATAACGATCTCAAGGTCGCTTCTTCGTTGTGTCGCGTGCAAATAACGTTCGACTCTCAGCGGCAATCCATTGCAGTCGTCCTTTAATCCTTCGTTCCTGCAAAACACAATTCGCCCTCGTTTGCCGCCATCAACAAACGCAACATCGTCATGGAGGCGGCGGCCACACGCTGCGAAATTTCGAATCTCGAAAGTTCTGGAAGCGCGCGAGCGGGTGGCGCGATTTTGCAAAAATCAGGGGAGCGCGAGGCCGTCTGCAAATCAGACGTTTGAATTCCAGACGTCGCTTCCGTTCGCAGTCGGAGCTGTCGAGCTGTTTGCATTTTTTGTGTAAAATTTCGGATGGTCGGAACTGCCGCGCCGCCTTTTGCGACCTTAGCGATGCCTCGTTGTTGACGCTCTCCGCTGTGTGTAATGCACCCTTTGCACAGACTGCTAACGTGGTTGTGCGAACGCTGCTGCTATCTTCATTCAAATATTCTAATTAATGCTAATTGTATTCGAAAACAGGACCAGTTGTGCGCTTCCTTTCTCGTTTTTGTGTTCTTTCGCCGCCAAAATTCTGGTCGCAGGGTTTTCTTTCTCGGCTGCAGCGGTTCGTGGCGCTACGTTGGCTCCGCCTCAGCGTTTAGACTTTGAAGATTTTTCGCCATAGTCGCCGTAGCTCTTCGTTTGCTCATTGCGCGTCCTCGGTTGCCACATCTCGTGCACGTTTATTTGAAGTTGGGACGGCTATTTGATTCACTCTGTAGTTCCAAAAAATCAATCCTGTCGTTCCGTTGCAGAAACAAACAACCATGGAAGTTTTCCTCGGCAAGTGGAACTTCGTGTCCTCGGACAACTTCGACGCGTACCTGAAGCATGTGGGCGTTGGAATGGTGACCCGCAAGATCGCCTCCGCCCTGAAGCCCGAGCTCAAGTTCGAGCAAGATGGGGACAAGTGGGTCATGACGTCCACGAGCACCTTCAAGGCATGTTCTTTTCACTGCTTCCATATAATGTGCATCGTTTAGGTGATAGAGACCAAGATCACCCTGGGCGCGGAAGAATCGGAGCACACTGCTGATGGACGACACATGAAGGTGAGCATTTGATCTACATCCTCTTTAAGAATTCTAAATTGATTCGATGCTCGGTCGATATAGTGGGGATTGCATTTGCAAATCATGGCGTGTATACTCCGGGGATGATGCTCTATTGTGCGTTGTTTTGGCGGTGCCAATCAATCAATCAATGCAGCACGCACACTTTTAAAGAGCTGATCTATTTGTTTTCATCTTTCAGACCACCTTCACGCTTGAGGATGGAAAACTTGTCCAAGTGCAGAAGGCCACCGTCAAGGACGGCAAGAACTCGCGCATCACCCGCTACATCGACGAAAACGGACACCTCATCATTGTAAGTTTCTTGCTCTTCCTACTCATTCTTTGTGTTGTAGTTGATGGAAAGCGATGGCGTTTCCGCCAAGCGCGTATACGAGAAGGCCCAGGCATAGGACGACAACTCGCCGGTTCCCTTTAAGTTGCATATCTTAACCTTAAATTTAATTATGTATTCATTGTAACGAATAAATTTTTACAAACGATATGCCCGCTTCCTGAGTAGGTATTCACACTTCAACTGGCTGCACGTAGTTGATGTAGGAGCTGCTTTCGGTGCTGTGGAGCGTCGGCGTCCTTTCCATGACGAGAACGGCGAGGAGGATTGAGCAAAGCGCGACTGTGAAGAGAAGTACAGTCAGAATGATGAGGTCTTCGTTTAAGTTCGGGTCTTCGATATCCGTTTCGAGTTCTGGTTGGACGCAGAAGACAGTATTGTTGTTCGTGGCAATGTATGGGCAGAATTGCGGTGGACAAACCAACGGCTGAAATGTAGAATTTGAAAATCGGGGCCAGTAAACGATTTCTAACCTGAAGAAGAGGCCTCCAGTGGCTCGGTCTCTCGGAGGGACGCTGGAAGAGCGAATTCCAGATTTCGAGATGAAGGAGCGAGTGTCCACGGGCGCTGAAGTGGACGCAGTCCGATCCGAGAGGCGAAATGTCGAGCCTGCAAAAAAACGGATGAATCAAGAGCATGGCAGCTGTAACGTGCGTGTAGTTATTGGGTAGAAGGAGTGATCTGCGCATGAAGGGGAGGACTTGGACGTTGAAGGTCGAGTAGCGGTAACGGAATGCCACAATTTCTTCGAGCTAAAATAATTGCGTTTAGGAGATAAACGTTTAATTACTTAAACAAAACTTTCAAATCGCTTAAATAACGAATACCAGAACGGTGGAGCGGCGCACCACTTAGGAAGTTCAGGTCTGCCGACCAGGTTCAATGTCACCCTTTTCCGAAGCTTAAACGTCTTAAATGCGACATACCGTATCCCAAGAGTTGACCAAATTGTCCTCGTGAAGGTTCCACTTCGATAGCAGTTCCTCGCACGCTTCGAATCCGAAACTTGCCTGCTGCCAGATCTTCGTCTCTGACACTCGAATCACAGCCACAAGCGTCCTGTGTGGGATAGCCGCAAAAAGCTCTCCGAGAGCCTCGAGGACTGCGGTGGTCATTGCCTCAAGAGATCGGAGTTCGCTGTCGAAGGGGCTCGGCGCGATTACGATCAGTTTCCAGCGCTCTTTCCAGTTCCAAAGAGATTTCACGGCTGAAACTACGCGGCGCGTTTGGCTGATCATGTTCGTCGCGCGTTCTGACGCGATTACGGTAAGCGAAGGATTAAAGACGCCGAGGAACTTGTCCAGAGTCGCAAATCGATTTGTGGCGAAGGAGCGCACGCAGGACTCGGCGACATCTGAAATCCGAGGGTTACTAGCTTCTCCCGATTATTCATTCAATTGTTACCGTGCGTGAGAAACCCGCGAATTTCCGACTTGTTTCCGCCCTTTCCGCGCACCCAGTGATTCAGAATCGACGCGCTTGGATCATCACAGAAGACGCCGAGATGTCCGATCTCGGAGAAAACTTCGATGTCACTTGGAGCGAGGTTGTCGGCTGAAGCAAACGGATTCAGCTCGAATTTCTCGCATTTCTGGAGGTTTGCGAGAAGCCGACCATCGATGGGAAACTCCAAATTCGCGGTCGCTGTTTGTTTATTCTAAATTGTCAGGTGGTGACACTCGCAAATGCGACTAGGAACGCGTTTAAGCTTCCGGCCGCAAGGCAAACATGGAAACTGGGTGAGCAGTGCACAAAGTCGTCAAATTGGTTATGGTTGTTCCAAAAGCCAGACTACCAAAATGTAGCCATATACTGTTTAGTTGAGATTTAACAAGAGAAAAATTTATGACAAACAAACAATTTCTACCACCAAAAAAGGATGTAAATAACTTCGCAGACGGAAGCAAAGGATGATCCATGTCGGTGCAATTAATTTTCCTCATATTTAAAGCAGACATGAATGCTCTCGTGGAGTCTCAAACGCTGTCTAAGAGCGCGAAAATTGCTATGCTGTTTTTTACGTCTAAATTCAAGTCAAGGCTAAGAGGGTCGGTGATTACGGCAACCCTCACTGCCTATATGTGTCACTCACGTTCCCATGTTCCTGTCTGGGTTAACGCCTCACACAGCCGTCGTGGTACCCTCCAATGGCCAATGATTCCATTCTTTCCTCTTTAGGACTCACCAATTCCTGGAGATATTCGATCCAGCGGTCCGCGAACCACTCAGTTTCCGCGACGACGCCTACGGCGGCGACGAGGACGGCAATCGACGACCACAAAGCGCGACAAATCGGAGCTGATCGCATTCAGAATACAGCGGCGTAACTGTCAAGTGGTCGCGCCCGGCTCAATGGGACGACGACAAAACGAACGCGGCGCAATTACCTCTGCGCGGAGCTGGTTTCCGGTGAACTTTCGTTTTGGAATGGCGCCTGTTTGGGAAAGAGGCAACGGAAAAGGGAAGCCGCTGCCCTCCCCTTGTTTGCCCTTCGAGGCACTTTTGAATCTCCGAAAGTCTCTTTGGCGAATGTTGCCTATTGATTAGCAGTTCCTAAGGTCACCGATAAAAGCGGAAAAATGTATTCAAATATTTTTAAGAACCTTTGTCTTCGAACTCTTGTTTGATCCGTAGAAAGGTGCAAAAAGGTTCAACTTTTTAGAAACTTTTATGGAATTATAATTCGCTTTTTTCTTTCTGACAAATAACAGTAAATTTACAAAACAAAAACAATGAATTTAGTAACCTGGAGCAGTACGAGGCACAGGGCAGTGGTCACAACCGCCCGAAAATCCCGATTCGCCGTCCGCTCCGCGTTTGCCTCCATCGCCGGGTTTCCCGGCAACTCCGTCTTTTCCTTTGTCGCCTGCTGGGCCTGGATGGCGCAACATTATACAGCAATTAAACTTGCAAAACTTACCTGGAGATCCCTGCACACCAGGCTTTCCTGGAATTCCCTGTTGCCCTTCCAGTCCGAGCGGTCCTTGCTGACCTTGAGAACCCGGCGGTCCAGGAGGACCTTCGAACGTTTCCGTAGTCTTTCCAGGTTGTCCGGGACTTCCTTTGCGTCCAGGCAACCCTGGTTCTCCTAAATTTGACATGTTATCTCAATATTGACCAAATGATAATACCGGGAGGTCCGACAATTCCGGGTTTTCCCGAAGGCCCCTTGGCTCCGCTTCCATGGGCTCCGGGAGAACCTGCCTTTCCAGGAGTTCCCTTGGGTCCAGCTTTCCCTGGCGGCCCAGGAGGTCCGCCTGGACATTCGTTCTGGCAAGGTTCCTAAATAGTCCAAAGCTTATGGACCAAGATCAAGTTAATCTTACCGCCTGCTTCTTTCTGGTCTTCGCTGGTTCAATCGAAATCGCCGAATTTCCGTCTTCTCCGGACGACCCGTCAAAACCATTTTTTCCGTCAGTTCCAGGAGGTCCGGGAGGTCCTGGAGGAGAAACGCCACAACCGCAGCAGCCCGGAGTGACCGAGGACTCCTTTAACGTGCCTCCGTCCACAGGCGAGTCGTATCCTGCTTGGCGTCGACTTCTTAACCCGTACTTCCTCATTACCTGAACAAAATCTTATCAGAGATCTTAAGTGACATTTTACTTGAGTCCTTGACACTTCCCTCAAGAGATTTACACTCCTCAGTTTGCAGAAGTCGACCTCGTTCTGCATCATGGAGTGCATCTTCTGGATGTGGCTGTAGAGCATCGGGACGGAAACGATGGCCAGGAGGGTCGCCATCGTGGACACGGCGACCCCGAAGAAGACGATCCTCCGCAAGTGGTCGGCTTCAACGGCGTGGTCGCCGGGTGGACACATCAACGTCTTGTCGACGGTCATCTGAATGAACACAATCAGGTGCACACCTATCGAGAGAACACGGAAAGTTCTTTTATATCAAGCGTCAGAACCCATAACAGATTAATCACAAATTGTATGCGTTTTTGTAACGGAAGCCATTTAAAATCACCGCCTTCGCGGGTATTTTCCAAATGGGATCTCGCGCAGTACTTCCAACCGTTAACAGCAGCCTTCGATCAGGGGTAATCCGACTCTGTCGCCCCCGTTGGATCTTCCTCCCGGGATCGCCTTAAGTAGCGAGTGGGACTCCGCCTTCGGAACTCCAGCGAACCTCCTCCCGCCGATCTTACGCGTGCCATTAATTTTTACCGACGAACTCAACGCGCGGCTTCTTGTGGGCGAGGGAGAGCCGAGAATGGTTCAGAATTCGGATAGCCTGGTGTTCGATCTACACCTGCGGAGGCCACTTTGAGCGAAAGTGGATTCGGCAAGGAAATTGCGATCTGCGCGGAGACGATTTGGGGTTGAAGTGTCAAAAAGGAAAAAAGAAACATCGCAACTGTCCGAGTGAAGGATCTGCAAAAAAAGAAAACCGGAGACGAAGCAACACGGACTGAAATTCCTCAAAATCCTCTAATCTGGTCATACGTTGCAGACGGTTTTCTACCGTTTGTCATCTAATAGGAAATTTCGCTGACTGTCTAGACTTCTTGAAAACGGTGGTATGCCCGTATGCTAACCTCCAGTCGACAAATTTCTGCCGTTGGCTTCCATTTCCATGTTTACGCTAAGATCCTGCCAAGGTATACCTGAAGGCAAGGCCATTCAGATCGCTTCAAATCAGTTCGTTGATTTCCGACAGCTGTTTCGGTTCCAAGCAGTAAGCGGACAGGTTCGTCAATTTGTGCAATTTTCCTCTCTGTAGTACCACATTGAGTTAAAATTAATTCGACAAGGCATTATTTAAACGTGCGAAGGTTTGAGGCGCTTGAAGATCGTAAGGAGAAAAAGTGCAGCAGAGGTGCATTTGACAATTAAACGATTTATTACGTCTTTAAGCACAAAATAGGAATGTTGCTTTCGCTCCGTGAACATCCAAACGCCATTTCTAGATTACGCGTTAAGGCCAATGAAGGATTGGGTTGAAGTACCTGAAAGAGTCGTTAGGTTACGGTAGTTCGTTTTAATCGCAAACGCAAAAAAATGTAATTTTGGAAAGCCTGTTTTGCAAAGGTAATCTGGTTCACATGCACGGCAATTTGCGCGTTTTTAGAGAACAATTTATGATGACGGAAGAGAGGCGAGTGGGAGGGAGTGACAATGCCTTAACTGGCGGTCTGAGTCGTTTAGGCTGCTTACCCTTGAAAGCACTTCGGTAAAAGAAGAATTGAGTTCAAGGCGACCATCTTCACGGAACTGTACCGAGTGGTTCTTAGTCGACAGTCTTCCCCGGCCAAAGAAATCTAAGATTTCAAATTCATTTTTATGTCATAAAACCAAAAGGAATTTGCAGCACCGTGACCTAAAGTACAGAAGCATGCTCCTCCAGCTTTTCAACATCGGAAAACCAGAATATCGGCTGAAGGTACAAGGCCGTCTTGGCTCACTTCAGCTGATCTTTGAATGGAACAAATCCAAAACGGCCCTTCCAGTACAAACTCACGTGCTTCGTAAGCAGGTTCGTGATGTTCTGACCCATAAAATTTGCTTTCACATGGTACGGGTTCCACTGACATTGACTACAGTATCCCCCTATTAGCTGAACACTTGCTTCGGCTCTGATCCGTGGGCTGATCCTCACACGAAACGTCGATCCCTTCCTCTACATCTGCTCAAAGCCAGAATCTTGACTTCTAAATCGTTGCCGACATAAGCTTGAAGAAGAAGAACAGAATCGACGTTCCATGCCCCGATTACATTATTCACGGAAGCTTTTTTCGACCAAAGAAGGGACCAGTAAACAGTTTCAAATATCGCGAACAGAACAAACAATACAACAATTTCCGTGTTCGGTGCCTGGATACCATCGATGGAAAAAAGTGAGCGCTGAGGAATCGATAAATTCATGCGTAAATTTTCTTCGGCTGCCATCCGTCCCTTATCTCGCGACTTTTTTTGCTATTTTGCAGGATGCAAAGCAAACAAATCGATGAAAATGTGAATTGTACATACCCGACACGAGTGATGATCACAAAGGCAAAAATGGGAAAATAACAACTAGAGGAAGCGGGAAGTCCAGCGGGCCTTAGTTGTCCGGCGTGACTCGTAGAGGACAACGAGAAATCCTCCGTCAGGGTAGAAGAACTCATGAGTCTCGAGCGTAGCCCTGTGGGAGGCATCATCCGAGAATCTAAACAATTTTGGTTACAGAAAAGCAAGAAGGAAGCAGAGTTACATTGTAAGAGGTTCCTCTGGGCTCGCTCGGCTTGGATATAGCTTCCGGCGTAGAAGAAGAAGGTGATGACGAAGAGGAACACCGACACGAAGATCAGCATCGTCGCATCGTGGCGACGGTCGAAAGGTTTTAGATCGTCGCTGCACTGCCACACGTTGTGCCAGATCGTTATGGTGTCGTTCATCTAAAAGCTCACTTTGAGCTCACCTTCATTTCGCTAATTTACCGTGGTTTCCACGTCCAGACAAAAGTCGATTTCTGGAGCGGTGTAAATCTCCCAATAGAACTTGAAGAGCTCGTTGAAGTGGTCCATGCAGTTGGTGCAGATCTCCGAGGTGTTGCTGGAGTATGAAGTCACGTTGGAGACGCAGTTACGCCACTGGAACAGGTTCAGCTGGAAGGTCATCGTGGAATCCTCGTAGTCGAATGTGTTGTTGCCGCTTTCGTGGTCCCAGTGGATGTGAAGACACGCTAAAAGACCCGATTTAAGCCACAAAGACACGTTGCATCCTAACAGTCACATCGCGACTGCTCCCAAATCTTGTGAGTGATCGTGTTGGAGACATCCGCGTTGTAGGAGAGAAGATAGCTGCTGTAGATGACCTGCGAGCAGGGCGTTCCGTCCAGAGACGTCTCGTTTTTCTAAAGCATTTCATTAAACGTCTGAAAAATGCAAAATTTATCCCAGATGTTTGAAATGAGCTTCTCTAGACTGTTGCAACAGCCGAAGAATTCATTTCTTCCTCGATAGCGCTCTGGGCATCAACAAAAGGCATATTCCAGACGTCTGGGACCCTTCGAACAGGTCTAAACTCACTTCCAACTTCGTCTCGTACTCCGTCTGCTTGAATTGCATGTATTCTTCGATGCAGTTCGTACAAACCTTCGGCGGCGACGAGAAGTTCGAGGCGCATTGGATCATCTTCGCTTGAGATTTTGCCAGCCTCTGAAACAGATCCGCGTTTATTCAGGCAAGTGCAAAAAAGACCGAACAGCGAACTTCACTACCACACAAACTGACCTTGACAAACGTTTGACAGGGCGCATCGAGGTCCCAAGCTTCTCCATAAGCTTCGACTAGCGCTTCTCCGGCTAGGAAGAAGACGAAAACGGCTCCCAGAAGCGCGCGCTTCATCATATCGCGTCACATCGACGTTTGATCGCCGGCCTCGCCCGAGAAGGCGAGCGAGAGGCGGCGGCGACCACACGCACACGCGCCGCCGCTCAAACGTTGTCCGCCCGTCCGCCGATCGGTTCGGGGTCACTTCCCAAATGTCGCGGCGCACTTCCCAAATTTGGCTGCGAAAAAGGCGGTTTTTGTGTTATTTTAGTTGTTTTCGTGCCCGTTTTCGGGTTTTTCAACGTGAGATGGCTAATAGGCTTGGAGCTAATCAGAGGTTTTATAGAGATTTTATTAAAGTTTAGATGTTATTTATTAACAAAGGAAGGAAAGACAGGAACAGAAAACAGGCAGAACATATGTACACTTCACTGGCGGTGGAAGTTCTGGAGCCTCCGCGCCAAGTCGCGCCTCACAAGTCAGTCCTGGAATCTCCTCTTCGGAGACGAAGGTGAGGCTTCCTTCGGCTTGCAGGAGCGCCCACTGGGAGAGGTAGACCCCGCAGTCCGACGTGTTCGTCTGCTGCGTCCCCATGTTCTAGACAACAAGAAATCTTTGAAGAAGAAGGAATTACTAAAACGAACCGGTGCAGAGTAGCTCCACGGAACTCCACGAAATTCTTCCTCGCGCTCGGGATCAACCTCTCGGAGGACAGCCTCAATCCCCGTTCGCCTTCGATGGAATCGCGGAAGAATCTTGGAAACGCCTAGGACTCTCGGGTGCAATGAACCTTCTAGAACCGCCGGAATCTGAAATCTGGAGCAAGGAGATTCCGTTCTTCATTCTGGAAAAGATCACGGGATTCTTGCCGTTCGAGGATGCGCTTCATGCACGACTTGTTTGCTCCTCGTGGAACGACGCAGTTAAAAATACTATTCCGCCGTTCTTGGTAGATTTGGAGATGTTTCTCGATGATTTGAGGTGCGTATTTCTTTGTTTTACCTGAATTATTGAATTTTTCCGATTTCAGGCATTTCACGAACGAAGAAAGGAAAAACCTGCCGAAGAAGCGGTTCTCTTATTTTTGCCGCCTCAACGTCGACTATCTTTTCACCAAAGAACAAGGCCTCGTTTCGTCCTACTTAGGATGTAAGTGGCCGAGCTACGTCCGAGTTCGGGGCATCGATCTCGACCTGAGCAGCTCTAGGGTCTTGGAAAAGCTGGTGGAAAGCAAGGCATTTAACGAAATGGTCCAGTGGCTCTCTTACTTAAGAGCCAGGGGACATTTGGAATCATTGTATTCGTTAACCCTCTCTTCAATGGACGCTTCGGAGGTCACTTAGGTTTTTGGACTTTGTTAATGAGCTGTTTCAGATTTCCACCACGGATTTTTCAATCTTTCTTCGTCTTTTTGAAGAAGTGTCCGTTTTCAACCTTCACGACGTATTAGGACTCAACTCGGAGTGCATTTGGCCGTTTCTCAGCAGGGTGATAAAGAGCGCCAGATGTGAAGTGGGTTTTCTGCTTTTCAAAGAATCGATTTTCATGTTTTTATTTAGAGAGTTGATTTCATTGGATGCTATATCAGCAACGAACCTGGAGACGATCTCTTCAACCCCCTGGAACACATTATGGACATTCCGCAACGGAGGGTTTCGTTGGACTTTACGGACTCTCCCGCAACGTCCGTGACTACTCAGCACATTATCGACTACGCTAAGGTTAGAATGAAACACTGAACGATTATCTGAATTTGCATGTTTAGAGCTGGGTGGACTCCGAGTTCCCTCTAGTTTTCGAAACTATTCGGCTTCATTATCGGTTTGGCGAGCAGGCACTCGACTTGAGCCAATTCTGCCGCCTACATTGCTCTCTCTGCCGCTGGAACGGAAACTTTGGGGAGCAGTACCACGTCCATTCCTTCACACATCGCAAATACAAGTCGCTCATTATCAACATTGATCAGGACGAGTCTTCAATTCTCCTCGGCTGCTACATGAAAGTTTGCTCCCACAACTTGAACATCCAACACGACGACACGGGTCGTTTCAAGGTAGGACAGGGTGACTTCCACCTATTTGGCTTTAAGTATAAATTTTAGATTTCCTCAGACGGTCGAGTAGCGTTGCACGCGAGGACTGTAAGTCGTCACGACGCGATCTATGCCGATCGACAAGAAACGTTTGCTCGTCGATTCCAACGAAATCGAGCTAGTAGTGGTGAAATGGGACCACGTCGAATCGGAGATTCCGTTTACCCGCAAGGCGATCATAAACGTGGTAAGATTTTACTTAATCACACTGTCGATTAGTCGATCAATGACTTTCCAGGAATTCGAATGGATAGAACTGTGCCCTGGCATGGAGAAACTCTTCCGTTGGGAGTGGTTTGCGAGTCGATCGTACCACATGAGCTCGTTTCCACATCACTTAAATTTCAAATCCTTCTGTATTGAAGTGGAAAATCAGGAATCGGAGAAACTGGTGGAATCTCTTAAACTTTGATATTTGACGGGTTTTAACATGTACTTTATTTTTTTGAGCATATTTAAGAATTAATATTTATATCTAGATATCTCCTTGTGTTCTATAAACTCTTAAAGGACGACGTAGTCCGACGAGTTGCGACTGAAAACCCAGTTTTCCGCATTGCGAAGGCTCTCGTAACAGGAATAGATCGGCGTTTTGCAGCCCATTTGCTTCCAGCTAAGAAAAAAATGAAGCTTTTAGGTGATTTCCTTACCTTGACAAGCACTTTACAACTAGATCGGAGACGATTTTGTTCGGCAGATGAATATCAGTTCGTGGAGAGGTCAAAAAAGCGCCAACCTCGTCGAAGCTCTTCTTGACGGCTTGGATTGATTCTTCGGTGTATAGTTTAATGGGTTCAAATTCTTCGTGCGCGTTCGGCGCCGCCCAGCTGGATCTCGCGTGGTAGAGGTGCGCCTCCTCATGGGAAATCTAAAGACAAAACGGATTGAATTTACATTTTTAAGAACAGGTTGCTTGCCATGATCGGACTGAATGGAGGGAAGTGGCTGTGAACTTGATTAAGGAGAATCCTTGTTCGATCGGCGATAAAGACGTATTTCGTGGGTCCCTTCCACTTGTCCGACTTTAGAGATCGTCGAAGCCACGAGAAATCGGGTTTGCTCCAATCTTGGCCATCAAAGCGGAGTCGGATGTGGGTGAAGACGAAACTTCCCGCGAGAGGATGCTTCTCAAGCTTGTCGTCGAGTAACTCGAGCAGCGTTTGGTTCCTGAAAGCGAGTGAATAGGGGAAATCGTGTATCCAAGAACACACCTTGAAGGAATTAGAAATTCGTCGATGTCGACGAGTGCCGTGAAGCGTGAGGTCGTGCGGAAGACGCAGTCGTTGTGGGCGAGCGAATGGCCGAGTCGGTAGAGCGAGAGGTTGGGGTTGACGTCGGTTGTCGAAGGCAGTTCGTTCCACGGAACTACGGTTACGAGACCCTGAAATGGACGTTTTCGGGTAGGTTGGATGTTGATGACTTACCTTCTGAAAATAAAAACCAAGAACTGATCGAACGGAGACGCTGACGGAGTGGACGTAAACGAAAAAATGGGTGGCGCCTTGAAGTCGCCAGAGTTCGAAGAAGTGCACCAGGAGGGGCCAATTCGAGAACCAGTACAGCGGAGGGACGCAAATTGAGAGGCCGGAGCTCAGGGAACGACTATCCGAAGACAGAACGCTGAGGGAAATGGAGATCGAACGGTTCAAGTGTGGCAAGGAGACCTGGAACATCAAAATTTTTTCCTAAAGAAGCAGATATGAGCACGCGCCAAACCTGGACTCGACCGGAATTTTCGACCAGAAGCGGACGCTTTGCTGAGATGTAGAAAGAATTCCAATCACAGCTTGGCGCCCACTTCCAGGGACAAGATTTTTCGATTGCGACGATTTGTGCCACCTCGGAACCGATTTTGACGGTTGCATCATCAGCGAAACAGCGGCTGAACGCAAGAATCCGGACTTTGGTGAGTTTTCGGAGATCGAGATAAGCTCGGTAGATGATCAGCGAATCATGGGATAACGAGAGATTCCGAGAAAATCCTTCTGCTTTTGGAGGTGGAAGTTCATAAAAAAAGTTGCTGCAGAACATGGTAGGTGAAATCGTTATCTGGAGAAGAAGAGCGACGGAGAAGAATGTAAGGAAGGCGACTGTTACGATTCGTTTTCTGGATATCGATGACCGCATGTCGTCGCAGTGTTCTTGTTCCCTAAACACGGCGAAACATTAAATAGGTAGCTGTTGAAGTAGTTCTTAAATTTAATATCAAAGAAATGTAACCATAATGAAAATGTTTAATCCTAAGTTGCTCCAGGAGGCCAGCCACTATCCCCGCTGTTTGAATGAGGCTGCCGCGAGCCTACACACCCCTCTGCCAGACGCCTTCTGCGCAAAAGCCCGTGGCCATGAATTGAACCCTGCCATGGCCACACAACGGCTATGGCCATGGCGTCTGAATGAAAGACCCCGAAGACGGGCCAGAAGACCACGGGCTTTCATTCTTTGTGTTTCATTCATTCATAGGTCGAATTCATGGCCATGACCATGAATTAGGCCTGTCCGCCAAAAACCTTGATTGTGCACACAGGAAATGCACGGTTATAAAGCGAGTCAACGAGCGGATGGGCGAGGACGTCGGCGATTCGCCGTTAACATAAACATGCGGGTGCCAAACGGAGGCTCGGATTCGATTCAACGAGGACGCCATATGGTTTCGTGTTCAACAGCGGGATAACCTCTGCTCTTACAAAATGCGGGCGGCCACCTACTCTTATAAAGGGACGCGCTTAAACACTTAGGTTTGAAAACCTTCAATGATCAAGCTTTGATGTTTCCGTGAGATTGGTTTATTTATTTTTACGTGTTTTCTGGATCAATGTTCATTTTGTAGTTTGCAAAATTATCTGCGTTTGCACTTTGAAAGACCGTAGAATATCTTTGCGCAACATGTCCCCTTGGAAATCCTGGGCAAACGAGGTTAAGTTGCAGAAAAACTGCAAAGTTTCGACAAACAATTAGATTAGTTCTGCAAGAAGTTCACGGCGTTCCTGGTCCCTTTCCGCCACCCGATCCATCTCAATCTGCGCCCTCACTCACAGTTTGTAAATGACTCCTTCAATCGGTTTGTCGCCGCGCGGACGCCTCCGAAGAGTAATTTTGTACCTTTGCGGGTCACGCGGAGTCAATGCTTCCCTGTCGTCACATATCGCTCGAGGGTCTTATTACGTCGAGGAAGACCTTTCCTGAACTCATCGGTCATCGATTCTCGTCTTCGGATCTTGGAGAATTTGACCTTCCGTCGCTCGTCGGCGCTAAACGAACCGTCCCGGCTCCACTTGGGTCCATTTAGGGTGCGAATGTTATGTGCCCTTCGCCTCTCACCTTATCCCTTGTTTTGCATAACCCCGAGCTGTGGATTACGTACTGCCTCCGCACATCCTCCTCGTCAGCTCCATTATGGATCGGAGGGAATCCGGCTGCGCGTACGGCGTTTCAAGGTGAGAGTGCCACACAGGAATTCGTTCCCAACCATTTTCTGCGTTTCAGATTTGCTCCGTCGCCGTCGACGTTTGCTGGCGTGCGGATGGCTTCCGTGGACGCACGCCTGCACGAGGCGAACCTCCGGGCGCAGATTCAAGAGAATTTTATCTTCTTCGCCAAGCTTTTCGGCTTTACTTTGGTGAGTGGTGTATTGACCAACTTAGATTTGCTTAAATATGATTAATGTAACGTTGCTCCGTTTTTCAATATGCAAATTTGAAGCATGAGAACGTTAAACGTTAAATTATAAACGTTAAACAGGCGAAAGAGTGATTAGGAAAAACGCAGTCTTAACCATGTCGTATCTTTTTCTATAGTTAATAAACAACTCCTAGTAACCTTAAACACGACCATAAAACCTCGTTTTATCCACAACTAAAGTAACCGAACCAAGTTACCCGAACATTCCACTTGAAACCAGAATTGCATTAAATGATATGTGCTCTTGGGCGCTCCTCTCTCGCTCGATCACTCTTTGCGTTGCGTGCTTTTTATTTTGTTTTTCGAAGGACGCAGCGGATATTTTTTAGGAAAAAGCCTAAAGCGGCGGCGAGAAGACAGATTTTAAGCGGTGATAAGTGGTGTTGTGGCAAGTTTCGACAAAAACAAAAAGCAAACTTGGATATGAGAGAAGATCCTAGGGGTATTAGGAGAAGCTGCAGACAGAAAAAATTTATGAGATCTGGGAAGGTTTGGAAACAAAAGAAAGTAACGTTCAAATAGAAAAACACTTGAGATTTTTTAGCTTCAACAGGTTTAGAAAACTTAAACGTTGCTAGCTTTGAAGAACGTAAGTGGCTGAGGGTTTGTAAGTTGAACAATCAGTTAACCATATGCTTTTTCAGTCCGTCATCGGCGTTATCCTGGTGCTTCTGGATGTTACCAAAATTATACTTCTCTGGCGTTTCCTGCTTCACTTCGAACATCGTCTCGGCCAGGTTCGCCCACCTCCATCTCCTTCTCAAAACTCTTTTCCAGATTGTCCACGTATTCTACTCCTTTTCGGCCCTCCTGTTCGGACTTTCCTTCTTCTATTCTCTCGTTGAAACCACGCGAACTGTACTCCAGATCGTTACCTTTTCGATTGTCGTCGTCCTCCTCACAACGCTCCTCTTCCCATCGGACTCGAGTTTTATGAAAAGTAGGCTTGGATGGGCGTTAATCAGTAAAAAGACCTCTTAAGACATTAGCCACGCCGTGCAGCTGAGTCGCTTGCAGCAGCACTCGATCTGGAAGGAGCTGATTCCGGAGTCGGGGGAGCTCGGCCGCGACCTGATTGTGAGCGAATCGGCGAATCGCCTCGTCCGCATCCTCAGCGCCTTCTCGCTCACGCACCAACTGCACCCCCTCGGGATCCAGGTCCGTTTGCCCGCCCGCCCTCCTCGTCATCTCTTCCTATAATCGGCTTTCAGGACGTCTCAATGGTTCCATCGGACTACCTTCTCACCATCCAGTACTGCCTCGTCACCCACGCCGCTCTCTCGCTCCTTTTCTTCACCGTTCTCCTTTTCGCCTTCCGCTACTTCTTCCAGATGCTCGATGTTCTGCAATAATAAACGTGTTTCCTCAACTCTCGGCCAACCTTTCAACATGAACTATTGACTTTTGGAACAATTGATTTGAGCCAAAATAGTCCCAAGAGGAGAGGCTCGACCAAAGCTCCAAAACGGTCTCGCGCAAAAACACGTCCGGGGTCAATTACCGGCTCGCCATACGGATTCCTCCTTTGTGCTCGGATCCCTGAGGCGAACCGACTTATCAAATTGGAATGTGCGTGACGGAAAACTCCCTCAGGCGCTTTTAATACTCACTTAGAGGGGGACGCCGAGTGCAATGTGGAAGGGTCCGAGCGCCGGCCGGCGGCTGCCGTGGCTATAATCAGTGGGCGGCGCTCTCGCGAATCTTCGAGACCCTCGACTTCGGATCGCTCTCGGCTTCCGACCAACTTTCCTTTTTCTTCGAGTTTCTCGCGCAGCTTCAAGGTGGCGTCCTTTTTGTTGTCGAGGCACGCGAAGACAACAAGAAGAATTGCGAACGCAATTCATTTGAGGTCCGAATAGTCTTCTGCTTTACAGAAATGACCGACTCCGACGGAACCTCCAGCAGCGACGGGTACGGTAGCGGCGATGGAGGCGACATGGTGCTGATGGACGACTGCGTGGATGTAAACCAGCTGATGTCCCTCTTCGGCGACTGGACGCTGAGACTCGACGTCCAGGTGCGTCTGATTCCGCTTTCAATTCTGGGTCGCGAAGGCCACTTGTTGTCGAGTGCGCGGAGGGAGATGAGAGCCTCGGGCGGCGGTGCGCAGCCGAAAACAAAACCGATTTCCGGTCTTTGAGGTTACGTAGAAGCGGCCTGAAAGCACGTTTCGTGGTGTTTCGGCGGAGGCGATCGAACTCTGAGCGGTTTGCAAACATTTGAGAAAAGAAAAGAGCATTTGACGATACGCCAGAAGGGGATTGATACGGTAGATGAGTAAGAATGAGTGGGTAGGAAGAATTACAATGATAAAAGGAAACTTGTGCTGCTTTCGTACTTTCTGCAAAAGTTTCTGTTGAAATTTTGTGAAAAATATCTTTACTAAGTTTACAAAAGAGGATTTACAGAAGGCCATAAATGCAATGACTCTTTTCCAGCTGCTCTACTCAACGATCTATGCAATTATCTTCTTCGTGGGTCTCATCGGAAACGGTCTCCTCATCGGCACAATGGTCGTCCGGAAGCGCCTCTCGGTGGCCAACATCTTCCTTATCAACCTCGCAATTTCCGACTTGGTTTCTCCCCCTCCCCATCTGCTCTCATTAATTCTGTTCTCCCTTTCAGCTCCTTTGTATCACCGCCCTGCCCATCACTCCCGTTCTGGCCTTCGTCAAAAGATGGCTCTTCGGAAGGTTTCTTTGCAAGTTGGTTCCACTCTGTCAGGGAATTTCAGGTTTGTTCTTCCTGTTCTTCCACTTCGGTCCACCAGTTCGTAGACACCAGTCAGATATTACAAAGACCTCTCAAAGATCCAATCAAAGTTCAGCGCGCTATTAAAACCCTCGGAAGTGGCCATCGAGGCAACTTTGTGCCCATCATCTCTTGAGGATTCCCTAAGTCCTCATCTCCCCGTCACTCGCCATCTGCAATCGGATATTCGCGCGTCTCCGCAAATCTAATTCGATTCGCTGCCCCGTTGGGTGCTCGATCAGGCGCCCAAAAACAAAGCGGTCGTGCGTGGGAGAAGCGATCGCGCGCACTTGAGGACAATCATAAGTCCCGTCCGGCCTCCGAATTCGCGCTTAAACCTCCAGGCGACGCCTTCCAATTACTTCGACGAGTCTCCAAATTAGCCCCAATCCTCCCTCCACGTTCGCTTCTCCATTTCCTTAATCAACTCCTTCGCCTGCGAAACGAACCATCGATTCCTATTAGATTCCGTCGGCAACCCTTTTTGTGCTTTATCCGTTCTATTTACCCTCTCGAACTTCGTTGCAGTGCTCATCTCCAGCTACTGCCTCTGCTTCATCGCAGTCGACCGCTACCGTAGCATCGTGACTCCTACGAAGGAACCGTGGACGGTCTTCCACGCGCAGATGGTGATGGTGCTCGCGTGGATTCTCTCGGCCGCAGTCTCCTCGCCGCTCTTCGTTACACAAACGCTCCAACAAATAGTTTTGAAGAACATCACGTTATGTGGAGAGGTAAAGGCTACACGAAAACACCCGAGAATGAGTCTATAGGGAGCCGGGGATAAATCTCTAGACTGGGCACATGAACAGCGTCAGAAAGCAGTAGAAGCCTTTAAACTTGAAATTTAGTTCTGCGGTGAGTACAACTGGCCGATGGGAAACCGCGAGAAGCTGATGTACGGAACGTTGCTGCTTGTGCCAGTACCTCATTCCCGCCGCCATCATGGCCTTCTGCTACTGGAAGATTCTGCAAAAGGTACATCTTTCAATCTCGCAAAAAAGACGATGTTCACTCATAAACAGTTTAGAGGCTCATTCGAGTTATCTTTCCTAATGTGAAATTTACGTGTTTGAACACGTTTAAGATATCCATTTGTTTGGAGTCAAGTCACGAGAAGTTTCGTGAGCAGCGGCGATCACAACACCGCCGGGTGGATTTCTCATTTAAGAGTCGATTAAACCTAAAACAATTTTGCTTATTGTGGTCCAAGAGCGAACGCCGTTGGGACTTGAAGAAAAAATTAGAAAAGCGTCAAGAGTCGACATCAAGTGATCCTTTATAAAATAAAGGAGAACGATCCAGACGTGTCCGTCCGTCCGTGTGTCGCGAAATTTCCAGACGCGAGTTGCCTGATTGAGCAAATGCGGGTTACGGTAGCGGAGCTATTTGCGTTTGCGCGTGTTTCGTCGTCGCCGCGGACCGGTCGGTTTTGCAACCGTCGGCGCCTAAATTGTGCTGCAAACGCCAATTGGCCCAGGGTGTTTTTGGACTCAATCGAATATGCGCAAAATTTAGAACCGAATAATATATAATTTGCAGTATTTCGAAAGAATTTATGAAACTACGAAATCGGTGAGCTTATGCCTAAGCGCGATGCGCCGACTTGAAACATATTTTGAAACAGAAACCTCGCGCAATAGCGCGCACAGCCCCGTTGATAAATTGTAATAAAGAAACGCTCATTTTTAATTAAAGGACGGCAATATTTGACTTAATTAGGCACTCAATGTAAGCGAATCCACAATATTCTATAAATGTCCATTCAATAATATTTTTGCTATGTTTTCAACCGAAATGATTACAAGAATTATCTTTCAGGTCCGACAAGACTGGATTGTAACCGAAGGCTCATGCTCACCGAGGCGCAACAAGCTCAAACGTCAATCCGAAAACGGCGCGTGATGTACGTTCTAATCCTGATGGTGGTGGTGTTCATGGCCTCGTGGCTCCCGCTGGAAGCGCCGACTTGAAACATATTTTGAAACAGAAACCTCGCGCAATAGCGCGCACAGCCCCGTTGATAAATTGTAATAAAGAAACGCTCATTTTTAATTAAAGGACGGCAATATTTGACTTAATTAGGCACTCAATGTAAGCGAATCCACAATATTCTATAAATGTCCATTCAATAATATTTTTGCTATGTTTTCAACCGAAATGATTACAAGAATTATCTTTCAGGTCCGACAAGACTGGATTGTAACCGAAGGCTCCATGCTCACCGAGGCGCAACAAGCTCAAACGTCAATCCGAAAACGGCGCGTGATGTACGTTCTAATCCTGATGGTGGTGGTGTTCATGGCCTCGTGGCTCCCGCTGACGATTGTCAACATTCTCCGCGACTTTGGAATTGGATTCTTCGAAGTCCAAATGTACTTCAAGCTGCTCAACGTGCACGCTATCGCGATGACGTCGATTGTGTGGAACCCGCTCCTCTACTTCTGGATGAGCAAGCGACATCGAAAAGCGCTGAAGGAAGAGATGTTTTCTTCAAGGCAGAAGAACAACGCCCAGCAGATGGGAATTCTTGCCAGGTTCGCGCCGAGTCCTTCAGTAAACTTGGTCTACAAAAGAACCCTCGAAAGGCACCTCCTGCACCACAACAGCTATGGAAACTTTCGTCGTGGGACTTTAGCGGATCCGACGTGTATGGGTCGAGAAAAGGCTCTGCAAGAAATGCACGCGAACTGTTTCCTTTTGGTGCCGTTGATGCCGCTGTGCCCCGCGAATCGCGCGAACTCGAGCAACGGACTTCGTAACGAGCAGATTGTGATCTCCGCCTCGCAGAAGCATCAAAAGTTTTAATCCCAGGAAGGTGGTGTTTGCGTTTTGATGGCTGTACATAAAAAGTGGAATAAAGAGAACTATTTATGGGTATTTTAATAAATCTGGAAACAGGGCAGCAGCCCCTTGCATCCCCCAATCGCTCTTCTTCTCCTGGCCGTTCTTTGACCTACTAATATCAAGATTCCGGATTGTCGTCTATTCTCAAAGGAGTGATTTGGCCATTTATTGTGTCACCGTATTTTGCTGCATCAACGGCACCGTTCTCAACAACTCCGCCCTACATGGAAACTTTGAGGAATGTCGTCCACAACGAGTTGATTGCCAGCTAATTGGAAACACACTCGAAACGAAGCGCTCGCATATAAAATGTCGTCATGTGCTTTCCAAAGAAGAGGTCAGTTTTACGGATGCCGCGGACTCTGTTTCTAGTTCTTCAAGCAGTCAGACATCAAACACCTCTGGAACCGATGAGATAACAATTACTTCTGAATTCAGCGCGGAAAAAAACCTTTGGAGGCGTTTTCAACTAACCCTGCGGCGTTGACTTTTCCCAAGAGCAGAAAGTTTTCGCAGTGTTTTCTATTCTAAACACTCCTTCATCAGAAGCTTTATTGACAACAACGGATGCAGAGATGACCACCAAAGCTACTTCAAAATCTATGACACCAACTGAAAGTTTTAGAACAATTTAAGAAAAAACTTCAACGACGTTTGGTGTTTCCAGCATGGAAACACCATTTTCGTTATACATAAAATCGAACCTTACAGAAACACAAAAGTCAAGTGGTTTGACCACAAACTTGGGATCAACATAACTCTTCTCCTCCCCTGTTTCAGAAATCACCAGAGATCCAGAAAGTGCTACATTTTTGAGTTTTCACGAACGACCAATACACCAGAGACGCGCCGATTGTCGGTACCAGCTTCTTTCGAGATTGCAAAAGAAGTCGAAGAAGTGACTTTCACAAGTTCCCACAGAGCGAACGAAGCTCCGCGCAGAACCTATAAAAAGGAATACCTTCCACAACCCAATATTTATTCTTTTTTAAATTGAACTGAAGTCGAAGAAGGAATTACAAAGTCCGATGAGGAAAGGAAATACTCCGAAAACTTATGGGCAAAGGTGAAAGTGAGTTGCAAAGGAGTCTCAAGCTTATATGGCCGAGCGGTTTTTTCAATTATATTCTGCGCATGTCAATAAATATTTCTAAATTTGTTCCTTATTTAGATACGTCTAACAATAGTTCGACCCAATCATCTTGGCAAAATAACAAAAACCAGAAAATGTCGTACAGAAGTAAGAGTTCCTTTGCTTTCTCTTTTAAAAACATTCGATGGTTTCAGTCTTTGTGATCCTCGCAGTCGTTCTTATCTGCATCTTGGTCTTCGTTGTCCTCGTTTATCTTCTCTGTCGCAATCACCGATCCAAAAGTCGCGAACGAAATTTTGCCGCTCTTCCGTCCAACCTTCTCCTTCGGCCATTTCCGCGGTTGGATCGAAAGTAGACGCTGGGTGTCATGCTGAAAATGCTGAAGGTGTGAAGAATGATGAAAAGAAGCAAGATGTTTAAAGATGTTGATTGAGTAACGTTGGCGTTTCTGTGCCCTTCTCAAAATCCGACCAAAGAATTTATTGACAAACTGTTCAACTAAAATTGAAGACAGAAAATTAATTGCGGTAAGCAGTCTGAGATTATAAAAATGCTGATGGGAACAAACAGACTTCAACACACAGCTATCACGTTTTCATCAATGGGTTCAAACAGGACGCAACTTAAAAAAGTGCACATTTCCAGTTTGCTAACTTGCTGTTCCTTTCTCTCAAGTTCCATGAATTCCAAAACTTATTTTTATCGAAACCTTCCCATGTTCAACGTTCTCTTTCCTTCGTTCTTTTCAATCACAATCGTCGTAGATTTTTCTGGACGATGTGAAGTCCAAGGCGGCCGTTTCCTTTGCGGGAAAATGTAGAAACCTTTTTTCCATTTTGGGAATGAAGAATGTTGGAGCTAAGCTCATTCATTCATACACCGATCAGTTATTGGCAGAGATGGCTTCGAACCGAACCGCCATCTCTGGTTATTGGGTGTTATATTATTTTGAAAAATAAATGGTGATAGAAGAAATTGTCCTAAGCTGTATTAGGAACTGCACAGAAAACTGACATTGATCATATTTTCTCGCTGTGTTTCTTAGAGCACACCTCACTTGCAAATGATCAACGTTCTCGGAGAGGAAAATGTGATGCTCTTCTGCAACTTTCCACAAGTGGTATTTATTGCCGCGGACAACTAACTTCAAGCATAGGATTCAGACCCGAATTCGCCCGTTGCCGTTCCAAGTAATCGACAATAGCGACGTTCGACTGAAGTGAGTGATTCTTTGCCAAGACCAGAAAATTCTCGCACTTTGGAATCGAATCAATTTGGGCTAGAATCAGAACGTCGGATTCTGCAGGCGACTGCATCATGTTTGTGTATGTGACGCACACTAAAAAATTGCGTTTAATTACTTTCAGAGAGAAACCTTACTGCTCGTGGACAAAGAAGGTCCGATTTTCCAAACAAGAGAATTATCCTCTGCGCGTCTCATTTTGCCCACGATCGACTTTGCTTCTCCGTCGGCGTTCAAGCTGACTTCGAGTCTCGTGGAGTCGGACGCGTCCAGGACTAAAAGTCATTCTTTCAAGCGATGGTAACAACAAAGTATTTACATGTGATCTGTGGACATATCACCACGGGAGGACTTTCGAACAGCTCAGCAAACGATTTTCCGTTCGAAACAGGCGCGTTTTTAACGAGTTTGTCGATGAGTTGAACAATGTCGGATACCGTGTTTAGCAGGAAATTCCTGTTCCAAAAGATGACGTGCCACGTGCCGAAAAACGGCGTTTTTTCAATGTCCAAGCACACTGGGCACATATCCAAAAGCTAGAAGGACTTAATTAAAATATGCAATTAAGGTTCTGAAGCTTGCATTAGTCAGCGTGTCCACCACGACTCCATTGGGGTCGTTTTGAAAGCTAATGGGCGACGAGTCGAGATTCGGGATTGGAATACGTGCCAAGATCCTCTCTCCAAGAATCCGAAGATCGAGAGCGACTGACCGGACGAGTTGCTGGACGGGATCCGAGGAGAGCGAAGATTCGATGATGGCGGAGAAGAGAACGAAAAGAACCCACGAGGAAGGCCGGTGCCTCATTTCACAAAGCGCCAACCACGCTTATGCAACGCCGCCGGTTGCCCGTTGATTACTCGCGCGCTGGAATTTCCGGTTGCCAGAAACGGGTTTTGCGTGAACGGCGCAGATGACTAACTCGAAGAATGAAAAGGGAGTCCGTTGTGTATTATTATGCAGATTTGATTTGAGTGATGTTTTTGAAACATCGGTGTTGACATGTCGCAAAGTTCAAGGTGATAAAGATCTTACTGAGCAATAAAGTAGCGCTATAGTTTCTTTCATTAAATCAAAAGTTTGACCAATTTTATTGTGTAAACTTAGCTAAAAGAGTTTTTCTGACATTATAGTTCCGTTTTTCAAATCCGACCATTTCCAAAAACTTCTAACAAAATCTTCTCGTGCTCAAATATCAGGAGAGATTTGGTTGGCTTATTTCAGTCTCTATCTCAAGTCATGGGGCTAAACAATACCATATTTAGTCCAATATCAAACAACAAGGTTTTTCTAACCCCTACGGTTTATTCTGCATCGGCAAATAATTTTGTTTGTTTGCTCGCGCCACTGTGCTCCCTTGTGTCACAGCAGCATCGCTTATCAGCAAATTCTTTGTTTATCTGTGGTAAATGTTGCTCCTACAAAAGCAACTAATCGGAAAATTCACTCACCTCCGAAATGTTCCCTCATTCGCTTCCCTTCCTCTTCTTGACTCTTGCCGCCATCGCCTTCGCCGCTCCGCTGGAGGGAGAACCCAAGAAGTGGGCGCTTCTGATCGCCGGATCCAACGGATTCTACAACTACCGCCACCAAGCTGATGTCAGCCACGCTTATCAGATCCTCAAGGGGCGAGGAATTCCTGTTGAAAACATAGTCACGATGATGTATGACGATGTCGCCAACGACCCCCAGAACCCGCGCCCAGGAGAACTCTTTAATGGCCCCGAACTGAAGGATTTCTACAAAGGCGTCAAGATCGACTACCGCGGTGACGACGTGAACAGGGACGTCTTCCTGAACGTTATGAAGGGAAACAAGGCCGGTGTCCAGGGAGTTGGAAACGGCCGCGTGATTGACAGGTACAAGTCATTCGACGGCCATGTTCTGAATCCTAAATTTTAGCGGCCCCGATGACCACGTCTTCATCTACTACACGGACCACGGAGCCGCTGGACTCATCGCGATGCCAACGGGTGACGTGGTAGGATTTCTCTAATCCGAATGCTTCCTCAATTACCTTCTTTTAGCTTACCAAGGACGACCTTTGGAAAGCCCTTGAGTATATGTACGAGAACAAACGCTACTCGAAACTCGTCTTCTACATGGAAGCTTGCGAAAGTGGATCGATGTTCGACGGTTACCCAACTGACCGAAACCGTAAGGGATGCGGAATCTTTGATCATCTTTAGCTTCGTTTCAGTTTATGCTGTGACTGCTTCGAATGGCGACGAAAGTTCCTGGGCCGTTTATTGCAGCGTTCAGAACTTTCCATGCCTCGGAGACGAATTCTCGGTGAACTGGATGCACGACACTGAAGTGGTAATGGCTGAATATTCAGTATGCGATACATTATCTATTTTTCAGAATGAAGCCCACACGGAATCTTTGAAAACGCAGTACGAAGACACGAACAAAGCGACGAAGCAGAGCCACGTGTGCAAGTTCGGAGATTTCGACTTTAGTTCAGAATCTATCGGAGACTTCCAAGGCGATCGCTGCGACAAGTCCGAAAAAGAGGACCGATTTGAGAAGCCGAAGACTGGATGGGCCGTCCAAGATGTGTATCTGAGGGAGTTGGAGAAGAAGACCCGCCTGGCCGACACCGTTCTCGAACGCGAAATTGTGCAGAAAGACCTTCAGTTGGCCAAACAGGTAGGAAACTGAACATATTATCTAAAAGTATCTGAATTTTCCAGAACCGCGCTCGTGTTGCGCACCTCTTCTGGTCGATCGCTCAGCGTCTTCTCGGATCTTCGCCGCTCCTCGGCGACGTCGTCGCGGTGCGCCCGAAGTCAATCTCGGAGATGGAATGCCACAGCCGAATCGCCCACTTCTTCGACCGCTCCTGCCTCAGTTTCAGTCAGGTTCGCTCACTTCGACCAACCTCTGTTCAGCCTCTTTTCAGAACCCCTATGCCCTCCACCACGCGTTCGTCCTCGCCAACCTCTGCGATCAGATCAAATCACCACAGAAGATCATTGCAGCCATGGCATCCGAATGTGTCGACTTGGAATTCAACAATGTTCACTAATTCATCGTTTGTAAATGAAGCCCACTGTCTCCTATATTTGACCTTATAAAATGCTTCATTGACTCTACTTGGAAATAAACGGTTGCTCGTGATCATAATACAAGAGATGCGTCGGGAACAGGGCTGTGTAAAGTCAAAACTTTTTTGTCAAAACTCAAAACTTTTTTGAAAAGTCAAAACTCAAAAACTCAAAACTTTTTTACGGTTACGGTTTCCTCGGGCAATTGAAGGCTACAAGTGGAAACCACCGCGAAATGAACAAGGAAACGCGAAGAATTCCTCATCGCATTTGTCCACAGTACATGATTTTGAACCTAGAGTGTCATCTTGACGACCGAGTTTTGAATTGAGTTTTGTCGAAAAGTCAAAACTCGAAACTCAAAACTTGCCCAGCCCTGGTCGGGAAATCCGGAAGAGCTTGAACCTAACGAGGTTCTGCGACGAGAAACTTGTTCATTGTTCGTGTCCAGGTGCATAAGTTTCCACGTTTAGAGCTTTTATTTTGTTAAATCTTGCACAGTTTAATTAGCTTTAATAACAAGATAGTGAGATTTCCTTCATCTTTAACTGTCCTATAAGTTCAGGTCATCGTCGTCATCGTCCTCGAAGAACAACTTCCAAATGTTGCCCGCTTCCCTGGATACCTCTTTGTTATCGCTATTCTGCAGGTAATCTAGTCGGTCCCGAAATCCTTCTTCCTCCAGCTTCAGCTTAACTCGGTTCGCATGCAGATTCCCTAAGAACAACGTCTGAAAATCGTCGTTTTCAAGATTACTTACTCTGCTGCAAATCGCTCTCTCCCATCTCGATCATTCTTCGGATAGAGCGAAGACAGATGTAAGCAATGTTCCATTCCACGGTGGTCAGGAGGTCGATCAGAGGAACGTGGACGTTGAGTTTGCACAGATAAGCGATGTGCTTGAAAGTTCCGTATTGGGTGGCGTTGAAGACAGCCCAGGCAGCCTGGAAACGACAGTTTGGAGGCATCTTGAAACGAAATCGTTCCTACCTCTCGCCTCAGATCAAAAGGACCCGATTCTAGAACGTAAACGATCGGGAGAAAGATTCCAGCCTTCATGAGTTCCTCGATACGTTCGCGACCCGAAGCTGCAATGTTCGAAATCGCCCAGCAGGCGTCACGGCGAACTCCGGCTTCAATGCAATCCGCGAGGATGTCGCGGAGTGACCCCAGCGCATATTCGCACACAACTGAAAGTTAAAACTGAAGCTGTTCGAACACAACTCCCGAGCGATCACTTACGTGCTGTTTGAGCGTCATGTCCACTGGCCAGATTAGAAACGTACCGCATCGCGGCTTCTCTACATTCCTTAGCCTGGTCAATGCGCATCAGGGTGATCATCCTGGGCATAATTCTGCGGTGAGCGACCGCCACACGAGAGATTCGCTCGTCGGTTTGGTCTCCCAGTAGCGCCAGCGCCATCGCAGCGTCGCCCAAAACCTTGTCCGAGTTTAACTCTCGGCATAATTCTTCGACCAGCATCGGGTACATGTGCATCAGCTGCAAAAAACGGCATAGAAGGTATCGATATCGGCAAGTTGCTCACATTTTCAAAGTTTACTTCCGAGAGTTTCTTCTTGCAAAGACTCCTCGCGATCCAAATAAGGCTCGCTTTCAGTTCGTCTCCGGCATCGTTTCTGAAAACAGCTCTTGTGTCATTGAAAAGGGAACTCCAAATACCTGTGATAAAGAGTCACGATTGTGTCAATAATATCCCGATCGATACAGTACTGGCTACAGTCGCAAGCGAGGTTGCTGACAGCTGAAGCTGCAACTTCCTGGATCCGGGGTTCGCCCCCCGTAAGGAGCGACAGAAGAAGATCGAAAACCGTGGGATTGCTCGAGAGAAGCTCGTTTCCGTCGGCTAAACACAGAATTTCGGAAATAATGTGGAGCGACTCGTAGATAAGTTGAGGCGATCTGACCGAGCCGATAATGTCGATGAAAATGGTTGTCAGACCGAGTTCCAGGATCTCGTTAACAGCTGTATCTGGAGAAAACCAATAAAAAAATCATGAATCAAAAATTGGGGAAAACATGCCTTTGGTTTGGATCAAATGCCTGTAAAAGACGAGCGCCTTGTGGACTCGAGATTCGGCATCTGGAGCCGCAAAACTGCTCAGGTCATCGATGAGTTTCGGGTCGAAGACTTCAGCCTCGTATTCCTCAGACCCACTTCCTACCTCCGCGTCCATTTCATCGTCAGATTCGAAGATTATGTGGCGTCGTTTGTTCTGCGTTTCCTCGCGCTTCTCCTTCCGGATTCGAATCGTTTCATCTTCGCGCCGTTTCCGGAGTTCCGAACTCGTCCGACCTGAAACTAGGCGCTTGAACATCCGGGTCAGAGCAAACGAACCGTTGTTTTTGTAGAGCGACTCAAAGTTGCTGCGCGCGGAAGTCGAAGGCGCGGAAGATTCGGGGTCCATCGTCAGTCGGCGCCTGCGGCTCGGCACGTTTTGCGTTTTGTTTTGGAATCATCGAAGGATAAGCAGATGAGAGCAAGTGGATCGTGGCGGGACCCTAGAGCGGCCTTGGACGAACTGCTGTTTTGCGAAATTGAAAATTTGAGCGATGAAGCCAAGCGTTGCTTCAGGTTTGTGGCGCCGTGTGGTCGATGTGCGGAGAGAAACCCCGAAAAGGAGAGAAAACTGGTGGTGGAATTGTCGGTGAACGGACAACCTTGGATGGAACTGTACGCGATCGAAATAAAATCAATAGAATTTTACATTTTACACGAGTACCGAGAAAGAACTCCCAGTTCAAAAAGCCGCTTTCGATAAGAACTAGATTTTTTCCACCGAATCGTGTTTAGCATTATCTCACAACGATGATATCTACAAGGTTAAAATCTCCAATCATAAGTCACACCGATAGGCTTCCATGCAGTTGGAGGGGTTCTCGTAGACCTTCTTCTTTCCGATGAACTCCTGCACCTTGCAGAAATACTTCTCGACCGCCTTGCCACACTTGTTCACGACAAACTTGATCAAACACTCGTTCGCCATCTTTTCCATCCTGAAATTTGTTTCCTTTCGATCGTCATAAAATACGCCTTGCTCTAACCTGCACTTCTTTTCAGCCGCCTTCGCAGTCTTCAAACGGTTCAAGCTGCTCTTCTGCAGGTTCTTGCACCCCTGCACGGCAGCATTAACCTCGCTTTTATCGCACGTCCTCACTTCTTCCAAACAGTCAAAGTATTTTGAACCGGCTAAAAATATTCTATTTTAGTCGGTGGACTCAACTACTTTAACTCACTCGCGTACCCCTCGCCGCACTGGTATTGGTTCGATTCGTACGTGAGCGGATAGTTAAAAGCTTCGGGGTCGGAGAGACCGAGCGCCGACTTTAGCGCCTCCTTGTGGAGGCACCCGCGTTCGAGTGCAGGTCCAATACATCTGGCGAAGGTCCGGTGCCAGCTAAGGTGGGAAGACATTAATCTTCGTTTGAGACATTTAATTGTTATGCAATTCACTCTATTCGATGGCCGTTTTTGCGGTTTGTTAATTGTGACAGATGGTGCCCGCGGACTCCACCGCCTACTTTCAAATCTCCGAGGGCAAAAAGAGTTTCAGGATTTCGAGAAGGTTCTAGCTATGGTTAAAAGGTGTACCTGCAAAGGGTTGGTCTGGCCAAAAGAGGTTCGTTCGTTATGTACTGCTCTATCCGGGCAATGAAGTGATCGTGGGATGGAAAGTTCTTAACGGACATTCCGAAGTGGCCGAAATAGTCATCATAGCAGCTCCGCAGTTTCTGAAAATTCTAAGTTGTCCGCTTAAACACCAGAAGACAATTACTCACAGCCACATTACATTCCAGTCCGGATATTCTGCAAACTTCTAATAATTGCGCTTCGCTCAACATTAATCCTACCTGATGCACACAGTCCAAGCACCCAAAAGACCCTCAATTGATTCTGAAACATGCTTAGACGCAACAAGAAGGTGACGTGAACCCCCTTCGCGATTGCCAAAGCGCGATTGATCAAGGAGACCTCGGGCGCAGAGGGGGCGCCAAAACAGGTTCAGAGGCCGTTGTGAGTGGCGGTGTCACGCTTCGGTGTTGCTTTGTTGATTCCAAGTTTGAGAAAGTTTAACGGAGTACGACAAAATGGGGAAACAACCACATAACAATAAATTAACGTTGAGTTGATTCGCAAAGGTTAAATATAAAGTGGTTGACTTTGTGTGTGTGTTTCTTGGAAAAAACGACTGCGATCCCGCCACCAGGGTTGAAAATATTCCTCTCTCAGAATGGGAACTACCATAACCGCATTCCTTCGGCTTCACTCCTCCGCAACCCTTTCTCTACGCACAGGCACACATAAATCTCTTTCTTTTTTCTAATTAGCATACGCCGCCAGCGGGATCCTTCCATCCAATTTTCGGACATGTTTCCCATCATCTCTACTTTGCCCGTCCGTCGTGCTTCTTCTTAGTCTTCAACCTGCACCATCATCCCCATTAACGAGCCCCCTGCATATGAATACCCCGTCGACCACTTTTCGGCGGCCCATTGCCACCCGCGACGTCCTCGGCGTTACGCTTTATGCTAATGTTGCGCCTCTTTGTCATCTTCGTCGCTGTCCTCAGCCTACCAATTGCCGCAGCCGCACTTAGCCACGAAACCATTGTCGAAGGTATTCTTTGAGTTTTGCGTTTCCACCTACCGTAACCCTGGTTTCAGGCGCCAAAAGATGCTGCCGCCCGGAGCCAGAAATGCAGGAATGTTGCGTCAGAAAGATCCAAAACGGGTCTGCGAAGATTGGGTGTCCACCTCCTGAGTGGAAAATCGTGGGAGCGTGTTTCGAGAAGTTCTTCTGGAACACCTCAGTGATTGAGCGAAACGGTACTGACTGATATGTGAAGGGGGATCTTGCGCCTACGACCAAATATTGTCTCAGGACTCTTCGTATAAAATTAAGCTCTCATTTCTGCTTTTCAGTGTACAAATGCTGCGACTTGCTCCACACTTCTCGGTGTCGCCGGGCGTGCTCCTTTGCCTACCGTATCCCGAGTCTCTCGCCAGAAATTCGCGACCAGATCACCTTCGACGCCGACTGCATCGATCTCACGCAGCTGGTTGACGACTGCCGCAAGGATTCAATTCTCAAACAGCACGAGTGCTTGGGCCGCTGTCTCCGACTCCGTCGGGAGAATCCTCCCGGCTTCCACTTCGACCAGCTGACGCATTGTCCCGGCATGGACATCGAAAGCCTCGATGGATGCATCGGACCCTCGAATCTCTTAGACTTCTATTAAATCTCAATTTATTCACTTAAATAATCATGTGCTTAAACTTAAAAATCGACGGGAATGACATCGAGATCAGTGGCGACTAAATTGGGGTTTTCTGGACTACAGTACTCTCAGGAGTTGGCGATGCCTCGGGAAAGAGCAAGGATTGCGTTCAAAGTTATCATAGGGTCCACCATTGCGCAAGGAGTCATCAGGGAGAAGAGCTGACCGTAGTTGAGCTGCGGCGCTCCCAGGTTGGGTGGCGTAGCCGGGCGGCCCTCCCCGACGCTCGACGACGGCGACTGGGCTGGAATTTCGTGGTCGCCATCTGAAGTCAAATTAGGGCGATTCGGAAAAGCAGACCCACCCTTAGGAGGCGACGGCGGCGTGAGGATGGCGGTGTTGGTGACGAGGAGACGATTATTCAAATCGGTTTTTTGTTTTTTCTGTCGACGACGCAATTTTATTTGATCGGCCATTAATTTCTGCCGCTCGACCACCACCTGACACTTCGCGCAGGGACAATCGCGGAACGGACACGCGCGCTTATGTCCCTTCAGCCGGTTTTGGACGTTGTGCTGGGCGCAGCGTTGGCAGTTCGGGCGTCGTTCTAGAATTAGTCGAAGTAAAATACGTTCATTAAAAAAGTAAATCAAGTATTTCATAAGCTCAAATTCGTTGAAACTCTAGCAGCCAAATGTAAACTTGTTTTTTGCCAGTTTTTAAAATTCAAGCCGAGCTTTATTAACACGCTTTATTGGTCTCCTTCAAAGCGGAGAACTGGCGGCTGTTCGAAGTCTTAAAGATATTGAACAGACAATTGAGTCCAAAGGTTTTGTACATTCGCAAACATCTTACAAAATTGGCTGAAAAGGGGACTCTGTGCTGATATAATTGAGAAACCAAAAAAGAGGATTTAACCTAGCAAAACAACATTTTTGGTTATAAACTATCCTACCGTACCTTTGTTCTTGGTGGAGAGGTTCGTGGGCGCCGCGACGGCTCCGTCGATCTGCATCAGGCGGGAATTGAGTTCCCGGCGGCGGTCGACCATCTGAAACGGAGAATTTTGTCTTAAAAGCACGAACCGAACAATCTGATTTGCACTGAGATAAGCGGTGGCCACTGCGTGTGGCCAAAAACATCTGTTGAGGGTTCTTAAACGCGAGTTTTTTCACAAAGACGTCCTCGGTGATTTATTTATCGCCGAACGAGGGCGACTGTGCTACAAAAAGTTTTATTTCAACCCTCACGAGGACCCTCGGGGAGGAGGAAACCCTCAGGACCGACGAAACATCGCCGCCATTAAATCGCTAAACGAGAGAAAATAATGCAAAGGATTATTCACTTTTGACAGCGCGCCGGCGGCCGAAGCCGAAAAAAACGGCGAACGAACATTACGATGGATTCGAAGAGAGGTGCTGACAAAGGCGGACGAGTTGGGCATTGTGTGAGGCGAGTGAAGGGTTTATGGCGTGTTGGGGCGCTTTTTTGGGTGCAGCACAATCGGACGATGGGTTCGGGGCGATTGAAGTTTGCCTACAGGAGATCTTCGTGTTTATGGCATTCACCAATAAGGGCTCGAAGAATACCGAAGATGGCTTTTTGCGCTGACGCATTTGCAATACAATCGCAGAAAGACTTTCAACGCAGCCGAGTTTAAAATTTATTACAGGGAACAAAAAGGGTTGAAGTCTAAGGTGAAATAGCATAATTGAATTAATGTCAATACCTTTGAGTAATATGCTACATGATTTGAAAGGGTTAATGTCTGTTTTTAAAAATGTGGTGTCACAGTAACGTCAAGCCTAAGCCAATTTTAAAGCATTAAAAATAACATTTCAAGTTAAACGGAATAACTAAAACAGAATTTGATCGCATTTATACTGCTATTACTGTGATACCACATTTTTAAAAACAGGCATTAACCCTTTCGAATCATGTAGCATATTACTTTCATACTGCTATCAATAAGATAGCAGTATAAAAGATAAGATAGGGATCCCACCTGCCTACACATTATTAATTATGTATCATGTATTAAAATTGCAAATACTGCAATGAAGAACCCTCTGTTAACCCAAACCCTTCCTCACCTGGCAGTCGTTGCAGGAGCAAGTCCTGTAGAGACACTCGATTTTGTGGTTCTTCCGCTTCACCCGGAGGCCGTGGTTCAAGCACCGCTGGCAGTAGTAGATACGCTTCTCGACGCCCTCCTCGAACAGCTCGGGCACCATGTCCTCGATGTTCATCCTGAAGCTGTAGGGACCACTCGGGACCTCGACGTTTCCTTTGAAACAATACCGTAAGCAGCGCGGCGACGTTATTAAGCCGCTTTTCGCCGCTCTCTCGCTTGCGCATGTTTATTGGAACAATTATGTTTCTCGTCCTGCGGACGCACGCGGCGTTCCGCCCACCGGCCGCAGCTCCGATTGGCTGCCTTCACTCCCTAACGGCCCTCGACCACCGCCGCGAATGTCACGGCAATTTGATTAAATTGGGAAACAAAAAATCTCTGTCGCTCGAGAGCGCTGCGAGCAAGCGTTTCGAACAATAAATCTCTCTTTTATTGGAGGAAAGACGCGTGGCCCCCAAATTGGAAGGGAATCGAAATCAGAATTATGCTAATTCGCCAAAAACAGCTGCAGAGAGGGATTTCCTGCTAAGAACGGCGGGGAGGTCTACCGTAGTCTATCTCGGTAATTGCTTTTCACGCGCAAAACGCATTTATTCTTGTGTGAGGCTAATGAAGAACGAAAGAAACGCCGAGGAGGAGCGTCAAAGGGCGAAAGGGATTCGAGATGATGGGTTTGGGTGGTAGGACGACGAATGGTTGGGGTAGGTTATTGGAACATGGCTGCGTAGTTAACTACAACAGAAACTACAACTGTATGCGTTGGTAGCGTTCTAATGACTGCACGTAGTTAATCAATTTCAGAACTATATAGCTAGTCCATAAATACTGCAGAAACAATGTGCATACAGGGTGTACAAAGTTCTGTGACACGATATAGTACAGAACGCACCAATCTTGACAATCTTCAATTCATGTGAAAATGCGTGAAATTCTGTCATAGAAACATGTTTTACAATTACAAAAAGTGAGTTGAAGGAAAAAATTGTCGGTCAAATTCACTTAGGAAAAAATTGGCAAACGCCGCGGTCATTTTTGGCATTTCGGGACTCAAAATAACCTTCCTTAAAAATTTGTCGGTCACAGCAAATCTGTTTTTCGTTCAATTTCAATCCGGAAAAAGGTCTGAAGATCCAGTATTCTTCCAGAAAACAAAATATTTGAAATCCCAAAAATCGAAAATTTTACAAATTCGAAAAAACCGCTAAAATTTTTTTCGCTAAAGTGATTTCAAAACCAATTTTTCTTTAAGGAAGTCTCTGTTTAGCTATTTTATAATACTGCAAAAACATTAGACATTGAATAAAGAGTCGAGTTAAATGTAGGAGCAACACAAGTTTACTTCAAAAATGACCGCGGCGTTTGCCAATTTTTTCCAAAGTGAGTTTGACCGACAATTTTTTTCTTCAACTCACTTTTTGTAATTGTAAAACATGTTCCTAAGACAGAATTTCACGCATTTTTACTTGAATTAAAAATCGTCAAGATTGGTGCGTTCTACGAAAAGTTACGGCCAATATATCGTCTCACAGAACTTTGTAAAAACCCTGTATACAACTAGAATTCTTCGAACTAAAAGTTGAACTTAAAATCAAACCACATAGTGGTATTTAAATGTACCAAATTGTCATTATAATTAGGTAACTTAAAACATAATTAATCATTTTAATTGAGAATAAACTCTCAATCTCTTTCGTTTGACTTTACAAGATCCACCATTCATTTTACCTTTTCTGCGTTGTTTCGCTGTAAAAAACTCCTTTTCCTCCGAGTGTCATTCTCGCCGTCCTTGCAAACGTGTGCGAGCTCGGCCCCCCGAGAGCACTCATAAAAGACCCAATGATCTTAAGGATCTCCAAGATATCGCCGACCGCAAAACGTCAAATGCGCAGAGCAATAAATAAAGAGGGACTGAGCGAAAGGGCGCCTGCAGGGGCCACAAGCATTCTTGTGACGGTCCGCCAACCGAAGGAGAAAGAAAACATGTTACTTGGAAGGTGGCGAGTAAACGCAAAAAACGGAGGTTCGCGACAATTGTCGAAATGAGTTTCGTTTTGACGAAAGCGAAGTTTAAAGAAGAGGAGCGAAGTGGGAGAAAAGAAGAGAGATACCTTTCTTGGTCGTGGGAAAGGTAAACGCGTTTTGTAACTTTGAACCGGCGGAAGTCGGGGTGAGTAAGGGCGCGAACACAGGAAGGAAACGGCAAAAGAAGAACCGGAAAAGTGCGGAACATTTGTATTTTTGAATGGACGTAGTCGCTCCATTCAGCTCGGTGAAAGCTGAGAACGACGGACCGTTTCCAATTGTATCTGACCATTGAACCGGAGTAGTCACAAGAACGTGTTGACACTTTGAAGTTCAAACTGAAGCCACGTCCATGACAACGAACAACTTTTTTCATAAAGGCTTTATTATACAAATTAAATACAACTGTAATCTACACATCATTTCAAAGCATTTCTCATTAACCAAATCCAAAACACAGAAGACAGAAACCGAACGCACCGCCTCCGTAACCGCCGCCGTAGCCACCGCTGTAACCGCCATAAGGATACGATGGGTAGTAGGACTGTTGGTAGTAAGGATAGCTGAAAATACTTTTTACTTTCGTAAAAAGTGCAAAAATATCTTTCTCAAAATCACGCACCTGTGGTAAGCGTTATAGTGAACCTGACTTGGAGAATAATAGTTTCTGGTCTCAAAGTGGGTTCGGTAGGTGTGATAAGTCTTGGGACGGTACACAACAGTGCCTCCATGGACTCTCTCGTCGTAGAAAACGTGCTTGGTCTTGCGGACCGAAGCCGATTCTAAGTTGGAAACGAGCGAAAGGAGAAGGAAGAGGAAAACAGGTGACATGCCAGAAAACAAGCGAAAGCGGCGAATGGGGCCTAGTTTGCCCGAATTCAAGGACGCGAACGGTCGGCGAATGGCGTCATTTGCGTGGAACAAATGCGCCAAGTTGGCAGATTTTGAAAACGAGTTTTTGAAAAATCAGATAAGATCGGTGTATGGGAGAACAGTTTGGAGTTAATCTTCTGAGTCTTGAAATAATAACTGATCTCTGTTCTTGGTTTAACCAAAATTTAACAGAGCCAAAAGAATTTAGACGCGTGGGCAGCGAGAAATCAAAAAACGGTTTTATTTTTGGTGTCACAATTATTACGTTTTGTTTACAGATTGAGTAAATGCAAGCTGCTTCATCAGGACTCTCCTTTCCTTCTTTTTTGGTTCGAAAAGATGAAAAAGAAGAGAACCACCGCCTGGACCACGAGGACCAACGAGATCGAGGAGGTGACCGCAACCAGTTTTAGTTTGTGGATGCAGAACTGGCCCATTCTGAGGGAATCTAAACACATCACGTTTGTAAAGATTTCTTATGTGACCTCGTACCGTATTCTCCCAGCTCGTCACCGAATTCGTCCACGGTAAAACTCAGTTCGACTCGCTTTCTATCGACTCCCTCTTCGAGCAAATAACGTCGATTCCTGTGAATCTTTCTAACTGGAAGGTCGCAGCTCTTCTAAAATAGTTTTGATAAACCGTTAAATTACAGTTCTACGAACATCACAGATCTTGGAGCATGGCTCCACCACGCAAACAATGCGAACTTCGCTGTTGTTTGCAAACTTAAATGCTCTGAAAGGCAAAACGAAGCTCTTGGGTGATTTCTTGAACTCTCCGATCATCAGAGACTTCTGCACGCTTAGCGATGGACACCTAGAAGTGGTCCTCATTAGAATTTAGAACACCTTCGCCCTACCCATCCTCGATCATGGTCAAATTTTCGGTTCCGCGATCATTTGTTGCGTAACAGAGTGGGATACTGTAGTCAGTGGTGTTTCCGTCCAGGTGCGCCTGGAAGACGAGTTCGATCTGCTGACCCAGAACGGCGCGCTCCACTGCTTGGGCGCGTTTCGAACGCAACGCGATCGAAATAGCGGCGCGCGAGAGGTCAACGCGTCCGCGGATTTTGATGTTGTTGGTCGACTGGTTCGTCCTGAATAGAAGGAGTCAAGGAAATTTCAAACAAACACAGATTCGAGTCAAAAATAAATTCCTCGAACGTCCCCTCACCTCAAATGAATTATCTCCGTCACAACGGTCTTCTCAGTAATCTTACTGTAGTCGCAAGTCACGTTGATTATCAAGTCGTTCAGTGTGATCACTGGAAGCCCCTCCACCTGGTTCCTCTTCACCACGATCAACTGGCTGAAGACGTCCTTTCTCTGAGATATTTCGGTTCAAATCCTCATCTCTTCCCTCCGCACTCACCACTTCCTTGAAATGGCATCTGAAGGTGTCGTTCCCGCTTTCAAAGTCGAGTTCCCCCACCGTGTTGGCCGTGAACTTCTTGAGGCATCGTTCGGATTGGTCTTTCGGGAATACGTCCACGTTGTGAGGACCCGACGCGTTCACAACGACCTTAATCGACCCGTAATCGCAAATGGGTTTCAAGGAAATCTCCGATTTCAGATTTTGCGCGCTCGTCGTCTTCGTTTCGTGGAACGGCTTCCGGCGGATGTGGTTCGAGTTCACCTTCTCTCCCTCGAGGGTCTTCTCGAATGGCCACATTGCATCTTGGGTTTCTTCAGGTTCTCCTTCGAATTCGAAAATGTTGTGGATGTAGTGGTCGCAGTCTTCGTTCTCTTGGCCTTCCTGGGGTCCGGAATCGATGTCGATTAGCTCGCAAGTTCCATTGGCTTTGTGGTAGTTAACGCCGCCACAACTAAAGCGTTCAGATCAGGACATTCCTAGGAATCAGGCAAACCTCTGAGTTGGATGTGTGACACACACCTCCAGGCACTGATCCAACGTAATTCGATCGATTTTATTCGACTTTTTCGCCTTGGGACACGCGACCGCGGACTTCTCAAAGAAGGTACCGACGTCGGAGTCGATCGCGTCCGAGAGGCACAACTTCCGGATTGGTTTCCCAAAAGCGCAGCTGCCCCCGGTTTTGGTTTCTTGACAGGTCGGATCCGTTATACATCTGAAAAACCAAGCTTATGTTTATACACTTTTACATTTTTCGCAATTTTTGTTGCCTAAAAAATCTTCGAATGACCGACCTGTCCAAGCAATGCGGCACATTTTTTGCGAGATCCACGAATTCCTTTACGAAGATCGAATTCTCCCTCGGACACTCGTCCGCATTCACAATTTGACTCTTACAGAGGTTCTCGAAGATACTGTAGTCCGAAGTTTTTACTTTGAAGATGTCCTTGGGGTCCTCGGAGGACAGAAACACGGAGCACTTGGATTTGGTAGCTTGATATACCGTATAGACGCATTTCTGCTTGGAGCATTCTTCAAGGCACTGAAAGCGAAGTTTATCTCCGTCCGCTCCTTCGATCAGCTCACCTTGTCCCTCGAGTATCCGCCCTCCAATTCGTTTTCGGTGCCATAAACAGTCGTCCTCTGGATCGGCCGAAGGGCGAACGATCGATCGTGGGATTCGCACATCGCGTCATCTAAATTCAATTTCTGAAGTCTTCAAAATGAATAAAAATCTCACATCGCACGTTTTCCCGGAGATGAATGACGATGTTCGGGGGCAAACTCGTTTTGTTGTCCTTCGAGTCGGCGTCATAGAAACAGTTCTTGCCGTCGAAGGCCATATATTCGCAGATCTGAAACCGAGATTTAAGACCTACTTTTACCAAACCCAGACAATTCGGGCTGGGACCCTACCGTGCTTTGAAGGCAAAGAGAGGCGCACTCGTAGATATCCTTCGCTTCACCGACAGTTCCCATTAGGTTTCCAGCCATTCCGGTATCCACGAAGACTCCAGGCGACTTTCCTAAAATCACAAATATGAAAAAACATTCGAGTGAGCGTTTTCTCACCTTTCAGGCAGAACTTCCTAATGAACCGCCGCTCGTCCATCGATCCGAAGAAATCTTCGAGGTTCATCGTCAGGCACCCGTTTGTGCTCATGTAGATTCCTGGAATATCACATTCATGTATCGAAAGGAGAACATTGTTCAACCTGAACAATGCTCCTGGCCACAGATACTCACGCACTTGTCGAGCCCGTTCGAGGCCGCCTTCTTCGACTTGAAGAACGCCGCGACCGCTCCTAAGGGACAAACGGCCGCCGATACGTGCGACCCTAAACAAGCGAAGACCACCCAAAACAGGACCTCCATTCGACGCTCCGGATTCGGAAAGAGTGATTCCGGGCGGCGGGGGTTTTGCCGAGAGTGGGTCAACCGTGGCTGGCGTCTTGACCCTCGTCACGGTTAGCCGCACAAAAGGGATCGGAGGAGGAAAAACCGAGCCGATTTACGATAGTGTAATCGCGATGCGCGCAATTAGTCGCCACATATCGTCGTTAAACAAACCGCAGTTGAAATTCTATTGAAACGTTTGGGTTCGGAGTTCAAGGCGACTTCGCGAGGCGCGCTTTGACACTTTGGAGTATTCGAGGTATGCGTTTTCATCGGCATCTTGAGCAGCATTTGTTACGGTAATTAATGGGTTCTTTTCAGAAGGACATTCAACTGTCACATTAGGAGCATGGAACAAACCTCGTTCAAAAGGCGAGAAAAGTCGAAAGGAACCAAGTTTTTATTCCAAGTTGTTGCAAGCAGTATGTGGAATTCGTACTGTAATCGTCTTCTAAACACAGGGCGTGCTGTCCATAAACGGCTGTCTTCTTACTAACGTTGCAGACTCTAGCATAGTATGTGCAACTCGACTCCGTCCCGTTAATCCCCTTTGTATTCAC
Organism: Steinernema carpocapsae; assembly: GCA_000757645.3. Taxonomy (NCBI): domain Eukaryota; kingdom Metazoa; phylum Nematoda; class Chromadorea; order Rhabditida; family Steinernematidae; genus Steinernema; species Steinernema carpocapsae. Next base: position 760,723 of record AZBU02000003.1, read on the forward strand.
CCAAAACAAACAGGATTTGGCAGAGGGCAAACAGCCGAGAAAGGAGGTCACTGCCACTGGAGCCTCAGTGCAAACGTCGCCAGTCCCCAGATGACTCCGTTTCTCATCAGCTTCTGCGTTCTCCTTACAGGTAGGAAATTTACGTCGAGATTTTTTAATCACTTTGTTTTAGAAGCCTCGGCACTTCTTCCCAAAAGCATTTTCGACAAGCGCACCGAATGCGATTTAATCGTGAGTATTGCAATGAATGATGGAATTTCAATCTTTCATTTTAGCGCTTAAAAAGTTGCTACAAAACGTTCACTCCGTGGATGTATCCAAGAACGGAGTCGATCAGGAACCGCATTCTTTGGAATCCCAGTGTGAGTGGCAAAGAGAGTTGGACGCATGCCTCGGACCCGATGAGATGCGTCTCTGCCTCAAAGCGGAAAATCTCCGGAAAGTGTTCCCCGATCAAGACGCCGCGGACAACATTTCGGAGTACGGAATGTTGAAATTCAAATGCGGAGAAGGACGCGACCGTAAGTCCGCCCCCGCGAAGCGATTCTTAGCTCCATTTTCAGTTTGGAACCGACACTCCGAGTGCCTCAACTTCCGCAACAGCACAGCGAAGTTCATGGAGCAGATCGCGAAATGTGCGAGTGGAAAGAACTTTCTGATCTTCTTCCAGTCGTTTCTGAAGAGAGAAAGCCGGGTGCAGATGAGCCTCCCCTGCAGGTTGGACTCTTAATTCTAAACGTTATTGATTAATTGACGTCATTAGGTTTTTGAAATCCATAATTTCGTGCGTCGAGGAGGCTGCCGTGGCGCAGTGCGGACCTGAAGCCAAGCCAATGTTCTGCAAGTTCTTCCAACTGGCGCCATTCCAACAATTCCTGGTCGGCGACCGGCAAGGAATTGCCAGTGAACTGAAGAATTGCCCCGTGGAAGTTAGCCATTGTTCCCAAGAATGAACTCCATTTGTACATTTTCATAAACGTTGAAACTGAAGGTGAATAGCCAAGGATTCCCGGTGGGTATTTATTTTAGGAAAGAATTATCTATTCGTTTATATTGCGGAGATTCATAACAATAATAGCATAGGATAGTAGATCATTTTGATATTGCTTGACGGAGTCAACAGCTAGCTTAGGTAAGCTCGGATAGGAAGTGAGAACAGTTTAGAGCAAGCCAGAAACGGGATCTTTTACTTCTTCTGTGGGGCGCGGATGAGAGCTTCTTGGGTGGTGGACATTACCAGCTGCCCGTCGCGCGTCCAGAGTCGCCCTTGGATGAATCCTCGGCTTCCTCCGGCCATGGGACTGTAGTTCTCGTAGAGCATCCATTCGTCAACGCGGAAATTCGGTTTGTGGAGCCAGATGCAGTGGTCCAACGAGAAGACCATCGACGGGATAAACCCTCGGCTGCAGTGGGGCATCAGCGCAGTTTCGATCATCGTGGAATCCGAGATGAACGCGGCGATTGAGTAGTTTAGCATTGGATCATCGCCGATGTCCTCGGCGGCCTTAAGCCAGAAGAAGCTCTTCGGCTCCGCGTTTTCGTTCGTCATCAAGAAGTTATCTTGGTCCACAGGACGGAACTGAATTCGAACGCCGTTATCAGAGCGTTTCAGCAATGGACGCTAATCACCTGGAAGACGCGATCGAACGGCGCTGGTAGGTCCTTGATCTTGTAGCTGAGGAGAGCTTTCGATACAGGCGGAAGCTCCTTCTCCTTGAGCGCCTTTTCGATAAGCGGCCTCACGTCTTCGAGTTCTTCGGGCGGCGAGACGTCCGGCATGACATCTGAATGCTCTACGGCGGAAATTTCTCTTTTGTGGAACGAGATTTGAGTGGAAAAAATTGCCCTCCCGTCTTGCACGGCCTGAAAAACTGAGAATATAGAGCATGCACGAGCAAAGAAAACGTTACCTTGACGATGCGTGTGGAGAAACTCTTCCCGTCGCGGAGCTTGTCCACCATGTAGAGGATAGGCTTGTTGACGTCACCTAAAATCATCGATGAATCATGAGACTAGGAATCCTGAAAGTACCCATTTCCAAGAAGTAGGAATGGAGAGAGTGCGGGACAAGCGTTTCGTCGACCGTTTTGGTGGCGGCACTTAGAGCTTGGCCGATGACTTGTCCTCCATAAACCGTTGAAAGCGACTTTCGGCCCTTAAGAAGGTGACGTCCTCTGAAACAATAAGCGATTAGGTACAATCAGCGGCCACTCCCCCACTTACAGAAAGAGGTTAGCATCAACGCGCTCCAAGTTGAGGAACGTGTCCACGAGGCCGGCCTTCACGTCCTCAGCCCGCGAGGACGAACATGCGCACGTCACCGTCACCCGATTTTCAAACACTTTCTGAAAAATGCTCCAATAAACCGCAAATATCAGCTACAAACTCACCTTCTTATCGTCGATTTCTTCGTGGTGGGCAGTATTCGCAGCTGAGCTGTTCGACGCCATTCGCCTCTCCCTTTATTTGAAAAACAGTTTTATCTCGAAACGGAGAGAGAAGATTGGTCGAAACGACGCGAAAATCAAGAGCAACAAGAAATGCGCCCATCGGCGAATGACGAAATTCTACGAGAGGAAACTACAAAATACGAAAATCGGATGATTAAATCTCGGACGATGGAGGCACAGACGAGCTGGAGAGAGCTCCTTTGGTCCAAAAAAGGAGGAAAATCAATTGACGACCGGATTGGGATTAAGCTGGTTGAGCAGAGCACGACGCGTGGCCAAACGGAGTCGAAGTGGTCGCGAGGACGTCGAGGCGGCGTTTCCGGGGAGGCCGAGTGAGCAGCAAACTACGAACTACGATTCGAGTTCGGAAAACTCGACTGCGAAGCAAACACTCGGCGGCGGCATTCGATTGTTGCGGGAAAACCCTAAAAACGACATTGACAAGGAACGGAAAACGGCGATTGGCGATCGATTATAAAGTGCGCGCTATGGACGACGAGCACGCGTTCAGGCTCTTTGAAATGAGTCATCACCGTGTACTAGATGTCGGGTTCGGGTTTTGTCGGATTTCGGGTTCGGTTACTCGAAAGTCTCGGGCGGGTAACACCTCTACTGCGTAGACACACTACAGGAGAGGAGGAGCGGTTTAGTGGCCTCGCGATCGACGCACGCGAGAAAACGAAAGTGGTTTGGAGGCGGAACCACTCACGTTAGAGTCGGCTACGATCGCAGATTCTAACAGTCCACAAAACGAAACTGAAACGCGACCAATGCTTAAATGGGATATTCAGACGTATGTACATAGACTAGACACATGTAGTACAAGTGTGCTGTGCTACGAACACCCAATATTTTCGACAGCCATGACATATTGACAACAAAACCACAAATCCCGACCCACATTTAATAATGAGTAAAAGAGAAGAACGACTATTAGTAACGACTTTTTCATAGCACCATTTACGCCCAGAACTTGGCCGGCAGCGTGACCGGAAGGAAGCGCAGACGTTCTTCGTTGATCGGGTCAAAGAAGGTATCGTTCACCGGTCCGAGAGGAGTGTGCGAGCCTTCCTTGCGCTCCATGCGGACCTTCCAGTTGGCACGGCCACGCTTCACGAGGTCGGTGGCGGAGTAGAGCGGCGAAGGGCGCGAAACCGGGAGAGCGACGATTCCGTGGAGATAACACAACTGGTGCGTCATGTTCTCCAGCTGCTCGACGGTGAACTGACCCTCTTCTTCGTGGACGACAATGTAGCGAGTGGGCCTAGCCGTTCCCTGGAAACAAAAATTAGTTTATTTGTATTCGTGCGTAGTACCTTGAGAGCCTGTTGAGCGGCGAGGACGAATTCGGTGTGCCTGGCACTAACGATATTCGTCGAAACTGAGGTTCCGGGTTCGACGTTCTCGTCTTGGGCTCGTCCTGTTTGGTGGACCACCAGCGGCATGAGGCGCATGGTGGAATTCTTCTGCGCAACCATCACGGTGAGGTGAGGTGTACGGGCACCCGTCCGGATTGTCCAACGTTGTCAGGTAGTCCTTAATAGCCGGGATCTCTTCAGAAACTACCTATAAAGTCCAAAATAACATATCACACAAGAACGTTCACTCCTACCATGAGAATGTCACCCTCACTCACTCCGGCACGATAGATCACGATGTCGTTGGGGAGAGATCCCACGGACTCCTGGTACACCATCAAGACGTCCTCGATTGCATCCTTGAGGCGGCTGATGTACTTCTTCTTGGCCGGCTGGTACCAATAGGTGCCTCGCATGTCCGCAGGAGAACCAAGCGTGAACGTCATCTGCAATCACAACTTTCAAAAGACTCTACAATTCATGACTTACACCAACAACAGTTGGATCCAAGGTGAACTCGTCCGCTCCGCCCAGCATTCCGGGACTCTGCAGATCAAGTCCGATGAACACTCGGCCAGCCTTGAAGAGCACCTTCTCCAGATATCCCTGGGGAAAATCCTGAGCGTTGGCGAGCTCGTGGTTGATGCCGCCCAGCTTCAGGTTGGTCTTCATCACAAGATTGTCGAGGACCATGAACGCTCCGCGGTCGCTGATCGCCTTCATAGCCGTCTTCGTGTTCACGGCTTGTGTGGTGTAGTTGAAGAGCGTCTCCGATTCCTTCATAATGTCACGCTCAAAGTTTTTCCGATCGCCACCAAAGATGAAGAGGATGAACTTGACATCGTTGCTCTTGTACGCTTGTCCTCGCGCGTAGATGGTGCTCTGGTTCACTTCCTGGAGGCGCTCGATGATCGGCTCGCCGAGGATCAGTCCGTGCGAACGAGCAGCGTTAACGTACGCTCGAGCAAATGTCCTAAAAGCGCTGTAAGCAATTAACTTCGCAGGGAAAAGAACTCACCTGGTGCTTTCCGATTCCAGTGCGTTCTCAAAAACACAGAGGACCCATTTCTCGGGTGTGGGCGCGGGTCTCACGAAGCGCTGGCCACTCACTTTCCATTGGCGACCGGTGATTTTTTGGCCCGAGCGATCCACATCGGCGCTGACCGTCCTCTGCTCATACTGGATCACTGGTGGGGGAAGAACCTTGCCGACCGCAGTGCAGAGCTCCGTGTCCACCGTCACGTTGAATGCCTTCAGCTGCTGGTTGAGCTCGTGGACGTAAACTTCGCGCTCGTGGTTGACTTCTTCCTTCATGCGCGACGGCAGCTGTTGAGACTCCTTGATGAGCTGTTCGACCTGTTAACAAGAGAATTGCATACAGCGTAACGATGAAAATTCACTCACCAGCTTCGGCGTTTGCCTTGAGCAGTGCACGCGCTGCCCTGGAAGGACAACGAGGACCTCACAGGGAAAATAGAACTTCTGCTGGCGCCTCTCACAGACCACGCACAACATGTCCCTGTCAACATGAAGGTGGTAGCGGCGCTTGAAGTAGTCGGCGACCGTGGTCGATTCTCCGGCGTCCATCGTGAATGACAGGACGCCGGCAGGTTCGGCGGAGAACCCCTTCACAGGGAACTGGACTGCGTCCTTCTGGTGAATGGTCTCGACCACAATTCCTGAAATAAAACCAAGAAAACACAGCCTGACGCATAGTAACTACCTTTCAGCAGATCTTCGAGTTTTTTCTTGAGCTGTGCATTGCTGGACCTGCCGCCAAGTTCTCTTCGAACTTCCTCCACGATGTCGAGGACCTTCTTGTCGGCCATAAATGGAGACCTGCGCGGTTCCACAAACAGCAACGCTTCTTGGTTCTTCTGATCACCAACGATGTTGATCGTCTTCGAAGCTCCCTTCTTGATAACCTTGCTGAGATGAGCTTCAATGTCCTCCCGGGGATCGGCGCTGTATCGGCTGTTCTGGAAGACCAGGTGCTGATCGCTGAAAATAGATTGATAAGTTCATAATGCGATAAGCGCTCAATTCTTACCTGCCCAAGACGTACTGACTTGTCAAGATGTCGAGAAACTGCTGAACAAAACGGCAGCGCTGCTCGCCAGCTTCACCTCCATCGTACAAGTTCGACTGACGAAGATCCAGGATGCGCGTGAAGGCGAGCCGTAAGATGACGTGCTCCGCCCTATGCAACTGGCCCTTGGCTTCTTCTGGGAAGTCCGCCTATAATAAAGTTGGATTAATCACATAACTGAAATTGTGTGAACTTACCATTTTCATCACGAACTCAATCCTGTTGCCGTCCCCGATCTGGTGCAGAGCAAACAGAGCCCCACCGCAGTCGTACACGTATTCGTACTCATTGTACAGAAACTGCTGGGGATGCTTGATGCGCGTGGCATGGAAAATCGACCAAATGAGCCGACGGCGCTTCTGACGGATGACACTGAAATAACAACACTAGAGTAACAGCTTCACACACCCTATAACTTACTCGTTCGCTGGTCGCGCTAGAAGGTCGACGTTCCTGAGGCCCTTCAAGGTGTTGAAGGCCACCTCCATCTTGATCTCATGCATGTAGACCTTGGATTCGTTTATCCGCATGCGATATCCATTCACCTGGAGCTCGACTTTGCGATTCCGCTGGAGCTCGTTACCTTGAGGAGCCCTGTTTGGTAGCATTTCACCCTGCAACCAAAAAAAACCGTTGCGATCAGAGGATCCAAAGGTATTCGCGAATATTCATTACGCTCGAAGGCAGACAATCTCCAGACGCAACACAGACACAATCACACAATATACGACTCCACTTTTGATTAGACGACGCAAGCGGCGATCAGCTTCGGAGGAGATCGCGAATGATACGCAGCGGCCGGCGATTACGGTGCCGCCTCGGGGCCGAAGCTTTAAACGAAGTTCGCACGTTCGTCCGGCCCATTTCGAATTTCGCGTTTTCGTGCCGCTTCGACTTTTGATTTCGCTTTTTCAGTTGACCGTTTTCAGATGGCCGCCAGTTCGGCCGTTTACGAGTCCGAGGAGTTCGGCCCGGAGAAGTTTCCCGAAATCGAGGAAATCCTCGATCTTCTGGAGATGATCCCCTACACAGACGAAGACCTAGCGAATCTGAACGACGAGAAGACGGTGGACGTTTTCGCACAGTTTCCGGAGCAGATGTTGGGCAAATTCCTCTCGACGCGGACGATCCTCGTCCTCTACAACACGATTCTCAAGGAAAGTACGCTGGAACAGGTCAGTTGCGGGCGGGTTTCAGGGCGCTTCCAAGTTTTCATTTATTGCAGATCGCAAATCGGATCGAGGAAATAGCGCTCAACAGGAAAACGCTCGACCCGATCGTGTATCCGGAACAGCTGGACTCGACGGAAACCGGGGAAGATCTTCAGCAGCCGACTTCGGAGGTCGTTGGGAGCGCTCTACGCTGCCTTTCTGATCTATGAATATTTCGTTATGTTAGATGTAATTATGTTGTATATTTCATCGTTAATAAGTTGCGGGCCGTTCTTGGATATTGCTGGTGCTAGCGAAACGATGGAAGAATCGGAAATGGTTTCGCCAGTTGACTATTGCGATGATTCAAGGAAAGGATCGATTCGACCAAATATCTTCATTCAAACAACAATTCTTATTAGTATTTATTTACAGATTTGTATCCTTTTCTCGTTTTCCTCTTCACTGTTGAGTGGGATTAATGAGCAAGGAGAGAAGTCGGAGGTAATCGCCACTACACATCTTCTCGATGTCGTAGTCCAGCTGCTTCTTGTATTTCCTGCGGTACTCTTCGCAAATGTCCACCAGGTCGATCTGAAACATTCGGATCTAAGATTCGCTTCGGATTCGCTTCCTCACCTCGCTGCGACTCACGCAGATTCGCATGATCGTGGCGTGATCGGCGCGCGTTCCTGAAATCGCCTCGTGGAGTTTCTCGGCGAAGTAAAGTTGCGGATTGTGCGCCACTTTGACTAAAAAGGGAGTTTTCATACGACACCTCTCACGGTTCCACTCACCGATCGTGAGCAACATCTGGCGCACGTCCGAATGCATGCTCTTATTCTTGCGGATCGAGGTTTCGATATCCTTTCCGGAGCCGCGACGGGCGTCCGCCTTGTCGATGACCGCCGCGATGTGCTTCCACGAGTGGCCCACGAAGAACTGCTCGAAAAGGCCCAGATTGCGGCTCACTTCGTCGATCCCTTGGCTCTGAAATTTCTGCCATTATTAAAGGGACTCAGAATCGTCAGAACGGACCACAGAATTGATCATTTGGGCGTGCTTGTCCACCAGCTCCTTGTCCACCTTCGTGTCCCGCTCGTTGCGGTCGCGGCACAAGAGCAATTGCATCATCCGTCCGTAAAGGCCCTCGACCTTGAGGCTCGCGTCCTTCTCCAGCGTAGTACGGTACATGGTCAGGTATGCATCGCGGATGACTTTCATTTGCTGAAAACATTTCAGCGAGATATTCAAAGAAAAAACATGCGTGACGCACATGACTTGAGAGGATCGGAAAGCGAGATAAATTTAGCGTCCGGGCGTAAATGGCATGTGAACATGAGATTAGTCATTGAACGCCAGAGCTCGAGAACCTGCGAATGTCTTTTGTTTTGGGCCCTTGATCGCGGAAATCTATCAAATCGAAAGGTATTGAAAAATTTTAACGACTTTAACAAAGGTTCGCTCTAAGAGAACAGTGGACATGTAATGTTTAGCTTGGGAGTGCTGACTTAGCATGTGAAAGAGCTGAAATTCGAATTTCGAAATCCCGTATCTTCGTAAGCTTCTCTTTGTTGTGTATTGTTTCTTGACCATGAGTTCCGACACAATTTCACCCTATCTGTCGTCCTCCGCTCTCACATTTTGTCTCCATTAATAATCCGCCCGTTTACGAGGATTTCGCACGCGACGACTGGTCCGTGATCTCCTTAAGTCCCGCCGGATTTCGGCTGGTACGTAGTTCGAAATTAGTCAGGAAACCTTACCGAAGTGGACCGCGTGCAGGCGATCTCGACGGCGATGTTGTTGTCGAAATTGCGCGACTGAGAAAGCTGAATTGAGGAAAAAAAAGGGCGAGATGACTCACCGAGATGGCCTGGTAGATCATCTTAGCGGAGTGCTCGTGTGCCGGTTGGAAAAGAGCCATAACGAGCTCCAGGAAATGGCCGCCCGCTTCTTCTTCGATGTCTTCGAGCAGATTCTGGAATAACAGGAAATTACGACTTTGCTGGCTAATGGAATACTGGAAATAGAGACAAGTCGCAAGTCGAGAACAGCGGATTGCTTTAAGGCGTCAAAAAAGTGCTTAATCCTTTTTGTAAATAAACACAAAGGTGTGTTTTGCACTTGTGCCTTGTTTTCCTCAAGGAATCCGCGTAAGGCACAGTCAACCATCGCCCTCCTCCCACTCTCCCTCGCTTACCCGCTCATACATTCCCTCGTAGGCGCTCAGGATTTTCTGCCTCTGATAATTCGTGTGGCACAATGTGGTCGTGATGATCACGCGATCGTTCGTGTCGATTCCGCTCAGCGCCCGCCGCATAGATTCGCTCGCATGCTCCGGGCGGAAATCGGGTGACTCGGGTCCGTAAATGGTTCCCCGGAGGTCTTCGTACTAAACAGAAAACAGAGTTCCTTCATCTTCCAGCTCCACTTACCTGACTCTCGTACATCTGGTACATCAACGGCATATTGAGTCGTCGTTCGGACCGTCGTCGGGAACCCTAAACACACATTTGTGTAAATGATGCCTCGAAAAGCGGGGCACGCGAGGGAGGGGGGCGGTGTCCCGTTGCCTGTTCCTCCTCAAAACACTCACCGTCGAGATCTCCGAGTTGGAGGTTTTGTCGCTGCGGGTGGCGACGGATCCGCCGCCATCGCTCGACGCCACCGAAGCGGTTCCGGAACCCGGGGACATCAGCTGCACGGTGACTCTTCGCCGCTGACTTCCGTTTTGTGACGCCGACGCCGAAGAGCAACTCGTCGGGGTGGTGGAGAATGCCTGAAATAGGAGGTTAGCTCAGAAACTCCAAGACGGGGAAAGACGGGATTTCCGGTCTTATCCGAGAGCAGCCGTTTGTCCTTTTTGTCTTTTTGCGGGCTTGGAAGCGAGGGGGCGAAGAACGGGACTCAGGAGCCCAACCCGGGAGGAGGCTCACTCTGTACATGCGCCTGGAGGGTGGCAGTAGAGGAGGTCAACCGGAAACGACCGTAGCCGGCGCGGAGGCTGAAGGTGTCGTGGAGGAAGCAGCAGAAGTCGCAGAAGAAGGCATGAGGCGGCGTGGATGAGCTTGAGCAATAAACACGAAAAAGGAGTGGATGCAGCGGCCTCGGGTCCTCGTCGATATATTGCGAATACGAAAACTCTCGCGAGTCCCGGCTGACGTCAAAAGTTCTTCGTTGGCTTCTTCTGCGGGTGGGGGAGACCAGGTGCCCTTTCCCCGGGAACCTGCGCTTCAATCGGAACTGGTTGAATGGCGGCTGGGGAAGCGCGCAACATTAATCCCCTTGAAGCCCGAAACTTGCCTCTTCTTCCTCTTCTTCGATCGATCGGGAATTCCAGCGGATTAGCGGCTTCCTCGTCGAAGCTCGTGGTCAGCAAAACTGAATTCAGCTCGAAGGACTGCGAGTGGACTGCGGCCGCCAGGTTGAATTCTCGGGAGAGCTGATTGCCTGAAATAGGACGACGTCGCTTAGGAGGGCAAAAGAGACCGAGGAGTAATTCTTAATGTGTTTTCGTTCGCTTTTATATTTCGAATTGGCCGCGGCAAGCGAGAGGAGGGAAGATGTTCGGAAGCCGCGCGGAATCAATTAGGCAAATTGACATCCACCTGACTCAGCGGAGGACATTAAATAACCGCCGAGAGCCGAGGGCTAATCTCGAATCGCGGCCCGCGAACTGCGTCACGCCAACTAATCGCCGCGGGGTTTACGCAAATCGCGAGCGGAAACAGCGCGGACATTATGAGGATGAGTGAGACTTAGGATAAGCGGAGATCGACGCAAGCAAACGAGTCCCAAAGGTGGGAAAGATGAGGCGCAGAGGGAAAACAGGATAATCCGAAAAGAGATGATCGCCGCTGGCCGAAAGAAAAACGGTTTCTGAATCTGTAGAAGAAGACAAAGACGCCTTTTTATGTGCAGAAGGAGAGTATCGAGCCCTGATTGGGTATTCGGACAAGAAGACCAATGAGCAGCAGTCTTTGGTTCCCTGAGACCGTTTCTTAGATGACTAACGAAGAGGTTTGTGGTCCTTAAAAATGGTTTGGTTAATGGCCAAGTGAATCAGAGATTAATGTAGGAGTTGAAAAGACACTAATAGTTATTATATAGCATAAGAGGAAGACAGGTTCTTGAACTCTGGTTGGAAATCCCGATTTTCTCACATTTAAAAAAGGGAGCTACGCAGTTTAAATTTTTTTTTGATTACCGATAAAGACTTGGCAGCATTCCATTCAGAAAATGCCATTCACACAAGACTTTATGCGTTAATTTTCCGAACCACCCTGCATCATTCGGCTATGTACAAATTGCAGAACGGATTACGGTTATTGTGCAGCATATATTTGCTTCTATTCTCAGTAAACCGTAGGAAATCGTTGTGTAAATTTGAAATTTTCCGTAACCGTTTCCTAGAAATGCGGTCAATGGCCCTTATTAGCGCAAGCGCTTGTTTACATTTTCCAAAAAGCGCTTTTTCAATCTTCCGACAATTTTTATCCGCTGAACTTTAAATCTCAAAAGTGCTCCGTTTCAGAATCTCTTACGTAACCACTTATCCGCTTGTTTTCAAAATAACAATGTATTTATGAGATTGGTTGTGCGAGAGGACGTTCGTTATTTTGTAATGGTCAAAGGACAAGATAACATAACACTAGAAACATCATATTTATTGTACATACAGTGTAGTTGACCGCTTATCCCACACCTCGAAGAGTTCTCGATCTTCTCGGACATTCGATTCTGTTCTCAGGTGTTTTTTCGGAAAAAGAGCTGGGTACAATGCAAACAGACATTTGTTTGCAGAGAATATCTACAGCGTCGCTGGACGGTCTGCTGTAGTCCTCACAGCCTTTTCCTACGTCTCTTTTTTGCGTATTTTTGCTTTTTTCAGTGCTGAGTCACTAGGTCCACTAAACGCGTCGAGCCGTTTCCAGGAAAACAACGTATCGCTCGATCCGAGGGACGACTCCATTAATCCCTTCCTAGCTTGTGAGTCGCGACTCCTTGGCTTCTCTGCTAAATTCACTCCAAGCAAACATTTTATTCGCAATCGAGAAAGCACAAAATTGGAAGCATCCCGGGAAAGTGGGTGGCAGAAGGAGGCGGATTTGGCGTTTTGACAAGTTTCTATGTACAGTCGGAAATGTACAGCGAAGAATGTGGTCATTGGTGGCGGTAGGGCGGCGGAATCGAGGCGCGGTGGGTCGAGCGAGTCGGAACGATCCTGGAACGGCTAGTTTTATTGGTTTTGGAGGCACCACGAGGTCATCTTGGAAAAAGTACAGCGGAAAAAAAGTTTGCTTGCTTGGTTTACGCTGCTTCCGTTTTCAAAGTGAACCGAGATTGACCGACATCTCTTAGCACTTTAAGAAGCTCACATCACTTTTGCGCTGTTTTTCAAGATCACCAATTTGTTTCGTTTTTTTCAAATCAATTAAACTTTTGATAAAACAAGTTACAAGACTCACGGCGGATGTCGGACGGCTTCGTCGTAAGTCGGCGGCGCTGGAAACGCGTTCTGACTTTCGACAGTCGCCCAGGACCTTGCGGGCACCTCGTCCACGTCCACGCACACCCTGGAATGCTGCTGCGGTTGATGGGTTCTTCTCCTTCGCCTTCTTCTCGGCGAGGAATCTCTGCGATTCGCCAATTTCATTCGGTAAATGATTAAAGTCGTGGCCCCTCCTGAGAGGAGGATGATTCCAAAGGCAAAAAAGAGCCAAATTTTGGTACTCTAAACATGTTTTTGTAAAGATCCGCTACTGTAGTACTTACATCTGCATCGGCGCTGACAATCCAAGCAAGACTCAGAACGAAGAAGACGGCGCCCAGGAGAGTCACGAGGACCGCGGTCGCGGTGAAACTGAAACGGAAGTGGAGGAATGGCCAACAAGCCCTTGTTTGGTCATCGATGTGGTGTGTCTTTAGAAAAATCGTTTTGCAAACACCGATTTAAAAAAAGCGATTGCCCAACCAACAAAATTTACAAAAATCAGACTTTGTTAAAAAGGACAAAACGTGACGAAACCGATTGACGTCAGCAAATACTCGAAATAGTTTTGCATCTAACGCTCCTTCTGTGCTTATTTAAGGATGCGTGCTTAATGTTTGTAGTGCTTTAGTTTACCTTTTTCTGCTTTTAAACAATGTGAGCAAAACATTTCCTTTGAAAACGTGAAATTTCCCATTGCATTTTCAAAATGGTTCAAAGACTCGCTAAAACTTACAACGCCGGAGAACACTTTGAGAGTCGGAGGAGATAGTCTCGGAACGCTTGGACTCTTGTCCGAGGAGTTTCGGGTTGAGGAGCAGGTGCCATAGAATTTACTCGGGAACGGTCATATTGGGAACAAGATTCCGAATTTAATCGATAGTGCGAACTGCCGCCGTGGAACGCCGCTGAACGAAAACGAGATAAGAAACAACAAAACGAGAGGGCCAAGCGTGGATTCTATGGTTGAGTGAACATGGATGGGGCGATTGAATCTTCGAAGTCATATTGTAATTTATTAAAGTGGAAAAAGGTAAAGTTTAAATTCAAAAAATCGCCAGTCGAAAACGTGAACTCAGAACAATAATATTTTATCTGTCCATTAACACCGTTTTTAACACCTATTTTTAACCCTTTTATCGCGGTTTTTGGAAACTGGTTACCACCGAGGAACATGATAGGGTTAAAGCTGCGAGGAATGGTAGGAAAGGGCGCTTAGAGGACGCTCATTCCTTAGTAACGCGGTGTTAACAGGAGGAATCGCGCGGTTAGTTTTATCGCTTTAAAGCAGTCACCATCCGGAATTTTTCTCAAACGCCAAAGTTAAATTATGCAATCAAAGGTTAAACTCGAATAAAATACATATTTCACAACCTTCCAAATGGCTCCAAAGCAAAACAGCTCCAAAAACCGATCAACATGTTGGCTAAGGAATCGACCCGAACAGAGCTTCCACAAAAGGTAAACACGCAAGGGTTTTAAGCGATAACGTCAAATCAAAGTGAAAACACGGAAAGATTGTAAAGACGCAGAAAAGAACGCCTGACCGTGTTTGTTCTAGACGAGTCGACCCAAATACGCGAGTTGAGGTGGTCAGCGAGAAAAGTGTGAAGCCGAAAAAGGCGAAATAGAACGGAGCGGATGGAGAAGGGGCTAAGAATCGAGGAGGAGAAGCGGAGGCCCGTTTGACGACGCCGTGAGTCACGCAACAAACAAATCTTGAGACGCTGAAACAGATGGAAACGGGGAAAACGTGTAGGAATCACCGAGAGTGACGTTGCGAAGAAGGCTACACGGGTGATGGTGAGAAGTTGGGAGTGATTCAGGACGACTTTCAAAGACCCGAAAAAACCCAAAGAAGTGTTTGTGTGGTGGGTGGGGGCTGATCTCCGTTGTGTGGCTATTATCAGTGGAGGCGAGTCTTCGGGGTCTGCGGTAAAGGGCGAGTGTTCATAGAATGACAAGATCGAAAATACAAACAATGAATTTGATAAGAGGATGCGTTGAACACAAATACGTTCAAATCTTCGAAGCTGCAAAAAACACTGGAATATAATATTTTTAACTACTGTAATTGCTTAAAACTCTAAAACAAGACTGGATGAATAAGTCTTTGTTATAAATCTTTGATTGTCATAGAATGCAGCTCCAGAGTCAACAAACATTCCTAAACCGTGTTTAGCAAACACGTTTGTTTAATTTTACATTTTATTGACTGGATTTGTTTATGTTCAGGCATTCCTTGTCAGTTGATCTTGTTGGATCCTGTTAAAATTATTTTATTGTCTCCATAGAGGAATCAATGACAATTACAATACTTGCTCGTATTAATATTGCCTATATACCATTTTTAATTGATACAGTAAAGCTTGAACTGCTGCAACATTGACCGTTCCAAAGATAAAAGCTACATGGCCACTGATATCAGGTGACAACTATTTGAAAAGAGCTACAATGCGCACAAAGCCAATTAATCTAATAAAAGGGTCCTCATTTGGCTCTCTAGGGCTATCGCCGCTGCCCCCAAGCGAAATCTTGAAGTGTATCAAACGCGGGGGCTTTTAGGATCATGCAATTGGCCCCCCCTGAATTCTACGGATCGCAGAGCCCAATCTTTCGACGACATCCGCTAATCCCAGCTTAACACGACTCTTCCACGCTTTTTCAAGTCAACAACGAAGCTTTGATGCAGAAACAATACTTTTACACCGACGCGGAGTAAAGGGTTGTACCGACGAGATGGACCACTTTACGAGGTGGAAGACAAAAGTCGACCGTCCACCGTCGACCCAAGATTCGGATACATGCCATAGTCAAGAAGATGACCAAATTGTTTTCAGATGCTAGCAGGGAAATAAGGCGCATCACCCAAGAAGCTCTGTTTCAGATATTCGCCCAGCTTTTGAATTGATCGCGATTGAGAGATCACTAATTTCTTGGGTTTCCGTCTCTAAGCAAATATTCTTGTTTACTTCAAGCGGCCAATCGCTTCTCCGATCACCCAAAACTGGCGATTGATCGCTGTGGGCAACAGTCCGATGGGTCCTTCTTTGGGTGAAATCGTCGCCGCCTGCGTCCTATTCTTTTTCGTCCTGGCCGCTCTGGCCACTTTGTTAATTCTGTGCGAGGAATGCGATGCTTCGGAACAAAAGTTGAGGAATCCAGAAGTTCGTTTGATTTCCTGCTCGTTTAGAAGATCCGCGGACTTGCGGAAGCGAAAAGACGTCGCTGCGAACTGGGCGCTTCTGGTCGCCGGGTCGAAGTCTTGGGAGAATTACCGCCACCAGGTTCGGAGTCGAGTTATCTGATTACAGAATCTATTTCAGGCAGATGTGGCCCACGCCTACCACCTCCTCCGAAAGAATGGAATCCCGGCGGAGAAAATCGTGACGATGATGTTCGACGACATTGCCAACGATCCTCAGTAACAACTCCGTTCCGAGAGACCCATTAAATTTTGTTGTTTAGGAATCCGAACCCAGGAACTCTTTTTAACGATCGCACAGGTCGCAACTTCTACGAAGGCCTCGTCGTCGACTACCGCGGAAATGACGTCAACTCGGAAACTTTCCTTCGCGTCCTTGCGGGCGAGGGCAAAGGAAAAGTGATTAGAAGGCGAGCGAGAGCGGCCCAGCTAACTTATTGTAATTTTTGCAGCGGTCCCAACGACAACATTTTCCTGTTCTACGCCGACCACGGAGGCATCGGGATTCTTTCGATGCCTGTGGGACGACTCGTGAGATGAGTGTTTCTTCAGCTGGAATTTATCCATATTTCAGTTTACTCGTTCCGATTTGATCTTCAATTTGAAAGCGAAAAAAGAAGCCGGCGGATACCGGAGACTCGTCGTTTACTTGGAGTCCTGTGAGGGTGGATCGATGTTCCAGGACTTTCCCAAGAATTTGGATGGTCAGTGAACTTCTGTGCACAAATTTATGAAGATATGCTTTAGTTTACGCGATGACAGCTTCAAATTCCTTCGAAAGTTCCTACGCGGTGCTCTGCTCAGAGTACCTTCCCTGCTTGGCGGACGAATTTTCGCTGAACTGGATGACGGATTCTGAGATGGTTTGTTTTAATGTACTACAAAAATTAATTTTGATGCTACAGAAAGGAATTTTCAATCGTCAAATCCAAGAACAATTCAAGAATGCGAAGCAGCACACAGTGGCCAGTCATGTCTCCGAATATGGCAACTTCGAGATTCGAAATGACCAAATCGCCGAATTCCAAGGATCGCTGAAGGAAAAACAAAATGTGGTTTCCAGGTTGCGACCTTTGAAGAACGGTTGTCCGAATGATGTGACCAACTACAAACGCCTCCGCATCCAAGATATTGCTCTGGAAATGCAGAGAAGAAACCGATCGAGAGTTATCGAAATCGAACAGGTACAAATTTCCAAGTGCGATTAAATATTCAATGTTTTAGAAACGCGAAAGATTGATTGACTTGGTGAGAGGAATTGTAGGATCAGTCGTAGAGAAGACGAAACCGCCGCGGATCGTGGACTTCTTCTTGCGAAGGGAACGGAGCCGACCTCACCACCTCTGCACCGCCATGGCTTTGCAGAGATTCGACGAAAAATGCGCCAGATTCTCGGAGGTTCGCGCGTTCTTTAAACTCCCATCCAGTTTCTTCAGAATCCTTTCGCCTTCCAATATTCGTTTGTGATCGCGAATCTCTGCGAGTGGACCCGCCGTTCTTCGCCGCTCCTGAGATCCATTGATGCCGTTTGCGCCGGTGAAGGACTCGTTGGAGTTGTTTGAAGCTGGAAGCGTCAGGGTTTGCACCTACGAAAATGCCTATTAACTTCGATTTGCCAGAATATGTCTGTTCCTTATATTTACATACTCAGGCTCTAAAATTAATCTCATCACAGTTAGCAAAATATCTTATGAAATTTGCCGCCAACAATCCAGGAATGGTCGCTTAGAAGTCGCTCGGAATCATCGAATCTTCGAGCTGCCTTCGAAGGTGGGGATGCGCTTCGGTGATCCCGAAGAGGAGAGCGGTGCCCAAGATCGCTGCCCTCACTTGGGGGTCTTTGGCGGTGGAGCTGGAACAGGTTTCATGACACCTCCAGGCGACATTTCGAGCACTCACGAGAATTTAACAACCAACGTGTTGTTCTTCATCACGAGTTTCGGGCGCACGTAGCCCAAAATTGTCCCGTCTTGGCGCTTGAACCAGTAAACGCAGTCGCTTCCTAAGATCCCGAGGGCTTTTCCGATCGGGTACAGGGAGACAAGGACCTGTAAGAAGATACTATGAAGGAGAGAGATAAGCCGTTAGAAAACAATCAGAAATAACACTCGGCGCTAAGAATGCATTGCATTTGGGCATTTACAAAACGCCTCCGACATTCTAAACCGCTGACTGATCAAATGAGTAATTTGTAAGGATCCAATAAGGATCCACGACAAAGAACTACCTTTTCTATGAGCATAAAAGGCTCTTCACTGCCTGTCCGCATCACCACAAAGCTGGGGACGGCTCCAGCAATCCTTTTGATCTGCAAACAACACCCAAGTTTTCCACTTCCCGACTCTCGCTAACCTTGTAGAGAGTCACATGATGTGGATGGACGATCTTTCCCAAGCTGTCGGGGGAGTTGTTGGGAATGGTCGTGGTCATGATCTGCTTCCCGGCGTTGGTCCTCACGATGATTCCTTGGTTTGCCGTGAGGTCCGCTGTCAGGACCGTGTTCTTGTGGTTCCGCTCATTTCGGATCAAGAACTCGATTGGTTCGAAATGGGTTCGATTCATCGTGGAGGCGCGCTGCGAAGTGGCGTTTGCCAAGTGAGCGCCGACCGCAGAATGCCTGGAATTAGAGGATATAGCATTTCGGTCTTAAAAGTCATGGAAAGTTTGGAAGGCTTCATAATCCACCCACTGAGAGCGCCAATCGGAGACTAAGAAACTTCGTCAACCTACCTCTCGGGATTCTTGAGCTTGATTGAAAGAACCTCGACGTTTGAGAGCAGCGAACACTCGGGCAGATCGTGGTATATTTGGTTATCCGACGCGATCTGCACCACTTTGGCGAATCCCTGCTTGACTTGGTCTAAAAACGCCATTCGAGGCCTAAAACATCGCGTTTAAAGACTTATCAGCGCTTCGAGGAAATGCTAATAACCGAGCTAACAAACACGATCGATTAGCGGGGAAAATCGGAGAACAGGTGAGCGAAGAACCGCTTCCCCCCCCCCTCCACAAACACGACGCTTCCGTCGAAGTCGATCGATGCGCCTTCGGGGATCAGAGAAGAAGTCGGCGCTTGCGGAAGGCGGCGGCTGCAAGCGGAAACCTGTTGGAAGCGCGCTGAAACGTAAAAAGTCGATTGTGGGATGACGTGAACCCTTGAGACCCTGAAAGCGAAAATGCGCCTGTTTACGAGAAACTCGGTCGATTTGAATGTCGATCAGATTATGCTAGTTTGCAGGTTTGTGCGAGGAGAATCTGTGCGAAATTGCGGTCGCAAAGGAAATTAAGTGGACGAAGAAACGCTTTTGATCGACGATACGATTTGATGTCGACCGACGGAGGTGACGACGTCTTGGTTGTGGAAAAGAAGCTCTGGACGAGGAATCAAATTGAAATCCAAAAATCGAAATTTTGAAAGTAGATTACATGTAGCATTTTACAGATGAGCAGTAAAGCAAATAACCTCTTATACAAAAATGATGACTATACCAGGTAAACGGTGTACCGTACCCGACAAGAAAACACCACTTCTCAAACAGACACACAATCATCATACCTCTTCTTCTTTGCGCACCTCTTTTGTCGATTTCCGCAAAATGATCGTCCGACTTGCATTCGCCTTTAAAAGCCGGTTTGCGTCCCGGGCCCTTCCTACACAAAAGGTGACCTTCTTTGAGAAGCCGTGATTCACCCTCCGCAAACGTGCTGCTGTTGACTCTTACGAAACGTCAAAGCTCAGTGCTCGCTTACGTGCGTCGCCTTCTCAGGGAGGACCATTAAATACAGAAACGAGACGTCGACGTTTCAAACTCATTCGGTTTCGCCTTCACCCTGCACTCGGTCGCGATGTCCCCGCGCTTCGCTTCGTCCAGCATTCTGCTTCTAACACTCTTCTTGGCGCCCTTTCTGGTTCAAGGATTCGACGATGGAGGTGAGCGGTCCAACCCTAAAAGGAGTGTTAGGGAGCGTTGTCTTACTGTAGTTGTCCAATGTTCTTACGGTTCCCTTCTAAATCGCGTAAATTCGTTGAGTAGGGCATCACTGATATTTACCGTGCTTTTCTGGACGATTCTGCGCGGAATGTGTGAGCCTCAGCCTCACCAAAATCAGTTGGTCTTGGTTCGTGACGCTCCTTTTCGCCAGCGAATCCCATGTTCTGCAAAGAAGTGAATTGAGGAGCAAGATCAGCAAAAAACAGGAAAACGCGCACGAATCCAGCACGCAGCAAATTCACTAAAAAATCAAAAGATTTTTTCATGTTTACACGCGAAATTTCACGAATTTTCGTGTTTTCTACGAAGGGTTTTCGCGGAAAAATCAGTTGGGCTTGCTTCGTGTCGCTCCTGCTTGCTAGCGAATCTCATGTTCTGCAAAGAATCGACTCTCACAGCGACAAGCTTCGCGCACCCCTTGACAGCCTACGGTAGCTGCAGATTTGCTTTTTGCAAACAAGCACAGCTTAATTTCCAGAAAAGAGGCGGCGTCACAGCGTTTTGTTGGCGATAATCGATGCGTCAAATCGTCCGTTGTAATGGATTTCGCAGTTGATCAACGGCGCGGTTTTTGTAATTCGGAACCGTTTTAACGCCGATTGAATTCCTCATTTAGGCACTCCATCCGATGTTCTCCTCTGCGAACGACCGACTAGTGACTCCAACTGCACAAACGTCTTCGGCTTTGTTCGCAAGGAGAATCTCGGAATCCAGCTGAAGGATTCAGCGATCGTCAACGATCCGATTCACATCGTAAGACCTTCCCGCGAAAACCATTTCATATGTTCGTTCTTTAGCACGCCGAAGTTCCGTTCCTGTGGTCCACCGTGCTGGTCCTCGGCTTTTTCGTGCTTCTGCTCTTCCTCGTTTCCTTCTTTTTGACACTCGTCACTTGGGGTTCGGATCTCCCCGAATCCTACTTTCTGGTCTACATGCGCGACGCCATTGTCACCCTCTCGCGCATCGACAGCCAAGCCCTCGACAAGGTAAAATCAGTTCCTTGAGTATCTTCTCAAATTTCCTCTTTTTTAGAATTACAATGAAGATTCGATGCCTGCGTCGCTCAAATCGACGAAATAAAAAATTAATTGAAAGTGAAAAGATAGGGAGCAACCGGATTTGAACCGGTGACCTCTCGATCTGCAGTCGAATGCTCTGCCACTGAGCTATGCCCCCAACGTCCGCTCATCGCGCTGCGTCCGCTACACCACGACGGGTGCCTCATCGCGGCTACCTGTCAGCAAACAGGATCTCCTCGGGTGTTTGTTCTGCTGCCGTCGTTTCCACTCTCTCCGGACTCTTGCAGTTGATTTGCCGCCTGCCTCCCGTTGCTGGCCCTCCTTCCTCCGCGCTCTCCTCGGAGACCAAAGCCCACAAAGAGTCCATCCGAACTCGCGTTGCGCTCTCCCCGTCATCCCCAAGTCGCTCTGTTTTCTGTTTATTCTCGTCTTTGCGCCGTTTCATTCGCTTCAAAACATCTATGTTTGCGTCGTCGCTGTTATTGGATGCGATTCACTCTGGCCCTCTTTGGTGGTGCCACGATTCCGAACCCGTTTCAGTCGGGTCGCTGGTCGTCTTCGACTGTTGCTGGCTGGTGGGGGAACCTGAATCTTGTTTAGTATCGGTGCAAGGTTTTTGCGTTATAGCGCGTTTGTTTTCAAGATCCTATTTTAAAGGTCTCTCTTATTTCAGTCAAATCAACAACTAACGCGATGCCTTTCACTTGCACCGACATCTGCAAGCTTATCCTGGCTTTCATCCTTCCCGTAAGTGACCCTTTGGTGTTTGCCTTTATCTAATTTAACTATATTTTCAGCCAGTCGGAGTTTTCCTCGAGAAGGGTTGCGATCTCCAGGTATGGTTCTACCCTTCAATAAGTTTTTAGCGTTGCTTAGAAGTGGGCTTGATGAGCGATGTTCTGATGGATAAAGTCCGTCTATGGATGAGTAAAAGAAATCGCAGTTCTCAGTTTATGTGAACGACCTGACAAAAGCGAGTTTAAAATTTTGAAGGGTTTGCCCTCAATTGCGAAATAGCGTTCCCCTGATTATCAACCTTCTAATCCGCGATTTCTTGCAGCTGGCCATCAACATCCTTCTCACACTCCTGGGTTACATTCCCGGCATAATCCACGCCATCTGGGTGATCTTCTACTACTGAAACCCCAAGACGATCTTCCCATCCACCACCGAAATGTATCAATCCCTCTTCTAACCTGCTTCAATCCTTTATATTCTGTTCATCTGTTCTCTCTAACTCCGTTGTAAACATCCCAATCTGCATTCATAAACTTTGTTCGAAGTCCGAAATGTGTCCACTTTGTTTTAAGTTCGGGAAATGGCGATCGATGGGCGCCGCAAATAACAACTGGCTGTTGTGTCGGATCGGGCGGAAGATTGGCGGCTCCGGGAACTCGTTTTTGCAATTCGCGTTGCTAGGATCGCAGCGGAGTGGCTAGCAACGGGCGGGGAGTTCGTGGAGGACGAAGGAATCGAAGCTTTGGCTTTTCGTAGTTCCGAGGAACTTTAGTCCCTCAAGGAGTGTGCAGGGAACCAAACACGTTTCAAGGTGTAAATGGAGTGTTTGTTAGTAGCGCTTGTGCATCAACGATCAGGGAACAAATTACGAAAGACGATTTTGGCAAAGTGAATTAGAAGTACATGTTTGTTTCAAGAACGAAAAGTGTTGGGAAATCGGCGTGATTCTGCATTCCGTCGACGTGGGGCCTCGCAAGAACGACGATCGGTCGGATGGCTAATTGTTCGATTTAAAATTCAAAATCCGGGATCGTACAGTGAGTGCAGCGGCGGTGTCAGGGGGCCATTCGCACCCGGCGTCGTCGTTAAGTGGCCTTCCACGGCGCTCCACAAAAGATCGTCGTCCTACAGTCTTCGCCTTCTTCTCGCATGCATTATTCATCGCGCGCTTCGCGGGCGCCGGCGCACCTTTGCGAAGTGCGAACGAGAACCGAATGGATTTTATAGATTCACGGCCCGTCGACGCGGCTTTGATAAATGAATAGTATTAATTCAGCGGGGCTAAAACGAGGCGGGCCGTCGCTCGCCTGAGATGCCGAATTCAGCTCGGAGCCAGTCGTCGTCTTCTTCCTCTCCCGAGAAGGTCGCTCGCGTCTTGTTGGGCAAGGTTTCTTAACCGACAGTCCAAAGCTGATGTCGGTTCTGAACTTGGCCAACCAGAAACAGCGCGTTTTCTCGACGTTTCTTGACCTACCGTATTCCTATCCTTATTTGGTGGCCATTCAAAGGTTTTTAGGCTGACAGAAACAGGTGATGAGTGGCTAATCCATAGGTGAGATTCCTTCCCGGCAATATAATAATTTTCAGGAGTTCTTCAATACACACAAGCCCCATATTGGAAGCGGCTATTATTGCTACCGTAATCCAATAGTAGCCTTCTTTTGTTTATCGAATCGAAGTGCTTTATTCGCAGTGTCATCTACGATAACAAAAAAGTAAAAAGAGATCAGAGTTCGTAGGGAGGACAGGACTAACACGGGATTAGTCTACGAAGATTCACAGTCCTGCTAACGGTGAAGACACGGGAGAATCTGACTAGTTTCGGGAGGTAAGAGATCGCTGGACGGACATGGATCTAGAAGGCTACGCTGTCATGGGTTCAAACGGTTTCTTCTTCGCGAAGAATGGACGTGTGGTGAAGATCAGAAAGAGAGTCGAGAGATCAGGTTCCGACTGCTGTTGCGACGGAGGGTCGTGGTACCGTACGCCGAAGTTCCCGAGGGAAGCGATTCGCATTGTTTCGTTTCGACGCCCGAAGTTGGGAGCGGCGCGTGGCGACCGCCTGGATTCGAGCTGCAAAGGCACGCGCTCCTCGCCTTCTTCAGGGGCACGTAGCAACAGATACAAGGGCAAATGAGGGCAGCGATGGCGATTCCAACGCGTTTCCTCCAAGCGTGGGGGCGAGAAGCATCGCTAGATCGACGCGTTTGGTTGCAGAAAGGTCGCTGAAAAAAGACCGGGTTGTGAAAAAACTTAATTCTCTAAATACCGCAGATTCCGAGCTCAAAGAGGGGACGCTGCATCGTTGAACAACGCCACTTGCTGCGGAGTAGCACGTTATCTTCTTCAAAACTTCATTGACACGGTCGGGAGCATCCCTAAAAGAGTTTAATGTTTTATGGATTACGGTATGAGCGGCATACCTGCAAGATCCACGTCCGTTGTCCCCAACGCTGTACCATTTGGAACAATAGCGACACTTTTCACGTCGCTGGATGACCTTAACCGAAGAGATGTTTGGCTTTCCTAGCGACTGAGATCGTTGTTTTTGATCCTTTTGATCGGTCGAATGGACCGCTTTAAGATGTGATTCCAACAAAGATTTCGATTTGATCATCGCACCTGGAATGTTAATTTTATTTTAGTTTTCAGAGCTTCTGTTACCAAATTTGTTTAACTGCGGTCCTCGTTGCAGGAACTTGCCAGTCCCTGGATTCGAAACCGATCTCAACTTTTCGGATTCCTTAGATGTATTCCTTGAAGACGAGATTTCGCACGTCAGCAAGTTTCTAGTTGACGATTTTTCCTCGCCAAAGTCGATACTCGGCCGGTCGGGTTTGGAAGCGGCGTCCAGCAACGAGAAACCGCTCTCCGCGGCGGTCGGCACCGGTTCTAAGCTTTTCCACGTTGAGTCATAGCCACTGGAGGATGACACATGGTCCGAGAACTCGTAGTAGTCGGTGCCTCGTCGGGCCGTTTCTGGATCCATCGGTGGGTCCCCGTCGTCCCAAGGAATGGTTTCTTAAAATTCGGTAATACAAATGCTGATCACCCAAAAGCAAACCTCGCTGGATTAGAGTTGTCGTGACGCAAAGGAATTCCCGCCTAGTTTCATCTTCGCTCGGGGACGAACTCGCCTCCACGAGAACTTCTTCGGCGCCCACCTTCACGAAATTCTTCCACCGCCGGCGTCCGATCGCTCGGCGGCCCATCCACAGGCACAATCCGAGCTCGCAAGCGGAATCCTCGCGGCGCCGGCGCTGCAACGGAACCTAGCTCGATGGGAGCGAAGACGTCATCTTCGAGTTCTTCGGTAGCATCCAGATTAGAATCCCCAGAGCTCGATTTGCTCTGCCGGCACAAGTGGCCAAGTGCCTTCTGGAGTCTGTTGTGAAACTTCGTTGCGTCGTAAGCGCTCCCGAACGAAAGTGCGAATTTCCGTTCGTCGATCCTCCAGTGGTGGAACGTAGGCAGAGCGCTTATATACGTCATATGCGGGGTCAGCGTGCAAGTGAAGAGATTCTAAAGAAACAGCTGAATTTTTATATTGAAGATTAAACTATACTTTCTGGTCGGCGATTCTGTTTCCTTGGAGATGGTACTCCCAAACGGGAGTCATTCGCGCGTTATTGGGCATCATCGCGCCAGCCTGAAATTGTGTTTAAAAAAACAAATCAAAAATTCTCAGCCCACGTGAGAATATCCGCTCCATGAGCTTCGCTTGGAGGGTTGCAGCAGCGAAGGTGACAGCGTCTGCTGGCACGTAATTTGCTGCAAAAGGGCCACGTTGCACAGGGATCCGTTGTCGAAAGGGAGCCATCCGGCTAAGGCTTCGTCCCAGAGGAGAAGTTGCGCTCGCACGGATACGAGGCACTCGACGGTGAGGTGGTTTGTCCTGCGTATGCCGAACGCCGATCCATAGCTGCAAGAAAAGCGATTAGCGGGGACTGAACCTGAGTGCTACTACCTGTTTTCGGAGAAAAGAAACGGCCGGTCGGCGGAGCAGCTGGACTTCAGAAGCTTTCCAGGCGGCACCTTCGCGGGGGTCGTCGACGGTATTTTCTTCGAGCTCATCAGCTCCTCGCAGCGGTCGCTTCCTTCGGCGGCTTCGTCGACTTCCTTCGTCGCCGCAAGATCAGTGCTCATCCTCGCGCGTTTCTTTGCTTAGCGCATCAGGATTACACCTACGCTTCAAGCGGCAACATCTCCCTGAAAATAACTGCGCTTGTGAGTAAGACGAAGAGGAGTCTTCGCCGAGTTTTTTGCGCCTCGCGGAGATTAACAGTCACTCAAGCGCAAATCGTCGTCATGGCGATGATAATCGACTCCTTTATTAACCGCCGAAAGAGAACTGAATGAGAACGATGCCGAAAAGAGCAGCGTCCGTGGTGAGGACGGATGAGCAGAGGAAGCCGCGAAAATATGAACGGCGACGATGGAATTCTCCGCCGGATATGCGACCACACACGTCGGCCTTAGGCCAAACGCCTTGCACTCCGTATCCTCATTGTGAAGAAGTCAAAAGTCGAGATAAAAATTGAATGGCGAAGTTGCGATAGAATCTCGTATTGCTAAATACTTCCAAATTGGATTACCGTACAAAAATAGTTCCCAGAAATGATCATAAGGTCGAAAATGGGTTTTTATACAAAACGAACGCATAGGAAAGTAGATCAAAAGGAACTTAATCTTGTCCACGAAGCAAACATCATTTATTTCGAAGCTTCACAAGCGGCGGTTGTTTTGCAGACGGTCCGCAAACCAAAAAAAAACGCATTTGCAAAAGGAGTCCTGACACGGCTTCCCTCCACCGTTGTCCTTGAAGTACGGTGGTTTCGCTGATTGAATTTCTCGAGAAGAAGCGACGTACTTCGCAAATCTGCGTTTTGGGGGCGCGAAAGCTCCGGATTCGGAATGTTTTCAGTCCCCTGGGACATCTTGAAATTTCGTCACGTGTTTACAATACTGTTGTGACCAGTTGTGGATAATTTTCGCGTCGAAAAACTTATTTTCTGCCTAATTTCACAACAAAATTTCCGTTTCAGAGCAGATGAACTCGCTACGAGGGGTGACCAACTCTGGGTTGCTCTGCACGGTCTTCTCGCGGCTCCAAATCTCCTCCAGAGCGCGCTGCAGCGCAGCCGCCGTGAACCGCAGGAACCTTTACCGCGTCGATGAAGCGAATCCCTTCGTCGAGAAGCCGCAATCCTGGGTCACCAGCATGGGATCCGTCGAGGAAGAAAAGATGGGAATCGTCGATTTGCACCCAGGTTCGTTCATCCCATATTTCTTCCATTTTCATTTCCAAAATTAAGATGTTTTCCGTGTTGCTCCGCGTCTCGACTTGCTGCATCGGAACATTATTTGGCAGCAGGTTTACCGGAACGTGCAGATGACGAAGATGCTCTCCAGAGCCGAGATGACAGGCGGTGGAAGGAAGCCTTGGCCTCAGAAGAAGACCGGACGCGCCCACGTGGGATCCGTGCGCTCGCCCGAGATGGTCCACGGCGGTTTCTCCCACGGCGTCCGTGGTCCCCGGACGTGGTTCTACATGCTTCCAACGGCGGTCAGGCTCAAGGGACTCTGCGTGGCGCTGACCATCAAGCACGCCCAAGACGATCTGGTCGTCGTCGACAACTTTGAATCGCTGAAGACCAACGAGAGCCAGGTGGGAGTGAACCTTCAACCATTTTTTATTTGCTTTGTTTAGTTCTTGATGGATATGGCCGATACACGAAACTGGGGATATTCCGTGCTATTTGTGGATGCGTAAGGAGAATAATGCGGATTTCGTGAACTTATTTTCTGGTGTTCAGGACTAACGACATCGCCTCCAACCTCGTCGAAGCGACGGTTCCTCTCCCGTCCTTCACTGTTATGCCGGTTTACGGCCTCAACTGCTTCAGCATCCTCAAACACGAAACTTTGGTTATAACCCGCGCTGTTCTGGATATCCTGGAAGAGCGCCTCCTACATCACCTCCACAGATCCTCGACACTGAACGACAAATTCCGTTACATGGACATGAAGAAAACGATCCTGGAAGAGGCAGCTGCCGAAGAACACCCAACCCAAACTCCGTTTGTTTAATTGTTATTTTTTGCATAGGTTCTTGTTGATTTTGAGGGCCACGAGGCCCAAAATACATTATAGGACACGATCTATTCATTTAGAGATCTCGATGCGGGTAGCAAACGGTGAGACATTCGGATTCTAGGCAACATAACTCGAAGATATCCTCGATGGAGCACTCCCGATCGCAGCACAGGTTCATGACCTTCATCGTGGCGTAGAATCCTGAAACATTGCGTTAGAATTCGTTAACTTCGTGAACTCACGTGTAAGGCGAGAAAGTGGTGATTTGAAGCATGGTTTGGATTCGTGTTTGTAAGAGCAGATATCGTTCAGAAGATGGGTTAGAGGGGCTCCGCAGAGTTGAACAGCCCTCCCGGGAACGAAAGCTATGAGCGAGGAAGCAAGGAACAGAACAACAAGCATGGGGACGCTTAGGAGGGAACAATGAAGAAGCT
Source organism: Steinernema carpocapsae (assembly GCA_000757645.3). NCBI lineage: Eukaryota > Metazoa > Nematoda > Chromadorea > Rhabditida > Steinernematidae > Steinernema > Steinernema carpocapsae. The sequence continues at coordinate 788,749 of AZBU02000003.1, forward strand.
GAGGAGCGGTGTTTGGCGACGATGGTTAAACTAATTTAAGATTCAATTTAGTTGTGGAAACGGTGCTTGAAGCCAAGGAACTCGAGAAGTTGTACACAAAGCGGGCGTTTTTGAAGCCAACACAGCAATTGACATTTCACCTACGTTGACCTTTGTGAGGATACATTTTAGTCAACAAATTCGAAACTCTAACGCATGTTTTCCGTAACTTAATGGATATTGCGTAGGTCCGACCTATGAAATAAGTTCGTTTTGAGGCCAAAGTTCACATATCGCTTCGTCCCATGCCATTTTCCGAGTTTGGGAAGCTTCGAACGGCTGATTTTCCCATGTTGCAAGCGAAAACCCAAACAATGACGAAGCAAAACCCTTTTTCGCCAAGAATGTGCAACAAAAAGGCGTAAAAGGTGTGACCCATTTGCGATGCATTTTCCTTTCGTTGATCATAAGACCATTCAATCAACAATCCACGTCGCTATCGGATCTCGACATGAAAACGGTTTGGAGAACTTTCGCTTTCTTCCGAATTTCTTGTTTTTCGGATTCTTCTCTGCGTTCTGGTCAGCTCCGCTTTCTATGTCTTCATCAAAGGTCAGATGCATTGTGGAAGTAACGAAGTTGAAAATAACCTGGCCGATCTAAATATCAAGTTGTATTGTCCTCAAAAATACCGTAGGATTTGGATAATCTTGACGAATTCTACGCAAAATGATTTCAGATCAAGCCAACGAATGCTGCCAAGTCCACGATAAGTGCTACGAGGAAAAGAAGGGACGCGAGCTCTGCGACGAGCAGTTCTGCAACTGTACGAAGACACAAATGCGCGAAGGCGCCTGCCGACTGCTCGCCGACCAATCCTGCCTCCTCGTGAAGCTTTACGGGCAACTCGCCTACGACAGGGCCGGACGCAAATGAAGAAGATTTGGTTTTGCTAGAAGCCCGATTTCGTTACGTTTCAAAAGAGTGCGAATAAACTGTTTGGAAACAATTTTAAACTGTCCCGATATGCCGTATTCAGCCTTTATGCGTTCTATTTCAAAGTTGGATCTCCTGAATTCTAAGAAAAAGTAGGCAAATTTGCGGGAAATCGTGTGAAGATCACAGTTCGTCGATCAACTGACCATTCCGTCCACGGTCTGTCAAGCGTGTCAAATCGCGATCGGCGAATCTCCCGTTTTCGCTTCGGGACCCATGCGCCTGTTTCGTCGAAACGGCGACGTGATCCACAAATGACGTTCAGATCACGGCCCAGTGGCAATTATGAGCCCTTATTTTGTTGCAGAAGCACCGCGAAGTCTTGAATGCCAGAATCCAAGCCAAACTTTGAGATTTTCGTCCGATACGGTCGAATTTCGGATGTTGAGAGTTTCGCCCGACATGACCACCTTGTTTTCGAAATTCCTAGATCAGGACAAAACGAGCTCGTCTGATTTTAGACTCATTTGAAGCGCAATGAGTAGATCTACAAAGTTGAAAGATAAATTTTTGTTTAATTCCGTATTGTCCGAGAAATCCGCGATTACATAAAAAACCACCATTTTTGGACCCCGACTGGCAAACTTCAAATCGAAACTCCTCGGTGGGATTTGTACCGGTCGAGCTCACCTTTGGATATGTTGTGCATGATGAGTTTTTGAGAAAGGAATTTTCGAGATTTTCAATTTGCGCTGAGATATCGGGCCAAATAGGCCCAAAACAGGGTCCAAAAAGGTCATTTTAACCGATTCGCATGAATCATGTATCAATCGATAGCTTTCGGCTTCAAATGGCGTAATCCGTTGGAATTTTCAAGATCCGTGCGCTCGCAGAGAACAGCCAAAATATGGCTGACCGAACGTGCGAAATGGTGCGACACTTTTGGACACAGCTTGTTTGCGGCTGACAGACCGTGCGTCGAAGATGCCAACTGAACTTCATAAGATTCCAAAATCTTTGTCTACAGAGTGTCCCTAAAGAAAGGTCTGGCCAGACAGCTCCGACTCGCCGCTCACTGGCCAGACAGAGCGGAGTTATTTCACGCTCATTCGCGAGGAACGACCGGTCGGTTTCGCTAACAAATAACGTGAAACCAACCGGTCGTCTGCCCGGTTCGATCGGCCGAGTGTCTGGCCAGACCTTTTTTTGGGACACCTTGTAGCTGTCGTCCAGTCCAGACACGCGCAACTCGACTTCAGACGCACTCGGTCGGCGACACTCAAGATCGTCGTCAGACTCACACGCATCGACGTCTGATTCCTCTCGTCGTCTGACGCTCGTCACACCAGAGCGACAGCGCTTGCAGCGAGCGCCCCTTCGAATAAAAACGATTTTTCGCCGACGTTGGACAGGTGATGGCAAGCGTTGGTGTTCGCAATTTCTTACCGACCCTTGTGGTCGCATCGTCAAGATGATATTGTGTGCGAAAATCCCTGTATCTGAGGCAGAGATGCCCGCGTCGTAGGACGTGCAGTCAGAACTTGCGCCTTTGGGCGACAGTGGAGCCACGGCCACGATATGAGTCGCCACTGGTCTGATGATCATAAGATAGCAAAGTGACGCTTGTTCGAACAGCATAGGGTTCTACTCTGCCATTCACCTTCTTTTTTTGCTTTACTCGTCAATGGAGTTGTTCTTAGCCACTGACTCGTACGTTTTTCTCAGGTCCAGTAGGCTTTCACAAACGAGTCCCGAAATAGCATATACATTTATTTCATTTCATCAAGACACGCGAAGGCGGTTTTCAGATAAGGCGCTTTGATTATTACGTTCTATAAATTCTAACAAAAGAGGAAAAACGATACAAAGAAGCACCAACGGGATGATAAGTATACACTTGTCAGCAGATAGGGTGACTATTTACAGATGCGTGAAGATGAGCGGGTTGTTGAGCAACGTCCGACAGGATGCGTTTTCGGCACTTCGATGGTAAGAAAAAATAATTACAATCACAGAAAGAGGAATACGTGGAGGAAAGCACAACTCAACAAAAAGTACTCGTGGGTGGGATAACAACTTAGTTGTGCTTCGAAGGCACCCTCTGCTGGAGGAGGGCGAGGATCTGGGGTCCGTGAGCGTCGAGGAAGGTTTGGTCGATTTGAATTCCGCTCGACACGACGGATTGGCGTTGGCCGCTGAAAGAACAAAATAGCAGGATTACGGTAGGTCCAGCTCTTACCTCACGGAGCTTCCATTCCGATGACTGTTGATGCTGCTTTCAGATCGTGAGGACGAATCGTCGAAGCCTCCTTTCCCTTGCAGCTGACAGATCTTCTCCATTTGGCTGTTGATATTTTGGTTCAGCATATGAAGGAGAACCTGACGGTCGCTGTTGTCCAAGTCGGCATCCTCTTCCAGCTGCAATGGAACAATCAGAGCTGAAAACAAAGTTTCTACTTACCATCTTTCTCGCGCTGAGGACTTTATCCAGGGCGGTCGTGAATTGTCCGAGGCAGTCCTTCACGTGGTTCGACATCTCTGAAACAGCCGTCATGAACACCTCTGCCAGGAAACACTTCTCAGGGGTACCAAACTCATCATACTTGCCCTCCGCCCCGTCATCTTCGTAATCATCATAATTATGGGGTCTCCATCGTTTGGGCTGTTCGCGAATCTTAATTCTAGTCGGAGCCGCAGCCACAGTCGGCTGCTCGCCCGGCGGTGTGTAGCGCCGAAACAGAGCCGGTTTCGCTTGCAGCTGACACTTCGACTGCTGCTGATCAGCTAGTAAAACGTTGTATCTTCGGCGGTTCGAAAACTTTCGTCCCAGAGTCATTGTCCCCATAATCGGCCAACCCCCGCCGTTGAACATCCCACTGGACGAAGATCCGTTGCTCGTGTTGGATTCCTCGGTGCTTACCAAACTGTCCATGCTCCCGGAGAGTGGCACTGAAACCCTACTACGAGTTCGGGTCACTTGCTGGTCGTAAGATCTCGAGAAGCGATTCTCTTCTTCGTCCACATCCTCGCCGTCCGATATTTGAACCTCATAATACGCAGAACGGGACAGCTCCGGGCGTTTCAGAATCCCCGAGGTGCTATGGACAACGGTCCACTGCGGTTGTCGATAGGAAAAGCGCACCACTTCGGGTGAGTCGGCGAACTTTACGCTTCTTCGGTTGAGATTCATCATAACCTGAGAACAGCACAGCGTCTACGGGTTAGCGCCAGAACAAGCAAAACAAAACGTGATTCACGCGGAGCGAGCGACTGATTCAACCAATTCAAACCACGCAGCAGCCTCACAATAGAAACCAATTTCGTTATGGTATGGGCTTATCCATAAAAGACGATTAGAGGTTGACATGCGGGGAGGTGAACATCGCCAACGCGATGAATTCAACATATCCCGAATTCCGTCACAAGAAGAGTCTTGTTCCCCTCTAAAAGGCGCTCCGAACCAATAAGCGAGGCGAATAATTAATGCACGACGTTGTCGGCGCTTTTTTACCAGATACGGTTGTGTTTCGCCATTTCGCTGCCCTGCTCTGATCTATCCGCGGTGAGCAGAGCAGGCCTGCTGAACCTCCATTTATCACCGCTGATGGAATGAATTTTAAAAAGAGGCGGAAGCTGTGAAGCGACTGGCCGCTCACGGGAGTTAAGAAAATACGCGAAGGAACGTTACAAGCAATTCGCACAACCCAAAAATATCAGTCAGACCTGAAAGATGGATGGACTCCCGGGGTGTTAGAAATTATGATCGATGGCGAGACGTGGAAAACGCACAAGGACTCGGCAATTGATCAGAACTGTTTGAAAGATGTACATAACTGCAGCTATAGTAAGCGGTGTTCGATCTCTTGACCAAAAATACCGTAATCACAGCAGCGCTCGTTGCGCATAATCGTCTTCCATTGTTCAAGGAATCAAAAGGGAGTGAAATGGGGACGCAAATATCTTCGGCTGGGGTCGCAGCGATCATCTGAGCGTTCGATTATGTACATATTCGTTTTGCGCCGCTGTCGTATCAGTAGCTATAAACGGCTGCCCCTTACCTACAGATTCTATTAAAACGCAGTTCAATCGATTAAGAATTTGGAAACTAGTCGCAAGCGCAGGAATAACACAGTCCGACACCCTCAGCGAGCAAAACACGCAAGCCCAAGCCCTTAGCGCAACGCTCATTATTCCGCGCGGCTATCGTCTTGCTGTTCGAACTCAAACATTCCCTCAATTCGCATCTGGTTTAATGGAGCGCTGACTCAAGCAATCACCTTAACCGGTCCTCATTCCCATAATCATCCCAGGGAACAGCAACGAACTAATGATCAAATCGCAGTGTGGGAAAAAGCTCTGGAATGATGCACCTAGCTGCTCAGGATCAAGCGCGAAACGGAATCGATCACTCCGGAGAAGAGCCAACAACGGCGGTTATTGTTTGCACAGCGCAAAAAGCTCGATGACTAAAGGGTTCATTTACGATCCCGGGATCCGCCTATCACGGCCATTTAAGTAACACAACCACGCGAAGAAGAGTCCTCACGTATCAATCCAGAAGTCGAAAGAAAGAAGGGGAGCAAGTCTCTCGTTTAATCGGATTAGAATCAATTGCAGAAACCATTCGGCGAGAAACTTCTGTTTGAGTAGGACCTCACGATCCACCCGACGAAGATGACGTGAGGAGGAGTATACGGGCCGTGAGCTTACTTAAAGAAACAAAAACTTACTTTCGCCTTTGGCCGTTTTCAGGACGCTGGACGGCGAAGAAAACATCTCATGCGAAGAGCTCGCAGATCGCGGGCTTTCGTCGCTTCCCATGTCGGGGCCCACCAGTTCACATCTAAAAAATTTCGGTATTTATGGCTTGAAAAGGCAAATATACCCATCGTAGCGTTGGGCGATGTAGTTGGGAGCCTTTCTGGGCGTCACCGATCCTTCGAAGACGCGGCGGTTCGCTTGGAACGATGTCGGCCGGTGTGGTTCAACGGAGGAAACGCTTCTAAAGACAAGGAATCCAATCCAAAATTAGAGTTTTGCATAATCTTTTACCTGTTGGTGAGAGCACTTTTCCTGTACCCAGCTCCCATATGACTGTTAATGTTCATGCTGGGAGAGTGAAGCATCTCCGAAGCGTTGCTGTCGCTGTCCCCACTTGTGGTGTTATCAAAGCGATTTCTATGACGCGGCATATTTCGCTCCACCTTCAAATACACTCATAATCTACATCGAATACAGCTACCACCACTTACCCTCTTTTGCACGGCACCCATTCGAACTCCTTTGGACAGCGTCGAAGGGTAGAACGCGTCATCTTCTTGGACGTTATCACCTGTGTAGTTGAATGCGTTAGCTAGGTCAGGATTGCTAAAAAAAAACGTTGATAAGTGGTCCGTACAACAAAACAGCGTCGCACCTGCTCTTCTTCAGGTCAGTGGCTTGTTGGGAGAAGCGGCTCCTGTTAGGAGTGTTCTTATACTGTCTGGCTAAACCGTTCTCTAGCTCGTCGTTCATCATAACCGAGGAGGTCTGTAGATTGCTGACGCTCCTTGCCATGGAACGATTTGAGGTTGAGAGCAATCCGCTTGTGTTCGGGGATCTAAACCTGATGGTAAGCATAAGAGACCTGAAGAACTTACTGATTGTCATATTCGGAGTTCATTCCACCTCCCATGCTGCCCATGTTCCCTGCGGCCACCGATAACTTTAGGTTCCCGATCGACCTCGAGCGGGACATGTTCACCGAAGCTCCGGAAGACGTCGCATCCTCGATAAACGCGAGTTCTTGAATGTTTTCCGTGGATTTCCGCATCTTGTTCCGCATCTCGGCCAGGCGGCTTGCTGCTGACAGCGTTCCGACGCCACTCCTCAACTCTCTTCGAGATGACGAAAGCATCGACAAGTCAGAATCCTAAATATATGGCATAGAAGTTGCTTAAAAGGTTGAATGTCTTACCCTTCGCGAGGAAGAAGTCACCGAGTCCCCAGCGGCATGTAGAGCCGCTTGGTGGAGCTGCAGAGCCAGTTGGGAAGGGCTCTGGCTTCTCGTTCGAACTATATGCAGTTCACAGTTAGCGTAATCTTCTCCTGAACGCGAAAAATTACGGAATGAAGGACATAAGGACACAGCAACACATGGATTTGGTTGAGGCAGGGGGACGAATAGCTGGCAAATTAAGCAAATTTTAAAGGGAGGCACACTAGAGGTGAGTGGTCCACTCAGAAGTCCATCATTCATGCGTTCAACAACTGAACAACGGCTACCTTTCAGTGGAGAAGAGTGGGCGCCGATCACGGGCGAGCTGTGATCCACGGTACCAACGGTCATTCGGCGGCTCTTCAACTTGTTCATGCTTCGAGTCTTCCTTCCTGTCCTCGAATCGTCGAGACCAACGTTGGATCCATTAGGAATGTACATTCGCTGAGGTGTCGATGAAACTCCCTGGTTTCCATAATGTTCAGATTCTGAAAAATGTAGCGCTTGCGAGGAGCTGTTACATGATTAACACAAGTGTTAATTCGTGAAATGTTACAGCGGAAAGACATGTAAGTCGAGATTCATTAGATGAATTTCAGTTAGTATTAGCTACGGCAGCGTATAATTCTGACAGTGGAAACTTACGTCTTCTGTGAATAGCCGAATTCTGGGGCAACCCGGAGCTCGCGGATCCAATCGTTTTCCGTTGAGATACCCCTTGCGGAGTAAAAACGGAACGCGGCTCTCGTTGAGCGCTGCTGAGGTATTTGTTGGTTAGGCTGACGCGTTCGGGAGTCGCTCGAACGAAGCCGTTTTGCGCAGTCACCGGGAAATTCGTGGTTTGGGTCCGAGAAGTGGTCGGAGGAAGCGCCATTGCGTGCTGCTTCGGTGTGGAGTGCGCCGCAGGCTCCAAATGGCTTCGGATCGCACTGAGGGACGACGACGTTGTCATGACTACAACAAAAGCTGATTATCGCGAGCCGGATAAGAATTAACTCACAAGAATTCTCGCTGTTTCGGGCCCTTTGCAGAGTGTTGTTGTTGAAGGACGACGGCTCTTGGAACATCTCGCTTCCGTTCATGGTTATAAAACCTCCGCGGGACTGCTGTTTTGTGGCGGCGGAGGGGGAACAGCGCGACTTTGAGGCATCGCATAGCCGTTTTCTGAAGAATCTCTGTTAGGCAAAACGAATTGCGCGGAATGTACCATTTGGACTCGGCTCTTCGACGTTCCATTTTCTGCGCGATCTTGCGGGAGGTTGCTGCATGACGCCGTGGAGGTTCGACATCGACCGGCTTGAGGTGTACAAGCCAGCGGTCGCCGACATCTTCGACGAAGACGGCCGCGGAGACAGCGATTCGTCGTCCGAGAAATCTACAGTACACACATGGTCAGTGCCACAAATAAACAAAGAACAGAAAAAATCTAGGACGCAACGGAAAGAGGAAGCGCGACTAAAGGTATTTATCGGCGCTCAAGATCAAAATATGCCGGCTGCAGCACAAAAATTCACCCAGAGCAACGATCGTATAGCCTAGATAGATAGTATCGCAAAGTTTTCGGATCGCGCAGTTCAAATTTGCGGGAAGCAGTCAAGGACAAAGGGACAAAGGTACCGTAATCCGACTTACCGGGGGCTCGGAGATCGTTCGAGGATCCTTGGTTCAGAAGTCCGCTGTTCGTTCTTCTCACCACGTCTGCAGGAACTCGTTTTAGCTCGAACGCCCTGAAAGAAAAGTTTAGGAAAGGTTCGGATGTTTAGGATATCTGAGAGAAAGAAATAACATCAAACCCATCCGCGAAATATAAATTCCTCGAGCGCGCCGCGCAACAAAGCCTTCTTCAGCGATTCATTCATTCGTTATTTGCAAGAAAGAGCGGCGCGATCGAACCGTTAGATTAGGCAAATCTCCATCCGTCCTCGCCTATTCCAAACAATTGTGTCACGGCGCTCTTGGCGGACACGTCTTAAAGTGCGACTTGCGGGAAGATATCCTCATTTAAAGGGCTAAACGAACCAGATAAACCATAAAACTCTTTTTTCTAGATTTCTCAGCACTGATAGGACATCTGCTCATTTTACGAGTAAATTTTGATGTCCACCTGTGGTCAGCGACAAGCCGCGACTGCACCCATTCCACACTCAAACATCATAAATCACTACAGTATGGGTTTCGCATTAAGCTATTAGAGTTGGTTGACAATGCGAGTTTCAACATTGGCGCGCTTTTCGACCGTTGTACCGGAAGGAGAGGAAAACGACTCGCTCGGAGGACCCAAAAGTGACAATCTACGGGTAGTGACAGCGACAAAGACGGGAAACAACGCACGCGCTTTATGTGGTGCGCAAACGGCTAAACAAACTTTCGGGTGCACACAAGAAAAAGAGGGGCGACGGAGGATCGAAAACGCACTCGCACAGTAGCGCCCACACCCTCACAGATCAAATATGACAGTTTGGAACCCCGTAAATAATCGTGTAACGGCGCAATACACCGTTCTGGGACTGTTTGGGAGGATAAACATCCTTACGAGCAGACTGGTTATCACCGACAAACAGCAGAGCGGGCATAAAGGCTTTGACGGTGAACGTAAATAGTCGCTATCTGCGCGCGACCTGTGCTCTTCTGACACTCAGGGACCCTTGGTCGCCCTCCCCTAACCCGATCGCACCAACCTCTTGTCTTCCACCGCGTTTGAATCGATGACCACTTGAGGCATTTGAAACTGGTGGTGCTGCATTTGCTGCTTGCCAGCTCCGCCTACTCCACTGTCCAGATCGTCTTCGTCGCCGGCAGCGATGTGAACGCTCGTTAAACTTCCGAATTCGCTGCCAGAAGTGGCACCACGGGCGGAATCCTTGCCCGCACTTAACAGAGTTGCTTTTCCTCCGCTGACGCTCGCTGATTCACTACCGCTCTCGATTAAACTGTCAGGCGTGGTCGATCTGAAATTGCGACCTGTGGCGAAATCGGTGTAAAGCTTGAATAGTTCTTGAGGAGGCAATTCATCATATCGTTAATGATCAATCGTTGCCGACACTTAATGCGAAAAAATGGTATCAAAAACATAAGACAAACCTTTCATTGGGCTCATCGGGTACAGTAGAACATTCCGACGTGTTGAGTCGTTTTAGATTCGCGCTCATTTTCTTGGTTAACATCGAAGAGAGCCGCCAGATGAAAATGCAACCGCTGTAGGACACAGCGATGAGCCTCCTAAAACCACATAAAGAAATAATCATAGAGTAAAAAAGGTTTAAGATTGCCATTCTTAGTCGGCGACTCGGCAAAAAACCCACAGCTGACTTTTAATGCTACAACTACTACACATCCGCCTTTCAAATTTTAAGACCTGAAAAAGTCAGTCATCTAGTTCGCTGTTGGGAACTGACAACGACTCATCAAGAGACCCACTAAGAATTAAAAAGCAAACACGTAGTGCCGATGAATCACGAACCTACAGTCGTTGGTGAAGCTGAGAGCGGTCACTGGCTCGGAGAATCCGCTGAGGACAGCGGCACATTCGCCGTTCGATGAGTTAACCAGGTAAACGAAGCGATCCGAGCACACGGCGGCAGCGAAAGTGCCGGAGGGGTCCAAGGAAAGCTTCGTTAAGACGCCATCTTCGCAGAGGGTCCCTTTGACGGTGTTGGTTAGTTTACCGTGAGTGTTGTAGGTTCGGATCTGCCGATCGTGACAAGCGGCCACGAGAGAACCGTCGGGCGAAAGCACCATGTCGTTTAGGGAGCATTGGGAAACGAACTGATTCACTCTGACGCATGCAATTCCGTTGTTCTTAAAGAATCAAACTGATAGGAATAAAAGCCGCTTAGAACGTACCGATTCCGTGAGGCGTCGGATGACTACGAGTTTGTCCGTTGCACAGGTGTACATGTCCAATCCATCGGTATTCTAAATGATGAAATTCAGGAGATTCTGAGGCATTGCCAGGACTTACCAGCAAAAAGTTAATCGAGTTGATGGAACTCGCGTGATCATCGACAGTCAACAGGTGATCGTAATTGTCCAACGGGTCGAAGAGGTGGACGAGTCGATCTCGACCACCGGAAGCAAAGATAAACCTCGCCTTGGTCGCCGGATTCGAGTACTGCAGACAGAGCACTTCGGAGTTGTGCGCGTCGTGTTCAGCGATTAACGTCATTTCCGAGTTCGTAAAATTAAAAATTCTAAAAGGGTTAAAATTAATCACTTAGACAGCCCAGAAATCCTTACGCGATCTTTCCATCCTTCGTTCCGGTCGCCAAGTGCTGTCCATCGGGACTTACTCGCACGCATCGGACTCCTATCCTCGAGTCCAGCGTATCTCCAGCAACAGCTCCAAACGTTTCTAAACACCACAAACTAACCACTACATCAATCATTCGCAACCTTACTTTCACTCGGTTCAATCAAAGAATCGTTCGATTCTCCAACGTAAACGATCTTCTTAAGCTCTTGCGAAAGAACGTTGCTTCCGGCGAAGATTTCCCGAGATGAGAGATCGGGTTTCTCGATGTTCCAGATCCTCACAGTTTCGTCAGATCCACTCGTCACAAACGTTCCGGAAGCTTGGATCAACGAACTTGAGGGGACCACTTGCAGGTCGAAAATGTGGCCAGCGTGAGAAAGATGCGAGCTGACTTTGGTGATCTGGCCATTCCCAAGCACTTGCCACTGGTAGATCGACCGATCGCTGTAGAACGCGGTCATCGTTGATGTTTTCTTGTGGAACAAGATAAAGTACGCGTGAGGGTACCTACAGATCCCATGGATGATTACAACAGATCCCAGAATCGTATCCTACCTTGAACCGTCGGGGTGTTCGGATTTCAACAGCGCACTGGGCGACTGCGCGTTGACGACGTCGGCTCCCAGATAATGCGGATTGCAGAAAACGTATTTCTGCTGCAGGTTTTCCAGGTCCAACGCTCGGATCATTCCATTTTCGAATCCAATAAAGAGTTCAGAATCGCTGAGCGCCAGCGAGTAAGGCGAGTTCTTCTTCAGCTCGTACACGTTCACGAGCTTCTTGTCGTGGAACTCGACGAGAAGTTTCGTTTGAGTGATAGCGAACGTCCGGTTCTCCTTCGCGCAGCACACATCGACGAAGGTGTTGTTGCGCTGCTCTGCCAGGATCGCTGATCGCCCTTGAAGCGTCGTTTGGTCGTTCGGCGCCGGTAGATACCAAAACTTCACGTGGCGCACGCCGACGGTGACGAAAGATTGGCCATTTTCGCTGACGTCCATTGCATTTACCTGGCTCGTGAGTCGGTTCTCGGCCGCTTTGGTCCTGTTTCTCCAGTCCCAAACGACCACAGATTTGTCGTGTTGATTTCCTACGGAAATCACATATTTCGTATCGTTCGAAAATCGCTGAAGCAATGAAACAGCTATAGAATCCATTATAAATTAGACGTAACTTACCACACATGAGATCCCCAATTTGTGCTCCTTGAGTTCACAAACTTGCTGCCCACAGAATTGACCTTCGCGGTTGTAGAGTTCCCAAACCCGAACTTTAGGCTCATGGCCATACTGAAATGAGCAAAAATTAACGAATTATTAAAGCGATTAATGCTTACCTCTCCAGTCGCAATGTAGCGTCCGCATTTGCTGAAGGCCAAACTGGTGATGTTGGACTTGGTCGTTCCGATGAGATGCGCCTGAGTGTTCGTTCGAGCGTTGTAGAGGACGACCGTGGATCCCGCGGGGTACGCGACGGCGCCCGTCTTCTCGTCGACGGAAACCGACGAGAGGCACGCCGTGCATCCGAGCACCTTTTCGAGTTTCGCCTAAACGAAGTAAATTTAGGAAAAAGCGGGGAAAAAGGAAATGTCCACATTAGTTTCGATGTAATCCTCCCTCTGTGACTTCTGCTTGAGCCGCTTTTTGAGGGCGGCGAAGGAGCGATTCAAATTAAAACGCATGGTGCGAACGTGCGCGGGAATTATCGAAATTCGGAGGGAACGGTTTCAGGCGACGGGACGAGCGAGAGGCGTGAAACGACGCTGCAGAATTTGCAGAAATTTTGAAATTCAACGACGGGAAAATGCGAAATTTGCTGGGAAGAAGCAACGTCAGCGAAAAGCGACGAAGCCTGGGCTGCGAATTTGGCGCCTCAGACACGTTTCAGTCTGCGAAACGTCTCTCCGTATCTGCACTTCTGTCTGGAGCAGGTAGCGATCGTCTGACCGGCACTGATTTCAGATTTCAAATATTAGACGGTGACAACAGACTCTCTCCTAGACAGAAACGATCTGTTTGACGATTCAAGCAGACTAAAAATTCCAGAAGTTGAATCTAGTTTGAATGGATGTTACAAGTAAATGATCCTTTTCAGTTCAGGACGGTGAGTTCAAACTGTACTTCAAGAATTCATGTGGTTTACTTTGTTCCTTTTAATGGTCATCTTTAGTTCTCCCGGGAAGCAATAAAACGTCTTTCGCTGCTGGCGATAATCCCCGGCAGTGATACGAACGTGTAACTAGCAAAGCGCCGATTAATCCACTTGAAGATATTCCGCGTTTGGAGTTCCGCCGGATGATGTTGAGGGTTAACTTTTACGATGGAACTGCGCCGCGAGGAGGACAAACAGAGATGAAAAACGCAGTGAAGAACGAAGTCGTATAATTTAGGGGGATTTTGTTTGCCGAGGACTCGATTGCTCGGTAATCCCTGAAACCGACTGTTCGGAGTCAGAGGTCCTCTGACCGTTCCGGGCTCGCTTTACAACCGAATTCATGCGCAGGGCGTCGCCGAGGCTGTTCCGAGGCGCTTTTTTCCCATATAAATCATTCATTAGTTTTTATGAAGGGCGAACGAAGAACGGTGCGTTAGGGAATTCCACGGGCAGATTTCCAATGAAAAGACTAATTCAACTGCGAAGACGCCATAATTCTTTGCGGGCGCCAATGAGAATGCCCAGAGGCGACCTTGAGGGGAGAACTGTTTCGGAGGTGGAATGCGTTCTGCGACAATTCTTCGTTTCGAGAAGCCCGGATCGCCTACTTCGGCCGTCGATTTGTTCATTTAGGCGTGCACCTTGGTGATCAGATATGCAATGAATGCATTAAATCGCGCTTTTTGGCTTTCAAAAGCGTCCAACACCGTTTCCGACCGGTTTCGTATGCAGATTCGAGTGGTGGACGCCTTCCGCCTGACTCAACCTAGCGGCCAGATTGCATAACTCCGCTTATTTATGACTCATTGTGGGGAGAAGGAGCTACGTAGCAGCTGCCAGCGGACGCGGGAAACTCGGGAGTGGCAAAACAGCGCCTAATGGATTGGTTTGATCTCTAATACGCGCATTGCAGTACAGTTGGAACTACGATAAGGAAGATGGACCTGGGTCGGCTAACAGAACTCACCAGTTTCGAATTCTCCATGATTACAAAGTGCCGGCGGGCAGCATTGTCAGGAGAGGCAGAAACCCGGAGGGGAACAAATCACTGCGAGAAGGGTATTAATAAGTGAGTAAGCAAAAGAAGCCGGGGGAGGGGCGCCGGTCCGAGCTGTCCAGGTAGTCCCGAGTTGAAGAATAGAACACAGTACAACACTTCTGCGACCAGCCGCGACACGACGCGACAAACTATCGACCCACCACCGCTCGCAGACGAGGCACTCTTCGCCGCTCGCAGCACAAAAATGTTCTTCTGTCATCGGAGAGAGCGTGGCGACCCCGGAGAGTCCCAGAGAAGCGCTTAAGACAGTCGAGCGTGCGCGACTGTATCGCGGGTGGCGCGGTGGTGATTCTTCGACTCTTAGTTGATTGCCGCCGGTGCGCGGCCATCCAAAACAAGGTAATCAATTAGTGGTGAACAGAGAAGCAAAGGTTGCTGATTGCCTTCTGTGAACACCTCAAACGCCTTGATCGCCGAGTCCCATTATCTCTCTTGCTTAGAATAGAGCTCCGATTAAGGCCAAAAGAGGTGCTGAGACCGGTTGGTCACTCTCAGACGCCTGTCATTCAATCGCCCGTTTGACAGTCCCAGCCGACCTTTGAATCTCCGAGGACAAACGAACCCGATACTCGCGTGGCTCCCAGAAGTCGCACTCATCGTCGATCTCCTCCAAGTAAAACATTTCAGCCATATTCATAACAGGGGTCGTCTGCGGACAGATGGCTGCCGAGCCAAGCCGCAACCAAAACCTCTCTGGACTCCTCGCGATTGATAAATGCGAGATGTGTCGGCGGGACAACGAATGCCCTCAGGACTTCGAATTTTGAAAACGGGCGGGTGAGGAGCGCTCGGATGGGACGCCTATTCAGTTCCTTAATTATTCATCTGCTAATTGAGGAGAGCGGAAGCGCAAAAAGGCGTGAAATGTTGTTTACAAGTCCGATCGCGTGCTGTTGGATATTCGAGAACAAAAGTGGATTCGAGTTTTGCAATTTCGATTTTATACGACACAAGTTCTGCAAAACAACCCTGAATCAGGAAGAGGGGAAGGGCTCGATGGGTCCAGTCAGTTCTACCTTCGTAATCTTCCTCGAAACACTTTTTGAAACACAGAGTTTCTTTGCTTGATAAACCAATGATTTGCTGCGAGTCTCTCGAATCGCCTTTCAAAGGGCGCAACTAATAATTGTACGTTATTGGGAATCGCTGAATGGAGCGATAGTACGCTGCTGTCGAGCGCGAAAAAACGAAGAAAAGGTCAAACGAGCCGTTTTTAAAGTGCAGTTCAGTAGAGGAGAATTGGCAAAGGAATTTGTTCAAACGGAATTTGATAGGACCGGAGGCTCGATTGAAAACAAACTTTGAAACTCTTAATTGTTAAAATACATCAGGAATGGCTACTGTTTAAGCAAACGGGAAGTAAATTACTGTAGAAGCTGATATTTGGAAAGAACTAACAAGATACGTATAGCCAATAATTAATATTTGATTAGTTGATAACACAACTCACATTTCGTCCGTTCCTGACGGCGTCCTCAATCACCAGCTGACTCTGCGCCTGCGCAGTCAAGAAAACGCGTCGATTTAATCGACGCTCCATCGGCTCCCGAGACCTTCCATATGCTCCCAACCGGCGGAACTGAGCCCTCAAGGCTAAGGCTGTGCAATCTCTGCCTGCAATCGGCTAGCTGTGGTCATACAGTCGTCGCGTGCACCCCTGACACGTGCAACTAATTATGGTCGTCTAAGCGAACGGCGAAGACGTCCCGCGGCAAAGTAAAAGCGATATGAATCGATAGGCGAAGAATCGAGTGAGTGCCGGAGTGATTACGCGCTGTGCGTTTTTATGAAAACGATATCGCCGGGAGCGCGATTCAAATTAGAAAGCGGCAGGCAAAAGCGCGGCTTATCGCCGCGCGGATCTGGAGTCGAATAAACACATTTCGGGCGAACAATCGGCGAAGATGTGCGCAGGGTGACAACAGGTTGCAACTAGCTGCGGATCGAGGTCGACCCCGAGATCTGGCTGGCGGGATGCATGCTCATTTTTAGGCCGTAATCTACCAAAATGGACTGGCTGTATGGTGGACGGAGACCTGGATCGGGCAAAACAACAAACAATGCGGAAGGACGACACCTGGACACGTTTAGGTCGATCGATAGCCGGGCCGCGCTTTGTGCAAATACAGGCAGCCGAGGCGGCGGAAGAATGAGTTCTGGATGTGAATGCCATTGTTTAGGCGGGAAGTTGTGGAAAAAGTTTGTTTGGAGAAGGTAAACAAGGCTAAAGAAAGAAACGACCGCTAGGGGCTTGGAACGGAAAAGCAAACGAAGGAATTCCGCGGTGACAGTTACAGTCGGGCATCACACGCGCCAATTCAAACAGAATCTGCTTCGTATTTGGCGTGTTTGTCGCCAGCAAACAAAAGTCAGATTGACACGTTATTCGCCTCGGTTCGGTTCCAACTAATCAAACAAACCGAAAGAAAACGAAATAATTATCGTTTGGTGATCTGGGTGGAAAAGGGCACTCGACTATTTCCAGTTTGGTGGGAGGGTTACTGTAACTTTGGAACTAGTCATTTAGTTTTATAAGTAATGCTTGTTTGTGGCAAAAATCTTTCGAGTTAAATAAAAGTAAAAGGGATTAATGGAAAATTTGCCTGAAACCTATACTGGCATTCACATTCCCAAACTCAAAAAGCGCAGATTGATGGACAGAGAGCTTCTGTCCACCAGATGTTTCCTCGAATCGCGTTCCGGGGAAGAATGATCGTCGCCGCAGCAGCTGAAGCCGCCGGAAGATTGAAGATTCTGGGAAAATCACGACGCGTCCGCGCAATCGATACTCGTCGCTCGAGTCGTTTTTGTGGGAATCCAAATAAATACCCGGCGAACGCCGAGGACCGCGGCTCGGGGAGAATTGGGGAACCCTCGACTTCACTCGAAAGCGCCACGCTGTCGCGCGGTAAAAAGTGGTCGAAAGTGGTCCAGGAGAGGCGAGGTGCGAAGACGATCGTAAAGGAAGCGACTTCTAATTAGAGCCAAAGGTCGAATAGATGCCGGATCGGACGACTGCCGTTAGTCCTTGGAACCCGATCGCCTTTCGGTGGCTCTTCAGCAAAGCGGAGGGAGCGACGGGCCAGGAAAGAAGGGGTGCAGGTGGCACTGAATGGAAGCGGTACCAAAAAGGCGTTTATTGAAAAACGGCGTTTTGTTTATTTGGAAAACGATACTCCGATTGAGCGATTTCGGAGTTTCGAATTTGCGGTTGGTGAACGACGATCCGATCGGAGGACTGTCGGCGTGAGGAGCAACGGTTAATTGGCCGAGAGGGTAAGGGTGAAAACTGGAAGTTGTAACATGATGTAAACAGCTGTTTTCGGTGTTGGATGAGCACAAAAAGTGGTAGTTAGAAAGAGAAAACGGAGTGGCGCCACTTTGAGAGTGGTAATTGATGTCTGTCGTTGCCGATAACGTTTCAGATTCAACAACAGAAGTCTCTTTTACAAGCCAGTCCATACATGCCCACAACTTAACTCACTCCAATCTATGGTATTTTCCCTACTAAAGCAGCCATAGAGTCACTCCGCAGTCCACTAATTGCTGATAATGTTCCCGCAAGTCTCCCTAAACTCAGAAACGGTAATTTCAAGTTGAAGCGTCAAAGCCACCGGCCGCGTTTTTGCGGCCAACGATAACCGCGCCGCCCCTTAGGAAAGTCAATGTCAATCGGCTATTAAAGTCGTCGTAATAGGGAAAAAGAGGAATCTGAACTGATAAGCAGAATCCGGAGGTTCTTAAGCACTCACCTTGTTGCCTGTTGTCACTTCCATCCGAGTTCGATTTTGTCCCGACCCGAAGCGAACATCAAATAAGAATCAAGAAATCTGCAAACACCGAAATGGGTTCGTCTTCCTCTTCAATGACACATGCACGAACTTTACGACGTAGCGCGCGATGACTAAACGGCGCCGAGGCACCCAAAACACCTCCAACAAGGAGAGATTTCCATATTCAGCGCCTAATGAGCTTCGGTTATCGAGTTGTGACAGTCGGCGCTCAAAACAACCGAGATTCCTCTGCAAGGTCAACCTCGCCGACGTCTTCTTCCGCAACTCCAAACGTCGATTGCGGTGGAGATGACCACCGCCGTTATCACCGCTCCCGTGCGTGTTTAACCTAGATAGAGGCGCCAAGACGCGAAGTGATAATGATAGACGCCGCCAGAAGACGGCAAGAACCTTTCGGAAGACGATTAGGGAAATTGGGGATTAGGCCGGTGCGTGAGGCGGGGGAGAGAAACCACAGACGAAGAAAACGATACGCGAGGGTAAACAAACTGTTATGAAGTGCACGAGATCGAAAGAAATCGATTGTGCGAAGGGCGACTGGACACCCACCCGGGTAAGGTAAGGGCTTCGCATTCCGTGGCTAATTCGCCAAACATTTGACCTTATTTGAAATCTGCTCTATTCCAAACCAAAGTATTAAATGTTGCAAATTACGACCAGCTTGGAAAAATGGATGTATGGATCCATGCGCACGTTCTTTAGCCTCAAATTGCAACATTCGTTTGCAAGAAGACACTTGATAACATATTGAGCGCTTCGTCAAAAAGCAAAAAACCGAAAAACGATACGTTAAAGCAAACGATCGGCGGTTAACCAAACCGAAAAAAACAGTCGATCGTGCGAGTAATAGCGCGAGATGAGAGGGTGGCTGAGTGGACGCGGGAGGGTTTAATCTAAGAACTCCGACGGTGTTCTTTTCGCATAAAGAGTCCGTTGAAGGAACTGTTTGTGCAGATTGCATTTATGGATCACTCCCACAAAAACGAGGCTGTCAATGGCGCAATTCGATTCTCTGCGCAATAATCCGTGAAACGAAAATTCGACTTTTCACCGGATTCCAACCGGAAAGATGAATCAGTTTTGAAGAACAAGGAACGGGTTCCAGGAGGAAGTTGCTGTTTGCATCGGTCTTGGAAGCAGGTTGAGTACAGTATGATGTTAGAGGGAAATCAAAGTCAGAGTGCAGAATTGAACATGTTTTTTGGTTTTATGAGGAACGCCGTAAAGAAGCCGACAGACGATAGGAAGTTCAAGTGCAGATTTAACGATCTTTGCGGCGAGCGATGAAGAATGTTTTGAGCGGCGTAGGAGAGCAACGAAGAGAATTCTGAGGCACAAAACGCAATTTTTAATTTTATTTTTGAATTGGCGCCGTTAATCTACTATAATCGCTTATCTTTCGGGTCACCAGCTACAGTTTCAACTCTCCTTCAATTTTCCCATCCGTATATCTATTATTCCCACCGGATTTCAGATAAGACTTTTTTGCATCCGCTGATAAGAATCGCCGTTCAGAATTAAATCACACTTTCGGTCTTCTTCGACCGTTTCTCATCACTTTCCCACTTCCTGTTTATCACAATAGACCCTCGCAAACATGCCGAGGAGCCCTAAAAGGACTCCAGAATAAGAAATCTTAAAAAACCAACCGAACTCTTCGTTTCCAGGCGTCCGTGGGCCATCGAGAGTGAGTGGAGGTCCGAGCGCCGGCGCAGCGCCGCCATCTGCAAAGGAGAATTTGAACTCGACGGCGAGTTTGATGGTTTCAGGTGGTGCAAGGGCGACTTTTTGATGCGCGAAAGGTCGAAACGGCGGCTGGAACCCGAGCGGTGGAAGGGCGAAGTGGGTCCGGAGCGGCGACGGTTTGAGTCGTGGGATCGTCATCTGAAAGAAGTCGAGCTGAACGAAAGCAGAAGAAGGCGAAAGAAGTGATGGGGGCAGCCATAGTACAAGCGCATCAAGGAAGGGAGGGAGCTCCGAGCGTACGCGACGGGCATCTACATAAACCGGGATCGCGGCTTCGATGGGCGGCGGCGAAGTCGCGTGGCCCGAGTGACCGCCAAAGCAAAGGGCGAACAAGGATCGATGTGCGAAGGAAATCGAGGGCGGTGAACTCAAGTGGCCGCCGCAAGGACGGACGAAGCAACAGTTCGCACGCTTTCGAGAGCGATTTTATCAGGAGAGGCGGTGGCCTAATCAAGCCGCGAGAAGTGATTTAATCGGATCGGGGAGATGGATGATGATGGGAGGAGGCCGGATAGATGGACATTCATGACTACGCAGAAACCAGCCGGCCGAGGCGAGAAGAGGGCGAGAAGCCCTTGGGAGAAGCAAAAATAAATAGCAAAAACAGAATAGGCGAAGACGCCGTTTCGAACAAATAAGTGGAAATTTGGATCGAAGGAAGCGGCGACCGGGACGCCGACGGAGGCGTGGAGGAAGACGTTGGGAGGCGGAAGATCAGAGGTCGACGGGTTTAAAAGATGTTTGAGAACGGAAGGAGTTGGGGAGGTAAGTCTTAAAGTTCGGAAAAGTTGAGGATTACTGATCTGTGATGCTTGTAGAAATGAAACACATGTTTTTGGTGAGAGGAAGCAAGTATGAAGAGCTGGAAGTCGCTTTGTCTAATGCTGAACGTTTCTAATGCGCCATTGTGCATTTGACAAAACCATAAAATTTTACGAATACATCACAAGCGAACAGACAAACGAGCAGAAATACGGGAAATTTGAAATATAGCCGAAGACAAACAGAGATTAAACAGGACAGTTCTGTCAGCACCTTCATTTTCCCATCAAGTTCAAATAAGAACGAAAGCATCAGCCATACCAATCGAGGCTCTCCATCGCCAACCAACATTTTAATGTCACTTTGGAAGACAAATTCGATTGGGAGAACACCCACCCTTTGGATATGCAATAATGTGGAATAGTCGCGCGATCGCCATTCGAGGGAGGAAAACCAATTAAGACGAGGAGACCGCGAGGAAGCGGATTTCGAAGAGGAAGCGGAAGCGGAATTTGTGTTCATGAAGCTATTTACACAAAAAAAGACTCGAGAGTTGCTTGTTGAGTTAGATGCTGACGTTAGGCGAAAGATAACAAGAGGAAGGGTGTTAAGAAGTTGTGTAAGAAGGTTCGAAAAGTCCATTGGAGCTTTAACAAAGCTTTGCAATTTTGCGGGGGAAAAACTCGTTAAAGGGAAAAGAAGAACACACAAAAACGCCCGTCGGTTGCGTCAAGTTCGCACGGGACATTGAACAGCGCTTGCCGAGGGTGTCCTCTCCCCGATCTAACCTAACCTCCAATCGTACCTAAAAACGTTACCTCTTTGCAGTCAGGATCAGTCAACTCGCGACCTGCGTCAGCTCATTCCAGCCACCTAGTCGATCTTCGCACCACTTGCTGTCACCGCCGCGTTGTCCTCACTCACCTTCTACCATCTTTTTGCCCGCGCGCTTGTTCCACAAAAACCCGAATCACATACTCCGCTTCAAGCGTTCTAATCTGCGCCCTAAAACTGGGCTGGTCTCCCTCCGATCGCGCGCCCTGAGCTAACAGCAAACAGTCCACCGGTGGGCATTTGCATATCGGTGAACAGCACGCTATTGGATCAAGGAAACATGGAGTACGGGAATATATTTGGATCGATAGAACTTTGAAAAGATCTGGGAATGCATAAGAAATTAGTTTGGCAATTACAAGGCAGGTTTAGAGGATCAAATGGACTTGGACACGGGATAAGTGACCCGGAGTGTAACACGAGTGGACGCTGTTAGGTCGGGAGGAGTTGAAAAATCTGTGTTGCTCAGGTGAGGGATACAAACAGGCGGGACGCTTTAGAGACTGGTCAAAGCAATAAATCTAGGAAATAGTCGGGTTGATCGCTAGCAATGTGAAGGGTTTAGGGGAGAGATTGGAGGTTATAAAAGCTAAACAGTGGAACGGATATTTGCTGTGTTAGATTAACAATTAGTGGTTAGATACCTAAAAAATAGCCATTTAAGTTTTTTATGTGAGTTGCGACAGTATGCTCGGCGCGCTGATTTGGTATTTCTCATAGGATTTTCCGCGTTTTGTGGTTGTTTTCGACGCGTTGAGACGGCCAAATACATTTTTGGCTTTGCAGAACGTCTCTAGCACAACGAGCAACCATATTTCGCCCGCAAAACGCCGAAACCCCGGAAAATGGGCTCGCTTGGTCCCGCCGCAAAAATCCTGATTGAACTCCCCGGCGCGCCGCGCATACTGTCGCAACTCACATATAAACAGTATAGTAAAGATTTCACCCTTTATCCCCTCTATTAAATAAAGGAGAACGATCTAGACATGTGGGTGTGTTCGTCCGTCACGAAATTTCCAGACGCGAGTTGCCTGATTGAGCGAGCGCGGGAACGGTAGTGGTGGCGCCTTGATTTTCGTGGTTTCGAGCGCCATGTCGAGCGGCGGGGGAAGAGCAACGGTGAAAATTTTGAAGCTTTGGTGGAATTTGAAGCGCCAAGGTCGCCTTTAGCCGAGGAATCGTTCAAATGAGATGCGTAGCGCAGTGGCTGTTACAAAATACATATGAATGTGAGGCGCGAAGCGCCGAATAATGCTGATTTAAAGAAAATGCTGCAGTGCGCAATAGCGCGCGCGGTCCCGTTAATTTAAAAAACAGCAAAAAGTGTAGCTTTTGACAGCCATCAACTCCTTCCGCTGTGAAACACATTTTTTTAATGACCTAAAAACGGATTTCCGCCTTCGACGCCACTGTCAACCCGAACTTGAGTGCAAAGTGCAAGAATGTCCAAGCCACAAGTCATCCATCCTCGCGACGTGCTTGGCGATGCCCGAGTTCCTTCTTTGCTATGCATTGTGCAGCCTGCCCGAGGAGATGTTTTGACGAAGACAGAGAACTGCGGGAAGGACCGGAATCGACGATGAGTATCGCAAAAAAAATTTTTTTTTGGGCATTTCAGCTCCATTCCTGCGCTGTGAGGTGTTTCTGCCATTTCCGCGACGCCCATCTCAGGAGTGCCACACGCCGCGGACTCTTTGACCGATCGCCTTCGGGCAGAACTACAAATCTCCTACACGACGCCGCCGCAGAGGATCCATCAATCAAGGAGGCGCGCAGTGCAAACAGCGCGCAGGAAGGAAACAGCCCAAAACAAACGACTTTTTCGGCCGCAAAAAGCAGCCCCATGAATAGCTGATGGAGATCGTTTCCCGTCATTCCCACTCACCTTAGGCGCTCGCAGCTCCATTCCTCCGCGGCATCTCCGGAGAATGACGATTCTGCGAGCGAAAATCGAAAAACATCGTAAGAAACACCGCGAGCGAAGAAATCGTTTTTGCGAGTCAACAGTGGGCGCTTGAAAAACACTGCAGCCAAAAAGGAGTTCTCGGCTAGAGTTAAACGGAAGCTATTTTGGGGTGTTTTGTGGCAGGTGCGTTGACGAATCGAGGTGGTGATGTGATTGATCGGCGTTTTCGATGTTTGCTGACAACGGAGATTCGTTTATGGATACGGAGTGGCGCGACCATACATCATTTTAATTGTTTCCTTTGCAAGGATCTTGTTCGGTGGCTGGAATTAGGGAGCAGAAGGAGGAAGTTGCGGGAAGTCGCTTGGAGGGGACTCCATTAGAGCAAGGATCGGTATTTAGATTAATTGTCGAATTGTCGAAATCTTGTTCCAGTATTTTTTTATAAATTTTAAAAAAAATTTTTAATAAAGAATTTATTTTGTTTCTGATTTAGTCCAAAATTACGGTAACTGGCTAGTGCACATATTACATTATTCAATGAAAAATTTGAAAGTAAAATAAACTTTTACCTTTTATATGCAAAGAAGCAAAAATCAGCAGTTCGAAACAAGTAGTTTGCAATGTAATTGTTCGAAAATGGCATTTTGATTTTACATCAGGAGTACCTTTGTTTAGAATCCGTATTTCTAATACCTAATTTACCACTGGGACAAACGTTTTGCTTGTTTTTCCGGTTATCTACTTTCGTGTCCCTAATCCAAAGCTAAAATCTATTCGTATTTATTTTCGCTTCTGCTAGAAAATAAACGTTAAAACTGGTCCAGCCACATAAAATATACCATTGCAACACGAGAACACTTGAGACTAACTGACGAACCCGCGCGTGGATGTCTTCTCGAACCCTTCAGAAACCCGAATTAGAGCGAATCGTGGCTTCTAAAGTCGTAGAGATTCTGCCGTTGCATGCACTGACAGGCGGAGAGGCGGAGTTGCAATGGGGGGGCGCCAGCCGGTGTCGTGGCAGTTTCCGCCGGTGTTCGTGCAGAGGGCTGCAGAGAAGGCGAAAAGTCCAGCGAGGGTCAAGAAGAAGACGAGGAGAAGGTGGTTCATCTGGAAAAAGAGAGTTTAGGACTGTAAGGATGAAAGGGCGTACCTTGATCATGGCTTGAAGGGCTTCTAAGGAGAACGTAGAATCGACAGCTGGAAGCGAAAAGTAGAGGACGCGACGGGGAATTCTCGGTGCGGTGAGTGATCAAGTGATAAAAGCTGCTCGAAAACAGAATCGATCGGCGCGCAAATCTCGCTAAGCAGATGGGAAAGGAGAACCAGTTGCAGGAGGAGGACAGAGATTGAAGACGGGTTGGAAGGGTGCCAGCGGCAGGTAGCAGGCGGGAAACCCGACAATGGTTTGGTTAAAAACAAACCACTGAGTGAGGCAGGAAGAGCAGCGCTCGGATCAAGGAAAAATGCGGAGCGACCAAGCGGAGGGACGCCGAGGACGGCGCTTCAGAGAGACCTCAAGCCGAAATCCGGGGACAAACAGCTGTTTCAAACGTCAGAAACTCGGCGGCGGCGGTTTTTTTTTTGCTGAGTCTGAAGACAAACGCAAAGTGTTTGACTTCCGTCACTACGCCGAACTCCGTGGGTCCAGGCGGCACACGTGACAAAGGCCAAGAGAGTCGGTAGGCCGGATTTGCAGTTTTTATAAATCGATTGATTGTAGATTTGCACTGAGGAGGGGGAAGAGAATATATACAAGACGCGATGTTCGCCTGGACGGTGGGAAAAAGAGGAGACAGTTTGATAAAATTGGAAATTAATCGATGTGCCAAAACACCGAATGGATGCAGTCCTCTCCACTCATGATAACGAGGAGTCGACGGTCAACCGCCGTTTCCGACTGTCAACCGACGGAGAATTTCGTGACTTTTTGTGTTTGGCTTGCAGGCCTGCAGCTGATACCCGCAGATCGCAAAAGCGAGTTTTCTCGTCTTAAGTGGGCGCTGTTTAATGTGTTATCTATTTGATTTGTTAGCAACCAAAGTTTTTCTTACATTTTAAAACGAATATCAGAAAATGAGGGTGGCGGTGGGCGGATCTCGGTAACCCTCCCGACATCCGCTTGCGTAGAATTATGAAAGCAAAGGTGTTTTCAACTTTTGTCAGACGTTTGATCCCCGCTTTGATTAGTCACTCTGTAGTTCTCAGTCTGCCACCTCTTGAAAACTTATCCAAACTCTCAAGCAACTGATGTTCTTCTGAAATTTGTTAAAACACGTTCCGATTTCTGAAACGTAGAAAAGTCAGCGTGTTTGAATATGTTTAAATTTAAGCGCTTTTTAGCTACAATATAGCAAGGTCACTCCAGTACCAAATTTTCAAAATTATTTATTGGTGTTGAGCGGATTGCGACGAGTGCGTCATGGTCGTCGAGTAGCTAAGAACTACCAAGCCAGATCGTTCTGGCGATTTTCAGCTCGAAGTTTGAATTTCAGTTCCGTTCAAACTAACTATGAAACCAAGAATGTGTTTGAATTGCATACACAAGGAATTACAAACAAAGAACATGTCATGACGGAATCCGTGGCGCCTTTCCGGCATCATTTCCACTTTTCGAACGCTTCCTCGACTATTTGTTCTCCTCGGTGTTTGTGATAATTGTTATGCAAGCCATCCATC
The DNA here is from genome assembly GCA_000757645.3 of Steinernema carpocapsae. Taxonomy (NCBI): domain Eukaryota; kingdom Metazoa; phylum Nematoda; class Chromadorea; order Rhabditida; family Steinernematidae; genus Steinernema; species Steinernema carpocapsae. The sequence goes on from AZBU02000003.1 coordinate 814,828, forward strand.
CAAACATCAACCGACCCTTCGACTACACTGACCGCGTCAGCTGATCACCCGTTCACTCCGCATTTCCAGTATTCTCAAATGACCCTTCGGCTCCGAAACTCATCTTCCAAATAAACTCTCTGACACCCTTAAAGGTCTCATAATAGCCACCCAACGTGACTCAGAGGGTCATAAACAGTTTGTTCACTCGATCCGCTTGTTTCTCCCGTTTTGAACAGTTTTTCAGCGTTGAGATTGTTCGCGGCTTCTTGCCGTTGACGTCACCGCAGATAACAGCGATAGCGGAGGAATGAGAAGCGCCTTCGGACTTCGTTTACTCTACTTTACCACTTTTTGTCTTTTAAACGCTAATCAGCGCGTGGACCTCTTTTTCTCGCTAATTCGATTACCCCGGTTCACCGCTTAACCTCAAACTCGTTCGCTTGTTGTGCTGTGTCGTTCTTCCAACGTCGCTTTTTGCACCCTCGCTTGTCACAACTCCACTCATCGTTCACTTTTTAACTTACTTCTTACGGTCTTAACCGTAAAACCCACAAAACCTGTCTTTGAGTCAGACGAATTCCTCAACTTCGTCAACAATCAGCGCCTGAAATCTTATTTTTCCGCCTTCCTGCACTTCTTATCTCCAATCAGATCAGATCTTCTCCAAAGTTTGGAATTACTCAATCATCGTTAATTTCTTCGTTTCGAGTTTGCGATAACCAAAAACGAGAGCGGAACAAAGTGTCGTTTATGGCGAGAAGACGCCGACACTCCATAAATTCTTTTTTTAGTTTTGGAAAGGGTAATTTATGCCCCCCAGCGGCTACCGTACCCCGAGGGTCATCCCCCGAAGCACCAAAGTTCGCGCTGCAAACAAACGTCTTCTGCAGCGGCGGCACAGGTAGCGGCGAACTTTGGGAGTCCCTTAAGCGGATTATCGCCGGGTCGCCCTTTTGTTGCTTTCGTCCACGTCGCCAAAGGAAAAAAGAAAACCGCAGTCCGCAGATGGTTTTTCCAACAAAAAATCCTTCGGTCGATGGTCTAATTTCCCCTCCGAAGTGCTGTTGACAGCCCACGGGCGTTTCGAAATCGCGTGGCGCCCGCCGCTGTAATAATTATCGTTTGTTTGATGTCCCCGCTGGTTCATGCCGTATTTAGTTGGGGCGGCCGACCCCAAGTTCTTCTTTGGGCGAGCAAAAAAGGCGCAAGAAATGCAACCCACCGTAATTCGAGCGTTCGCCCGGATACCTTTGGATCTCTGATTGTTTCAATCCTCTCCTTATCGATGTACTTGCACACCGGTCAATCGAGTACTCGCTCCCAAACTGCCGGCGTCCTTTGTGTGACTCACTCGCTCGAACCTCGCCACCTTCCCACCTCTGTCACTGTCCTTGTCCACACACGAGAACGCTGCTTTCAGGCTTCGTGGGTTTCTGCGTTTGTTCTGTGATTTCATTCAAAACAAGGCCCATTTTCGACTTTTATTGGCGGCCGATAAAGCGATGACACAGGCGCGGGCTTTTTGAAGCCGTTGGTTCCATTTCCCCGACTTACTCTCCGTTCGCGCTTCTACTCAGCTCCTTCCAGAGGCATATGACGACTCTCGTCGAGAGGCGCGTGCCTCGCTAAGAAAAGATTGGTACCGTTTACGCCGCTAATCGCCTTCTCGTAACGTGACCACCGGCCCTAATTCCCGGCGATGTGGGAAATTGAACTTCTCCGCCGCCGGCCTTATAAAGCTCAAGATTTGGTCGGAACTTGTCAAATTTGGCGTGTACTTTCCTGCGATTTTTTACGATTTGTAACTCAAAAAAGGAATTTTGAATTCCCTGCCACCAGTTCTGATATTACCGCCGAACGACCCACCGTATCATCACTCCCGCTCGCACTTTATTCCCTGGTTCAAACGCCGCCGCCGTTAATGGACATTGCGCTCTGCGCCGGAGTTCTGCAACACTCCACTGACAGCGGAGCCACCCGCTAATCCCCAAAATACGCAATTTTAGAACAAACGCCCGTCGTTGTTTTTGTTTTTTCGGTATTTGCATAAACGCTTTTGTAAGATGGCCTCTTACGCGGCGGCGACCTGCGGCCTCTCGCTCCACTTTGCTCTCGCGAGGATTTAATGATCGTTTCCGAACGTTTTGATTCGCGCGTCGGAATCTTATTGTTCTCGCGTTGTTGTTCGCATTTCTTCTCCGCTTGCACTTATCACAAGTTGAACTACACGGTGTTCGTCATTCCAGGTCGGGATGGGACGCAAACGTCATCGGAAATACTCCAAATGGGCCCCCGAAGAAGCGTGGAAGACGATGCTGAAGTGCCTGAACGAGGTCGGTTTAGAAAAGAGGGACGCGACCACGCAAACCCTGGAAGTCATTCTGGATTCGGCATCGCTCAATCAGCTCCTGTCACCACCTGAACTCGTCAATAACAACTATTTAGAGGCCCCGGACCACGTGAAAGGCCAAGCGAGGAGCAGCAGGAAGCTCGGAACCGTTGCCGCGCCTGATTTGAAATGTGAGTTTCTATCAATTACATAATAATCCCTGCCGACGTACTTTAATTCTCCGCTTTTTGGGGCACGTGCTACTGCTGGGCCGAGCGAAAGGCGTCGCACACCTCCGCTCCTTATCGCTGTCCGTTCCGAGGCTCCGTAGTGGATGGTTGACGGTTTTTTCGATGCTTGCATTGACAAACATCGCAACAGCGTTGACCATTTAGGAACCAGGCTGAAAGAAGCTGACGACTAGAGATGTCGGGTTCGGTTTTTAAAACCCGAGACTTTTTTTCGGGTTCGGGTACCCGAAAGTTTCGGGCGGGTAACATCTCTCCTGACGACGTGCTGATCTGATCTGAAAAAACAAACACGAGGAATTTTTGGTTTTTTTGTGTTTGCTTAGGGCACAAAAAGTAAACATGGCAATGAATCGGCGTCGCCTGTTTTGCATCTGAATCCACTTATCGTGGTTTCCTTTGTTACAGGCGTGATGACGTGTGACGCGGAAACGCAGACGAGCGTCCCGAAGGAATTCGTAGAAGCCTGCTGCTCGGCGACTTCCGCTTGCGGCGATGTCGGCACCCCGCGGAGCTCTCGAAGGTTGACCCAGGGCATCGCGAAGAAGATCAATCGACGTAACCTGACGACGGTTATCACTGGCTCCGAGTTGAACGTGGCTTCCGAGGCGCCAATGCCAAAAGCGATTCGCCGGCCCAGATCGGTTTCGAGGCCACGCACGAGCCACCAACTGAAGAGGTCGAACACCGCTGGAGCAGCCGACGCGCTATTCTGCACGACGCCGCAGAAGCAAGCGAAGAATCCTGAGACCGACGATCCCCCAGCGGCCCTGCCCAACCCGCCTTCCGCTCAGCCAGCTCCACCAGCGAGCGTTTCCGGTCCTCCGCCTCCACCCCCTCCACCGCCACCTCCAGGAACTCCGCGAATTGGATGTCTTCCGGGACCACCTCCGCCGCCACCCTCTTCGCTAACGCCGAGCCTAGTAAGTTCTGAACGTATTCAGAAGAGAAACAAAGACCATGACTTAGAATGGAATCAGAGGACTCCTGGGAATGAATGAGTACAATAAGAACAAGAAAACTACGACGATAACATGGGACGCTGTTCCCAAGGTGGCGCTGCAAGGGAAGAAGACGATCTGGAACAGCTACAAACCACCGAAGTTACCCGAAGGCATCCGAAACCAACTGGAACTGGTATTCGAAAGACCGGTGACCGGGACGCCGAAAAGGAGCAACCAAGCGACTCCTGTGAAGATCAGGGAGCTTCTCGGTTTGGAGCACAAGCGAGCTCTCCTTATTGAAATCATTTTGGCAAAGTAAACTTGACCTGCGTAGTTCGCTTTTATACTAATTTTTTCAGGTTCCGCCCGTTGGGGCCACTTGAGTTGGTCCGCGAAATCGTGGAGCGTGCTGATAATCTCGATCCCGATAAACTCGTCAAACTCAGAGATCATTTCCCTACGGACGATGAGGTAGAATTGACACTTGAACAGTTTAGTATATTGTTAATGTTAGCTAAACGTATATCTGAACGCAGCGGATGAAGAGTCACTCTCTGACGCAGAGCGCTTCTGCTACCACGCAGCTCGCTGCAAGACTCTTCGACTTCGAGTCGAACTCATTGTTTTCAAAGAGGAGTTGACCAACGAGGTACTCATTAGGTTGTTTGGGCACTCATTACATCATAGGCCTATTCAGATAAAGCTGTGCAACGATTCCGTAGAGAAGATGGACGCGGCAGCGGACGTCTTGGAAAACAACGAGCTCATTCAAACGTTTCTTCATCGATGCCTGCAGTTCGGGAACTTCCTAAATCAAGATTCTTACGCCAAAAAGGCAGAAGGGTTCTCGTTGAACTCTCTGGTGGATCGCGTGCTTCGTGCCAAAGGAACTGGGAGGAACTCCAGCTCGACGTTGGTCGACCTACTGGCCACATATGCCGAGTCGGACTACGTCGGCTTGAAAGACGTATTGAAGGTTCTGCGGGAGGCCAGCCGCGATGTTCTCTCGGAAGTGGAAACGAGTGCGATCAAGATCCGCGATTCGCTGCTGGACGTGCAGTCGAAGGTCAACCGCTGCGAAGATTCAAAACTTATTCAAGAGTGTTTGCAGCTGTTTGAGGTAACAGGAGAGATCTGACTGCTTCGACTTTAATTAAGCTTCAAATCGTTTGTGTTCGCGGAAATTTGATTTGGTCAAGCTTCAATTTGGACAAGGACTGCTTCAGTCCCTCTTTTTCTGAAACTTAAAACAGTTTTTCATTCCAGGAAGCGACCAAATCCAGCGATAAAGTACTTTTGTCGGTCAGAAAACTACGCGAGAAGGAGCGGGTTCTTCGCGAGTTCTACTGTGCTTCCAAGGAAGAAACGCCCCTCAATGACCTTGTACGAGTTGTCAGCGTGGCGCTCACGATCCTCGACGACGCCATTTTCGCTCAGCAGATGCGCAAGGAACGCTTGGCCCGCAGGGGTTCGGCTCTGAGAACGTTGTAGTTCATCAGCCGGCCCCAACTCTTGATCTCTCCATCACAAATCCTATCGTTTTGACGTGCCACGGATGTATTAATGCATACATCCTCATTCCTCATCCTCAGATTCTTCCCCACGATTTGATTCTTTAGTGCCTAGTCTTAAAAGTCGAAATACAATTTTACATTCCATCGGCGAATCGGATCATTAACGGCAGTTAATAAGGTGCAAGGGAGCTCTGAAATTAGCGAAAAATAAAGAGATGGAGCATCAAATACACACCACACCTCTAATCGCGAGGAAAACTGACGATCACTAAGCTTCGAACCGAAGTGAAGTCGCCGGACATCCTTATCCTTGTTCGCCTTCCAAAATTCAGCACGGAGACCTCAAAAGTCGTTACGAAAATGGCAAAATCGCCGGCGCAAGCGACAAGGAACGAGGTTTACCACCTGACGGATTTGAACCGGGCTCCCGAACGGAAGTCGACGCGCGGCACTGATCGATTCTCGCAAGGCGGTGGGACGAGGCCTAAAGAGCAGTCGTGACCGTCGTTCGGGGGCTTCGCTATGTGTTCGCGGGGATTCTCTGCTTGAGCGATGCCGTTTTTGGCGCTCAAACGAGGCTTATTCTGCGCGCCGTTTCGCTTTCAGCTCCTCCGTGCTCCTCAACTCGCATGTTTTCAGTCCATGTCCGCATCGCCAGAGTCGTCGCACGAATGCCAGCAATGCGGCAAGGTTGGTTTCTCGCTTCTTGAAGCCCTTTTTTGAATCGAATCTTTGCAGATCTTTGACAAGAGTTGGCGACTGCGGACGCACATGAACGGCGTCCATCTGAAAATTCGCCCCTACACGTGCATGTTCTGTTCTTCCGGATTCCGCAGCCCCCACGACCTGCGGCGCCACATGACGATCCACACTGGCGAGCGCTTCACCTGCGACGGATGCGGACTGAGCTTCGGAAGCAAGCAGCGGGTGGCCGACCATCTAATCAGGAGCGAAAAGTGTTGGCCGCGCGGAGAGATGCCCCCAGCTGCCTCGAGGAGCGAATCCCGGGAAGAGGAATGAATGAGTTGGAGTTCTTTAATTTTGTTATTAAGTTTAATTCCGAGTTGTATCTAGTTGTATCCATTATGTACATTTTGATTTCGATGTAATCACGAAGAGTAAATTTCTTGCGTCCGTTCGGTTTCCTTTCTTCTTCCACTCGCTTTTTTTCCTGCATCTTATGTTCTCTTGCTTTAAGATTCATTGTTCTTTAAGATGCTTCAAGACGCTGTGTTCATCCTTGACTGCCGTTTCAGACATGACCTTTATCGCTCCTTGAGGGATGTCTGCTCCCCAGATCATTCAAGGCCATGAAGCGGTCAGTCCTCTTCGCCTCTGTCCTTGTCTTCTTCTTCGTCGTCAAGCACTCAGATGCTACGGAATATCGAAGAAACCTGGAAACGACAAGCGACTCTTCAGCCACATCCAACAAAGTCAACAGGAACGATCGAAGATACAAAGTGCGCATAGTGGCCAATGTCAACTCTCCGGCAACGACAAAAGAACCAGAAATACGTAAGTTTTCGCATCTTCGCATTCATTGAAATTGGAGATTCTGTTCCAGGTTTTCCCGAAAACGGCTCAGATCAAACGGGCCCGAAACACGGAAGTTTCTACAATTCCTTTAACTCCGTTTACGGAGTTCTCGCGGCTTACCTTGTGATAATCTTCTGTCTTTGCTTGTGCTTACTTGGGATATTCTTATTTCTTAAATGTAGCCGACTGTAAAGAGAGAAATAGATTTCACGGATGGATTGAGAAAGTATACGTGAGCTTAATTAACGTACCTTTTCTGTTGATCGTTTTCGTTCAAATGTTGTCTTAAACCATTTCGGCTGCTTTCCTTGTAGAAAAATGAGTTTCAAAGCAATGCCTGTTTGCGGTTCGCGAGCTCATTCAAAACTGAAATCTAGCCATGAAGCGGTCGGTCTTCTTGGCTCTGTTCCTCACGATGTTCGTCTTTGAGTTCGCACCTGCTACGAGTTCTTTGCCGAACACGAACTCGGCCGCTCCAGCTTCCCGCGACACTGACGACGGGACTCCCACGTTCCGATTCGTCAGAACCAATTCCGTTCCCGCATCATCACTCAGCAGCAGCGACCTCCAAGACTCCAGAAATTCTTTCCGTAAGTTCAGTCTCCTTCACCTCATTTTATGCACCAGCCTTTAGGTGTCCTGGATTACGGCGACAACGGCGGATCAAGGCTACATTACGACAACGGCAACTCGAACCTCTTCGGCGGCTTCCTCGTGGGTAACATCCTATTAATTGTCTTGAGCACCTTCGTCCTCATAGCCTGCTGCTACGCTATGTTGTGCTTCTGCTACTTCTGGTTCTAGACGATAAATTTCAGGATTTGGTGGTCTTTTCGTATTTCACTTTCATGCCAAACCAAGGTTTAAAAAAACGGACTTCAATTTGACAAACGAAGCTTTTTTTTAAACCTGGGAGTTCCGTTTACCGGGTTGTCGAAACTTAACTTGATCTATCGTGCTTTTCGGTATCCGAGTTTCGTGTCCCCATGGTCATTTCGTGTTATGAATGCAACAATCTTTCGACTTTCGACAACAAGCGTTCACACATTGAATTAACAGACAACTGACGAATTTCAGACTCGTCTCCTCGGAACATCCTCACTTATAGGACTGAACTGAACGATAATTGGGGTCGTGGGTGCCGGCCTAGCAAGACAAAATTACATTGGAAATCAGATAATTCTTACCTTGGCGTTCTGGTTGGTAGGAGCCTTAGGACCTCCTCCGCCTGCACCGCCTCCAGCCTTCTTGTCCGCGCCAAAGCAGTCAGCGCCGATTCCAGCAAGCGTTTCCTCCGCCATGCTTCCGCTTCAAGTGGCGCCTTAGAGTTTCTTGTCGCTTGAACTCTACGCCGCAATATTCGCACTTGAAGCGGAGTCCTTCATGTTCGGCCGCGACGTGCCGGTCGAGTTCGCTCTGACGACGAAATGTCTTCTTGCAGTCGTCGAAGTCGCACTTGCACATGATCCGCTCGATGTCCTTGGGGCGTTCCGGGCCCATTATGTACATTTTGATTTCGATGTAATCACGAAGAGTAAATTTCTTGCGTCCGTTCGGTTTCCTTTCTTCTTCACTCGCTTTTTTTCCTGCATCTTATGTTCTCTTGCTTTAAGATTCATTGTTCTTTAAGATGCTTCAAGACGCTGTGTTCATCCTTGACTGCCGTTTCAGACATGACCTTTTCGCTCCTTGAGGGATGTCTGCTCCCCAGATCATTCAAACTGACCTCCGGCCATGAAGCGGTCAGTCCTCTTCGCCTTCGTCCTTGTCGCGGCCGTCTTCGCGTTCCCCTCCGTCGAAAAAGCGCCGAAGAATCTGACGAACGACGACAATCTGACAGCATCCGGTGTCTTGAGCGTCTTTAGCGACTTCGCAAGCAACCTCACCGCCACCTCCACCGGACGCAAAGATGGAAGCTTGGAAGAACACCTACTGAAAACCGTCGAACTGATCACCGCTCCCATCACGAAGTTCTACAATGACGTGGCCACTTTTATTATGGAAGACACTCCTATTGGTAAGGTTCAGCCTGGTTGCTTCTCTCTGTTTCTGTGGTACACTTCCATTCCTGTTTCGTTTTCAGGTTACATCTACATCAAGTACCAAGCAACGCAATCGGACCGACCCGAAGACGGCCTCTGGAACAGATTCAGCCGTGCTCCGATCCCCTGGGTGGTCACCATTGCCGTGGTTATCCTGCTTTGCTGTCTGCTGTCGTGCATCTGCATCTGCTTGTGCATGTGTACATGCCGTTAGCAGTCCGTCACACTTTGAATCTTCCACTGTCTCTGCATCAAAATGGAAAATAAAAACCGATTTTCTAACGGTACTTGCTTCTTAGAAATTTGACTCTTGAAATAATGCAGAATTTATTTTTAGGCCCGGATGTGTGCCACTGTCGCTTCTGGGTGATCTTCGATTTCCTGGATCAACCGAAAGGAATCGAAAGTGTCATTATCTCATGCTCACGTAAGCAAAAAGAAGACGAAGACGTGGCGGGCTACCGCAACCCACGCCAACTGGTTGTGCCTGTGGCTACCGCAACCCACGCCAACTGGTTATGCCTTTCGCTTTTTGGGGAGAAGAGGAGCCGTTGATTAGTTGTCTTTTGCTCTGTCACGGAAAGCAGAGTTCCCAAATCTGTTCCAAGTCACACACTGCGCCATGAAACGGCTCTACTTCGCACACTCGCGAGGGAGGAGCGGTTTCCTTGCGCGGTTCATATGCGCCGAAGCCGATCGCTTAAATCCGTTTCGCGTGGCTAAACAAAGCTTCGCAGAGGGCGGAGAATCCAAAGCCGCGTATTTAAAGAGATTAGCGGTTTCGGCGATTCTTCGTGTGGCTACTTAGGTTTCGACAATGTGCAATTGCCTTGTTTTTTATGTTTTTTGTTTATATGTCTTACGATATCAAATTGCTCTATTTCTGTTTCTTGCTAACCTCACCTTCTTTTCGCTCGTTCAAGTTCAAGTGTGACACGCCAAAAACGAGTCGAAAAACGGTCGCGGAACATCTGCGCGGATATTGCGACTGTTTGCGTAAATCCGTCATCCTCGAAAAAAGCGCGTCGCGGGCGTTTCCCGCAATCGAAAATGAAGAATATCAGGCGAAGACGCCTCAAGGATTTCGAATTCTCGCTTTCGTCGCCAGTTTATCACACTTGATTCGTCGCTTGGAGGACGCCGCATCCCAAACCTAAACCAGGTGACGCCCCTGTTCGCCCTCGCTGTGTAGGGCTACGGTACCGTCGGACCCTTTCTGAATTTATCATTTGCCTTCTTCTTCGGTCCGCGGCTGTCCCTCCCCCCTCCATCGATGATGAAACAAGATTCAAGGTTTAGCTAATTACCTACCGGGACCTGTTTTCGTTTTTGGCTTCTGCTGTGTTCCCCCAAAACACGGCAAAACACTTTCGACTCGCGTTTCGATCTCCACCATCTTCGCGTTTCTCCTTTCTGCGTTTCATCGACGTCGGGTCATGTCTTCTTTCTTCGTTCGTCATCTCGGGTCTTCTTCACTCCCTTTCGGTTTCGTTCCGCCGTCGGCCGCCTGCCGTTGTTTCAGCGCTACTTCGGTCTCCCAATTGCAACGTTGTGGTCTTTTCAGATAAATGATCCGCCGGCTCGTGGTGACCGCGGCTGCTATCCTTCTCGCGCTCATCGTTTCCAGCAGCGCGCGGTACGAAGACCGCTACGACCTGAGTACGCTGCCCTGGGATCTTCGGCCCGTCACCGACTACATCGGCCTCTGGGAGCTCGAGAACTCGAATGGTCACACTCGCCAGTTACCCCCGCCCGACCTCATCGACTTTGCCATCAACCCGATTCCCAAGTTTGGCGCCCGCGCTGTTAACATCACGTAAGTTGAAGAATTCCTGGAGCTACAGTAATCTGGAATCCCTTTAGGCACAGCTACTTCGACCGCGAAAAGCACGTAATTCGCTCGGATTATGGATTCATGCCGGTTAAGAACGCGACGAAGCGGGATCCGCGCATTCACGTCGCCTACCTGACGACCAGCAGCGAAGGATATTCGATGATGGAGCAGGGAACCGTCAACGGTCCTAAGATCACGTTCCACTTGAAGCAATTCCTCCGCAGGACATTCGACGTCGAGAGCCACGGAATCGAGCTGGACATCCGCGAGGTTCCTTTGAGAATTTTAAAAGGTTTTTAATGTAGATTCGAGTGTTTCAGTTTGAGAGGCAGTTCGAATTGCGTGATTTCCATCATATGACGATGAAAATCAGAGCTGAAACCGCGGTGGATACAGAACACTACACGGCAAACTACCACAAAGTTGCTTCGTAGAAGTTTTAATAAAAATCAGTTTAAGTCAAAGTTGTACATAGTTCCGTCATTAAATGTTAATTAAGCACCACTTGAAAGGCAATACATTTGTGAATTCAATTGAAACTGGTTTCCGCCGTTTGCCGAACTTCCGCTTATCGAACCTGTCGCTGCACCCAAAAAAGTGGGAAGAACTTTCTAGACAGACGTTTTCAACTGTCTGGAATTACCCGGAGATCGGTCGGATGCGAAGGCCGTCTAGCTGCGAACGAAGCCTTTCAGACAAGATCCGTCCTCTCTGCAAGACGTCTCGTTCATCTCCCTCACCGGTCTGCTCGATTCATTCGATCGGCACCGCTGTTGAAGAACGGTCGACGCTTCGGAAGATGTCAGAACACCCGAAGAAGAAAGGATCCCGAGAAGATTCTGACACCCGTTCCTCGCAGGTGGACACTGCTCGAGATCCTACGATGAGTGAAGATTGTCGTACGGCTACGGTATTTCGATCGCAGTGAGGCAGTAAGGCAATACACACCTCCATTTTCAGGCCCCCAACGACCGCGAAGTGACCGAATACGACATGGTCACTCCGGAGTTCACCGGGTAAGCCAAGCCATCCATTTGATCAACAATTCAATCTCTCTTTCAGGCGCACCAGCAGCGATCCCGCCAGTGAAGCGGCCCTCCGCCACAAAAGCTCATAATTCCGCTTCTGTCTAATTCCACTCCTAGCCTAATTCATGTGAATAAGAAGTTGTGAATAAAGGACTATCCTAATCTATGACCATGGTTATCGCTGATTTTTTCGATTTTGTCGCATTATTTTACATGTTAGAAATGGGTTTCAGATTGAGCCATGCGATGTCACTCGCTTAATATTTTGCGCACTTTCGGGCGGATCAAGTTTCTTTTTAAGGCCTCCCCATAGTTCCAGACGCATGCGTCCTGCGTCTTCGGCCCGCATGCGTCCTTCGAGTCGGACGCATGCGGCTGTCTGTGAAAACGCATACGTCCGAACCCAAAGACGCATGCGTTTTCATCGCCGTAATTGGGTTCCAGAGGCTGAGAATCCATAAAACTGTCGAAACTCATGTCATCCGTGCCTGAAATAGAGAATAGAGCAATTGTACAAGAAACGTACAATTCGCTAATTAATCCTCGATTATTGGCAAATTTTGCGGTAAAATGCGTCATTTCACCGCAAATTCAATTTCCAAAACGAGTTCTTCGCCTAATTCTAGCCCAGGACCGACAAAAGCGCACACTGCAATTCACACACCCAGGACACACACAACGCAACTCCGAGAAGACGCAGAGAAGACGCTCCTTCCGACCAGCTGCACGAATTTCGTCCGCATGTGTCTGAGCCACACGCAGACAAAGACGCTGCAAGACGCACGCTCTCCGCAAGAAGCACACCCGACTTATGGGCGCACATTGCAACTATGGTGGCACCTGCGTTTCGCTGCGTGTGGCTGAAGTCGCATCGTCTGAAATTCGTCGAATTAATATGGCGTAGCTTGGCAAGACGCATGCGGCTGGAACTAGGGGAGGCTTTAAAGAGCTATAAAAAGGTGGTCGTGGCCGGTAATATCGGTCGTGTCGCTCCTAAATCTGGTCGGTCACGATTCGTCTCCTTCTGCTTTGTGGGGTGGCGGGGCTTCCTGATCAAGACCACACGCACTCGCACCTTCCGCCGTGGTGATGCACACACGGGGGAATCTCGCCTTTTGATTCCACGCGGGTCTTAGACGGGGTGTCCTGAATGGTCTATCGTTGACCCTTAAACACAAGAACACAAACACGAACTTTACTATGGGTCCAAATAAATTCAATTATCGCAATTATAAACTGGATCATGTAGCGCGATGCTACGACGACATCGCGGACACATCGTTATCCGGAAAAGCAGCTGCGAAACTGGGCAGACTGCTTCGACGGCTCTCTAAAGCGGTCGATCGGAAGTTCGAGATCCTGGCGGCGCCGGCTTTATTGCGACTACTTCAGGCCACGCGGACCTCTGCAAATCGTGCAATCGCGCGTGGCAGGACCGACTGGTTGAATTCTGCAGCGCGCCGAAGATAGAACGTTCGGTCGCGCCTGCAAACGCTCTAAGCTGATGCGATCGCTCGCGGCAATGTGACCGGCTTATCCGAAGCGATGCTCGGGGCTTCGGGACGTTCGTCGGCGGCGGTAAGATCTGGCACGGGACCGCGACAATTCTAGAGACACGTGGCCGAGACAGACTAACAAGGGGAGTGTCAACGGTGACACATTCAGATCGGGCTGAAAATTTGCACACTGGTAGAGTTTGAGGCGCTGATCAACGTGGACGTACTTGCGGTGCAAAATGAGCAGAAAGGGCTAAAACGGCCGTTTTTGGTTTTCCCTCACCCAGATATAACGATACTGACTAATGAAATGCAATACCTGCCTGGCCGAGTGGTTATGCCTCCCGGCTCCCAAGCAGAGAGTAACGATGCAGAGTTGTCTCCCGTGTTGATGTCGTCTTCGTACTCGCTCTCCTCGTTTTCTTGATCCGTTTCATCGAGGCTGTCTTCTGGAGGGATGTAAGCGCTTCACTTGCTCTAAAACAAAATCTAAAACAAAAAAATGACGCATTTCACCGAAGAAAATTGTGAAGACCATCGACAAACGTATTGGTAAAAATCGTTCCCCGAGGGGATTCGAACCCGAGAGCAAAAGTTCACAGTTCACTTTTCAAATATACAGGCGTTAACACTCTCATGCTTTTGATGGTTGGCATGCAGATAGTTTCGATGTTACAAGACATTAAATAAAACAGAGACAAGACAGTTGTTATCAGCAGAAAACTTTCTTGGGATAATTTTCGGGAACACGGCAGAACCCGCCACAAAGACAAAAGAAGTGCTTAAAGAGCGGAGGGACGGTTATCCTTACGGCGCTTCAACACCTTTATAATGATACGAACAACCACTATAACGACCAAAACAGATCCAAGTGTAGCCAGAATTTCACGTGCGTGTGGAAAGGATTTGTAAAAGTTCATGACAGTACAGGCAAAGCTTTCCACTCTGTCGTAAACGCTGCCAATCCATCTTACCCATCCAGAAGTAGTGGTAGAAGGCTCGATCAGGCACGTGAAAATTGGGAGGCTCTGTCAAAAGTGAGTGTGAGCGTCCCGTAGGAACGGAAATACTTACGCTTTGAAAACCGGTGTAATTTCTGGAGTCGAAAGAAATAATCGCGGAAGGGGTCGGTCTCAAAATGGTTGTGGTGTTAGCAAAAACTGCTTGTTCTGAGCAAGGATAACCATCTATTGTTTACCCCACTGCTACTGCTACTGTTTACACCTGTCCTCTCATGACAAGTGCCACTGGTCCAACCCGCCCCAGCCTGTCACACCGCTTCCAGTCAGCTATCGTCGCAAAAATCACACGGGCACCCAAATGGCACAACCCGCTGTTTGGGGCTTTCTTGGTTCGAAGTTCTCTTGCTCCATGAAAAGCTCCCCGTAAGTGTCCAACCGGAAAACTGGACTTGACGCAGATGAAATCCTTTTAATGAACATTCAGAGTAACAAAGATAACAACAACAGTTCTTAACAACAAATAACAAATGAATCCGAAGACTCAAACGTCAGTCTTCGCCTTCTTCTTCTTCTTTTTCTTGGGAGCTTCGTCCTCCACAACAGCCTCTTCAACGGCTTCTGGCTCGGCAGCTCGGCAGCCGCTTCTCGTTTGGCGGCCTTCTTCTTTTTCTTCAGGATTTTCTTCACAATTGGAGCAGCTTCTTCGGCAGCCTCCTTCATGACGTCGACGTTCTTCTTGGGGACTTCTCCGTCCTCGAAGAACTTCAGCCTGTCCTCGACCTGCTGGCGCAGATGCTCACCGAAAGTAGAGATAGGGGTTTCGGAGAAGCAATCGATGCGCGAAGCAATGGTGCACTTGTTGGCGAGGAATCGGCTGATTCTTCCCTTGTTCTTAGCGGAGGCGCGTCCGATGAAGGATGAGTGGAAGAGGAGACCGTATTTAGGAGTGTTTGCTTGAAATGGAGAAGTTAGGATTGCTAAGATAAGTAAGCGACTTACATCTCGTCTTCAGGGCGCGGAAGAGAGCCTTCTCGGCTCCAAGAATCTGGATGGTCGAAGCGGGGTACTTCGCCAAGTTGGTCAGACTTCCAGCGTGGGAGATCAGGCGAGCTCCAACTTGTTCGCCGATAAGAGCGGAGAGCGAGGGAGCGCAAGAGCTCATTCGATCCTTGATGTACTCGTGGAGGCGATGGCGGTACTCAGTGAGGGACGCGACGCGCTCGGCGAACCGCTCAATGTTCAGGAGATCCATCTCGGAGATGTCCATTCCCATGGAGGTGCGAGCAGCTTCGATAATCTGATCCACCTTCTCCTGATCTTCCATGATTTCTGCAAAGATTTCAGGCTGATTGAGGTCGAATTCAAAGCCACGACTCACCCAAAAGCTTCGCGCTAGTTTCGTCGTTGATAGTTTTGCGGTCCATGATGATGCTGGCGCACTTGACGTACTTGTACTGATCGGAGACGATCTTGTAGAGCTCTGGATAGTGGTAGGAGTACCACTCACGGATACGCATTCCAAAGAGGTTGATGTCCTTGTCAAGCTGGTCAAGGAGCGCGATGGACTGGATGACCATGTTGTCCACACGGTGCACGTCGAACTTGACCTGAAGCACAGAACGTCACACTAGATCCGATAAGATTAAATTGCCTTGGAGCGCGAGTAACTATGACCCAAAGACAGCTGGGCCTTGGACAAGGAGTGGTGAGGAAGGTCCTTGGCGAGGTGAGCGAAGTGGACGCGAACACCGCGGACAATCTCAGGGACGACGCCGGTGAAGACGATCTTCATGCCAGGGAACTTCTCGGAGATGGATCCGGCGAGCTTGCTGTCGTTACTCCCAGGGTAACCTTCTTCTTCTTCTTGGGAAGGTTCTCATCAAGGAAGGTGGCAAGATTGTCGTGGACGAGGCCGGACACCGAGAGGCAGTTGTCCAGGGCGGCTTCAGTGCTCTCAAACGCGTCGAAAGCGGCCATCTTGACAATGGAACAGAAGCGCTGGGCCTCTCCGACAGCGAGCTCGACCTCCTGATTCATGCGGCCAATATCCTCGAACTCCTCAACGGTGAGCAGCGCATAGCCGACGGCGTGCTCGTAGAGCACGTGGGTTGGAGCTTCGGACATATTTCACCCAGTCGAAGAAACTGAAATCAAGCAAACGTTTAGTCTAAATCGAGGACGCAGAAATGCGAACATATGACCGGCACGATACGATTAATGTGCATAGCCGGAATTCGCGGCTTTCACAGAATTAGTAAAACATTTCGCGTGATAGCGCTAGCAACGATTTTATCGATACAGCAATGCCACACATGGCAGATGCGCAAAATAATGCGGCCAAAGTCCCCAACCAAACCCGCACAGATGTTCTCCAATAGCGGAACTTCACATGAAGATCTTCAATTATCAACATCGCCACGCACAGCTTTCACACACTCTCAATTCCACTTCAGTATGACTTCGGATGGCCAAATCGAGATCCTCGAAATGGAAATTCCGAGAATCGCGTGCCACCGAACGCGCTCCGAAAAGGAAAGCAAGAAAACTTGGCGCGTAGCGAGAGAACTCATTTTGGGGGAGTGCGAGTATCGTTATCGGAACGGCGTCGTCGCACCCGCGGCAGGGGTTTCCGTGTGGGACCCCGAGCGCTGTTTCAAAAGGTGCAATTCAGAAAGTTCGCACAATGCGTCCAGCGATGTGGATCTTTGCAACGCTGAAATGAGATTCCAACGAAACTTCCATGAAACTCTTTATTTACGTCTTATATCACAGTTTACACCACAAATACCCATAATTGTCAAAGCCCGCAAAAAAAACAAAGAAAATCGCTAAATCAGCTGCTCGCAGGCGCTGCCAGGGGTCGATTCCTCTTGAGCAACGCGTTTTCGAAGTGTTCGGCGGTCATCTGGCCCAGAAGTCGCTCGCAGTTTGGGTTGAAAACGGAGTAGGCGGACGCTTCACCTTCGCTCCTCGTTCCTAGGTTCAACATGAGGAGAACGATGAGGGAAGCGATGAAGAAAACGGCGCCGAATTCGATCCACGCCATGAACGTTTGAAGGATCGCCCAAACAAGGAACGTGGAGATCCAGCAGAGGCGCGGATTCGAGGCGCAGAAGGAACGCCACATGCGGAAGGGAAGCAGATCGCAAAAGTCGATCCAGATGTAGCTGAGGAGAGAAAGTTTTGGAGGAAGATTCACCTAAAAGAAGGATGAAATAAGCGAGAAATTGTGCAGATTCGTGTATTACTTCTTCTTTCTTCTTGATTTCGGCTTCTTTTTCCCGTTTTTCGGCCTCTTCGCGTTGTTTCTTCTTCAATCGATAGGCTTCCAGCTTCTTCATCGTTTCCATTTTCGGAGATTTTCCAGTATCTGAAGGGACATTAACAGGAAATACGAAAATAGGGCATACGATTTAAAAACTGCGAATCGGTTTTAAGAACGTTTCAATCAACCTGAAATTGCAATATTTTGAAGAATCCCCTACGAAATCGGGTTTTGATTTGGCTTCGAAACGGCGGTTGGGGCGTTGGGAAACATCGAACGTTCGGCTGCCGACTCGTTGTGACGAGACTCCTCTCAAAGGGAACCTCTCGAAGTGTCATTCTCAAATCAAGCTGAAATGAGCAGATAGATCTCGACGCGCTGATTCCGAAAAATATGGGTTTTGTCGGCGGATGCGAGATCTAAAATGCCTAAAGGAGCATGTCAAAAACGGGAAAACCGACCGCTCAGCAGCCGTCCACCAGGTTGAAATGGCCCCCGTCTGGGACTGAAATGGCTTCTGTCTGGCGCTGCAAGTTCCGAGTCGTCTCGCTAAATTCAACATTTATTAACAAGTGTGACCTATCGTGTGGTCAATGCAACAGTGATGTACACAATATGAGCACCGAAACATAGCAAACTTACCGCACGCGGTGTTCTTCGAGATATCCGGCCTTGTACCACGCGAGTTTGATCATCGCCTGGTACCGTGCGGCGAACTGCCAGGCCTACTTTCCTACTGACAATCCTGCAGGCGGGAGTCATTTCAACCTGGTGTACGGCTGCTGACCGGTCGGTTTTCCCGTTCTAGACATGCCCTTTTAGGCATTTTAGATCTCGCATCCGCCAACAAAACCAATATTTTTCGGAATCAGCGCGTCGAGATCTATCTGCTCACAAATTTTCAGCTTGATTTGAAAATGACACTTCGAGAGGCCCCTTGTGGGACGACCTTGGCCTCTTTTGAGAGTTTTAAGATTTTCAGACCTCAAGAAAATTTCCGAAACGACTGTTTGTCTAGTCTAGAATCGATATATGTTTGTTTAGCCACGCACGGAAATGTCTAAATATGGCATCCAAATAAAAATATCTACCGTAACCTGCCCTCATCCTGGAATTCAAGTGCCATGTGCGCAGCTGCCCTTTGCATCTTTTTTAGACTTTTCCAACCGTGCGATGGTCCAAATGTGTGTTCAGCTTATCCAATAACGGTAAAAACAGTTCCGATGTTGTGGAAAACAGGCCTTTTTCGGGAAGAGATCAACAGGATAAAAGCTCCTCCTCGCCCCGAAATTCAGCACCCGTTCGACATGAAGATTCTTCTCATCGGTTCGCTGTCAGGTACGTCGAGGATCTCACGATCTAGAAGTCCAAAATGAAACCATTTCGGTCGTTCTGCTGACCTTTGCTCTGGGACAGGAGTCTTGCCCTTGTCCCACGGATGCGTCGCCGAGTGGAGGCGGCGGAGGAGAAGGCGGAAACGGTCCTGAAACCTGCAGCACTCGCAACAGTCCTCTGAGTTCGGCCGATCGCAAGACGCTCCTGAACATGCACAACAGCTACAGATCCTCGAACGCGAAAGGACTCGAGAAGGACGGGAACAGCGGGAAAAACGCTCCGAAGGCGAAAAATATGTACAAGATGAAGTACAGCTGCGAGTTGGAAGCGATCGCCCAGAAGTGGGCCGACCGGTGTATCTACGAACACTCACAGGTCAATAACATCGGCGAGAATCTCTACGTTTCGTGGCCTGACAGACCCGGAAACGGTTTGATTCAAGTTCAACGCCGTTTGTTATTTTAGATTTTAGGTGGTCTTGTCGCTGGAACGAAGTTGTGGTGGGGAGAACTCGCGAAGATTGGAGTCGGCCAATACAGTCCGGAGTTCGTCTTCACTCCCTATCTTTCTCAAATGAAGGTCGGCCACTATACGCAGATGGCCTGGGCGACGACGACGGAAGTCGGATGCGGATTGGCCCACTGCTTGAGCCCGAAATCCAAGACACTTGTTGTGTGCAACTACCGCGAATCGTCAGATCTCTTTTTGTCCCAATCTAAACACTGACTTCATGTTGTTATAGAGGAAACTGGCTTGACGAACAGATCTATGAACTCGGAGAACCGTGCCGCCAGAACTCCGACTGCACCGCTTTCCCGGGATCCACCTGCAGCGTGTCCGAAGGCCTCTGTATCAAACCTTGAAAGACGTTGGCTCCTCAAAATTGTTTTCTTCTGAGCTCAGTAAAATAAATCCAAATGGCCAACCGCTATTTTGAGACCCCCATCACGAGCGCAGTGTTATCTTTCAAGGACACTGATATCGCAGTAGTCGCGTCAGTTAATCATCTCGGTGCACCAATACAGGAACACATCTGTTCAATCTCAGCCGGCGACAGCGACAAGGCAAAATTTGAGTTTGAACATCTCTCGGCGACACCGTAAGCGACACCACCCAAATTCTTGTTAGGAAGCTCATTGTATACAGGGTGGTCCGAAAAAAGGGTCTGGAATGAGCGGGTGCCGGGGTATGGAGCGACTCATTCGGAGCGCATGCGCTGCAAGCGTACCGGTCTGAATTCCGTCCGGATTTGGATGAAAAACAGAGAAAAATTGAGCGAAATTCAGCGCTTTTTTTCCAGATTCCTCCCGCAACCGATTTCGCCTCTAAAATGTGTGGAAATAGGGCAAAAACAGACCAAACAACTAAATTTCGCATGATTTTCCTCCGTTTTTCACCCAAATCCGGACGGAATTCCAACCGGTTCGCTTGCAGCGCGCGTACTCCCAATGAGTCGCTCTAGACAGCCTGGCACCCGTTCATTCCAGACCCTTTTTTTGGCCACCCTGTAGAGGAGCAAATAAACTTACAAAAACAGAAAAAATGGTTGTCTGGTTGAAAAACTACTGAATTGTTGAAAAGACCCGATGAGCGTCATTTCGAACTAAAACTCAGAAAGGCGCTCATACAAAATCCTTACTATAACGCATTTAGAATACAAATCTTGATTATTTAAATGCCCGTACGGTTGAAATTCTCAAAAGTCAGTCAAAATAACTATTCCTATTCCTAATTGCTCAAAATAAAGAGATTTTTCACTGTTACAGTGAGCTAATCTTCGAATGTCATTTTCAAGTATAATAGCTTAATATTGACCAAAAGCTTTAATGGCGCAAACTGTGCACAAGCATAGAGAATCAGCTTTTAAAAAATTTGTGAACCACAGATCGAAAAAAATGCGTATCGCGCTGAACACTGTCCGTTTTAAACTTTTCCTCGACCTGATCCCTTAGCTCTCAACCGTGGATTCAGCTGCGTGTTGTCGCTTTTTTAGAATCTGTTTGTGTACTGCAGTGAGCGCAATATTGATAAGTGCACCACTGTTTTTGTTTTTTGGAAAGTTTCAATAAGTTGTGCTTGCTCCAAATACAAACATTGGAGAGCCCGCACAAAATAACAGTATGTCATGTCTTTGCCAAAGTTACGTGAAGTTGGAAACTTTTCCTGAAGCCATTTTAGAAAACGGCTAGTTTTGGGCGCTCAATATTGATAGGTGCTCTTTTAGAAAAATCAATTTTATGTACATTTTGAAACGTTTGACGCGTTTTTCTAGCCTAGAAAAGTTTTCCAGGGAATTTCCAGGATTTTTTGCTTTGCAACAACATTTTAGGTGTCACTACAGCTTAAAAACGTTAGAACAACGTACTTTCTTGACTTTGAGCTGCCACAGAACAAAAAGACACATTAAATGCAGACAATTGTTATTTTTCTTTGAGATCAGGCATGGGACCAAACATTAAAATCCTCCGAAAATCCAGTCAATTACCTGAAATCAGGATTAATCGCTTTGGAACCCGAATAAGCCTTCAGTACAGACCCTGACTAAAAATTTAATTTACAATTGAAACTTTGCTAGACTAGAAAAACACGTGAAACGCTTCAAAATGTACATAAAATTGATGTTTGTAAAAGTGCACCTATCAATAGTGAGCACCCAAAACTCGTAATTTTCCAAAATAGCTTCAGGAAAAGTTCTGAACTTCAACCTATCAACCTTTTTGGCGAAGACATGACATACTGTTATTTTGTGCGGGCTCTCCAATAGTTGTATTTGGAGCATGCACAACTCAATAAAACTTTCAAAAAACAAAAAAATAGTGGTGCCCCTATCAATATTACGCGCACTGTAGAGTACAACACTTATATACTCAGCTTGCCTTCAGACAAGAAAGATGTCTTTTTTGCCTTTTCTACATCCCTTCCAGTTCTATAAAAAGCGGTAACGGTTGCCGATTCCTCATTATTCACTCGCCATGAAGGTCGCTTTTCGGCTCTCAGGTCAGTTAATTACACTATCGCTGCTTTGTAGCCTTCTTCGTAGTCTCCACTCAGGACAGTTATGCTGTCCTATGCCGAAGCCGATTCAAGAACCGACCGCTTCGTCTAGGCTGCGTCCTCGCACCCGGAGGAGGCGGATCGCCTTCTCCGCTTCCTCAGGCCACCGACGCGCCTGCACCCAAACCACCAGCGGAGACCGAGGCGCCTGAACCAACTAAAGCTCCAGCCCCGACCGAAGCGCCGGAACCAACTAAGGTCCCTACCGCTTCAACCGAAGCCCCGACAACGAACGAAGCCTGCAGCACAGCCAACAGTCCCCTGACCACCGAGGATCGCAAGAAGATGGTCGACAAGCACAACGCTCTTCGCTCCTCCAACGGACTTGAAGCTAGCGGAAACGCGGGAGGAAAGGCACCCAATGCGAAGAACATGTACAAGATGAAGTACAGCTGCAAGTTGGAGGCGATTGCTTGGAAATGGGCCGATCGGTGCAAATTCGAACATTCGGATGGCGATCCTTGCGAGAATCTCTACGTTACATATCCGTACTCGGCCGGAAACGGTGTGATAGTGTAATATGGCATTTCCTGAATCTCCTAAAAATTTTGGAGGACTTGAAGTCGGTGCTCAATCTTGGTGGAATGAGCTTCCCGAGATCGGAGTTGCGACCAGACCGTTCACAACCAGCTCCGCTCCTCGAACGCCAAAGGACTCGAGAAGGACGGCAGTGGCAGAAAAACGCGCCTAAGGCGAAGAACATGAACAAGCTAAAGTACAGCTGCGATCTCGAGGCCATCACCCAGCGTTGGACCGATCAGTGCCGCTTCAAGCACTTCTCTGGTCAGGACGTCGGCGAGAATCTCTACGTTTCATGACCTAACAGACCTGGGAGCAGTGGACAGACCTGGAAGCAGTGGTGGTTACACCGTTTCACCGCCTCCAAGTCGTGGTGGGCAGAACTCCCAAAGATCGGAATCATCCAGTACAGCTCCCGCTACATCTTCACTCGCTACCTTACCGGCATGAAAGTTGGACATTACACCCAGATGACCTGGGATGGCCAACTGCTCGAGCCCGAAATTCCAGACCCTCGTTGTATGCAACTATTGAGCTCAGGATTACACAAAAGTTCCACGCCTCACTTTACACAAATTTCAGAGGAAACTGGCTTGACGAACAGATCTACTCAAAAGCCGTGCTGCCAGAACTCCGACTGCGCCACCTATCCCGGATCCACTTGCAGCGCATCTGAAAGTCTCTGCATGAAGCGTTAAGGAACCTCTTCCAAACCCTTCTGTAAAATGTAATTTGTACATCTGTATCAAAATAAACCGCATGAATCTAAAAAGCGCAACAAACATGAAAATAGTTGTCTGAAATACTTTTCTTAGCCAGCTAAGAATAACCTGGATGGTAGGCGTCCTGGGGAAGATGTTCTCGTTAATCCCATTACTGGAATCAAAACAAGTGATATCTGTCAGCTATTCCAATGTTAACATGGGTTACAAGTGTTCGCATTTACAACACCCACATTGCGGAAGAAACAATTAAATGATTAAATTTCAAATCGATTGTGTCACAAGTGAATGACAAACTCCGATATCGCAAACAATATCGTTGCAAGAAAACACAGAAAGTAGGACGTGAGTGAACCGATAAACCCCACAACCGAAACTCGGCGGAGTGGATTGATACAGGGCGGTTGTTTTAATTTTGGAGGCCCAGCAAGGGTCAAGAGCTCCAGGATCCAAGCACCAGTTTTTTAGAGCTAAGGGCTGATTCTGTAAAGGGGCCTCTAAAATGACTTGCTTTTTAGTTGGTTCAGTTATTAAGCAGTTTTGTGCAAAGCAGTTTTGTAGCTATACATTGATTAACAATACATGACACAATCTCCAACCCGGCCATCGACCACCCAAACCCGTCCTCCTCCGATTTCGCACTTTTTTGCATTTATCTGAAAACGCCGATTGGAGCGATGTCTTCAATTTCACTTTTTGTGTCTCTTCAGCAAACAGTCCTATTTGCAACCGAAAAGTTCTTTGTTCCCAATCTTCGTAGAAAGAAACGATTTTCCGCGGTTAACAAGAAAGTTTTCTGTTTAACGCTGAAAATATCGAAGGCAAAGGATTCGATTACGGAGAAATGAAGTGGAGGAGGGAATGGAGTGGCCGCGGTTGTTTTGACCGATCAGAGCGCGGCCCTGAGAGTCGGTTTAACCACAAACTTGTTTGAGATGGAGCTGTTTATTTAATATTTAGACTACTACACCAAAAATTATGTTACTTGAATTCCTCACTTGTTCGATCGCCTGCTATCTTCAGCACTTTGCTCATTCTAAACATCGGATTTTCTGGAAATATGCAGACTCCTCCAGTTACCTAATCACTGGCTAGCGCTGGTCACAAATTCCCGTTTTCTTAATCTTTCTCTGGACCAACAGTTGACCACAACTGGTCCCTCCATGACTCCCGATCCGAGTATCAACCTCCGCGCGGCCCGCCTTCTGTTTACTTTCCCTTTTTCCCGGCCTCCCCTTCGGCCCTTTCATTCCTCTTTCCCTCGTTTTCGCTGACCACTGGGTTCCAAGCGACGCCTTCGCCGAGTTCTGCTTGCGACATCGGTATCTCCCGCATTCACTTCTTCTTGCTTTCAGTATTCTCCATGCACCGTCCACTTATCTCCCTTCTTCTCTTTATGGCTCTCGTCCCAGGAATCTTCGCGTGGACGATGTCTTGGTCGAGAAACGGCTTCAGGACTGCGCAATATGGCAAAGTTAGGATAAGACAAAAAGGAGAATTTTACCAGTCGTTGAGCAGTCCCGACGCGACAATCCTGATCGAGACGCAGTCGCTTACGGTGAAATCGAATTTGGGTTTGCATTTCTTTCTGTCGTTCTGCGGCGAAATCGTCGTTTTGCGCCGCAGTTGAATTTCACGCCGAAATGCGCCCGGTTTCACGAATTTTTTGGAGCTTCACGTTTTGGTCTCGATTTTATTAGAACACGATGCTTTGTGGTTAATTTTCTTTCATTTCAGGGGCGGCGAGCTGGGCAAGCGAGGGTGGAGCGTGCTGAGTGCGATGATTATCTGGTGTTGAAGCGAATGGATTTACAAGCGGACTCATTTATTCGCGATCGCACTCTCTCATTCAAAGTCCAGGAAGCTATCTTCAAACTCCTAGGTTTCTTCAATGTGCTCGTGAAGGTCAGTGCCACAGTGAAGCGTCTCGAGGGATTCCAGCCGTGTAGCATCCCACGAAAGAACGAAATCACCGGAGCAGATAGCTACTCCCTGAACCTGAGAGAGGCTGCTCCATTTCCATATTTCGCAAGAGCACGCACGACGATCGCAGATCTTTTCCGATGAACATTAGGCGGAGAACTTTCGTCCATCAGGCGCTTTCTGCATGCAGAGCAGTGCGCCAGTTGGAGAAGCTGTTGTATCTGCGTCCATTCCACGAAAAACTTCTTTTTGTCTGTTCTTGAAGTAGTCGCTGGTTTTGGAATGCTCTCGTGAACTTCCTCCTCAATCGTGGAAGTGTCCAGAGCTGTTAGTGGCAAGTAGTCGACCGAAATGGCGTTCACGGCGGTTTCTATGCTGTCTTCCGGAGAGCATTCTCTAGCCTGCTTGCTAGGTGGAGTATCGCCATTAGATGCATCGGGAATAGGGGGAGGAGGGGCTGATCTGAGCTTTGAGAAGGTATATGGGCTATTAATGGGTACGGCATAGGCAATATGGTTTTGTGCAACCTAGACCAAAACCAAGATGCCCGGAGCTACTGCAGTTGTAACAATTATGGCTTTACAAATGGATCTTTCGCTCGCGAATATTTCTGCGACAGGGAAAGCTCACAGAGCAACACCGTTTCCTCGTTTCCTCAGTCAGTCTCCAGAAAAGGCTGAAAGGACAGCATACTTGCATAATCAACGAGCCAGGATTCAAAGAGGCGATCAATATTTCAGCTGTAATAGTATGGATCTTGTCGCGAGCCGTAGGTCGAACGTAAGCAAAGAGGCCAGTAACCCGGCTTTGCGCAAAGAACTCTACCGCTCTGGACTGCGTACGCCCACGGCGTCCTGGGATGCAACAACAGAGTCGAAATCCCAGCATGTGTCCGAAAATACATCATCGATTATGTCCGGAAGGTGATCCAAATCACGTCTACACTCATTTTACCGATCACTAGGGCTGGATTCAATAAATTCTAAAATGCTTCAACACAAGAAAATCATCGCACCGCAGTCCCAGCACGCTTCACCCTCGCTTGCCCAGCTCGCCGCCCCTGAAATGAAAGAAAATTAACCACAAAGCATCGTGTTCTAATAAAATCGACTGACCAAAACGTGAAGCTCCAAAAATTCGTGAAATCGGGGCGCATTTCGGCGTGAAATTCAACTTGCGGCGCAAAACGACGATTTCGCCGACAGAAAGAAATGCAAACCCAAATTCGATTTCACCGTAAGCGACTGCGTCTCGATCAGGATTGTCGCGTCGGACCGCTCAACGACTGGTAAAATTCTCCTTTTTTCTTATCCTAACTTTGCCATATTGCGCAGTCCTGAAGCCGTTTCTCGCCATTCTGACGCCAGAATCGTGATCAGCCCTTCGAAAACCCCCCTGCCCCAGAAATGAGCGCGATCTGTGATGGTGCGAAAAAACGGTGACCGTGTCCCTTTAAATCAAAATTTCTGGGCGGGGCTCGCACCAATCGCGGTCATCTCTGGATATGTTGTGCACAATGACCATTAGAAACTTTTGCCCAGAGGAATTTCCGAGATTTGCATTTGAGGCCGAGATTGGAGTCAAAGTCAAGTCAAAGTCAAAATAGGCCAAAAACAGGGTCAAAAAGGGGTCACTTTTACAGATTGTAATGAATCTCAATCGATAGCTCATGGCTTCAAATGGCGAAATCCGTGGGAATTTTTCAGATCCGCGCTCTTCTGACCGAGAAAATAGCTGAAATAGGGCCGATCGAACGTGCAAAATATGACTCATTTTTGACACCATCTTGTTTTCAATTATCCTGGACCAAGACAGCACGGATTAGCCTGTTCTTGAGTTCGCCTGAACCGCGATAAGCTGATCTACAAAGTTATCAGAGGAATTTTTGTTTAATTCCGTCCTGTCCGAGGAATCTGTGATTGCATCTAAAAACCACCATTTTTTCACCAAAACTGGCTAACTTTAAACCAGTGATGGATGGCGAGCCGGCTTGCTGCAAGCCGGCTCGCCCGAGCCGAACGGCGAGCCGGCCGACTCGCGAGCCGGCTCGCCCGAGCCGGATGCCGAGCCGGCTCGGCTCGGCTCGGCAATTCGCGAGCCGGGGTATATGACATATGTGAAGAGGGGAAGAAAGCGACTTTTGATCAGTGATGTGCAATCGGGCCGGCCCGATGGCGCTCTACAATTTGGTGAAGGGTGCGATGGGCTGGCGCGATGGTGTGCTCAACAATTTTCGATTTTATCACCACATTATCACCACCAGTTGACAAATTATCGTACAAAACATTGGAAATTACCACCTTTTACGTAGCATTCATTTTATCTTTCCAAATACAGTTTTTCGGCACTTTTTCGCGCAGCTCACAGTAGCCATGAGGATGCCAACGATTCTGAGCTGGAAGGACAAACATGCCGAAATTCTCCCGGTTTCCATTGGCAAACAGACAAAGCAGTTAAATTCCAGCTTCAGAACGTCCCCGATCGTTTGTAAGCCTAAGCCTGAACTTGGCACTGGGAGAGAGATAAGCTCTCTTTCCTATTAAAGGGGGAATTTGGATTCTCTGCCATGGGCAAGTCAAAGCCCAAACCTAATAAACGCATTGAAGATATTCAAATTCCAGATAAGCCCACATGGTGTATTGCTATAAAAGATGAATTACAAATTCCATAAATGTTGCCAGCAGATATCTTCTGCTTTTTTGCTTCTTCACTGCTCTTTGCACAAATGCAGCCAAAAACGCAAACGAACGTGCTTGCGAGATGCCCTCGTTAGCGAAAACACCCGGCTTGCAGCGAAGCACGCAAACACTTTTCACCCGGCTCGCGAATTGGCGAGCCGGCATCCGGCTCGGGCGAGCCGGCTCGCGAGCCAGCCGGCTCGGCTCGGCTCGCAAATCCGGCTCGCCATCCATCACTGCTTTAAACCGATAGTTCTCGGCGCGGCTTGCACCAATTGACGTCATATTTGGATATGTTGTGCATCACAAATCACAAACTTTGGCTGACCGAACGTGCGAAAAGAGCATCACAAACTTTTTATCAGAGGGATTTTCGAGATTTTCATTTTGCGCTGAGATATCGGGCCAAATAGGCCCAAAACAGGGAAGGTCATTTTCACCGATTCGCATGAATCAGGTATCAATCGATAGCTTTCGGCTTCAAATGGTGTAATCCGTTGGAATTTTCAAGATCCGTGCGCTCCTGGCCGAGAACAGCCAAAATATGGCTGACCGAACGTGCGAAATGGTGCGACGATTTTTGATGAGGCTGACAGACCGTGGGATGTTCTTCGCAGCCGAACGGGCGAAGTTTAAGAGTTCGCGTCGGGACACGAAAACGAGTGAGATTTGATTCACGGCCACCGCTTTGGACGGAATTCGACTCGCCGGCCGAAGAAGCCAAAAGCCGAAGAATCGCCGTCGGACGCCTCGAAATGCTGGGACGTGGCGGTATGTTGACACACGGTGATGCATGCCCCTCAGCGGCGATAGCCGCCGCACGGTGCTTCAAGCACCGAGCACCGCCTTCTACACTGACACGGGTTAGAGTCGAGGAACGCCGCTTTTCGCCGAGTTCCACTGATTTGGATTGATTTTGAAGATCGGATTCGCTGCAAGGAGGGAAGAGAAACACCAATTGGTTTTTGGATCTGATGTGACTCTTGCTTCAGTAGAAAGGTTTTTGGGTGCAAACGGTTGCGTTTTTAGTTTTAACCTCCCGCAATCCTTTTTTGGCAAAAACGTTTGGGGATTCTTCTTCTTAGGGTTAACTTTGCACCTCTCCTTTACCGCACTTTGTCCATCCTTATCTAACTTCGCTTTGCTCACATTTGTTGTGTTGTTCTGTAACGATTTATGGCTTGTTTGTAGGCGTAATGGTCACTTGCACGTTCCAAATGTCACCTTATCACTTACTCCAGGATTCATGTCGGACAGCAGTCCAAACAGCGCCAGCGGCAACACGCCCCAGCCGCAACCATCGACGTCGCCGCACTCGGAGGACCCTCTTTCGACAAAGTTCAAGAACAGCAACTGGCCGGCGAACATGATCACCGAGGAGAACGTCCTCATCTACTTCTGCGACCATAGCAACCCGTTTTACGACAAAACGTCGATCAACGAGCACCATAGCAACCCGTTTTACGACAAAACGTCGATCAACGAGCAGATGCAGAACATGGACGCCAAGTCGATGGCCGACATTATGCTGTGAGTTGAAATCGTTTTGTGCTTAATTCGAATGAGTCATTTAGGACAACGACAGGAACACAGTATCAAGTGGTCACGCCAGTCCTCCGCTGTTCGTCATCAGCAAAATTCACCGGAAAAGCCCTCACGAATGTCCGCTACTTACTTCAAACACATGAATTTACCTGTTTCTTGTTTAGCGTACCCGATCTCTTTCTATTATGTTTGGCAACGGGAGCGTTTACCAGTGCCCCGACTTGAACACGGTCATCCAGTCGCGCATGTGTGCCGCCGTCGACTCGCTCAATAAAGCTTTTATGTTGGTCTTAAATAAGGCTCGGTAAGTGTGGTCTTCCGCTACATTTGCAATTCACCTTATATGACTTTAGATTTTCCACATCTAAAGGATACTCCTGGTCGACGAAGAAAAAGGAAAAGGAAGACGGGGAAACGAAGGTTGAAGAAGACGATGAGATGATGCAGCAAGACGACGAGGTTGACGAGCAACAAGACCAAGATGGGGACCTGGAGGACAACGACGACGAAGTCGGGAAGCCAAATGACCAATTCGGAACGTACTATCAGAAAGCGAGGACAACCCGACTGCTGCAAGTTCTGTTTGAGAAGTTCCCACCGCCCATCGACGGAAATGTGGTCAGTTTTGGGGTTCGCTTGGGAGCGGGACGATGAATTGTTTCCACAGTGATTCAGAACGCTCCAACTACAGACTTTGAAGTGTTTCTTAATTAGCTTGAGTCAGAGCCATGCGAGCAAATCATTTTTCGTAGCTCGCGATTTCATAACCGATCGGTCCTCAGAATGTTTGCCTCTCGAATACCGTTTCTTAAATTTCCTTTGATTTTAGGAGTTGCGACACCAGAAGAAGGGCAAGTCAACACCGGCCAGGAATCATGAAGATCTGTAAGTACTATGTACATACATCGTTTCCTGTTGAGAGATTAATTTATTCGTTTTAAGTTATATTTCCTGTGCTACAGAAGAAGAATTAAAACAAGCAAATTGGCAACATAATTATGTAAATGATGGCGTAGATGATGAAGAGGACCCGGCGCACCACGTAGAGCTGTTGCGCGAGGTGGGACATGGTGGTTTTGGTCAGTGAGGGCGAAGTGGAGATGGGGGCGCTGCTGGGCTCCGAGGTGTGGTTGAGTTGATTCTCCGCCGTTTCGTTTTCGTTCGGCTCTGCCGTGGGCATCTCGATGAGAATCGCTTCGTTGGTCGGTTGAGGCGAATGGTGGCTGTTACTCATGTCCACTTCGGAATCTCCGTTGAAGAGCCTTCGAATCCAGAATACATTATCGTTCCGAGGTAGAGTTAACTCACAGTTGGGGATCGAAGGAAAGTCCTTTGGTTTGAAAGACTCGGATCTCGCGAAGACGTTCCGTCAAGTTTGTGAACTGAAAGTGCAGTTGAAAGAGGCGGAATTGACTGAAACAAACCTGGAAGGGGAGTTCGATATCCTCAGGAACGATGTATTCGAAGTATTGGATGAGGATGTGCACGACGAAAGCGAACGCCGTGAGGCCCAGGTTGACGCCGTAGAGGATTACTGTAACATAAGTCGTGAATCGATCTTACTACATCATAGTTTAGGTCAATTAATTAATATCAATGGTCAATAAGATCAAGAACTGCAGAACTTCATTTTTTGAAAAGCTTTTGAAAGTATGGATCCTTGAGGACATATGTGAAATGTTTTTTCCTCATTTCTTCGTAAAATGATTCACTCTTCCAGCGTGTTCTCGCACAGTTCAAAGATCGCCTACATCTCATCTCAATCTCGCCCTCATTATTCACCTTTTTTCTTTGTCAAATCGCCTTTTCGCCCAAAAAAGTTCGCTTTGTTTTTCTAAAAAGCGGCCGATCCATTTGTCTGGGTCTTTTTCGTCGTTTTTCGACCTTGCCTAATCACACTCTTGAATAATGCGCTCATCCGTTTGTTTTCAAGAGTCCTCGCGCACTTCTTCGGCCCCTTCGCTCGCCCAAAGGGCATCGGTTACACGGCAACGTTTTTTTTACACGGCGTTCAACCTTCAAGTGTCCGGCCCCGTCCTTCTCCCCGACCCGACCATCTCGGCCAAATCTCGCCCGTCATGATTCCGAGAAGGGACGTGCGACTGCAAACCCGAATTCATTTCACTTAATCGCCCCGCTTATCACCCAACATCTTTTATCTGAGGTTCTTTCGTCCTCCCGACGTCATTCCGATTTGAGGCAATTACCGGGAACTCATAGCATGAATGAATTACTCTCGCCGACCTATTTTGGGAATCCTATCGTTGCCCGGTGGGAGCTGCTGGATCAGATCCCAGCCGAAGACGCCTTGCAGGATGATGTTCAGCACGCTGAGCGTAACGGCCACCGAGTAGTCGTCGATCCAGAAGACGGTCAACGCCAAGATGCACGTGATCACCTGAAACGAAAGTAGAGCTTTTTTGCAAGCTTGAGGGGCTGCAGATGTTTTTTTTGGTGACGAGGATCACGCGACCCTCCCGTGGAAGTGCGTAATAGCTAGGAAACGTAATCTGGAGATCCGTCAACCATCTTTTTATAGTAAAAACAGCGACATTTCCGAAACCGACGATCTCTTAATTTCTGCTTCTGTCCCTTCCACCTGCGCAAAACGACTTTTTCGAATTGTTTTCGGGCACAACACGGGTGAAGGTGGGAGATCCCAATACGAGAGCTCATGATCTCCTTTACTAAATTTCTTACCGTGGGCATAATGACTGTGAGGCCGTAATATGGAGCTTGGCGCTTGATTTTGACTCCAAACTCGAGAAGACTCCAGAACCACTCTGTCTAAAGATGAGCTTGAAATATTCGAGTGCTTTGGTTACGGTACCTGGCTGGTTGGGGCTCCTTCCTTGCATCCATTCGGGCCCCAGTAGCAGTGGTTTCGCCAAGAATCCTGGACTTCCCACCCTCAAATGTCACTTATTAGCGTCCCGGATTCATCATTCCGTGGGAGGCTTCCGAGCCCCGTTAGTAACCGCTGCCCCTTCATTTACTGTAATTACTTCCCAATCCGCCGCTTCTCGCGCCTCAAAAATGCAAATTACGAGCGAAAACGCCGAACTTTACTCGGACTTCCATTTTTCTCGTCCTGGCCTCCCAATAACCATGCATTAACCAGAGATACCCCTCGCCTCCTCGGCTCGCATCCAGGGGGAGGCGCGCGCTCCTCGCGTCATTTAACTTGGAGAAGGCGGCGCCAAGGAGTAGAAAAGGGGCTCCGAGGGATCCTTCTTCGTTAATTTACATATTTCGTATTCTTCCCTTCGGATGCCGGCGAGTGACTCACTGAGGCGTGTTTGTACCTTCAAAACACTTGCATCACAAAAAATTCTGTTTTGTAGTTTTCTCGTAAGGCGAGTGAGATGAGATGTTCGACTCCGATTGTGAGACCCAGAACCTCGACCCAAACTCCAAATTGCGGAGATTCGCCTTCCGCCCGAGTTTAAGTCTTCCAAATAGCCGTTTTTTTGGCCTTTCAAAAGACCCCTTCGCGCTCTTTCAAGCGCGCGCTCGTCTACTCCTTAATTTCTAATCGTCGGACCATTTCAGAAGGATAGCATGACGAAGGACCAGCAGATTCTGGCCGTTCTTGTGGCTTCCCTGTGCTTTGTGGCTGCTTTTGCAGAACCCGCGACGCCCAGCAGAGCGACTCGAGCCGCGTTAGGAGGAGCCGATCCCTTTGATCAGAGCAGGTAAGTCTTCAAAAATGACCAAATCTCAAAGTCCACAAAATCAACTCCAACCATGTTTTCCTTTTTCGTAGTTCATCCCAATCTGCAAACTCCCTCTCCACACGAATCCCACGCCTTTGTTCCGCAAACGAGGGAGGGAAAAGCAACAGCACATGAAAACACTTGTAATCCTTAAGGTAATTTCGAGGGGTAAATAAGCTGTTTGTGGATGCGCGAAAACGGGGAAATGACGTCGAAAATAATTTGGACGAGAAAATGCCAAACTGGCGATTAGCCGCGGGTCCTCCAGCCAGCTACCGTAACCCGCCGCCCTCGCTGAATTTTAAAAGTCTCCAAATCAGATGATTCGAAATTGGATTGCTAGAGATCCGAGCCGCTTTGGGGTTCAGGAGATCGAGAATCTCATTTCGGCCCTTAAATTGGCCTCAAATCTTTTGTTTTCCCGTCTTCGCCAACTTCTTCGTGGCTTTGGAATTGTTTACCCAGGCGAATGGACGCGCGAATCTAATTAACTCCGAGCCCTTCTGACCCTCCTCACGGGACCATTCTAAGATCTCGGCTTTTTTCTAACCAGATTTTCCCTTGTAGATACTATATGAAGGTGAAGAAGTGGTATGATTGGAACGATAGCAACCTCCAGGTCGACAAAAAATGGTAAGCGATATTATTTTCTTTCTTTTTTGTACTTTTTTAAATGGAAAACACTTGGCGGAAGCGGAAAAGTGACTGACGTGTTTGTTTGATTTTAGGTACGATTGGCAGTCGATTCCCACGAACGATAAGCGCCACCACAACGAGAAGCGTCAGTTTGGAAACGTTCTCAGAAACAGCCGCTTCGAGTGGAGCCGCATGTAGATCGCCCCTCGCCGCCATATCCGCCAAACTTGATAGCCCCGAGTCGTAATACCTAATAGGCGTCGGTCCGCCGTCGCGTCGACGTTCACATTCAGATGTAAAGTTATATTTATGATGTGAATGTAGTTCCGAAGAGTCTATTCTTAGACTAAACAATCTCAGCCCGGGTCACGAAAAGAGTCACAAACAAGCACAATAACTGATGGCGGTAAGACTAAGCGGCGTATTCTAATGTTTTCGGTCCGCTGGGGATCGTGAGGAGTCATTTTGAAGGAGTTTCAATGGTTTTGTTTTGACCCAAAAAATAATTTGAAAAAATGCAAACTACTGGGCCAAAGACCGGAGATCTATGGGTCAACGTTTTTAAATCGCATTGAAAACTAACGATGATGACAAACTTTTTCCATTCTCTAAAAACAAGGGTTCTCACAGCTCATTCATCACAAGACTTGGATCGTACATTGACGCGACCTTTTCTTCGACTTCACCCTGTTTATTGGTCACACTAACCAAAAAGAGTCCTCAAACCGGCCTCCATAAATGTTTAATGTTCTTCTTGTTGGTTTCTACATGTTTTCTCTATTGTTTATGAAATGTCGACGACATTTCCCGAGGCTGCATTAGATGTTGGCTCCGCTGATTAAATTCAAAAAACGGTGACTCAGGATCGTGACGAGCCTTTGTCGGAGTTGTTTTCGTGCCGCTGCCGGTTTGCGTTTGTACGCAAAACGAGAAAAAATCAAGAATTGATTTCTATCGAGTTGAATGGAGACAATCATGTAAAACACCCGGGAGAATCCCAATCGAAGCGGTTTCGGAAACGTATTTGTTTATCCGGAATCCAGGTGAGGAAGTCCTCACCCGCTCGAGAGTCCTCGAGCCTCCTCCGTATTTCGAGAATTCAATTTGACGAATTAGAGCAATTTAGGGTTTCTTTCGAATTTGTAAGAAAAACAAGATTTCAGGTTTGAATTTAGTCAACGCTTTTCCTGAACATGCGCGATTTCTGCGCTTTGCGGAAGACTCGGAGGATTTTTGTTCGCATTAGAATCCATTTTTCTCCGGAAACAAACGTTATCCGACTACGAAACAAAAATATTCAAAAGGGGCGACCTTTGAAACCAGGAAAAGAAACCCTCTTCAACGCCTGATATCCAGAGAGAACACTAGAACCTGTAATTAGGCGCTTTCCCAAATCCCCGGAATTCCGTCCTCGCATCCCATCAGCACTCTCGTCTTCCTCGGATCTCTAATCCCGATAATCCTTTTCGCGTAATTTGTGTTTGCGTAGTCTGCGAGAGGTCCAAACATGCGTGCTCCTAATCCCTTTTAGGCTTGCTCCGTCTGCCCTGAACCAACCTGCAACGTGCTTCTTCGGCTCGCTCGACATCGGGTCGAAACTGAGGCGGATCATCGGTTTGCTGCGCTCGTCCAGCAGTGGGTCCGAGAGGTTCACGCGGGAGAGGTCGTAGACCCAGTCGGCGATCACGATCGGGCATTCCTAAAGGAGTTTGGTTGAGGGATGTGGAGGTTAAAGAACTTGAAGATCAATTCAGCTGTGCGTTCAGGAATTTGAGTAAAACTCAAGTTTGTTGGAACCATAAATTCTTAACAAAGTCCCGTTTGGCAAACAGCATTTTCTCTTCATTTTTGCCTAGTCACATCCCCAGAACCCAACGATTAACGATCCATTTCACATATGTTTGGATTCATTCCCGGCCAAACTTTTACGATTCTAATAAAACCAATTAAGCCTCCGACAAACGTAAAAAATCGATTTTACAGACTTTGTAAAAAGAGAATTTTTACGGTACATCCAGAAATATATCTTGCGTGGCAAGCTTTACGTCTGAAAGACTACAATTTGTTGAATACACTCGTACCCAGAATTGCGTTCGACCGTTGGTCTGGTGAATTTGGGCGACGGGCAAGCGGGTGAAGCTTATTAAAACAAAGATTTTGTTTACATTCAAAATGAAATTCATGAAGTCCAGAGCGGAAATGGCCATTATTATTTGATCCTGACCACTTTGATTCTTATATTTGATTCTGTGTGCACTAATACCTTTTTCATGATAGAGGAAATGTCTAGTTTTTGGCTTTATAAGCGATAAGGTAAGTTGTTCAATTTTGAGATGATACAGATTTGTATTCGCAACAACAGGTACCAGAATCGCTACAATTTTGTAATGCCAGAATCGTATTCGGATTTCCGTTGGCTCCAAATGTAATTGTACTGTTAGCTGTTTTCAATCTCTCCATCTATGATTCTCCGCGAGCTTGCTACTATCGTTCGCTATTATCAAGGAAACTCCAGTGACTCACCTGTTCGTCGTAGGGGTAGTTGGAGAAGTCGAAGAGGCACGTGACGTGGAAACTGAAGGTGCCCGATGAGAGCACCTTGCCATCGGAGTTAATCGTGGCGGGGACGCCGTGCATGTACAGGTGCCATCCGTTCCCCGAGAGCGCTGTTGTAGAGCGCCAGACTCGGCTGCCAGATCTTCCAAGATTCCATCGCGATCGACCGCGTGTTGTTGTACTTCGCCGGGTCCCACGTCAGATACTCGTCGTACCACGTCGCCCACAGAAGTCCATGCAGCTTCATGGTTTGCTCGTGTTCGTCCTGAAACCGACGCTCCGGTCACGAGTTTACCGTGTCCCCATTCCCACTCACCACTTCTTCGACATGGTTAATCATGAGCTGCACCTTCACCTGCACCGTCGACGAGTCTTTCTTCACCGGACGGTGCTTCCGGTTGTAGTTCTGCATAATTATGGTCTCGATCTCCTTGTTGGGGTCCACAAAGCAGCTCCCGAGGGTAAAGATCGACGATCCTAAAAGGTGAACTTAAAAACGCGTCATTTGTCCGGAAGCACCATAGAGAAGAAGAAGGAGTCCGGAATTCATTTTTGCCGAGATTTGAATGAAAAGTGCGCGTCTGCGAGAGACGCCACAGGTGAAATGTGATATAAACAGTCGTTCCCACTTTCGAATGGCCTGGAACGGTATAAACAAAGCGCACAGTCGGGGCGGATAAACAGGGAATATGGAAAGTGTTTGTATGGAAATGCAACCTTCATGCAGAACGACATTGAAAGTAAGGTTGGCGATGTCCTGCAGCATAGAAAAGATACTTTTAAGCTGAGTAGTGGTGATCGTTTTAAAGATGAAACCCAACAAAAAGTTTAATTTTAATAGGTACAGTAACCCATAATTTATCATATTTGTGTTAAGGTCATTCAGACAACGCTATTGGTTAAGAATCGTTTAGGCAATCGCAGCCTGCTGTTACAATTTGATAAAATGGCGTCATATTATAAACTCATCAGTCTGGTGCTTGAACAATTTTTGTGTACGTCAAATTCAGCACTGTTTGTAGTCGGTGAAATTCCAAACTTTTACTTTGCAATCAAGAGTCAGCCGCTTCTCAATACAAGAGTCAGCCGATCTTCAATACAACGAGTTCGACCACTTCTCCAAAACCACGTTGTCCGAAACCGCACTTCCGCTTCATTGCATTACCCTTGAACCCCCTCTAGCGATTAATTCTTGACCAGAACTGAGTTTATTCCTGTCCGTAATGAAAAGATAAAGTAATCTGTCATAATATAAAAACAACAACCGATCTGAGATGGAGAAGAGCTAAGTTCTAGGAAACGCGCACTACAGTACTCGTAGTTGCCGGACAACGCTTGAAACATTCGGTAAACGACTAATCAAAGAATCACCGCGCTGCAGTGAGAGCGTTCGTGGCGAAGGGATTCGTGGATTTGGCAGCTGCGGCGGCGGCGGCGGAGCTGATGGCCAGCGCGGACCATTTGACGTCGAAGGGATCGTCTGAAGGCGCGGCAACCGTCGAAGATGTGGAATTCGAAGTTCGGACGAAGCCATTACACATCTGCACGGGAGCAGCTGGTGCGGAGGGACGACGGGGTTGAAGATCGGCTGCCCGAAAATGTCCGTGGATCCGTTGGAGCACCCTACCGCGAGGTCGATCTTCGTGGAAGTGGCCGAGTTGTTGGCCGACTCGTTGAGCAGCGAGTAGGCGATCGAGTTCGTGCTGTTGTTGATCTTCTCCGTCAGGGGATTCAGGTCCTCGCTGAAAGAGATCTCGACAGAGTTCCTAAGGCGTTGGTATCCCTTGGCGAAGGGGTCGATCGAGGGCGGCGAGGTTCCCAGCGCCGCGGCCAACTTTTCGGCGCTCGGAGGAAGCGGCGGAGGAGGGTGCTTGGGAGGACCGAAGGTGCTAACCGGAACGGGACCTGGAACCTCCACACCAGCGTTGATGGAAGACGAGGTGCCCTTCAAGATTTGGTCGAGCCAGTCGTCTGCTTTCACGACATGAAACTGCGTTGTTGGTTTCAAGGTGCCGTTCCTGCAAATATTTGTTTGTAAGCCAACCTCAGGGCTAGGCACTTACCACATGATGGAATCATTAGAAACCATCGCCGTCGAAGGGTTCGCTGCCCGTTTAACGGGAGTTCCTTGCCACCCTTCGTTCTGAAAAGCGGATGACGAAAGCGAGCTTTCCACAGGGTTCAACGGCTGGTTGAAGGAAGTCGTAAATGAATATTGCAGAGAGGAACTCGTGGGAAAAGTCCCGAATTGCGAGATTACGCTGGATTCCGGCCAGAGCTCCTCGCCCTCGATTATGGGCTCGTTGCATCTCATGGAAACTCCATTGAAATTCTAAAACGCAATTTCCAGTGTAAAGTCTATCAGAATCGATCGTACCTGTCGACTCGTGTAGTCGTTCTTCAACGAATGCTGTCGCCGGAACAAAGAAGAGTTGGAAACTGGTTCCGGAGCTTTGAATGACCCCTTCCTCTCCAATAAGGACCTATTTCCTTGTGGCCTGGGAACAACTTGGTCCTCGAAAAGAGATCCCGTGGCCGATGGAGGTTGTTCATTGACGATCGCCAACTGAGGATCTTGGAGCCGTTCGGAGATCGTGAGTTGTCGGTTGAAAGAACTGTAAGCCTTGTTGTTTCGGAAGTTGGTGAAGCCTCTGAAAACGGTTACATTAAACCGCGAAAGGTCAGAGCTTGAAAACGAACCCATTAACCGTGGGAGAGCCTGTGGTTTCCTTGCCGGGCTGCTCGAAAGAAGTCGCCTCGCGCTTCCGCTTCTTCTCCAAGCAGATGGCGAAAGCACATCCGACCGCGTGGCTCAGGCGCTCGCCACTTTCCTTCACCGCGTGGAACCCGTGGCACATCCAGCGTCGTGTGGTTCCATCGCGGCAGATGTAAGCGAATCCCTTGGTGTTGTTTCTGTCCGGCGAGCAGAATGACACCTTTTCTATGGTTTGGTCCACGACGAGTCCGTGGTTGTCAGCGTTGTCCACCACTCGGAGTCCGTCACCGGACACATACAGTACCCCTTTAATTACCCTGCGACGTTGAGTCTGAAAACACAGTTTTAAGAACGGAACGCGTAATTTTTTGAGTGTACTCTCATCAGCTTCATCGCGTTTTCGCACACTTCCATTCCTCTGGACTCGAACACTTCCACTGATCCCAGGTACTGAAAAATACCCATTAGGGCTCAATAAAAATTGGCTTCTTACTTTGACTTCGAACTGACATCTTCCAGCTCTCACTTCATCTTCTACCACGTGCCAAGCTGGATTCTTATCTCCTTTGACCCACTCGACGCCGACGTCGAAGCGGGTATCGACATCTCGCTCGGAGCGCTGTCGGTGCTTCGACTTTTCGGCTTTCGGCGAAACGATTCGCGCAGAGATCGCCGAAGACGGTCCATTCCGCGATTGAATCGACTGAAACAGAAAGGATAAGAATTCAGTTATCGAATCGACACTTTGAATCTCTCAAACACGCAGAAAAGATAGAGGTTAACTGAAATATACATTAATTGAAATACATTAAAAAACAATAAAAACAGTGCACTTCGAAATCGTTAATCGAAATCGTTCCTAATCGTTAACAGAATCCATTTTAATCGAACATCTTCTGCGCTTCTGAAAAGGCTCCTTGGCTTCGGGAAGGTCTTCCGTCTTCTCGGCCTTGATCTTCTTCATGTCTTCCGTTTCTTCTTGAGCGATCTTCCTCTTTTTCTTCGCCTTCTTGACGGCAGGAGCCCCTTTCTCAGAGTCTTCGGACTTCCCGAAAAGCTCCTTCGCGACGGCCTTCGCTTGTTCCTCGGCGGATTCGAAGCGATTCACCTTCTCCGGCGTGGGTGCGGTCTTATCCCGAAGCTCCTGGCGGCACTTGTCGGCCATTAACTTCCGTTGACGCTCGCGACGCTGCGCAGGTGAAAT
This sequence comes from Steinernema carpocapsae, assembly GCA_000757645.3. Taxonomy (NCBI): domain Eukaryota; kingdom Metazoa; phylum Nematoda; class Chromadorea; order Rhabditida; family Steinernematidae; genus Steinernema; species Steinernema carpocapsae. Next base: position 854,612 of record AZBU02000003.1, read on the forward strand.
CAGTCGCTGGACCTTGTCGTGGGTGATCCAATTCATAATCTGGATTAATAGCAGGAATGAATAACAAAGTTACAATGGGAAACCGAGCAGAAAAGAAGGATCGCAAGATAAGAGGCATAAATTTTCGTGGGAACAGAAGCATTATAAGGAGGAGCACAACACGGAGAACAGGAAAAAACACATTCCGGAAACTTTAAAAAAAATTCCAATCTTCTTGCGAGTACCGAGAGAAGGCAAATGCGAGCGAAACGAAGAATCTATTAGGAAAATGAATAATTAAGGCAAACGCTAATTTCTGGCGCGATCGATGGTGTTCGTTTGCGAGAAAATGATGGACAGGAGTGCACGCGGAGGAGGACGAAGGTCGCCTCGGCCGAGTCCTCAAAAGAGTGAGTGGATGAGCGGAGAGGGAGCGCGCAGTGCCAAAGACTGATATCTAAGACGGCAAACAAAAAAGCGCTCGAGTTGGGAATAATCAATATGGCCATTTTCTGTGGTTTCTGGTAAGAACGCAAAACAAACAAGCCTGTATTGACGCCTCACTAATCTTGTTACCGGTTTTCGGAATAGCGCACGCATATCTCCACAAGCGCACGCATATCTCCACAGGTGCTCGAAGGACCGCGGTTCGAACGAAAATTGATTATGCGATTCGCGAAAACGTGGAAAAGGGCAAATAAGGACAATTGAATTGAAGGAGAAGCGTGAAAACAGCCTGGGAATCCTACCCAAAGGGAATCTTTTCTGTCGACGTCGGCGATGGGGACAGAAATAGAAACAGAGCGGGCAGATGCGGAGATTTATGACGACAGGTGGCCAAGACGGAGATGTGTCAATGGGAGCGAAGAGTCAACCGTAGCAGCGATCGGAGATTGCCGTTTCTTGCAACGGAGAGGAACAACATCCGCGGCGGTGTCCGGCGTTCTTTGTGTGGACACGGGCCAAAATAAACGCGTTCAATGCATACTTAAATTATGCTCGAGGGGAAAGCCGCGGCTGATTTGATTTGGAAACAGCGCAGCAGAGGTTGAAACGGGAAGGAGTCCGCATAAAAAGCGGTCTTAATCGCGTCAAACGATGATTTTGCATCCAACTACAAGCGCTCCGGAAATTCAACTTTTCGGTATTGCAGAAAACTAACTCACGAACGGAATTGCGAAACATGTGCAAAATGTGAAATTCGCAAATAGCGGCGAAACGTTTTTGCTGCGAAAAGCGACTTTTAAAGACGTTCGAGTGGTGCAGACTGTCTGAATTGGTCACAAAAGAGCGAACAGACAATTCGCACATCATTATTCGTCTGAAAGTGTGTTTCAGACAATCGAGACTGTCACGAGAGGTGTCTGGGCGGCAAACTCGCGGCTGCACTCGCAGAATGGCGCGAGGAACGGAACGCGCCGGATTTCGCTAACTCATGGGAAAAGTTCATTTCGGAGATCTCCGTGGCAACCGAAGCCCACGGAGAACTCGCCTTAATCGGTTGAAGTGGTGTAAATGAGAACGAGGAACTGGTCTAACGAAGATTAATCTTGCACCGTTCGGTCTTGATTGGAGTCAAGTGGCCGCCGAATACGCGGAAGCTTCTGCCAATGATGGATCGACTTCTCCTCGTCATCCGCGCTATGCGTTCGCTTCTCCGAGTCGTCTATCAAGACAAGCGTTCCCTCGGGGAGTAACAAGGCGTTTAAAAGCAAACGCTCCGGGAAATCGTCCTGAAATCCGAAAGAACACGCTAAAGACTCACCCTTTCTGCGGGGAAGACTCCCAGTCGTGCGGAGTATCGTGGCCGAACTCCTCATGTGCGACTTCGGCCACCTCAATGGGCTCATCTTCGGGAATCGCCGGGTTCGGAAAGCGAGTTTTCTTACGGCGGCCCGAAATCCGCGCCCAGCCCCGGGCGACGAAGGATTTAGAAGACTCAGAGCGGTTTCCCACGCCCGAAGCCATCCACGTCAAGCTGATCGCGTTCGTGATGACGTCGTGTTGCCTCTTAGATCAAGTCGCCTTAGGCGAATCTGAAAATAAACGCGGAGATCGTCGAGGACCATATGGACAGCGAGAGAATCCGGTGATTCAGAGTCCGAAAAACGTCGATTTACAGCCAGCGGGTGCAGATGTCAGTCGCGCGTCGATTCGTCGATCGACGGCGGCGTGAAAACCGGAAATGATCGCGATGGCGCCGAAAAACTCGATTCGAGCGCCGACGCCGCCGCGGAAAGCGGATTCCGAAGGCGAAGCTCCGACGTTAGAACGCGGATCGATAAACGTTGCGCGCACAAAAAGCCAAAGTTACAGTAACCACCGTCGTTTCTATTTCGAAATGGTTCACCCGACTTAGCATCAGCAAATCTCTGAGAAGGACAATTTAAAGGCACAAAAATGGGAAAAGGTCGAAATCGTACATTAATTGATTTTGGCCGCAGTTGGATCGAGCAGTTAAAGAACAGACAGAGCTTCGGAGACGAGGTCTAATTCCCTCGTTTTCGACCTTCTTGGAAAACAAGCCACGTCGGTTGCGGCAGAATTAATCATCGTCTTCGAGGGTGCTCGGAGCAGTCAGCGGCCCGTTTCTTACATTCCTACGAACACTTTGCAGAAAACCACGTCCGATCATACAGTTCTTCTCCTTCGGATCGATCGGAGAAGGCGAAAGTGCGGTGGTCAGCGGCCGGCCGATCAGAGATAAGAAGCGGACGAAGACGGCGGCGAAAGGAACGCGATTGGCGAGATAAACAATGACGGCGCCGGTTATCAGTGCCGGGCGAGGGACAGGGCTTTTTTACAGTCGGGGAAGCTGAATAAACACGTCATAAATATGGATCGTGAAATTGGATTCGTAGGGAAAAATGACCCAGAGAGGGGAAACCGGCGTGACGAGTCCTGGTCGGGTTTGTTCGGCAGCGCAAAAAAGGTGTGGGAAGAAGAAAGGAGCGCGAAATTGAAGTTAGCGAAGACGACGACGAAGGTGACAGCAGCAGACCTACAACGCAATCGACGAACGTCGATCGATTGAGTTCGGCGATCGACGACGGCGGAACGCCGAGTGAGAGGCGAGCGAGAGCAGGTGCCCCAACCCACGCGCCTCAAGACAAACGCTCGTGTTTCCTTGGATCCCGAAACGCCGGTCGGCGCTCATTTCGAATGGATAAGAGCTGCTATAGGGCGTTTTGTTCTCTCCGAGAATCCTCCGACTTTCAGCATTGATCGGTTTCGCCCTGGTGCCAGCAACCATAAGGAATTCAAAACAACTCTGACGCTAATGAACTAATGAACACCTACAGTATCCTTTATGAATCCAAACTAACTTGCCCATTCATCTTACTACTGTAAACATGTTTTCATCGGCTTAATTCAAAACACCTAACATGCTTATCAATCTAATAAGTTATCTTATAAGTTGCAGCTTCCACCATAATCGTCGACTTCACAGCACATCAAATGACGTTTTTTCGCATAATGGATTTTTTAGATCCCCGAGATCCTCATCAGCTCGAAACGACTTTTTTCGCCTCTCGATGACGCACCGTCCTCGACCTCAGATTTTTCAAATTCCAAGACACGCTCCTCGCACAAAGAGATCTTCGGGCAAAAACCGAATCGGAACGGAATAATCGGCGACTTCGGGGGAATAATAACGATTCAATTAGAACGCGTCGTCGTTTTTTTTGCTCCACCATTCACTTGCGCCATCATCGGCGCCCTTTTCCCTTAATTGCGATGACGCCGAATCGTTCCAGGCAGCAGCTGGAGAGTGCGCGAGCCTCGGTTTATGTTTTTTCTCGTTACGAGTGCCTCGGGCGTTTGTATATTCATCGTTTGGGGCCGGAGCGCACGTTCTCCGTGCGAGGAAGCCGGCGAGGAGACCGCCGCTGCCGCTTCCGAGCTCGGCACCGCCGTGAATCGATTGCGCGGCCCGAGGCACTCCGAGTCCCGTCCGTCTTCGCCTCTTCGCGCAGTGTTCGACGAAGCTCATTCTACGTGATGGTGTCCGCTCTGTCGACGGCGATTTTTGTGTTTTTCGCCGCGTTTTTCCGTAGCCACGGGTTGGATATTAGCCAACAGGTGAGTTTTGGAGTTTACAAGACCATCTCCTCCTAAACCTTTCAAATCTTTGAATTTTTCCAATTTGCTTAATATTAAAACAATTGAAAGCCGCTCTGACTCTAATAAGCTCAACGCGCGTGACGTCAGCTCGGCGCTAAAACCTAAAGAGGAGCGGATGAGGAAGAACCTGAGCAACGCCTGGAAGCCCATGTTTACCCGTTCAGTCAAGTTTTTCCGGGTTGAGCTTACGTAGATTAATCAAGTGCACATTTCGGTCATCGAATCATGCAAAGTCAGGCTATGGAAAAAGAACATTTGAGATAAATATTTGTAGTTTTAAGTAAGTCTTCAAAATCATCCGGCTCACGGTAGCATCGCGTCATGTATTTTTATGTGCAAAACGACGAAAGAGGAAAAGGTCAAAAGCAAAAAAGGCTAAAAAGGAAAAAAGGAAAAGGCAACTGAAATTTTTTGTTCTTAAAAAGCTAATAGTCCAACAATTAGCAAAGTTTAAAATTTCTCAAATCTAAACTTTTCAAAAAGGCGTTCGCTTAAATATACTTGAATGTACTCGTTTCAGGTATTTCCGGCACCGACTTCATCGACCTGATCGCCCGCGATGCGGAAACGTTCCCCTCTCCGATCTCCTTCGGACACAAGTACATGTCAGGTAACTGGCCCCTTCCTGGCACTCGCCCTCCTCCTCCTTTCGTTCGATTCGAATACACATCTTTTCCTAGCTACAGGCGGAGCGGGCGAAGGCGACCAGCAGCTCCGGCCTGAAGACAACTTTGAGCATCGCCAGCAAGTGAAGTCAGATTCCGTGCTCCCCGCCTACTGCGAGCCTCCGAATCCGTGTCCCGTGGGATACACGGCCACCGACGGCTGCCTCGAAGAGTTCGACAACTCGGCCGAGTTCTCTCGCAACTACCAGGCCCAACAGGAGTGCATCTGCGACCAGGAACACATGTTCAAGTGAGCAGGAACCTCTGCAGCCTGACCTAATATCCCATTTCAGCTGTCCGAGCAAGAATGGCGACGAGTACGACGAGGGAGAGTCGCTGGACGACATGCTTGAGAAGAACGGCCTCCACAAGAACATGATCGCCAAGAAGTTCCACGAGAAGCGCCCTGACGTAGGTTGAGATGCCATGTACTGAATCTGAGATATCGTTTCAGGAGCCCCGCCGCAAACGATCCGTCGACGCCGGAAAGCACCAGAAGGTGAACCCGTTTCTGAACGGAGAGCCTCTGCACAGCGTCTCCAAGAAGAATGGCAAGAACCTCTGGTAAAGACTTCAATGTGTAAATACCGTAATCTCGACGATACCGTATCCCGCAGCACCCAGATCTCCCTTCCCTGTCTAAATTGGTGTCATCCACCACCACTCTGTAGACTAATCCACATTTCTATCCGTGCGATGACCGAATCTAATGAATGTCATCCTGTTGAGTTCAATTGAATAGGGCCGCAGCCAGGAGAAGCATAAAGATTTGGGGATAGGGAAAGGCACGAACGAGGAGAGGATAACGGTGGGCGACTCAAAAGGGGACGTTCCGGACGCTGAACCGGAATCCTATGCTGCTCTTGAAATCGGTGTTGAAGGTGGACGAGATGCGCCCTCCGAAAAGTAGCGGAATAGGGAAGTTAAGTTTGATCGTCGCTCCTCCAACGTTTTTCGTGTAGTTGGCGAGAGTCAGAATCTTCTCAGCTGGGATAAACTCCTCGGGTGCCCGGAAGATCACGTGCATCGCCTGGCCTCTCGTGGCCGTTCGCGTACAGCGGAATCTCGTGTCTCGTTCCTTGACATAACTAAACAAGACATTGAAAAAGAATCAAAACAAATTGCGAACCTTTGGTGATACTTCTCTTGACCCTCACTGTCTTGGTAGTGAATGTGGAGAGCTGCTTTCATCGTATCTAATCCTTCCAACGTGCTCCCGTACTCCTCCAAGCAGAATTTTAAAAACTTCCGACTCGTTCCCGTAGAAGGTGTGCTCCGCTGTGGCTCCGCTCGCGTATCCCCACGGACATCCGGGTGTCTTGAACTCTTGCGTGCTCCTAATGTTCACCGATTGCGGTTCGACGTGCTTGGGAAGCGCCAAAGCACGAAACCGACTTCCAGCTACCTGAATCGCAGGGTTCGACGAGAAATTGAACTTCCAGACATAAGCGGCGTGCTTCAGGAATCGGGTGTCTACTGGGAAGGTTCAAAGCGGCCAGTGATCGAGATATACGAATTTAGTCAATTCTGGTAGTATTCGACGGGCTGAACAACGTGGTATAGGTCACTTTGTTGCATTTTGACCAAAAACGCCCTAAAAACACGTTTAAAAGTGCCAAAAATTGGCTCGCGGTGGGACCAAGCTCGAAGTGATACGGTATTTTTCGTCGGATTTTCAGCGTTTTGTGGTTATTTTCCACGCGGTGAGGCCGCCAGGTACATTTTCGGCTTCGCTGAACGTCTTCAGCACAACAAGCAACCTAATTTCATTCGCAAAACGCTGGAAAATGGGGGTGCGTCCATTTTTGTCGGATCTTTATTCCAAATTTAGTCTAGGCAAATCGCTGCGGGAGCCTTGGATTAAATTTTGTCGGACGCGCGGCGGATTTAGTCCAGTAAACGTCGCACTTTCGCTAGTTCGGTGGGACTAAATTACGAATTCGGCGCTCTGAGGATTTAGTCCATACCCAAAGCCTGAAACCGGCAGTTTGGTAGGCGGAGTTGACGGTTAAAAGTCAATCCCTTGGTACGCAGCGTCGCTGGGGTATACAATGTCGCTCCTCCAGCTCCAATCGCTTCCGCTGAGGACAACCGCTTCTTCATATTTCGAGTGAACTGGACACTGTCGACGACCGCGAGGTTGAGATGTTCGAAGAGAAAGAATCCATCGGTGATTAGGTTGAACACGACCGAACAGGATTTCTTGGAATACCTGTAAAGGCTTAAGTTTAAAGAGCGAGCTACGATTCTCAACGGGCAGTCAGGAAATCCTTCCGTAGAGAAGCGGATGATGGTGTGGGCGTCAAGTTCCAGAACCGAACTGTTGCCGCAGATTCCTGAGATCACTTTGCCTGCCAAAAACTGCGCGAGGATAGCTCTTAAAACAAGATGTCACAATCACATAAATCTTCCGGTGCGCTTACCTAGCAGAAAAGATAGGAAGGCTCAAATTCTACCGGCGGAGCTAAACGGTAAAGGAGAATTCCTATCGCCAGGTATGCAAAATCTATCAAACAAAACGGGTGAATAAAGTTGTCTGCCAGCTAATGCCCTCATTCTCACCTTCGATCGATCGAAGGAGATCGAAGCAGAGCTGCAATGCTTTTCCACTCATGACTTTTATTTGCTTTTCACACTTGCGTTTTCAAAAGACATGTGGAGTGGAGATAAGAAGGATACGAGTTTACAGTACAAGCGATATGGACCTTATCGGTTTCACAGTATTCAAAACTTCATAAGTTGTTTTGTTTTTGCTGTTCGAAATCGACATGAGCTAAAAATAATTCCGATCAATATTCAGTTCCACGTGATCCCCGATTCCTACCTGTTTTAATTCTGTTTTCGCTGATTAGCATCTGACCGTTGGCTTTGAACTATTGGAATGCTTCGATTTTCGTCACAGAACGTCACTCCAGCTTCGTGTTCGCCAACTTCGCTGGGTAAACAAGAGAATTAATAAGGTGGAGCGCCACTCGGGACCCTAGCCGATTATGTAAAACATTCGCCGTTGGGGTTATAAAAGCGCCACTCGATGAAGAACCGCATCATTTCCGCTCAAAATGTGGTTCTTCGCTCTTTTCTCAGGTTTTTGGTTTCTCGTTGATATATCTAAATCATTGTTTAGGACTCGTTTTGTTCTCTACCAGCGCTCACAAGTATCGGAACCCCGAGGACGCGGATAACTCAGTGATGCAAGAGGATCCCGCGGGGGTCCGAGCTGTCCTAGCAGCGGAAGCCAGCTGAAGCCCGCGGACCGAGCTAACCTCCTCGCCCAACACAACAAACTCCGCTCTCAAAACGCTCGTGGACGTTCCCAAGACGGTCCTTCGGGAGGATTCGCTCCCAAGGCCAAGAACATGTATAAACTGATCTACAGCTGCGACCTGGAGAACATGGCGCAAAAATGGTCGAACGGATGCGTTTTCAAACACTCACCTCAGCAAGGCAGAAATGCCGGCGAAAACATCTACGCCATCTTTCCGGCCCAGAATTCCAACAGTATCAACAGCTTCTTCGCCCATCCTAATTTCTTGATTTCAGCTCCGGTAATGAACGCTACGGATTCCTGGTGGGCTGAACTTAAGAATATTGGAGTTGGAAAGTACAGCCCCAATTTTACTCTCACCATGGACGTTTTCAACGCCGGAACGGGACATTACACTCAGGTGAGAATTTCTCCCTTCTGACCGAAGAATCTTCGGATTCCAGATGGCTTGGGGCGCCACTACGGAGGTCGGATGCGGGATCGCGCAGTGCACATCTCCGAAGTCGATGACGTTCGTAGTTTGCAACTATCGCATCGCGTGAGTTCTTCTGTTCTGCGTCCATTGCGATCCTAAATGAGCGAATTTAGCGGAAATTTGATCGGATCTCCAATTTACGCGATCGGAAGTCCCTGCTCCCAGGACAACGATTGTACCACTTACAAGAGCTCCACCTGCAGCAAGAGCGAGGGCTTGTGCATCAAGAACTGAACCGGAATCATATGTAAACTTGGGTATTCTGATCTACTTGTATGGAATAAATGTTTGTGCCATATCGAAAGGAACCCTTACCTCATTACCAACCGAATTCGGCTTCCAAGATCTTCTAGTCAAACGGCTCCACTGAAATCCACCTTAAAATAAAAACTTAAATCCTTCAAATCCTATTAATCGTCAGAATGAAACAGATAATGCTATAACCAACCCTCATATCGACTGAGAATGCTTCGATCACATTTTCATCCAAACAATGGAAAAGTTCGAAGTGTACAGAAGCTTTTCTGGCCCCTCTTCCCTCGCTCCTGCCCCCCACTTTGACGGGAGGAAAAACACTACCGCACGTAAACGAACGTGCGACGTTTACGAGTAAGACGTTTTCGAAATGTCGGAGTTTCGACGGGAAAACCACCGTAATCGCCGTCGCCACCCTCGCTCGTCCTTCACGGGGGCTCTTTTCGTCCGAATTTCGAGTATTTGTCGGAGGATTCATTTGAATGCCTCACCAACTTCTCCCGCTTCGCAACGTTTCTTCGACGCAACGTTTCACTCTGAGATTCTGCGGATTTTGCGCTCATGTGTGGTCCTTGTGGAGAATATTGGAATCGCTTTGTTGGGTTTCATTAATCGTTCCGCGATTCTCTGAATCCTCTCAATTTCTTGGTTTGGGCATAGTTCTAATGCAGATTCTTCATTTCAGCACCTTAATATGAGAGATCACGCGGAAGAAGAAATCGACATCATTCACTTCGACAGCCCGGCCGAAGTCGATGTGGCGGGGAACCAGCTTCAGTTCGTCCCGCAGCTGCACCCGGACGACCCTGTCCAGAAGGCGAAGCAGGAACAAGGAAATGCGGCGGAAGAGCCGGCGACATCTGCGACCAGAGGATCGAGGAAGAGGAAGGGGCTTTTTGACACCTCGGATCTTCAAAAGCTGATCGCTAGCAGGAAAAAGAAGGAAACGAACAAGTCGAATTCCGATCACGCGGACGAAAACGGAGCCGTGATCTACTCCCACGACCTGCCTGCCAACTGTGACGATGCCTTGAGGATGATTCTCAATTTGGGCAACTGCATCGATAAGCGATTGCTCTCGACAAGACGTCCGTTTATGCCTCCAAGCTGTGAAGAAACCGGAGATTTCGTGTTTGTGCTGGATATGGGCAATGGAGCGAATGCGGAATTGGCCAGGAAGGACCTGAATTTTGATGGATTGTCGCCGTGGAACACGAAAGGATGTAAGTTTGGTTTTGAGGTGGAATTATGGCTTTTAAAAGCGCTAAATTAGACCAAAAAAATTGTTTGGAGAGTAAATAAGCGTTGCATTTAACCGCAATTTTACCTCGAGAAATGTTATTCAACATTAATTTCACCTTACGAAACGTTTCACAACTGCCTTCTGGCCATAAACACGTCCGAGAAACGTTGTATAACAGCCATTTCTCGTTTCCATTCTGTCGGACGTTTCTTAAATTTCCTTTTTTTAGCTTATTTGCTATGCAATCGATCCTAAATCTCTTTTTTCAGCTGCCAGAATGGCCTCAAAAGTCCTCTACTACAAGGTCGAAGAAAGCGAATACGTAAAAGTTTCCTCAGCCGACCAAGCCAACGTTCTCCTCCGCAAGATCTACGGCGTCCTTCCAAGATGCAACCGTATTTCCAAGCGCGTAAGCCTTTATCCTTATCCCTTTTTGTCCTAAACAAGCTTTATTTATAGCTCTTCTACGCCGAGGACATTTCCACAAACCACATCATTGGCTACGTCGTTATCTGCTACTCCTACGTAGCTCCCGGACCCATGCCTGATCGAATCGTTCCACGGGGCTACGGAGCCGCTCAAGAGCGCATGTCGCGTCTCAAAGCTGGCTCTGACGACTGTGACCCTGGAATCGACCTCAGCAATATTCTACCTCCTAATGAATCCTACGCAACGAGATCTCCTGACGGTCAGCCGGTCTACAGTAACACGATTCCAACTGTTAGTGACGTTATCCTGCCGCTCATCTTCAATATAAACAATGTGTAAGTAGCTGAAGCCTTAACTCAAGCCTAAAAATGTCCTTTTAGGGTCGATCTCAACCGCGTGTGCAGCCAGATGCCGTTCCTCTCTCCCGACTGCACCGGAATCGGCGATTTCTTGTTTGTCGTCAATCCTAGCGCCCTCAAGAAATACCGCTACGTTACCATTGATGGTCTGATTCCTTGGAACTCTAGGGATCAGAAAATGTGCAACCGACAGTTCTACTACGACGTGGAAGAGGGCCCCGACGGTCAACCGACGAAGTTCACCCGGAAATTGGCTAAACAAGGCTCGAATTTGTTATTCAGAAAGATCTGTGGATCCCTTCCTAGGGATAGTCGACTCACCAAGAGGGTAAGCTGTGAAAATTCGTACCCTGCACTAATCCAACCCTTTCCAGATCTTCTACGCGATCAGCCTTCCTCGTAGGAAGCTTGCCGGGTTCATTTTGATCGCATATTCCTTCACCTACCCTGGCCCCATGCCAGTTCAGGTGTATGAAAACGAAGACCACGCTTTCAGTCTTCGACGTCTTAGAGCGATGCAAGATCGCCAGCAAGAGGACAGCGAGGAATCTGACGATGACGACGTTTTCATCGATGACAACATTGAAGAGTCGACTGGCGATGATGACCAAATTGTTATGGAGCAGGGATGTCCTATTTACGCTCAGGAAATCCCAAAAACGAGTGATGAAGCTGTTACTTTGCTCTTGGACATGAAAAAGAGGTATTTTAGCTCATTGTAAAATGCAATTCTGACAGTTTTCGGCTTTTTAGCATCGATCCTAACCTGGTTTCCAAACGACAGCCCTTCATGCCTCCCTTCTTCACCGGAATAGGCCAATTCCTCTTTGTCATCTCCCCAGCTGCCGTGAAATCCGTGAAGGACGTCACGGTCGACGGCTTGGCTCCTTGGAACAGCAAAGACCGAAAAATGGCGTCCAAATTTATCTACTACCGACGAGAATCCGAGGACATTCTTGTCAAGGTCTCAGCTCGTGAAGACGCGGACATCGTCCTCCGCAAGGTCCACGGCGTCCTCCCGCGCTGTCCTCGCATTGTCAAAAAGATCTACTACGCGCTTGACGCCAAAACCGAAGAGACTGTTGGCTACATCCTCATAGGATACCAATATCGCTATCGTGGAGCTATGCCGACGCCTGTGGCTCATGGAAATTCCAAGCGACCAGGTCATGCGTTCCAGAGGATGTTCCCCAGTACGCTGAGCGAGATGAAGAGCTTGCTGAAGGAGAATTTGCCGGCTGTGGCTATGCAGAAGGCGGCGGAGAAAGCGATGACGGACGATACTAGCATGCAGCATCCTTGTGCTACGCCTAATAATATCCATGTGGTAAGTTGGGGTTTTGAAATCTGGGTTGTGCAACGTTTCACAAGATCAAAAAACACTTTTGAAATGTTGTTCAAGCTGAAATGGCCAGTATGAGACGTTTCAAAGCATAACAAAATGATTGTGAAACGTTTCCTAAACTGAAATAGCTGCTTGGATTTTACTTTGCATTTTACCTATTTTCAGCTCTACAACTTGGCGAAATACGTTCCTGACCGTGTTAAGCGACAGACGATGAATGAGATGCGCGACAAGGACAGCTCCAACGACCTCTTCCTCCGTCGAACCAAACCTCACCAAGCGCACACCGTTGTCAGGCCTCGCCAATTCTTCCGCAAGGATATGTATCCTCCCTACGGACGTCCGAGCGACGCGAACGCACTCGTGGCGAAGCTCTTCCAAGGCCAAAGTGGCCACGAATCCGACGACAATGACGATGAAATCGACGTCGTCAACGTGCAGCCGGCGAGGCGTTTCACGGAAGAAGACGAGCCCAGCGGAAGCCAAGGGCCGCAGCCCAGATACAGCAGCCCCGGATTCTTTCCCAAGGGAGGCTTGTACCGGCATCAGCTGGTCCCTGCCAGGCGTGGAATCCCGCCCGACGCTCAAGCGCACGCCAACCGGATCGAGTGGCTCCAGAACAACAAGACCGGAGATTATCGTTGGCTGCTGAACGCCTCTTCGCGAACTCTGGCTTCGAGTTCTTCTGCGCTCCAAAGCGCGATCATGTCCGCCGTGGAGGCCGAGGTCACTGCCGAGCACGAGGACGTTCACTTTGGGGCAAGACCCACTCTCCCCAAGAACGAACCCGAAGGCAACGCTCCAGCATCCCCTCTGGTCCTGCCTCGTCCTAACAAATCTTTCCCTCCCGGCCCTTTCTTGTTTTAGCAATCTCCATAGTTGTTACGTTGTTTCATTTATGCCTTTAATGAAATAGTTGATTTGACTAATAGGATGCTGGATTGGATTCAGGGTGTTGTGTTTTGGTCTACTTTCAGAAACATCTGATAGCTACGCAGCACTAATCGGGCGACTTTGCTGCAGTGGAGTGAGCCTCGCTCACGTTATCCTTGCTATTTTCAGGCTACTTCTCTCAAACATCCAATTCAATCGTGGTTCCGCATATCGATATCAAACACTCGAATCGATTCGTCGACCATTTCGTCGTACAAATCCTTGATTTTCATTGTCTTGAATTTCTTCAGCAGTATGGCCAAGTCGGGATCTGAGTGGGATTCGTGGTTAAAGAGTGAAATCCGGAGGAGATTACCTTGGAGGTAGGTCGGCACGACGGGGAACACGCGGCCGATGTCGCTGAGGACGGCGGGCGGAAGCTGGCAACCCTGCTCGCTCACGGCCAGGAGGGTTCCGAGGACTTTCTCCCGGTCGCCCATCTTCATCCGCATCCAACGAAAGGTGGTGTGAGCCTAGAACAGTATGAATTCAGGGAATTTCTATGTTTGGAGACTGTATTTAGCGGATATTCCTGACAAGCCTGCCTCACTTGGCTCACAAAACTCCTCGACTCGCTCCTCTTCAGCTTCTTGATCCCCTCGAAAATCGCCGTTCGGGGCGCCAGCATCCTCTCCGCCACGTCCGGATCGACGTCGCTCGCCACTTTGTCCAACTCCTCAAAGGTGATGTTCGGGTTCTCCAGAAACGCATCCGTCTGCTGCAGGTAGATCTTCTGCCAAGCGAAGTTCTCGGCGTCGGTCAACTGAAATTGGTTCATTTTCTAATCCAGAGGATCGATTCTTACGGAGACGAAGAAGTCGTCCACTTGGTCGGGCATCAGCTCTGAAATTAAACGAACTGTTGAAGACGCAAATAGTTGTTCATATTGAAACACTGAAAAAACCCACGTGACCGATAGGAACTGACGAATCCTTTTAGATCTTAAGAGTCCCTGTTTTCGCTTAGCGCTAGGAACGTTTTGTTTAGACTTCGAACGCCGACCCCGCAGCCATCGCGTATCGCAGCCGCCCCCAAATAGCGCTTCAAGCTGCAGGAACGACGGTTCCAAGCCCGAAATTCGTTTCCTGCTTCCTATTCAGAGTTCTCGTTTTGATTTTATCGCTTCTCTCCACTGAGCATCTGACTTATTCCCCGATTTCAGCTCACATTAAACGGCTACCTCTAAACGGTGGCCGTGGCCGCATTCTTCGTTTGTAGCAGGCGTCGGTGGCCGCCTCAAATGTTCTAAACGATGGCCGTGGCCGGTGTCGGTGGCCACCATTTTCTTGCGTGGCCACTGTCCGTGGCCACTTTCCTGTCCTTTGGCCTGCACTTTGAAGCATGCAGTTAAATTTTCACCACGTTTCCAGCGATTTAAGCTGTTCTTCGGGTTTTAGGCTCTTGGTCTTTTAGGTACATAAATTCCGAGCATTGGCCTTCTCCTCCGAGATCCCTTTGGAAACCTGGGTTTTGCTTTCATGGAGGAGGCTACAGCAGTTCCTATTCTGCTGACCACCTCAACTAGAAAGGAGGGTATGGCTTTTCTAGTGGCTTTAGCTACAGAGAAACTGCCGAGAGAAAAAACCTTCGTCCCCGTTCAAAAGGCTGGTTCTCCACAGGAGCAAGATGTTCTTCTGGTTGCTTTTCTCATCTATTTTCATCACGAATGGTGATAAAAACAAGAACTTAGGCGAGCAGCTATCCAGCATCAAGTTCGATGTCTCTGAAGTGAACTCAATGTCCTCGTCCAATGCAGCACAAGAAAAAAGACCAAGACCCGAAATCCCGAAACACAGCTTACATCGATGAAAACGTGGTGAAAAATGAACCGCATGCTTCAGAATGCAGGTCAAAGGCCGCAGGAAGCGACGGGGAAGCGGCCACTGACCGTGACCAAGCAAGAAAACGGCGGCCACCGGCCACGGCCACCGTTCAGTACATTTGAGGCGGCCACCGACGCCGGCCACACACGAAGAACGCGGCCACGTCCACCGTTTAGTATAACTGGCCACGGCCACGCCCACCGTTTAGAGGTAGTCACATTAAACACGTAAAATCTCACTTACCCACGAATTCGTAGGTTTCCCTGGAGTCCAAAAAGAGGATCGGGATCTTGGTTTCGTTCAACAGCTGCTCTCCACGCGCGTATCCTAACCACATAATCCATATCGACAGGCATAAAGCGGCGCGCATAAAAATTAGAAACTAATTTATGGGAATGAGGTAGCGGTGACCCAAACAAGCGTTTGTAGGAGGCACGAAAACAAGTCTGGCGAGGTTGTCGGATAAAATGATTATGGGAAAGGCTAGGATATAATAACTAGGTGAGAAAAGAAACAGTGAGTGGGAGCGACGGGGGAACTTTGTAAACCTCCCAACAAAAGTCGGCTCAGACCCTCAACTCAAAATGGATAGGATACGCTAGGATATGCAAACAGAAAGTTCTTTTGTTTTGGAATGACCACGAGTGTGGATTCGGCTCGTATGAATTCAACAGGGTGCTGGATCCTGCTCAGCGTCGCTCGGCTTTTGAAAACAAACTTCAGAGCAGGAAACAATTGGGAATTTATCTAAACATTTTTCATTTTTCATTGCGAGAGTCAAAGAGCTTATCACGAGGAAACCAAACACTTTTGGTTTCGCCCTTTGGACCGCTCTTTATCATGTATTTAAAGCGTCGGCACAGTCCAAATACCATGTTTGTTGTCTAAGGTGTGATCTCAAATGAATCAGATTTTTAGGTCTTTTTAGAGTGCAATATTCATTCTCTTGCGCAAATGTTTCCTCAAACAGTACAAAGGTTTCCTCCAAAAAACCAAAATGTTTGACTCATTTCGACTCTTAGTAACTAACGCGCCGTTTTTTCTTCGTTTTGCTCATCAAAATAAATATTCTTTATGCTTGCATAATCGAAAAAAGACGATAAGCGATCGTTCCTGCATCGAAGAGGGCTGATTCATGGGAAGCCTTCCATGATGGTTTTTTGGGCATTTATGACTGGGTGCTGAATATGAAGCGCCAATCGCAATCGCTGGTCGTCGTGTAACCTTATGGTTCTAAAGGGCCATTTAAAGTCGTTTGAAACCGTCGAAGATTCGTTTTATGATTGCAGCGGAAGATGGGAAGCGCAATGTCGAAATCGACAAAGCCGCGCAGCGGAGACGAATTGACGGCATTCAGACGACAGGTGAGTCGAAGTTTGGGTATAAAAGGAGATCTGAGGCTCCAAATGGTCATTTCCGCTGTGGAAACGCGTAGGAGGCGGCTACCATGGATCTAGGTTTCAATTTTGCGGAGTTCCGCTCCAAGGTCCTTTGAAAGTGGAGGAGATTTCCTTCGTAATTCTGTTTGTTTCAGCACCTGAAGGACTCTAATGACTACCGTCAGAAGCATGGCGCTGATCCACTCGTTTTGGACGACGAAATGAACAAGTGAGTTTCCAGATCCCTCATAATTTTGCCCCGTAATGCGCTGCTCAGGATCGCCCAAGACTGGGCCGACACCATTGCAAAAGAAAACGTAATGAAGCACAGACCCAACAACAAGTACGGTGAGAACATCGCTGCTGGATATCCTCTTTCCAGTGAGTGATTAAAGCCAATTGCAAATGATTCTAAAACCTTTTTTAGATGTGAATGCGGTGAAGATGTGGTACGACGAAGAACCCAAATACGACTATAAGGCCGGGAAGTTCAACTTTGAATCGGGCCATTTCACACAGGTCAGTAACCGTTGTAAAGGTTTGCCTTGAGAGATTTCTTTCAGCTCGTCTGGAGGAAGTCCCAGCGCGTCGGCGTCGGAATCGCCAAATCCGCCAAGGGAATGTACTTCGTCGTCGCCAACTACGACCCTCCTGGAAACTTTGTCGGCTCTTTTGTCCAAAATGTGGGAACTAAGAGGAAGTGAATAAAGATATGGCACTGTGAGAGCTGTTGGGAAGAGGTAACATGGGTAAACTGACAGCACATGGATGCTTTCAGACGACGAATTCGAGCGTCGTTTCAGACGTTTGCCTGGCCCTGAGCATAAAAGAAAAGTCTCGAATCTTCGACCATTTCGTTGCGGGGTCGCGTGGGAGTTGGTCGCCATGGATTCAGGATTCAACATCGCGGAGTACCGCGCCAAGATTCTGAGAAGTCCCAAAGACTCTCCTAACGGTTTCTGTTTCAGCACCTCAAGGAGACCAACGACTACCGAAAAAAGCATGGCGCCGAGCCTCTCCTCCTCAACGAAGAACTGAACAGGTGAGTATCCATCTCCTTTTTTCGCACGTCATTCTCTTCTCCCGGATTCGCCCAGGATAGGGCCGACACCCTCACGAAGACGAATGACATGCAGCACAGGCCTAACAACAAGTACGGCGAGAACATCGCCGCCGGATACTCGTTTTCTAGTGAGCTATAGAAATCAAGTTCCAATGGGATTTACGTACATTTGTTTCAGATGTAAACGCGATAAAAATGTGGTACGAAGAGGAGCCGCATACGACTACAAAGCCGGAAAGTTCTCCTTCGAATCCTCCCGCCACGTCGTAGTCGGTATCGCCAAGTCCAGCAAGGGAATGTACTACGTCGTGGCCAACTACGACCCTCCCGGGAACTATGTCGACCACTTCATCCTCAATGTGGGCAATAAGTCGTGAATAAAGAAATGCATATCCGTGATTTTGTGTTTTTGTTTCAATTGTGAAACTCTGATGGGAGGTGAAACGTTAGTCTAATATCGCCAGTAACACTTGATCAAATTTCTAGAAATCCGGAAAATGTTATTCTGTTTCGCCGTTTTAACTTTGAACATGGAAATTGTCATGGTGAATGCGAAACTTGCGGCCCTTTGGATGTTTGTTGAAGAGGGATGGCTAGCGTCACAGAATCCTGACTCCGGATCGACCGAATCCCACACGTTTCTACACCTGAAATTGGTTCAGGACCTCACAAGGGGACGGGGACCTTTTTTGGTGATACCCGAGTTTTGACCTGAAATTTGTATAGGGTGGGCCAAAAAAAACCTTTTTTCAGACACCGCGCTGGCCAGACACGCGCGCCAGATTCACTGTCTGAAATGGGTCATTCTGGTCGAATCTGTGTGTGAGAGCGGTCGGTTAAACTTCAACGTTAAACGCCTGTGTTTTCTCGTGATGATCTCGTTGAAATCCGAACGATGATGAAATTCGGTCACGGACCCGCGAAGATTTGCAAGCTTGGAGGCGACGGAAACTGGAATTACGATGCCGTGAAGACCGCATTCGACGACTTCGCCTGAACGGAAGGATCGTTGAATGTAAGAAGGGATCCGGACGTCCAAAACGGCTGTGAACGCTGTCAATGGCCCGCGTGTCGAGTCGTGTAGAGAAGCCAAATGGCGACAAACGGAGACGTGCGTGCCCTTAAGCATCTCGTAGAGTTCTAAAATTCTGCCAGTTGGCATACTTCTGTTGACTTCAGGCCGATGGAGAGATTGTAGATGAGCATCGAAACAACGTTGCTGAGGTTCAGCGAAGACACCTCTCCGGAAGCTGACATGACATCTCCACCCCGGAAAAATCTGCCCCGTTTTTTCCGTTTCGAGATTTTCGTCCCGCCACAATTCCGCCCTTGTCGACGATCGACCAACGCGACGTTGCCGCTTCTTCTGATTGTTACTTTTCCTTCTTGTTCGTCTGAGCGACGTTATTTATTTTGTTCACAACGAATAAACTTGTCTTTTCATGCGAGTCGATTGGATAACAACCGCGTGGCCGTCATATCTTGAAGATACGACGTTGGCGAGCAACTCTACCAGCGCATCGTTTTTAGCCCTGTTTTTTTCCTTGTACTAGTATTGGAAACCTACGGTTTCCATCTTTTCGTAAAATGTTTCAAAGACTGACTACGGACAAAACGTGAGGTCTAAGCTAAATACTAAGCTTACAAGCAGTGCGAAGCCGGTCTGCAAAGTTGGTGTCGCCAACTCCCGTCTTCGGCGCTAACAAAAAACCATAATTAAAATGTCTAAGCCTAAGATTCTCCAAAAAGCCAACCCCGGCCTACTGTCCCCGCTGTTGGAAGCCTGCAGCAATTGTCGCCCTATCGCACTATTCCCGCTGTAGTCAATGTTTTTCTGTTTGAAGCTGGCTTGAAAAAAGTTCACGAGATATTGTCCAGTCTCTGGCGTTTAGCGCAGAAAAAGCAATGCTAAAAAGCGGAAAAAACGGGGCGGAGATGTCGTGTTACGCTCGGGAATCCGTTTGAAGATCGACTGCTCCGCGCAAGTAGCAGTTGTATGAGTGAGATTTCCCCGAACAAAGCATGTCTGTCTGGAGCCGGTGGGCCAACTCTGTCTGGAGCCGCCAGCTGTCTGTTCTGGTCTTCGCTGTCTAGGATGTGGCTGATCTGTAAGCGTTTTCGCGCGTGCCAAAACTTGCCATTCTTTCATTTGTCAAAATCCCGATTCGCCGTATATCTTTGCCCATACCAAATTTCAGGTCAAAACTCGGGTATCACCAAGAAAGATTCCCTTGTCAGAAACCTCAGACGTGATTTCAGACCGTCTTCTGTCTGCAAAGCAGTTTGCAGACTAGACGTCTCTCCTTGGGCATAAAAGAGGAGCCCTGAAGCCGAAGAACGATTTCGCTGCGGGGACGCGTGGAAGTCGGTCGCCATGGATCCAGGATTCAACATTGCGGAGTACCGTGTCAAGGTTTTGAGAAGCTCTGAAGATTCTTCTAAAGGCTCCTGTTTCAGCACCTGAAGGAAACGAACGATTATCGGAAGAAACACGGCGCCGATCCCCTTGTCCTCGACGAAGAACTGAACAAGTGAGTTTTAGGAGCGTTCCGAATCTTTCGCACTAATTCGCCGTTCAGGTTAGCTCAAGAATGGGCTGACACCATCTCGAAGTCGAATGCCCTGAAGCACCGCTCCAACAACCTCTACGGCGAGAACATCGCCGCTGGATATCCGCTTGCCGGTGAGTCTCTTCCGTTTGATGTCAAAATTCTCAGCACCTTCCTCTAGACATCGAGCCCGTCAAAAAGTGGTACGAGGAGGAGAGCAAGTACGACTACAAAGCCTGCCAATTTAGCAACGATACCGGATACTTCACTCAGGTAAGCCCTATTTGTCAGAGGTTTTCCCAAAACAAACTCTTTCAGCTCGTTTGGAGGAAGACGAAGCGCATGGGCCTCGGAGTCGCTAAGTCCGCCCAGGGATGGTACGTCATCGTCGCCAACTACGACCCTCCCGGAAACTTCGTTGGTCAATTCCTCCTGAATGTCGGTACTAAGCGCTAAATAAAAGCTGTCAGGTATGAGTTGACGTGGTGACGTCATCCTCGCTAATTCGTCGTCGTCAGCAATCGATGTCCTTCGAGTGACTGTTGAATGAGGATTCGCTAGCGTCACTGATTTTTGAAGTGTATCGACCAATTCTCTCTTGTTCCTACACCAGAAATGACCTTGGCTGACCGAATGACCTTAAAAGTGGCCCAGAATATCGACTGTCTGTAAAGCCTCAAGAGGACAAGTTTGCAGACTAGACGTCTCTCTTTGGGCATAAAAGAGGATCTTTGGAGCGGAAGAGCGATTTCGCTGCGGGGACGCGTGGAAGTCGGTCGCCATGGATCCAGGATTCAACATTGCGGAGTACCGTGTCAAGGTTTTGAGAAGCTCCGAGGATTCTTCTAACGGCTCCTGTTTCAGCACTTGAAGGAAACGAACGAGTATCGGAAGAAACACGGCGCCGATCCCGTCGTCCTCGATGAAGAACTGAACAAGTGAGTTCCAGTAGTGTTGCGGTTCTTGTGCAGATTCGCTTTCTGTCCAGATTCGCACAAGAGTGGGCTGAAACCATCTCGAAGTCCAACGCTCTGAAGCACCGTCCCGAGAACAAGTACGGTGAAAACATCGCCGCTGGATTCCCGCTCGCTGGTGCGTTTATTTCGTTTGAATTCACAATTCTCAGCCCCTTCCTCTAGATGTGGACGCTGTAAAAAAGTGGTACGAAGAGGAGCGCAAATACGACTACGAAACCGGTACATTCAGCAACGAAACCGGATACTTCACCCAGGTAAGCCGTATTTCTCCGATTGAGATTCTAACAAAACGAACTTTTTCAGCTCGTTTGGAGGAACTCGAAGCGTCTCGGCCTCGGAGTCGCCAAGTCTGCCCAGGGATGGTACGTCATCGTCGCCAACTACGACCCTCCTGGAAACTTCGTCGGCTTCTTTGTCCAAAATGTGGGAACTAAGAGGAAGTGAATAAAGGTTTGCTGACATTCATCCATTCGTCACAATTCACGTTCGTTTGTCGATGCAACAAGGTTTAAAATGGTTATGGAGCTGAAGTTATATGGATTCAAATATTGAATCCTTTTATGTTTTTTCCGTGAGCTGTCAGATTCCGTTTACGACTCCGTTGGTTTTGCCTTCGATGAAGATGCGAAAGTCGCCGTCGAGCGTCGGCGCCGGAGTGTCCACGGCTTTGCATATTCTTTCCAGCCCTAAAGAAGAAAAACGTTCAGAATTCCTCGTTTTATTCGACTTACCCATCGCCAGCTCGTCCATATCCCTCAGCGTGAACACAATCCGGAACCAGCCGGGCTTCGAGGCTTTGCACACGTGACCTGGCACAAGGATGACGCGGTTCGCCTCGAAGCGGCGGTTTAGCCGCTCTTCCGCTTCGAACGTCGGTTCATCGAGAAACTAAATTCGAACGTTGAATTAAATTTGGTTTTCCTCAACGCACCTGTGCAAAATCGGCGAAAATGAAGAATCCGGACTTCGCCGGCATGCAGCGCACCCCGATGGTGTTCAAGTATTCTACCATGAACGCACTACACTTCTGCAGTCGCTTTAGGTTTTCGGGATAAAACGTATTCTCGAACCACTCTGAAAAGGGAAATCATATGCTAGTTGGGGACCGTGGCTAACCGTAATCGCTGAGAAGCCTCCTAACGACAAATTGCGTCAAGGTGTTAGGCACTTGGAACATGGAGATGGTGGTAAGCGACAACCGTATATCCGCGTTTTCCATGTAGATGACACCAAATCGCAATCCAGGAAGACAGAGATCCTAAAGGCAATTGTGAAGAAAAAAACTTTGAAAGGAAAAAAACCTTCGAGGTGCCCCAAAGCCACACGAAGCGTTCCGAGTCCAGGTCAGCAAAACAGGCGGTGAACCGACTGGAATGGCGCTTCCTTGTCCTCGTTGTAGGTCGAGAGCAGATAAATCTCGTTGAAGATCACGTACATATTGTGTCTGGAGGAGATTATATGTAAGGTACAAGTAAAAATTCGCTACCTGATCGCCCATTCCGCGATCGGTTTCATCTCTTCTAACGAGTGGTATCCTCCGTCCGGGTTCCGTGGATTTGTCAGAATTATAGCCTTCGCTCTACGGCCCTAAAAGTACAAACTAAAAGTAAAAACACATTAAAGCGCAATCTAACCGTTTCCAGAAGCCTCTCGTAAACCGCTTGGAATCGGTCGACCGAGAGCAAACATGCTCCAAGCTGTTCGTCGATGCAATCAACCGCTTCGATCGAAACCAGCGAACGATCCCCGAAATCGTTGGGAAAGCGGTAGTAGAATGGCGTGGGGGCGAGGATGACCTCTCCTGGGTTCAAGAGGACGTGACCTAACGCGTCGAAGGCAGCCGTTATCCCACTTGTGAGCACAAGCTGAAAATAGCCAGATTAAAACGTTTAGAAAACGAGGAAATGGGTTACGTGATCCGGGTTCAGCGCTGGAAGATCTTTCCGGATAAAATGGTTGATGAATCCAGCGACGGTCGCTTGAGTCCTGAAAAGACAACCCTCATAAATGAATCGCTAAGACAGCGAATACTCTTTCTCTCCGGGAAGCCGGGGATAATGCATCAGTGGTCTTTGTTGAACTTCCCGAAGTCGATCGAATCCCATTTCTCCGCGTAGATTTCGCGGCAGAGCCTGTTGTCAGCTGAGGAGAGCTTAATGAATCCCTGAAAACACAAGTTTACATGTGACATACAGAAAATGCCAACTCACCAGCGGATTGTTCTCCTTGTGGTACGGATTCTCCAAATAGAGTTCGTTTCTTCGCGTAGAACTCCCATCGAGCGCGAGTCCTCGAACGGCGCGATCTGAGAGCCTCTGGAAAGCGGAAAATCCCATCGGAGACGTCAACAAAAACAAACCGCAGTGGAAGTTGGGACGAACGCGTGCGGCTGGTGGGAATCCATCGCCTCGACGAAACGAATACTCGCTGTAAAAGGCATAAGAACACGTGGGTCGTTTGGCAGTAAGGAGTATTAGAATATGATAATTGTAGCGGCGCACGAAAACAAGTTGGCCGACAACGCGGCGACCAAATTAGAGCGGCGCCCCGAGTCACCTTTCATCGGCCCCGGCGACGTCGGCGTCATTATCACGTTTAATCGATTGCCAAGCCAACGCCGAAGACAAATATTTCGGACAGCGCCACATTAAGATCGCGAGCCCCGCGAAAATCCCGTGTAGCCGCGGATTGCGAAACTCGAAAGTTCGATGATCGCCAAACTTCGCCGGACTGCGCTAACAAGCCGACGGCCGAGCGGCGTTGGATTAAAGGAAGATGGCCTTGCCACAAAGTGGCGTAAGGGTTTCGCACGGACACTTCTGGGAATTGCACGAGGGACCGAGAAATGAAACGAAAACAATCTGTTATTCATATAGGTTCTGCAGAGGTAGCCCCCAAAACACATCAAGAATGACTGATCGCCCCTTTTTACGGACTCTGAATGGGTCAACAATGGGCAATAAGATTGAAATGCTTGGTGAATCACGCTAGAATCGATGTTGCAAAGGAAAAAAAACACTGGTTAGGAAGAAGCAGCGGAACGTGGAAGGAAGAAGGACGGCAAGTTTGTTGACGTAAAACTTTATTCTATTCAAAAAACCAACTTGATATGAGAAATCGCGAGCAGTTCTGGGTTGCAAAACATTTTGAAATCTGAATTTAATGAATACGTTACATTACAACAAATGCATGTGGGGTAAGATATACCAGGAAAACCAAGAGATCAAACTCATAACCAGTGGATCTAGCTGGCGAAAGCTCCTCTTCTGAACTGCTCCAGCTGGAATCGGGCGACGGGGAGCATCTCCGGAGGGACGACGGTGAGACGACGGCACTGGAGCGGAGAAACGCCGCATTCGACGTAGAAATAGCAGTGGTCGCCGACTTCGGCCGCGGATTCGGACGGGAGGCTTTGGAGTTCGCATTTCCCGGCGTCGTCTTCGATCAGGACTGCCGAAGAACCGATGTTGACGATCTTCGCGCAGATGCAGGTGCAGCCTCTGGTACGGCTTTGCACGGATTCGCAGTCGTCGCGGAGGAGCGGCATCTGTAACAACGTAATTTCACGGAATTTTAAACGCGATTCGGATGACAATCGAACAGCGAACAAGGCGGACTTCTAATTACCACAAGAGGAGTCAACTATGGCCACCACAACGCTTAAAATATCACTGAATTTGGGAGTAGATAAAAGAAACAACCAGCGGCATCTGACGATAATTTAAGTGAGATAAATCGGCGAACAACGCAACATTTCAAACGCAAAAACGAGGGGAAATGCGCAATGCGATCGGGTCAGGACGTCGAAACGGTGATCGCTCGATTGTCGACAGTTTCGAACAGATCGGAGCAGTTATGCGATTTTCTGGGTAATACAGTTTGGGACGTTGGGGGGATTTCATATGAAAGCAGAAGGATTCAGAAGTGAGAACAAGATGATTCAGAACGCTTTACGAGGCAAGTTCAACAAATACGAAATCAGCCGACAACCGTTGCGATAAAGCGGGTAGTTGCGTGGTAGGACCACAGGGAAAAGTACGAAACAAGTCTCGTAAACTGCAAAGTCAATTCGCAAGTCAAACAAAATCCGTTTCGTCGAACGAAAAGCGACCCATTTTCAATCTGTCGTTGGTTCCGGTGAAGGGTCCCAATTAGTTGAGGAAATCAGTGTTTGCATACGGTTACAGCCTACAATAATTTTAACTACTATATTAACAACGCAAAACACTAATCCAAAAATAAACGCATCTGGTAGCCCAGCAGCGCTGAAACGGAATCTTCGCTAGGCGTAGATTATGAGCTCATAAGCCCTAAGGCGTCCATTGAAGATTTCAACCCACCGGAATCGCTAACCACGGCGTGCATTTTTAAGCACAAAGCAGATGGACTCCTTAAACTAGGCGAGGATAAGCCGTTATACGCCGTTGTACTCTGCAGAATTCAAAACTCAGCATGGATCGCACATGGAGAAAGGCTAAGTCTTTCTCCTCGAAGCCCACATGGTTCCTGGAAACGATTATTCCTGCTTGTGAGCTCACCTTTGATCTAAGGCGTGTCGTCACAATACCTTGAAGTGTCCAGCAAACAGAATTTTAGTGCAGACTGTTGTAGCTATTGAGCCTGTACTTCCATTTGTCTTCTAAGCGTTATGACATTGCCCTTGTTGGATGTCGCAGTTTGGAGGTCGACCCAACGAGCGATGTCACAACGGGAGGACGTCAAAGCATTCTTGAAATTTAGTAGAACGCAGAAAGAATTCATTCAACATTAGGTTCATCGATATTATTTAATCCGACTACTACAGTTTTAAGGCACCCTTCTATCCATAATACACCTGTCGTTGACAGCTCCTTTCCGTTACGAAATAAGCGATATAAAATTCCCATTGTTCGGTAGGGTTTGAATGCAATACTTGAATTAGAATGCAGCTACCCCACGATTTCCAATATTCCCTGTTTCCCAGGGTTCTCCTCCCTCAAAATGTTCCCCACTTTCCGTCGATCCCTCGGAGCCTCTTCCTCCATCTCCCTGTTTTCGCTTCCCTCCGCGCGTTCTTTTCTTTGCTTTCATCCACCTCAATAACATTACCATCGTGTTTACCTTCTGCAAATTCTATCGTAGTCCCTGCACTAGAAATTGGCTCCTTCTCGTGAAACCCCGTACATCGACGCAATTGAGCTCATCGCTCTTAATGAACGCCTCGAAGAAATGGCGGATTCGCATCTTTGTGAGTAAGAGCTCACGAGTTTTTTTAGCAGCTGAGAGCGCGAAGGCTACGGTAGTGGGATTAATAGCACCTGGGAGATCGCGCAGCGCTTTCCGAAAATGCCAATTCAAAGGAATGGAGCGAAAATAAGTTTGAGGCAAGGAAACAAACCGAGCGTGTTTCTTAGAAGGCTCTGACCACGTTCACACTGACACTGCAACCACAAAGAAGATTCGAATCGAAGACTCTCCTTGTGAGTTGTAGTACCAGAGGGAAACGAGGACCGAAGAGTTTGAGTGCAGCAAATAGCAGAACGGAGTAGTGGAAATTAGAAATCCGAGCGGAATCGTTTATCTGGACGCGTAGAATTTCCGAGCCAAGTGACGTCGAGCCCGGCACACGTTACCACAACTTTCTTCGTTTCTCGTTCTGGCAACGGACAGAACCCGACGTCACTCAGCTTGGGAGAACGTTTCTTTGAGGAGAGGAGTCGTGTAGGTTGTGAATATTGAGAGTACCAGCAAAGAGTTGGTAGAGCTTTTCCTTGGCGACCAAAACGATAAATATTGTAGGTAGAAAGAATATGGAAGGAATAAAGTTGCCGGGAAAGACCAGTTGAATACACAACAACGTAGGAATATGAAGTTGATTGGAGAGAACTGAAAGATTTTCGCATTGATTCTCTTGACACCCAGGCCGAAGCGAGTGGCAGAATCTGTCGTTTCAAATTTCAGTGTCAAAGAGAAGCGGTCAAAGACTGTATTCCATAAACAACATCCACCGCTTTCCTCGTCGAATTTTTGGAACCCACAAATTGCCCATATTTTAATCCGACCGCGTTTTGGGGAACTGCAAGTTCCTCGTCGTTCTCCACTTTTGCAATCCACCTTCCGACTCAAAGTGCATCTGGAGGAGGGACCCAGGAACACGGTAGCCAGCACTTCTTGCTATATTTCTCACACCGCTACTGGTCGTTTTGCACAATAAAAGTGCAAAAGTCCCACTCCTCCCTGGGTCGCCTGGGTTTCTTACGGTTGAAAACAAGTTACGCTGTGATTTGACATGGGATACAAAAAATTGAAACAAGCAGTTTCTGCCTTGAAAAAGACTATTGACTAGCCATAATTCAAGTCAAAACGCTCTTCATACAAAAAGTACCTGTTTTAATGTTTCCGAAACGGATTTTCAATGCATCAGTGGTGCGGCAAAACATGCACCGCACGAATGGAAGAAAAGAACCAAAAAGACGCAGATGCTGCAACTTTTAGTGAGTGCTTGGGAAAACGTTTCGGAAAGACTTGCGTGGCTTCGGAGCCTTGGTGGAGCGTCTCTGGAACGCACGAATTCTTCTATCATCCACCAAATGCCGCACAACGGAGCACACGATTAGATCTCCGTTGTTTACTCCTCGGGTCATTATTGGACGCGCAGTCCATTCCAAGGGTTACGGTAGTCTTGCGTCCTGCAAAGTTGCAGGGACATTTGAATTCTCGCCGCTCGTGATTTTCCCTGAAGCGGCTGTCTTGCTCGACTTCGGCCGCCTCGGGCTACCGTAACCCTGAAATATACGTCATTTCGTGCAGCTGGCGACAACTTGGCTCCACGCCAGCCAATATGGACGAATCACGCCAGTCAGGTGCCGCTAAGCGCTTCTGGAATATTCTCCTCTGCCGTATTGATACGCGCGAATGATGCAGATATGGAATGTACTAGGAGGAAGCGAAAGCATGATACGGTAAGTGGAAGGAAGTAGCTAAATTAAGCAGAAGAAGCAGGAAAAGCTTCGGAGGAATGAGCGAGATAATGCAGAGGGCAAGGTCAACGATTCTGGGAAACGCGGAAAATGGAAATGGAGTGGAGAGAGCGGGAGAATGTGCAGAACGAGAGAATGTTTGCAGAAGGAGCTGGGAATCCAATAAAAAGGAGAGCAAACAGCCTGAAAAAATAAGACTTGAACTCCATTAACCGAGAGGAGTGAGCGGGAGTTCGTAATTAGTATTCTTATCGTTCCATTGCTAAGCTAATGAATCTAAGTTTATTTGGCAAGTAGTGAAAATATCAGAAATATTTGCCAAAAAAGTAGCGCAGATAAAATAGATATCTAAAATGCTTTGCTGCTCAGAACTCTCAAAATCTTTTGAGCCGGACCTCGCCATACCCGACAACTTCTGGCCAGAGCAGTATAGCAAAACTCCAGTTTTTGCAGAAAAAAGGAGAGCAAGATGCATTGCCGCATATTTGATTAGCGAAAAGTGCTGTGGTTTATCAAATAAACCCGAAAACACCATTTGCACAACTTGTCGCCGATGGGCAACTTTACAGCGTAAATAGAATTTTCGTCTTTTTTGTTGAGAAGAATTCCTGGAAATATCTGAAAGCGTTACTGAAAACAAGTTGTCTCGGATGCGGACGAATCATGTTTTGGGGATACATTAGCACAAGGAAAATGCAAGGAACTCTGTGCCGACAAGAGACATGGGACTGGGGACAGTGATAGGTACAAATTGTTTTTATTTTTTACGTTTCTGATATTGTTCGATTCCAGTGGAATCGAACAATATAGCTCAAGTACGTAAAAAAACTTAACCTCGAAACGGTATCTCAATAATTCCCTCTGTTACGCCTGTTAGTTTTAGATTTTCAAGCATTAAGAAACGTTTGTATTAAGTCTATTCGTACAGCAGCGATGCAGAAAAAAATGCAAAGAAAAAATCGTGCGTTTCCTGCGACCTTAGAAATTCTTGCGCAGTTTTCACACCTTTTCTCACAATCGTTTTTTCCATTTCAGCAAATGGCGAGCACACATTTACTTACACTATTCTAAAGCTACGGTAGGGTTTCTTGCACTAAATGAAGCACCTACAGTTAGCCAAAGTAAAATAATTTCTCTATCAAGTCAAAAAGCGATTAGAACCTAGGATGCGCCAGCACCGTTAACCAAATAAGTGCTGAATTGAGAACTCATTTTTTGCAAAATAGTCAAAAACTGCAGCAGAATTCATCGACCTCAATGCTGTTTTTACACTTCCAGCGACTTGTTTTAGTTCCCCACAAAGAACAAAACGGCTAATGTTATGAACGGACTTATAAATCGTCTTTCCAAAACTGCAAACAAAGTTGAAAGCTAAAAACACACCTCAAGTGATAGAAAACAAGAATAGTCCAATTAGCGTTGAAACTTCTAATTTATCATTTTTTGAACTATAATTTTTATTGTTCCAGATTTCGGAATATCGCCACGCGGATTCTGACATATCTAAAAATCTGCAACATCAAATAGCATCTGAAATCGGAAACAAGTGTTTGTTCTGAGAATATTCCTGCAGCACCTGCAGAAGTCTAGATTTTCAATATTCAGAATGTACAATAACCTGCTATTCCACCTAATAACTTCGAGCTTTCAGGTGAAGCCGCAACCGTTCTCAGAGTCGACCGCCTCCGACCGCGTTTCTCATCCGAATCGACCCAAGTTCGATCCCCTTATATGTCGCAGCTAAAAGTGTGAACTAAAGAGGCGTTCGCAATACCATGACCGCTGCTACTAACCGGAGACCACACATGTCATGGCCACGCAACACGGCAATTCTAAACGCACGCATTGAGTATTGCATTGCAAGTTGAGGAAGTAAAATGCACTCTTGGGATTAACGCATGGAAGTGGCTGCATTGCATGAGAGGAAATAAAAAAATCTGATTATGCGCATTAAAAATAAAGCTTCCATTTTGTCATTTTTCAAGATCGAAATTTATTTTCAGCCTGAGGAAGGAAAACAGATCCACTTTTTAAATTTCTTGCAAGTTCATCTAATTTTGTGAGCACCTACAAAATCCTTTTTGCAGCAATTGCAGCATGAATTACAAGTCATGAAATAGTTGTGAACAGGCTTGATTACTCACGTAACCAGCATTCTGTTCAACAGTAAGCAATTCGGGTTTATGCAAATAATCCTAGTTTGGCTAATAAGAATTGGTAGCGTAGTTGTATTCAACCGAGATTAATGAAGGTTTGATTGTTGCGTGACGGAACATTGATTCCTTCAGATTGAAATTAGCCGAGGCCAATCAACCCTGTTCCAGCCGCAATTCTGCGATAAGGACCTCATTCACCCGCTGCTACACAGTTCCCTTTCGCCTGCCCACCCAGAAGCTCTGCCAATCTCATCTCCAATTTTCAAAGGTTCTTTGCGTGACTTCCGAAGACCACAAATTGAAAATGTGTCACGGAGGTAAACTGTAAACAACTGTGACACACTTCTTTTAAAAATTCGCAATGTCTTTGCACTCTTCTTTTATCAAGATGAAAACTAATTGACTTTTCGGGTCCGTCTGGTGAGTCTCCGAAGCATAGAGTGTGGTGGCGGAGAGAAACACATTTATTGCACGTAAGCGAGCTGTACTCACATTTTGTACTCACAAATCCACTCAAACTTATCCTGAGAATGGAGAAGACTCCGGAATTGGTCTCGGCACAGCAAAGGTCAACAGATTTCAAGTTCTTTCTCTTGACCGTTTGCAGTGTCAAGACCTCCTCGAGCGGAAGAAGAATTGGATCCTGAAGGATAGGCTGGAGCGATCGGCGAGGGACCCGAGGAAGGTCAACAGAATCCTACTCTATCTCTTGACGTTCGACTGATCCCGCGCAGAATGCTTATGCCTGGGTTCCAAGAGCTCTACATGTCACGGCCACGGTTGGTAGTTTTTCGGGTGCTCCTGCTGACCGACGGTAACCGCAGCGTCCAGAAGCGGAGCCGGTTGGAGGGACGATGGGGAGAAGAGAGAAGGCCGGAAATTGGGTTAAACTATGCGGCGAGAAGCGCCGAATAATGGAGGAGGCGCGAGTTCCCGCGGTTTTATAGGAGCCGGAGGAGGCCGGGCATATTCAGCCCCATCGCCTAGGCAACGGATTAGGGATACGGTAGGAATTAAATGTGCCGAAGGGAGTGGTTGCCGAGAAGGGAATGTAGCAAGGGAACGGAAAGGAATGCGAGGGAGCGGGGAGAGGACAAGGTATCTAACAAGCAAAGGAAGAAGGAAAACAAGCAAAACGCGGAACGAACCTCGACGGTCCACAGCGGACGGTCGAATACCAAGCGAATGACGAGCAGGTTCTGGGAAGACGCGGCGCGGCCGGCGGTGCACTTTGCTGTAAACATCCGCGGCAAGGCGTCGCCGATCTAATGCACTTTTGGAGCTGTGCTCCTTCCCGACCACGTCATCCTGGGAGGGTCTTCGTTCTCTTCGTCTTTGCCACGTCTCCCGCCTCCTCCTCCATTTCTCGGCCTGGCACCGTAGAGGTTCAAACATCACCGGGCGCTCCACAGAAAAACGCTTTTTTTGCAGCAAATTCGTACGGGAACGGCCTCGCGGCGCGGTAAACAACGCGGCGGAGCCGAAAGTGCAGCTGCACTTTTCCCGAACGCTCATCGCCATTTGTCAAGCGCCGAAAAAACGGACGGCGAATGCGAGGAGTTTTTATGACCATTGAGCGTGGCGCGCAAAACCGACGGCGGAACGAGGACCCTATGGCGACCTGATTGCGCTTGAAGGAGGGGGAGGAAAATGTCCTTTGGATAAACCTTCGAAGGCCGCCGGTGATGTGGTTATGTTATAATTTATGGAAAAGAGGGCGAGTCGCTAAGGAGGTTCTGGAAAGCGAAGATGGGAATGGATGTGATATGGAAATGAGATGGGAAGAATTGGTGGATTTGTGGATTGTTGGAATGAGAGCGGAAGGCTCGGGTTCGGCGGGAGCGGATGTTTTTGTGAGTGAAAGGGAAACGTCAAGAAACTCGAAACTGGTTTCGAAGAGTCACAAAGGAAGGATGGGGTTAGGAAACGAACGGACGTTTCGCAAGAGCGAAAGTGATTTATGGACCTGGGCAAGTGGTGACGAGCCCAAATTGGAGAAACTATTGACAAGATCAAAGAGGACTGTTGGAAGTGTGATGTGGAAATTGAAGGCAGTTGAGATCGAGCAATTTCTAAATAAAACAATGTATCGATCTTTGCACATCGCATGTCCCAATGTGGTTTTTGAACCCAGTCTGGCTTGAAACCAAGAATCAGTTTCTTTTGACCGGAGTAACTGATCAAACCAAATACCAGTGTGGCATAAAAAAAATGTTAGCGCACCGATTCTTTTTTCCTCGTTCTCTTCTCAGATTCAGAAAATTCTACACAAAAAATCAATATTTTCTTGAAAAGGTCGAATTGTTTATCTAGCAGGCCATTCCACCATTTTTCCGATTTGTTCCAAAAACGTTTTGCGCAATGGGCAGCGATGCGTCACTTATGTTTCCATGCACTTTTAGGACGCGTGCTCGTCTTGCATTTGGTTTTACTGTACAGTGCGACACCGTCGTTTGATTTGAAGCACTGTGGAAAAACGTAAACGTCTGTGTTTGGGATCGAAGAGGCTTTACAAATCTTAAGATCGCTAAGATCAATTTTTTATCTTTGTGTGATTAAAGACCAGATTTAAAACACCGAACAGCGTTTACGCGCTCTTCTGCATACCCACAAAGTCACCTGATAAGACCGATGACAAAGAGAAGTTCGATGATAAACGCCAGGAACACAAATATTTATTAAAGGAAGAAGGAAAAACTTATCAAAATGCATATAAATTAGGGTTATTAATGTAGACTGCAAGGTATGGAAGTTCTAGTGACAGCGGATGGTGATGATCTTGATCTGAAACCACAACGTGTAAACGCGAATTGAAGAAAAAGTTCTTACCGCCTTGACCTCGGCGATTTCCTTGCTGCGAAGAGCGTCCTCTAGGTGGACGCAGTACGTGGTTTGAATGTGGAAGACAAGTTCCACGTTTCCGTTGGTCAGGAGTGTTCGGTGGAAGGACGAGGATGGAGGGCTTGTTGGAAAGATGGATTTCTGGATCTAGAAAAGCAAGGGAAATAGGAAAAGAAGATCAGAAAGAGCAAACCTTGTTTTCAACGACGCTAGTTTGCTCGTTTTTGATCTCCACAAGATCCGTAAGAACGGAGACGATGGCGGCTTCGGCAGATCGCTTGCCTAATTGTCTGGGGTCCTTCTGTCTGTTCTCCTCTTCATAACGGTCGTTGATCAGACGCTTGATTTCACTAGTCATATCGCTTGAAAGCGGATACCCCGCCGGCTGAGGAGGAGGAGAGCAAGCGTGGAGGGAAACGATGACTGCGAAGGCGAAGAAGGTGAAGACGAAGGCGTTCATGGTTGAAGACGTTGGAAGCTAGAAGTGTTGGTGAGAAACCCGAGTTTTCTTATGGTTATAAGGAGATCGAAGACCATTCAAGCCTCGTGAGTCAATCGCAGAGCGTTCCCACTCCGAGTGTCCCAATCGTCCATTCATCCCTTCTGAGTGGCACCACTGATCCAGTTATAAAGAAACGCGATTCCGCAGTCGATCCAAAGAATGGCTCTTTTGGGCGCTTTGTTCCTTCTCACCTGCGTCATAACAGCTATTCAGGTGTGTAATTTTAACCCTCAAGTTGCGAAAGGTATTCACCAATTCTTAACTTTTCCCATAGTGCTTTACATTATTAATGCTGGTCAGATGGAAATCTGCAACTGATTTTCTTTAAAGTCCTAACTTTACTGGTTTCTTAAGGAAATGTTTGCTTCACAAGCTCTCTTCGAAATAGTTTTTCAAACCAAAATCCATGATGGAAACGAAAATCGTTTAAAACTGATGATGAAGGAAATCATGCAGAAAATCGAGATTGAAAGTCTCCAGATCCGCTCGGGCCTGACTTATGCGGTCAACGGATGGTTGATGGAGGTGGCCAAAGTTGTTGGAAAATGTGATCTTGCGAAGGAGCAGCTGGAGAAGGCGTTCAGAGACCATTTCAAGGTATGCATATACAGGATGGGCCAAAAAAAACATCGACCCTATCTCAACGCTGTTGTGTTTTCAAAAGTTGCAATGTTAAGAAAAGTTGTTCCGCTTGTGATTCCGCGTCGAATGAGCTAACAATCACTACTCACACCTTTAGGGATGTGCACTTTTAGCCAAAAGTCTGAAAAATTTGTTAAGGAAATTGTACCGATTTTAGATGACCGTAACTTTGCACTGGCCTGTCCGATTTTGACAGTTTTTTGTGATTTCGGTAGCGGAAAACAAAAACAATATTGTGTAAACCAAAAAAAAATTTTTTTAAACAAAATTTTTAAATTTTTGTTTTGGTCTTTCTAACCTCTGAAAAGGGACTGGTCCAGACGTCTGAGAGGCTTGTCTGAAACTTTTGCACAACCAGACATTGGGGTCCAGAGAAGCAGTTGAGTTATTCTGAGCGTTCCAAAATCAGTGAAGCGAGTTGTTTAGGAAGAGACATGGGTCGTCTGGCTCATCCATGTCTGGAATTCAGCTGTCTACACCGGATTTCACGGAGTTATAGCACATTTTCTGGGCGTTCTTATCCGCTTTTTTATCATTTTTCGCATTAATTTCTGGTTTGCACAATATTGTTCTTGTTTTCCGCTACCGAAATCACAAAAAACTGTCAAAATCGGACAGACCAGTGCAAAGTTATGGCCATCTGAAAATCGGTAGAATTTCCTTAACAAATTTTTCAGACTTTTGGCTAAAAGACTTTTGGCTACATCCCTGAAGGTGTGAGTGGTGATCGTCAGCTCATTCGATGTGGAATCACAAGCGGAACAACTTTTCTTAACATTGCAACCTAAGAAAACACAACAGCGTTGAGATAGGGTCAATGTTTTTTTTGGCTTACCCTGTATTTGAACTTTTATGAGCTTGTTTTCTTGCAGGCAGAAACCATAAAGATGAACTGTTAATCACGTCGGACGTTTTAAGAAATACCAATAATAAATTGCGATGTGTTTGTAAAAAAATAAATGTGCTAAAATAAATTATTTAGTCACTTGGCGTCGTGGGGACGACGCCAAGTGACTAAATAAAAACTTTGTTTACGGTTCACTTAAAATTCCACCTAAATTTCACTTAAAAGTTCACCTAAAAATCCATTCACCGGAAACATTTTTCAGTTTTTGCGTTTAAATTAGCTTTCCAAGCATCGTCTTTGAATTTCGTTGAATTTGGACGTTTCTTATTTTTACTGTTCTTAACCAAATTTTGGTATTTGGCTCACCTGAAATTGTCTTTCCGACAGTTATTTTGCTTCCAACTTCAAAATTTGTGTGTGTGAGATATCTACTTTGATCCATTGTTAGCAAAATCGAAACTCAAATAAATTTGTTTTATTATTAATTATTAATATGATACAGCATCAGGCGAACGAACTGAATCCGGTCTGGAGTGAGGAGATGAGGAGGAGACGCACACGTATATCAACACATTTGTAACAAACAAAACAGTTAAACTCTGGAATGGCGATGAGGTCGACTAGGAGGCGAAGCGCTGCGCGTTCAGCTGCTCTAGAGAAGAGGAGCAACGTCAGCTAAAAGCGTCTTCACCGAGGATCGACTTACCGCTACAGACATGCAGAGCTGCTCGCAATCTCGCTTCTTTTCGAATCGATTCGCGTTACCGCCGCATCCGTGAGCAAAGAACAGTTTGCACTTCTTGTCCTGAAAGGGGGTATAGGGCTGCTGAAGACTCGGATGACTTACCTTCACACTGTAAAAGTAGTGGAGGTTCGTGCGGGGCTGCACCTCGTCCTCGCGGCAAATTCGGCCTTCATTTGGTCTCAGGAAGCAAATTGTGGCGTCGCGGGACGTCTTCGTCTTCTCGGGCGCGATCGCGGCGTCGAAGGGATCGTCGATGGAGCCGACGTCGATTCCGGCTTCCGCGCGGCTCGCTGCGAGTTTCTCGTTCTGGGCGAGTTCTGGAAAAACGAAATTAAGATTCTTCAAAAGTGTGTACTCCTTACCTCTCTCCTGAAGTTTAAGGTGGCTATTGACGGGTTTGAGCATCATCCTTCCGTAAGGGCCTCCTTCCTGTTCGTTCTTTCCGGGCATCGAAGCCGCGGGGACCTCAGCGGCGCCGGCGAGGTGCGTCGGCTTCTCCTCGACGACGACCTCGTCGGGTCCGGGGGAGGCCACGGCGTTGTCGCCCTTGTACGAGGGCTGCTCGACTCCTTCGGCAGATCCAGCTTCGGCGGATCCGGCTCCGACGGGAGCGGGGGCCTCGGCCGAGGTCTCAGGATATCCTCCAGCGGCGGCTTCTCCGGCAGCAGCATCGACGCCTTCGTCGACACCTCCAGGAGCCTTAGGCTTGGGAGTGCTCAAAGGTTTCGGCTTGGGGTCAGAAGGTAGCGATCCGCGGTCGATGACCTCACCGGGATTGGGGAGGCGGCGGCCGAAGTAGGGAGCGATGACGGGGGGAGGCGGAATGTTGGAGCCCATGGAACCTCCGAGAGGACAGCAGAGGCGCGAGTTGGACTCAATATTAATGGAGCAGTAGAAGCCCTTGGGGCAGAACTCGTGGCCGTCAGATCCAGTTCCGCAGGTCTTAGGAGCGCCGCCTTCGAGGAGCGCGTCGGATCCGTCGGGGCACATGGTCGAGGGTAATCCTTTGGACGCTCCGCTTGACGCGGCGTCTCCGGCTCCAGCTTCGGCTCCGTTTCCGGCAGCGGGTGCGGCGTTGTGTTGCTCCTGGGTGGAGCAACATTGGCTCCGGCGTCTTCTCCGTAGGTCTGGGATCCGTGATCGTGGGCATGTCCGTTTCCGTTGACCAGCGCATGGGCGTGCTTGTGCTCGGTAGCTTCTTCGTAGTGGTGCTCGTGTTTGTGGTCGTGGTAGTGGCCGATGGCTCCGGCGCGGGCAACGTTGGGCGCAAAACGGACTTCGGGAGAGTTCTTTCGGTTGATCAGCTGGTCGAGGTTCAGGGAAGGCGTGTGCTTGGGGTCTTCAGCCCCGGGGCAGCAGACGTCAGGAGGTCCCATGCGGCAGTGGTATCCGGCGGGGCAGCCGATCGAGTCCGTTTGGTTTCCGCAGAGGACGGGCTGGCTGCCTCCGAGTGGTTCTTCACCGTTGGGACACGAGCCGGGAGCGGCGGTGGTCGTGGGGACGACGCCAATCTTGCATCGCTGCTCGCATTCGCTCTGAGTGGCAAAGTTGTTGGCGTTTCCGTGGCATCCCGAGTAGTAGAAGAGCGACAGACGTCGGCATTGCGGTCGTAGAAGAAGCGGAGGTGGGCCTCGTTACAGATGCCTTTGTCCATGTCCTGGACGCAAGGGTTCGCATCAAGGACTCCGCGAGGGGCGTTGGTGGCACGGGAGATCTGGCGAGGAGCCTTTGCATCGAAGCGAAGCGGCTGGGTCAGTTCGTCGATTGAGAACTGCGGCCTCGCGGCGCGGCGAGCGCGGCGTCCGTGGATCGACTGAATCTTCAGTTTGTATCCTTGCCGGGTCTCGTCTCCGTTGTAGCCTCCAAAGACGTGGCGGTCGTACGGATCGTCCGCGTCAGGGCAGCAGAAGTAGTCCATTCCGTTGAAGTAGCATACTGAGTTCGAGGGACAGTTGTTTTTGCCGGGAAGGCACATCACCGGTCGGTTGTCCTCGTACTGCAGCGCGTTCACTCCGTTCGGGCATTCGGGGTTTTTTAGATCCTCCTCGTCGGACTTCGAGACGCCGTCCGACTCAATTTCGTTTCCGGTCTGCACGTTCTTTCCGTCGATTTGAGAGTCAAGGTCCTTGTCGAAGGGCTGGTTGGGGACTCCGAGAGCCTTGTTATCCAGGCGGACACCGCGAATGTAGTCGATATTAGCCTTGGGCGACGCTCCGAGCATCGGAAGGTTCTCTTGGCCGTGTTTGATAGGCGTCTCTGGAAGCTGTTCGGCTCCGTAATTGTTGTTTTTGGCGGGAGGCTGCGGGGCGGTGGGAGCTGGCGCTTCTTCACTTCCTTCGGCGGAACTTTTCGGAGCGGCCGGAGTTTTGAGAGCTTCGGGAGCTTCTACGGAAGCCTCGTTGGATCCAGCAGAGTGATCTTCGCCAGAGGTGGCAGGAGCCTGGTAAAGGGAGCAGCAGGAGCAGAAACTGGAGCATTGGTGGTGGTAGGAGCAGGATGAGCAGCCAAAGCTGGAGGAGCAACAGGGTTGCCGATCGGAGCGAGAGGTGGCGTAGGAGGCTGGTAGGGGTTGACAGCCGCGGGGACCGATGAAGCGGGGGCGGCCTGCTCGGATCCGTACTCCTGCTCAGCGGCGATCTTAGGGCCACGAGCGAAGGGAGGCGGGGTAATGTCTTTTCCAGGACGGAGCGTGTGGAGAACCTCGTTGTCTCCGTGTAAGCCAAGCGTGGGTTGGTGAGTGGGCGCGTGTTTGGGTCCGAATCCGATGCCTTGGACGGGCGTGCAAGAGCGCTGGCAGTCGCCGAGGGTCGAGACTGATTGTCGTTTCCGCCCTCTCCTTGGTACACCATCTGCTCGCAGCGGAGGTTCTTGGTGTTGAAGTACCACTTGGGGTCGTATCCGCCTCCAAAGCCTTCGTTCTTCTCGTGGGTGCATCGCTCGGGGACCTGGGACTTGATCGAGGACGACGCTTCGCTGCACTTCGCTTCGCAGATGAGGCGATCGAAGAAATTGTTCGCGTTTCCAGAGCAACCGCCGAAGGAGAATTCTTCGCAATGGCCGGTTTCCGAGTTGTAGAACCAGCGGGGGACGTAGTTGTTGCAGGGTCCGGCGTCGGGAGGAAGGACGCAGGTGTCGTCAAATTCGGTGGCCGGAAGAGTCGTAGCAGGCTTGCGGCTAGTCTGACGAGGGGGTTCCGGGAGCTTGGGAGCGGGTAGTTTGGGCTCAAACTCCGAAGGGCGATGAACGATGGATGGGTGAATAATCGGGTGAGAAGGTGGAGGACGAGCCGTAGGTGAGATGGTCACTGGAGCCTGGGTCGTTGTAGCTTCGGTTCTGCGAACGGTGGGACGCGCGGTTACGGTAGTCGAAACGGCAGAAGTCTCTGAAAAAGGCGGTTCAAAAGTTGATTTTGAAGCTATAATAGTGAGTCGTGCAGTTTGAAAACTGAACATCAGTTATTTTATTTTTCTAGTTTTGAATTAATTTTGATCTGAAATCTTGAAACTTAGTTTTTATAATAATTTTGCAGACTTGAAAAATTATCGGTTCAAAAATGCCATATTTTAAACCAGTTGCAAATTTTGAGGTCGATTGGTTGAAAGATTAACACAAATTTGAGGTTATCTGGTAATAACCGCCACTAAATTGTTTAAGACCGAAATTCTCGGTGCAAAGTGCAACCTTGTGAAGTGCTCTGGTCGTAGGTTTCCTGGGAAGCGGACGCTTCTTCGGTGCTCGCGCTCTGTTGCCAGTCGGTGACTTCGGTGGCCTCAGTGATCTCAGCGGGCTCGGTGAAAGGTGCTTCGGTGGTGGTCTCGGGGATCTCGGGGACCGTGACGTGTTCCTCTTCGACCGATCGCGAAGTCTCCGTGTTCAACTCCTCCTCCTGAGAAGCGGTGGTCGAGGGTTCCGTGGCTGCTTCGGCGGAAAAAGTCTCTTCTGAGACCACGGTGGGAGTCGGTCGTTCAGTCGAGGGCTCCGTCGGACTCTCTTCGGGGACGTCCGTTTCCAGAGATTCGGATTCTGAAGAGGGTTGCAGTGCTTGTTCAGTGAACTCGAATACGGTGGTCGTGACAAGCGGTGTTCTGGTGGTGCGAGGTCGCGTGGTGCTCGTGAAATACTCACTCTCGGGGGTCGAGGATTCGGAGGTTGGAAGCTCCATTTGCACCGAAGTGCGAACTGCGGGTATGGCAGGGGGAATGGTGGAAGTGGGGACAGTGCGAGGGGGTGCCTGGAACGAGATGCGCTCTCGACCGGACATAAATAGGTTCGCGACGCCTACAACGGCGGTTTCTGTCTGCGGCGTGGAGTCCTCTTGGGACTGAACCTCCGGTTTCTTTGCGGTCTCGATTCTTCGGTTTTTGATCGCTATTTCAACGGAATCCTTTGTGGCAGTGATATCCTCGACGCTGCCACGAATTTCCTTCGTAGGAGGAGTCTGCTGCGTGGTCGGTAAAGGCTCGATCGGGCGGACCTCGTCTTCACCGACTTTCTGAGTCTTCTCAGAGAACGCGTTAGCTTTAGGCTCCGATTCTTTCTTCAGAAGTCGCTCCACAAATGGAGGGATGGTTTCGGATTCGAGTTCCTCGTTTACCGAAGCAGTTTCGGGCTTCGCAGTGAAATAGCGGCCGTTCACCTCCACGGCGTCGACCTTCCTTTCCTCGGCAGATGTGGTTGCGGTTTCAGTGAGAGTTTCGGATTCCGCAGTCGTCAGAACCGTAGGTCTTGTCCTGACCGTAGCCGGTGCTCGGGTGGCAGGGGTTCTGGTCGTGGCTTCAGTGGTCGTCTCCGTGAATTCCTCAGCAGTAATCTCGTCTTGTTCCGTAGCAAGCGTGATCTGAACGCGTCGCGGTCCATGCGTCGCTTCGGTTTTCTCGGTCACTGGATCTTCGGTTTCGACTAAAACAGTCTTCCATTCCGCGGTCGCTTCAGTTTCGACCTTCTGGGTCGTTGGAACTTCTGCCGCAGTCGTCTGCTCTTGCTTGACCGTCGTAAACGCTTCCGCTTGGCTGTGTTTGGAATCTTCAGCTCTAACGGGTTGACGTCGCGTCGGAGCGACGAACTCTTCGGTATTCACTTCGAGAGGCGCCGTAGCCACAATCTGGGAAGTCGTGGGGCGAGGAGGAGCCGGGCGAAAGTTCTGAGCGGGCTGCTGTGTAACTGGCGCGACTTTAAGTTTTTCGGAAATTTCGGCTGCCTTCGGGGATTGGGGTTGTTGAGAGGTCATGACAGATATTTCTGGGATAAGAGACTCTTCGGTTTCCAGAAATTCCGTCGTCGACTGATCCGGAAATTCTTCGACGGTGATGGTGGAGACCGTTTGAGTCGAAGTGGGAACAGGCCGGGTCGCAACAGGTTCAACACGGGACTGCTGAGGAACAGGAGCTGGCTGCTGATGTAGAGGAGGGAACCTTTGGACAACAACCTGCTGCTGGGTTTGGGCTGGCTGCTGCGGAACCTGAATAGCCGCCTGGCGCTCCGAGTGTTCTTGAGGTTTCTGGACAGGAATCTGCGGTTGCCCTGTTTGGTTGACGACTTCAGAAACTTGAACGACTTCTTGAACAACTTGACGTTGCTGTCCGATGCTGGGGTTCGGCTGCTGTACGGGCATCTGAATCTGTAAATGCGGAAGTCGGACGTCCTGATGAACCTGTTGAGGCTGAACCGAAAGAGGATGGATCATCTGTTGAGGATGTTGAGGCACAAACGGCTGTTGAGGTTGTGGGACTTGGTGCGCACGAGCAACCTGAGGTTGCTGAGGGATCTGCGGTTCCTGGCTCTGGGCTACTTGAGATTGTCGAACCACTTGCGACTGCTCCGAAACCTGTTGGGTGACTTGAGAAACGGGTGCCGTATTCTGTTGCTGGACTTGCGGGCGAAAGACCGGCTGAGGAGCAACAAACTGCTGCTGAGGACGTTGAGCAGCTTCTTGGATCATCTGTTGAGGAGGCTGCTGGGGTACGAAGGCCATCTGTTGCTGAGGTCTTTGCAGAGAAACTTGCTGCTGGATCACTTGTTGTTGAAAAACGTGAGATTGGAAAGCCTCAGGCACTCGCTGCTGCTGGGGAATCTGCTGCTGGAAACCTTGAAAGTTCTGCTGCTGCTCAACTCGAGGAACTTGAGGAGGAGCAACAAAAGTGCGCTGGTTGACCAGAGTTTGAGGTCCCTGGATGGGTTGTTCGGACACTTGCTGGACTGGCCGCTGAACAAACTGCTGAGGAGAAACTTCCACTGGTCTCTGGACGCTCTGTTGAGTAGTTTGAGGCACTCCCATGGGTTGTTGAAATACGTAAACTTTCTGAGGTAAAACTGACTGGAGCGTTGGTTGCTGGACCACACGAGGCTGCTGGGAAACTAGCACGGGTAGTACGGGCTGCTGAGGTACATGCTGGACTTGTTGAGGAACACGGATGGGTTCTTTAACCACACTAGATTTCTGTAAAACTTCAGCAGACTGCTGGGCAATTTGAGGCTTCTGGACCTCCAGCGGGAGCTGAGGTGTTCCCGGTCGAGACGGAATCGGGACTGCCGGGAACTCGCGCAGCTGAGATTCGATGCTCGGCCGATTGCCGCGAACCAGGGTGGTGCGAGAAGGTGCAGGTGCCTGCCCGAAAGCTGGAGGCTCCAAGCGGGTCTCCGGGTGCTCACTGGAAGTGGCCATAGTGAGCGCGGGTGCAGTGCTGCTTGCGAAAACGCGATTTCCTGAAAGTGCGGTCGTGCAAACGTGGGAAACTGGACGATTGTAGTGGTGAAAAAGTGATCTCACAGAGGGAGTGGGTGTGGAACTTACTCGTGAAAC
Source organism: Steinernema carpocapsae (assembly GCA_000757645.3). Taxonomy (NCBI): domain Eukaryota; kingdom Metazoa; phylum Nematoda; class Chromadorea; order Rhabditida; family Steinernematidae; genus Steinernema; species Steinernema carpocapsae. The sequence continues at coordinate 896,967 of AZBU02000003.1, forward strand.
GAGCGCAGTGGATCTGGCACTCGTTCTGGGTGAAGAAGTGGTTCCGGTTTCCGGCACAGCCTCCGTACTGGAAGAGTTCGCACTCGCCAGTGGCCGGGTTGAAGTGCCAGCGGTCGACAAAGATCCTGCATGGTCCAGGATCCAAAGGCTGGGTGCATTTATCTCCGAGGTCGGTGTTGGGCACCTGGACGGCCTGGGCCGGCAGAGGTTGGGGACGAGAGATAACATTCTGGGTGATCTCGCTATCTGAAAGCAACGATTGCGTGTGTTATAATTACCATCTGCTCACTTCCGCTCTGTGTAGGAGGCAACACAACATTAGGAGAAGATGGAGAAGCACGAGAAGATGAGGGTGGTGAAGGAGGCGAAGGTGGTTGAGGCACAGGCTGGGCTGGAGGTGCCGGAGGACGAGCGACCGGACTCGCAGGAGCCGGAGCTTGAGGAGCAGCTGGAGCCTGGGGAGCTGGTGCTTGGGGAGCTGGAGCTTGAGGTGCAATAGGAGCCGGTGGTTGAGGAGCCCTGATATGAGTCAGGACCTGAGACTGATGAGGAAGGTCTACGGGTGACTGAGGCTGAGGAAGAACCACAGAAGGTGGAGAGCCGGGAGGTCCGGTGACCAAAGGGCAAACGCACTCTTGGCAACCTTTGCGGTTGGAGAAGATAATGCAGGGTTCGACGCAGAGGTTGACGTCGAGTGGAGGGCAGAGGGTGCGTTGAGCTGGGTTGTCTGTGAAAATAGCAGATTAAATATGGAACCAAACGTGGGGACCGGCACACCCAAAAAGAAGAAACACCGACACACCCAAAAGAGAAACGATCCACGGCACTCAAGGAAGAGCACTTACTACAGACACAAAACAAACAGCCTCGTTCATCAGCCATAAGGAAACAGTGAGGTGCGCAATTAATGGGATGACATGCGCGAAAGAAGGGACGAAAACCTGACTGGGACGGGAGGAAAAGTCCCTGTGGTGAAGCATTACCTGTGGTGGCACGGGGAGGCGGGCAGCTGCAGAAGGGACATCCCTGAGCGTCGTTGACAAGCTGGCATCTCGCGAGGTCGCATTGAGGCTCAGGAGCACAACGGACTGAAATGAAGAAGCTGAAGAAACGGCACAAGAACAATCAAGAATTACCCTTGACACAACGCTGGCGACATTCGTTGACGGTAGCGAAGTTGTTTCCGTTTCCTCCGCATCCTCCGTAGGTGAAGGGACGACATTCGTTGGAGGATCCTTCGTAGGCGAATCGGCCGAAGACTCCAGAACACTCTCCCACTTCGATGGGGTGCTCGCAAGGGTTCGTGCTAAGGATAGTAGGGACCGGCTCCTTGCGGCACTTGGAGCGGCATTCGTTCATCGTGGCAAAGTTGTTTCCGTTGCCTCCACATCCTCCGTATCCGAACTGCTTGCAGTCGCCGATCGACTTGTCGAAGGCGAAGCGTTGGAACACTCCGGAGCACACTCCGGCGTCGATCTCGTGGTCGCAAACGTTCGAAGGTGCGGCGGGAACGCGTGTCGACTGCGGCACTTCGGTGAAGCAGCTTCCAAGGCACTCCTCGCGGTTGGCGAAGTTGTTTCCATTTCCGTTGCAGCCGGTGTAGGCGAAGGTCTCGCAGGCCTTAGTTTCCGTGTTCCAGAACCAGCGCACAAACTGGCCTCCGCAGGTTCCCTCATCCTTAGGGTGCTGGCAACGGTTGCCTGGGAGAGGCGAGGTCTCCGGGGTGGGCGGCACGGTCACACGTTCCTGGACTAAACGACGAGCGGCCTGGTTCTCGCTGGCGACCACGTGGTGACGCGCCTCGGTCGCGACGGCTTCGACGGCCTCGACGACGGTATGAGATACGGTAGTTTCAGTAGCGATTTCCGCTTTTGTTGCCTGGGAAGCCTCGGTGGAGGCGGCGGTGGTTTCTTCGACAGTCGTTTCGGTTTCAGTGACCACGGTGGTTTCCTCCGATTCAGTCGAAGGTTGCTCGGATGCTGTGGACTCAGTTGTGGTTTCGACCTGGACTTCCTTGATCTCGGTACGCATCTCGACGGGCGTCGATAGCGTTGTCGTGAGCGACGTACGTTGGGCCGTGGTGGTAGGGGGACCGGGGCGGTCTTGGTCACTCCATCTGGAAAGCAAAGCAGTTACAAACATTGTCCAAGTTTTCATTGACACTTACTGTGACCACAGGATTTCTCGCAATCCTCAACGCGCTCGAAATTGTTTGCGTTTCCGTCGCATCCTCCGTAGAAGAAGTACTTGCACTCCTTCAGGTTGATGTCATAGTGGAAGCGGAGCTCGTAGCGGTCGCAAGGTCCGCGTTCCTTGGGCAACTGGCACATGGCCGCAGGAGATTCCAACTCACTGTTTCCAGCAAGCAGGGACTTCTCTACGTTGGGACAGCACACGGAGCTCTGTTGGACGACGGAGCACTTGTATCCGGCGGGGCATTCGGTCTTGGCGCAGTTGACGGGAGCTCCGTAGGCGGTCTTCAGGGGTTCAGCGCCCTGGTGGCACTTGGCGGCTCCAAGCGATGGGACGCATCGCTTGGTGCATGCGGTTTCGCTGCCGTAGTTGTTTCCGTTTCCGCCACAGCCGGAGTACTGGAAGGGTCTGCACTTCTGCTCCGATTCGTCGTAGAACCAGCGAGCGATTGAGGAGGAGCAAGGTCCGGAGTCCGCGCCGCCGACGCACTCGTTAGTGCGCGGCTGTCCGGCAGAATTGATCTCTGGAAGAGTAACACATATAACGCTCGAAAGTATTAGAAGCCGTAAAGTCAAAGTCGAAGATTAAGGTTACAATACTCACTTGCGCAATCGGGTTTGACCTGTCCTGGCTTCGAACGGGAGTTGGCGACCTCGATTCCTTCGGCGTTCACGCAGAAGCAGGTCTCCTGGTCACGCTCGCACTGGAGCGATTTGAAAGATCCGTCTTCGTTACACTCGGGCTTGAATCCTCCCTTAATGAGTCCGTCGGAAGAGTCCCTCTGTTTCTGGCATTCTGAAACATTCTTCCTTTATCTTTTAAACTTCCACTCAACTCCTACCAGTCTGGGGCTTCTCATATGTCGCAGGTTCATCATGTTTCTCCTCAAGCGGAGGCACGGTTCCATAAGTCTGCTCCTGTTGTTCCTGAAGTTCGTCCATGGGAGGCACGAGGGTGGTCGACGGCTGTCTGACGCAAGCGTCCTCGCACTCCTCCTTGTACCGGAACAGCTTGGGTTCATCGTCGTCCAGGGAGCAGTGTCCGAAGGGATAGGAGACGCACTCGCCGTTCCTGAGATAGTAGCGGAGGACGAACTGAGATCGGGTTGGCGGAGCTCCGTTGACGGAAGGGCATCTTCCTCGGAAAGGCTGACGTTTGCATGGATCTACATCTGAAAATGGTTGTTTTAGGAGTGGTTCAAAAAGTTTCAAATTACCTGCGGCGCAAAGTGCGCAGAAGAGAGCGAGCGCTAATAGAAAGCGCCGCATAGCGGAGGAAGCGTCGCCTGAAATGGATTCTGTCAAAACAACCAAATTCGGCTCGCGCATCTCCGTTCGCGAGAGCATTAATTGACCCAATTACAAGATTACTTTCACATAAAATACCCAAAGACATTCGTCAAAAATCGAGCCTGACCCACAAAGCACGCGAGAGGCACTGATCGAATTGTGGATCGCGGGATCCAGAGAGTTCCGGAGGAGCTGCGGTGTCGATCTAGCGCTTCAGCGACGAACCTCAAGAGCAACGGGGCAAAGAAATGCGTGAAGAAGGAGGTCAATGTTGTGTCTTAAAACAAACAATTGACCATGACCCACAATCGCTGCCGCTCCGGGTAATCTCCATCTCCCAATATCTCGCCGGAGGCCCCAAGGGTGTCACCTTCAGGGCGCCGATGGAGTCAGGCAGCCGCCGCCGACGACGCCGACGGATGCACTTGAGAGATTTTCCTTTCGGTCGGTACCTCTGCCGGTGGCTGGGGCGGTGACCTTAGGGGTCGTCGCGCTCTGCATGGAGGTTCGTCGTCTCATAAAGAGAGGGCGAGAGAAAAAGTCGGCGGAATTTGGGTCGGAGAGGGAACGCCACGGCTTCAACCGAAGAAGACCCCACCCCCGGTATGGCCGCCGGAAGGCGGCGAGAGCGATTACATTACATTGAAACATTTTGTCAGGTTCTGCAGCCGGAATCTGGGACAAACCGGTAGCGAACAGGCAAAAAACGGGCCTCTTAAGGATGACAAGAGGATCGTGGTAAGCGCATATGAGGACCGTTTGACGCCCCGGTAATTGCCCGTTCCGAGATGGGTAATTGTTGCGTCCTGAAAGGAATTCTGGAGATTTTGAAAATGCACTTAAGGGGTTGAGTTTCTGGAGACACGCAAATGTAATAATTACAATTGTCGCCAATTTTCGCCCTTTAAAAACTTTCAAAACTCAACAAAAAGCTTCTGAATTTCGCAACGCTTACCAACTCCTAAGGAACACACAACGCCGAAATATCGAAACATGGAATCAAGTTTCATTTCAACAACTAATCCCAAACCCTCCGATCTTCCTTTGAATCGCGCAATATCTCCTCCAAAAATCAAAAACAACGACGCGCTATCATCACGTAACCCGGAAATGGATCTCTTCAACGAAATCATTTTTGATCTTCTCCGCCGCTGGTTTCAACGCAATTTCCAAAAAGTCGCCTCTTTCCGAAGTGCGAAATTGCGAATTTTCAAAGCTCTCGGAGTTGCAAAAACCCTTTTGCAAAATTCAAGTGCAAACTTACAACTTTTATAAAGTTCGTGGCGGGACCCCATTGCAAACTAACGGCGGCGATTTCGAAATCCGGTCAATTTTCCGAATCCTTTGTTTCAAATTTCGCAACAACATCCTCCTGACTCATCGAAGTAGCCCACTTTCGGTCGTCAAACCCAGGTTGCGTCTTCTCGCTTCTTAACCCCATTCTCGGCGCGGATTTTGGCACATTCGAGTAGAGCTGATCAGGAAATGCTCGGATTATTCATAACTAATGCAGCGACGGCGGGTGACCGGTTCGCCTCCTAATTTTCGTGCAAGACGTCATTAATTGTATTCAAAGAACCGAGAACGGAAAAACACATTACCAATCAAGGTGCCCTCGCTGCGATGACACAGATGACCACTAATTCATTTATTCATCCCTGGCCTACCGCCTTCCGTTCTTGGCGGATCACATAAATCTCCGCATGATAAATCTGCGCGTGCTCTACGAAGTCCGAGACGCGCAGAAGACGTGCCCCGGTGGATAAACAAACATTTGTTCAACTGCAGGTCTTCGGTATTTACAGCCTAGGAAGAAGAGATCGCACTTCGATCTGTGTCAAGAGGAGAAGACGGCTACTTTCCGGATACGGGAAAGAGCACGTTTGAAACTTAGGCAAGTTAAGAGTGCACCTGTGTCAATTTGAAACTAGGATAAGCCGAAGAAAATCGCTCTTTTGCATTCGAATCTGAAGGCCGTAACTCCCCTTTGAAACCCTCGATGTCTTCAAACCATGTGTCATATCTACTCCAGTCACAGATATAATTGCCCTCTATCTTTGTGAATTCTCACAAATCAGTTTAAGAGAAAATGTGATTGAAGAGTCTTGCAAAAGTCCTCCTTTGCCTTCCCTCCAAACCCAAAATAAGAACTGTATTTTGTGTTTCATCTTTTCAAGCAATTCGAATCCGTTAACCTTCAAATTTTAAGGTCACTCGGAGTCTCATAACCGTCAAGTATAAGACCCGATTCGCCAGCGCGTCCTAGTGACCAGAATCTGAATCGATTTCCCGCTTAATCGACTTCGAATACTCATTGCGCATCTTCGACTCGCAAAAATTTGTTCATTTTTTCGTGCAAATTAGGGAGCGAGCGCGGGAGTAGAGAAGACACCGATTCGGGGGGTAGTAGGTCAAGGGTATGCGCTGCTTTCCTAACGGACCCACCGACCGCTGATGCCAGGTGAGGCGACAATTGAATTTGGGAAGAGTTGTAAAAGATCGTTTTCCGAGAGATACATTAAACCGGGTTCAAGGTGTCAAAAGAGCGGAGGTGCCAAAAGTCCGAAGGAATGTCGTTTAAAGGCTCAGATGAGAGAAGACTGCAAGAGCGACCTTGTAAGGCCGGGAACTGGACTGCAGCGGATTTTCCGCGTGTGCTGAAACGTGTAATCCGCCGAACGAAATCCGATTTTGCAAATTTCGTGCTGACAGAGAATAAAAGAAGCGTGTTCACGCATGGGGATTAAGAAGAATGAGTGGGAGGGATTGTTTCTGTTGTGCAATCTTCAAAAGCTCTTTGGTGATCTCGCGACCGAGAACAAGCCGGGACGAAATCCGCAAGCGAAAATTTCGTGCTGACAGAGGCATAAAAGAAGCGTGTTACGCATGGGGATTACGGTAGAATGATTGTGGGAGAGGATTGTTTGAGTTGTTGTATTTGTGTTCTTCAAAAGCTCTTTGGAGATCGAGAGATCGCGACCGAGAACAAGTGGGCGAAGATGCAAGCGAAGATGGCATCTGGAGATAGCGATCTTTGAGGTCTTCGCGCGAGGTGACACTGAAAGTTGCTGGGGCGAATCATCCGAATCGGCACGCGTGGACTGTTACAAACGCTCGTTTTCCACTCAAGACAGCCCGATTAGGAAAGACATCCATAAAAGGGATTTCCAGGACTCAAAACGAAAAATAGGACCGACGAACCCAATCGCTAACCACCTTTTCTCCAAAATAAACGTCAACACCCGGCCTTCTCCACGAGAATCATTTCGACGACCCAAATCGTCCTACTTTTGCCGGTTTATGGTTTAAAAACAGGACCACAACAAACACAGGTGAACCAGCTGGGTTTCTTCCGGCACCGGGCGGATCCAATTACAGGTTGAAAACACGCCCGATCGGATTTCTACGGGTTTCAGCGATTGTAAAACGCAAGTCTGACAACAGATACAGCACGAATATAGCAGTTTATCGGATTTTTCAGATCAAGATTTTCGCCTTCAGTTCATTCAACTGATCCAACTGAAACTGAAGAATTTTTATCAAGTGCTCATTGTAAGCATTTTTCTTGCTCAGTTCCAATATTTCCACTTCTCTTTGGCTCAAAACGACGGTCAGGTTCTCTGTGTGCCTTTGATAAGCAACCACGGTCTTTTCCGTTTCCAGAATTCTTGTGTCCTGCAAACTAATAATGTGATTCAGGCGTCCTACTTCGTTTTGAAGGCTTTCCACTCGTCGAAACAACTCTTCTTCCTTCTGATTCTCCGTGGAAGGTGTTCTCACGCTTTCACATACTCTAGAATACTTCTTCCACCACCGCCTTTATCATTATTGCTCCCAGAGGTTCCAGTTTCCTTCGCCAATTTTATGTTTTTTGGAGATTTCTCTTTCGTTGCTGCAACAACCTTGTTCGAACGCTTGACGGTCGAGTCCTCGATTTCCTTAATCGTTTTCGAATTGGCTTCATTCAAATTCAAGCGTTCCTTTTTGGGGGTTCTTTGTTTACTTTCGCTTTGCGTCCTCTTTCTCCCAGTTTTCCGTTCCTTAACTTCCAGCTTTCCTTGAGTACGTGGCTGTGATGCGCTCAGACAAGCCTCCTTCAGTTTCACCATCGGTTTAAAGGTGTTTTCGCCTTCTTGATTCACTCGATCCTTCAGAAGTTTGCTCATAACCGAACTCTTCTTAAAGTCGCTTTTTCCTGAAAAGCTCAGCGACTGAATCGTCTTTCCCAGCTTCGAATCCTTCTGTTCCGCTCCTTGTTGAGTTAAACTCGGCGGCCGACAATGTCCTCCTTCCTTGAGAATTTGGGTCCAATGCTTCGAATCACTTTTCCTCATTCCGGTGACCTGAACAGCGTTATACAAAATTCGAAAACTCCAAAATCACCTTACAATCTGCCGCACGTGCTTCAGCTGATCATCCTTCAACTGCTTCAACACCATATCGTTCACCTTGTCCGCTAATTCTTGCCGTTGGTAGATCGCGTGGACGCAGAGTGCCATCAGCTGCGAAAGAAAAGTTTAATTACTTATAAGGGCTTTTCAAACCTTCGATATCTCCCACAAATTTCCTTTGTTTAGCTTCTGCAAAGAACAAAGTGAAACGTACTCTTCCCCGAAAGTTTCTTGCAAATGATCCAAAAGCAGCGCTTTCACATTCCCTGTTGAGGTCTTCTTCTGATACATTCCTGTTCTCCTAAAATCAAAGCAGTTAGAAATATTGGAAATAATCAGTCCTTACAAAAACTGCAACATCACCGAAAAGTGTTCTGACTGCTGGAATTGTTCCAGCGTCTTCACTGGCACAAGGGAAACCGTTTTCCCCATCGCGTTGAAGAATTTGAGCAGCGCGTAAATTTTCGCGGTGTCCATGGTCCAGGTTTTCCGTGAAAACGAGTTCGAGCTGGAACTGGAGGTTCGAGAGTCAGATCCAGCGTCACTGTAATTACGCGGCAAGATTTGAAAGCAATGCGAGCTGCATAATAAAGGCGAAAATGTGCGAATAGGCGCTGTTTTTGGCCAACATGACTTGAATATTCCATGAACGAGATACATGCAAAGAGCACAAAAACAAAAGCAAAAAACACTTAATTAGGCGACATATAAATAAATATAAATCTCTGAGATTTAACAAAATTTTATGTTTTTGGTATAGGTCGAAAAAAAGAAACGCGTTTACACATCTAAAAGACACAAAAAGAAACACACTCGTCGCAGATCTCATTTAGAATGAGTTATTCCAATAAACCGCTAGAAATGCAGGTCACCCGCATTATCTTACGCACTCACACGTTCATTCAAGGTGATTATACCAAAAAGCGTTTCTTATCTTCGAAAAAGTCAAAATGTTCGAAATATGTGTTGAAGGCTACGACCTTTGGAACAATCGGAGCCAGGGTTAAACATCGCTTCTTTTCGAGAACTAAAGCACTCCACGAATTTAAGCCATCATGAAGCAACTCTGTCTCGCACTGGCGGATTCGAACTCGCGCCGAGCCGTGTGGCGACTTAGCAAGTTTGCAATCAGCCACACACGCAACCCTCCTCTTTTGCCGTAAAACGATATATGAAGTGGCGGTCCCTCAAACAACAATTTTTATGTCATTTCGCTCAAAGTGTACAAAACAATAAAATTCGCGTCGTTTCCGACCGAATTTCGAATGACCAAAAATCACTCGACGTATCCCAACAGGCGCTCGGACTCGGTCTGGGCGCATCGAATGGAGGAGGCGCGCGCCCGCGGATTGCTCAAACTCCCGTTCCGCCGTGTCGAAGAACGCCCGAATTCCGAAGATCTCCGCGGCCTGGCGACCTCCTCGTGGTTGTAGCACTCGAGGTGAGGCTCGATCCGTAACTGATTCCCTTCGAGGGCGTCAAAGGCGAACGATAGGCTTTCGCGGATCTTCTGGCAATTCGGCCGTTCCGAAGGCTCCGTTTTCCAGCAGTCCCACATTATCGAGTAGCTAAAAAGAAAATTCATAAGTCGAAGCAAACAAAAGCATGAGTTTACATCTCGTGAGGAGCATTTCGAGGATTCTCTAGGCGGTGACCTTGATCCAGTCGATCCAAGAGGTCGCAGTTTGTGATATTCGTATACGGGAATCCACCTATCGTGAAGATTTCGTAGAAAACGATCCCCATCGACCACCTGAAAAATATAATTTAATCAAGTGCTTGAAAGTGCATTGTTTGCTTGCACTTTGCGGCTGAACCCTGACCCTGATCCCCAAACTCACACGTCGGAGGCCGGGGAGAAGTGTTGCGCGCGGAGGACTTCGGGCGACATCCACCTCAGCGCGTTCACGTCGGTTCTCTCAAGGCTCTTCGAGTAGTTTGCGGCGGAAGTCGCGTGCCTAAATTGCCCGATCTTCACGGAATCATCCGCAGTGACCAGAATGTGTTTGGCCATAAGATCCCTGTGGAGCAGCTTCTGATTTGCGAGGTATTCCTGGAAAATGAACTGGAATAATGTATACGTTAAGTGGAACTGACTAATCCAACGCTGATTTGGAAGGCGAGGCGGATTAGTTTCCGCACGGTGAGGATGTATTCCCTGCGGACATTCGGAATCTCATCCAAATCCACGTTCATCGGGTCGACACCTTCTTTGGAGAGCTGCAAGAGAAATACGTAACACAGGAAAAGGGCGGCTGTACGAACCGCAGAGGGCCAGCAAGGGTCGAACAAGAGGAGTTGCAGCAAGGGAATGCAAACACGCGAGGACAAACAATCGAAGGACCAAGGAAGCTGCTAGGTGATGCGCCTCAGAAGGTGCGAAACCCTCTGAGGGAGGGTCTCCCGTCCTGTTTATGGTGTGATAAGAAGCCCTAAAGTCGCTCGCGCCGCTTCTTTATCTTCGCTCGTGTTTTGAATGCGACTGTTCTAAAGAAAACCTGCCGAAGACACCTGATAACTCGGGTGAAATCACTTCGAATTCCTTTGTGTGCTTAGCCGCGTCATTCGCAATCGTTACTCACCCATTAATGGCATCACTTGTTATCTTGGCACAAAACAGAAATCTCAATTTTTCGCAAAATGTTTATATCCTCTTTTGCGTGCGAGTATCACTTATTAATGTTGATCAACGCCATTTCGCTTATTTCTTTGCAGCCGATCACGTCATAAAGTTTCGTTTTATGAATCTTCTTTTCTCTTTTATCAAAGCACGCGTTGGGGCTCTCGTGACCTCAGCTGACCTCGTGCGAACAAAGATTCAACTCACTGCGAGCATGTAGATTCTCCGCTCGATCAGGAAATCCCTCAAGCATCCCTTCGCACAAAACTCCATCACGATCCCGGGCGTATTTCCCATCGCCAAAAGGCCGATGAAGTTGACTATTCTCGCGTTCTTCCCCAGCAGTTTATTTCTTTCGATTTCCGCGTTGAACAATTTTCTTTCGCGTTCTGTGACTCCCTGAAAACTCTTGTGAGCAAACACATAGTTAACACCTTCCTACATTGTGCATGATCTTCACGGCGATCCGGCTTTGTTCGTCAAGGACGACGGGTCCGTCGGCCACTGCGCGCGATTCTTTCGTCGGGACGCCTTTGTAAACTCCTGTGAACGTGCCGCTGCCGATCTCAAAGTTGAAATCGATTTGAATGTCGGATTCGTCCAGTTCCCAGTAGTCCCTAAAGCTTTGAGTTCACGTTTATCGAGAAAAAGTTTGTTACTTACTTTCCTTTGCCACTAGGAGCGAGGAGTTTCTTCTGACGATGCTTCTGAGCGAGAGTATAACCAAGGAGGATGAAAAGAACGGTGAGCAGAATGCCGTATCCCACGAAAGATTTCCAGCCGGGGAAAGTATCTTGATCTGGGTCCTGACTTATAGGCACTAAACACATATAAACTGGCGTAGATGCAACTAAACCTACACTTCAATCTTCGTCCCAACAGTCGATGTCGCTCAAGATTGAGGATGTCACCTCCAACGCACACCTGTAACGCGTAGGGGATGAATCCGACGTTGTTTAGGCGGAAGAGAAACTAGAACTAATTGTTAAAATGAACCATTTCAAGAATACTGTATTTACCGTACTCCCACATTCTTGAGAGATGTTCTGGCAAAACCTAAGAACTCCCAGCGTCTTCATGTTCATTGCACACATTTTTTTCGAGTTGAAATCCGAAGTACAGCGGCTGTAGTATACGGTAAGAGCCGAGGGATATTTCAAGACGCCCTTTGGAATCGTCAGGTCAACTTCAGCGTCCCAATTCCCGTGCTTCTTCAAAAGTGCAGTGGATACGTTGGCGGGAAAACCGCATTTGGGAACAGAGGCTGAAACGGAGAATGTAAACAGGAAAACAAGGTTTCAATCGACCTCTTCGAAGCGAACGGCGGCAGTTCGAGGATTTGAGCTGGCCACAATCGATGACCACGTCGATCATCGGCGCAGGTTTGAAGGTCGCCGTTTGGCGGCAGTCGGCGTTGAACGCGTTGAAGATCTGCAGGGAATCGAGGAATTCGAGGCTTCGAAAGCGCACTTACGGTCAGTCGGTATCGCGTCTTTTGGGCGAGAAGCAAATCCGGGAATTTGAGCGTGAGGATGACAACGTCGCTTTTGTTTGGCTTCTAAACAACTGAAGTGAGACTAAGAAATTTCGATAAAGTGCAAATACCGAGGCATACAGCTTGGGTCTCAGAACCGCCGGAAGCAACACCTCGCCAGGATGCGGAACCCATTCGATTTTCAGCGAAGTGTCGTTGTAAACAAATCCATATTCCGTCGCGTTATATCCTGAAATCAGCACATTAAGCATAAGAGCAGCCATGAAAGCAGTCTTACCCAAGATCCTGAGTCTCACGTTGACAGCGATCGTTTGATTCGTCAACTCTTTACCCTCATGAGTATAAGGCTCATTCAAGATCCGGAGACTCTTGGGGATCGCGTCCAAGTTTCCGACGACCTTACAGGAGTGCGCATTGTTGCAGGGACAATTGAGGGTCAAAACCAGTGGAAGGAGGAGCGGAAGAAGGCAGAGAAGACGAATTCGTGCGGAGGACATGGCGGCTGAAACACAAAAACCGTAAAATGGAGAACAAACAAGAAGATAAATGGAAGTGGAACTAATCCCGAAAAGTCCGCCGGAGCGGCCAGAGAAGGAAAATGTCGTTTCATTGGACCGCACGGGTGTTAAACGAATTATTTGAATCTTGGATACGAAAAACTCAAAGCTGGAAGAACTTCGAGCGTGCGTTTGGAGAAGAAATTAGGGTAGGAAGTGCGAAGGTGGACTCTTTGGGGCAGAGATAAGGAAGATTGCGCGTCGGGGAGCATTTAGGAACATGTTACGAAGCTCATAAATGGACAAAAAACGTAATCGACGAAAAAAGCCGGAGAGTGACGGTCATTAGAGTTTCGATTAGCTTTGAATCGAACAAACCTAAAACCCTTAAAAACCAATTTACCCACATTCATCGATGTAATGACAAAACTAGGCTAAACAGTCATCAAAGGCTTCTAACTTTACTGTTTTGAGGAAGAAAAAGCAAAATTGGTGTCCGCAAACGGGCTGTTTTTCTGCGCTTCGTCGGCACATTAGGGAGAACAGAAACCGCGTGGCGCTCGGAGTCATCTCGCTATTAAGGGCTGCGACACCTACTCCGAGATGCAAATTGCGCGGACAAGCGGAACGGAAAAAAGAAATTTAAATATAGTTTACAAACGAGACCGAGTCATAAACTCGGGTGAACGTAGCCTACCATCTGGGGAACGCAGCACTCCAGAGTACGCAGGTGGAACGGGGAGTCGGTCAATTAGCTAGAGATTTAACATGGGCCTGGAAATGGATTCCTGCGGTCGCTCTTAGTGCCATTAATGTCCTTTTTGGAACCCAGAGAAGAAGAAGCACGAAGGGGAGAAGTTGGAAGAAAATTGACACTCATGCGCCCAGCGAGGGAAGAATTCATGCGAGAACGGCGGATGGTCGAGAAGCGGAGGAGAGCTGATTAAACAAGTAAAGTAACTCCGAAAAGAAGAGAACGCAAACAAACAGCCCCGTCAACGACCCAAAGTTGCGCTGAGTTGAAAGAAAACGAGTCCAATTATTTCTTTTGAGGAGGGCTTGGGGAAGCCGCTCGGGAACCCGGCATCACCGAATTCAGCCCATTTTGCGAGGATCAAAACTAAAGGAAGCTGCAGGCCCGGACCGCTTCCACGAACAGAACCGCAATAATCCCAAGTCGAACTGCTCTGTTTGCACTTGAAATGAGGCACTCGTTATTAAAAGGAAAACAAATGACCGCAGGCGAAAGCGGACGGGATACGCAGAAATGGGTCCAGAAAGAGAAATCCGATGCGTGAGAAAGATCTGAAGATTTGGGAAGAGGAAAAGAGCGAGGATTGAAAAATGGGCTACCAGGACTATTTGTGAGACGCCAATTAAGAGGTGGAAAAACAGAAACAGGTGCAAACGAGAAAGCAACAAAGAGAATGGCGGAAATTGTATCACCCGGTGGCTTTAACGAGTTTGTGGTTCACGGTTTGTGACCTCAAGAGTTTGATTAAAACGGAGAGGGAAGCGAGAAGGCGACCAAAGAACTTGTTATGAAAGACCAAAAAATAGAAACTTCCAGGGAATATTTATTTCATTTTTTGGCAAAAAGTGAAGAGGAATGGCTTGGGCTCGCAGTTTCTTGACGCTGTTCTGTAGAGGCTCCACCCAAAAAACGCAGATTTCACTTCCCGCAGCATTATGGAACAAACCGATCTGTATGGAAATGTGGGACGGCTGGTAAGAATGCAGTTATGCGATTCGAGATATTCGCCGGTTGAAGCATGTTGTTGGAGAAAAGATCCCGCGAGAAAAGATCCCAGGATAAAAGCTTACAAGACTTTTGTTGCGATGTTTTATTGAAAGGTAACGTTCGCTTCCATTAAGCCTACGTGTGTGTTTGGCTGTTTTGCTAAGAAAGTGGTCGGCCGCTTTAACAATTCTGTTTATACCCAAATACCCAAATAGATCTTACCTCGACAGAGTCGCCACCCCTTTTTAAGTGTGACCTGGGTCCTGTCCCGGCTGGCCTGATGCCGTCGTCGCGGCGATAGCCTAAGAACGTCGCGTGTGTACGCGAGTTGTCGAGCGAGATTTGGTGGTTGCCAATACGTTAGGGTAAACTCTCCACAGAAAGGATCTTACAAGCGAATTCCGCTCATTTTTAACATTCAGTTATTTTGCGTTGTCGACTTTTGTCGTTTGCGGTTTTCATGGTTTTGACTGTGATTGAGCGCTTAGTGTATCTGTTACTACTAGTCTCAGCCTGTGTGGCAAGATCCTTGGATTTTTCTTCTAAAGCTCCTTGTTCCTTAATAAATTCTTACTCTACTTGCTCATTTTATTTAGACAGTAATTGCTGATTTTGGTTATCTTGCGCTTTGGTTATCTACTCCTGAATCACCTCTCCGACCAGTTGTACGTATGCATATGACTCAAAACAACTGCCCGCAGTCTTGTCCGCACTTCAGACAGCCCACTCAGACGGTTAGAGTCAGTTCTCTATTCGAAAACATGATAAAGAGCTACCTAGCCAGATTCCTGGGATCTTTTCTCCTGGGATCTTTTCTCTCGGGATCTTTCTCCCGGGACCTATTGTCCCGGGATCTATTCTCCCGGGATCTATTCTCACATAATCCTGCAGATCGATTCATGTCAATTTCGATTCATCCTTTATGAAATAAAGGAGAACAATCCAGACGTGTCCGTTGTTGTATCTCACAATGGAATGACTCCATGTGTCCGCCTCCGATCAGGCTGAAATTTGGCACAAATGTAGATCTATATAAGACTAGAAAAACCCCGAAATATTAGTTGCCCTAACGCGAACAGTGCAAAGTTATGGCCATTTAAAGGTGCACATTTCGGGACAATCAGGGTTTAGCCAGGATTGAACCTTATACAGGCAAGTTTGTCTGGCGCAGTCGGTAGTGGGCTCTCTGGAGGTCGGAGGTTCGATGCCAGAAGAACGAAAGAAAAGTTTTTGTTTTTACGCGCGTTTTTTTAAACACGAGGCGAGGGTCCAAAAGGTCCAAAAGTTTTAAAACAATGCACAAAAAGTGCGCCTAACAAAAATTAGCCTCAATAACGAAATGTTCTAGACAGAAAAATGCAGCAATCCCCAAAAAGAGGCGCTGACAAAGCGTCAACAACGGTCACGAAAGCGCACGCAAAAAACGTGTCCTGGAGATCCGAGCACGCCCCAAAAAAAGCGAAATTCGCGGACGACTTTTACTACCAAAAATAGAAACCACGAAAAAACCAAAAACATCCCATGGCATGGAACACCCTACCGACTTCAGATTGACATCCCAGCCCACTACCGACGTCAGACAGGCACGTCTGAACAAGGTTCAATCCTGATTGTCCCGAAATGCTCAACTTCAAACGACCATAACTTTGCACTTTTCGCGTTAGGGCAGCTAACATTTTGGGGTTTTTCTAGTCTCATACAGGTCTACATTTGTGCCAAATTTCAACCCCATCGGAGGCTCTCACTTGGAGTCATTCCCTTGTCAGTTTGCAGCCCATCTCATTTTGTAGCTGTACGGTAGATTCCTTCAAAATCAGGGTGATCGCGGTGGGAGTGCCGGTCCGAGCATCTCAGTTTGCCGCTCCGAGCACACAATCACATTAATGTCGACATATTGGTTAGCATAATAAGATAGACAAAATTGACTAAAATAATCTTCAAGACCAAATAAGAAGAGGGACAAAACGCGGAAGCCACAGTTACCGTCCCCTTAGACATTCAGGGTATCTTCAATTTGGGATACGGATTCGCCGCAAAATGAACGAATCGAGTCGTCAGTAGCGATTTTTCTGGTAGGCCCGCTGATACTGCACTCATCCGCAACGTTTCTTTGCCATTCTTTCATGAGAAAATCGGCGACCGTTTTAGCGCGCAAAGCTCTTGCAAACGGAAACTTCGTAAGGTAGTCAGCGGCTTCTACTGCATAACGATTCCCTGCAGTGCTCACTGGCAATGTTATCAAATCGATACCGTACTAAAAATAAAGAACGATTTACACTACGTTTACATTACCTTTACAATTGAACAGGCTGTGTGAGGCGGACGAATGGGCTTTAACTGACAACTGTGAGTCGACACGCCTAAAGAAATCGATTTAGCTGACACTGATGACATGATTTCACAAAACGTTCAACATCGTCTTGCATCCAAAAATATCTGCAACGCTTAATTATACGCATTGCCTTGTGGGCTTTATGTATTACCTAGCACTCACATCGCTATACAACGCATTCATACCCAAATGTTTTCTTCCAACATGGATTTTTTCCAGCACGCCGACTACGTCACCTTCCTTCACAAACTCACAACGTTTCGTAGATCCCTTCTTTGAGTAAAAAAGAACGCAGTAGAGAACAACAAAATTTGTAGCTTTCCGACGAATAGAATCACGGAAAGATTTTGTCGAACCTTCCAAGACGCGAGTTGCCTCATTGAGCGGATGTCGCATAAGGCACGTTCGGCGATCGGGATATTGTGGAGGCTGTCGGAGACGAATTGGTTGGGCCGTTTTAGAAGAGTACGGCAACCACTAGGTCGTGTCGTTTGGACTGTAGACATAAATGGTTATGTTTAGCTTTTTTGTCTTTTTTAGTTAGTAAAAGTCGTTCTCACTGTTTGGCATTAATGTCGATCTGTCGGTCGTGTTTTCCGTGTTCTCCAGCGCCTTTTTGGGGTTTTCCGCTGTGATTTGACGTGTGCTTAAGGATTTTGGGTTTTTGCGATCTAAATCGCTTGGACACGTGGGTTTTCTGGACAATTTGTTTGCCTACATTTTGACGTTTTGCGACGATAAACTCCGGTTTTAGTCTTAACAGAAGTTAATTTAATTGACGGAAGAATGCTTTAAATTGGCGATTGAAAATGAGTCGTTTGACGCATTCAAAAAGTCGGATTTCCTCGGCAGACACACTCGGACTCGTCCGAAAGTGGGAAAACCAGGGATAGCATGCGCACAACATGGCTGCCCTTTACAAAAGCCATTTTAGTCCAAAAACCCCTCGAAAATCCGAAAAACAGTCCGAAACATAAAAACCCACGTGTCCAAGCGATTTGGATCGCAAAACCCCAAAAATCCTAAAGCACTTGTCAAATCACAGCGGAAAATTCCAAAAAGATTCACGATTTACGGCCATAACTTTGCACTGTTCGCGTTAGGGCAGCTAATATTTTGAAGTGGAGTTTTTCTAGTGTCATATAGGCACACGTGAACCAAATTTGGTTATAGGACATTACGGTACCGGACAATATGGTACCGGACAATATGGTACCGGACATTGGTACCGGACAATATGGTACCTATGGTACAATATGGTACCTATGGTACCGGACATTATGGTACCTGGACATTATGGTACCTGGACATTATGGTACCTGACACATTTGAAATTGGATGAACGTGCGAAAATTCCAAAGATTCCCCATTACAGTAGTTCTATCGAAAGCATCGGTATGCCACGAAGCTTTTGCTCGATTGCTTTCGATTTTGCGTTTATCGTACTCTCTTCTCGCTGCTTAACAGCTTTTGTGCGTTTTCTGCTGCTGCTATGATCTTGTTACGAAGCAAAATAATTCGCTCGCCGTTCTCGATGGTTTTGCTTATCGGAAGCACAAGTTGAACAACGCTAAGACTACGCAATACTGGCGTTGCGTGAACGTGCAAAAGGGATGCCGTGGATGCGCCGTGGAGGAGGCTGGATCGCGAGAGGTTCGGATGACTCAGGATCACTCCGATGGATGCGGCGCTTTCGAAAATGGTGTTTCTCTGGAACTGCGCAAGCTCCGAACGTCCGTAAAGCGTCGTGTGGCAAACACTGGAACTCGAGGATCGCCTGTGCGGGAAGTGGTTTCTCAGGAGGTTGCGGCGGCGAGTCTTTCCGAGGAGGCGTCGATGAAGTTAGGGGACGGGATGAATCTCGCGAAATTGGCTCGTCGTCAGCGGCAGATTCCGGGTCGCGCGGGGGTCGATGAAGGGGAATTGGCGAAGATCGTGGCGAAGATCCGAGAGGATCGATGCTCTCGGAACCACTACTTGGCGCCTCACCTGGCGCGGATTTAATCCTGCCAACCCCAACGCTCGCAACGAGTCGTGGCGCTAATTTGAGCCTAACGCGAACGCGCAAGATTAATATGGTACCATAATATCCAGGTACCATATTGTCCGGTACCAATATTGTCCGATCACCCCAAATTTCAGCCCGATCGATGGGGGGAGGGGGGGCACATCGTGTCATTGTCATCTTCGCAGTATCTCGGTCTCATTGTTCGGCGGGGGGAATGCAGTATGGGCCTAGGTGTGTTTTGCGAGTGTTCGGCACCGTGAAATTTGCTCATTTTCACCATTTGTGACCATGTTTTCACCGTGTTTGTTCGAGTGTTGGTCTCGCGCAAACGAACTCGCACTTTTCGGGCATCGGTCATTGCCCGGCGTCTGAGGTGATTAGTATGGGAATCGGGCGATTTGGCCGCGACGCGTTTGTGTTTTGGGAAATCTCCCGTGTTTCAGCGAATGTATGCACGTCGGGACACAGGTAGAACGAATCTAGAGAATCTTGCGAGCATTTTGAGCCTGAATTCGCTCAAATTGGTGCTGTATGGATCACCATACGTAAATCGTCCACATTTTCAGGTTTTTTATCGTGAATGTTTGTTCAAAAGGTGTCATGATTCGCAAGTCAAAAATAAGCATTGCGGCGAAGAAATCCTACGAAACGCGTCATAAGGAAGCGCTGAAGGAGAACGTGGAGCTTCGAGCGGAGGTGGATCGTGTCAAGGGCCGCGTCAACGACATGACGTCTCTCGTAGTTGTTATTTAGCAGCAAATTACGGACTCAGAAGCGCGTTGCGCAGTAGCGCATAACAGTTTACGCATAGTGATCCATACAGCACCAATTTGAGCGAATTTGTGCTCAAAATGCCCGGAAGATTCACTAGATTCGTTCTATATGTTTCCCGACGTGCACACATTCGCTTAAACACGGGATATTTCCCAAAACACGAACGCATCGCGCCAAACCGCCCGATTCCCATCATAATCGCCTCAGACGCCGGGCGACGACCGATACCCGAAAAGTGCGAGTTCGTTCGCGCGAGACCAATACTCGCACAAGCGCGGTGAAAACACGGTCACGAATGGTGAAAATGAGCGGATTGCACGGTGCCGAACACTCGCAAAACACACCTACCGAAGCTGCTGCAACGGCTGAGACAGCTCACAATTGGCCTTTTATACAATGTGCGTAGTATATAACCGCACAATAGCGCGCGCAGCCACGTTAATTCAAGTTTTTTATGTCTCCGGCCTTTTCGAAAACGATTCTCTTCTCCCACACCTCAAAGTGGCCCTGGCGAAATCAGCAAAACGGTCTCGACGCGAAGAGCCTTCGGTGTGACGGGGCGGCTACATTCGATTTCGCTTGCCGATTTGTTTGCAACATCTGCAGGCTTCTCGCAACTCGACTTCGTTCACACGATTCCGTGATTTTCCCAATCTCCATTTTTCGCGTTTCAGAATGTCTGCGAAAGCAATCCGCTTCATCGGAAATTTCGATGTGGCCGCCGAAGGCAAATTCCTCTGGGAAATCCTGGCGCAGATGCGCGGACTCGGCGTCGGAAGACTCGTGACGAAGTCCGAATGGAACCAGAAGTGGCCCGACCAGCCTTCGTACTTGAAGATTGTGAGGGTAAGATTCAGAGGTGCTTTACTGGAGTTATATAAATATGAATTTCAGGCACGCCCCGAGATGGATCGCTGGTTGCACCGCGGAAAAATCTTCGCGGAATTCACCTTCCGCGGCAGGAATCTCGGCCTTTTCGAATTCGACAAAGAATTGAATCGGGCCGACTGGAAGCTGATCAACAAACACGAAGAAATACAGTTCACAGAAGCCACAAACAAGATGGAGGAGATCACGTGCCGAGCAGTTTCCCCGTTCCGCCCCTCCAGGTCAGTTTTGTCACGTCCGAAATCGTCGTTTCTTGTTTGAGGTTGTAATTCTCACAATTTTACAATTATCGCATCATTAGGAATGTTTCAAAGTAGATTTGCAGGTCCTCTTGGCGAAGAAATACGCTCAGAAATCCGGAGAAATGTGGAACAAGGCAGACGAGCGTGCGCCGCTAAAGCTTTCCGTGGACCCCGAACATGAACTCCTGGCCCCATTTATCAAAAAAGGCGAACCGCTGAAGAAGGGAAACTCCATCTACGAAGAAGTCGACCCTCAAACATATTTGAGCCTGTATGGCGCCAAGCTCCCCACGAAGATCGAAGCCTGGAATGTCGGACCCGCCGAGTTCAAGCCCAGGTTCACTCCAGAGACGTTACAACAGCCCAAATCAGCCTAGTTTTCCTTATGTCGTTGTTAAGATTGTTATTAGGAGTGCCTTTAAATTCTTTTCGATGGCTTTGTTGTTGTGTGGGCTGACTGGTAGCTATCTCGACCACCTGTTTGCTGTTTAGATTCACTAATCGCTGTAAGGAGGTTCGGGGTCATTCCGATGGTCAGTCCCACTATCGTAAGTGCAACTGGCATGTTTCCCGAGGCAATCAGCAGATGTCGGCAGCGATATCATATCACTCCCAGTATCGATCAGTAACCCTGTTTTGATCTCCCACGGTGCGCAGAACTAAGAACTCTCCCTAGTTTTCGGCGTTTTCCCGCCGATAATGCTAATGTGCGATGTCTGATTGGTTAATGGTCTAATGGCCTCGCGCAGCTTTTTACGGCCATTCGCGAGCCGTTTTCTCCACTCGGCAGCAACCTTCGAACTTTCCAGGAACCCTGAGCCTGTACGTTTGCCGGGAGCTGAGCAGCTCTGGATGCACTTTTAGGAGTGCACGTTCCTTTTCGTTTGTCGGCGAAAAACGACGTCGCGTCCGTGTCGGCTGCCTCCTCCGATCGCATCCGCCGCCGACTTTAGGCCTTATCGCGCGCTGAAATCGCTTCTGCAGACGGTTTTTTGGATTGTTTGAATGGTTCTGCGCCGCGCGGAGGAATGTTTCCTATTGTTGCTTTTCTTTGAGTCGACCGCGTTTGCCCCGCAGGATCTGCAGCGTGCTCGGATCGGAAATCGGGCTTATTGAACGTGCTCGCCGGCCCGTGGAGAGTCGATTCGCACTTTGTCGAGCGATTGTGATCGTTTTTTGGACGCCGATGATAAAAGGAAGCAGAGGGCGAGGAGGGAGGTGTGAAACCCCGCCTTTGTGGCGATCGGCCTCCGATCGGTCATCTTTTGCTCCTTATTTTCGATTGTGCGTGTTTCTTTGATGGGGTGAATGGGGCTCGTCATTGCGCGTTGTCGGGAGTTACGATTATTCGTCGATTTCAGCGTCACAAGCTCTTTCTTCGGCGACGACGATGGTTTCCTCGAAGGTCCAGAACGGTTGGGTGGCTGGCGGAGATGCCGAAGACGAACAGCCCGTGAAGCTTATCCTGGTCACCGGAGGCGTTATCAGCGGAGTCGGCAAGGGAATCATCTCGTCCAGTCTTGGAGTGCTGCTCAAGGCTAACGGGTACCGCGTTTCGGCCATCAAAATCGATCCGTACCTTAACATCGATGCTGGAACGTTCTCGCCATTTGAACACGGTAGGCTGAGTGAATAGGAATCTAGCTATATTTTGTTATGACCTATAATCCAAGCACCAAAAAGAGACTGAAAGCAAATGGTCTAAAGAGCAGCTTCTTCAGATGATTATTTGATATCTGTGATAGACATAGAATCAACCGTAAATTAATTACAAGAGACTGGTTTTTTGGATTGGGAGTGATAGATCTAAAAGTCGAATTGATGATCTTTACACCGGTAACCATCTATTGTAGAAGTTTTCCTTTTTAACTTTCGACCAACTTAAGCTTTTGCAGGCGAAGTGTTCGTTTTGGATGACGGTGGCGAAGTCGACTTGGACCTCGGAAACTACGAACGCTTCCTCAAAGTCTCCCTCTCCCGAGATAACAACATCACATCCGGAAAGATCTGGCAGCAGGTGATCCAGAGGGAGCGGAACGGCGACTATGGGGGAAAGACCGTGCAGATGATCCCCCACGTGTCAGGTGCGATAACCGAATGGATCCAGCGTGTGGCCGCGATTCCCGTCGACGGGTCTGGCAAGCGACCCCAAGTGTGCATCGTCGAGGTAGATAGAGAACCACATATAAGGCAGAACTGAACCTTGTTTCAGCTGGGAGGCACCATCGGAGATATAGAAGGAATGGTTTACTACCGCGCTTTCGACATCTTCAAGCGTCCCACGCACCGTGATCAACTAATGTCCGTCCACGTTTCGCTTTTGCTCGACCCCAAGAGCACCGGCGAGGCAAAGACGAAGCCTCTGCAGAACAGTCTCAAGCAGCTACGAGCCGAAGGACTCAACCCCGACCTTCTTGTGTGCCGTAGCGAGAAGCCACTGAACGATCGCCTGAAAGAGAAGATCACCGAGGTCGGACAACTTGATCTAGAACAGGTTTATCCTATATGCAAGCTCTGCGATCTGAAAATATTTTTTAGGTTATTGGGGTCCACGACGTCTCCAACATCTACAAGGTTCCTCTCCTCCTCCAGGAGCAGAACGTCCTCGAGGCTATTGTGGCCAAGCTGAAGCTGCCCCCATGGATCCTTCTGCCGCTCTTCATTCCACTCCCAACATGTTTCAGTGGACCCAGCTTAGCGAACTGTGCGATACGCCCACGGCAGTTTGCAAAATCGCGCTTGTCGGAAAGTACGTCCGCATCGAGGACGCCTACGCTTCGGTGAACAAAGCGCTGAAGCACGCCGCAATCCACGCGAACCGGAAGCTTCGTATCGAATTCGTGAGCTCCGAAGATCTCGAAGACGGTGCTGATCCCAAAGCTCAGGCCAAGGCTTGGGAGACGATCAAGAGCTGCAAGTAAGTCATGACAGATAAGGGGCACTTCCACACGATGATTTCAGTGGAATTCTGGTTCCTGGAGGATTCGGAGACCGCGGAATCGAAGGAATGATCCGCGTATGCCAGTACGCGCGTGAGAACAAGGTTCCTTACCTCGGAATCTGCCTCGGAATGCAGTGCGCTTCCATCGAGTACGCTCGCAACGTGTGCGGAATCGAGGACGCGAACTCGATCGAGTTCGACAAGAATTTGGACCCCGTGAAGCACGTAAGAACATCGGTTTCAGCAATAAAATCACTGGGTTATGGATCTTCAGATCGTCATCGACATGCCTGAGCACAGTGCCGCCACTCACGGACTCGGAGCTTCGATGCGCCTTGGTCGCCGTATGACGGTCTTCCTCACCGATGAATCAAAGCTGCGTGAGGAATTTTGAGTTCGAACTATGCCAAAACCGCAATTCAGGACGTCTTTACGGAAAGGGCGCCGTCGAGGAGCGTCATCGTCATCGGTACGAGGTGAACCCGAAAATCGTTCCGGTGCTCAGCCGCGCCGGACTGCTCTTCATCGGCATGGGAGTCGACGAAACGACGACGATGATCGAAGCCGATCGCCGCACGGAGTCCTCAGCCGCCTTGGTAAAGATGGCCAACTCGGCCGACAACGGATTCGCCGGCGAAGAGGCGCTCCTCGCGAAGATCGACCGCCTGTGCGAGCGCGGAGGCGACGGAGTCACCAAGACCGCCGTCCGCATGGAGATGATCGAGATGAAGGGTTCGGGATCCGGGAAGCCTAATGCATCTTCAAGTACCCCTTTTCAGATCATCCGTATTTTGTGGGTGTCCAGTACCACCCCGAGTACCTCTCGCATCCGCACACCCCGAGTCCCCCCTTTCTGGGACTCTTGTTTGCTGCTTCCGGCCAGCTCGAGGCTCACCTCCACGGAAAGAACCCGACTCCCATGGATCTACTCGCCGAGCACGGTCCCCACCTGGCCTAATTCTTGGGCCGGCGCTCTAAACCGAAATTGGACAAACCTTGGTCCCGTTGTTTGTGCTTAATACGTGTATGTTATCTCCATTTTGGTTTACATTACATCTTTAACCGAAGCGTTCTATCCGAGTAAATTGTTGTTAGATGAGTCGAAATTGCAGACTACGAGGTCGATTCTTGGAGTTCCGCGATGTATGTCTTTCACCTTTGCGTAGTGCACCGGCACGTTGGACCATGAATCGCTCACAAACCAGACTTCTCCTGCACGGAGAAAGCTTGTTCCGGCGCTTCGCTCCCAGTCACTCTGTAAACCAGCGTTTGAGTAAGGATTCAACGTTTAAAATCTTACCACAATGTTCGCGAATTCTTGCCGGTAAACGCCGAGACTCTTCCAGTGGAGACGCCGTGCTTCTCCTCTTTTCAGCTTGCATTCGGCGTATACCTTGGCGATTAAGCTCAAGGCCATTTTTAGGTCGCCGTAGGGCGTCCACATGCGTTTCTTCCAGTCGTCGTCCCAATCCATTATCTTCGGGAGAACCTTGAGGAAATGGTCGTGGGAAGCGAGGTGGTCGCCTTTGTTCTCGTCGAATTGAGTGGTTGGGCGTTCAAAGAGACGTGGCGACTTGGCCAGCTCGCGTGCCAACAGGAACAGGTAGCGATACGGCAAATCGACGAAGCGTTTGTGCGGAGCCTGTGGCTTGAAGGCGGCGTCCAGCCATTTGCAGAGCAGCACGGTCTCTGCGGGATAACCGTGTTCAAGCTGAAATTACAAACGTTCAATTGACAAGTGACGTCAAATTTTGACATACCAGCTTTTGAACATCTGCCATAATAGCTCTTGAGTTTTTTTCCTTCCCCATCAAGCGGAGTCCTAACATTAGATCGCTGCGAGCAATTTCGGCGTCTTCATTCGAAATCAGCGTTGGGATGGGACTATCCAACGCGTTCCAGATCGTGTGGATGTTTCCCAAAATCAACGAAGTTCTCGTGCCGTTAATGGTGAAGGGCTTGTATAGTTGGGCCAGCAGATTTCGCGCGTCTTCCACAGATGACGAGGAGCAAACGTCTACGCGGGTCTTCATCGCTTCTTCTTTGGTGTAGAGGCAGATAGCGATGCCGTCAAACTGCCGACCGACACGTCCGATCCGCTGAAGTCGCTCCGAGTGAGTGCATCGTGGCGGTAAAGCACTTCACCGAATTGTCGTACCATCTGCGAAAGACGAGACCCGTATCGATAACAAACCCGAGTTGTGGGATTGTCAGGGCCGTTTCGGCAACGTTCGTGGCGACGATCATTCTATCTGCCTTTAAATCCTTGTTTCGTGTCGAAAATGAACTTGTTTGTTTGGGTTCATGCCGGAAAAGAACGGGACAGCTATTATGTCAAATGACTTTTGGATGCGGCTGTAGATCGCAATCGCGTTCTCCTGAAAAAAAGACTTTAACTAAAACAAATTCAAAAATATACCATGCTTGGGACGAACACCAATGTACCCATTCCTCTTAGTCTGGATGTTGAATCCATCGACCTTTGGCAGGAGGCCTTCTCGGATCGCTGACAAAGCTGATCGGATCGGTTTGTAGATTTGCTGGATGCTGACTCCTGCGTTGACAAGCGGTATTGACACAGCAATCGGCCTCAATGGGTTCAACGGCGGGCAGTGGAAGGGATCCCTCTGGTCGACGGCAAAGATGATTTTGACCGTGTTGCTTCGTCGAGAGTCGCCGACCTTGATGTGGAATCGGAGAGGCCGGCCCACCCCCGCGTTGAAGAAGTTGACAATCTTCGTGAGGGTGGAAGAATTCGTGAAAGCCACGGTTCCCTGGCGGTGTTGTTGCTCGAACTTCTTCGGCGGGGCTGCGAGGGTTGCGCTAAACCTCAATTGTGCACTCGAAAAATTGAACAGAGTTTACTTACGAAGCTACGATAACGTGCACAGGTCTGTTCGTAAAGTTGACTCTTGCTAGCCGCGTCTGAATTTTGACTTCCGTGTCCTTATCCTTGTTTTGCCAGGACTCGTACCATTGAATGATCTTTCGGATGTAGTCCTTTGCCATGAGTTCCCTGATCTCCTGTCGATCTTGAAGAATCCGACGTCTCACGATCGCCAGTAGATGCTCCTTCTCCTTCGTTGAGTCGTGGGCCTCGTCGACAATTACAACATCAAAGAGGTCAAGGACGTCCGCGTGTGCCACGAGCCACCCGTCTGTAACGTAGAGAATCTTGTTTCTTGAGAAAGCTAGGTTAAGTTTTATTGAGATTTCTGGGAGTGAACGATTTTTTGTTGTCAACGGGACAGTGTCCACCGTTACCCTCTTGTCATGTGTTTTCATATCAACAGACGTCCTCAAACTATTTGAACGGATTGAAATCCTAAAATCTTCCAAAGACGCGTATTCCGGTTTTCCTCCCCTCAATTAATCTCCGTCGACCTTTAAAACCGTCCTCTGTTACTCATCTATTTTTGTCGCCCTCTGTGGAGTTCTCGCCGCAATCCGTTTCCCTACGCGTTGACTCGCGGACTCTCGCTTAATATGGCTGTAGTTGCGGTTGTACCATAGGGCCATGGGGCTAATCTGTTCGGAGTCCTGAACGACGCGTCTTACGATTATCCTTCGGTAAACGATGCGTCCTGTTTTGAAGACAATTAGGAACGAAGTCCGCGAAGACAAAAACACGGCAAATCCACAGAACCTCGTGGAGGTCAAAAAACAAAACTGTTTTGGCTATTTATAGAGGTGAACGTTATTAGCTGACGCATATTTCGGTTTTCTAATGTGATAACAGGCTATATGCCAAGAAGAATCGGCAGCTTTCCATTGAAGAGATTTACATGCAGAAGTGTCAAAATGCTATGGGCTAAATTATGCGAAAGCTGATTAAAAGATTGATTATCTCAGATAACGCAACCAAAATGGGCGAGCACTGTAGTTGCTTCTGGTTCTCATGTTGAAGAATGCCATATCAGATAAGCCCTATCTCAATATGATTCATCTGGCTTTTTATTTTCACTTGCCCGCAATAGTGCTATCCATAATTGGGTCCCCTTACTCTTTTGTCCGTTTACTCACCGACTCTCATCGAAATTCTTCAAACCGTTTTCTGTTTTCCTTTTCGGCCAACTCCAAAAACTCGTTCGCACCAAACATCTGCTGCTTTGTTCTCTCCACCGCTTCAGAATCACACGTTTTCCAGAAAACTCGAAGTTCTCTCGGAATTCTTGTTTTCCCCGCCGTTCCAAGAATAGCCGAATCAACTCGCTTGCGTAACGCAGCCTCTGGAAGATTAGTTTGGATCCGTTGAGCGCCCAAATCGGGGTTTAGAACCCACGCGAGCTCTTGTTTGCCCTAACTTCTTCCGCTTTCGCGAAACGCCGATGCAAACAACGCCGCCGACGTCCTTCCCTATCGCAGACACAAAAATCAGAAATCTCTCACAAAGCATGTTTTGAATGCAAAACCGAAAACAATGAAATTAGGTTTAGAGGCTATTTTTGGATCTGGGTCTGATTTGAGTCTTGGATTCATGACTTTGGCTTTAAGACGAATTCGGGAGTGGATCCAAGATTCGGTTACTCAAGGACTCGTGATTAAACGTCGAAAGAGTGCGCGGGAACGCGATGAGGGCAGGACGAATCACCCATCGTGGGAACTTTTTCGGAATTCTGGGAAACGAGAATTTTGTGCCAGGGAAAGTTTCTAATTCAGGCAAAAGAAAAATGCGGTTCCCAGGAAAACTTCGTTGATAACAATAGGACAAAATGACTGTTGAAGTATTCCACGAAAACTGTCGCTTGAAACGTTTTAAAGCGGAGCAAATAAGAAGAAATGTCACGAGAAGTCATTCCCACGTGAGCCGGCTCAAAAACACGCACACTGGAGGCAACCTTAACTTTCAATAAAACTGTTTTTGACAAAACTGGTGCAGATGAGCCACTAGATAACCTTTCGAGATGATAACAACAAAAATGAGTTTCGCGTAAAGTGGATAATTATATTTTTCAAGCCTATTATCAGTCAACCAGAATGCGACAACTCGACCTCGGGTGTCTCGTTCCGGCAAACTCCTTTAGGGGAACGGAACTTGCGTTAATCTTAGGCGACCCGAAAACTAACACAATCAGCCATAATCAAGCCAAAACAAAATTTGGTATACATAAAAAATATTAATGTGTCTTGATTACGCTGGGCTAATCGAAACGTGCAAGCAATTTTAGGTGATTTCGGGCTAATTGAATGACATTCGATTGTCCCGCCGCCGAGGTGGGCGGCCAGCCAAGCAGCAAACAAGATTCTGTTTTCGCGGAAAACGTTTTAGAAGCCGTCTGCAGGGCTTCCTGATGCAGGTTACTTTCGAATTAATTTGCTTTAAACGATCAAACTAAAAATAAAATCTGAAAATAAAGGTTGCAGAACGTTTGAAAGCAATCGA
Organism: Steinernema carpocapsae; assembly: GCA_000757645.3. Lineage (NCBI taxonomy): Eukaryota > Metazoa > Nematoda > Chromadorea > Rhabditida > Steinernematidae > Steinernema > Steinernema carpocapsae. The sequence goes on from AZBU02000003.1 coordinate 925,761, forward strand.
ATGGTGATTTTGAAGTGAAATTCAAATCGATCTTGTCATTTTGCATTTTTAACAAACTGGCGTCAGAATAGCGTAAAGTGTCTAATCAAAGGTTAGTTTTGCAAGTTGAAGAAGTGAGAAGAGTAGCTTGACTAATGCAAGTCGATCTTTTTGAACGACTGTTGTATTAATGAAATCTGCCGATCTTTGCTGCCATGCCACAGTCTTCCGTTTTAAGCTCTACAACAAACATCGCGACTTTAATTCGCCTGCTGCATAAAATTAGAAAAAACAGAAGTCGGACTTAAAGAAGTGTAAGAGCATTACAGACGTAAAAGCTCCATCAATTTAGCGTAAATATTTTCGAGATGTTGCCGATCAGAACGCATCTACATAATGCTTAGACTCTTCGGAAATAATCTCATGGACGTGTTCGGGGAAACGTGCAGTCTGGATATACATCACTTAGCGATCTCCGGATCCGCCAACTTCCGATTGATCTTTGAGGGTCTCCGGGTCCTCCTGCTGCAGTCTTTTCCGGTTTCTCTTCCCGAAACCTCGAGAATCGATCTCGTATGTAGCGGTTGGTATGCATGCACTTGAGTTGCCAAGATCAAGGCGCTCTCGGAACGTCAGAAGCACGCGATAGCTCTCGAGAGACTCGAATGACCTAATTGTTTTCTGTTTACACAGAGGAATCCGAAGGTTCTCACGTGCGGAACGTCGTTGTTTACCGAATCCGGCGTCACGCAGTCGCTGTTGACGTTTACCTGTGGGACTCTGGTGATTTTAAGAAATGACATGGGAGTAAATATCGTAAAAGATCACGGACGCTAAGGAAAGTTGGCAATTCTCATTTGGTTTGTTCTTCAAGAGCTATGAAGAAAATCAGAAAAAACATTGGAACTACTTGGTCACCGTTTTTTAAATTTGGATCACAGTTTTCCATAAGAACTGAAAAGTAAACGAACATTTGGTTTCCTTCTTTCTGAAGTTTCGGCCTCATTTGGTTCTGACCTCTTTTTAGATATACAAAATCTTATAGTTTGTTTTCCAATCGAAATCAGTTTTCTTCTTTCCGGCTTTGCCTGCACCACACCCTTTGGAGCCTCCAACGTTATCTTCAGCTACAGATGTCATTTCCCCCGCATTCCATAAATTTAAAAGGTCGCCATAACCCAGAAGATATAAACAAGCCGCCCTCCGGTGATCTCAACTGCTGCATATCCTTTCGCCGAGTCGCCGAAACTCTCCCGGCCACTTTACACTCCTGAACAATGACGGTTGTAACGCGGTTGTTTGCCACAGTTTTCTTTGTGCAAAACGCGAAATCTTCAGAGCAAAACAATAAAATAAGATCGAAAGGATCGAGATGGCGGCGGAGTGGAACGAGTGGATTCAATAAATAGAAGTCTGAGAGAAAGAAGAGAAAGGAAGGGAGTCGAGGGATCAGGGAAGATATGTACACTTGATCATCTGACATCTACAGAAGAACGGCGAGAGACTTCAGAAGAACCACTCGGAATCGTCGGCGGAGGTGCGCTGGTAGAATCGCGAAGGAACTCGTGCCAGCTTCCAGCGCTTGTCGGGCTTGAAGGGAGTCGACTTGAGGAGAGCCTCGTTTAAGCCCTTCTTGCTGCGGAGGCAGCACTGGCTCTTTAGGTAGTCCGCGGTGCATCCGTCAAGCAGCACTTCTCGCTGATTCCTAAAACGACGTTGGTTTAGCTGGTTTTAGACTTCGGACAAATTTCTTCAATTTGTATCCGTGCCAGGTTCGAAAGGTGTATTGGGACCAAAGGGTCCCTGTATCAAGTGGTGCCGCGGGAAACAAAAGGCAAAAAAACTTTTTTCGGATCAGGTGACGCAAGGTTACGAGGGGTTAAGCGGGCTTAAGCGGGCCTGCTGATCGGCCCGATGTCCCCCGGTTGTACTTTCACCCTCGCCAACAGTTGTTGTTTACGCGGCGCGAGCAGCCCCCCAGCAGGCGCCTCTGCTACAATCCATTGTTGCAACTGCCGGCTGCAGAACAGGGGTTCCCTTGGAGCCCAGACCCTTTTCGGACAAAGACTGAGTGGATAAGTGGCTTAGTGACGTCGGCAGCCAGCAATAACATCTCAGCTATTCATCAGCTCCCGCAATTTGGGGACGGAAGTGGTGCCAGAAAGAATGACTCCCGCGATCCGGACTTAGAAGTCTAGAGTATCGGCTACGGTATAAAATAGCGGTAAAACCATTACAGCAGTTTCAAAAAACCTAAATTCAAAGACGGATTTGAAGACAAACATCTGAATTAAAAGGATTTTAGAATTGGTAGAATCTTTTCGGCTACCATGACTTAAGACAAAATTCGTAATTGTTTTGAGAGCGGCTAATTTTGGAGAACGTTTCCTAAAGCATTCATCCTCAGGCACTCTTACAGTATGCCTTTGAACTTTAAACTCCGAGATTTGACATTTGATTACGTTTAACAGAATTTAAGCAGTTCTCACCTTGTTCGATCTCCTTGTAACTCGCAAGGGTACTGTCGGTTCCGCAGCTCTCGACGTTGCAAACCCGGCGAAAACTCGCAATCAGCCGTTTTCCGCAGAGCATGTGCTCCTTGGTGGATTCGAGCGACTCCGAGAGTCCCACGGCGATTATGCCAGCAACTAGAGCAGCGATCAGGATCGACGAAGTCATCATCGCTGATTCGTGAGTTTGAGAAGGTTTGAGACTAGTGGAGGACAAACGGGCGACTCTCAAGGAGATGGACCTCAAGACTCAACTCGCGGACCGTTCGGAAAGCGGCACGCGCGAGGCGCCGCCCCCCGACGTCCGCTTGGGTGCCGCCACGCCTTCGGGTCGCGGCGATTTCCACAAAATCCGCGAAGGTGACCCACGAAAGAACGATGCCTATGTCAGCTGATGACCTCGCACAGGTAAGGTCAGGTCAAAGCCGGCACTGACGTAAAACAGGTGTGGGTAAAGGAAAAGCAACGCTGGAGGCGACTTTAGCCATGTAAAGGGCTTGGGAACGAGTGGGAGACGGTCGGGAGAATTTGAGATTCGGATAAGCGATCAGAGCACAGAAACAAAAAATTTACTGACCAGTTTGGGATAAAAAAGTCTCACACGCACTCTAGAAATGTTCACAGAGTTTGTAGTTTAGAAAAAGTTACAACTTTAAAAGAACTATCGGGGAACCTACAGAAACGTCGGCCGACAGTATTCAGATCTGAGCACCTGATTCCAACACAAGATTGGCATTTTTAATTACAATAAACATGCAGATGTTCAATGTTACTTTTGTAAACACAAACGCCACATCTTTTTTTAATCTCATCATTTTATAATCGACAAACGATGTTGTCCTCAATCCACACTTCCGAAAAATTCGTCTTCCGGCCCACATCACTTGCACCACAGCGACCCGTGTCCTCCACTCATCTCCTCGATCTTGATCCCTGTCCATTCCGGCTATATTCTCTTCCCCTCAAATTCTCCTTCGAAGAAGCTTCCATTTCCCGCTTTCCGGTATTTATTATTCGCAGCTAATTCAAACGATCAACAAATTTGTTTTTTTGCTTGACGCCTCCTCAAAAGCAATTTCTTGTTTTCCTCGCTTAGTCACAACATAATAACCGCGATTCATTGAGTGCCACATCTCCGTGAATGTCTGCTTTATTAGGGTTGAATCTAACCCTACCGCAACTGCTTCTTGAGTTCTGGTGTCAAGGTTTCTTAATTTTTGTGTTTTGAAGCAAGTGTTGAGGCATGTGAAGTATGATTTCATACGGTGGTTCCTCCTGATAAGAACAAAGAAATGAAAACGTTTCGAATACGGTCTTGTTTCAAGAATTCTATGATATGGTGATACAAAGAAATACTCATCACATATCCACTTTCACTAGAATGTGACTGAAGCATGTCTTTTCAAGTTTCACACCTACAATCTTGAAATAGCTCCAGACGTCCTCTTTCAGCGACTCGGACAAAATGCGGGTCTGCATTCAAGATTTTGAGCCTCGTCTCTACCTTCTTCCACTCCACTGCGCTAAACTAATCTTCTTGTTTGGGCTTTCTTCTATTTTCTGATCTCACAAATGCCGAATTCGTCACAGCTTGCCTCCTTGAAATATCTTTCACAAATATATGTTTGCCATTTTCGGAAAAAAATCGAACTTGATTTGGCGAAAGCCGCATTTCCTGGAGTCCAAAGGTGCCCCCACGTCTTTGTCTTTGATTGTTTGTTCTACGTGCCTCCTGCTGACAAATCTGGGGAAACAAAGGGTCCAAGGCGGCCATTAGAGTGTTGACTCATTTGACCAAACGTCATTTCTGAACAAATCATCTCCAGAGACCTCGAATTGTACCCCACGGGCGTACTTTAAGGTCGGCGGCCACATTTTGAAAACGTGCGAATCTCGGATTCGACTGGATGGAAACAATTTGAGGTCAACCTGTTTATTTGCTTATGAGAAGCAGATGAGACTAAAAACAGCAGAGTGGAGACAAAAAGCTACAATATTGTGCCAATTTTCGGCTACACGCAGGCAGCGAAGAGAGCTTTTCGAAGACTACAGTTGTGCAAATCATGTTTGTGTTATGATTGTGACTATAATGGCTTGATAAACCATTAAATGAAGGAAGAAACTTGATTTGTGCGTCTTGGTAGGAGGGACGTACGCGGTTGCGTAGGAAAGGAAAATGTCGTCCGGGTGGTTAACACACGAGCAATTCGTATTTCCTAAAAGTTAAAAAACAGTAAAAGTGTCTGGCTCAAACACGGAAATTCTACTTCTGATCATCTAAGGTACCCTTGATCTCCTAACCCTTACAAGGTAACATTCCCAAGTGTCTTGGTGAGTAGATAAATCTCGACGCGCTGATTCCGGAAAATACGGGTTTTGTCGGCCAATGCGAGATTTAAAGTGCCTAAAAGGCCATGTCTAAAACGGAAAACCGACCTCTCAGCAACCGTCCACCAGGTTCAAATGACTTTCGTTTGAGACTGCAACTTGCAGCGCCAGAGAGAAGCCAGTTCAGTCTCAAACGGAAGCCAGAAAAATGTTTCCTTGTTAGACTCGTCACATAACTCTCTGATTGCAGAGCACGTCGCAATCACCAACTTCTAAGATAATTTGGGTCTAATCAAAGGACTCTTCCCTAATAATTGAAATTAATATTTTCATTTAACGTTAATATCTGCGTTCCACGTTTATGGTACCATTCGTTCAAAGTTCAGCAGATCCAACTTTCTAAATTCTAATTCTCGATTCTCCTTTAATTGCAAACAACTTGGAAGCAACAAATTGCACTCTTCAACATAATTTCGGCGTCTCGTGAAAGGACATCGCTAATGATTGGTTCACTGGGTTCCTACGCAAACCCTCCAGGCCGCAATTAAACTTTCCAAATTAATTTAATTGGAAGCGTTCGGAATTTCCTGTGCTTCACACAAGAGCCGGAAAGCGGCGAATTTTGCTAATTCGACAAAAATGGATTTGCATTAAGGTTGCTCGAATTGTCAGATCGAGAAAGAGATAGAATGCAGAGGGCTTGAAATTCTAAAAAATAGTTTTTTATTGATGGAAGCCACGTTTTTTCAAGCCAAAAGCATGCTCGATAAGCGCTTAAATAACGTAAATAAAAAACAAAGCTAAAGATAAATTTCAAGAACTGTTGTTAGGGCGTTTCAAGAAAGCACCGAATGTTTTTGTTATTTGGCCAAAAAGACTAATTATCGCAAGAAAACTATTTTTAAAGCCACGCAAATGTGGATAAAACTGATTAGAATTTACCTCTTTGTTCCATTCTTTGGCTTTTTGTAGCAAAACGGCGAATGCAGTGTAAACATGTGAATGAATAAAACACAGCGGGTGGTGCATGACAGCGTAGGAAGAGTTATTGTTCTATGGAAACGGTTGTTTTCTGTCACCTTCGATAACTCCTTTCTTGCGCGTCTCCTAACAAAACGTGAAGATAATGCGTGTGGGCTCTACAAGCTGTCCCGTCGTATGGGATACGTGTGAATGATCAAGTCTAAAAACATTGCAAGCACAGAAAAAGACCCCAAAAGACCACGACCACTTTTAAAGTAAACCCAAAACAGAAAAAAACCATTATTGGCAGAACAAGTGGATGCTAATATACTCAAAATCAACGGCGCCGAGCTCGCTATTGCGCGTGGTTTTAGTTTCGAATTGTTTCAAGTTGGCGCTTCGCGCCTCCAAGAAGCCATGAGCGCACCGGTTTCGCGGTTTCATGAATTTTCTTGGAATAACGCAAATCACTTTATATTCGGTTCCAATTTTTGTGCATTGTTCGTTGCGACCAAAAACGCCCGCAACCGTTGCCAAGTCGGCGTTTGCGGCACCGATTTCGACGCTATCGCGGTTGCAAAACTGACCGGTCGACGGCGGCAGCGATGAACCTAACGTGCAAAAATCGTTACGGACACAAAAGCGTTACGAGCACGTCTGGATCGTTCTCCTTGGCAGATGTTCATTATTTATTTTAGTGATTTTTCAGGGATTAAATTCGTTTGAATAAGTTTACGAAAAATCAAACAAAGGTTTGCGCAAGTTTCCCGAATCAAAAAAACAAATTCTGTTTTCAAGAACCCTAACAATCACCTACTGAAGCCCTAGAAGCCTCAACGGCCTCACTTGGCTCCTTTTCGCGTTTTCCTAATCTCGAAGGTCGTAAAATTTATTCCAAATGATCGCCGAAGTCTTCTTTCGGCCGCCGTTTTGGTGTTTGCGGAGTAATTGAAACCGAATCGAATCCGCCGCTTTTGGCTCCCTCGACCCTCCGCGTGAAGAATCTCTGCAGGAGCGTCGTTTGTAAACGGCCGTGCTTATTCCACTCTCTTAAATGTCATCGACGTCCCGCACTCGCTAAACCCAAAAAATAATTCGATGGGCAGCGATCGCCTTTCGAGGGCACCCGATTCCCAAGGGAAAATCGCTTCTTGGAGATGATGAGTGACCTCGCCTGCACTAAGAACCGAATTTCCCGATGTGTTCGCCTTTTTCGAACTTAGTTTATCGCTTGTCGCGGGGTCGCCGACGAGTGTACCTTTGGACTTTGCGTGTTTCAATCAAGAAAATGAGCGTGTTGTCCTTTCGGGAACGATTGGTCTTTGAAGGAATCGAGGTGGTGTCATAAAAAGGACAAGTTAAAGAAATCGAGTTTGATTAAAAAAGTGCGACAAATTGAAGTAGAAGTACTCGTTGTTTCCAGAAAGATTCAGCTTGTAACTGTTACCCACATATGCCGTATTCTCCGTTGCACTCGACTTAGGCGATCATTCTTCAAAACCGAAACTACGCTATTTTTGCTTTTTGTTTGTTTTGGCTCCTTTTCCCAAAGGGGTCAAATAAAACAAACGCAACCATTTAATGCGCGCCCTAGTTGGCGGAGTTCGCTTAAAACAAAATAAGATTGTTGCGCCGAAACGTTAAACTTGTTTGCCCCTTTTGAATTCCACAACCATGTGGCCTTCAAAACGCTCTTGTTTTTTATGCTTTATTTATTTTTTCGTTTGCTTTTTGTTTTTTTTTTTTTTTGTTTTCGCTAGGCCTGCAGCATTTAAGCTTTAAATTTTGGCAAAAGCGCTTTTAATGGTACTTCGTGGGTTCTGTGACGCGAATTGTGAACCATGATTTTAGAATGGCTTTAGAACCAGCTAGCTAGAGTTCATACAATTTGCGGTTTTGGTCCAACTTCTGTATTTCGATGAAAGTGTCCAAAAAGCCAAGTTTTGGAAGATTAAACGTTTGCCTCACGCAGACTTTACAGTAAAGCGGCAAAGAAAGTCGATTCGTTCTCGATGTTTTGCAAATCCCTTTCGCGGTTTGTCGACGGCGTCCGAATTGATCCCATGGTACAAAGGAAACCGCACAGAATGTCCGAACGTGCATTCGATCCTCTTAAGAGCGTCCTCTTTCTTCAACTGATCATAACTCACTTTTTTCTGGCCTACACAGTACTTTCTTAAATTCCGTCTTCTAATCTCTCTCGTCATTGCCGCTTTCCCGATTCTGGTTAGTTCGATTGTCGCGTGTTTTGGTGCGTGTCTGCCGGGCCGTCACGCTTCCTTCGCTTCTTAATTAACCGGGAAATTATGTTTACGTTGTAGTTTTTGTCCCCAAAACTTCCACTGACGACCATCATTCAGATCTACTACATTATTGATTTCGAGAAACGTTTTAAACGTTACCGAGTTTTGGGTTGATTCTAGTTTGGCGAAACGTTCTTTGATTTGAGGCCATTGTTGAACTATTCGGGTGTCTTTTGTGTCCGACCACGACCTCGTTTCCAGTCGGGGCTAAGGATCACTTTTTGGGTTGCTAACGACCTTCCGGGATACTGTGGCGGGAAGTGCGTCACTCTCCCTAGGAAGAAAGTAGAATCCACTGAATAAGCTTCCGTAATTGAGGACCCCCATAAACTTTCGAATGTCCCTTTTTGGTTGTTTTTTCTTTTCTTTTGTCTCAAAGAAAACTCAGACGACGCGAAGTCCAGGTGTGCGTTTCAAAACAAAGAAATTGGATTTGAGCAGGTTACGGTGGTTCTAGAGGGAGCATTGTTCAGCTCCGTTGGAGCGAAAGGAGATTGTTTGGGAAAGTTGGTGAACGGATTCGAGCATCGACAGCGAAGACGCACTTGTATAAAGCGGAACAAGCGTCTAAAAGAAAAGTTGTAACGTTCGAATGTCGCAGGTTTGACAAGTTGGGCATCAGACAGTCGACATGTCACATCTTCGTCACATCTTTCCAGTCGTTTCTCAATTTTTGTAATTTTTAGTGAACGTATTGTATTCAAAGTGTAGAATTCTGTATTCCTGAGCTTCAACCTAAAAGACTGCTATCCCTGACTACCCAATTTCGACTTTGATCTCCTCGTATTCATTCCCACCCTCCCTCTTTTTTCCTCTTCTCAAATTCTCTTTCTACCGACTCCAATTAAAAGTAAACACTATCTCAAACTCAGATTCACTGAGGCCCAATCAAATCGCTCTTGTCGTCGACTTCTGATTCCTCCAAAGAATTCCCAACTACAAACGCTGAGTAAACCCAAAAATCACCGTCCGGGCGCGGTGAATCCAGCGCAGCTCCTTCCAAGGGTGCTTATCTCCGCCAGCGACTGCACGCGTTTCCGCGGAAGTGCGCAATTTGTCGCTTTTTGTTTTCCTTTTCTGCCGAAAATTGGTTTCCGCGAGTTTCGACGCCGTTTCTAATTATGATTCCAATAAGTCGCCTGCATCATTTCCGAGTTTCGAAAGGGGGAAAAAGCGAAATTTAACCCCGGATGTAAATTCCGAGGGTCAGGTTGCAAAAGAAAACACTCAGGAATTTATGGTTTGGAAAAAAGAGAAGCGAGAGAAGTTTAGTGCGGTGGCTGCACGGTCTTTCTTTTTTGCTGCAATAGTTTTTTGTTGTTGAGTTTTCGCGAGATCATACTGTAGTTCTGCAAATGTGCTTTGTCGCACTTTCGCGTGCGACAAGCGACGAGGACTGTTTCAAGCGGCGGTGGAAGAACACCGGAGAGAATTTCCAGGCAGCAAACGCGATTTCGATGAAATTTTTGAGAATAAGAAGCGTCGGGTATTCGTTTAGCCGATAAATCGTGCCAGCAAAGCGCGTAGTGCCGAGACTACTACAAAATAATACAATACGAGTCCAAATCCACTCAGTTGCGGACCAACTGAGTGTAATTGTGAGGCGCAAAACGCCGAACAGTTCTGTTTTAAGGAACGAATTCCTGCGAAATAGCGCGCGGGACCCTTAATCAAATAAATATTTAAAAAAGCCGCGGAACCTTTGTTTTTTGTGGTCTTCGCGGTTATTCTTGGGTAAACAGAATCAAATATTAATGTTTTGTCACCTCTCCTTTTGGAATGCATATATGAGAAGCTGCTGAAGACCGCAAGTCATTTGATGTTGTGGTCGTCTAAAAGCGCTACTTTCATTAATTTTGCATTTATAAACAAAGCATACTGTAGGAGACTGTGTTGGCATGGTAGAATATGAGTATACCTACTCACATTATGCTGAACACATTTATTTTTGGTTGTTTTGAAAAGGATAAAAAGGTCGTTCCGGTGCAGAGAAACGTGTCAAGAACAATTTCAGTTTCGAAAATTGAGCAAAGTGCTTTGCTCACGTAAGCACGTTCTAGTTTGACCTAATGCCTTTGAACCGAAAATTCCTTTTTTATGTAAACCCACTCTTTGTTCAACTTCTCCTCTTCCTCATCCTCCCCACGCGTCTCCAGAATCTTTGCGGCGCCTTTTTTGGCGTCGCGCGTAATTATCCCAACATTCCGCTCCTCCAGCGCTTTATCCTCTTTGCGTTTTTGCTTCTGCCTCTTAATGAACCCAAAAGGGAACAATTTATCATGTGGCCGATAAGCAAACATTGCGCGAGAATCGTGGTTTGTTTTTGCCAGCGCCGATTCACAAATCGTTCCGCCGCTCGAAGTGACTCATTGAGGGGGACGACGCGGCTGCAGATCAAAATGACAATGTTTAGAAATAGATCAAACGTCTGTCAAACGAAAATGGAAGTTTTGAGCTTTGTTGCCATCTCGGTCCCCAACTCTCAATGATCCAAAACAGCCATCGCATCAAATTACACGACACTTATCTCCATTCAACTGCGTAAGAAGAATAAAAATGCGTCCCGAAAACTCCAGATATTTTTGCGAGAAGACGGAGACAGGTCGTTCGGAAGATTCCCACCGTGATCCAGTTTTCCTTATGAGTCCCTGCATTTTCTGTTTACCTTTCGGGCTCCACGTCACTTGGCTGTAGTCCATTCCGGGTCCCGTGGAATTCCGCTTTTCTGACCTTTCCAGTTGGTCCAACCCCTCTTTACGAGCGACTTTCCGACCCCAATCAACGCGAATTAAAACCCGCCATTTCCAATTTGCTCCTAAGACGCTTTATGACCTTCCGCCGTCGGAATCCTTGGCGAAAACGCCTCCCACGAAGCGCCGCTTTCGGGTTGATTGTGGAGCCGTTTTTTGAGTGCAAAAACAAACAAAGAAAAAACGTTTTTTTTTGTAATTTAGGCGCAAAGATGGATTGAAATGGAGTCGTTCGGGAGCCTTGATGAGGTCATGCTTGAAGGGAGACTTGGCCTCGCTTTTTGTTACAAAAAGTCGGGATTGATGTTTCCAACATTTTGTGAGTGAACAAAGGTATCTCTTGTTTATGACACTTATAACTTGTCGTGCTTAACTGGAAACTTTGTGTAAACAAACTATTTAAAATTTTCTGCAAAATTTGTTTTTTTGTTAGATGTTTAAAAAACCCAAATGTGGGAATATTTCCGCTTTGTCTGAGCGACTTTCTGTTTTCGCGTAACTGAGACTCTTAATTGTAAGCTTACAGATTTTTAGAAGAAATTGACGACAATTAGCTTTGATGTTTGGCACAAGAAACACTTCAAACTCAATTTCGACAAGCGGAATTCAAAAAATTGATTGCTCGAAAATTCACTCAAATTTTCGAAGTTTCACTCTTTAAATTCCAATATCCATAATTGCTCAAAAGTTGTTTGCTACCTTCCGAACTCTCCGATAAATTTCACGGTAGAGTACCCGGCCCGCTCGTCCCATTTCTCGTCTTTTATTAATCTATTTTGCCATCGACGTTCGGCGTTGTGCGTTTCAAGTGCATTTGGACTCAAGCGATCTCAGCTTGTTTAGTCATAATTTTTATTAACTAACGTCTAAAACAACCCAATGCACTTTGCATTTGTGCCACAGCTGAATAATGTCTTTCGAGGGCCTCACCTATGTACATGGTCCTCTGAGAAACAAATCCGCGATTTCGGAGTTTTGTTTGCGTAGCTGCTTTGCTTGGATACTGTGGCCTAGTTTTGGTATACACAGAAAACGTCTGTGGTCATTCAAAAAAACGATTCCGGTGACCAGGTTTTTGCTCTTGAACGAACGTTTTGATACGTTGACTCCTCTTTGTAGATCGTAGATGCACTTGGGGAAATGTTCACTCTTTAAAAGCTCAAATTTTTTATGCACGCATTTTATTCCGGTTTTGGTCGACGACTCAATTGGAGTTAGGAACTCTTTGGCCGAAGTAAAGCAGATGGCGGCGGAAGATCTGTTTGGGTCTTTTCACCAACTTCAGATACGGCTACCTGTCCGGTCTCCTCTTATCAACACTCAAAAATCTTTGTTTTGAGAGTTTGGGATGCCCACCAAACCCTTCTTCATTCCATTCAGCACATAAATCCAAATTGGCCCTAAATCAAGCTCAATCTCACCCAAATCTTTTCACCACAGCCGAGATGTCCTCAGGGCTCCCATCGGACTCTCTCCTTACCTCTTTCCACCCAAACCTCTCCTCGCGTATCTTAATCACCGTTTCTACCCTCCGACCTCTTCCGCCGTTTCCTGAACTCCCCCCCCCACCTGCTGTTCACTCCTCGGTTTTCTTCTCCCACAACTCTCTTTTTCCTCGTCTCCCCATTAATTAGCAACACCTTTTCCCGCACAATCCACATCAATCTCCCGTTGTGTAATGTTTTCTTAGCGCCATGCTCTGCTCCCCTTCCAGAGCCTTCGAGCGGCGATTCGTCTTCGTCGTTGTCACTCCGCCGCTCGACCTGTCCACCTCCTTTTCGCCGAGAATCTAATCTCGGAGCTCCCAAGGATTGTACTCCGAACGACGTCATTCCTTTGCTTAATGAGTCGTCACTCGTTATTCGTGGTCTAATTGTTTGTGGGACAAGAGTACTCCGAGAGGGCGAATTCATAATCTCCGAGATATTAGATGAGCCTCACTTTTTAAGTCTCTCTTTCTACCGTGATGTCCTTTTTACAAGTTTTCTTCACCCTCATTGGCTTCAACACTTGTTTTCAGAGCTGATTGTGGTACAGAATCATTGCAAGAAAACTCTTGATTTGTTTCCCTAATCGGTTTACCCTCAGAAACAAGCTGAACTTTACGTTGAAATTCTAAAACCACTAACCCTCTCGAGTTTTTTGAGATTAGAATGAAAATGTGCGTTCACATTTGCACCTTCCTATTTGCTTCTGATTAATGTTGAACAAACCGTATTTATGCACAAGGCTACTGTATTTTCCCATCTATTTAAACCAAATTTCTTCCCCCTCTTCGCTGTTTTACTCTTCCTAATTTTCTATTTGTCCACTTCACCTCCTCCATGTTTTGCTTTTTGGCCATCTCTCTCGCTTTTTTCGCACAAGTACGTTTTCATTTCAAAAACGATGTTTTCGTGATTCCGCCGAGCCCATCTGGCAATTTTTCAATCAAATTATGAGCCAGGACGAGGTGGTCCCACGCGCTCGAGCGTCTGAATCCTTGCAACAAAGCGTTTCGAGAGATCTCCAGCGCCCTTTCCACCTGGGTCTGCAATCGCTGTTTTTTTGGTCTGCATTCTTCAGGATTTCGCGTCTTTTATCCTTTTCTTTTACAATTTTTTGTTGGCGTTTTGTGCCCGAAACGGATGAAATATTCCTTGTTTTTGTTAGAATTCAGCCGACGTTTATATAGGTCCTTCTAAATTTTCGTTGTTTGTATTCGCCTAAAACTCAACAGTCCCTTTCGATACATCTCTGCTCCCGTCCTCAACCTGTTTCCTATGTTCGATTATCCTAAAGTGGCCATTTTCTCTTTGTTTTTCAAGCGGCGCAATTAAAATTCGGCCAATTAAGCTGAAACTCTCTCAAAATCCGCCGCGTCGCGACGTGTAATTCGATTCTCTTGTTTTCGACCGCCGCCTTTTCGAATTTATTTGCAGTCGTCGTGTTTTTAAGAGGACTTCAATTAGACCCAAGTGGGGTCGCCAACCTTGGCGGCGTGTTACGAACTTACCACCGATTTTCAGCTTATTTTTCAGAACGCTTACGCCGAAGAATTGACCGCCGTTATTAAGAGTCACGAAATCAGGCGAAGCGCGTAGATTCTTAGCAATAAAAGCGCTGCATTTTAAAAGCATTTTGAGAGACCTAAGATGGTTTTTTGGGAGCGCCGAAGGCGCAGTACCATCTTTGCAGATAGGCTTCGCACTGCTAACAAGATTAGGCTTGGCTGTGGTATTTCTTGTTTTCAAGCCTGTATTGGCGATCTTCTAGATAGATCGACGGTCATAGAAAGCGGCGGCTAATTGGCGGTAAATGCAAGCGGCTGTGAAATTTGGCGGTAAATTCATATCATCCTTGGCGGTCGGGGGTGTTTGTCCATCCAGAGACACAAGTTCTAGTTCACTGTAACCTGAGCTGATTCCTACTTCCCTTGAAGCTTAGTTTTCAAAGCAAGCTATCACATCCCATAAAATCACTTGGCCTAAGAAACCTATTCACTTACCTGAATGCCTTCAAAGATCACCAACCCAACTTCTGGCTTTTCATAACCAAAAAGGAACACCTGCACGGAACTCTGCATCAGGATCATGCAAGTTTTGGATTTCAGACTTTTCGAGCCAAACGTTCCACGTTGAGTTCGACGATGGGAGGACATCTGGTGAAATCTGAGAAACGTGCTTCCGCAGAAAAGTTTTGCGGGATCCGGGCCAATTTCGAGTTGTCCCATGTCCCATATTTCTCCTTTCGCATCTCTGCAAACCCACAATCTCACCCCTACGTCCAAATTTAAATTCATCTCTCGCTCGGCGTACAGAATCTACATTTCGACCAAAGTGCTTGAGTGAACCCTGAATCTAACAGACATCTACTCTCCCCATACAACCCCAGAATCATCCGTTCGTCCGACTCCGTTTCCTCACTTATAACGCATAATCGGATTTTCTTTTTCCTCCGCCAACGACCAAGCATCTCAAAACAAATTAAGATGCAACAGCGCAGTTTGTCTGCTCCGCCTTTGTTCTCGGATGCATGGAAATTCTTATGCATGGAAATTCTTTGCTCCTCCGGAACAGCTGTGTTAAGCGCCAAAATAGGTTAGGCACAGAGAACCAAGAATTTGAGTTTAACTTTAACTACAGCCTCTTTCGTGCGTTATAGTGCATAATTCAAAGAAATAAAGTCGGAATTAATGAATGCAACTTTAGAATTCTCGGATCCAAAAAACTTTTGACAATTAACAGAAAATTGACTTGGTAATAGGCCACAATCTTTGGATTCAAAAACTTTAGCGGGATCTGCTTTTGGTTTGGAATTCACTTCAATTTTGAAACTTCCCATAAATCTGAAACTTGTAGTTAGTTCACCTGTTCCGCCCGAATATCAAAAATACAGTATTTTTAAGAGTCACAAGTGCGTGTTTACATAGTTTCTCTTTTCGTCGCGGCTTAGATAAACACGTTTTTTCTCGAAACCGTTTTGTTTATGCTCTCGTTGTTTGAGGAATTAAGACGGTTTAACGCGTGAGATCAAAAGCTGTGGGTGATTCTGAAAACTCCAAGAAAGCATTGTTTTCCCCATTCTGCGAACGCACCTTAACTCCGTTTTCCGATGCGTAATGGGTTTCGAAGAGGTTTCCTGGAGATGGCTAATTGCGTATGTTCCGGAGGGTGCGCGGAACACGAGTTTTGACTGTGGGTTTGTAAACTGCTCATTTAATGAAAAGGACGGTTTTTTTTTAAATTAATTACCCAGTAGATCATATTCTTTGGAGGGGATCAATTGACCTAAGCCTATGACCTCATTTTGATTCCACACCCTTTTTTGGTTTCTCAACTTTCGTTCCACAAACAACACACCTGTTCGTTTTCGGAAACCTTTTCCACTTTCTGCACCTCCAAACTTTTCAGTTTTTTTCACTTTTTTGAAATTCCGTTGTCTCGTCGCCACCATTAAATATCCATAAAACAGTCGTAAATTTGCAATGATGCTTCGGGAGAAAAACTCGCAAATATTCCGAGTTGGAAAGTAAAAACAAATTGGAATTCGCTTCCGGAATCTGGAACTTCTTGAAATCTTCCGATATTTTTTTCTCAACTGTTGGCCAAACAATCATCGCTTGAGTCATCGGACTGTTTTTTCGATGCATAACTAATCAGCGGTCGTTTTGGCCTCAGGCATTTGAACGAGCAAAAAGATTTCGTCTTGGACCACCCGCGAAACTTATACTTTGAATTTTTTGAGTGACTGAAGTTTCCCTTGAAACTTCTAGGTTGACTTGAACTTGAATTTCACTTGAACTTGATCACAATCAGCTCTCATTTGCATCTCCTACCTCCCAACTTCTCTTATTTTGAAACTCACCGCGTCTTCCGCCGCCTCAAAACAATCGCGACGCGTGCAATCATAACAACTCACCGCAACCGAAATTGTCAATTCTTCCGGTCGCGAAGTCGCAAATCTTTTTTGAATCGTCGCGCAGCCAGATTTATGGATCTTTTTGTGGGTATTAATATGGCGGAGGACGACTTCTGAACTTGACCCTCCTTCGGCCCGGAACGTGGTCAGGGACGCCTTCTGCCGCCACCTTTTGACACTTTCTCCCAGCGACGCTTTTATTTCCGCGTTTTATGGCCACACTTGTCGGCCCGAGGAGCACCTCCATCGATCTCGGAAATTGGTCGCCGCTGATTGACGCCTTCGGTGTTTTCTCTTAATTGCGAGAGCGCGTTTTTGGTCCAAAGATCTCGAGAGTCCGGTTTTTGATCGACTCCTTTTGAAGACTTGAGGACCTGAGGAGGCGGCGAAAACACCGAAAAGGTGGTTTTTGAGGCAAGGAAAGAGTGTGAATGTACTCGATTATATTCGATGCTCGACTTTAAAATGATTTTATAACTGAGGCAAAAACGTAGGAAAAGAGAAGAGGCAGGTGGGACTAGAGCCTTACGTAAATTCTTAATTAACTGCAATTTTGGCTAAACGTGGATGAATAACGATTTTCGGAAAAAATCAGTCGCGTCGTCTCGAAATTGTTTGTTTTCGCGCCGTTTTGTCGAGATTGCTTTGTGCAACATTTTTTTATGAAAGCGTAGGCAGACGATCTTCAGCTGGTTGAGCACAGTTCCGTAGTTTGTCTCCTTTTGACCAGTTGTGGCACTCTTAGCCACGCCAACGTTTCTCGGAACCGATCAGTGCGGCTTGGGTCGAACCAAGTGCAAATACAATCTCGGTTGTTTTTCGGAATCCTTCCAATTTATGCTGCAGATTTGTTTGTCCTTGGACGGTTTCTATTGTGGGACTTCTGACGTCTTAGGCAGCAGGTGTTCCCAATATCCGATGTGTATAAAAGAACAGGTCAGTCTGAATGGGTAATGAACTAGTGGAAACGGAATGCGTACTCCAATACTTACTCCACACTCATCGTCTTCAGCAGTCGATCACCGTTGGAAACAACGTCTAACCCCGGCTATTTCTTCCTCCTTTGAATACATACGTTAGGTTGTTTTCCCCACGCATCGGTTCAAACAACATCTAGAAACCATTTGTCTCATAACAAAAATTTAAACGCTTCCCCCTCCGGGGTCAATCGTCTTCGAATTAAACAATTATGAATCCTCCGGCGAAGACGACTTCAAAGCGATGGCTGGGTTTAAGTGATTCTTATTTTTCCCATCTCAAAAGGGCATTTCTAAGATAGAAGAAGAATGATACCTCTGAGTCAGTTCATATTCTTCCCCGGTCGGTCTTCGTTACACGGAGGTTCTCCATCTCTCCTTTCAGATGTCGTCACGCTGACCTTTTGGGTCTCCAATGAGCGCTCGTTATTCCCGCTGCACATTTTTTGTTTTCTTTTTGGTTTCTTTCTTTTTTTTGTGTGCGGTGTGTGCGGAGATCTCCGCTTTCAAAACGCTTTCGTTGAAGTTTCCAAATATCTAGAAGTTGAAGTTGCTCCTACGAACTTTCGGAGAACCGATCTTAAATTTGCCTCAAAAATAATGAAAAATAGGTTCTCCGAAAGTTCGTAGGAGCAACTTTTAGATATTTTGAAACTTCGACGAAAGCGTTTTGAAAAGGAGATCTCCGCTCAGAGGCGAACCAGAAAGATCGTTGTTTATATCACTTTGTGACGTTTACTTTCCCAAAACCCAAAGTCCGGATTCCGGTTACTCCAAGTCGTGTACAATCTCGATCGTATTTTCGGGTTTCCCACGCCTGTTCTGTACTCCCAACTACGGATACAATTGCAAAGAATTGTTTTTCCTTGGAATCGCTGTTTGCTTTCACGCCTCCTGGCGTTTCGCGACTAATTGGAGTCTCTGCTCCTTCTTCAAACTTTGGTCAGTCATCTTTGTTTCTTCTTCCTCCATTTGTTTGTGACAACTCATCAGCCTTCGGCGCTCCTCCCGCCTTTTTGCATCATTTAGATTTGGGACAACACGGCTCAAACTACAACTTCTGGTTTCCGCTAATTCAAATGTTGTTTTTGGGTCCGTTTTCGTGTTTTCGCGTCACGTCCACGTCACTTTACTTGCTGACCCCTTCCTTAATCACTCGTTTTCAGATGACCGAGAACCTGACGCTCGAAGAGGCGTCGGCCGCCCAGGTCCTTTTCGACCAGTGCACCTTCGTAGACAAAGATTTCTTAGACCAGCGTTTCTGGCTCGTGGCCATCTTCGGCTCCGCGATCTCGAGCATCTCGATCGTGGAGAACGCGTTCCTCTTCGCCGTCTTCATTACCAGCAAGCATCACCGCAACTCGCACTCGCTGTACCTGCTTCTCCTCGCCTTTTTCGACGTCTTTATGAGCGTTTCCTATGTGATGCTCATGTCAATGAAGGTCTTCCATCAGTACACCGAGAGCATTTATCTCAAGAACCTCTGGTGAGCTTTTGATTAGAATTGAGCGCGGTCAAAGGAAATTTAGGGCGCACGTTGTGACACTGACAGATTGATTATTCACGCGTTCGTGTCTCTGAATCGTCAAAAAGAGATAATTATGAGGGTTTTGAAATGCGTTTTTTCAAGTTTGGACGAGAGATGAAAAAACAAACATCTAAAATTTGCGCTTATTATGCGGTTAATGTTTGCATACGGTTGTTGACAATCTAAACTTTAACTTATTTTGCTTTTTTCAGGATCAGCTACGTGGCTCCGATGATGGCGATGTCCCACATCGCAATGACCGCCTCCTCGTTTCTAATCGTCTTCGCCACCGTCGAGAGATACTGTATCACGAAGGCCAGCAGTTACGTCGAGTTCCTCCAGAGCAACCGAAAGTGCATTGCGCTCGTCGGCGTCCTTCTGGGCGTCATCAGCAAAGGAACCATCGTTTTTGAACTGAAGGTCAGTCTGAGGTCCCGTGGTCCCCGATCGAATTAGTGTTTCCAGGCCGAGCACAACCCCAGCTGTATCGGCGCCATGAACGAATTCTTCCTGACTGTGACCGACCTCGTTAGGAACAACCGCTACTACATCGTGTGGCGGTTCTGGTATCGTAACTTAATAACTATTTTACTGCCGTTTTTTGTAGGTTACACAATTTTTTAAACAATTTAACATTTCCGTTTCAGGTTCTAATGGCAATGAACGCGCAGATTGTTAATGAGCTTAGGAAACAGGCCTACGACCCCCTGACAGCTCATTTTGTTGATCATCAGCGGCAAGCGACTCACGCGAAGCAGCGAAAAGTAGGATCAGAACTGGCTTTTCTTAATGGTCAACTTCTCCATTTCAGGCCAGAATCCGCTCAGCCACGCGCACCCTCGTGCTTGTCGTCCTGACGTACCTCCTCTCAAACGTCCTCAACGTCATCATCACCATCTGGGAGCACATCGACGCCACAACCCTCTTCGTCGAGTTAGTCCTTCCTTTCTGTTCACTCTTAACTTCTTTTTCAGCTACACGCAGTTCTACGTTATCAGCGTAGATGCCGTAAGCCTTTTGACAATCGTCGCATGTGCTCTTCGGCTTCCTATCTACGCCGGATGCCAACCGCTTCTCCGCGCCGAAATGTGGAACTTCATGAAGCAGCTGCTCAAGGGCCACGCGAGGAAAGTGCTGGACCGAAGAACAACCCTCTACGACCACTCAGCGTCGGCGCCCTCTACCGGGAGCACCGTGCTGAGTTCCCGGTAGAACCGGCAGCGGGAGAGGACGCGCAGCATATCAGAAAAACGGTGTAATCCAGAAAATGAGAGCAGGAAACACCCGGAAACTTCGTGAATGTGACCTTCAAGGTAGCTGAACTCATTTGCAAGAGATCTATTGTCAGAAAAATAAATTTTTATTGTCATTAACTTTCGGCAGGAAAGTTTAGAAGACCGCGTGAGTCTAAGTGCAGAACGTAGAACATGCTCGGCCAAAGTTTGTTTTTACTCAATTTGGAAGCTGATCCCACACGTGTTCCTCATGTTCAATTGTCCCCTCTTGTGCCACGTCACTTTAAAACCATCCCCTCGAGCGAATCCGCGAGTTCTCGACCCCAACAAAAACAAAAAGCAACAGCAAGCGATTATCATAATCTAATGCATTGTGCTCCAAAAAATAACAAAAACGTCGGCGCCTTCATAATGGAACTATTCAATGTGACCCTCTACCCTGCTAAGTGACGCTTAGGATTCTCACCAAGATTGTTTTTCGTCCTGCTGATGTTTGCAGATTTTCTATTATTTCCTGTTTAGAACTCATGAAGGTGAAACGTTCTTTTCAAGCTCTTCTCGTTACCATTTTCAGATTGTTTTCGTCCTTTTGGGCTTCTGTGCGGCCTCCTTCGCCGTCCTTCCTCCTCTGCAGCAATTCCACTGCGGTTCGACGGACGTCCAGAAGATTGTTGCCTGGAAGACCCTCGACCTCCAGTGCTCCGAGCACGGCGCCTACGCGAATCGCTGCTGCCAGGAGCACGATCGGTGTTACACGGAGCAGAGGGGCCAAACGATCTGCGACGACGCCTTCTGCGATTGCCTTAACTCCACGCTGACCTCCGAAAATTGCTCCTCGGTGACGGTTCAGTTTTGCAGCGCCGTGAAACTCTTTGGAGACACCTATTACGTAAAAGCCGCTTTGTGATGACAACAGCTTGAAACCTAATGAATCGAATAAAAAGATTTCGTGCCTTGAAAGCGTTTGCTTGCATTTCTCGCTTGTTCCACCGGCTTTTCTCATGACCGCCGCGATCGCCGTGAGATCGGTTAAATCGCCGTCTGTCGAACACGTTCGGCTTCCTTTTTCCCCGAATTTCGCTTCTGCGCATCACGCAATCTCCCCCGCGCCCGTCATCAAT
Source organism: Steinernema carpocapsae (assembly GCA_000757645.3). NCBI lineage: Eukaryota > Metazoa > Nematoda > Chromadorea > Rhabditida > Steinernematidae > Steinernema > Steinernema carpocapsae. The sequence continues at coordinate 946,855 of AZBU02000003.1, forward strand.
CAGCTTTTTTCGGTCGTCCGCGGATTGGTTAAATCCGCTTCAACTCGGCCGCTTTCACGCAATTCAGCGACTTCTTCGATGCTCCCGCAGCTCCTCTTCTTCCTCGCTGCTTCGGCGTTCGCAGCGCCAGCGCCGAACAAAGTACCGTATGCCAAATGCGTCGAGGTGCTCGAGTTCCTCTACGACCCTCAGGCGAAGTCTTCGGAACACTTCGTGAAAGTCCTCGAGAACGCGACCTCCAGCAATCTTTTCAACGCTGAGGAGCGAAAAGTTCTCCAGGAGACCGTGTACCACTTCCGCGACAAGGTCTTCGAACACGACTTTAAGAAGAACCCGAACATCTTCCGGCGCCACGACCAAATCAGGATGGAGATCACGCAGTTGAAAAATGTGAGCCCTTTTGAAGTCCGTGAATATCAAAACCGAATTCAGATTGCTGCCTTTCTGTTCCCACGAATCGAAGATTTGAATCTGCTGGAGGAGTCCAACGAACTTCTGTATCACCTAAAAACCTTGACCTCCCTTTGCGATTTTTACCGCTAGGAGAGGAGTTCAATTGTTGCTTGCGTTCAATTGTCTGTACATATCTGTCCCAAAGTGTAAAGTCATCAGAATCAAGGAAAGAATAGAACTCTCACATTTTTATTCACTTTCTCTTAGTACCGACATTCTGGACGAAAGCACCGACGAAGTTTCCGGGAGGGTCGTAGTTGGCAACGACGTAGTAGACTCCAGAAGCGGACTTGGCGACGCCGACTCCAAGGCGCTTCGAATTTCTCCACACGAGCTAAAGAGGAATAATTCAATCACGTAAGCCAAAATAGTGCCAACCTGGGTGAAGTAGCCGGTCTCGTTGCTGAACTTGCCGACGTCGTACTTGTACTTCGCTTCTTCCGCGTACCAGTTCTTCACCGCGTTGACATCTAGAACAAACCTCTATGAAACGTAGCCCAAAAAGACACAAACTCACCAGCCAGCGAGTATGCAGCGGCGATGTTCTCGCCGTATTTGCTCTCGGAGCGGTGATACAGCTGGCCCGTGCTCGCGATAGTGTCAGCCCATTCCTGGGCGAACCTGAACCGCGGATAAGAACGTAGGAACGGAAATGGTCTAGGAACTCACTTGTTTAGCTCCTCGCAGAGAACAAGAGGCTCAGCGGCGTGCTTCTTCCGGCATTCGTTGGTGTCCTTCAGGTGCTGAAACAGAATCCGTTAAGGGAAATCTTCGAAGCTTCTCGGAACCTTGGCGCGGAACTCCGCGATGTTGAATCCTGGATCCATGGCGACCGACTTCCACGCCTCCCCGCAGCGAATTGGCCGCCCGATTCCGTGGCTCCTCTTTTAATAACGACACCAGACGAACTCTTCGTCTGCAACGCGACAGACAACAATTTTCAGACTTCAAACTAACCTTCATTCGAGGTTTGGCCAATTTGGAAGAGTCCGAGCGACCATTTTCACTCAGGAGGGTGCGCAAGCCGGTCGAAATCGGATGACGACTTTTGGCAGTGGTTCTGAAGCGCTCTTCGCTTTTATGGCAGGAGCGTTACCATACATTGCTGAGAAAAGCTGCGCATGCGGACTTCCTTGTGATCATCACTCTTTCGCTTTAGTAAAATTTAAGTTGGCGTCGGTTTAGAGGATAAATACTGAAAACTTTCTTCGAAAATTTTCTGTTGTAGCGCCTGCATGTTGAACATTCGTTTTGAAACGAGTTTCCTTTGAATCTTGCCGCCAAGATGCTGCCAAAGCAAATCTAAGTTCGTGGCGTTAGCGACATTAACCCTAAGCAACTCATTTACCACCAACTACAGAAGCACCTTCTGTAGTTGGTGGTAAACAGACACATGTGTATATGGTGTATGGGAATGCGCGGCGTTTCAGGCAGCGCGTGTGAATCCTGTCTTGGAGTGCATTGCGGTCCGGTCGGAGTTGCTTGCGGGTTTTGCGCCTAATTCTACAAAAATTCATTTATTTTGTCCTTAAAAAATCGCGTATCACACGCGCAAATCTCCAAAAACCAGAGCCAGTCGCCTGGAACCGTCGCCCTCAGCCTACTATTACTCTACTCTTCCAGGCGCCTTCGGTGCGGAAACAAATGGTATTCGTCCACGGTAGGCCAGCTCCAGCCTACTACGCCCTCTGTTTGAAAGAGGCCGCCTCGAGCCTACTATCTCCGCTGCCAAGCGACTTCGCCACAAAAACTACATTTAAAAATGTTCTTGCGTAAGCCTAAGCCTATTACAAAATGGCAGGCCAACCCTACTGTCAAGCATACACACTCCGCTGAACGTGGAACTGATGAATTTTTGCAGAAATCGGCGCAAAACCAGCAAGCAACTCCGACTGGTCCGCAATGCGCTCCTAGACAGGATGCACGCGCGCTGCCTAAAACGCCGCGCATTTCTAAACAACAAGTGCACTCGTGTGTCTGTTTACCACCAAATACACAAGTGCCGAGGAAATGGTTAGCTCTTATGACCCAACTTTTCAAGCGACCGTTTCAAAGCCATCATCCATCCCTGCACATCATAAAATGGAAGAAACACATCAGAACAGCAGAATTGATGCCGCACCCAACAAAACCCAAACAAGAAAACCAAGGAAGAGGGAGGAAGATTTTATTTAGCGTTTAGTACCGACATTCAGAAGGAACTGCCCGACGAAATTTCCGGGAGGATCGTAGTTAGCCACGATGTAGTAGATGCCGGTGGCGGACTTGGCAATTCCAACTCCGAGGCGACGGGAGTTTCTCCAAACTAGCTAAAAGAGATCGTTTTGACGTAACTTGGCAGAAGTAGGCAAACCTGAGTGAAGTGGCCGCAATCCGGGTTGTACTTGCTCGCTTCGTAGTTGTACTTTGACTCCTCGTCGTACCACATCTTGACCACGTTCGCACCTTAAACCACTCACTTGAAACGCGAACTGAAGATAAAATAACGCTACATGGAGTATGTCCCGCCCCAATGTTTTCTCCGTAGGGGTTCGCTCCTGCCTTGCAGTTCATCTCGTTCGCCTTGGCGAGGGTCTCGGCCCACTCCTGGGCGCACTTGTTCAGTTCTTCGTCGAGGACGAGGGGCTGGGCGCCGTGCCTCCTTCGGTAGTCGTTCGAGTCCTTCAGGTGCTGAAACAGGAACCTTTAGAAGAATCCTCGGAGTTTCTCGGAACCTTGGCGCGGAACTCCGCAATGTTGAATCCTGGATCCATGGCGACCGACTTCCACGCGTCCCCGCAGCGAAATGACCGTTCGGCTCGAGGAATCTCCTTTTAAGTGCACGGCCAGACGCACTTTTCGCGTCAGTGTCGTTCTGCAGTTGCCTCAGACATTTTCCGTCTAAACAGTCGTGTCGCACCTTGTGTAAAAGCATCGCTTCCACCTGCGATCCTCATTTAATCGTCAGTGCGAGTTGGTGAGCGGCCACTCGAGATGGCAGATGCCCCATCCACGCGAAAGAAGGGCGTTTCTCAAAACATTGAAGATCAGCAGTGGTACCACGGTCTTCGTTCACGGGCTGACATCGAGTGCTCTCCCTCTTTCTTCATTCATATGCTTTAAACTTCTTTTTTCAGGCCATTACTTCAAGTCCCTGGCGACTGGCTGGTGAGAGCGACGGAGTCGAGAAATAAGACTGAAATCGTTATCAGCGTGCGTTCGGAGCGAAAAGGAATTTCCAACCTGACAATCTTGTTCGATGGAGGGCAATGGCAGCTTGGAGTCCTGCAGAACAACCCGAAGGCGAAGAAGTTCAACTCCATCTACGCGCTCATCGCGTACTACAAAATCAATAACCTCCCCGGCCATCTGAAGCTTGTGCGAGCGATTAGCAGACCGAAGTGGCTCATGAAGCACGAATCGATCAAATTCGACAAATCGAAGGTTTGTTCTTAATAATGGTGCGTATTTAAGAACGTTCGCATTCAGGATCTTATCGGAAGCGGCAATTTCTGCGATGTTTACAAAGGATACCTGGAACGCAAAGGCGAAACGGCGCTGAGGGTCGCGATCAAAGTGTGCCACAACGCAGGCGTGTCTCCCAACGACCGCAAGAACCAGACGGAAGCCATGGACTCAATGCTCCACGAGGCGAAGATCATGTCCTACTACTCGCACGAGAATGTGATCCAGTTCTATGGCGTCGCCTGCGACCACCACCCCATCATGATCGTCATGGAATATTGTCCCGGCGGTTCTCTGGAGTCGCATCTGAAGCGCATGAAGAAAGACGTTGAAACCGGCGAACGCGTTCTCTACTGCTTGGAAGCTTCGAAAGGGATGCGCTACCTCCATGACCAGAACTGCCTGCACCGCGACTTGGCCGCCCGGAATTGTCTCATATCGGCCAAAGGCGTCATCAAAATTGCCGATTTTGGATTGAGCAAGATGGTGGGCGAGCTGAACGACGTCGACCCGAAAGCGCAGCAGATTCCCATCAGGTTGGACCATTCGCATTTATGAAATTTGAAGCCGGAGTTTCAGGTGGATGGCTCCGGAAACGCTCCAGCGAGCTTCGACGATCACCAAAAAGAGTGACGTGTGGTCGTATGGCGTGCTCGTCTTCGAGATCTTCAACCAAGGCGAGAAGCCATGGCCGAACGACCCCGTAAAGAAGATCGCGACGCACATTCGCCGCGGCGAAATGATGAGCGTACCGGAACTCGCGCCGCAACAGATCCGCGAATACCTTCAGCGCATCTGGAATCTGAACCCTGAGCAGCGTCCCACCTTCAAGGAGATCGTTACCTACTTGAGCGACCTGAGCAAGAACCAGATTCGCCCGCCAGCGCCCGAGAAGAGCTCCATGAACCAGATCCCGGGAGTCCACAAGGGACCAGTCGTCGAATGCATGGAACAGGTACGCGCTGAGCTGGCCGTGGCTCTGATTCATTTTCCTAGATTGCAGAGAACAAACGACCAGATCTCGGAGATCGAATACAACCAGAACACGGCAGACACGGAGACCTCGGAGATGCAAGCGTTGAAGTCGACGGCGCTGAACGAGGTCGAGCGGAGCATCGGGACCCGAAAGCCGTGCACGGCGCGGCGAAGGAAGAGCAACTCGGAGATACGAAAGTTGAAGCAGGTGAATCTTGTCCTTCTTTATTCAATGAGCATTTTCAGAGCGGCTCCAAAGAAGAAAAACACGTTGAAAGAACATTAGGAGACGTTGAAAGTGTTAATAAAAATTAATTGTAATTTGTGACAAAGAAAGTGTGTCCGTTGTGGTATTACGATCGGTTTATTTCGAGTTATTATTACAAACATTGTTGCTGCACCGGGAAACCTCTTTCATTATTTGATTGACGCGAAAGTTGTTCAGAAAAACCTTGAGTGAACCTTTGAGATTTCGATAGGCGATTCACAGCCACATATGAAGTACGCTTTTTCGATCTGAAATGATGAGCTTTTGAAAACACGCCGAAACATAGAAAAGTACGCTTTCGCTTAAGGAAACGGCCTTGTTCGTGAAGTCTTTTAGAGATCCACAATTCTTGGCGGCTTTCGAAGCGCTCGGGAAGACGAATTTGGTGGTAAAAAATTTGTTAAACTTTCTGAAAGCCACGCGCTAAAGATTGATGTTGAAAAGCATTCACTCACACGGGCTGAGAAGTGTAGTTTCCAAAAAAAGAGAGCTTAGTTTGGGTGAAAGTTTCCAGCAAGAAGAGCTAAAATGGTGCATTACGCATTTTGTGCCTACAAAACCCAACCTCTTGGTTGATCCTCTCGAAATTCATTTTGACTGACTCATCAGAGTAAAGTTTGTTTGTGACCACCGAAATCTTCGCCATTTGGCAATCGTCCGAGTAGGAACTCTTTGATTTCCGCGCGACCCTGCAAACACTCGATGAGTCATCTGTGCCTCCCAACTTTCCTCACAGTGTTTTAACGTCATCGTGCGAGTTCGTATTTTCGGGTTTCTCGCTGGCCTTCGACGACATTTTGGAGTTCGACGACGGCATCATTGTCGTCGACATCGTATTCATTACCGTGGGCGGCTGACATCCCTAACGATTGGTCGAAGTGATATCCAAGCACCCAAAACTGAAAATTTACCTGAATGGTCCCAAAATAGAAGCAAAGGACCAGATAAACAAGTTTGAGAGCAGAGAACATTGTAGAGTAGCGGAAGAAGATTTGGTGAGAACAGTCGGAGATCTTTTCTTATAAGGAGCCAATGGATTATTTCCTTATGGCCATTTCTCTTTGAGATCTACTTAGCCATGGCGAATGTGTCTGCTTGACACGTGGGAAGGAACATTCGCGGACTTTTTGTGTTTGCCACCTCGAATATGTTTGCAAAATGTTTTCGACAGATTCTCCGTCGTAAACGTCACTTCAAATTACGATCCACGAGGGTTCCCTTAAGGCCGAAATGCAACATTTGTCGAGTGAACCCAAGACTCCGCCGATTGATTACGCAAACAGATCTTCGTTTGTTTGTCTTTCAAGCGTTTTTTTTTTTTGCTTTCGGTTGGTGCTAATCAAGCGGAAAAAGACGAGGCTGCGAGATGCACTTTGGCGTAAAGTGGCGTGATCGGGGAAACGCGCCATAGGGTGATCTGGGCGAATGGGAGCCCTTGAGAATCATTTTAGAGATAAATGTACCTAAGAGACTACAGAGGACATCAACGCATGAAAAGGTTTGGGAACGTTTTATGGCCTGTACTCTTAGAACAACTTCCGCGCAGTCTGGTAGACGTTCGGGCTTGCTTGATGTAACTTTATGAAATCAAACATTAGGCGACATTTGTCAGAAGTCTCACGTGATGATAAGAAATCTTGATTTGTGAGGAAATGACCATTTAAAAGAGGTTCTTGATTCCCGCAAGGTTAGTGGCGTCACCGGCTCATCTTCGCCTCCGTTTACTCGAGTCTTCAAGGCTTCTGTTATTTATATCAAATCCTTGGATTACCGGCCTTCAGCCATCCGCTCTCCTACGCTCCTTCTAAGCTCACAAACACGCCTAACTCCACCGCCACTTGTCAAGCACCTCTCACTCGCGTCTTTCCACGTTTTAACTTTTGACCCATGCTTCGGTATCCAATCGCAAACGTTTTATGCTCTATTCAAGCCGTTTTCCTCCTCTGCAAATAGTTTTAGTCTTCGGTCTTTGGGTCGACGTTGTAACGCTCTCAGCACTTTCGAAATGAATTCCAAAACACGGTTATCAGCTACGGTCGATCTCAATCTACGTTAATCTCGTGGCGCCTTCCGACCGCCCCTTTCAACATCGTCTTTTTGTTTCAACATGTGTCGGCATCTTTGAAGTGGATTCCCCGCTTCAACGATGTCTTCACGTGGCGTTTTTGGTTTCCTGTGTTGATTGACGAAGTGTGGTGGTATTTTCAGTAAGGTGCCTCCTTGCGAACGGTGGACAAACACGTTTTTGCAGTTGTTGGGCATTGGTGCTTCCTCATGGCTTACGATCACATTTCTTGCTTGAATCAGAAACTCTCATAGGTTCTGGAAACGCGATGGAATTGGAGGCGAATTTGCAAAGAGCCGAACCCAAAACGGTTCTCGCTGCAAACCATACAACCTAAAATGGTCTTGAAACTGCAAGCCTGACTCCCAATGGGGTACGGTAATTTGCAGATTGCAGCGAATTCCGCGAGAAAATCACACATACTGCGATCTGGGAATCTCAGGTGTTTCGAGTTTGAGTGTTTGTGATATGCAAAACGAATTCACATTCTTGGCATTTTCCAAAAATGCCATTGCAACACGCAATTTCCTCTCAACTTTCCGGAGCTCTTTTCCTTTCTCCGCGTTGCAAATTTTGCACAAATCTCCGCTGCTCACGATCCCACCTGTCCGAACTCAAAAATTCCACCCTTTCCTTATAATTTCCGCGTTTCCAGCATCTGCAAAACCCAGCGTTGCCGGCGGTTAGTCATTCAATCCAAGTTGTGGCGTGAGATCGGAATGTTTTCTCCCTGGGAATTACTTGATTTCCGCGGCCTCCTCTTCCCTCCTGACTCCTCCCCTCCGCGTTGTTCATCTGGCGAACCCTCAAAGTGACGTTGAATCGAACTGATTCGTTGACAGTTGACGTAACCGACCACGCGAATTTCGGGTTCGTGACGACGGTTGTTTTTTATTTCGCATTTCAAATTTGATCTTATTTTTCTCCTCAATTTCAGTCCCGATGGTCCCGCGGTCGTTAACCGTCGTTCTCTTCTTCGTCATGGCCACTTTGGCCGTTGGATCGAAGTGGAACGCCTCGGATTTCAAATGCGGGAACACCAGGGTTTGTTTAACTTCTTAGAACCTCTAAAACTAAACGTTTCAGGAAACCACCGAAATCGCCTTCAGTTTCATCAACGCAAGTTGCCCGAACGGATCGGCGAGGCGAACGAGTGCTGCTTAGCACACGACGACTGTTACCAGAAACAATTGGGGTGAATTTTTATTTCAGAATAAAATTAAGATGTTCTGTTTTTAGCCAGCAGCATTGTGACCACGTATTTTGCGAGTGTCTCGACGTGAAAGTTGCGGAGGGAGCCCTCGAAGGAGATTGCCTCTCGAGTGAGAAGATGCGTTGGATTTCCGTACTTTAGTTTGTAATTTCAGCTAGCGAGTTCTACTGCTTCTCTGTGACTTGGTTCGGACACGACGCCTACGCTCTCTCAGGTACGTCACTCTTCATTTTGTGCTTATGTCACTTACTCCTAATATACACTTCTTTATCATGTATCGTTTTAGCCCCCACACCTTCGAACAAAACTGATGAAGTTGTGACGGAGAAACCTAAGGAAGGCCCCAAGGAAGAGAATCCCATCGTTCTCAACCACTGCGGATTCAAGAACGCGGTTCCCATCGCTTTCTACGAAGCGATCTCCTCGCAGTGCCACCAGAGCAGCGGTAGGATCAAGGTTTTCTCTCTCGTTTCACCTTTCAATTTCCAGATTCGTTCCACTCTTGTTGCATCGACCACAACAAATGTATCCTTTCTCAGCACCAACAAGGTAAATAACCTCAAAATCATACGATCTAAAATAATTATTCCGCTTGTTAAGACGACTGCCACATGAACTACTGCGCATGTGTCGCCTCCTCCGTGGGCGAGGGACAGAGCTGCGTCTTCGCCTCCGAGAGCTTCTGCCTCAACGCGTTCTCCGACCGGATGCCGGGCGAAACCCCTCGAAGCGACATCCACCTCACCAACCACACGCACATCTACGGCTACAATCTTTTGGAAGTTGCCGTGTTCACCTTCCTCTGGGTCGTTCTCTCCTTCGGCGTCGGTTGCGCTCTCTACTGCACCTTGGGCCGCGTGGAGAAGACCCTCAGGAAGGTGGAGCTGATCAGCCACCACCCCCCGCTGATGTACAGCCACCTACGAGATCCCGAAAGAACGGTCTAGTCACCGTTTTAAGTATTCTCATTGTTTTGACCTCACCTGAAACATGAGCTTTGGAATTTTCTATCTTATCATCACAGGTTATGTATATTAATAAATAAAAGTAAAGATGATGCCCGATGAAACAAGTATATACAAACTATTCTGTGTTGACCGGCATTTCTTCTGGCTCAAGTTGCTGGATAAAGTCCTCGCTGTCCAGATGTCCGCTTGCCTGCCGGTATTCGCGGTGATCATGCGGATTCGAGCTTCTGCCAATTTTTCTGCGGAAGGGAAGTCGTTGATTTCAATGCGACTTCCGCTTTCCAGGATCACAACGTCCCCAATAACGAAGTAGCTCTCGGGATCGTTGCACATCCACCCGGCGTAGCGATTCGTTTTTAGGTAGGTTTGCTTGCTACTGTCCAGACATCTGTCGTATCTGAAGTAATCAGTGTAAGCGGTGAAATTCCGGGTGGGCGTATATTTGCAGAATTCGAACTTCAAGTCGAAAACTTTGGACGCAGTACACTCACCTGACTATTAGTCGATGGTTATCGACGCACCAGATAAGATCGCGTCGAGGAGTGCCGAGATCGTCCAGTCGGAGCAGAAACGTTCCCTTCTAAAAATGGCGCTTTCATAATCTAATTAATCTAAACATCAGATAATGTGGTTACCGGGACAAACATCTCGATTTTGTTGTTTTTCTTCTTCTCGACGAGCAGCAACGCCATAGATGGATCCGAGGCGTCGCTGGCAACAACGGTGATTCTGTTCTCACCTAAGAAGCACACATTTAAGAATCTCACAACTGATTTTCCGGACGTACTCGAAGTGGACGTATTCTCGAAGGCCTCGTCTTCCAGTTGAATTCCGGCGCCGCCCTGCAAGTTCTTCACGGCATCGGTGACGTCCTCGATGAAGGGGCCTTGGAAGGACTCCTGGCGCTTCCTCTTTTTGGACGCCTTCGATTTCTTCGCCACTCGGGGTTCCATCGAGTTCTCGTCGGCGGATTTCCGCTTCGGCTTCTTCGAAGTCTTGGGCGACTCGTCGCATCTCGAGCTGACGGGATCAAGCGAAAGAGGAAAAGGTGCAAACATGCCATCTGAAGCTGCATGATCAACCCAGATAATACATCGCTTCGAACTTACAGGGAACGAACGCTTGAGAGGGAGCCACGGGGAAATTTTGCTGCACCATTGGGAGGCACGCCGGGATCTGGCCTTGGTCCTTCGCCAGCAGCTGAAAACGACCGATAACCAACAACATATCGAGGTAAAATTACGTTTGTTTGCGACAGCGTCGGAGCTGAAAAGAAGGGCGTCATCCGTGACGGCATCATCGCGCCCGAGGGCATTGGAGCGTGCGAAAACGCCTGGGGATTCAGCGGAAAGTGGGGGTTCCAGAGCATCGGCGCCGTAGCCGAGCAGAACTGTCCAGGGAAGGCGCCGACAAGCGATTCAAGTTGTTGCGCTAAAGTCGGAGGGTGCACGGGCACCGAAGCGAGAGGGAGAAGGTGGTCACTCATCACGACCGACCGCACGATTCACGAAATCTCGAAAATGAAGATCGTTTTCAGACAGCGCCGCTTTTAAAGCTCTGTTCCAGACACAGACAGCCTGGTATCGGCCACGTCATCCAGAAAGGCTTGGACTAGACATGAAATGTCTCATTTCACAGTCTGTCAGCCGCAAATAAGCTGTGTCAAAAACGTCGCACCATTTCGCACGTTCGGTCAGCCATATTTTGGCTGTTTTCTCGGCCAGGAGCGCACGGATCTCGAAAATTCCAACGGATTACGCCATTTGAAGCCGAAAGCTATCGAATGATACCTGATTCATGCGAATCGGTGAAAATGACCTTTTTGGACTCCGTTTTGGGCCTATTTGGCACGATATCTCAGCGCAAAATGAAAATCTCGAAAATCCCTCTAACAAAAAGTTTGTGATGCTCATCACGCACAACATATCCAAAGATGACGTCAATTGGTGCAAGCCGCGCCGAGAACTATCGGTTTAAAGTTAGCCAGTTTTAGTGAAAAAATTGTGGTTTTTGGATGCAATCACAGATTCCTCGGACAGGACGGAAGTAAACGAAAATTCCTCTGACAACTTTGTAGATCAGCTTATCGCGGTTCAGGCCAACCCAAGAACAGGCTAATCCGTGCTGCCCTGGTCCAGGATAATTGAGAACAAGATGGTCATAGCGGACCAAACTTCAAATGCCTAAAAACGACCTTTTTGCACGTAAACTTCCAAACTTGGCTTGCATTCTGGCTTTCCAAGAGCCGCGGTGCCTCTGCAGTAAAAATAACGGCTCATAATTGCCTTTTGACCGTGATATGAAAGTTATTTGGAGCTCACATCGTCATTTCAACGAAATAGGGGTGCGTCCATTTTTGTCGGACGATCTAGTCCGATTTAGTCCAGGAAAATCGCTGCGGGAGCCTTGGATTAAATTTTGTCGGACGCGCGGCGGATTTAGTCCAGTAAACGTCGTACTTTCGCTAGTTCGGTGTGGACTAAATTACGAATTCGGCGCTCTGAGGATTTAGGATTTAGTCCATGAAATGCCACGGTTTGTCGAGTTTGCAGAAACTTTGGAGCGTACTAAATAGCGGCAAATCATGAGGTTTGAGGCATAAAGAGGAAATGTTGAATTTGAAGGCAACTGCCACTGCCTGAATCTCTAGGCATCCATCTGCCAGATGTCCTCATGTATTTACAGTGACCCTGCTTATTAACCATCTCCCTACAAGTTTAGCCAAGTGTAACGGGGATTCTTCTTGCCTTCATAGCTGATAAGGCGCACAAGAAGTGACGAAGTCTTACAGCAGTCGCTTGTTATGGCTAATCATCTAATCCGAGCTCATTTCAACTAGAGCTGACTGAAGTCCTTGCAAACAGGCGCGTCCCTCTGAGCGAAGTTATCGCTAATCTTCTTGGACTGCGTCTCTGTTATCGCTGAGTTTATGGCTTCCGGAGCAACCCTAAAGTCCACTAAACTCAAAATAGCGATTCGGGAACCGAGAGCGCTATCGCACCAGTTCCAAAAGTCCGAGCTCCGAGCACGGACTAAATCGCGCTCCAAACTCGAGAAAGCGTGGCATTTCATGGACTCGGCGCGCCAAATTCGAAATTTAGTCCACACCGAACTAGCGAAAGTACGACGTTTACTGGAATCCGCCGTGCGTCCGACAAAATTTAGTCCGAGGCTCCCGCAGCGATTTTCCTGGACTAAATCTGGACTAAAGATCCGACAAAACTGTCAACACCCGAAATAGGCGCATCGGGTCCCGAAGCGAAAACGGTTTCGCCGGTCGTGATTTTGACACGTTTGACAGAACGTGATTTTGTAATTTAGCCTGAACATCTGACATTTCTGCTTATTGAATGGTACAGGGAGAAAAAAACCTGCGGAGAAAAAAACCTGCATAAGCAATGCATTTTCATTTACATATTGGCATTTTTATCATGAGCGCCGAAGGCGCGACATACAGCGGAACCCAACTTTAGAACACGCGAGGTAGCAGGCTCGAGGCTACCTCTTTCAAACAGCGGGGATAGTAGGCTGGGGCTGGCCTCCTGGAGCATCTTAGGCTTAGGCTTGGACATTTTTCAATATGGTTTTTGCGGCGAAGCCGCCTGGCACCGGGGATAGTAGGCTCGTGGCGGTCTCTTGCAAACAGCGGGGATAGTAAACTAGCCTCCTGGAGCAGCTTAGCCATGTTTCCCGGAAGTGCCCGTCCCGGAAATGTCATATGATCGAAAGCGTTTATCGACGCCGGAGGCTTTGTTTTTAGGCCGCTAGCAATGTAAGCATTGCTTATGCGGGTTTTTTTCTCCACCTGGGTTTTTTTCTCCGCGGGTTTTTTTGGGACACAATCTATTGAATGACATCTAAATATTGCAGCTTGGAGCAGTGGCTAACGCGCTTGTCCGACAAACCCAGATGGCGGGATCGAATCCCCGGTCGTGCCAAATTTAAGGTTAACCATCGTTTTCGGACAGGTGTAAACAGTAGCAGTTGCAGGAAATCTTTATATTAGCGTGCGTTTAGCTTCGGAAAGGTGTAGTTTCAGTTTTCGCTAGAATTCAATTTGCAGCTACATGATTTTAGACTTGATTTACCGATTCGATTCAGGTTTTACAAAAACTTCTTAATTTAGAAATCTCTTATGTTTGTAAATCGCGCGTGATCATTTTCAACGTCTGAGAATATCTGAGAATTCGAGTCTTTTTTCTCGGGTTTTCTCAATCAATATTTGTTTGAATTTGTTGCTTGCAAAATTAGTTAGATCCGTGTTAAATTAGATCTGACCTCTCAGAATCGTCACATCTACTCGAACTTCCGCTTGAAGAGAGAGAGAAAGACCAAGCCGCAAAGCGATCAAGCTTCGAAAAGATCTCAGCGAAGAATGCGGTATGGTTAAGTAGGTCAATGTATTACTGCTAAACCGAACCCCAAATCTATGCAAGCGCTTCTCCAGGAAGTGACGGCCATCTAGCCACCACAATCACGATAGACTTAGGAATGGTTCCACCGCACCGAGAATAGAGCACTTGCGTTGGATACAAGCCACGCTTTACGCGCATCGAGTGATCAAAGTTTCTTGATTAGGACAAGTCGGTTACTACTGTTTTCAAACCTGGAGTACCGCTTGCATAGGTGAGGTTCGGCAACTCACTAAATTGTAAAAAGGACCTTTTGGGACCGATTCCTTTTTGAAGTTTTGCTGCAAGTTCGAGTAGAAGGGGTAATTATGAGAAGTCATAATTCAGATCTAAGACGACAGCAAATTTTGAAAACAGCGAACTCAGTTTGAAAATCTATCTGTTGTCATATTTCAACTCTCGTGGTCCATAAACAGTCTAAAATTAGGAACAGTATTCAAATGCAATTGACCAATCCAGAAAACAAAAAGTTTCTCAATTAAGCGAACCCGACAAAACACTTTGCTTTTGAAAATAGAGAGAAAGAAATTCTCAGATACTTGCTAGAACAGACGTTGAAAAGGATTACGCGCGATTTACAAACGTGGGAAAATTCTAATTAAAAAAAAGCTTTTTTGTAAAACCTGAAAAGTTGAACCAACGTGTTTGGAATCGGTTAATCAAGTTTGAAATCACATAGATGCAAATTGAGTCCTAGCCAAAATTTTCCCGAAGCCAAACGCAGGCTAATCTAAAGATTTCCTGCAACTGCTAGTGTTTACACCTGTCCTTCGTTTTCTGCTTCACCACAATGTCGGACGGTTTTTTTGGAAATTGCTTTATATACATCATGAAAGCCATCATTTCCAAAGCTATAATACAAATTTCACAAAATCCCATTACAATTAAATAAAAAGGATTGATAGACAGCGATTGATGGGATGAAAGAGGAGATGCTGCGATCTCACCCACACACGGGCTATATTTACAAAGAACAGCACAGCTGTTCCAGCGGGGCTTTCAGAAGATGTCTAGATTAAGGCTGAACAGCGTTCCCAAGAAAGGAAGACAGGAGAGGTGACACAAGGCGGAAGAGGCTATTTACAATTGGGTGAGTGACTATTTGCATGGCAGAGTTAAACATGAAAGCGAACTCGAGTGTATTGGAGGAGAGTGGGACGACACAAATAAATATGCGTAGGTGGGAGAAGCTAAGATTAAAGCTATACAGTCCTAGCTCGGGTTTAGAGGGGTATATACAAACGAGGAGGGTTATATACACACGAGACCTGTTTTTGGAGTTTTGAACATTTTTCCGTTTTTTCGTAGTTTTCGCAAGTGGTAAAAGACTTACAAAGACAGGTAAGAAAATATTCTATGTACAGTATTTACACTAGCCTATAGGACTAGAAGAGGGCTATGGCTTTCTCGATCTGCTTCTCGAGCTCCTTGATCTTGGGGGCCGCATTCTGCGGTTGACGGTGGAGCACCTCGTCGGCAGCTACGAAGTTGTTGCGGAGCTTCGTGAGGAGCGCCTTGACAGAGTTCCAGTTCTCCGGCTTGTTGTTGCGGTTCATGTAGAGCCAGGCGTAGCCGAATTCGATGAGATAAAGGACCTGAAAAGGGGGTTAGGACGACCCGATTACGGTGGGTGCTTACCGTCTTGCGGAGTTCTTTCGGGTTGACGCCGAATCCGTCGCACTTCTTCTCGAAATCGCGAGCAGCAGAGAGGTTGAAACGGGCACGACGCATCTCGGTGCAGATCGAGGAGAACTGGGCCGAGATAAGGTTTCCTTGAGCGGCTGCGTTCTCCTCGACGGGTTCGGGGTCGGCGGCGACGGGTTGGAGGACGAAGCGCGAATCCATGTACTTGTTGCGTCGGGCGTCGATGAGTCGGCCCGACTTCCAGTCGTAGGTCAGTCCGCACATCTCGCAAGTGACCTTCGACTGAGTGTCCGGGAACTGCATTGTGTGGTCGCACTGGCACTTCTTGCGAATCAGCGCACCCGAGGGTGAAGATCCGCGGTCGTTGCGGCCCGTGTCCAAATCGAATTGGAGGTCGAACTTGCTCCTCCATCCCAGCGCCTGTTCGCAGGTGAGAGGCCAGTGGGGTTCCTTGCTGCAGGAGCCGCAGAAGTTCGTGGAACACGAGTCGCAGCGGAGATGCTTGTGGTCGGCCGTGGGTTGGCCGACGACGATCGACATGCAAGTGGGGCACGTAGAAAGCGACTCGATGTGGAGCTTGAAGATTTGCTTCGAGTGGTAGAGAACCATCGCCATCGGAAGGACGGCGGTTTGGATCGCGATCGGGAGAGGAGGATGTTCCGGGCACGAGGGGCATCCCATGGAAGCACCAGAGCGCAACATGACGCTTAGGTTACGAGCAAGGCACTCGCGGCACCAGGTGTGCTCGCAGAGCGGGATCGAGATCATCTCGTTGGCCGCCCGATGGCCACATTCGATGCACTGCTCCGGGATGGAGCCGATGATCTGAATCTCCTGATCCTCCTCCTCGTCCTCACTTTCCGCGGCACTCGAAAGCACTTCGTCCATGTCGATTTTCTCGAAGTCGTCCTCGAATTCCTCGTCTTCTTCTTCGTCGTCTTCGATTTCTTCGCATCGAAGCACGCGGGCGTCGACGATGACGGTCGGTTTCGTGATCTTATCGATCATGTTGAAGATCTGGTATCTGCTGTAAGCACGCGAAAGGAAGCCGAAACGTTCGGCGTTGACTTCGTTTGTGTAAACGTCGTTTTTCGGTCCTTCGGAGAGGCGGCGTCCGTCGGTAGCCGGAGCGCTGTTTTGGGAGACTGCCTTGACGAGCGCCGCCAGCAGCGTCGTCAAGTTCTTCACTTCACTGGCATTCAAAATGGCTGCCATGAAGTCCTTCGCAGAAAGAGTAGTCTTCATGGATCCGTTTACAATAACCCTAAACCGTAAAGCTTATTAGATTGGTTTTTCGAAGACACACGAACCGCAGTTTGCTTTGTTCCAAGAGTCGCATGTCAATAAGCGCCACAAGGATCGAGTTTCTCTTCTTGTCGAGCGAATCCGTGAGGTCCACAAAAAAATTCTTGGTCTTCGTGTCGATCCAGCGAAACGAGGGTATCTTTTCGAGAAGCTCGTCAACGGCGACGTTTTCCCACTGGGAGATGTCGAAGACGAGTGTTTCAAAAATGCCGGATTCACGAGCTTCAGATGGGAGAGAGCGAAGCTCGAAGGGTTTCGGACCTTCGGGAACGAGCTAAAGAAAGCAAGATTTACGGGAGAACGCAAATGACTAATCCTTACTTGAAGATCGTCCATTCGGTCTTCCCCGTCGAGGCTAAGGATCGATTGGCTTCGAACGAAAACAGGAGAAGAGTTCCTGATGTAGTTGGCCAGGTTGAAGCGCTGCTTGCCCCCGGTACGACGGATGTAGAGCTGCGCCAACTCAGGATCGATCTCGGGATCCTCCGACTCGACGCTTCGGATCATCTCCTCGTCGTACGGAAAGTAATCGAACTCCTCGCGGCGCTTCTCCCCTTTGCTCAGTTGGATTCCTTGAGCCGCCTTTCGAGCCAAGTGGGCCGCCCAGGTTCCGCGTTCTCCGCGCATCACCTGGTAAACGACCGAAACGTCGCTTCCGTTCTCCTTCGCAGGCAGCGCGGAAGTCAGCGCTTCGAGCTTCGCGCCCCGGCGGCTCTTCGACTTCTTCGAAACTTCGGTTCCGTCGGCACGACGCTCATGGATAGCGAGAACAGCGTCGTCTGAAACAAATTAGAATTAAAAACAAACAAATTTTATTTTTATATAAAAACAAAAAATGGAAAAATTGTAGAGAATGCCGTCAACAGAACCCGACGGATCCTGTATCTAGGCCCCTCGGTCGCTCTCGCATATAAGCGAAACGAAGAGGACAAGGAACATCTCCTTCGCTTTAGAAATATGCGCCTTCGGGGGGCGTCGAACCCCCGCCTCTCGCGCGCCAGCGAAGCACACTAACAATGCACTACATGTACACCGGCCTCACATTTCGACGGGTCGCTAGTCAAGTGCTTCTCGACAACGGCGACGTGGAAATTCTCGTTCGCCGAGCTCTTCGCGTCGAAGTTCCAGCGTCCTCGGCGATTGAGCGAATAAGGCACATCCACCGAAAAGTCGTCCGAGCACTCGGAAAGGATTCGGGCCTGCCGACGCTGAAATTGCCACCTGTTTAAAACTGGAACGCATTACTCAGCTAATAACCTTTCCGAGCACTTTTCCGTTGTCGACGACGATTCGCTTCTGGAGAAGCGCTCGGTTGGCCACGTGTCGTTGGAGCTCCGCTTCCAGAGTGTTCCGCTTGCCTTTCTTCACGCCTCCGCGACGTCCGATCTCAGGTTTGTGATCCAAGTAAGGGTACTCCATTTCACTGAAACAAGAACACACGTTACTTTGAGGGCTCAGAGGCACGATGGTACACTTTTTGTGCGTTTGAAAGGGGCTCCAAAGCGGCGGCCGAAATCTGGGCGCGATAAACATCGGCGTTGAAGCGAATCGCGAGGAGGTGGAAACCGTTACGCCAATAGTTCCTCCTCGGCTTCGCAAAATAAACAAAGCGAAACTTTTTGTCATGCGTTGCCCTCAAGGCACCAGACGTGAAATGACGTAAGAAATATTAGGTGTTTTTCTAGGGTAAACAAGAGCCTCTTCAAAACAGTTGCCAAACTAGAATCCGGCCTCCCACGTCACCTCCTCGAACCGGCGACCGACTTAAGAACTTTAATTATTCTGTCGGAAGACATGATGGACATGTGATCTCCCGTTGTTGCCGTCCCTCCTCGATTTGTTGTCGAATTTTATTTCCTGAACTCCGACAAGCGACCAAACATCGGCTGCATGGCACGTGAGCATCTTTAAGAAGCTCAACGCCGCCGCGTCGGAGAGGCTAACGTGTATATTGCGCAATAAAGACGACCCAGAGATGTGACCCCTTAGCACCTGGACATAACAAGCAAGAAGAAGAAAACACTCACCAGAGAGAAGAGTCCTTTTCATCGTAGGCGGTGCGCGGGGTGGTCTTGGGCGACGAAGCAAGGGCAACACTACGATCTTCCATTGGAAACGGGAGCTCTTCGGACAGGGCACAGAAATCGACCAGCGATTCTAAAACTATCAAGAGTAAGAGGGTCACCCGAAAGAGCAAGAGGCTTGGGATATTCACGTGGATAAACAGAAATCTCGCGGCTTACCCATCATCAACGCCGCGGCTGCTGCGGAGGAACATTCCATCAAAGTGGCGCCGCCGTCAGAATTCTCAAAAGGATTTTGGTCCATCTTGGATTGATTTGAGTGGAGGGGTCCGGAAAGGGATTCAATTTTGGTGAGGTGAAGATACTTTCAGCCAAACAAGGCATCTGATTCTGACGGCAGCTCCATTTTTATACCTTTTGTTTCATAACGAACGCGAAACGTGTGTTGTCATCACGTGGAGAAGCGCCGCCCAGATTAGGTCTGCTGTGCTTGGGGGTGTCAAGAGCGCAAAGCGATAAACAAGGACGGTGTAGGTGTGCACGGGAAGAATACCCAAAGGGCGGTCGAATTTTGAATCCGGGCGAGTTCCGCGGAGATCGACGACCGCGGAGATCTCTGGTGTTGTACTTGCCGATATGTCTTACTGTGCAACTTAAACATCTGTGGTGGCCGGAATACGGTCGTTATTCATTCTCCACACCGAAAAAGTCTTGTGATTAGCGTACACAAAAACAACTTCAGCAGCATCATCGACTACGAGAACTTCACTTCATACGTCTTCGGAATCGAATCATTTTTGGGCCCGGAAACAACGCGTGTCTTAAGCGAATGCGCAAATCACGAGTTTAAGCGGTTTTGTTCTCCGCCCTAAAATGATCACAGCTCACTGTGGAACTACAACAAAGCGTCGGACCAGTTGCTGTACCCTGAGCGAAGTACGCTCACGTCACCGTCACAGCGACTGGCTGCTCCGTCCGTAGTAAACACGCCCGCCGCGGGAGCACAATTCCAGGACAAAACAAACGCTCTCAGCGCCTTTCGGCGGCTGAAACTGGATGTTTCCCGACATAACAGACAGACTACTTCGACATCACGGTATGACCACCGCATGCATGATTAATGCCACGGCAGATAATGGAACCCGAGCTTGCTGAGGTCGCAATTATGCCTGAAGGCGCATTAAACCAGCGCTGAGGGGCATACTATACCTAAAGCTGCCTTTACCGACGTGCTGGACCGAGAACCGGCGGCAAGGGAACATCAAAGGGAACTGGTACTTCTGGCGGTCAGATGCATTTGGCGCCGTCCCTAAAAGGTGAATTGCGTTGTTTTCGTATCCGCGCGAGCGTGACGGCGGAAAATGCAAATAAATAATCCTCCGTTGGTTCTTCGCCCCTCTCGGTCTTCTTCCTCCTCCTCTGCATCCTCCCTCCGGCTGTAAAAATAATGACGCAACGAGCGACGAATACAACTTGAAAGGAAGAAGAATCGTAGAGGAGGAGGAAAACAAGCGCCAGCGGTCAATCCCATAAGGGGTGCGCCGCCGGTGGCAGGTTGCGGCGGGTGGTCGGCACAAACTATTTACTTCCAATAAACATGAAAATCCGCGATTTCATCAGCGCATTATAACTAAGGCCCAACAGATAACAGCTTCCTGGTAAGGAGCCTCCGGCACAGAGCGGTGATTCGCCGCCGGTGACGAAGCCGACGAAACGCTTTTCTTCGAGGCGGCGGCGAGCAGACCTGACGGCGGCTGGAACGACGTAAATGTTTATCACGCCGGTGGCAAACAGAGTTTCTAACTGAGCGCCGCAGACGGAAAACATTGAAATGTCCGTCGTTTCTGGTTCTTGCAAGCCTTGATTCCCAGCAGAGACGCAAAAGAGCCAAATACCAAACGCCCCGAACATCTGGCGAGGTGCGAACGGTAGGCGCGCAGGAGCACTTTACAACGCTGCTGGAGAGTTCTGGACCCGTTTAAATACAGAAAAAGGAGGCAGGACGAGACGATAACCCGAGAATCAGTTTTTAGTAGGTTTTTGAAGGTCGATAAGCACATGTCGTCGAAAGCGAAATTCTGTCGACGGCGAAGGGCTGACACCGCTGCCTGCATCAGCTGATCGGCAGCTCGCCGCCCCAAAAAAACGAAGTCGCTCTGGGCGGCGGCTCGACACACAAGGATCGATTTCATGCAGAGATTATTTTTATTTTGGTTCCGTGGCTGGCGGTTAGTGCCACTCTGGCGGCGGCCCGAGAAGCGCAGAATCCTCGCGGTGGTCGCTGCATCAGCTGATCGTCAGGAGAACCCACGAATCGCCGTCGGAAGGTCGCTTGAGGGTCCAGAGAACGCTCACAGAGAGGGTAGGAGGGGACGCGTAACGGACTAAAATGGGAAGAGGGCACTGCATCGCACGGACATCATTATGAGGATTACCTGGGCGTGCGGTGGATCTCCAAATCAGGGTGGGTCCGTACTCTGCCATCTGTTCAGTGGACGGACGTTACTCTGCATGGAATCATGAGCGGATTCGAATGAACGTCGGTCTCACAAGAGCAAATTTCCTTTCCCCGCGTAACATTAAAAGCTGATTATTCGCATAAGGACAGAGGAGCAAGGAGCGACAAGGAACCACCCTGACTGAGCCCGAGAGTTGGCGGGACAGCTGATTTGGGTTCGCGCAGCGGCGGCGGAGACAGCAGAGGTTGTTGTGTGCGTTATTTAAATTACGTTAACGTCCGCAAGCGTCGTCGCCGATGCGGAGAGGACGGAAGTTCTCTATCGACCGCAGCAGTCCTCTTAGGCACTGAAGGCCTCTGCAAACGCGCATGAGCACAACTGACGTCTTCCAATAAATAGCCGTTTTGCAAACTCCCTAGCAAACTAATATGCTCACGAAAAAGAGAATTGAAAGCTCTTGGCAGCATTCGGTGTTCAAGGCACAACTTGTGCAGATGGATTAAATAATCCTACTCAATCTCGATTAATGTGAAAGTGAGTAAAACGTGTTTTTCAGTTTTTCTCATCAACTCAAAGATTACTGTAGCGAGATTCTGAAAATTAACCCACAAGGAAGAAGGGGAAAGGCCCCTTGGCAATTCCGATTGAGAGCCGAGATTAGGGTCAAGCGAAGCCTTGTGCATCAGCAATAAGCCCTGCGAAGCTCCCAAAGGACGACAATGATGCATTCATCAAAGAATCGCGTGTTCCTTTCGAACGCCGACACGATTCTCCGATTTCTGTGCGTGTCTGACAGAAAACGAAGAATAATAATATTCGTTTTCACCCCTCTTTTCAGTTCAATTGAAACGACCTCTCCGCGTCCTCCGTACCCCTAAGACTCCGCCGCGGCGGGGCGAGGGAGAGGAGGAGGAAGGAGATCATATAGGTTAACAGCTGGCCGCGAATCGCAAACAGGCAACAAGAAGCCATCACAGCGGAGAGATATGACCTAAGCGAGAGGCCCACGCGATCGGAGCCAGCCGAAGGAGGATCCGGTTGCTGGCGGGCGATTGTCCGCAAACAACGTTTCCAACTTCAGAATTGAAGTGGAACTGGGGAGGGAGAGGAAACGGCACGGATCTCCGGGTAAACCGCACGGATAACCAGGCCGTTGCAGCGATGTTCCTTGACCCTGGGAGGAACACTGCTGACTGTGAATGACGGCCCAAATCCATTTCCATAATGTAGTTATGAAGGATCGCTCGCAGTGGGACGAAACCCCGATGTGACTGTCACTCGCACAAAGGTCTTCCATCGGCTAATTAAAAGCTTCATGAGGCAAACGCGGTTACTGGAAAGACAGGGAGAAAACGGGCGAGAGAAGCTGATCGCCGACTTGCCAAACTCTCAACTGCATTTGCAAGGGCGCAATTGATTTTCGTCCGTCTTTAGAGCGCAGAATTTCGCGCGCTACACGCTCTCCTCCAAAGACGGCGGACGCCCTGGACTGGCTGGCTCCTCGCAAATACTTCATATATTCATATGTTGTCGGAGTCAGGTGATGAGCAGCGCATGTAAACACAGATGGAGGCAGACTGGTGAACAGAACCGGATAATGCAAGCCAGCCGGCTTTGACGAGTGCTGCAGAGAGCGGCCAGTGCTGCACAATTAAGGAAACATAAGACTTTGAATAAACGGAGGAAGCCGAGCCTCTCTCGGGCATGGACGCCGCGGCGGCAGCAGCTGTCCATGACCTCGGACACCAACTGTCTTTGTTCCCTCGTTTGCTTCTTTTCACAACCATAATCGATTATGGAACCCCGATTCCAGTTGTGATCACCATTCGTCCTGAAAGGGAAAAAGCCCAAAATCGAGCGAAGATGGGGTGGAGGTGCTACCGTAATCTAACAATTCATCAGAATTAACAAAAGTAACAAATTCCTAAGATCTTGAGCGGATGAAATCACAGGAAATCTTGTAGAAGAGGAACGAGAGCCCGGAGCTCGCGGCGGCCTTGATCATACTCGGCCACAGTCCCTTGAACAATGCCATTGCCGATTCTCTCTTCACGATTCCCCTCATGCTGGAAATAAAGCCCCGATGCTGAGTCGTTTTGCCGAATTTCTCGCCGCGATCGATGGCCAGAACCTGAAAAAACTTGTTGCCGCACTAATTAGAGAAACCCTGAAATAACCTGTAATCGATGCCTAACCATGTCGAGGGGATACAAGATCGTTTTAGCGCAACTTCCTGCTACTGCGCCGCTAATTAGCGCCGAACTAGTCTCTAAACAGAAATAAATTATCGATTTTGGAGCTGGAGAAGAGAATGGCGCACCGTTTGAAGATATGTATTTGATCCACACGGCGTTTACAGCATTGTAGATCGCGAATTGCAGTCCTGAAATAAACAGAAATGAGGACTGAGATACAGTAAAAAGGCAAACCTGTGAATGGTGCTACCTGTAGGAGCGAAGGTGTAAGGCCCTTGAAGTACCCGCGAATTCCTTCCCGTTTCCAAATCTTCACGATGGCGTGGCCGGTTCCTCGATACACCTTAAACTGAATATTTATTCGCTGCGTCTTTACCTCGAAAGCACACCTTCACATCGCTCTGGGCAACCAATCGTGTCCTAATAACGTCCAACGGCATCGCCGCCGCCATCGCCATGCTTCCGGCTACGGCTCCACAAGCAAAATCGCACATTGTACCATTGTTCCTGGCAGCGGGAATCCTATTGGCGTGCCAGGAGAGGAAGTCGAAGGAGGTGAATTGCACGATTCCGTAGACCGCAGATAATCCTTGAGCCGGTACGTGACCCTTCCAGAGGGCCCGAACGCCCTCTTCGCGGCAGATTAGCGAAATCGCTTGGAAGACGCCGTAGTACTTGCCTCGAGTGTGGCCACGCAAGGGTTCTTCTTGCAACTGAAAACGAGTAATAAACGTTAAAATTCGAATAAAGATCATTCAGCTCACCTGAAACCTAATTTTGAGGACATCGAGGGGCTGAATGCATGCCCTGGACAAAATTCCGCTCACTAAACCCGCTTGACTGTGTTCTGACGATGTTAGGTCGCGGTCGGCCGAAGACAGTTTCTTATTGGCTCCATGTCCTAATACCATCGTCGTTCATTACCTGGAAATAACGAATTGAACATGGGAAAATAAGAGCGTTAAGCCGAGAAAACATCGGAGAATAACACTAGGATCATAGGAACGCGCCACGAGTTCACATGGTATAGGATGGTTAAGTGCAAGCGTCCAACGGATGCAGGAGCAAACGGCGAAGAAAAGAACAAAGCGAGAAGCATCGATTCGCAAACGCTTGAGCGGCAGACTTGTACTGTGCAGTAGACGGCGTTGTGACACAGTCAAAACAATCCTATTGATCTTGCTCCCAAACGCCGCCGACACTCCCGCAACTTGGCACCTCCACTCACGTCATATCCGGACGTTCGTTCCAAACAACACTGACGAGAAAGTCTCGAGTTTTAGATCAAAACAACGACATTCCAAGGAAGCAGCAATGGTATCACAAATCACCGAAGGCGGCGTTTTAAAACGCTTGTGTAACGTTGCTGGGAAAGCGATGAATAGGGAAGGGGAGCGAAACAAACAACAAAAGAAGCCAAGTTATGAAATTTGGTTTGGGCGAACCTTCGAATAAAAATCTTCCGTTGTCACCTGCGGCGTTTGGACCAATTTTAGTGATGGAAATTCTGGCATTGGATCATTTTTATGCGCTAGTTTCTGCGCTTTTGATTGAACAGTAATGCGTCGTGTTCTGTAGGTTTTCAAGGCACAAAAAGCCGTCGAAGAATCGAAGGCCTTCGATCCTAAAGGGCAGAAGGCGACCAAACGTCCGAACTCTACGAGACCATTGTGATACAACGCGTGGCATCACCCTTGCTTGTGGTGTTTCTGTGCGCTTGTGCTGGGAGAATGAGAGAAGATCGCTGAATTTTTAGGTAAAACATTCGGAAGCGATCAATTGCGATCCATGAATCCTCGAAATCTTCAAATTCAAGTGCGTTGCCGCGTTGTATCACTCTGAAATTTGCTAGAAAATTTGGATTTGCATAACCGACCTTTCTTCTTCCTCTCGCTCGCGTAATTTCGTTTGCAGTTCGTTCGGTTTCCTCGTTTCGTTTGCGGATGGTTTTGACGCGCCTGCCGATTCACGAAAATTTAAAAAATCGTAATTCGGACAGTTCGTTGAATGATGAAGATTACTACTTCATTTGGGATTTTCAAGCATCGCGACGTATTCCTTTTCCTGCGTGCAGTTCCGCCAGGATTTTGTTCCGCAATCTTTATCAACGTTCATCTCTTTTCAGAAGCCTCCAAGCATGTCGTACAAGAAGGGTGAAAACTATGTCCGACGGTCGCCGAAACGGTCAGTTTAATTTGAACCCGAAATTGCTTTTTTTCGTATTCCGGATTTCTGTGCATTTCTCTGTATCAGTTTGGGCTAAGCTTGTATTGAATTGGAATACATATTTCAGATCAACAAAACGTTCACTCGCGGCAGCGACTGGCCCGACAAGGACGACCTCCTGGACGTCGTTTACTGGGGAAAACAAGCCTTTGCTCTCGTCATAGGCATCCTGTGCGGCATCCTCCCGATCTACGGTCTGATGGGACTCATCCTCTACGTCGCCTCGTCCTCAGTCTTATCCCACATGTACGTCACCCAGTTTCAGAATATGGACGAAGAAGTAATGGGAGGATTCTTCGAAATAGCCAAGGAAGGCTTCGGGTCGGCGTTTGCCACTTTCCTCGTCTCCTGGATCAGCGTGTACTCCTTTATGCACCATTCTTAGAATTGTTCTAGCGTTTCCACCCTCTTTCCCGCTCAAGTCATTTTGTCTTTGTATGCCTTCGATCTATTGTTGTGTTCTATTCTGTGTTAATACATAATTTATAAATTAAGACATAAAAAGATTCGAACTTTGTTTTATAGTACCGCACAATACAGTGGTTGTGGTCCACGAATTCATATTTCTTAGCTTTCAGAACAAAGTTGATCGATATTTGTCATTCTTGAGGTATGAATCTACATGGCTTGCTGTGGATCTGCTTCAGGATCTCGACAGCTGTAGGTTGGTTTGAAAAATGTGATCGTTCTCTTAAGCTAAACTTTTAAGGCTTGGAATACGGGTTCCTTGTGATATCTCAGGATTACCCGTATGAAGTGAAAGCCGCACAAGCCAGCAAAAAGGATGTCCTAGCGCAAGCAGCTTCTGTTGGGAAGGTATGAAGCGTTTCAACCAACAAATATTATGATGGAATGATTCAGAATGCGGATGTTCTTCTCTCTCACGAAGATTTCCGAGGCGCTGAAGGATCATGGGCAGTTTGGCCTCTTTTCTTCAATCTGAGGGAGCGGTATGGGAGAATCGGGATGCCCGAATGGCTGTTGATTGGAGATGCGTTCACCGGATTCAATCTTCGCCTATTGAACACGTTTCTCGCAGATTTCAGCAATTCTGAGGCTATTTTGATTGGCCGAGGACTCAAGGACAGCCGGTAGGTCGAAGTGAGCGTGCTGGGGTAATTAATTTTCAAGTTTTAGGCCCATCATAATTCATCACTTCCACGGATTCGACCGCGATCCCGAATCCGAACCGTTCCAGTACTGCGACTTCTCCAGTGGGGTTGCCATCAATCGCAAACTTCTCGAGAAACTCTTCGGTTTACCGCTGTCTTCATACCCGTCAGGATTCACCATTGATGCAAATTTCGAGGTACTATCTCTTGTTTGGTCACATCATTTAATGTTGTGATCATCTACAGCTCTCCAAATTTATCAACGACACAACTGGAACGACTTTGAAGTCGACCAAAGCGTTTTGTTACAAGCGAAGCTCGGATTGCATCACCTGGAACTCCCCGCCAGATCACTTGGAATCTAATGGCTGTCGTCCCAAAGGATTCGTTAACAACGATAACGTTTTCTTCGCAGTCAAAACCTTTGTTGGATTTCACAAAACTAGAGGTGAACGAATCTCAATTCAATCTCCGTTAACTTCTTTTTTTCAGTCGTTGTGGTGAAGAGAACCTGGGCGCGAACGGCGAAATACGTGGAATATTTCAGCGATTTCGATGATCGTTACGTGCCAACGATCGATCTCGGGGTGAAGAACACGGAACGAGGCCACTGCGAAAAGACGATTCGGATCCTGCGACATTTCTTGGAACACGAGGAGCTCAAGAACGTGGTGTGGATCGTCGTGGCCGACGACGACACGCTTCTAAGCGTTCCGAGGCTTTATAAGCATCTGGAATGCGTGAACGAGAACCAGCCTGTGATTGTCGGAGAGCGATACGGCTATGGATTCGCTCCGGATGCCACTGGAGGGTACTCGTACCCTACAGGAGGGGCGGGGTAGGTGTTTTACAGCTGTATCCATCCTTAATGGCCACGTTTAGAATGATTTTCTCTCGATCGGGAGCTGAGAAGCTCGCGAAGAGCTGTGAATGTCCCTCAATCGACGCCCCTGACGACATGATTATTGGTATACGGTAGCTTTCGGAGGTGATATAGATTTTATTTTCTCAGGCATGTGCGCGAAGAAATTCTCTATTCCCGTTCTGCATTCTTCTGGATTTCACCAAACCAAATCTCAGGATTATGCTGCGGAGTACCTCTCAAAGGTCCCTCTGATCTCTCTTCACAAATTCGAAGATATCGATCCCTATAAGGAATATATGGATCTCTTGCATGTTCTCTCGAACCGCCACGAAGAGCTTTAGGTGAACTCGCGTTACGTTTTCTAGTCGATTTCCTGCATTTCACGCATAATTGTTGGCACTGCCGTGTAAATAAATTTGTATTTAATGTGAATATTTTATCTACATATGGCATATATCTTTTTCCTGGTATATTCCATGAATACTTATTCATAATATGATCTCGTTTTAAAAAAACCGTTTCTGGAATCTTTAGGTTTCGGCCTCGCGATGTCGGAGGAGAACGCTATCGATATAATAACCCAAGGAGTGAGTTCATTCGGTTATTTAAGCGCTGGCCACGAATGATGCGTCGTGCGGCAGCGTTGGCATGCCACGAATGATGCGTCGTGCGGCAGCGTCGAAATTCGAAAAAACGCGCGGCACCCTGCGTTGTGGGTGGCCACAAATGGTGCGTTGTAGGCCTCGTTGGAGCATGCGTCGTCCTTCCCATACAACGTTTTCAAAATATTTGGAAAATCGGTGCGTCGCGGGGTGCCGGCGGTAGGAACGACGCCGTACGAACTTGCGACGTTTTCGAAGTCATTTATGGGTTCTAACCAGTGATGGATGGCGAGCCGGCCGGCTCGGCTCGCCAATTCGCGAGCCGGGGTGTGTGATATACAGATAAAGTCGATGTTTTTTTTTGGCCCACCCTGTATGTGAAGAGGGGAAGAAAACGACTTTTGAGCAGTGATGTGCAATCGGGCCGGCTCGATGGGCGCTCTACAATTTAGGTGAAGGGTGCGATGGGTACTCAACATTTTTAGAACTGCGAACGATTGGCAGTGCTGAGTTGGACTGATAAACACGCTGTGATCCTACCTGTTACGACTAGTGAGAAGAGTACCTGTGCTTATCTAAGCCTGAGCATAAACTAATAGTAAGTTATTAACTAAACCTAAGCCTCACAACTTCCCAAGCCGTTACAGTCAACCTCAATAAAGGTATTCAAATTACAGATAAGCCTAAGTCTCATCTAAGCGTAAGCTCAATCTAAGTCTAAGCCTCAAAATCCCCAAGCTGCTAAAGTGGAACTCTATAAAGGTATCCAAATCATTTCTTTGGGGAGAACCCAAATTGGTCGTTTTAGAAACTCGGTGGTAAAATAGAATTTGTTTTCAAGGCTCTTTTTGTCATTTTTGTTTTGCAAATATTGCTTTTTTGCCATTTTCATTTTTTGTCCTATAAAAGATGAATTACAAAGTCTCACAATTGTTTGTCATCACATATCTTCTGCTTTTCTGCTTCTTCACTGCTCTTTGCACAAATGCAGCCAAAAACGCGAACGCGCGAGTTACCCTCGCTAGCGAAAACACCCGGCTTGCTGCAAAACACGCAAACACTTCTCCCCCGGCTCGCGAATCCGGCTCGGTCGGCTCGCGAATCCGGCTCGCCATCCATCACTGGTTCTACCACGTTTACGTTAGCTTAAAAACTTATGTTTTGCAGTAGTAGTGGTTTTTCCATTGTTTTCTCCGTCATTTCCTTGGCCTGTCGCGTGAATTTGTAGCGTTTGTCATAGAAAAGCTTTACTTGTGCTGAATTCTCATTATTTCTCACCCTTTCAGTAAAAGTTGTATTTCTGGCCAGTAAGTGCCGCCAACCCAAAAAACCATAATGAAAATGTCCAAGCCTAAGCCTAAGATGTTCCAGGAGGTCAGCCCCAGCCTACTATCCCCACTGTTTGAAAGAGGCCGCCTCGCGCTACACGCTCCCCAAAATGAACGGGGTCACTCCAGGCTTAGAACAGATTCGGAGCAGACACCGACCGGTCGGCGCGGTGGGAGCGCTGGAATGAAGGGTGAGAGGGGGTCCTCGGGAGGGGGGGGGGCTGCTGGTATAGTACCAACACTAGAAGAATCGCCAACTACGTTGGCTGTTCGCCTAGGGTGGACTTCGGCCACTGTCGTATTGGCCATTCTTCTTTTTTCAATCTTCAAATACAGTTCAAACACTTTTCTGTAGCCATCTCACTTCCCTGTAACCATCTCACCTCAAGAAACAACGTTCCAGACTACTAAACCCATTCCCAGACACTCACGTCCACAAAAACCTGTCATTTATAACAACACCATAAACATCGGACCGATCGGTCAAACCTCTGGTCCATCTCATCTTTTTCTGTGGGAGCTTTTTTGTTTTCTCCTGCGGACTTCTCATTCCATTCTGAAAGCT
Organism: Steinernema carpocapsae; assembly: GCA_000757645.3. Lineage (NCBI taxonomy): Eukaryota > Metazoa > Nematoda > Chromadorea > Rhabditida > Steinernematidae > Steinernema > Steinernema carpocapsae. Next base: position 976,978 of record AZBU02000003.1, read on the forward strand.
CATTCACAACTCTCACACCCATACCATTTCTTGTGGCTTTCTTCGCTTCTCCTTTAGAGCTATTCTAACCTCAACTTCCGGCAATCTAACACCAACCACCACTAAACTGTCTCGTGTGGGCCACTCATGATCACTTTCACCCTTTACCTTATCTTCTTTCTGTCCTCTTGTGGATCATCGAACTGAACCCTTACTGAACTTTTCTCACAACGACTCTCCTGTGGATCTTATCCTCAGTTCTAACCTTTCATCTCATCCCCCAACCCCTTTCAACCCAACTGACAACCCACCTCACTCACCAAACACCCGCAACATTCCCTCAAACCTCCATCTCAACTCACCCACCTTCCTCCCCAACTCCTCCAGCTCCTCTCGTCCCCGCTCACCCGAAATAACCGACCGCTCCCCTTCCCTCCTCTCATACCAGAATGACAGGTCCCCGACCCTCAAATGCCCATTCCAGACCGGTGTCTTTCCAGACACTCACCAAAACCGACCGCTCAACTCTCCCCCTCTCACTCCGAATGACTCTCATGTCAGACGCGGATCAGCATGGTCCACAAACATACATCTACACACACAGACCCTTCGTAACGCTTTAGTAGACTGTTGTACTTAATTCATTACTGACGGGGCGTACTACGCCGAATTCCAGGAGGAAAGCAACAGGATTCTCCCGAGCGGGTGGAAGATCCGGCAAAGACTAACCCAGAAGATTGTTCCCAGGAAGCCAATGCAAGATGGTTAGATTTGGACGACTACGTTGAATCAAGAATTAAAATACGAAGTTTAGATCTGCAAAAAATGTTCGATGGGCTGTCGGCGATCGGCTGTTAGACAATCTAAGGTAAATGCCGATGCGTTCAGCTCATAATCTGGTGCTAATCTCATGGTCGGATTTTTAGATCAAGGAGGCGTCCAAGATGAATCTGCTGAATTGAGTCCGCATCTAGTTCCCGATGACCGCGCTAACGTTGGTCAGTAAGCCGATGCAGTATGTCCCGGTAAAAATAATCTAAAAATATTCGGCTTAACTTTATTCTTACAGGTGGGCATTGTGGGTATGGAGGCTTACACTTACAGCGATTAAACGTATCGCCAGGTGCTACTCACCACAGACCTCTTCTCGCAGTTCACCGAGAACACGGATTTCTCGATGATCGCTAGATACCTCGTGGACGTTTTCTGCGGATTTGGACCTCCTGAAGGATTCAGATACTTGTATGTGGTTGGAGCTGTGGCCACGTTGATGAACGAAATCTCGAGAATGTTCAAAGTTTCGATCAAGAATTTCGGCTTTGGGGTAAGCAGCTCTCCTCAAGTCTTCCCTAAGTCATTCAATTCAGCATATCGAGTACCATATGCTGAAGAAGGGAATGCGGAAGACGAACTGGACGACCGTTTGCGCTGGGTCGAAGCGATGCCCTTCGCAATCATTGAGTAGCCGAACCGGACTTTCGATTCTCAGATTTCGCCGTTTGAGATCATGTTTGGAAGGAGGCCGTGGAAGGACGCCCAGCTGCCGCCTTGGGTCCGAATCGAAAAGATAGTAATGCAAAAGAAGGTGGCGAAAGGATCGTTGTGAATGATGAGTCGTCCACGAGCGACTTTGGTTCGTCCGTTTACCTCAAACATACGATGTCCTCGCACCGGAAAATCGACCAGATCTCGGCCACTTCCACTATAGTGCAGAACTATGAAAACGGGCTTCGGGATCTTGGGACTGGAGTACTCTTCGAAGTCAGCGATAAAGTTTATGTGAGTTTTTAGAGCGTCACTTATTCTAGAGTACCAGAATAGCGGTCGTGGTTTTGTTGATTTTGTTCAAGATCGAAGACGGAATCCCACTTTTAGAAGACATTTATCACTCTTTATGTCAAGTTCTACATTTCAAGATTTCAGATGCAAGAATCAATCTCGACCTCCGGGTGTGTCCCCCCTATTTCCGAGCAGTTGTGGCCGAAATCGACTACAATCACCCTGTTTATCTCTACCGCTGCAACTACTGGTCAGAGCAAACGGATCTGCTGGACAACGATCAGTGGCCCGAAGAAACGGCATGCTCCTCCTGGGTCTCTCCGTTTGATTTGACGTCGATCGAACTGAATCGGAAACGGAGTTGCTATGAGTTTCCGTTTTTTGGATTTCGATTCACTTTTCGTATTTCAGTTCGGCACAAAGAAGAGCAATGGAAATGTCGTTGTGGGTCAGTATACTGCGGACTTACTTTCAACGAGAAATGCTCGTATATCGTCGAAGCCAAATCGAATACCCCTACTTGGAAACGTCGCATGTTCCTCTCCGACTGTCGCGCGCCCCGCGGCGTTGGCGGAAGGTGGTCGATTTAGTATGGAAACGGAGGGAATGGCCCTGGTGACGCTCAAAATCGGGTCGTTCTCGGGCGCCTCACTTCCAGTCGAAAATTTGACGTGTACGATTGTAGAGGAGGTCATCCGCCACGTTTTTAGCATAGACAGAGGGTGAAGCTTCTGTTTGCGCGTATTTTCAGCATCAAATATTGCCAAAATAAGTGAATTTCGTCAATGTTTAAATTTAGAAATTTCGTGTACGTATCATAATAATGGCTGCAATGTCCGCGTTTCATCTTAAATTTAGTACAAATTTGTTACAGGGTATGCCTCCATTAAGTAAGCTCCATTTAGTCGAAAATAGACCAAATGGCGGTCCTTGGAAATCATCCCGCAGGCCAGAATTGCTAGCTTTTCCTGCATGTTAACGTAGAAAATCATTTTGAATGACAAATCCGACGTTGAGTTGAATGTAGGTGGGGAAGACCCCGATGATTTTGTTATCGAAAATGTTACTCTTTCATAAGTTGTTTCCCCCTTTCTTGACTTGTGGACGAAATTCACTTATTTTGGCAATATTAGACGCTAAAAATGGGCACAAACAGAAGCTTCACCCTCTGTCCATGCTAAGACTCCCGATTTCAGCGAAAAACGAGCCAAAATGGGCTAAAACCGTGCAAAACAGGCGCGAATGGATGTGGCAACGGTCAGCCACGCTAGCAACGCTATCATCTGCGCCCACACGCCACAGATTCCGGCGAACTTGAGCGCAAAATGTGGCGGATGACCTCCTCCACAATCGTGCATATCAAATGTTCGATTGGAAGCAAGGCGCCCGAGAACGACCCGATTTTGAGCGTCACCAGGGCCATTCCCCCGTTTCCATACTAAATCGACCACCTTCCGCCGCCGCCGCGGGGCGCGCGCGCCAGTCGGAGAGGAACGTGCGACGTTTCCAAGTAGGGGTATTCGATTTGGCTTCGATTGGAAAGGGGAAGACACCGATGATTTTATTATCGAAAATGTTACTGTTTCGACCCCTCAGGTGTTGTACAAAGATTAACCCAACCTACCCATTCCACAGAAAAGTTCAGGAATGAGCCCCTCCGAAACAGGTTCGCATTTACATTTTATTTTCAAAATTCAATGCCAAGCTTTCAGGAAACGTTGGCAACGAAGAAACGTCGCGTTCTCGGCTTTAGGCCGATTGAAAAGTCGCCCGCTAAGAAACATGTCACATTGCACCGCGACATGAGAACGCACCTCTCTGAAATCCGGAATCTAAGTGTTTGCTTCAGAATCCTTCCGGAAGACAGCGTGTGGCCTTCGTAACCAAAGACCGCCGGACTTATCGCTTTGAATCTGTCATAAACCCAAATAAAGCAACTCGAAATACTTTCCTCACAAACATCTCCAATTCTCGATCTGCGTCATTCGACGATCCGATCAAACGGCACAGTTACGCGAGGACGTAGGCGCCGCCGACTTAAGGAATTATGCCGATTCGGAAGACTTCTTTGGATTTACTCATAGCAGCGCAGTTTGCCAGAAATATCTGACGATCCGATTTCCTTTTGACGTCGACGCTTAGCGTAATCTGTAGGCGAATATAGCCACCGCACGCTTCTCAGTGGCACTCCTTATAAACGACACGCCGTCGGTTTCGCCCTTCTTCGGATGGTGTACCTCAACGAGTACGTCCTCGTCCGTCCTCTGAATCTCCGGTCCGCCGCCTCCACGGTGCCGTTTCCCCTCCTGCGCCTCCGTCCGCACCACCAGGTAAGCCTCGCCACACAGCATCTTTGGCCAACTTGGCCTCATTTGGCCACTGGATTATAACGCGCCAGAATTTGTTGTTCCAGCGTAGACGGATATTTGTCTGTAGACAGAATGTCTGCTTGTCAGGGGTCATCGCGAGCGTCATGCCATCACACGCTGCCGGATTAAGCGGCCGCAATAGTCACTCGCAAACAAAAGTTTGGACAAACAGGAGCGACGCGGAGTTAATTGGCTGCTAAACAAGGCTGGGATTACGGTGTTGCATAACGGTGACGAGCGTATCGGCGCTCGGGTCATGAGATAGTGATCGAAAGTGCTGGAAGTGAGAGGATCGCACAGATTGAGGCTTTCGACAGTAAAACTTGTGTCAAAAAAAAAAAAAACACTTTAGCTTAAATTTGATAGATGGGTTGTTTCGTGTGAGTATGACGGACAACCAAATCTTGTAAAACCTTTGACCTAATCTCTCCGAGCTTCTACAAAACTGGAAATCAGATCTTATTGTAAAAAGGTCTTCAGAATGAATATGATCGCAATCTAGATTATTCCTAAAAACTCTTACGACTCGCCCACAAAAAACCTAAATTTTTAAACTGATTTTTTCGCCTTATATTGGAATATCATTAAACTCCGACTCTAATCTCTCGTGGATTTTCGGATTCCCAATCAGATGTCACCTGACAGTCGTCTTCAAAACGGATATATCCAGAATCTGTCTTCTTGTCAGATTCTCGGACCGTCGGAGCCTTTAACCCTTCCCTAATTCTCTTAGCTTTGCGCATCCCTACAGTATCCTTTGCTACCCGTCCATCTCCGTATCACGTCCAAAGCAAACTTCCGGCACATATCTCTCGTAAGCTGCCCAATAAACACGAATCTCTTCGTCTCCTTCGTGGGCGTTTTGTGTTTTCTTTACAATTTGCACCTCCACTGTATCCATATCTCTCTCCTCTGTTTGTCTCTCACTCAAACTCACTTCTACCGACGATTAGTGTCACCCATCCCACTTGAAAACTAACCTTAGCTCCCCAATGTCTCGTTTTGTCGTCGCCTGCGTCGTCCTCGGTCTTATCTCCGCTCTGTTATTCCAGCGCCCAACGTTGTGTACCTTCTGCCCGAGGGGCCCCAACACCTCTCGCTCGCCGGATTCCTTATCAGCCGGGGTGTCAGCGAACATCCACCATAAATCATTTTCGCACCGCAGAACGCGTTTTCGTCTTCGTTTCGTCCCTATACGATCCCCACGCCCTCCAAACCTGCACACAGCATTCCGGCGCTCGCGGGCGCAGTACAAACACTCGCGATCTGGGCTACAGTAACCCGCCCGGCCGTCGCGCGGAATCCATTGTTTCCCCAAAACCGCATCTGTACAGTGCTCCCCCAACATCGATTTTGTATTAAAACGAGCCGCCGAGGCCGCGTTTTGGGTTGGAAGAACTCTGACGACCCCGAGGATGATCCGAAGGCGGAATGCGGAGTTTTGAGGTGGCGAAAATGAGGATGCAAATTGAATCGCGGATGGCGGCGCGCCAGAAGCGACCGACGAACGGCCGAAACGACCCCATAACGGGAATCGAGATATCCATTCGCTTTTATGTTACGTAATTTGCATATCGAGAAGAGCAGCAGCTAACGAGGGCCAAAGGGTCGAAGACGACCCGGGCAGGTGGTGGGATGTATTTTTGGGATTAGGCGAGAGGAGGTTCAAGCCTAACGAGCGGCGTGTCCCGTCCCCTAATTGGAGGTTATCTAATACGCTAATTGAACCGTGAAAACAGTTGCCTCTTTCCCGAGTCGGCGGCGCGACTGGATTAACTCGACTCTCTTAGGAGCATCTGCGGTAGGTGCGAAGTGGTCGCCGTTCCGAGGAGAGGAAAAGGAGAGGAAGAAACCGGGTGACGGGTAATTGCGACGATTTGAACAAATTATCGACTTACAGTACCCCGGCACGTGGCAGGTCGGTAGACGAGGCCGCAGGGAAGCCGCTTGACCCCCGGGGCGCCGAGAACTCCGAGGCTCACGCGAGTGCCAGATCGCATTAGCCTCGGAACTCCTCAGGCGACGTCGACCGAAGTTGAGTCGCCCGATCACTTTGCCTGCACCACCGCCAACCCACAACTGACTCTTTTATCGTGCTAATCCCTACGGCACACATTCCCGCCGACGTGCCTTCTTCCTTCGCTCTCCGTTTCTTCAAACCGGGAGAATCACGTCCACCGCTTCTCAGTGCCGAGTTGCCAAACTTTTTCTGCTCGACCAGCGTCCCCTCGCCCCTCATCATCTCCTCCTCGGTGGCATTGTTTACGAGCATTTTAGGGTCGATCGGTTTACGATCTCCCTGCAGCGATCCTCCACTTCCCCTATTGTATTCTTCTTTTATGCGCGTAATCGTCGCGCACACGCGCGAGTGCGCGAAACTTATTATGCGAAGAGATTAACCCGACCTCGCCGATCGGAGGGTATTATCACTTCGTCCAAAGCAGCCGGGCCGCCGAAAGCCGCGCGACAAATTACAAACAGCGGCGGCGGCGGCGCCTAAAAGCGGAAAAGGCACCTATTGAGTGAGTGCTGACAAGAGCTCGAGAGGCACGGAGCAAGTGTTTGCCAACAAGTGCGTTGAGGGTATGGGACAGATTAACTATCATAGTTTGGAGGTATCAAGCATATAAGTGCAGGGAAAGTTGCAATTTGAGAAGTTAAAGGGTTTTAGTTTCAAAAGTATTGCGACGTACATTGCAATTCTAGTTCTGACACAAGGTAAACTTTTGTTGAGAGGAACTTTTAGCGCTCAATTTCAAAATTTGTGCGAACTAGAGTTCAGTGACCACATGAGTCAAAAGTACAAAGCTCCTTTTTTAGAAAGATAGACGATTGACGTAGTCATCTCTTTGGAAACAAGCAAAAACTGTCACTTTGAGCAACTTAGAATTCTCTCAAACCAAAGCAATTTGAGTATTGCGGTAATTTACACCAGAACATTACCAAATTCGGAATAAAAGTAACCAACAGCGAGCTCAGAACCGCGAACGAACCCACGGGCGGCCGAATCGGCGCTTTTGTGCTTTTTGGGGTGCTCCGTGGCTGGCTGCGAACGTTGCGCCCTTAACGGATCCAACGACGATCCGAGATTAGCTCATAATCATTTGCTAAGTCGTCGCAGCGATTTATCACTTTTCAAAATTAGATTACCGACAAACCGAACGCGGATTGGTCGGCGGCGGGCCGGCGGGAGGCGTGGCCGCCGGCGGCGAGGCGGGCGCGGGTGGAATGGTAACTCGGCTGCGAAGAACGCCGCTGTCCTCGCTCCCGGAGCCGAGCCGGTCGTGGTCGCTCTGCCTTGCTGATTCCCGTTCCTGAGCCTCGGTTGTCCTGCCCACCGCTGATACTATTTGCCCTCGGACTTAAGTGGGTAATTCCATGGGGATAAGCTTTTGGCTTATCCTTCCGAATCCGCGAACCCTCGTGTCCGGGAGCTGAACTCATACGCGCTTAGCCCCGCTTCGCACCTTCGCTCTCTAGGTGCACTAATCCAATTAATTAGAACCGTAATCCACCCGGATCCTTCTAATTTTCTCGCCTCTTTCAGAACATGTCTTACATGCCCTCGGTCAGCGTCAGCGGCGCGGTCAACATGAACCCAGCGGCGAATATGGCCGCTTATCTCAATAAATCCACGAACCCTTACGGCGGAGCTCCTGGTCTGACTGGGTTCCCTTCGGCTCCGGCTCCCAACTTTTTACCCACCGGCATCCCGAGCTACATCGGCGGCAGCCTTACCGACTACACCGCGCAGAACTTCTTCAACAACGGTCCTCCTCGGTCAGAATTTTTAAAATTTCCATTTTAAATAATAATTTTGTTTAGAAAGCAGCGACGAGAGCGGACGACGTTTACTCGAGCCCAGTTGGAGATCCTGGAGACGCATTTCAAGACCACGCGGTACCCGGATATCTTTATGCGCGAGGAGATGGCCAGTCGGATCAACCTCCCGGAGTCCCGAGTCCAGGTATCAACAGTTCTAAGCCAGCTGTATCTCACGCATTCTCTTATTCCAGGTTTGGTTCAAAAACCGCCGAGCCAAGGCTCGTCAAGAGAAGAAGAACGCGAAGCAGTCGGCGACATCGTCGACCTCCGCGTGCCTCAACTCGGCGTCGTCCTCCGGAAACAGCAGCGAGTCGACATCCTCGGCCGAAGCGGTGCCCGAAAATAAATCGGAGGACTCGCTGGCGTCCTCGGAGATCAGCGGACAGCCGGAGCCCTCGAGCTCCCCGAGCGAGAGCGCCCCGAAACAGCAGCAGGAGTTCCCCAGCAACCCGTACATGTCCTCCAGTTACGGACTCCCGAATCAGGCGAACCCCTTCTTTGGCCAGGCCTACGCTGCTCCGACTACGTACGGCTACCAAGCGACGGCGTTCCCCATGGATTACACGATGCCCGGCTCAAACCCGTACGAGCCCTGGAAGTACAACATGAAGCTCTAGATCCCAGTTCCTCCCTCTTAGCCTTTCTTGGCCGCCTCTTCGCCACCGAACAGTAGCAGATACGCACGACACTTTTATCTATTTTCCCAATTTGTATTTATCCGTCGATTCTTAGATGATCTTATAAAGATGCAGTTGTAAATAAAAGCTTTAATGGTCTCCTTTCGGCGTTTTTGTTCGCAATTTGCATAAAAGCGAGGAGAGTTAATCCTGGCTGGCCAAGGGCGGCGTGTGTAATTAGCGCTCTCGAGAGGGCCGAATGTGTTGTGTTGTCCTTAGAGTGACCGCGTACGCAGTTTACACTTTGCATGATCGAGCGGAAAAGGTCACTTCCTAACAGAGCACATAGCGACTCCGGCCCTCGGGATCTCCGACCTTCTACCGTAACTCCTGGTCCCACGCCGTCCGGGGTGTATCAATATCTCCGGCCTTCGGCTAATCTGATCTCAGGCAGCAAGGCAACAGCTGTATTTACCCACAATCCTCCGCCAGTTGCACAACCGAAGCTCTTCTACCGTATCCCAACTGCTCTTCTTCCGCTTCTTAGCGTCCGCGCCCTGCTTTCCACTTTCTCGCACATTCCAAAGCGCCGTTTTAGTAGCCAACAGCGCCGCTATCATCGAACCGCGTCGAAGGCTTAAACCAACATTGCACATTCGCTTGCTTATCACCACTGCTGCTCGCCGTGACTTATCATCACCTCGCTGGCATCGTTAACGCCGTGGTTTTATTGCTTTTCGGGGGTTTTCGCTTGTCATTGAATTGATTTACGACGTCGTCGAGGAGTGAAGAAAACGGCTTGAAGTCGGTACCGTAGTTAGAAAGGAAAATACGAGCATTTGGATTTTGAGAAATGGATAGAAACAAGCCGAGGTAACAAAAAGTTTAAATGAGAAATTGAAACGCAAGATTTGTTACATGAAAGCACTTTTAAAAAACTAAAAATTACGGTGTTTTGCAACGTTTCTTGAAGCTTAGGCAAGGTTCGTGAAGCTAAGTGAAATGGAATGCCTAATGTCGTTTTATGAAAACTTTGGCAGTAAAGATGAGTGTGTCCACATCGAAAAAGTCATGAAAAGTCATATATCTTTGCACCCAAGTTCTGGATCAAAGACTGAAGTTCTACAAGATCAAGAATTCAAAAAGTATAAATACCTGTTTCATTATGGTTTTTTGAGTCATTAAAAGTGTTTTAGCCAATTTAAGCAAACCATTTTACTTCCAAACGTATTTCTCAACCCATCGTTTTGAATCCCGAAAACCGATCCCCATCGATCATTTCCTAAATTGATTCTTTGACCGGGACCCAAATCGCTCCAAACGAGTTCTCTTCTCCTCCTAAAGTACACCTCTCCGATCCCCTCCTCAACCGCGTGAGTCATTTACGAGTTCATCATCAACTCGATCCTTGTTCCACACCGCCATAAACGTATGTAAATCCTCCGCGAGGGAATCGTTCCGATCGATTCGCGGCGATCGGGCGCATATTCGGTGCTCCGCAAATCCTCGTTCCGCTCGGGCGATTCGCGCAAATACAGCGTCGGCGTGCGCAGACCTGAACAACTACCGTAACCCGACCGCCGAAAGAAGTCGCGATTGTTTTGCGCGCATCGATTTTGTCTTAACGCGGGTGACGTCGTTTGCGGTGCCGAGGAGCGGCGAGAATTCCGCTCGGCGGCCCTCAGGCAAGTTAGTCCTAATTAGGACGTGGGAGAAGAGAGCCATTTAGCCGGAATACGAAGCGTGAGAATGTTTGTCTTTCGTCGAGTGCCGCAGGCGAGTTGACTTCGTGGAGAGAATACGGTAATGTATGCAAGGGCCAGAAGTGGGCTGCGAGGGAGCGTCATCTGGCGCTTGGGGAGCGAGGAGAAACGGATGATGTAACGGCGATAGAGATACTATTTGCATACAAGCACGGATTTGGTGACACCAGGTGCGGATTAGGGAGCAGGAGGAAGCGGAGCCGAGTGGGTCTGGCAGCAGGACGTCAGAAGCGGTTGAGATCTGTGGCTCGGATTAGGGTGTTGTTTAGAGTTGTTAGATGGTTTTGGGAACGTATCATGACGCTTTAATTAAAAATATTGAGGTGAACATTAATAATGGCTTTTGAGAAAAGTGGGATTTTGCCTTTGCTCAAAACTTCCTTGAATACTAAACTGCTAAGGGACAATTTAGATTCGACTTATCATTATCACATTTCTTTTGGTTCAAGAAGACAAATTACCTCCGTTCTGAACCACAAAACTCTCAAATTTGATCATAATCGGATTCGATCGCTCCTGTTCCTCCTCTTCCTTCGCCCCACGCTAAACTCACTTTTTCTTCGTCCGGAGTACAACAAATAAACGCAACTCGAAGCGACAAGCGGGCCCCCGAGGCGCGAACGACGTCCGATCACCTCGAAATCGGACGGTCGAGACGGACGCGCAGTGAGTAATTTCGGGTGCAGGCGATGTTTCAAGAAGCGATTGACAAATGCGATTCGATCGGCGCCTCGATTAATCCCATTCCGCTGCTCTTCTCCCCGAATTCTCCAAAAACGAATGTTTTCTCGGGAACAACAAAAAAGTCGTCGACAAATGTGCGGCGCGTAATCTAAAGAGCAAACGGGGTTGAGGAAGAAACTGCGTTTAGATAGCCGCGCGTGGCCAGGGCAGGTAAACAGCGGAGCGGCGGAGTGCGACTCCGTTATTGTGGGGAATAATGGAGTAAAGGCGCCGGCCGGATGGGAGCCCCGGGCTGTGGTTGCTGCTGTTGGGCCGATTATGCACCGATTTATTGTATTAGGGAGGCTGAGCCCCAGGGAAAGGGGATCATCTTTGCAAAATTCTCGCCACGCCCGATGCTCACTTTGCCACCGATGGCGAGGACCGTTTTCGAAAACAAAAAGTCGCTTTGAAATCCGAAAAACAGAAGTTTCGCGAGAGATGGAAAAAGGCTCGCCGGAAAGCTATATCAGAAGAATTAAAACTTGGAATCTGTCGATATTTCTGGAAAAAGGTTCTCAAAGAGCAAGTGCTTTTCACACTCGAAATCGGCTTTCCTCTAAAACTGCTGTCTTTCGAGCTGAGTCAACCGCTAATCTTCTGATCAAAAGATTTTTCGAAATCATTTTTCCTAATTTCGTCTTATGTTTTGCTGTAAATCCTTCGTCGTCATCGCCGGCGACGTCGAAACACCGAAAGGCAGCCGAAACGCCTGGCAGCCGCGTATCGTGATCACCTCGGACACCGTTCTTGCTTTCAATTAGCAAATTGAAGCGGAAAAGGACTGTTCTCCTTTCGCAGAGGTCGTCGGATTAGCACCGGTGGATTAAGAGGTGAAGGCGACCGCAACAGCGGATACCGCCACTCGGTCGCTTTTGGCCTTGTTGGCCGTCGCCGGTCCGCGTGCCCAGCCACTTAGGTGCAGCCACTTCGGGATTTAATATCACAGGCATAAATTGAGACTGAAGTATCATATTGGGTACTGTTGCGTTTTTGTTACAATTGGAGAGAGATCTTCCCGTGAATTTAATTCAAATTTGACAAATTTCAAATTGAAATTTGTATAAAATTTAGGTTTATTACCCAACCTAATTTACAGTCTTTTCAATCCAAAGCTCAGAAAAGAGATTGCAAGTCACTCTTCAAAATACTCGCCCAAAGTCCTCCGTTCAGAACGCCCTTTCCGATTTCGATCGCCAATCGCTCCTTTTTGCAGGTGTTTTATCGTCCGCGCCTCAAGGATTAATCCTTCTTTTCACAGCTGTTATCAGCGCGAATTCCTCTTGTACATATAAGCACTCGGTACCTTATCTTGACCCTATCCCTCTTCATAGTACTTTTTGCTTATCCAAACGCGCGTGCAGACGCAATTCAACCGCCGGGGACCGGTGTAAACAAGATGATTTGGCAACATTTACCACAACGTTATCTCCGAAAAACACAAAAATGTAATTTTGGGATTAAATGTCCAAAATTGAAAGCCGATTGGGTTTTTCAGAAAAACAGTTCGATTTTGTGTTTTCGAAGAAAGTCGCTGCGTGGTCGGGTGAATCTGTATTTGAGGGAATTCGGTCGAGCAATCGATCGACGTGCAGCACTCTTTGCGAGCGGCGTTGGAATCAAAAATGCAAAAATATTCAGGATTCGGATGTGCAATTGCGAGTTTTTGAAACGTTAAAGATGATTAAAGATTACGGGATGTGGTGGATGTGACACCTGATGCGATCGCGTGTAGGGAACGGATTTAGAGTGCAGAGGACTCGGGAAGGAACGTCGAGAGAACTCGGAGGCAGCAAGGACTTCGGGAGGGGGTATTGATGCACGGGGAGCATCGAGATAGGCAAAATTTAATCTTAAAATTGAAAGCCCTTCTGGATATTGTCGATAATCTTGCGATATGACTTTCGGAAAACGCGAATGAGTGCTAAATCAAAAACAACCTAAATCTTTTCCGAAGAAATTTTCCGTCTCTTGCTTTTTTGTTCTAAAAATGTAGCATACTTTGAAATTCCGAGTGGATCTTTTCAAACTATTGCTGAAAAATATAAAACTTACAAATTCAAAATGAGATTATGCGCAAAGTGTAAAAGCCCCGGAAGGAAAGTGAATATGAACGCAAAACGGACAAAATTGCAAGTCGCTGAACAAAGCGAGCCAAAATCGGGCTCTCCTCTCCGGAACGAACTTCTTGCCAACTTTCTTCAGCTGCGAACGACGGTCGAATCGACTCCTTTCCATCGGTTCGGCGCTTCGACGCTCTATAGGTAAGCCTCTTGCCTCGCCGGGAGGAGATTATCCGGAAGCGATCGGCTCATGCGCCTTTGATCCTCTTGGCAGCCACCCTCTCGGTCCTCCCAAATTGCCCAACTCCTCCGGTGACTCAGGGGCCGATTAGCTCGGGTAATCGTGTGGTTTCTTGCGTTGAGAACTTCTCGAATTGGATTACTCGCGGCGCTTGTCCCACGTCGCCTCCAGAGCTCTCACTCGCCCCATTGGCTGCCGGGGGAGGCGCGTGCGGGGGCGGGGCGGCCGGCGCCACACCAGAGGATTCGCCGGTTTATCGTATTGGGTGCGGCTCAACCAGCCGTCGCAGCCTTTGAGCTCTCTCCGAGTCCGCTCGCTGGCAGAAGCGGCGACGTGTGTGGCCGTGTAATACCGTATTCGGGTCCGGGTGACTGTTTGCGATTCGAATTAAGGTAATTCGGATTAGCCCCGAGGCTAATCCTGAGATCTGCTGCCGGCACCGCGAAAAGTAACACCGCGTTTCTTTGCACTCTCGGCGTGCTAATCCAATTAGCCTCCGCTGTTTCAGGTCTCCCGATGTCCAGCTACAGTATCCCCTCGGTCAGCGTGAACAGCGCCACGGCAGTGAATATGGCCGCCGCGAACTCGGCTGCCAACATGGCCATGTACCTGAACAAGAACGCCTCGTACCCCACGGCCTCGCTGAACCCGTTTCCGACCACTCCGACTCCGAACTTCCTTTCCACCGGCATGGGATACATCGGCAGCTCGCTCCCCACCGAATATCCCACCGCCGGCTTCTTCAACAGCGCCCCGCCGCCCAGGTTCGTTTCTTCTATTGTTACTTTTCAAGCGAAACTTCTGCACAACTCAAAATTATGTGTTCACTCTAACAACGTTGTCCAGTTTCAGGAAACAACGGCGCGAGCGGACGACGTTCACCCGGTCCCAGTTGGAGGTTCTCGAGTCGTGCTTCATGAAAACGCGATACCCCGACATCTTCATGCGGGAAGACATGGCGTTAAAGATCCAGTTGCCGGAGTCGCGTGTTCAGGTACGTTTATTAGTTGCTGCTCGCGTGGTGGCTGGCCGCGCCGGGCGCAATTTCGTTGTCGTCACGAGCGCAACCGGTTCTTCCCCGCGTTTCCATTCGGGCGAACGAACGAACATCGTCGTCAGTCGATTGCGGTTACTGTAGCTTGGTCCTTGCAGGTTTGGTTCAAGAATCGCCGCGCGAAGGCGCGACAACAAAAGAAGGCCGCGCAACAACAACAACAGTCGAACCCGGCCTCGTCGAGTTCGTCGGCGTCTTCGAATCCGGCCAGCAACAACGATGCGCCCAGCACCATCGACGCCGTCGAGGTAAGCAGCGGCTTGAAGCACAAAAGCGTGTTTAACCACCGACATTTGAATGCATCTACAATCTTTTGGGGCATATTACAACTTCTAACCATCTCTTTCCAGATTAAGACAGAGGAACCGCTTTCCGTGGAAGCGTCGATGGTCCGAGCGGAGCAGCAAGAACCCACTTCTCCCACCGAAGCTGACCCGAAGAGTCAGCTCGGGGCCCTGCACCAATCCTACCTCCCTACGGTCTCTCCCTCGTCCAGCTACGCGGTCACAACGCCGTCCTCGGCTTTTCTGGCCCAGAGCTACGGCGCCTACAACGCGTACCCGGCGGCGGCACCCGTTCCGGTCGAGTACTTCCAGAACTACTCGCAGCCGACCGCCGCGACCCACTACGACCAGTGGAAGTTTCCCATGATGAGCTAAAGCGCTCCGTTCGTTGCCCCTGTACAGCATTTTTATTTCGGTGACCCATTTTGTAGGACTTCCCCCGTTCAAACATTTCTAATAATTGGCTTTAATTCTGTGATATTTGAAAATTCGAGATTTAATAACCATCCAGATCACCTCTGTCGGCCGCTCCCAAAGAGATGCGGCAACCTTTTGTTTCCGTTGTAAACGTCTTTCCTCGTTTCTCTTTCTCTTCCTCTTCATGACATTCAGGCTCACGCAATTCGCAGTTTTACCCTTTGTACCGAATCTACTCAATTGAGAAAAAAAATTAGAGAATGTATTATATTAAGTTAACAAAATAAACTTTACGTTTGACAATTCACCTTGCAGGAGAAAAAGCGAGGCTCATTTGAAAGTAATTTCTTGAACATTTTGAATTCAATTCGTTCAAGTAATAACAAAAAGCATCGTCGAGCGTTTTGCGTAAAAATTAGCTTTGAAAGGGACTGTAAGTTAGTAGAGTTGAAGTAGATGTAAAAGTGTGAGCTCTTAGGCTAAAGCACACGACTAAAAACGAGTGATTCTACAAGTTTTTCTAAGTCTTTCAACTTTGCTGTAACGCATTTATTTTTGGAATCTTCCTTTGGTAGCTAACCTTTACTAAATTTGAAAGCTCCGTGTTCTCGGCTTTGGCTTACTTTGGATCAGCTTCAAACGCAGACTTTCCACTCTCCGAATGCGTGGAATTTCTGCGATTGTTTACATCCACAAGCCGATTTGATTTCGAGAAAAGGATTACGTCCACTACTCTGGCTAATCAACATTTTTGTGGTGGACATTTCGCAAACCACCGTAACCTCGCCTACTCGAATTTGTTATTGGAAACAGGAAGTGTTCGCAAATGTTTAAAATGAACATATTAAATAGTTTGCATAGCGGAACTTTCACGTTTAATGAAAGAAAACTGAAGAGCACTTCTTTTTGTTTAACGCGTCTCAATTTTTAATGGTCATAAGTGTCCAATTTTCAAGAATTTAAATAAGGAAGTGTTCAATAATTTTTATGAGATCATACCGTGCTTTGAGAAACGACTAAAGTTGAGGTTGTTTACGAACAATGTTAAAGCAAAGGCTTTGGAAAAGCGGCATTCTGGTTAACTCGTCTCATTCCCTCAGAGTCCAAAGCCTTCTCACTTCTCGAACTTACCATCCTCGGTATAAACCCTCGACTTTCCGCGCCTCCCAAACACCTAAATCCGTTTCACCCGTTCCTCCCGAACTCATAATCCGCTCTGATTCAGCTCCCTCGTTGACTTAAAAACTCTAAAGTTCTTCTATCTTCATTAGCCTCTTGATCTAATTGAAAATAACGGCAAATGACGCCATACGCTGGTGACGGCTATATGCCTGCTTTAATGAGGCGGGAGGAGAGCGATTTTCCTAAGGCCGTCTGAAGTTACGGCGAATTCCTCGAGATCTGCTTGACTTCTCCGAGTGCTTGCGTCACCAATGGCTCGGATGCCTATTGGCGGCTATTTGAGTCACGGCGTCTGAGTTAAACTCTTTATCTCGAATCCGTCTCGATTCGATCTCGATTCGGCGCCGATTAGGACTTTCGCTTCCTCCGTCACGCTCTATTTCGGCTTCGCTTTATTCCGGCTCAGCTTTGGAGCCGAGATGCTCTCAGGAATCGAAGAATTTCTGCGATTGCGCAGATCGAAAGCCGATTAGAATCCGAGAAAAGGATTTCGGCGCCATGGATACTCCGAATAATTACCGTGTGGCCAATGGACACTTCGCGAGGCACCAAAGCGGGGCTACTTGCGACTCCGGCGTGCTCCGCGCACTTGGAAGATTAGTTTATCGCCTCCAAGCGACCTCGACCAGATTAACCTGTGCGTCGTCGCCTATCTTTGGCATCAAATCTCTTTGCCGAATGCTTACGTAGGCACTGGGCATTCGTAACGGATTAGAAAGCGGAGATGTCACACGAAAGCCACCGTAGTGAGCCTACGCAGTTGTCAAATTCGGAAAGCCGGATTGCTTTCACCACACAGAACGACTCATCGGATTCGAATGCCCACGTTCCAATCAGACATCGGAAAATGAGTGGTCATCAAAACAATCCAATTCATCTGTTAAATGTGAAGAAACAAAAACACTTGTGAGAATTGAAAATGAAACATTTATGTACAACGTTAGATGTGGGTCTTCGGTTGCGCCTCGACACCATCTCGTTTGGGCGTCTTAGACTGCGCCCCGGCCATTGTTTTGCGGTACGTCCCAGAGCGGCGGTAAACGATTTCTGTAACAAGGGTAACTTATGCTAGAGGAAACAGGTGCACGTACCTTTCTTTCCGTCGTGCTCATGGACACTGTAGGCCTTATGAGAAGGAGATACAGCAAACTGAAAGTGACAAATATGATCAAAGGCTTGCTTAATTCATCTAACCTTCTTGGAGCGATCCGCGTCTTCCTTCTGCTTGTCGACAATCGGAAAACCCGGAGGTGCCGTCTTTAAGGTTTGTGCCGACATGGTCGGGATATCACCACTCGGACAATCGTTTACGGCTCCAGGCGGTAAAGGCTCAACTCCAACGTCAGGAGCACCCTTAAACGTACGGATTAATGGATATTCTAGAGCAACACTACTCACGTCCTTCTCGGTGCCCTGGTCTGTGGCCTTGTCCATGCTCTTTTTACCACTTCCGCTCTGCTTCGTGCCCGTCTTTTTGTCGTCGGTGTTAAGCTTCGCCGGTCCAGATTGCTGTTTGCGGCCTTTCCTAGATCCCGTGAGTATCTGCCTCACAATCCTCTTCTTCGCACTAGCGTCGTCCTTGTTCTTGCACTGTGACTTGGCCACCGAGCTCGACTTCACCTTCCGTCTCATCGAAACGTCCTTCTCGGACCCTTTGTCGTCTTTTGCGTGTCCGTTATCCTTATTCTCTTTGTTTTCCTTGTCCTTCGCTTCACGCCTCTTCACGAACGGGAGCACCCTTGCAAGCTTGTTCCACCTAAATTGCACAGATTCATCCCCGCTTGACGTCTCATTCCCACACCCTCTCTCCTTCTTCTCGGCCTTTTCGTCCGGATCCTTCATCTTGCTCTCGGTCGACTTCCCGACGCTCTCCTTTTTCCGAGACTTCCGCTTTTCCTTCCCGGAATCCTTGTCCTTCATCATACTCTCGCACTCATTCTTGAGAGTCTTCGTAGAATCTTTCTTCGGATCTCTTTCCTTTCCATCGATCTCCTTTCTTATCTTCAGCTTCTTCTCTTTTTCTTGCTTATCGGACTCCAAAGCCTTCGGATCTTCTGCTTCCTGCTCGGCCTTCTCAACTTCCTCCTGATTGCGTTTCTCTTCTTCCTCTTCAAGCGTCAGAGGTTCATTCAAAGAAACCAAGTACGCGTTTGGTTCAGGAAGCGAGGTCGCCGTCAATGGTAACTGCTTGCCTCCGCTGTCGTTGAGCAGCTCGATGTACTTGACGTACTCCTTGCAAAACACTGAAAATTCAAGGATAAGAAAAGCCAGAAAATAACACATTACTTCGGGCTTCAGCAATGGAAATGACGTTATTGATGGTCAGCAGTTTTAGAATAGCATAATGCACGTAGACGTATTGGTCCTCTGTTTGAACCGCTTGCGCCCGCTGTTGCCGCAATTCCTTCAAAAGAGCTACCATTTCGGGCACTTTTGCCTGCAGCAAGGATCTAAACAAGTTCTACCTGTAACCACATAACATAACCAAAACTCACTTGTAAATGAGTTCAATCATGACAAAAGTGCCCGTGCGTCCGATTCCGGCGCTACAGTGGATGATGGAGGCATTCGTCGTGTTCTGCCTCGTCAGGTGGAGAAGCCTGAAGGGGATCATCGGATTCTTCGGCCGACTCCGGTCAGGCCACGTGATCCACTGGTAATGGTCCAGCGTGTAATGCTCATTTTCATCTGCAATTTGAGATTTAATAACTGAAACACTCACGCTTAAACTCAAAAAGGTTTTTTTTGGGCTTGAGTCTTATGGGTCAATTAACAAAATTCAACGTACAAGCGAGGGTCAACAGCGTGTGGACAACATTGTAATCGTACGCGTCAACCTTCTCATTCTTGATTGTAATGCCGTTATACACCTTCGGCTCTTCAGCTTTCAAAGGCCAATACTGGCTGAAATAAGTCGGTCAAGATCAACGTTTTATTATCACTATTTATTACCTGCACTTCTTCTTTCCAAGCTCTTCACATTTGCACAGCATGATGATCTGAAAACAAAAGGAAGAGCTTGAAATACATGCTGAAATGGTGACTTACCAGCTTCACTTTTTCCTGCCAAACCATCCACCAGAAATCGGAAACGGTCGCGTCCAAAGGTCCTTGGCAACAAATGAACTGATTGTCCAAAAGTTCGTGAGTGACCCAGTTCGCATGGATGAAGTCTCCTCCTTCGGGCTGCTTCAGAACAACTCGGCTTTTGTCAAAACACGCCACGTCCTTGTAGCGACACTTTGACCCGTTCTGGTCGAAGGCGGTTTTCGAAGGATCGGGCGGCACAAAGGTCTTCATCTCCGTGTAGTTCATCCGGAGCGTGTGAATACCGGCTTGACTAATCTAAATTTTGAAGCATAACTTTTGAAAATTGCCTCAATTCGCACCACTTCAACCCATTTCTTCATGGCCTCCTTCGCTTCCGGACTTATCGGCGAATCCTTGTCGTGTTTGGGCGCCGTTCCCATCACGGACATTCCATCTTCGGGCACAGGGGATCGATGCTTCCGGGTTCGGGCAGAAGAGGATTTGTGACTGAAGAATGATTAGATCCTACTGTATCAAGACAGGCTTTCTTACAGCTTGTCCTCCTTCGGTTTGGGACTTTCTTTATTTGCACTGGCCATCCCATCAAAAGCTGAACTTTCGCAAAACCGATCACGCTGACTCGGAATCGCTCTCGGCAGCACGAGTCGACCGCACCTCGAAAAATGAATCCACGAAGTGGGCTTCGCGCGGCGCTGCAGCGAGGGTTCGGACTTCAGACGGTCTGCATTGGAGTTCTGGCACGGATTCCGTAGGTCTGAAACGGTAACTAATAAAAACACGCCATTTTCAAACACATTCGAGCTGAGGAGCGGTTGGCCAGTGCTTTTGCTCCTGTAAAAGCAAAAAATCACAACGAAGATTCGCAATTCTTCGAACTTGTTCAATATAAAATGCGAAAATTCGCACATTTGGAAATCCCGCATCTTGCACTGAAAAAGGGTCTGGCAATTTTGCACAAAAAGTATAACGAAGAAAGGAAGAAAGAAAAAACGCAAACAGCATCGCACATTCGCGCGAAGCGATTGGTGAAATTCGCACTTTCGGTAGATTAATTAATCGTCACCATTGACTTCTAATGTTTTTTGCAGTCGAAAGCAATCGTTTTGAAGGTAAAAATAAAGTTTCAGAAGACAGAAAACGGGTCCACAAACATCGCTGACTTGAGTGGAACGCTCGTAGAAGAAGCGCCGTTTGCAACTTGCTGTGTAAACTCGAGTGACATCAACACCGAAACACCTCGCGGAACATTTCGAAATGCAGATCAAAAGACAAAAAGAACGCGCGATATTCGGCCTCTCGCTCGCTAAAAGAACCCCGTCCAAATACGCCGAGCGAAAAAACGCCTTTTTGCAGCCGCGATGAGTCAGAGGAGTGCGTGCAGCCACCGGAGCAGATGGGTGCAGGCGATCTTTCGAAACAAAAACCATGTGGCCGTGTGCCACATGTTGGAGACGCGGAGGGGACAAAAAACGTAGATGGAGGGAAACACCAGAGTGCCCCGGCGGGATGAAACATGCAGTTGTTCTTGTTTCGCACTTGAGGTCGGGTGGCCTTGCGAGCGAGTGCTTACATTGTTAGTGGAATAGCTCTTATTTGAACATTTTCGGCTTTATCGAGTATAAATCACAAGCTTCGAATGTATTTCATCGGTTTCTGCGTCCATGTTCTCAGTTCATCTGGCTCAATTTTTCTACAACAAGCCGATGTCATCTGGAAATATCATCTCCTTTTCTTACCGAACGAACAGAAATACTCTGGCGTAGAGCATTCGGGTATTCGCACAATTTCTCCTCGACGCGTCGTTTCGCACACGGCATAGGCAAGATCCAGGCTTCCCGAAGCGGTCAAGTAAACGTTGGACTGGCACATGTAATAGCTTTGAAGGACGCTGAAACAAGCGCTCAAATAGGTATGTATCAGAAAGATTTATCCTACCCGCATTCGTCCCTCGAACCTTGTCCGTGAAGATAGGCCTTCAAGCAGGGTTTGAAACTGTCGGTCATGTTGATGTTCGCAAACATGAACTTGTCCATATTCTTCATGAAAGCTGCAAGAACTCATGAACCCAGTTCATATAGACTCGAATTACTTGGAAACGCAGATCCACACTCGTAACGTAGCCGCTCGAAGAATTTCTTGAACATGATCGCCGCCGAAGTCTTGTAGCCGTGGGCGAGGAATGTCGTCGCGTCGATGCAGTGCGCGAATTTCTTGGGACCCAGCTTCTGGTACATCTCACGCTTGCCACTGAAAATTCAGAATCAAGAAGAATAAAATCGAAAAACTTACTTGCAGAAATCAAAGAACCTCTGCGAAGCTCCATGGGCGCCGTTAGTCAAGTAGGCGTTCTCGAGTTCCTTAGTTTGAGTTTTCTCCAGATTCGTGTCATTCGAAGAGTAACTGACTCCCTGTGGAAGTTTCGCCACCGTTGCAAACTAAAATCGATCTGATTATGCAATGAATATAAATAAGCATTACAGTGTGCAAAGCGCTTAATAACTGGTCGAAATCGCATTGCTGGTAGCTGGCTTCGCTGGAAGGAAGCGAGAATGCTGAGAAAAAAGCTGAAAATTTAGCAAGGCTAAATTTAGTAAAATGGCAATTTAAATAAAACCTGAAAGCAGAAAGAGCGATGAAGAAAACACCATTTTGAAGAGGGGAAGGTGTCCGTGAAGACGGCTAAGAGTGAGATAAGAGAGGAAGACGGAATTTGTTCCTAAAATACCCATTAAATTTTGATTGTTTTGGTCTTGGCACGCAAGGTAAGTGAAAGCGATAAGAAACAAGTTAATGTCAGATGAGTAGGAATGAATGGAAGTGGAAAAGCCCTTGTTATAACCATAAAATAGCGATCATTTATATTTTATATTATCTCCGTTTGATCTGAAATACCGCTAGATCAGAACACAACTAGAGAACAATAAGTGTTGCAGGAAGTTCGTTCTCATGCCATCAAAAAACTATATTTACGACCTCCAATTATTACTTTGGATCAAGTTTTTTGAATTTTTTATCACACTTGTACTTCTTCTGACGACTACCTATCTTTTACTGCTACCGATCTCAAAACACGTCCCAAAATAGAACCACTGTTTGTGATACCGTACTCCACCGACTTTTTTCTCGAAACACATCTCAGAATGTGCGCAATGTACACCCTCTTCCACAACGATCGATTTCTCGCCTCCGATCGATCAGCGGCTCTCTTCTCCAGCACTCGCGGGCCTCTTCGGCGGCGCTGTACAACGGCCTAATCGGCCTTTCGAGGCTTCGAGGAGCCTTTCACAGTCGACCCCGCCGCCGTCGTATCGAGGCGCCTCTTCTCCCACCGCCGTCTTCGTTTCGTCGTTCGCAGAGTCATGTTGCTCCTGAGCCTCGCAGCTCCGCTGCTTCTCCTCGCCTCGAACGTGTATTCGAGCGCTCTCCTCTACTATCCCGACCACTTCCAGAAGAGTAGGAATTACTTTTTAAACTCCTTTTAATTTCCTTTCTAGATGACCTCTGCGTGCCGCTCAACTGCGGTCAAAACCAACTTTGCTTGGTGAAGGACGACAAGGCCGAATGCATCGACCAAACGCAGCTCAGCAAAGTGTAAAGCGACACATCTGCGTGACAGTCTCTAATCTCCGCTTTCAGGCACCGTGAGCACGCTGAGAACGCCGGCCACCTCCCGCACAAGCACGAGGCGAGGAAGCACAACCCGAAGCACTTGGCAACGGAACACAAGAATGGTTTGTTTCGCGAAACGACAATAGCGCGCCGCGACAATAGCGCGCCACGACAATAGCGCCACGACTAAGAAGAAATTTGATTTTTGAAAAACGTGATCATTTTTGGTTACTGCCTTGTTCGCTTGAATTGGAGAATTTCAACTGGGAGATCCGAATAGTACCATTTGATGCTATTTCAATTACACGCCCTAAAACTCATTTTACTTATGACGGTAAACGGATATCAGGATTAACCCAAATCGATCTGACAACCGCGAAACCAAAATCCGATCAATTGCAGTCGACTGAACAAAAGGAAATTTCGAATTTGCAAAACTGATTTTGAGAACAGCTACTATGTATAGCGTTTAACTTTGTAGTTCAAATTTTACAGCAAAATCTGTGAGTCCTATTTTCAGAATGCAACGTGAAAGCTCTGCACAGCATGGGATTCCGCATGCTGCAGTGGGCCGGCGCCATGTACCACAGCCACGACTCGATCTCCACCGCCGAGATGCCAAGTTAGTTCAGGGCTCATTCCTCAGAGCGTTTATGTTCAACCATCAATTAACAACATCTCTCCTCGCTACCCGCAATCTTATTTCCGATCGATCGATTCTTCCAGCGACGCCGCGGCGCTGTCACCTATGATCGCCCTAAGCTGTTAGGGACCGAGAACGTTCTTGTAACGGAGATGACGGATTCACGGATTCGCTTCAAGCTGGGCGTCGTTCTGCTCGGCGTTAGCTTCTCGCATTATCTTTCGAACGTTTCTGAAATTGAACATAATTTTACATTTCAAACTCATGAAGAAATCGCAAAAATTATTTAAATTCATCTGAATCCCAATAGGAATCATTCCTTTTTCAAAAACGTTATCCGTTTTGCGTCAAAACCCAACGTCAATTGATGAGCACACGTGGCGTTGAGGGTCATCTATTGGAAGTCATAAATAATTCTACAGTGCGACCGTCGGTTTTTAAAAGAGAATCGAGCGGACACTTGTAAATAGGATTACAAATTGGACGACCAAAGAAGTAGAATCGAATGGTTTAAGGAATGGAGATGAGTCATGTTTGAAAATCGGGTTGCTTGACGGCATTCAATTTTTCGAACATTTGTTTCAATTCGCAAAGCTGAATGCAACCAATTGAAAGCCTTTCAATTTTCAAACCCGAAACTTACTTGAAAATATAAACCAGGAAAAGAATGAACAAAAGGGCACAGAGAACTCCGTGGACAATCGACTGGTAGTACATGCCTATTGCTGTTTCCTTCTATCCTTAAAACTAAAATTGCAATTTTTTAGAACACCGCGCCGTGTGCCGCGCTGAAGTCGCGTGGATGTTCACGCAGTGGGACGGAAACAACGACGGCGAGTTGACGCTGCGTGAACTCTACCCTCTGGAAGCAGATCAGCGCGAGAAGTGCCTGAAGGAGTTCTTGGACCATTGCGGTAAGCAAGGCGAGCGGCGGAAAGCGCGTGTGACTCGGCGTGTGAAGACAAATGAAGTGATTGGAAGCACGCGACAGGCGCATAAACTCACCGCCTGCGCCAGATTCGCTGCGGGGAATCTTCGCGCGTCGAAACAAGTCGCGCGACGCTCGAAATTACCGAATCGGGAAAGACGCCGCCGATTACACTGATTGTGACATTCCTTACTCTCGCCGTTGCAGATACCGAACCCGGCACTTCGAAAGTGATTACGGTGGATGAGTGGTGCGACTGCATGAACTGGGCCGATCACTACGAGAAGGAGCCCGCTTGCCACGCCGAGAAGTACGGCAAGGACCCCCATGAAGAAGGTAGGCCGAAATCGGGGGCATTGCAGGAAATTTGAGAATTGCAGGCGCCTTCCACCCTCGCTGCGACCTGGACGGATTCTACCGCCCCGAGCAGTGCCACGAAAACGAGTGCTGGTGCGTGGACCGCTACGGACGGGAATTCGACCACTCGCGTGTCCAGGGAAAGCTTCCCGATTGTGGCCAATACGGTAGGTGGAGATGAAAGGAGAAGAGAATAGCTGGGATCGCGGTGGGTCACTGGCAGGGTTAGATCAGGGTTGCAACACGCAAGCGCGTTAATGAGTTGTTAACGACCGAATCGCCGGCGGCGGCGCTTTGAGGCGTCTTCTGGTCGTGGGAAGTCGGTGAAGACAGCGTTAAAAAGGAAACTGAAGAAGACATGAACGGGTACAGATCTGATAAGGCGTGCAAAGTTTGATTTTATCGCTTGTTTTTGCTTGTTGGCCTAATTTCGATGAATCACAGCAATGTCTGTAGAAGCCAGTTTTACGCCTTGATCAAAATACTCAAATTAACACTAAGCCAATTTTGTAACCGATCTGGGTATATTTCAAAAACAACTGTCAAATTCTTGATATATTTACACTTTTCACTTGTGCTATATGCGGTTGGTAAAAAATTTACGTCAGGGTTAATTCAAAATCAGTTTTCAAGCCAAAAGTAGTGTTTTAGTTAAAAGTTGCCGAACGTTTGAGGTCTTAGAAAAGTCCGGAATAAAATTCTTTCGGATTTCTTTTCATTATGCAATCTCTCAATCTTGAACAAGCGATTCAATCGTCCCCAGCGAGCTCCCTACGCTCTCGGCTCAATTAATGTGCCTCATTTATTCCCAACAAAACACTCGTTGAAACAAGGATCGATCACCCTCAACGACGCATGTTGCAACGCTCATCTCCGATGTCTTTGTCCAGTTTTCAACATTCCTGACGCTTTTTTTCGTTTCAGCTTCGCTCCTGACAAAGGAAGAAAAGGAGTCGCTCCAGTCGGAACTCTGAACTGCCGCCCAACTCTTCAAACTGCCATCTCCAACACTGCTTTAATCCCACTATGCCTTTTCCGTATCTCTGCCGTAATCTCTGTGCATAATAAATGAACATCTTCGCTTGTTTCTGCACCCTCCACTTCTCCTCCCATAAATCTTGCCAAGTGGCCCGAAGATTAGTTTTTACATTAATCGCCGGGATCGCAACGCTCTCGGCATGAGAGCCCTTTATCGTCCCTTTTCTGTTTGCGTATTAGTCGCGGATTAGCGGCGGCGAGGAAGTGGTCCAAGAGGACGTCGATTCAAGCCAGGAAACGTGGCGGCTGTTCGTGGCTTTTTCTGGGACCCGCAGGTCACCGCTGACTCACTTCGGATTTGAGGCTGTCGCATGTTCGGACTCTTTTGACGGCATGTGATTGATGGAGAGGCTGGAAAGTGTTCGCGAGACGACTTTGAGCGAGAATTGACAAGAATCGTTGCAGAGAGTTTTCTGATCTCCGACGAGAATTGGATTTATGTCGGCAGATCAAAAGTTTTACGAGGTGCGGTTGGTCACCGAGGACGACGTGTTGATCTGTTGTTGTTCATTGGTTTCTGGAGAACGAGCTACACGGTTCATGTTATTTTTACTATTTTTGATGAGTTTGAGGTGCTTGGCACAAAAATTATGCTCGAAAAAATTTCGGCTTTTTTCAATATGAAGCCTGTAAATATCGAAACATTTTTACTTGTAACCAGAAAGAGGAAATTTGTTATAAATGAAAAATTTATACTTGCTCAAGACATTCTCTCTACTCAAAATTATAGAGTTAGCTTCAAAACAAAAGTGCTTTGTAAAATACTGCCATTTTGAATTTGCTAAATTATTGGAAACGCTTAAAATTTACAAACGCCGAGATTGAAGGCAGGGAAATAGCCTAAACACCCTAAAATTATTTATGTTCTTGTAAGTTCGCAACCCTTTGGTTGTATTATCCTCTTCTGTTCGATTCATCCGGACACCGGCTAAAGTAATCGGATACGTGCTAATTGCGTCCCCTCACCTGCATCCGTCTTCGAACAACCCTGCAAAACTCTTTGATTAAAGTAGAGATGATCAATCCGCTGTCGCCTCCCGATCTTAAACTCTCCCTCCCCCTCAATGCAACTTGATACAACCCAAAAGTATTCTTTATTCCCAGCCGCACGAGATCGCTGAAATTCCGAGCCGAGATCACGTTTGGTTCCGTTTCGCGTGTTTCCAAGTAACTGTTTTGTCGTTGCCGTTTCCAAGAGCCAAATTCCGAATTCTAAATCGCAAAAAGAGTCAAACAATAAATTCTGCCGTTGCAAACCTTTTTGTGTTTAGTTGAAGGTGTCGCCATTTTGCGCCGCCTGATATACGTGGAGCTGAAACAGGAAGTAAGAACCGGGTCTCCAGGGTTGATTCTTACCAAGGCTTGTAGTTCCGGGGTCCGCGTGATCGTGTTCAGCTTGTAAGGGTTTGTGTTGCAGATTGTGACCGAGGGGAACACGATTTCCTTGAGGGACATCTGAAACTCGGGCTTTAAAAAAGCAAAAAAGGTGTTATACCTCAATTCCGACGAGTTTCTCGTTGGCCAGGTACTCGCTAAGGGAGTACTGGAACAGGAAAATGAAGCCGCCCATGCAGACGATGAGGATTATGCCCCAAACGACGACACTGAAGAGCGAACTCGCATCGACGATGTGCGCGACGCCGTGGCAACTCGTCTGCGAACCCCAATCCATCGCGATCTCCTTCATCTTTCTGAAACCAGAGCCTCGGTTCCTGACAGCCGCCCACTCACCTCAGCTTCCGCTTCCGCAGGTCTTGCTTCGCCGTCTTCGACTCGTCCTCCATGTCCTTGATCGCGCGCTCCATCTCCTCGTTGCTCATCACGTTCGCATCCTAAACTCTCGACTGTTTACAGAAATCCATCTGGCGCGTGGGGGTCGCGACCCAGCTTCTGTTTACGCCCTGTATACAGAAGGGCCTCCGGACCTTACTCACATCCTTGGGCCCCATCGGGGCTACCGCATTGCTCCTCGCCATCTTCCTCGCTCGCAAAACTTCGAATGCGGGTGTCAAGATGGTTTCGCGTGATTTTAAGCTTCAGGTTGCCTCGCTACCGCATAAGTTATTTCCTACCGAGGCCCCTTTTCGCACGTCACTGCAAGGCCGAGGCTGAGACCACCGCAGCGCCGAGGGGCCGTTTTTTACTTCTTTATGTGATCCGCGTTTCGGTGCATCGAATGTGTTTTGGCGGCAAGTGGCGGCGGATCAGGTGGCAGGAAACACGACGCAAGCGCTTGTTTACTATATTGTTTCCTGGGCGAATCTACGAGGTGGCACTCGGAGTGACAGCGGTAGAAAGGCTTCGATCTTCGATTAAAGGGCGACGACGTTTATCAAACCGAGAATGTGGGTAGCTACGACTCGGAAAAGGTTTTGGATGTATTTTGGGTTGCTTGGAGTCTCTCGTTTTTGCTTGACAACCAACAAGTCATGGGTGTCTTCTGATTATCCTCGAATGTAAATTCCAAATGGATTTCCTTGTTATTCCATCGTTACTTTCCGCCTTGATGTGATTGGTTGCCGTATTGTGATTTCTCGCATCGGTTGATTAGTTAATCTTTATTAAGTGGTTGTATATAGCGTTAATAAGCTGTTCAGGTTTTAGGGAGACCACTCTAATCCGCTCGCGCTGCAATTGCAAAACGCAGCCCTTTTGAAGCAGTTGCACTTTCCGAGTCGAAATTCCGCAAACCCACGTTTTCCGCGCTCGCGTTTTACACAAAAGGTTTGTTTTCGTCGCCTCCTCCGGCGGCGGTTCCACTTTTTTGAACATCTCCATCCTCGTCCGACCTGTCCTCCGCTCGCACGCCGGTCAAGAGATTCTAGAGTCTTCCGCTGGAACCGGTTCCCCCCAAAACAGCCCTCGTCATCGTCTTCTGCACGCAGCGCCCCCTACAAGACCCTGGCTGACGTGTCCTCCGCCAACTGCGTAACCGCGACTTCCTATAAACCGTTACCACTCGGTCCCGGCAGCGCCTAATCAGTCACATCAACGGGTCGCCGTTTTTCAATCTACCTAAACACCTTCCCCTCCCAGGCGCCGATTCCCCCAGATCTCCCCGCAATGTACATACACCATTAGAACACAAATTGATCCTCTTCTCGGGCGACTGACCCGATTCCGGTCAGCCAAAGGCGCGGCGGGCACATCTCCTCCGCTCGCGCACGTATATTTCCCGTTTCGCCGCTGTTTTCCGCCGATAAAAGACGCGCGCGACTCAGATTCGCCCTTCGCGCCCAGTCGCTCGCCTCGGAGCTTAACCTCGCATCCACTGCTTTCAGAGGGAATGATCCTCCGCGCTGCAATTCTGCTCTCGATCGTCGGCCTCGCCGCCGGCGATCTCTTCACGGCTATGGCCGACATGGAGAGCATGCTTGTGGGCGAACGAGATGTTACCGTCACCATTCAGAACTACATCGACTCCGAGATGGAGCGGCTCAACAAGCTCGAAAGGTAGGATTTGAGGGTTTTGAATTTAAAGTACACGTTTGTTTAGATTGGCGAGCGAATACAAAGGAAAAGTGGGCGAAAAGTCGAACGACTTCATTCTAAACCCGTTGAACGCATTCCTTCTGATCCAGCAGCTCCAGGACGACTGGGACCGCGTGACGCATGAGATGAAAGCGAACTTCGCCCAGGAGTACATCAACAACATTACCGATAGCCGCTCTACGGTAAGTCATTAGGGGTTCCGAATTTTGACATCTCTTTAGAGTTTGAATTTTAAGGTGTTCCGGGTTTGAAACTCGGTGAATTTACAGGTTTTCACTCTGGATAATTTGCTGTTTCCTATTTTGCGTTGCTTCAAGACAAGCGCTAGCGTTTTCCTACAAACCGTAAAAATAATATGGCAAACGATGCGCTTTCTGTCTCTACTTTGGTCGCTTTTACGATGTCGTTTCCTTTCCACTAAACACTTTGTTTTTACAAGTTTGAAACAGGACACCGAGGAGCGTCGGTGGATTGATAGGCGATGAGGCGAGAAGATCTTTATGTTGTGATCTTATCGCGCCCTTCTTGTGGTCAAGAAAAACAAATGGAATTTGGCAAATTCGCCTATGGATTCTTAGGCAAAAGACGTTGTTTAAGAAGTTACGTTCGTTGCGACAACTGAAATGAACCAATAGGTCAGCCTTGACTTTTGAAGGTACTCGAAGGGTGCGCCAAGGAGATCGCAGCCGAGATTTGGGTTATTCTGTGAAGGGTCGAGAGATAAATTGACCAACTTTTTGAGCAACGTGACGAACGAGAATTTCAGGTTAAGTATCCGACCAACGAGGACCTCGACGGCGCCGCGGTCGCCCTCTTGCGCCTCCAGGACACCTACAAGCTCGAAGCCAAAGACCTCTCGCGCGGAATTATCGGAGGCGAGAAGTTGGGCCGAGAACTCAATGCTCACGATTGCTTCGAGATCGGGCGCACCGCATACAACCAGCGGACGTTCCTGCACTCGCTGAACTGGATGAAAGAGGCGATGCGCCTGCTGGAAACCGAAAATCCCCCGAGTGTGGAAAAGACCGAGATCCTGGAGTACCTCGCCTACGACTACTACAAGCAGGGCGAGATCCAGAAGGCGCTCGACCTCACTGAAGAACTCTACGTGCTCTGGCCCGACCACCCACGTGCCAAAGGAAACGTGCAGTGGTACACGGACAAACTGACCTCGGGCGAGAACATCGAGAAGGTCGCCGACCGCTACCAGAGCGAAGAACGTGACTCCTACGAAGCTTTGTGCCGCGGAGAAACCATCTACAATGCCAGTCAGGCCTCGAAGGTCTACTGCTACCTGAAGATGGATCGACCCTTCCTGAAGCTCGCGCCCATCAAGGTCGAGATTCTCAGATACGAACCCCTCGCTGTGCTCTTCAAGGAGGTCATCTCGGACCACGAAATCTCGGTTGTTCAGCAACTCGCCACTCCCAAGGTAGGCTCTTTCTAACAAAAAGGAGAGGTAATCAGACGTAAATTTCAAAAAGTGATTTTAAGCGTTTCTAATGTTTTTCTTTTGAAGCTAGCTCGTGCGACGGTTCGGTCGGGCGGAAAACTCGTGACGACCCAGAACCGAATTGCGAAAAGGTCGGTGTTTTGTGATTAGGTGTGAGTGGCATGGTGTGACTGATCCGCAATTCTCTGACAATCCCGCATGATTCTCTTAACCGAGCCCCGTTTCAGCTCCGCCGGGCGACCGTTCAGAACGCGAAGACCGGCGCCTTGGAAACCGCCTCCTACCGTATCTCCAAGAGGTTCTCACGTCTTCCTTGCTTACACTAACACTTTCCCTCATTGCACCCTTCACATTTCCTTAAATTCTTGTTTTAGCGCGTGGCTCAAGGCTTACGAGCATCCAGTCGTGGAACGCATCAACAAGCGCATCGACCTGATGACCAACTTGAACCAGGACACCTCTGAGGACCTTCAGGTTCGAAATAGATCTAAACACTTTTTCGAGCGACTCTGATTTCTGCCTTTATGGCACCGTAATCCTAGTTTTACAGGTAGCCAACTACGGTCTTGGCGGCCACTACGACCCCCACTTTGACTTTGCCAAAGTAAGTAATCTTTCGCCCATTTCAGATCGCAAATTACGGCATTGGGGGGCACTACGAACCTCATTACGATATGTCCACAGTAAGCAATACAGTTGCATGGCCTTTCCTCTAACTTCCCCCTTAGTTTTCCTTCTAATTTCGGTTTATTTTCTGTTTGAAAGGGTTTCTTTCATTTGGGCTGTTTGAAGAGGGGTTTGCACGATTTTCCTTTTGAGTGTCTTGCACGAAACTTTGGTTGCAAATTCAAAAAAATGAAACTGCGCATTTTTTTCAGAGAGGAGAAAAGGACCCTTATAAAGGGGGTACGGGGAATCGTCTAGGAACAGTTTTATTCTATGTGAGTTTATACTGTATTTCCTTGTTTCAGAAAGAGGAGAAGAACGCGTTCAAGAATTTGGGCACTGGGAATAGAATTTCCACGGTTTTGTTCTATGTAGCCCGGTTCCGATACGCCTCAACTGAAAATCGGTTTTTTTAGATGTCAAAGCCAGAGAAAGGAGGCGCCACGGTGTTCACCGAACTCGGGATGGCCGCTTTCCCCACGAAGCATGACGCTCTGTTCTGGTACAACTTGAACCGAGATGGCCAGGGAGACCTCAGGACCCGTCACGCGGCGTGCCCTGTTCTTACTGGCGTGAAATGGGTAAGCATTTGAGCATTCCTAACATCTAAGACTTCAGCTGGAATCGATATATTTACCGGAATCCTAAAACTGTTTTGCTTATCGCCATCGTTCAGGTCTCCAACAAATGGATTCACGAACGCGGACAAGAGTTCCGAAGGCCTTGTGGACTCACGCCCAACGCCGCCGAGAAGTTTGTCGGCGACCTCTCCTAAGCAGCCACAGAAGCACCGGATTCGGTCAAAAGTTTTAAGTTATTGTAAGGTGTCCAACAATACGGTTAAAGTGGTGTATATACGGTAAAGAACGCGTTTCTTTCAAATTATCTGTACGTACAAGAAAATTATGCGAGAGATAGGAAGAGAGTTGAGATCGGCGGAGGTCAGAGGAAGACGAGTTAGCGGCGGTCGAGATCGGAGGAGTCGGGAGGAGGAAGCTCGTTGTGGGAAGGAGGAGGTTGGGAGACGACTCGGGACGGCGAGTCGTCGTAGAAGTCCCGCCTGGGGTCGTCATCGTTCATCTCGAGGCCCAGATAAGAGTGGATGAGTCCACTGTTTTGGTACGCAGGAGCTCTGTTCTGGCCGTAGAGAAACGCGAGTGGATTAGAGTCGAGGGTTTCTTTCGACTGCATCGACTTCAGGTCGGAAAACGAATCCGAAGCTATCGTGGATTCTGTCGTGGTTCTGGCTTCTCGCCTGCAATAGAAATGGAAACTTCTCGTCCTGCAGTATCCATTTACCTCATAGGTGGATCGGCCATGCAAAAACTCTCCGCCAGGCGGCTTATCGCCCTCTGATTGCCTGCGTTGGCTTTCAGAAGACTCAGATAGCCGTAGTTCTCGGCCGCCCGTTCCAGCAAAACCGTGAAGATCGTCAGCAGCTCCTGGAAGGTCGGTCGCTCCTCCGGGTGCTCCCTCCAGCACTTCTGCATGATTTCGTACATCTCGTCGTTGCATAAATCCGGCTTCTCCGGCCTTCCGCCCAACTCCAGAAAGTTCAGTAGTTTGTCCGTGTCGATTCCCTGGAACGGGACTCCTCCAAACGTGTACATCTCATAAAGGACAATTCCAAAGGACCAAACATCGCTTTTCGAGCTGAATTCGTGCTTTTGGAGGCATTCCAGCGCGAGCCATTTGATGGGAAGACGCCCAGAAGCCGAAATAAACACGCCATTCTTGCGGGAAACGGAACCTGTGACTGAGCTCATGTTCATGCACAGGCCGAAGTCGCCGATCTTGGCGTTGTTCTCGGCGTCCACGAGAATATTCCTCGCGGCGAGATCTCGATGGACGACGTTTTTGCTTCCGAGATAGTTCTGTAAAAAATACGACATCAGTAAAAGGAGCAGGTGTCAATCCCCAACCATTCCATCAGCGATTTGCCAGGCGAACGACAAGAGTTCTTTGGTGTAGTTGACACAATCCTCGAAAGATTTCGACTAAAAAGACGTAATTTGAGGAGATATAGAAGAGTCCACGTACCAGCTGAATGTCCACTTTCCTGCCTTTTAAATAATGCAGCATATCCCTATTCGAGCAGTACTCCAGGACAAGGCCAACTGGGTTCCCCACCGTAATACAACCCAGCATGTTGACGATGTTGTCGTTGTAGCCAATCGTCTTCATCAGCTCGATCTCGTTCATGAACTCCTTCCTCGCCTGCTCCGTGGCGTATTTCGGAAGCATCTTGATGGCCACGTCGCAGTTCTCCCACGTTTTGTTCATCGGTAGGTTCGCGTAGAACTTCTCGACCGCCGGCGCTTTTCCTACCAGCTTTCCGCGGTAAACTTGGCCGTATGCCCCGCTTCCCAGTTTCTCCATCTTTACCACCAACTTATCCCAAGACAGTTCCCAGTAGTCAATCCTAAAACAAGCACTCGTCAGGCGAAAGTCCACCAAACGCTTACATTTCATCGGAGTCAGGTGGTCTGACGCTTTCGTGCCTTTCGCGGAATTTTTGAATCTTTTTTATAGTAATGAATTTCTGTCGGTAGAGGACGGTGCAGCCGATGAGGATAATTAGGAGGGCTGAGCACGTTCCGACGCTGATGAAGAGGACCGTGGAGACGTTCGAAGTGCGAGCTGGAACGTGAAAAATTGTAAAACACGTAATCACCCAAAAATGACTCCAAAATCAAGGAAACAGCGAGAATGTATTTAACCATCCTCCCAATATCGGTTTTGCGTTTAAACACTGCTTCGACAAACGTTTTTTGTGACGATTACGTACCTGGCTTTGCGGTCTTCTTCGGCGTCGATCCTTCGCCCAAGAAGCCATTCTGGCACCATTCTTTTATGTTGTTAGTATTCCAAACGTCCATATAAGTCGTGTTCACAGCTGGCAATTGCTCAGTATACACATTATCGGTTTCACGATTCAGGGCGATAATTTTATAGCGAATGCAGATTTCCTTATTCGATGTTTGGTTGATGTAATCTACGAATTCCTCGGAAACGTAGTCGGTGATGAGCACAAACGTGTGGACCACCGGTGGATTGTGTGCGGGCGTCGATTTCACGAGATCCATAGCGCTCTTGACCATGTGCAGTGTGGAGGTTTCATTGTCGTCGACCGGGTGATCTGAAAAGTGGAAACTACGGTGACGATGATTCCGAACACTGCCTCGCTTACGTGCCCCGTGTGTTGCGTAGAAATATTCAAAATCCTTGAAAGAATCGAAGAAATCTATTCCAAAGTAGAACCACTTCGGCCTCAGATACCTCGGGCCGACGTAGGTGGCTGCAAGTTCGCCTCCCTGCAAGAATCCACACGTGTCTTGCTCCCTAGGGACCTAACTCACCTCAAAGCAGTGGTCCACAGCCTTTACCATTTGATTCTTCAATGCCGGAAATGCCGCCATGGAGTAATCGTCGGACAGGTCGTAGATGTACACTAAGCGCCACTTCAGGTTCTCGTCCTGGATCGGAGTCGGCGTTGGAGTAATCCGCGGAACAGAGGTTGTCCTTGGTACAAACTTGGGAATCGAGCAAGTGTCGTCTGAGGAGCAGAGGACATCCGTGGAGCACGGCTTGATGCAGGTGGCGAGGAACGGGAGGCAGGATATGTTGCTGACCGAGAAGACTTCCATCTGAGGGATATCCTCAGAGCGGTAGATGGTTCGGAAGAATGTGGTGTTGACCTCCGGCCGGTTGACGAGCACCACCGAGAAAGAAGAGTTGTAGAGTGCGAAGACATTGCTGAGTCCCTGAAAACTCGGATGGCGCATAATATCAAAAGCCTGCTCTGACCTTGGAATACTGCGCGAAATCCGTGAAGATGCGATCGGTGATGAGGGTGATCGAAGAGAAGGTCCCGTTTCCGATCCGCTCGAACTCCTTCAAATCCTCCGAAAGCCGGGTGAAGTAGGCCACATTCGCTTCTTCTGACTTGTGAAACAGTGAAGAATCGTCGCGCTGTCGCACGAATTTCTCGTAGGTGACCTCCCCGATGAGTATGGAGCGGCAGCCGTCAATCGAGCAGCAGCGCCGAGTTTCGTTCTGAAAATGGCGATTCTTAAGCACAAAGTTCAACTCATCACGAATTTAGGCTTGTAACGTTTGAAGGTCGGCGAGGAGGGCCGTCACGAGGCGCTTAAATCTTTGATCATACTGATAGTCGACGTGCGAATTGCATTTCGTGTGGCCGCAGATACATAGTGAAATTCGTCAGAGAACTGAGAGGAAGACGGAAATCATTCTCTGCGCGCGTTTGGGAATTTGAAAAGCGGCGAAATGCGGAGATGGTAAAAGTCGACTTGTGTGACAACCGGAAAATTCGCGAAATTTCTGGAAATTTTGTGAAACTTCTTTCCAAGTTCACTTTGAACTCACATCGAATCCAAGGGGATTGAAGAGGAACGTTCGGCCGATTCCGTTGTCGGAGCACGCTTTGATGGTTTTGAAGGCGAAGAACAAAATGGCGTTAAAACTTCCATTCGAGGTCACCTTTCGGTCGAGGTCGAACAGATATCGTTGGTTGCAGTGGCGTTTCTAAAAACTATTTAGTTTAGAACCTCCGACGTTCTCCATTCGTTTTCCACCTACCTTGACGAGTTTGATATTCCAGAAATTCTTTTCGGCCACAGCAGCCTGGCAATAGTGCCTGCTGCGATCCAGAGCTAAAACGAGGTCATCAGGTGCGTCTCTAGTTTCCTACGGCCCCTAGGAGCCTCTGAATCGGCGCTCCTGGGAGCGGCGGCCGCTGATTAGATAGTGGCTAATGAGCTTTCCGTTCTTTACGATCGCCGACAGCGAATCGATCGCTGCGGAGTCACATGATCGGAGTAATAAAAAGAGGACCAGTTTGTTGATTGTTGGGAGGTACGGTAGGCATGAGTGGCATTTCGGGCCAGGGGTGTCAGCGAATTCGCGATTTATTTTCTTTTCCGTTTTGTAAATGAGAAATACAAACGCATAAAAACAAGGATTGTTTGACCAACGCGGATAATCGCAGACCAGGTAAACAAGAGTGACGCGTGGTCCCGAATATGCCGAATACGGGTTTAGTTAGCCACAAAACGTTGTTTTTTTCGGGAATCTTTGTTCGGCACAAAGAGTCGTAAAGCGAAAGTACAACAACGGCGCTTATAGGATTACACGATATCCCGATCACTCGTTACTGTCAGCGGAACGATTAAACCATTTCAAAGATCGTCTTATCGCAACAAGGGAGCGAAAAAAAACGAGCAACACCGATCCCAGAAAAGAAAACCGTAAAACAAAGGATAAGGAACTTACGGCAGGTGATCTCTTCGATCGAACGGCCGGCGGCTGGGACTACAAGCAGCCAGAGGAGCGGAAGGAGCTTGAAGCAGCGCATGCCCGCCGGCGATCGAGCGGCATGAAGCTGCGACGTGGTTGGATTCGAGTTCCCGGACGTCTTCGCGAGGGTTCCACTCAGTGGAGCAGAGGAGAATCTGAAGCAGCTACAACAATACTCTCGCTCGCCACGCGCCACTGCCTAACAACTCGCGATCCGCGTTCTTCTCCACTGTGGTCGTTAAAGTTTGAATAATCACGGTCTTTTATCATTTGCTACATCGATCGTGAAGGTAATAAAACTAAGGAGCAACCGAAGAAAACAAAACGAGGCGAAATGCGAGATTGAGGAGAGGAGGTTGCGAAAGAGAATCCTAGAAAGAATCCCGGAGAGCGCGGGTTCTGCGGCTACAAGGTTGCGGGCGGAGGGAGGGAGCACAATTCTCCCGCTGCTGAAAACGCGGCCCGATGGCAGCGGCCGAGAAGTGGCGGCCGATAAGGAGCCGCCATGACTTCGGGCGAAGGAGCTTCTTGAAGACAGTAAATACAAAAAACGGAGATCTGCAGGAAGATGACGTTGACATACCCGGCAAGTGCTTTTTGGGTGCGAGTCGAAGTCTCCGGCTCGTCTGTGAGGCGTTGGAGAATCTTGTTAATCCGCTTAGGATTGATACCGAAGAGGTCGAAGCCACCGCCTCTGCTGAGTCAATGACAAACTACACGCGAGAAGATGACGCCGGAGTGCCACCGAGCGCTGCGGAATGCGCCAGAGGGGAAAGAGGGTCGTAAAAGGAGCCAAGGCTATGATGTGGGTTGGAGAGACTGATTACGCGAGGTTCGAATTCGTGAGTTGGGTTGCGGCCTCTCAGTCAAAGGTGATCTTCATAGGTCAAATGATAAGACGAAGAGATTTGGGTTTTTGAGAAAGGCTACAGAAAGGAGAGTACGTGCAGAATCTAAAATTAAATGAGCAGTTAAATGGTGTTGAAGAGAGATTCTGGGGAACGTTGAGTGAATTGCAATCTTCAGTTTGAACTTGGGAAATACAAAGAGAAGGTAACTTACAAATACTGTCTTGTTCTTAAGAGATCAAACCCAGTTTCTGTTAAACCTGTCGGCAAAATGGTTTAACTGCGTCCGAATTCCTCCGATAACTGCCATATGAAAGTGGTTGGTAATTGCAGCTTTTCCCACTTTTACGGCATTTGTTGAGCAAAACTTTTGTAAAAACCACTTTATGAAATGCGCTTCAGCACTCGGACAGTTTTTGTTACTTCATTTAACTTATATCCCACTTATTTGGTTAGTGCTTAACGTGTTTACAAAAGCATCAACTCGAGTCCCTCACATGACAGCCTTCCACTCATCAACCCGTGAATCGCCGCAACGACGAGAGAGGTGGGCAACGCCTCAAATTTGTGCGATTCTGTGATGAAAATGATAAAATGTGGAATGAGAAAATATTTAATTAGACGCGAAAAGTAAGCAGAGATTTAAAATAGCTATAACTGACAGTACTATCTGTGCCTTGTACTTCGATCTGTTGCCACTTATTAAATCAGTTTACAAAATAAGTTTATACCAATTGTCACTTTTCTCTTAATCTGTTGACCTTGAAAACAAGTTTTGATGTCTTCTTTTAATTTGCCTCATTCGTTTATTCACTTTCGTTGGACTGATTTTACGCCGTAGGCTGTCATGACGTCAGAAATAATAAGAACTGAACTGTTTCCTGCACTTGCTTTCTTAAAACTCGGAAAAACATTTTAATGAATGTTCTGATAAGACGTGTTCTGGCAATGTGAAAGGTGTTATTCTAATCTCTGTGTGTTCAAAGACAATTAGTCTCAATTGATCGCCACGAATCAGTACTGACAGAAGACATGTGTGCCATGCCAAAGGTGTTCACTACAGATAGTCTACCGATTAAACGATTTTTAAAAACAACTTACACATTAGTACAAATGTAAAACCATAAAAAATGAGCAGCTACAGGCATTCATAGGGAATGATAAAGTACATTAATCACCCACAGCAATCAAACAACAAAACAAGGAACCTGAAGGTGTTAATCTACATACTGATCATTGGCTACATTTTTTCCCTACACCAGAATTCCGTGACAACTTTGTACTTTAATAAATCACTAGACTATGGAAGTTTGTTGGATTGGTATGAACTTCAAAAACAGCACCTCCGGATCAACTCCAAGATCTTCCACTCGCTCTATTTTTCAACCTTTGTGCGGAAACCAATTTTGGAACTAACTAATTCAAAAAACAGCTTTTCTACATTGATCTGTGATGCCAAAATTAGTTTATTTTGGGTTCTCATAAATCACGTTTTGCAGTAACGTTGATCGGGAAAACTGGCTTCGCAACTTTTGTTCAAAAAGAGCACTTTCGTATTCTTTTGATATCACCTCGGTCTTCGGTCAAGGGTCAAACAGCGAAACTGACCGTCAGTCGATCCAGCGTCCATAAGAACCTCTTGTTTTTGTTTATTTTCGGCTGCAATCAGTCGGAGTCTTCCAAAACAGCCGACACTGGATCGTACACTTCGGCGTTTGGCAAGATTCGATCTCCATTCGTCTTCCGCGGATGATTGATGCGGGCGAGGGGGCGCGATTACACTTTTCAACCGGCAGACCGCGAAGGGATTCCGCGCAGCTGCGTTTTTTGAAGGTGGTCTGCGTCGACTGGCGTCGGAGGCTGGGAATTTCCTAGATACACTTGGTTTCAGATGGAAGTGGAGGAGGCACCGGAGGTTTTAAAGACGCCGAAGTCCAATTTGGGCGATTTCCAGAAGCTCGGTTGGTACATCCTCTTCTTATGTGTGGCGCACGAGTTTATGACCCTGTTGTATCTTTCGAACATTACGTTTATGGTATATGCAGGTGCGTTGCGGGAGCTTTTGAAGAGCGGCTGAGATTAGAACTCTTTTGTGGCATTTACATTATGTTCGTGACTTCAATAATCCGTTTCAGGCTACTCTCCTACAATCGTCGGATGTGGCAACGCGGTCTTCGAAGGAACCGAAGTCGATCGCTGCGAGCAGCTCTGGAACGCCAAGAACCACAGTTCTTGCGAGGTCGTCGTGGACACCCAATTTGAATCCATAAACTGTGACGTAAGTTGGAATCCTGGAATTGATCTTAATCTACCATCTTCCAGTTTCAACTCCTCTGTGACGAAGCGATCCTCGTGAAGCACTCCACGAGCATCCAGATGGTCGGCGTGATGATTGGCTCTATGATCTTCGGCCAGCTCTCGGACCTCTACGGCCGTCGCAGGACGCTCTTGGCCGCCATCTTCGGAATGTTCCTCTTCGGAATCAATTCCTCTTTCTCATCCACGCTCTTCTCCTTCAACGTGACCCGTTTCATCCTAATGTTCTTTAATGGAGGACTAAGCAGGTGTGTTGATCTCATTTCTCCGAAACTTTATTTGACTCATTCAGCATTCAAATGGTTTACGCGATGGAGATGCTTCCGAAGAAGCACCGCCTCTGGATCGTGACTCTCGTGACCACCTCGCCGAACTATATCGTCTTCGCCGGAATGGCCTACTACGGTCAGAACTGGAGAACCCTTTCCAGGCTGACTAGCTTCCTGGCAGCGCTCCCCGCTTTCGTCCTCGTGTTCTTTTCCTACGAAACGCCGCGGTGGCTCGTTCAGAAGGGGAAGCTGGAAGAGGCGAGAGAAGTTCTGATCGCCATTGATCGCCGAAACGGGACTTTGACCCAGCAGAGAATGGACGAAATGGACGACATAATTGCTAAGGAGAAAATGGTTGGACCGAGCAGTTAATTCAGTGAGTGATCTTGTTTTCAGCTCCTCGAAACCGAAAAGTACAAACGGCGCTACTCGTTCATCCACCTCTTCTACACCTGGAAACTCACTCGCTACATCCTAACGCTCTCCTTCGCTCTGTAATCATATCTTAACGCTAATTATTAGATTTTCTATCTTTCTCAGATTCTCAGCCAGTATCGTTTCCTACGCTCTCATCTTCAACATGGACAAGCTCTCTGGGTCGATCTACCTGAATTCCGTCTTCTACGGACTCTTCCGCTACTCGATGAACATCCTCACGGGCTTCGTCGACTACTTTGGGGAACACCGAACGGGACGCAAAGTGATCCACAACACCTCCCTCACCTACATTCTCTTCGCTCTGGGATCCGTCTTCGTCGCTTCGTTTTTTCGTGGGTCACTTCTCTCATTTCCTTGAATGTCCGTCTTTTCAGAACTACAAAACGACTGGCTCACGCGAGTGGCCAACCTGACCGCCGCGGCCATGTGCTCGCAGCTCTTTTTGGCGGCGATCGTCACCACCAACGAAATTTTCCCTACCGCCGTCCGCAACCTCGCCGCCAGTTTCACCGCCTTCGTCAACCGAATCGGAACCGTCGTGGCTCCTTTCTTCTTCTACACTGTTCGGAATACCTCGTTTTCTTCTAAAACATGTAATCTTTCTAGGCTCTGGTATGGACTCCCCTGCCTTACCTGATTCTCCTCGTTATTGTCATAATCGACCTGACTGCCTTCACTTTGGTGCTTCCTGAAACCAAGGGATCCCAGATGGCCGACCACATGCCGCGACCGGAGGAGCGAATCTTTGCGAAGAAGCGAAAGACGACGGTGACTACGGGACTTTTGGAGGGCCAGTAGGCCTTTGTGTACATATCATATATGAAATAATAAAGTGCATAAAAGGTCGATTGTTTGAACAATGGAATTTATTTTCAGAAAGGCTTTGAATAGTAGTAAGCATTGTAACTATTTGAAAGTTAAGCCAATTTACGGGAATCTCCCACCTCTAGTCGACTGCTAATATGAGTTCTCGCAATTGAGCCGTGTGCCCTCAAGCATTCGCACCCTTGAAAATTGCTTCCCATGTGAATTCATTATTTTAAAAAGAAAAACAAAAAGGACAAAACGACGCGATGCACGATAGCCACGCCTTTTCAGGCCTTGGAGCACCTGCGTATTTGACATTTTCATTTAGCTTTATGCTTGCTAGGTTGTGCGATTCGATATACGATTCTTCTTTTCTAGAATACTACTTTTTGTGTTGTTCACTCAAAAAACCACTTTTCAGTCGTGTTGTGATTAATGGAGACGAGGTGGAACAAGGTTATCCTTAGAACGGAGTTGGTCAAAACAAGCCGGCGGGATCAACAATTAGGTGCGCGACTAAAATTTGTTTGGTTAATTTTGAAAAACGAAAGTTGAGTTTAAAGCGACCTTAAGTGTCAGTTTTAGGAGATTGACAAGGGAGATTTACAATCGCTTTGCTTTTTTGAACTCAATTTGCGAATCGAAAAAAAACTTCCGCTCATCACAATCTGCACTTTTTGCTATCTTGCCCAAACCTTCTTTAGATGACCAAATTTTGTACCCTGAAGTTTGCTCAGTTTTCCGCGTTCCCTCTCCTTTACAGCCGAACCTTTTCGGTCGCCTCTCTTTCTCCAAAAATGTTTTCATTTGCTTTTTGCCTCCATCGCCTTTTTGTTTGCTCCGCTCTCCTTCCGATTATCTCGGCCGTCCGCAGATTCAGCAGCTGCTTCAGTCAACATTCGCTTTCTATGAATCCAAAAGATTCGTTTGTGCGAACGTCTTTGATCGAACGGTTTTCCAAAGATGATCGATGCGCGAATCGCGAGATTACATTACGCACTTCGACTTTTGAATTCAGTTATGGTGGCGCTTTTCTCTCAATCGAGTGACTTTTGTAAATATTTTTGCTTTTCAGAATGGAGGACGCCGAAGAGATAAAGGAGGCCGTGAAGGCTCCGAAGTCCAACTTAGGTGCTTTCCAGAATTTTGGCTGGTACACTGGACTCATCTGCCTCGTGCAGGAGTTCTTGGTGCTCTCGCAGCTGTCCAACATGACCTTTATGATCTACGGAGGTAGAATTCTGCCAGTTTTTGTGTTTTCATATGATCATTTTAGGTTACTCGCCTACCGTAGTCAGCTGTGGGAGTACTGTTTTTACGGGTTCGGATAGCGAGCGATGCTTGCAACTGACGGTGGCGAGGAACGAGTCCGATTGCGAGCCGCAACTCGAAGCACAATTTGGCTCTGTGAACTACGAGGTTAGTAGATCCTTTGAGCACATAACCTCACTTCTTAGTTCTCAGTTCGATTTGGTCTGTCAAGACAGAATCCTGGTCAAGAACAGCATCAGCATTCAGATGTTTGGCGCAATGGTAGGAGCGCTCGTCTTCGGTCAGGTTTCGGACCTCTTCGGACGAAAGAAGGCGCTCATGATCTGCCTCGTCGGAATGCTCCTCTTCTCCATGGTTTCTTCCTGCGTCGGCTCGCTCTTCGCTTTCACCGCTTCGAGGTTTTTCGTGATGATGTTCACTGGCGGCTTGAACAGGTTTGGCAACAATAATTAGTCCTTCTAAATTTAACTTTTCAGCATCCAAAGCGTGTACATTATGGAGAACGTGCCAAAAAAGCACCGAGTGTGGATTCCGATCACGATCTCCTATTCTCCAAACTACATCGTCTTCTCCATCATCGCCTACTTCTGTGGCGACTGGCGGAGCCTCACGCGTGTTTCGTCCCTCGTAGGAAATGTCCCGGCGATTCTTCTGCTCTGCTTCGTCCACGAGAGTCCGCGTTGGTTCGTCCAGAAGGGGCGCTTAGAAGATGCGCGGAGGACGCTGATTGCGATAGACGCGTTCAACGGAACCCACACGAAGAAACGGTTAGCCGAGATGGAAGAAGGGCTCGAGAAGGAAAAGATGGTACGTTTTCCTTTTGAATCCTCGGTTATCCGAATGCTGAAAAAAAGGTGCATCCCATTTGACTCTGATTTTGAAAGATTAACAAGAATATTTCTTAGATTTTTGAGACCCAACGCCGGAAGAAGCGTTACTCGTTCATCCACCTTTTCTACACTTGGAAACTTACCGGTTACATCTTCACT
Organism: Steinernema carpocapsae; assembly: GCA_000757645.3. Classification (NCBI taxonomy): domain Eukaryota; kingdom Metazoa; phylum Nematoda; class Chromadorea; order Rhabditida; family Steinernematidae; genus Steinernema; species Steinernema carpocapsae. The sequence goes on from AZBU02000003.1 coordinate 1,020,769, forward strand.
CTCTCTTTTGCTTTGTAGGTTGTAATTTTGAGGGTTCATGTAGTGAGTTTCTGCAGAATGTCGGCCAGCATCATCAACTACGCCCTTATGTTCAACATGGACAAACTCTCAGGCTCGATCTACCTGAATTCCGTCTTTTTCGGCTTTATTCGCTACGCGATGAACATCTTTACGGCTGTCTTCGATTACTTTGGAGGACACCGTTCGGGACGCAAGGTGAGTTTTACTTTTATGGATTTGTTTGCTTCTAACTAGGAACGACGTTTTTGGTGTAATATAAGCTGATCCCTGACAAGGCTAAAAAGAGCTGTTTGAACATATATTTTTCATTATGGTTATCCCCTTTCTCAGGTGGTTCACAACGGGGCCATGGGAGTTACGGCTACGTCGTTGCTTTTCATCTTTATCGTCTTGTGTAAGTTCCCAAGAATCTTTGTAAAATCTCCCGCATCGTTTCCAGTATTTGGAACCTCCGAAGAAACCGCCTGGGTCACGCGAATCGCCACGCTCTGCGCCTGCGCGATGTGTTCCCAGCTCTTCCTCGTCAGCGGCATCGCCACGACGGAACTTTTCCCCACCGCCGTCCGGAATCTCGCTGTCAGCTTTACGGCGATCTTGAACAGAATCGGCTCCATTCTCTCGCCTCACTTGTTCACTACGGTGCGTGTTACATTAGACTCTTTAAAACGTAGTTTATTCTTTTTAGGCGCTGTTATGGAAGCCTCTTCCCTACGCTATCCTCCTGACCATCATCGTGATCGAGCTGACTTCGTTCAACTTGTTCATCCCGGAAACCAAAGGGACCCATATGGTAGACCATATGCCGGGACCCGAAGAGCGAATCTTCGCCAAGAAGAAGAAAAGCAGCGTGGTCGAAGAACTCCTGCAAAAGGCGTGATTCCAAAAATCAGTTTCCAGTGTCAAATACAACCTATCGTATTCTTGAACTCAGATAAAAGACAAAATCTGCAAAGCGGCGGCGTGTGACCTTCGGAGGGCGATTCCCATTTATCACTTCCAGTAACCAGCCTCTGTTCTCCCGATCTTATCGTCGGATCGCCTGATTCTGAAGAGAAACGTGGACATGCTGATCAAAATCGCAAAGATCGAAGACTTTGGTCCTTTGCAATGATTACAAAATTTGAATGTTACTCTTCGTGGCACATTTGTGTTTACATCTTACTGGGTGCAAAATTTGTAGTTTGTATGTGTGTCCTTTACTGCACACAAACTTTCACTTGACAATACTTTTAAACGCCCAGCTAACCACGTCGCCGTGTTCATTCAAATTGTGCTCACCCTCGAGATTATGTTCTAAAAATTCACTTTCGATCTATCGCACAACCATGATCTGATGGAATTTCACAAATGTTTGTAATACAATCCAAAAACAAAAAGTTCATTCGAAAATCGCTTTGTTTTGCCCCATGAACTTATGTACCGAGCCGTAGAAAATATGTTTTGCTTCATAATCATAGTCATAACATCTACCGTCAAAACCCAACTGCTTTGAATCTATTTTTTGTTTTCTGGCTCTTACCCAGAGTTATGCGCACGATTCTAAGTGGAAACAAAGTTCACGGCGTATGAAAGCCACGCCCCATCGGGCCTCGGAACACATGAGCATTTTCTCGCCTTTAGCTTAATCCCGCCACGTTGCCAAGAGGCGAGAAACTCTCGCCCTTAGCTGCTCGAGCATACTCTAACTTCCTCCAAAGATCGGTCGAACTCTCCTTCCTTTTTTTTAGTTAAGTTGCTCTCCTTAAACTCAATCCCGCGTCGAAGCACCTGTCGACAACGTTCTCTCGCGCAGACGACTACTACAACAAGCGACGGAAACAACAATTAAAGAACGTCTACAGAGAGTCGTAAACACTATCCGTCCTTCTTCTCCATATCCGACATTCCGTTTGAAATTTTCTTGTCGGTCCAATCCGTTCATCTCCTTTGGTCGTTCCTTGTTATGTAGTGTTGTGTCTGCAACTCGTCTTAAGCAAACGACGGCTTATCGCCGAAGTCGTTAAACTTGTATGTGTGGCTTGTAACGACGTAAGTCGTTTCTCCACTCGAGAGTCCGTCCTTTCATCTATTTTTTGCACCGTAAAAGGAACACAGATTACCTCGGAGGCCCCGAAGGTTCTTTTAGGTCGCCCGTCCGCGGTGTTCCTTCCGGTCTTTCCGAATCTCGCGCTTATCTCCGTTCCTTCCGCGAACGGCGCTTAACCATTCCTCGCTGGGGAAATTATCCACTGGGCGGCGCCTTTGTAACCCATTCGTCACTTCCACGCACGAGAGTGACACAACCTGAGGAGTGATTTTGGATGATGCGGCCAAGAATCGCGCAAAACCCGTTTCAAAGTGCGAAGAATTCTACTTAAAAGCGTGATTTCGCGCGTTCGAGTGACAGTCGGTGATATATCGGCGCGGTTCTGAAGGCCACCTTTGCAGGAGCAAAAAGATGACGGTGGTCGAGCATCTAGCAAAGCCGGAAAAAAGGTCGCTGGCCGACTTTCTGAAGCTCGGATGGTACATATTCTACCTTTGCTTAGTTAACGAGCTTATGGTGCTTGTTCTGCTCGGTAATCTCGCCTTCATGATGTACGGAGGTAAGTGATTTTAGAAATTTTCTGAAAGGCGCTACTGAAAACCTGCATGTTAGCCCTGGAAAGGGTTGTTTACACGATAACAAAAGTACGCGGCATCCCCTCAAACCAATTGTGTTTTCACATCAAACAATAGGTTGAACCACTTTTCAAAAGTGTTCACACGGAACGCTTTTCTTAACAAGCGAAAACAAAACCTCGCTGTTCGAAGATCTGCTGCTGATAAGGGACTGATTAACTCACGGGAAGGTGAGTCAGAAAACAGAGAAGGTGCAAAAAATAAGAACGTTTAGATTTAAGCTGTTTGTACGATAGCACAAGTTTTGGTTTCAAGATTTTTGACGCTTTGAGGGGTTTGGGCTTGGAAGTTACCAAATGCATTTTAAATACATTATTCATTTTCAGGAGCCGCCCCACAAGTCGTCGGATGCGGCAACATTTCCCTCCACAATGCAGAAAATGTGTGTTCCGACTTGCGATCCCTCAGAAGCAACAATTCCTGCGAGGTGCGTTTGGATGCCCAGTTCAAGTCGATCAATTACGAGGTAAGCGGAATCTCTGATATTGAGCTACGGTTTGATTCCAGTTCGAACTCGTTTGCGAAGATTCGCTCGCTGTGAAGAATTCCATCTCGATCCAGATGTTCGGAATGATGCTGGGGGCGGCTGTGTTGGGCCAACTTTCGGATCGCTACGGGCGGAAGAAGGTTCTCACGATGAGCATCGCGGGAGTCATGGTCTCCATGGCCGCTTCGTATTTTTCTCGCTCGCTTTTTGAGTTCAACGTCACCCGTTTCCTGACCATGTTCTTCTCAGGTGGTCAAGCGAGGTTTATTATTTTTAATTTAATATTAAAGTTTTGTTTTATTTTTCAGCTCCCAAATCACGTTTCTTATGGAAGTCGTCCCGAAGAAGCACCGTGTGTGGATCATGACGGTCTTGTCCACCTCCCCGAACTACATCGTCCTCGCAGGTTTGGCCTACGTCGGTGAAGACTGGAGGAACCTCTCGCTCTATATCAGCACCGCCGCCGCAGCGACCATCGTTCTGCTTCTGTAAGACCTTGAATGGCCTGTATCTAAACCACTAATTTTTTTTGCAGGTTTGTTTACGAAAGTCCGCGTTGGTTCATCCAGAAAGGACGACTCGAGGAAGCGCGAAACGTGATGCTCGCCATCGACAAGTGGAATAGAACCCATACCGCCGAACGCGCCAAGGAAATGGAGATCGCCGTGGAGTACGAACGTCAGGTAGTGAGGCTTGTAATTCTCTGGTTGAACCGCTTGTTCAGCTGTTTGAAAGCATGTCGAAGAAGAAACAGTACTCCTTCGTGCACCTCTTCTACACGTGGAAGCTGACCGGCTACATCCTGACCCTCTCCTTCACGCTGCTCACAGCGAGTCTCCTCTCCTACGCGCTCCTTTTCAACATGGACAAACTCTCCGGCTCCATTTACATGAACTCCTTTTTCTTCGGCTCCCTCCGCTGGTTCCTTAACGCCATCGTCGGCTTCGTCGACTTCTTCATCCCGAAAGCCGGGCGGCGCGTGATCCACCATATTACCATGGGGTACCTTTTCCTGTCCCTCTCCCTCATCTTCGTCCTCGAGGCTTTTGGTATGTTTAGAACTCCTTTCCTAAATTCTTTCCTCGCCTTTCAGGCATCCACGCTCCCCTTCTCGTCCGCATCACGACCCTCTCCGCCTGCGCCATCTGCTCACAACTCTTCCTGGTCGCCGGCGTCGCGACCGCCGAAATCTTCCCCACGGCCATACGCACCGTGGCCGTTAGCTTTACCCAAATCGTCAACAAAATCGGCACCGTAATTGCGCCGCACCTCTTTACGACGGCGCTCTTCTGGAAACCACTTCCCTACGCGATCATGATCAGCCTGATCCTGATCGAAGTGGTCGCCTACTGCTTCCTCATCCCCGAGTCCAAAGGCACCATGAACGATTTGATGCCACCGCCCGAGGAGCGGATTTTCGCCATGCGCTCCAGAGAGATGGTGACGCTGAACAAGGCGGATCTTGAAGCGCAGAAGCTCACCGCGGAGTCTTGATCCTCGAAGTTGTACTCAATTGTACATAGAAACTCCTGGTTGTATTTGAAAGTGCTCAGAACCAAAATGGAAATTTGACCGAAGAAAGAGGTGTTGATTACTTTTGCTCAAAATGAGCTATTATTTGAGTCGAAGTTCGAAATCACAGCCACTCAGAAGGTCAAAGTTCATCCGGCGACGGCTAATGAGCTTTTTTCCGGATTGTTTGTGCTGCATCACATATGTTTATTGCGGAACAGTGGTTCTCCCCACTATCCCTTTCCAAAAAATTAGTCCCTCTAGCACAATCTGGGCTAGCGGACTTTCACTGCCATTCGATTGCGTTGTCGCGGGTCCTTCCTTACTCGCTTGTGCCGTCGCAGCGGTGCGAAGAGAATCAGGCGACGAGAGCGAACGTCGAGCGATAGGTGGCCGCTGAAGGGACTCCGCGCCGCAAAAGGCCTCCTTCCCGGTTCGTTCAAACAGTCCAAAGGCTCTCTGGGGAGGGTAATTACTAAGTCCCACCCAGACTCGTCCATCCATCTTGTTCTGTTTGTGTTAATGATGTGGTTATCGCACATATCGCTGTACGTTAAGTCCAGGTGGACTGTCGCGTCGCAGGTCGTCGTCCCCTCAGCCGCTCTTCCAAGTTCTGGTCACCTCCTGTCGACCTGACGCCCCGCAGAGCGTCCTGTTCAGGCCAGTTCGCCCCTCGGAATGACACGCTGGATGGACTGTACTCTGCGACGCGCATAATTCGAGAGAATTGGACCTAAAGTGCATCAGGCGACCAAATTGTTTTCCAGTTGACTAAGGGTAATTGCGTTCTCCCAGAGTTCGCCTTTTTCTGCTTCCGCCATCCTCGACCAATGACGCTATTCTCGAAACGGAACCCAGTTGGCAAACTGGGGGTGAGAAAGTGTGAAACTCCGGTGTTCGCACTTACCTCCGCTGTCCTTCTCCCAAACATTAGCGTCATTTTTATTTCAATTTCATGTGAACTTTTTGTGTTTTCGTGTTTTCTTTAGCTTTGAATGAATGGTTTGTACGCGCAGTACGAATATTTATTTTGGCGACCTGTTGTCGCCTTGCTCCGGGGATTCCAGCCTCGGCGATCAATCTTCATTAAGTTGACCGATTCTTGCGGATCCTCTTCGTGTTCATCTCCGAACGCGCAAGATTTTGCTCAAATCTGAGATCGCACTCGCGCCTGCTCCCACACCGGACGACGCCATCTGCGGAGGGCATCCGGGCTCGCAGATGTCACCCGTCATGTTTTCCCGCCAAAAAATCGCGAAATCTCCTTGAAACTACCTTGGCGAGGTTTTTGAATTCCTCGATTGATCCGCGAGATAAGCCTGAAACATGCCGTTGATCACTTTTTCAGATGACAAATGGCGCCTTCCAAACGCCTCCAATGCCGGGGTTCGCAGAGCACAACTTCCCGTTGTATCAGCCGAACCACAGCTATTATGATTACATGAAGCATTCGGAAAGGTAGTTAAAAGTTAATTCTCTCCTTGAAAACGACTTTATTCAGGTCAGCTCCTCATCCATACGAAAGCCCCGTTCGAAAGCAGTTAGCTCGAACTTACCGGAAACGAGACGACCTAACTTCACGATGGCTTTTGGACCACCGCAGAGGACCGATCCACCACGGGAGTCCATGCCGCCCTGGATCGACGGTTTCCTCTTGGAACGGATCACACGCCTCACACGCCTCGAGGCTTTCCACTGCTTCGAAAGCTTCCAGGCTCACCATACTCACGGATATCGACGTTAATTGCGTTCTTCTGAATTTATCGAATGGGTGCGAAAACATCGATCCGATGGGGAACGAAAATGCCCTTCGCCAGTTAATCTATGGGTACAGTAACCTCAATTCGGTATGTAGTGTTTCGCTCAAAATATTTCTCACATGTTGTGTTTAGAGTCAGCAAGAGGGACTCCTCCGGAGGGTCATGAAAAGCGCCTCCACGTATTGTTTGCTCCCGTCAACAGATTCGAAAACCGTTCGAAGTTCCCAGCTTGGAGCTATGGTCGACAGGGAAATGCTGAAATCTTTCCTGGGATATTTGGTCATGCGAAGTGACGAATTCTTACCGATGGGGACCGATGGTACACGTGTTAGTAGTAGCGATTACCCTGTAAGCAAAAGAATTTATTAATCCTAACTTCAAGCTTTTTTAGCTGCTAAAAGCAATCTGGAAGACGTTCTGCTATTTGGTCCGTTGTGACGTCTTCATCCGACTGATGTTTCAAATAAACGCCGAAGGAAGTCTTGTGCGCTTTGTTCTAAATGCGATACGGTAAGCGAGTTCAAAAGGCCGTTATTGCAAGATTTATTCAGGAGAGACATGATGCACACTCCATACGCAATCCAGGTGTTCAAACGGCTTCTGGCAAGCCGACACGGAACGCAGTTTCTGCAAAAGGCGCGCTTGGTCGAGTCGATGGACCGCTTGGTGGCCTATTTGCCGTTTTGCGAACAGATGCAAACTCCAAACCAAAGCACCACCGCAAGCGGAAACAAAGTCGAAGTGATCGAATGCCTTAGAATCCTCCTTGAGGGGACTCCGAGCTTCTCCGACCCGAACGCGAAGAAGAACCTCCAAGCCATTCGCAGCAGATTCTTGGAGCTGGGCGGCATGAGTTGTTTAGAGGGCATCTTGAAAGCGAGTGTTGAAGAACCTGTACTCACTGCCACAACTGCTGTTTTGAAGACGATTATGCGAGGGACGCACAGGCTCCTAGTGGCCGAGCAGATAATAGCTGGAGGGTCCATCAGATCCCTCGCGTCACTGCTTAACCACGCATCGCCTCCTCTGATCCACAACTGCCTTCACTGCCTCGCCGCCGTTTCCGACCGAAGCGAGGCGCTCTTGAAGGTCGGGGAATCGATGGAAGCCGTGATCAAACAAGTGATCAACGTGATGGGGAGCAGTCGCGTCGACTTCGACGAATGCGCATCGGTGTTTCTATTGAATACAGCCACCGTCAAGCAATTCAAGCCGATGCTCATACGAAACGGCGCCGTCCGCGTTCTCCTGCAGATCGTCAACAAACGCGCCTTTGGATTTTTCGTTTCCAGCACGGACATCGAACCATTTCTACACAAATCCTACATCGAATCTATCGAAAACTCAGTCCGGACTTTGGCCCAATTGAGCAACATCTTCGGCGACAACTCGGCCACTCGTGTGTTCCTGGGAGAATTCTGCGTCTTCGAAAATCTGCTGAAGCTTCTTGGGAACATCTCCATTGTCACTTCGGAGTTCTCGGACTTTTCGGAATCTTCGCCGATGTCCGCAGTTCTTCGAAGACGGGCTTCAGTGTCTCCAGAAAGTCGCTTTCAAATCCGGCGCCACGTCCTCATGCTTCTGGAGAGAAACTTGCCTCATCTCCGATTCCGAAATCTTCTGAAGAGCAGTCCCAACGAATGCGCCTTGTTCGCCGACAGTTCTTTGAATCTTCTTTACGAGGTTAATGCGCAGTGGGTAAGTCCTGAAATAAACCGAAACTACCTCTTAGCTGGTAAATTCATTTTAGCTCGCGTCGAAAACCACTCCTATTCTTGCGAAACGCTTCGAATCGATTCTCAGGACCGTTATCGTGCTTTCCAAAGCTTCCGAGTTTTCAAACGGCTTCACCGCGTCCCTCCAAAGCCAACTCTTCGTTGGATTCATCGCCTCTCTCCAGAATCACTCCGAAATCACACAAATCCAAGTTTTGCAGTTTTTTAAGGGTTTGCCAGAACCTCTCTCTCAAGCGCTCCCGCTGCTTTCCATCCAAGACATCGTCGATTCAAAGTTTTCAAATAATTCCGACGTTCGAAATATGGCCGACGAGCTATTTGGCTCTGCGATTCCGAACAGCGGACAATTCTTAGATTACATGGAGTGTTCCTTGGATTTGAGTTAGGATTAGAAAGGCAAAAAAACAACTACGGGTATCTACAAAGTTTATGAGTACAAAATAAATTAGTTCTGACAGTTTCTGTGACCGGTTTTGGTTTACCACGTTTCCATCTCCTTGTTGTATTCTTCCTCCGTCAGTAAGGGACGCACAGCTGATCTAAACTCTCTGTTATTCCCTTCGATCAGTGAAATGAGAACTCACTTGATCATCTTTGGTCCACACAGGATGCACGAGTCGGCGAGGAGTCGATCCAGCTTCATGTTCAGGGTACGCCACTCCTTGAATTCGCTCTTCCCAAGGTCGGCCGCCTTCTGGGGACGCTTGCACTGATCGATTTTGTTCTTGAGGCTCTTGTAATCCTTCGCTTCTCCCTGAAAAACGAAAACTGATACTGTTGAAGAAATCGCGGACTCACCTGGCTCAAAGTGGGTTGGATGGCTTGTTCCAAACAGTCGCGGTGGTAGAAGTGCTTGCAGGCAAAGGCGAAACACGGCCGGAGGAGCGCCTTCCCCTTGCACCTCTCGCAGGTGTCCGAAGGTTTGATGATGGAGAACTTCGTCTTTAGTTTGTCCATGTCCGCGCGAATTTCGTTGGCGGACGCAGCGGATTCCTTCATCTCGGCGTGCAGCTTCTGAAGCGAAATTAACTTTCAGCTTGGTCACAAAATTCCTATCTCACCTTAATTTTGTCAGAATGGTGCTTGAGGGATGCGCAAAGCGGTTCCTTGAAATGCTCGATTTTGGTGAATTCCGGAAAGTGTGGCAGAAGGTCTTGGATCTTCAGGATGTTTTTGGAATCCTTCAGGAGCTGCATGCATTCCGCGATGTCATTCTTCTCCGCAATCACGTATCGAGCTGAAAATCGAACGAGGGTGAATCCAGCCTGCAAATAGTTCTCAATGCACCTATTTTCAGCCAAATTCTCCTCTTCATCTCCTCGGAGTACTTTTGAGGATTCGTTCGGGGGATCGGGTCGAAGGGAAGACTCTGCTCCTCACGACACTCGTTCATCTTTTTGACACATTCCTTCGCCAGATCGAAGTCGATCGGAAGTGCGCGGTCGACCGCTTGCTCGAACATCCCGGCGACGCAGTAGAGAAACACGCAGCACCGGGATAACTCATCTGAAAGTTGCAATAAAGAACATGGATCACTTAAAGAACTCACTGTTATCGGTGGCTTTGTCCAAGCACATCCGAAGAGCGCATTCCACATCGTATGGGACCAATTTTCTCACGTCACCGTAATTTTTCAGGAAGGGGAGAAGCTCGTCGGGTTTGTATTTGACCAGCAAAGAAATGTAAAAGTTCTGGGTTTGCTTGTCCATCAGCTTCCTATCTCGATTTTTGTCTTTTTGAAGCGACAATTTCAGATACGCGATCGCAGCATTTCTCTAAAGCAAGTTCATCACCACCTTCAATTTAAGAAGTTGCATACCATTTCAGACGATTTATGGCACTTGTAAAGCGTCTTTAGAAGAAGCGAAGGAAGAATTCTTTCGTTGCTGCGCCAAGCGATGAAGAGTTGCCTAGGAATGTGGGGAAACAGCAGCGGAGAGTAGTCGTAGAAGAGTTCTGGGTCGCCTTGGGTTTCGATGACCTCCAAGGCTTTCTCGTACTCCTGAAGGTGTACGTGGAGTTTGATCACAGTTTCGTGATCTAAAATACGAATTACAATATTATTATATAAGTAAAAAAATGAACGCAAAAAAGCACCTTTCAACGACTTCGCCAGTTCCAGTTGACTCTCGTAATCCCCGTGGGTGGCCATCATATTGTAGATCCCTTCCGAACCGCATTCACGGCTTCCTGGACCGTTCGGTTGTTCAAGAAGACAAACATCTGATCTCTCAACTGCTTAATGCTCTTCTCCTGCGAGCCACTCTTCTCTGGAGACTCAGCGACGTCGGCCGTTTGCCGCTTCGCTTCGGTCATTTCGGTCAAAAACAGGTCAAGAACCCACATTACCAACACATCGCGGCGGATTTTGTCCTAAATATTGCACAGATCAGGTCACATGATTCCTAACTTCCTTATAACCTCGGTGGTCACAGCGTCGGTCTCCCTCAGTTTAAGCTCCAGAAACAGTTTCAATCCGTTGCGGCTTGCAGGAACCTCAAGACGATCGACCGAAACGAATTTCAGGACGATCGACTCGAAAGGTTCGTTCGATCTTACCAGCGTCCTCGCGGCGGCCTCGTACTTTCCTTCTCGAATCTGCTTGTCCGCCAACTTCTTCAGGACCAGCTGATGCGGCTTCTTATCCTTCATGCTATTAGTCATCTTCTGTGCTTTCGCGAATTCTCCTCGGTCCATGTAGATCTTCCAGATAAACTTGGTTTCTTCCACTGGACGATACTTTAAAATCGACGATTCCGTGTAGACCCAGATAAACTGCGAAGTGGAGTCGCGGCTCATTCCCAGGATGTGGAGCGATTCGTTGACGAGGAGTTCTTCGTGCATCACTTTTTGGTTCAATAATGAAAGTGCTACAAAGCGATCCGGGTAGAGGAGGAGAACGTGGTGCTCTGTGAGGGCGACGTCGATCGGCAAGTCCAACTTCCCGTCGATCATTTTGTGACTGGAAAACGGTTCTTAGCATCTCGGAATCCATTTAATTTGCTTACGGAATGGTGGCCTCCTCCTGGAGCATATTGTATCCGTCGCAACTCGAGGAATCCAGCCGCGAGTAGTCGAATCTTCCGCAAACGACTCCCGTCGAGTTGAGCCACACGTACATCGACGGCGGTTCGCAGTTGGCCACGAGGTAAACGGCACAGGAACTCAGCGAGTTGTTCGAATCCGAGACGAGCGATCGCGCCTTTTCTGAAAGTGAAAAGTGCTTAGAATTTCCAAAAAATCAAATGTTGAAAATACCACTGAAAAGAGGCTTCAAGGTGGCGACGGTCTGATCGAAGGTGGCGCTGAACATAGTTCCCACGACCTGTTGAGCCGTGGATTCCCTTGCGATAGGGTTTATGTTCCCCGCGAGGCAAAAAAGACGTCCAGGGAAGCACACGAGGAGCATCCACTTTGCGTTGGCGGCCTCGGAGCCGTCATCCGAACACTGCGTCAAATGTAAACTCGTCACTGGACCGCCTTCCTTGTCCAAGCCGTTTGGCAATGTTTTCAGGTAGATCATGTTTCCAGAGGGATTTATGTTGGTTTCCATGAGGACTCCTGAAACTCACTTGATTAAGTCATTCGTCCTAGAATTCCCCAACCTTTGTTGGTTCCTATCACAATGAAACTCGTGTCTTTATCCCTCACAAGCTCCAAATTCCACCCAACAGCTGTCACGACGTGTCCCTTCAACTTTCCAAGAGCCTTCACGTTCTTGTGTTTGATCGACGCGTAGTAGTTCTCCCCGTTGTTGGAGCTTATCAGCGCGTGCCGCCCCGTGGGATCCAAGTGGATATGAGCGATTCTGTCGTGGTAAGCGAGGGACAGCGTGAGGTCGATCTCTTCGTTCGTTTGCAACTTAATGAACTGCAGCCGCTGACCATTCGTGCAGATCAACATGATCTGATTCTGAACCTTCAAGTGGGTTACAGTGCCCTTGGGACTAAAAATCAACCGTATTAACGAGTACATACAATCCCAAAAATTACTTGAATTTGACATTTATTTTTGAGAAGATCCCCACGTCGCGATCCCTGGCCCTTTGGGTGCCATCCATTTCTGAAACTTCGGTCTTCGACATATTCTCTTAAAAACAATCAGTATGCAGGTAGTCAAAACCAAACGAACAAAAATTGAAACGACTTATGGACAAAATAATTTAATAAGTAATGCATTTCTACAGGAATAGATTAAGATGTCAGTTCTTTCGCATCGCTTTTCAGGCGGAGGCAAAGTTCATCTGGTCGAAAGATCGAACCAGCTGAGAACCCGTTATCGTGGAGGTGACACAAATCGAGATTATTTCCGGCATAGTCAGCCTGATGCTCGCGATCTCGGCCATCGTGAGGCCGCCAATGACGAAGAGCATCTTCTTCCTCGCAGCTTTTAGAATCGGCCGAGCGCTCGGGGTTACGGTCTTCCACTGCGAGCGGTCGTGGCTCTCAAGATGGCGCACGAGGAGAGGCGCGTAGGAGCCGTAGGAATACGAAGCGTCGACGGGTTTAGCGCCGTTCGAGTCTTCAACAAGCAAACGCATCTGCTTTGAGATTTTGGGAAACCCGGTGATGAGAGGATTGTTTGAGTTTAAGTGGGTCTGAGCGCCTCTTTCGCGGATAAGGTCGGATTGCTGAAGGCACATGAGCCAAGGTAGGCACTTTTGACCGTAAGATTGGATTATCAGCCTTCGATAGGTGTCGAGGGTTTCGTGTTTCAATCCCTCCGAAACAAGCGATTGAAGTGAGATGAGTTTCAAAACCTCGGTCAGATCCGAACATTCGATGATGCTCAATTCGATAAATGGAATTATTTTGTCCCCAACACCACGAAGAATATCTGAAAAGCGGCGTTTTTCGATGTAATAAAAAGCAGCGCTGACCGTTCTGGCAACTCATGCTGTCTTCCGCAAAGTCGTCCATCAACCGAATGTTCAACATTTCCGCCAAGCGCATGTGAATTTCCGCAAATCCCTTCTTCCGGACGATGAGTTCAACTCGCTTCACTGCGACCTTCATTTCAGCAACACTTCGGCAATTTTTCAAGTCCTAAACAAGATTCTTATTCCGGACACCATTTTTTCGAAAAACTCACTTCTTCCTCTCTCCGCAGTTCGTCAAAAATTTCGCGGAATTTCATCGCCACCGCTCCAGGCACTACCGCATCCCTGATCTCGTTATAGATGTCGTCCTTCAATGAGATCTTCCTTTCTGCGTTTTGGTCGTTTTCCGAGAATTCTCCTGCGTCCACTCGAATGAATCCGAGGTCGTCGATTCCAAAACATTCATCCACACGTCCCGCGTAGGTCCGCTGCGTCATCAGAGGAGTGATTGGATCGGTCCAACGATCGATGACCAGAATCTCGTCCACTGCAAGGTCTTCGTTTGGCTTCAATTCAGATTCCTCCTTCGCCACTCTGAGCTGTTCCAAGATATCGCTGAGCTTCACGGACCACTCGCCGAAGTAGCGAATCACCGGCCTCTGCGGCATCATCGATTCCAGCTGGAGGAGTGCCTCGGCGCACTTGTGCAGCTGTGTCCAGTCCCCGTCGAGGACCAGTTTCGGGATGATTTCGCTTTCGAGCATTGTAATCACTTCCGGATTCTGTGAGGGAGAAGGGAACCACCGAATCGGGAGACTCTCGATGCTTTTGATCGTTTGGGAAAGCTTGGCCGACGTCCGAAGGTTTTCTATCTGTTCGCGGCGCTTGAAAGATCCGTCGGGGACAAAGAAGATGTGGTGCTGAAAGGGCAATTAGAGATGCTCTACTCTCCATAAATATTACCGTTTGGTGCGAAAAGCTTTTGTTCAGATATTCCACGAGCATCGACATCGATTTGTTCGAATCTCCGACGAAGTAAACCAAAGTTTCAACGTTTTCCCGATTCGCGTCGTTCAAAAATAGATTTGTCACATTCCTCTGCTTCAAAGCGCTTCCTGTTGTCATCTGAAAACGCTTGAATAAGGAAACGCTACAAAAGTCGGATCAAAGCTCACCAAGTTGAATCGTTGCATCAGCGGTGGGTCCCAAACGATCGTTTTCGCTCCGGAAACGGAATCCAGCGCTCCGAAGAGGATTTTGCGGCCATGGTCCTCGAGGATGTCAGCAAAAGTCGACGTCGCCATCGCGAAATTTGAAGTGCGAAGTAAACAAATCTACAAACAGCGACCAATGAAATTCTCATCTTGCACCCGCGTGAACTCCCGCTGACAAGAGATCATAGCGTGCGAACAGTGGAATGACCAATACCCGATAAAGGTCAATGAAGTCAAAATTACCTTTGACCAAAATAACCAAAACTTGATTCGTTTTGCTTGGAAAAATAAATACCGGGAACGCGAGTGTTCGCTTTGCTGAGTGGGAGCAGACGCTTCAGGTCCCCGGCTTATATAAACACTTTGATTTTATCGCATTGCCTTCTGGTGTGATAACTCCAATGCAACTGTTTACCGTTCCAGCATGTCACAAATTTTACTCTTTATTAATCGATAAACTTTTTTCTTCAGCATATAAAACATGATCTGTGAATATTTGACTGTAATAGGACGCTTGGACTCGCTCATGCCACCTCGGCAGGAGTACGGTGGAGCTCGGTGTTGGTGGGGACGGAGGGGTTGAAGATCTTAGAAGAGCCCGTGTTTTCTCCCTTCCACGCCTTCAGCTTCATGAAGGTTTCGATTGCGAAGAGAACCGTCAGGGCGACGCATAGGATCGCGTTGAAGACGGCGGCCCCACGGCCTTCGGTGGTCCAGCTGGCGGACAAGTGGATCATGAGCCAGATTCCGATGAAGAAGAAAAGGGTGTTGATGCCGTAGAACAGAAGTTCCTTAAAGGACTGTATAAGAAAGGGCATGAGGGCTTAAGGGGACATACGACAACAATCAGGCCCTCGCGAGTTTGCTCGTCACGGAGCGAGAGGTGGGGAAAGACGACATACAGGAGAAGCAGGGCGCTCACGATGACCATGCACTCGAAGGAGATGTGCTCAGTCCAGGCGCTTGAAGTCGACCGGCGATCGGAGCAGATGGCTAGGATGAAGGCCACGAAGCAAAGAGCCTGAATTTTAATCTTGAACGCAAATCTAGCAATTCTAAATGCTTACAATTTCGGCGAGCTTCAGGACTCCGGGAACGGTGGCCATGAAGACGGTGTTTAGTTGCCCCTGGCGGTTGTTCGGGATGATCTGGATCTTGCTGGCCATGTTGAATTGCAACTTGCGCTGCTTCTCGGGTCCGTTGCTGAACGAGCGCGCAATTGGAACGGGCTGAGATTAAATCAAAAGTTACGTTGATTGGTCTCCCTGATGAGGCACAGGCGACTGCTGACCCTCCTGGTATGAGCGCTGTTGAGGGTCGTGGTGGCTCTCGAGCTCGACGCGGGTTTCGGCGGGCTGGTCTTCGTCGGGTTTCAGCATCTGAAACGAGGCCAAGCTTGTAAAGCTGGTCGAAACACGCAGCGAACGGCGGTAATCGAGCAGAGTAGCAGCAACACTAGCACCAAAAATAGGTTGGCGTTGGAGGGGGAGATTCACAGGGGGTAAACAAAACCAGTTCTTGATACTCGCTGCGCAGCAAACAGCGCCAAACGCAAGCGACCCTCAACCGGGATAAAGCAATTATGTCATGGAGTCGACGCAAAACTAGGCTCGCAAGTTGCTTGCTGGTTATGGAGCGATCGAATCTTCAGAGGGCGCCTCTGGGTCCAGAAGACGTGGAGAAACGCGGAATCTCCGCGCCGGCGAGTGCGCAGCCGAACAGCGGCGTTTGACTTCAGCGCAGATAAATGTTTTCGCGACCTTGAACTCAGTCTTTTGCCTTTCGCGCAACGGTCCTCTGCCTACAAGAGCGTCTTCTCTAAATTCTCGAAGAGGAGAAACCACAATCAATTCGACGCGATCTGGGCCGGCGACGACATTGGCGATGATGCTCGGACGTGGTGTTATGGAGTGCGCGAGTGACTCCAAGAAATCGGCCGAAAACAGGAAAGAACTACACGGCGCGGCAAGGGTCGATGTCAACAAATTGACTCCTGAAAAGGACTTGCAAGATCTGCGCTCGGAGAAACTTGGAGATCAGCGGAGACGGCTGCGGAGTACCAGCAGCGAGCGTTAAGAGGGATTATTTGATTACGGTCTAAAGTTTCGAATCGCAAAAAACCGGTCTTCCGAAAAGATAAGTGTAAATAGATCGTTGAGGCGTTGAACGCATTTCCTAATAACGACCGAGAGATTCCTTTGGGCGCTTTGCCACAATTACGAAGAGGGTGGTAAAATGTTCTACATGACGTGGCTGTTATAACTTTGGAAAGTTGGCTAAAAAGAGGAATTGCGAGGGTTTTAAGCTGCTTACGAAGTGGGGAATAGCGGGAGATAACGGGGTTAATACCTAGGTTGAGAATTAGAACCGTCAAAACTTGATGGAGCGTCGGAAGACATTGAAGAGATGGGAAGCTTTGAACGTTCGCTCACACCGATTAGGAACAATGAAAACGTAACAGTGCTTAATTCTACCGTAATCAATCAAAACGATCTGAAACAAAAAAGGTTGCATTGCATACTGTAATACCTGAACACGTTTCGAACGCTTTCAAGGACATTTGAATATTTTATGGGTGAAGTCAGCAGTTAAACTGTCTTAAGATTTCCCACACGGACACGAACCATATAACGCTTGTAACCACCCTCTACCGTAACCTTTTCCCCTGAACGCAAACGCTCAAAGCATCTCAAGCCTCACTTACCAAGGTTCCTTCTTCGATTCTGCCTCCTCGGGACATCACTTCTTCTGCGCCTTCGTCTTCTGTCGTCGGAAGACACACGCAACAATCGTAGTCAACAGAATCGGCGTACTGAAACCATCAATTAATGAGTAAATCAGCACGAAAGCATCATTCGACAACTCAATCTTAGCCGTTCCGTCCTTATTAAAACCCGTTCCCCGACAACGGAGCTGTTTTCAAAGAGCGCGTGAAAGTGATACAACAGATAGTGACTCGAAGAGTTGCGCCGAAGATCCTGCTGACAATTTAGTAACCCGAACATGGAAACAATAAGAATAAGTGGTTCTACTGGGCGACGGAGTTGTACCGACCGGCCATCTTCAGGGACTTCACGGCCATCTGGATCGCACCCTCTTTGGTCTTGTTGCCACCGATGAAACCGCTGGCGTGGACAAAGACACACTCCGAGATTCCACTTAGTGTGGAAAGCTCGGCGTCCCGAATTCCGCGCCACTCAGCTGGCAGAGGAAGCCTAAAGATAAACAAAGACAGTCAATTTTACAAGTAGTACCGGCCCACCTATTCTCGAACTGCTGCAAAGCGTCCACAGGAATGCTCTGCACACGCCAGTCGTTGTTGGTCCGATCGCCGAACACGGCGTACGCAATCTCATCGCCCTTGAGGCCCAGCTCCTCTTCGAGGACGAAAAAGTGCTCCTTCCAGGGTACCGAACCGCTCTCGAACACGAGCACCTTGCCCGAGGGTTCGTACTACAATCAGATAACACTTGAATGAGATGATATGGAACACAAAGCCTACCTCCGTTCGTCGCTTGAGTGCGTTTTCAACGATGTCCCGAGCCGGAAGCCACGACTTGTACAGATAGTTCACCCGCTCCTCAAATTCTTCGCCGACGACGCACATCGCCTTCGCGAAGCGCTCATTCGGGTCCACGTCATCTTCGTTCCAGGCGGGGTTCAAGTGTTCAATGCGGCCGGAGATCCCTTTGTGGACTTGATATCTACAAGACACCAATAAAAGCTCAACTTCACAAGTTCAAAACACGTACCTCGGGACTCCGTCGTAAGCGGGGACTCCGTTGTCGATCGCGTCGACGGCTTCAACGAAGCATTCGTATACCTTGCGGTACAGAATGTCGATCGCCGGGTCGCCGTTGGGCAACCCCAGGAGCGCTCCGATGACGCGCTTCCCATAGTGCGCGTAAACAAGGCCGGCGGAGCTCAGCTTGGTGCAGAAATCCAGGAAATCCAAGGATTTCATGGACTCGTTGAATTCTCTAATACAGCGGCATGTGCTTTGTGCGCTCATAATCCCTCTCTTCTTACCTCTGATGGTGATCGTAACGGAGGGAGCTGTGGTTGTACACTCCTCCGACGTCCACGATGACCTGGCAATCAGCCAGGATGTTTGGGTCGCGCGTCCTGAAACATACAATTTAAATCACGAGCAATTATATTGTAGCTCACCTCAAAATGATGTGGTTCTGGAACTCCGGCAGGCGCTTGAGCATGTAGCAGGCGAAGACCTCGTCGCAGTGGAACTTGCCATTGTGAGTCCCGATGGCTGTGGTGTCCGGTTTCAGATGGGACGTGACAACAGATGAAGACATTCTCCGGAGGTTGTGCACTAAAACGAATAAATCATAAGTCTTAAAGTAGAGGTAAAACAGCGCTGTCCAACGAAATCCGAGCAATCCCTAAGCATTTAAGCGACAAACCCGCCCTTTTAAGCTAATAATCGAGAGCTACAGTTCCCAAAGAGCTAGTTCAGACGCGTCTCATCTCAAATTTCGGTCACCAGGCTTGAAATCAACTTCATTTTCAGCTCTCGAATTCAAACGCTGCGGTCGGACCTTTGGCATCAAACACACGAAACCACTGAAGACCTTAGAATCGCGCCAAGATGCGCCGATCGCCGGCCCCCAGCAGCACGTTCAAGCCCAAACGTCCGTATATTTGCTTCTCAGATTACACGAAATGGATGGACCAACCGATTCCCGAGCTCGTGGCGCGGCAAAAAGCGGAAATCATCGGTAAGGACGGCTTCGTTTCGGAGATCGGCGCGCGGAGACCACGAACTTAGAAATGTCAAGTTGTTATCCGAAGAACATACTTTTCGAAACTCGCGGTCGTGGCGGGAGCCTCGTTTCGCGGGAGCTTCGAACCGAGCGGCAAGCCGAAGTTTCTCGCAATTTTTCTTTTTTCCGCAGATTTTCATAGTTTTTCACGTCGCTTCGTGTACAATGGAACTCAACTCACCCGATTTTAACGTTTCAGGAGCTATGGTTCCCGCAAAATCGAAGGACTGGCAAAATTCGAGAGTAAAGCTACGTCAGTTTGCGAATTGTCTAGTTTTGGACGTTATTTTAGCTGATTTCAGTGAGAGTCGACAACCAGCGGCTGCCACAGCGTTCCTCGGACTACCTCGGCGACATCTGCAACGATGAAAACCTCTACGGCGCGTCGTCGATGCTGGATTTCTCGCAGCTGACGAACGACGACCAAGAAGAGCTAATCTACGACGAACTGATCATGATCCTCAGTGTGAGATTTGATTCTCTTTAGTTGTGCTCTTTTAATTCTCGGTTTAGGGCCACGACACAGTTAATATCCGACGGCAATTCAGCGAAGAAGGCTTCATTTCTTGGTGCGTCAACGAGAAGCTCAACCAAACCCTGCGAAACCAAGTTCTCGAGTGCCTTTCGCTGGCGTCACAGCTCCATACGGCTAAGAAGCACATTCACAGTAAACTAATGCATTTTTAATGTGTGTGAAAATTGTGGTATTCTAGGAATTCTAAGCGATGGCCGAAAAGGACGCGTGGCGCAGTCGGTCGCTGTCATCTGCAACGATATCGTCCACCAAGCTCTGGAGGATCTCTGCTTCGATCTAGGAGAATCTCCAGCGAAGCACGTGAGCGCCGTCGTGTCTAAAGCGAAGAGGGTCGAGCTGACCGCCGTGGACATCGCCAAGATACTCAGGTTCATTTGTGAGGTAGGATTACAGCTCTTCTTCATTTAATTACCTTTCAAACTTTAGAACAACCTTGTCGGAGGAGCCGTTATCGGGTACCTCTACGAGCAGAAAAGCTATTTCCTGCCGAGTGGATTCTCCGAAGTCCTAAACAAGATGATCAGTGCTGCGGAAGAAGCCTACTACGTGATATTGTACGACTGGATCACGACTGGGAGCCTTGCGAAGGATCGTGCTTACGAAGTATGTTTTTCGTTATCGTATAAATTGCGAAATGCCATTATTTTAGTTCATGGTTTGGGATCTTCTACGAGCCAAAACTCTAACGCTTGGAGATTTCACGAACGACGGCGGAGAGCGAATGAAAGAGTACGACAGGTAATCGTTCATTCTCAAATCTTTGAATAACTCGTATTGTTTCAGCTTTGAGAAACGATTTGTGCTGATTGGTGACCTCTGTCCTAAAACCCTCGAATCGGTCCAGGAGAACGTTGTGAAAGCCGGCAAGTATCTGTACCTTTACGAGCAGCACGCAGCGAAAGCGAAGCCGGAACCGCTCCCGTTCGACTACGTTGCGTTTAGGGAAGCGACGAAGCGCGACCTCGCTATGGTCCAGAAGGTGATCAAGGACACATGCGAGAAGTCCAGCGCCAACCTGCTCAACTTGCTCAGGCAGAAGTACGATCTGGAGCTCTTCTCAAAGTTGGTTTTTCTTATTTCTCTCACAGTTAGTCTTTTCTTAGGTCGTTCGGTCGGTTCTTCCTCGATGACGGCTCGGGCTGGCTCTCCAACTTTGTGGACATCATCGTCACTAAAGCAATCGACTACGAAACTGTGAATATCCGAGATCTGAATACGTCCTTCAACGCGGCTATCGACAGCTCTCTATTGAAAAACAACACTTTCAGGCCCAGTTTCAAGTACGATATCGTTCTCCGTTATCCTCGTGCTCATTTGATTTTTTGCAGATTAGTCCGCAAGCAGTTCAGAGGAGTGTTCCAGTGCATACACAGCCGGACTCGCTTCGTGGAGAACGAACCCACGACCCAAGTCCGCGAGAGCATCGCATTCGACGTCAGTTTGAATCCGGCATTTGCCATCATCTTCCCCGGTACCGTCATACAGCAGTACAACAACTTCTTCCACATCTTGTTCCACCTAAAGCGGACCCAGGTTCTCTTGCTTCGGTATGTCTTGTCCTAAATTCCTTCAGTCCACCAAGCTATTACAGGAAACGTGTGGAACAGACTCGGGGAGCTTTTAAGGAGCGCGCGCTGTTGAACACGATGCTCCGATTTGTGAACAAAGCGCTCCAGTACGTATCCGAATGGGTTCTGTCAGGGCAACTTAAGATTTTCCACGAAGCTATTAGATCGGTATGCCTCTTTTTTGAGATTCCTCTGATCACTTTCTTTCAGGCCAATTCGGTGGAAGAAGTAATTGCCGTACAAGAACGATGTCTCACCGAAGCGACGAAGAAGTGCTCGCTGGATCCCGATTGCGTGGAATTCGTGGACATCATACTGAACGTCATTTTATCTTACGCCTCAGGCGATTGGGTGAGATATAGACATCTTTGATATTTCTTACATGTGCTCTAGAGCGACTATGAGGAAGTTGGACAAACTCTAGCAACAAATCTGGATTCCTGCATGGAGGTCGTTTCCCAGCGTGAGAAGAGCTTAACTTCGTTGACTCCTCTAACATATTGGTAAGCTTCCTCAATTCAAGTCCGCTCTAAGTTGTTCTTTTCAGGTTATTCCGCTCATCCGGGTCTTATATACTGAACTAACCGAAGCTTTTCACTGCCACATATAAATACGAATAAATTATTTCCTGGAATTACTGATTTGTTTCATGGTTTGCATTCCGATTTATCTGAGGATGAACGACTTCGTCGAACTCGGTTCGTTTTCTTGATGTTTACAGCCCGCGTTTCAGCCACATACAGTATGAAGCTCGCTCTGGAATTCGCTGGCGGTTCCCAAACGCTCGTAAACAACCAAACGAGGCACGAAATTGAATTGGCCGACGACAAGCAGTGGCTAATGAGCGACCTCCTCGGCTGGATCCTCGAGAACCTCCTGGTTGACTGCAGCACTCCAGATTTGCTCATCAAGGACGGAACCGTGCGTCCCGGGATCCTCGTCCTCGTCAACGATTGCGACTGGGAGCTAACCGGAGGCCTTGACAGCGAAATCTCCGCCGGGGACACCATCACTTTCTTGTCCACCCTTCACGGAGGATAAGATTTCGGGCAGTTGTTTCAAGCGATGTTGATAAATTTCTACATTGTTGCATTGCTCCTCCTTGAAATCTTCGCTTCGGAATGTCAATTTGTGGATATCAAAATCGAAACCATCTCCGTTGGCTTCACACCCAAAAAACTCGAGATTTCGTCATCAAATAGAGAAGAACTTCAACGAGGAGATTCTTCGCTTCGCTTTTGTCCGCCGCCTTCTGCAAACCTCCAAAATTTGCAAGAACGTGCGACGTTTCCAACTCGTACGAACGCCGTCGCCTCCCTGAATTCTCGGAGCGAAGGAATTTCGAATTTACAAAGCGGCTTACGATCGCTGCGTATCGTTCGCCCGTTAAGCCAAAGTGTTAGGCTAGCGGATTCCGAGGCGAGGGATTCCAAATCGCAACTTTTTCGTCCGCTTGGATCTGTTGCCGCTGTTTCACCCGCTTTCGTCGCTGTACTCGTTGCTCTGCCGCTGCTCACGTTTGGGATGCAAGCATTGCTATTCCTGTTGCACCACGGATTTCGTCCAATTCTTTGTTTATGTTGTTTCAGGTGTGGATCGTGTCGCATACTCTTTGCTGATTGCGCTCCTGTCGAATCCATCGATTTATCGTCGTTTCGCCACTCAGTCTTGTACAGCGTGTGGGTCTTGTCACGGCCGACCTGACCCGCGAATCAGTTGCCTGTGTTCGATTTTCGTATGTCGTCCTCTTCGTTGGCGCGGCCGTTTGCATTTCGCGGATTGTTGCATTGCAACCTCATTCGCGTCGCGTATTTAACGTTCCTCGGGTTCTTGTGACTAACTCCATAGCTTTTTCCAGAGAACATGGCATCCGGAAGCCGCCGCCGCCAGCGAGGAGAAGGCATGGACGAAGATCTCAGCAATGTGGAGTTCGAAACCTCCGAGGACGTCGAGGTCATCCCGACCTTCGACCGGATGGGCCTGAGCGAGAATCTCCTGCGAGGAATCTACTCATATGGTTAGTTCGTTTTGCTTTTCCTTGATGATCCTTACCTTCTATGTTACAGGATTCGAAAAGCCATCAGCGATCCAGCAGCGAGCCATCAAGGCTATCATCAAGGGCCGCGACGTCATTGCACAAGCGCAATCCGGAACCGGAAAGACGGCGACCTTCAGCATCGGCGTCCTCCAATCCCTGGACGTGCAAACGCGCGAAACCCAGGCGCTGGTCCTGTCGCCCACACGCGAACTGGCGGTTCAGATCCAGCGTGTCATCCTGGCGCTGGGCGACTACATGAACGTCCAGTGCCACGCGTGCATCGGAGGCACCAACGTTGGCGAGGACATCCGCAAGCTCGATTTCGGCCAACACGTCGTGTCAGGAACGCCCGGACGTGTCTTTGGTAAGCTCTTGACTTCTCCTCTACCCTACTTATTTTCGCTTTTCCAGATATGATCCGAAGGCGCAACCTGCGCACCCGGAGTATCAAGCTTCTCGTGCTCGACGAGGCCGACGAGATGTTGAACAAGGGATTCAAGGAGCAGCTGTACGACATCTACCGGTACCTGCCTCCAGGCGCGCAGGTGGTGCTCCTCAGTGCCACCTTGCCGCACGAGATCCTGGAGATGACGAGCAAGTTTATGACGGACCCCATCAGGATCCTCGTCAAGCGTGACGAGTTGACGCTCGAAGGGATCAAGCAGTTCTTCGTCTCGGTCGACAAGGAGGAATGGAAGTTCGACACGCTGTGCGACTTGTACGACACGCTGACGATCACGCAGGCAGTTCTCTTCTGCAATACGCGACGCAAGGTAAGCTCTTATAATCCTGATATTTTCATCTAATCATTCTTGTTTCCAGGTCGAGTGGCTGGCCGAGAAGCTCAAGGAGGCCAACTTCACGGTGTGCGCGATGCACGGCGACATGGACCAGAAGGAGCGCGACGAGATCATGAAGGAGTTCCGCGCCGGGTCTAGCCGCGTGCTGATCAGCACGGACGTGTGGGCGCGCGGATTGGACGTCCCGCAGGTGTCGCTGGTCATTAACTATGACCTGCCGAACAACCGTGAATTGTACATTCACCGCATCGGCCGTTCGGGACGCTTCGGACGCAAGGGTGTCGCCATCAACTTTGTCAAGACGGACGACGTCCGCATTCTCCGGGACATCGAGCAGTACTACTCCACGCAAATCGACGAAATGCCCATGAACGTCGCCGACTTGATCTAATGAAGAAGATCAAATAATTATTTTCGCATTGTGAGTTTCATGTGTTATTTGTTGTCACCCCATAAATACTTGTGGAGAATTCGAGTCCTTGTTTACTGGTTCTGTGGGCTCCTGGGAATGTGGATCTTCATTTGCAGTATTTGGGGAAGACCGAACCCGCTCAAGTCGACGACACCTTTGGAGATTGCTGAGGATTCGTAGCGTGTCGGGTTGTGATGTAATCGTCTGCGAGACAGAAGTTCCGGCTCTCAGAAAAGTGTTTCGGAGCTTGGCTATCATCCATTCTTGTACAGGGTGTCCGAGCGCAGACAAAAGAAGTTTTCCGTCGATTATTTTTCACTGTTGGGTCGGTTCTAAGCAAACTTACAAGTTGTTAAGTTTTTCTGAACGGTACAATTTTAAGGGCACCATGTTGTCGGGGTTTTGTGAAGCGTCTGTCTGAGACAAAACTTCTGACCTCAAGCCTGATTGCTAAAGAATTGCCAACAAAATTTCACACCATCAGAAAGGTACATTGGTACAAGCTACGCGTTCATTTTAGATATTTTTTAGCAAGCGCGAGCCTGAAAACAACACAAGGAAAGTTCGGATTCGGGTGGAAATTGAAGGAAAATCGTGCGAAATTCAGCGCGTTTTTTCCTGATTCTTCCCGCAACCCCTTTTTTCTGATTCTTCCCGGCTAGGCTCATCTCTTCCGAAAAGAATCAGGAAGAACGCGCTGAATTTCGAATGATTTTCCTCCGTTTTCCGATGAAATCCGGACGGAATTCCGACCGGTTCGCTTGCAGTGCGCGTGCTCCGAATTATTCGCCTCAGACACCTGCTCGTTCCAGACTCTTTTTTTGGCCCACCCTGTAGTTCGCTTTCCCCTTGAGTGGTGCCTTCCTTTCAGCCGGTGAGCTAGAAACGAGAAGGCAAACGACAATCGACTTCATTGGTGCGCACCAGACACCACGGATGCCTCTTGCGGACCCCAACGGGAGGGGGGTGGGGTTAAGGGTAATTCCCATTTTTTGTCGGGTCGACCAGGGTCGATTGCACAACACTGATTGACTTCGCTCGAAGATTCGGTCGACGTTCTGGAGCTGGAGCAAGCGGCAAGCCATCGCTTTTCAGCAGTGTTTAGTATTATACAGCAGTCTTTTATATATACTCTATTTCAAAATCTTCTTCCGATTTTTTTTTCAACTTTTCAAATTTCTGAAAAGCGATGCTAAGCGCGATTACAGTAGGCGCGTTGAGACACGGAGGGTATTCCGCTCGGAACCCTGGAATGCGGTAGTAGCCAGGGAAAGTCGCTCGATTCGCGTGGATTTATTGCGTTTCGCGGACAAATCTTCGTGTTTTCTTCTCGCAAAATGAGTCCTCCGTCGACGCCATCTCCTCGATCTTTGTACCCGCGTTTGAAGCGCCTCCAGCGGACCGGTACGTCGGCTTTAAGCACGCCGTCTTTTCACGCCGTTTGTAAGCGTCTACCGCCGTACCATTGCATGCTGAATCCCATCGAACCTATATGGGGATATTTGAAACATCATCTCAAGGACAACGTCAACGACACTATCACTCTAGCAAATCTACAACAGACAGGTCAGCGAATTTTAGATAGCATCCCAATTCAGGTTGTCGAAGGATATTTTCGACATGTTGCCAGAATTAGGCAAGATTTTATCCGAACAGACGGTATAATTTTGAATAATTTGCGACCAGAGGTAAGTTCAGAACGTGAATCTGAGTCAGATTGGTCTAGTGGTGAGGAGGAATAGTTTTAATGTAATAAAATCTGTAAAAAGGGTCTTTTGTTCGTTCCGCATGGCTAATATTGGCTATTTCGTTATTATTTCACTATAATTGCACTATTTAATCGTTATTCTATCGTTATTCTATTGCGCAAGCAAGCAGAACGCAAGCATCTAGATCAGGATGCAGTTTGACTTTGATCAACCTGCATTCCAGGGTCCCGAGCGGAATACCCTCCGTGTCTGAACGCGCCTACTGTAATCGCGCTTAGCATCGCTTTTCAGAAATTTGAAAAGTTGAAAAAAAAATCGGAAGAAGATTTTGAAATAGAGTATAGCTATAGATACATGGTGAACGTTCGTTTGTGCTCACAATTCGCAACTTGAAATGTGATCGATGACCGCTTCATTTTCGCTGTTTCCCGGTTGCTCATGGCCGGATTCCAAAGAAGGTGATCGACAGGCAATCAGTTCTGCAGTACTTTGTCCTTTGCTCGTCTTTTTGCAGCTGTAACGGATGACAAGTCGTCACTTTTCCGCTGCCTTCAGCTAATTTTTGAACGCTATGGTGTGCTCACATCATTTGAAATGAGATCGAGTTTATTGTGACCACCAAATACTTTAGTAATGTTCAAAAATCCACCGGATCGGCCACGTCGATTGTATTCGTCCTGAGGAGCGACTTCGACTCCTCCATCTCCTCTTCCACGGTCGAACGCTTCATTATGGAATCGGTTTCGGTGATCGTTTTGGACCTTCCCGTGCGGAACGAGATCCTCTTGGGCTTCGGAGGCGCCGGGGCTCTTGGTTTCGACCGGTTTACGCTCTCGTCGGGGATTATGCTGAGTTCGAGCGCCCTCTGGGCGGCCATCGCTGTCGTCAGAGCGACCGCGTTCACCTGAAAAAACGGAGTTAAGACTGGAAACCGGACTCCGGCACAAGTACTCGAATTCTCTTTTCGAGGCCGATCCACTGCTTCACGATCGATCGATATTTGGTGCTGAAGATGAGGTAAATGAAGATCGAAGTGGCCGAGTTGAGCGAAACGAGGATGTTGGCGATCTCGACGGACTTCTCGAAGAGCGCCATGTTCGCCTCGTTGCTTTGCACGCTGTCCACAAAGATCAGAATTTCGATAATGTTGTTGCAGAAGGCGAGGCCGTTGCAGCCGAGGAACATTGCCACGATCGCGAGGAGCATCAACGTGACGGAGCGGTCGCGAACCGACGAACTCTGTGAACTAGCCGGGGGAGCGAAACTCCTAAACTCGGTGTTAGACGTGCCACGATGGGGGAAACGGAGGGTTTTCGGGATCTGTGGGGAGATTTAGAGAGCAGGGATCGGTTCGTGCGGGAGAGTTTAGATGCGGGATTCGAGCTGGAGAGAATTCGGTATGATCGAGCGAAGGGAAGAAATTAGTCAGAAACGGAGCAAGTTCTATATGGATCACAGCGTGTCTTGGATACGGAAGCTTTCCTAATTTAAAGCTGAATTCAGAAAGGGCGATCCTGGTGATCAGCCATTAAATTTCTAACAAGGGAACGTTACAAAGTGATACCTCATCTTTGCTAGTAAGTCTTTCCATTTCGCGAATGAGCCCTCGATCTCGACTCATTTTCAGTGCCACCGAAGAATTAAGTTTTAGTGCAAATCGATTCTGCGCCTCGAGTTTTCGGTGCATTTAAGCCGTCGACGGCGGCGTCAACAGGAAGCTGCGAGGACAGAAGGTCAGAAAGTAAATAAATCACGATTTCCGCGGTTTTCGCGCTTCAGCCGTACTTTACTCGACTACTTTACATGCACCTAAAGTGCGGCCGGGAAAGGTAGCAGGGAAATGAAGCCAGGGGATACGGTAACAAGCCTACCCTCCAGAATTTAACTTCGAGAACATGCTGAAGAGCTCGGAGTACTTGGTTTGGCGGAGGAGCCGGAACTGCTGGTTGAGTCTAAAAGCAGAATCTAATCATGCAAAGCCTGTACATGCCTCGGGCGCCTAGTTCTAGCCACTCACTCTTCGGCGTCCGCCTTCGGCTTCTTCTTGGAGGAGCCTCCGACGTGGAACTTGCGCAGATTGGTGCTCTGCTTGAGCGCAATAATGATGCGATAATTAACAAAGATGAGGATGAAGAAGGGAATCACGAACATGACGAGTGTGTAGCCGATGACGCGTTTTATGAGGCCGTAGAGAAAATATTGCTGGATCGGAGTCAGCGTGATATGCCTGAAGGAATCTCTGTTTACACTTAGCCATGGATTCGGACCAACCTCGACTCTCGCTCGAACAGTTTGTAGTAGCAGTGCTCGACGCTGAGTTCGATCCAAGAGGTCAAGTTGATGATCACGCTGAAGGCGAGCGACCCGATTATGGCGCATTTCACGGGACGCGCTGTGACCCAGCGTTTGGCCCGAAAAGGGTGACAAACTCCCAGGAACCTGTGCACTGAGACCAGCACGGTCAGATACACGCTGCAGGTCTGTGAGGTCAACGCTAGAGGTACGAGTACCTGTAAATGGAAGTGATTAGGGAGAACTTTTGCTTCCGAAAAACAACAGATTCGTTCCCAAAGTTTTAGTTTGGAGCATGGATCAGAAAACAATAAAAACTGCAGTTCGACCTGTTTGAATAAAAAAGATTTGGACCTGGACCTAAACCTTTACAGTGCAAAATTGTAAATACGATTACACAAGAAAATTTAAGCTCTCACAAATTTTAAATTTAAGCTTGTTAGTTTTTCATACTGACGTAGAAATGGATAATGTATCCGGTAATTTGTTTCCGAATTTAAAGTTTAACCTATCTGTTTTTAATCCCAGGTTTCCCAATATGGAGAATTTTAAATGACTCGTGTACGTATTTACGGCATTCACGGCACATTGTTGTTTGCAAGAAACCTTTCAAGACTCCAAGGCTTCTTGAGTCATAGATAATTCAGTTTGAAAACTTATCCGAGAGGAATACGCAACTTGAAAGGGCCTAAAAGAGACTGCAGACTGCAACCCAAAACAGGTTTTCTCAAAAGTTGTTTTGTGTTTTCACATTTGAAGTTTGTTGTGTGGGTATCGCCGCCGTTTCCGGAAACAAAATCTCTTCCTGGATCCGCCTTTTTACACCAATAAGTTGGGAGAGGATCTCGAAAACGCGTAGACTCGGATCCTCGCGGCGTCATAAGACTTTGCCTTTTTTTCCTCCTTCCCACGTCAACTTGGAATCTCGGGGGCGACGCCGCATTACTCACTTGGGCTTCAAAAGCCCTTTGGGTTTAATGCATCGCGTTTTTAAAGCCTTTCGATCGTTCTTGTGTTGATTTATGAAGCGGCCGAGGACAAATGTACCTGACTAGCGAGGGATAGAGGTCGTGCAGGACGAAGAAGTCAGACATAAGTGCCATGACAGGAAAGAGGAGAAAGAAGAAGTTGCAGACGAGCAGAAAGAGATCTGAAAGAGGATGTAGGCCTCTTGCCAAGGGCTTCTGCCGCGCTCGCTCACCTGAGATGGAAAGCGCGAGGAGAAAGTGATTAACCAGCGAGTGAATCATATCCGAGTCCAGAAACACGACCACGTTGATGATGTTTGTGACGATGCCGAAGACGCTGATGGGCATGTTGAAGTAAAGGCGGTACTGCACCTGGTCGTCGCTGAAGATCGCCTCCTGACACAAAGTCAGGTTCGGCTTCGCGCTCGAGGACATTGTGGACTTGGAGAGCCGTGGCTGGAATCAGAAAATCAAGGATTGGAACTAATTGAGATGCAAATGGGGTCATCCACGGGAACGCGGAGGGCGGATAATTGAGATTCACGAGGAGCGGAAGAGGGCCAAAGGGACGAGGGAGGCGAAGGTGAAAACGAGAAGACAACAACAAGAGTCCTCGAAGACAATGTGGGGAGAGGCGAACGGCGGCGGACTGAGGTATTAGCGGGCGCCCTCCGTGAGAAGGGCACAAATCTTCGAGGGACGTTCCCAGGGTGTTCCTGACGCGAGATCAGATTTGAGATTCGGCCCGGGCACCACTAGGAGCACCTTAGAACGGGCCAACCGCCCAGAACCTAACAGATGTTGCGGATTTGCATAATCGATCCGGAAATTGTTGACAGAGCGGGAAACCAGCTACTCCGACTGTCCGAAGCGATACAAGTGGGGCGATGACGCAGAAGTGCTTAGGGGTGGGACGCTTCTCCTTCGCCTTATTAGGAGATGCTCGGAGGTCTTGGCGCCGCCGGGCCGAGAGTGCGCAAGTGAGTGAAACTCCTCACTTACGATTAAATTATTTATTAGGCAAATTAAATTCGAACGGCCGCCCGCCGTGTTTTTGTGGCTTGTGCATAATTGTGGACCTGGAGCGCCAGAGGAATCCGAGGGACAAAGGAAGGCGGGGGCCAGCAGCCAGCCGTGGTTCCTTGGAACCGGCGCCGAATCGTCGTCGAAATTAATAATGCGGAGAACGACGCGCAGGGTGTGTAGTAAATAGGAATCCACTTCTTTGCGAGGGATTATCCTCCGGAGGCAATTCTTCTTTACAAAGCGACCCGCGTGGCGTCATGAATATTGCATAACGCGCAAAATAAAGAAGCCGCTCAGGGAGATTAATAAGCTCGATTCCACACGTTCCCAAGCGTGGCGGCGACGTTCTAGCCTCTCCTCAACTTTCGAACCCATAGCTAAGGTTCGGCCTCTCAAAAAGCGTACCTGGGTTAATCCTCCATCGGTCGTTCTCAGTCTAAAAGTAAAAAGTTAATCCTGAACCTCAAACTTGCTAATTATAGCCATAACCTTTAAAGACTAGTGGCCTCCAAGTACTGACTTCCTGCAAAACCACAATCATAAAAATGGGTCGATTCAGATTCATGCCAAACCACACTTTCACGCTACGCCAACCAGATTTTAAAGTTCTCACGAAAAACTCCATGCTCTGACTATACAAGCCTAAGGTCCACCACACACATTCCAAGCCGTACAAGAGCTTCAAAAGGCAATACAAATCACACAAATCCTCCCGCTTCCGTACACCTCCTCACTCCAAAATAGTTTCAAACTACTTTTGGACAGCTTTTGAAGGTTTTCTAATCTGCAAAAGAACGGCTTTCACCGAACTTTCATTTTCGACGCGCTTTCGAAGAGGGTAGCTGAGGGACGTCACACGACGACTCAAATGTTATTACTACTTCTCTTAAATTAATAAAAGCACAAAACAGAACTTCGAAGAATCTGCTTTTAGAAGCATGTCAACATTCAGAAAACAAAAATTTGTTGTCTGAAAATAAACAAAATGGTCGAATGAAAAGATCGGAAGCGGCAGAGGAAGCGGCGCAGTTGGACTCAAAAGGTTTACATGTGTCAAAATATCGCTAAAACGTAGATGTAAGAATTTGGAGAGCCAAGTGACCAAAGGAAAGCAGACGCGTTCCGGTACGCTTGAAGACAAAACAGGCGATCTGCCGGATTCGATTAACGTCATGCGCCTCTTGCGAAGTTAAGAAGCGGAAGAAGATCCTCGCAGCCGTCGAAAGACGGCGGGAGGAAAGGTGGCCGATATTGGAGTGGAAGAGAAGAGGAAACACTTATGAGGAAACCCGCGAGGAGCGAGGAACAAGCCAGATTTTAATAAATGATTAGCAGATTGCGGAGAGAAAACAGCCGAGATTATCGTAAGGCGAACGTATTTGGATATTGAGCCAGGGGACAACAAAAACAACCGAGATTCCGTCGGAGTTGGAGGATTTCGGGAGGCCGAAGAACGAACGCTGAAGACCGGATTCTGCAGGAGGCGCGTGAGGGATTGGATAAGGCGCCCAGGGTTATTGGTGGCCGCGTTTGGGGAAAGAGTCAAGAGGAAACAATTTTACGGTGAACAACAGAAAATCGAGGGAGAGTAAATGAAGCCAAGGCTGGCAACAGCAGCGGACGCTTTTTGATTTAAAGCGAGGAGTAAATGGAAAAAACTGGGTTTGGATGTTTTGAGATTTTGAGTTTGAAGGTTCAAAGATAGAGGACGCGAGAGTTTGTGAACCGGAAAGAAGAAAAGTGATTCAAGGAAAGGTGGAGTTGAACAAAGGCGGCGTCGCTAGGCGGAAGCGAGAGGGGCTCATTAGGGGAAACCTCAAATCGAATGGCAATGGTTCGAAGCTTAATTCCTGTCGGTTTTCTTAACTTAGATGTACTTTTGGTTTCTTAAAACTTGAGACGATTGAACTGAAAATACTTAATTATCCTGCCAAGACAAGCACAGTCAAGTAACATCTGAAAACATTCAATTTGGATTGACTAGTCTTTTGATGCTGTGAGTGAAATACCTGGAAAGGAGAGGCCGAAGCTGGCGTTGAAACCTTATAGTCTGACTAGCAGTCAACAACACGTTCTCCAGAGACATTTTTGGAGGTTACTAATTTGTTCACAGCAGAAAAAACAAATTTAAGGTTAGGTCAGGTTGTACAATCTGCTTACTTGCTTGTGTTCTATTTACTTGCTAAAAGGATTTAGAATGAAGTGATGCTGCCGAAAAGATTGGGAAAATGCTGTTGATGCTTGAAACTGTCGGTTATCACTTGAAGCACGTTTCGAATAAGTAACAAAGTTTAATAAAGCGGGTGTTCTTTTCAAAGTCGCAAACAATCAACAGCAGATAAATGTACCTATTCACGTTATATTGTAGCAAAGGCTCTAATTTACAGGCGAAGTTTCAATTTGGAGAATTGTTTTGGATCCAAACACGCTGATCGTTAGGTTCAGGAGGCATGATATTACCTATCGGAAATTTGAGACGGCGATTAACATTAAAGTTTGATGGAAAACAAGACTCTTAAATTAATGCTTTTTTATTTGAGTGGATTTTGAAAGCCACCTAGGTAAAAACAGCCTACACGGCTTCGTTTATTAAAAATTAGAATCAACCACCCCAAAATGGCCGAGATCGAATAATCGCGATAACCACCTCTGTCGCAAGGTCCAGCCATTATGTAACAACCTTGTTTTCAATCTCAACAAAAGCCACTTAAAGAATTCCCAACAGTCTTAAATGTGCATTCGCCAGCCTAAAAGCAAACAATTTGGCAGAAAACACCCAAAAGACGGCAAAAGTGACACATTTGGTCGTGCTTAATCATAGCTAAGGTGCAACAAACATGCGGCGGGGCTCGTGAAAAGGCGACCCAAAAGTAACACATCTGGTTGCGCCTAATAAAGCGAATAAACGTACAATATCTACGATCAACGTAGACTTGAGAAATTGTTTTGACACAACGGTGAGCACTGTTCTTATTAAAAACAAACAAGGTCGTTGAACGTTGTCTTAATTTGGTAAGCAAAACAGTACTTGTCAACATCTTAGATCTTGCGGACTTGTAGCAAGAAAGCAGGATTAGCTTTATCTTTAACATTTTTGCTTTTGCAACAACGAGCTTTAAATAATTCACCACACAAGAATTTTGAAGATCCTTAGAGAATGAACCAGCAGCTAAACACCCAAGTGAGCGTGCACTCACTCAGCTCTCATATCCAAATAGACCAAAATATAATTTTTCGTCAATTGACTCCAAACAGACCCAAGACCGGGCAAATCAAGCGTTCCGTTCAAAATTGAGTTAACGTGTACAATCGGCTTCGGATTTAAACTTGACCAAAAGTGCATACGAGGGACGCTGTGGATTGATGCCAAAATATTCCGGTGATCATCGCTTCTGCTGACAAAACGCTAAATATTGATGATGAGAAGGGGTCGACGGAAAGTGCGAACCAACAAAGTAATAAGAAAGGATTTTGGCCAATTAATCGGAGGTGGTGACAACAGGCGAGGGCCGAAGGAGCCGGGATGCTCTTTTTGGTTATTCGAGAAGCGGGAAAACAGAAACGGACAATGAGAGAAGCGAGGTGGGGGAGAGAAAGGGTGAACTTGGAGAGGGCATGAATGAGCCTCTTGTTGAAGCTGCTAGTTTCTGAGGCCGGAAGATTTACATGCTAGAAACGAAGCTTTGCATAAGAATCGAGCATCAGTTAGCAATTACCCAAATGCGCATGCTCCCAAAGAATCGGAAAAAGAAACCGAGACGAACTTTGCGCCAAAAGAACGAATTCAAACCGAAGGCAATTAATGGACTCTTGAGGACTCAATTAATCAGTCGTAACTTTATGTGCGACTTAGACGGGAGAAATTGAAACACTAGAACTAGCCTGGAAAGAACCACCGCTTCTGAGAGTTATGACAAAACGGCATCGGAGATAATATCATGTGATCTTAATAAAAACGAGTTTTCAGCAACCTCAGACACACAAATAAGTGACAAATGGAGTCGTCGACACAGGCTTCTGCAGTGTTGACGGAAATCGAGGTTTGATCAACTCTCTTTCAAAAAATGAGTGTCCGGGGAATGGCCGGTGTCTCTTTTCGACATTAAAAACACAGCCAGCAGCTTTTTCCTTTAATTAAAAAGACCTCGACACCTAAAAAACTCCCAATAATCAGATTAGTCAGCGGCCAGGAGTTCGGATGATTCGATAAAGAAACGTCGAAATTAAGTTCGTTTATCCGGGCCAATCGAGCGGATTCATCGCATTTCACGACTGAGTTCCGATCGAATCCGCCGCCTCGATTACTCAACCCGGCTTCCGAGGACGAAGAGCTTAAAAGTTTTCTCCCAATCTTGCAATTTATGGATACAAAGGAAGGTTTAGGATCCAAAAGGTGCCCATTTTCTGCTGCAGCGTTTTCGGAGTTCTTGGAGTTCTGCTCTGTTTGACTACACACCATAGTCAGCAATCGAGTGACACATGTGTGAGGCACCCAACAACGAGGCGCTTCGATTCCTAGTTTTATGTCCCCACCTGTATCAGAGAATTTTCTGCACTTTGAGCTTTTTCAACTTATGCGAATAGATCATTTTCCGACCCACTTGCAGCGCACAAAAGACTGCAGATCATTAAGAATTCAGATCAGAGCACAACTGTTTTCCGTTGTTTTCCCCACTTGCCAGAATGCGAATCGAATGGTCGGCGAATCCCGCGAGCCCTTCTTGACATTCCATGTGGTCTCCAGATGTTTTTCATTTCGGGAACAAAGTTCCTACAACGCGTCGAAGTTTAAATCTGCAATCGCAGCACTTCGTCGCTTCGCAACTTCCAAATTCGCGTCAAGGTGAAGATAGCGAACAAGCAAACAAACGTCGATTCCATCTATCGCCTACAGTAACCCTGGCGCCGCAACGTCAGTGCTCGTGCTTCCCACGTCGGAAGCCTTGGGTGACGGCTGCGAAACCCGACGAAGTCGTTTAATCACGGAGGCGAGGCTCTCCACGACGCGACGTCATCGGTGGCAGCCAGCAGCCTTCTCCTTCTTCTTCTCCTCCTCGCCTTCAGAAAGCGCCAATCGATCCCGTCGTCGTCGGTCGTCGCTGCGCCCAACGACGCCTTTCAGATATTCTTTGTGACCTTTGTCTCTCGGACTCCACTTATCCCGTCTGGTCGTCTCCTCCTCGCCCAGCCCAGAACCCACGAGTGTGGTGTGCGTTGCCCGCTTTCAGTCGCTGATTCCCGCACCACAAAGAAGACGGCGAAATCGAAGAGATTCTTGGGGAAGGCAACCGCCGCTGGAGCTCTCGCGGTCTTCTCAGCACAAAGCAGCAGCAGCTGTCGCCGAGGCGCGGAGGAGTAGTCGATCTGATGGCAGTGACGAAGGAGACGAGGACCGACGACGCCAAGAGGACGCGAGTGCGAAGGACAAACGAAGACGGCGGTGCGGTGCAGCAGGCTCTTCCTCCACTTCTTCGGCCTTCTCCTATTTACTTATCTCCAAGTCTCCTAGCAGCAATCCGAAACTCTCCGGCCTCGTCGAACTGGCTGCAGCTTCGTGCCTTGGGTGGAAGCAGCGGCCGCAGGATTTCTCGTGACTCACGAAGGGTGCTGGCGTCGCCGGAACGGTGCTGGTTGGGGGCAGATTCACGCGGGAGGCG
The DNA here is from genome assembly GCA_000757645.3 of Steinernema carpocapsae. Classification (NCBI taxonomy): domain Eukaryota; kingdom Metazoa; phylum Nematoda; class Chromadorea; order Rhabditida; family Steinernematidae; genus Steinernema; species Steinernema carpocapsae. Next base: position 1,056,765 of record AZBU02000003.1, read on the forward strand.
CCTCTGATGCCCGGCTCTATCGATCGCGACGACGTTCTCCCTTCTCACCCGTCGCGTCGTATCTGACTCCGCGTGTCGTGGGTGACCCACGACAACGTCGCCGGCGTTGACGATATTCTCCGAATTCCGCCGACAGTCGCTGGCGCTCTCTCGCGTGCCTTCGCTTCGTGGCGCGACTCCTTGAGGGTTCCTTCGCCTGACCGTGTCTCTCTTTCAGGTCTCCAAGGCTCTCTTGCAACCAGCAGCTGCTTCGCTGGAGTTACTCGGCCTTCACTCTGAACTCCCGAGATCACCGACCTTCGCGGAACAGAAAGACGGAAGGAAGGTGATGGGTAAAACGCTGTTGCGCAGCGACGCTAATCGATTGCCTCGCCAGTTTGGATTCACTCCGTCCTCTTCTGCTGGATCGTCAGCGGCGGCGACCATGGCGAACGAGGTAACCGGTGATCTGCCTTTGTCCCCCTAACCGCCGCTCTCTCTTGCAGCTCTTCCTGCACGGAGCCGGAAACGGCGACTCGCTCTCCTCTGCGTTCTGGCCCTCCGTCGACAACGGCAACGTCGACCACTTCGGTCTCTCGTCTGGGGGCAACTCCGGAAACAGCGGAGGTCCCTTCACGCCCTCCGCGTTCTCTTCGGGAAGCGGCGAGGTGCCCGGCGACATGCAATTCCCGTTAATGACTCCCCCGATGGGGCACCACCACCACCAGTTCATCCCCCTGCGGTGCACCGAGTGTGGCATTGCGAAACCGGGATGCGAAGAACTCGAGGTGAGTGGAGAAGGGATACGGTAGCAGCGATGACTAAGCGAATTTCAGATTCACATCAAAGTGGAGCATCTCAACTGGTTGCCTTTCGTGTGTCCCGTTTGCAACAGCGAACGCGCCTCCGACACCCAAATGCGCGAACATCTCCACTCGGCACATCGCAAAGGAAACTCGAACAGAGTGAGTTCGACCGAGATAAGGGATCCGACATGGCTTCCGCCGCGAATTCTGTGATTAGGCATTGGTCGGATACGGTAGCTCTGCAAAGACCTTTTCTGCAGCGAAGCCATTTGCTTTTGGCGGTTCCAATTTGAATAATGACTCTTGCTCGGCGATGTCGCGTTCCTAATCTCATCCTCGCGGTCCTCCAGTCCGTTCCAACGTTTATTTCTGTTTCAGTACATCTATCTGGATAATCCCAAGGCGAAGCACACACTCCAAGTGCTCCTCGACCGCGCGCTCTACGGCTACGTGAGCCGTCTTCGTGAGCAAAACCCCGTCACGAACCTGAACTCCTTCAACACCAACGACGACGGACTTTCGAAGCTTCTTGGAAACAACGACGTTTCTCGAAAGAGGTGCGCGGATTGAACGAAAATTTTGAGTTTATTCGTTATTTTTTAGATTCGGCTTAAATGGCTCCAATGGACTGGACAAAAATTTGGGCGTCTCCTCCATCGAGGACCTCGTGGACATCGACCCCAACGCGAATATCACCGAAGGTCACGGCGGCATCGAAACCGGACTAGTGAATGATGAAGATTTGGACGATGAGACGAATTTGCAACTGAACACGATCTTCGGTGCCGTCGGAAAGATGTCAAAGTCGGATTTCGACTTTGACCACAACGCGAGCGGCATGGATCTCCACGACAACTCGGATCTGCTCGGAAACGTGGCCGCCCTCTTCTCGACGAATCCCGAAAAGTCTAATTCGAGCTCGCGAAGCAGTCTTCAGCAACCTCCGAGAAGACGCGGAGTCAACAGGATTAACCCCAAGACCAAGTTGGTGCTCTGAAACGAGGAATCGCTTTTATTTAAACGTGTTTAGCACCGCCAAGAAGCGTGTTCTTGGACTCTGCAGCCGCTGTCAGAAGCCGGTGACGGCTGGAGCACGTCAGATGCACATGTACTTCCATCTTTCGAAAGATTCTGATGTGAGTTGGGTCTTCAAATGTTTTTCCCATTTCTCCTAAATTTGCATTTCTTATCTATATCAACTTTTTTCAGACCTACCGATTCCGCTGCAAGTTCTCAGGATGCACCGTCCAGCATTACCGCAAAGACCAAATGGAGAACCACATGGTCAAGGTGCACGGCCGCATAGAACCGAATCTGATCGAGGACCGCACCACCGAACTCTTTGATGCGTGCCAGAAACTCTCGATGGAAACCCTCGGAACAACCGGAAACAACCCAGGACCGACCGCAGCTGAAGCGCAGGCGATATATGACCAGCAGCAAGAGGAATTCCAGGAGACACCGAGAGTCGCGAAGAGGAAGGCCACGAGCCACCAATCCTATGAACCGTCGACGTCGAAGGTAGCCAAGACGAGCAATTTCCTGGACCTCACGGGAAACGAAGGAGATTCGAAGATAGCCGACGACCAGATGATCGAGTGCAAATTGTGCAAGAAGTCGTTGCTGAACAGAGTAAGGAGGTTCGGTTACCATTGTATTTTACGGGTTGTTTTGTAGATTAGAGGATTCCATATTCTGTGGCATATGGCCAAGGACCTCGGAATCAACCGATATGCGTGCAAGCACTGCAGCTACGGCCATGACAGGTCGCAGTCCGTTCAGCGCCACGGCAAACTGGAACACGGTGATGAGAACTCGTGTGAAGACACAATCGTGTATCACCACAAGGAGATCAAACAGATGTCCCAAAAGTGCTTTGGAATCGATGCGGTCTTTGCCCAAGACACTCGTCGACCCAAAAAGTTCCCGATGCAGGTTCGCGAGGACGAAGGAAACCTCGGCGAGCTGGAAATCGTGGACGACGACGATTCCGTGATCATCGAAGAACTTGAAGAGAGTCCCAACGTCAAGGAAGAGGAATTCGTGGAGGAGGAAGAGGCTCAGGAGGAGCGCAAGGTGGTCCCGCTAAAAATAAACACTTCGGGCCTGAAGACCCCGAAAAGCGAACCGAAGGAAAAGGAGAACTCCGCTTCGTCATCCTCGAAGACCAAGAAACCGGCTCTCTACAGAATCTTCGGACGCCGCAAGCCAAGCTCCCGGACGAAGCGGAACCACGTGGCAAAGCTGCGCGAGATCAGCGTGAAGCTTGGAGGTTCCCTCTATTTTAAGCGCAAGATGAACGAAGTAGCGCATTGCGAGGTGAGGATACACTGTAGCTTCAGCAATTTCACAAGGACCGCATTTCAGCTGTGTGGAAAACTGCCGAATCGCATGTCCGAGCACGCGACCATCGACCACATGGACGGTTTCGACCTCTTCTTGTGTCCTCGCTGTGGAATTGGCCACAACTCGCGAGATTTCCTCTGCAGGCACATCAGGGACGCCCACGAGTCGACCCAAACGCCGATCGACAACCGCTTCAAATGGGCTCAGGAAGTCAAGAATTACATCAAGAAGTGTTATCCTTCGTTCTTTGTCGACGCTCCACTTCCGCCCTTGTCGGAAATTAAGAAATTGTAAGGAAGTGGGTAAGAAACATCCTAGTTACATTTGATCATTTAGAAAGAACGAGCTCCAAATGGACGAAATCATTGTCGGTGACGAATCTGACGGGGAGCAAGAAGGCGAAGGAGAAATCGATGTGGATGGCGAAGACGAGGAAGAGGAAGAGGGAGAGGAGGTGCGTCGAAAGAACTGAATCATGAATTTAAAGAAGCGTTTAGATCGAGCATGAAGACGTGACGTCGGAACAACATTCTGAGGACCAAAAGAAGAGCCAAGAGCTCGAAGACGAGGAGGAAGAAGAGGATGACTTGGAAATCGAGGGCGAAGTCGAACACACCCAGGAAGAAGCGGAAGAACATGATAGTCACGAGGACGAAGAGGAAGAGGAGGGGTCCGAGGACCAAGAGGACGACGAGAGCGCCTCAGGATCCGGTGGAAGCCACGAAGACGAATCCGTGGACTGATCTGTTTTGTTTACGTTATCAAACGTTATCTCATCGATGTTAATTTTAACGGTGTTGGTTTGCAAGCATTTGAATCTCAGTTGTTTACCTTTTGTGTTATAAACTCCATTTATTCTCTGTTTGCCATAACAAAACAAGTTCTACGTCGAACGCAGAGCAATCGGCATGCGAAGGTGGTGCTGGAGCACAATCCGATGGTCCTGAAACGAAGTCACGTTCTCACGCAGGCCCACATCGCAGAGCGGGTAACAGAATTTGGGTTCGGCTTCTATTTGGACCGCCGGATTCTCCAGCATAATTTCCTTCGTTATCGTGTAGTTCTCGCTTATCGCGGCGGGCTAAAGTGTGTCTGTAGAACAGGACTCGGGAGAGGAGTGCCTTACCGTGTTGACATGGGCGCCGGAGGTCGCCCGGGCCACTTGGATCGCGGAAGTCAGGGCGACGAGCGAAGCGACGTAAACGGTAGTGAGGGCGATGCAGGTGTAGGCGATGGTTTTGAGAATTTTCCTCCACTCCTTAAAGGGCGTTTTCTCGGAGAGCGTTACGGCTTCGTTGTAGGTGCAGAATCCATTCTGCCGCATCCGCTTCCGCGCGACCCAACGCTCGGCGGATTCCAGCGTTCGTTCAAACTCCGATTCGTTCACGTTCGCGTTCCAGGTCTAAACGAATCTTATCGATATAATCCTCGCAGGGCACAAGCTGGCTTACAAGAGCGTTTAACATTTGGACTTCGAGTTCGTTGACTCGCCGCGTCGAGGTAGAGGCGGCGACGCCCCATTCATCGTTGTAGACGAATTCGTCCAAGCCTCCGTCCTGAAGATACTTAGAGGCCACCACCAAAGCGGAAAGGTAGAGTTCCGAGGGGTCAGATTCTTCGAAGTAGCACCGGTCCATGTTCCTCACGCGGTCGACGTAAACCATCGCGACCAGCAGCGTGCACGCGTCCACACATCCATCCCTGATACAAAAACGTTAGATTCTGTCGGTCTCTTCAACCGTTAATGGCCTTATTTTGTAATTGCTCAGAGCCTTCTCCCCATATTTCCACATCGCACCCAGCAAAAATTCTCCCAGTCCTTCCCTTCACACCTTCTACTTGCAAATTCGCAAGCTGTGATCTTCCCACCCGACGACGTACCGAGAAAGCTGAGTAGCGTAATCCATGTTCATGTAGTCGAAGGGCGCGTATCTGTCGAAGTAGTCGACGACCATCTCTGAAAAGACGCAGTTTAGTCTCGATCCCAAGCTCAAAACTCGCTTACCGGAGAGCGGCAGCGTCAGGGAGTCCATCCGCTTGCTTCCGTAGTTCAGAGTTCTTCGCATTCGCTGTCGGATCCGGCGGTAGGTCTCCGTCTTCGGAGGCATCTGAAATCAGGAAGAATCTCAGTTTGGGAGCAGAAGACGAAGGGTGCGAGGCCTCCCGCTCGTTCGTTCGCCCACTGTCTATCGCCGCTATTGCAAGTCGCTGTAATATCATGTAGGCACAATCGAGCGATCGATTTGTCCTCTGTTTGCATGTGTGCTCTGTACCACGTTTCCTCTCCCGCATTCCTCTCCGTAACCGGCGTCGTCGCCGCCAAGCGCAAAAACTGGTCCGCGCGAGGATCTCCGCATCATTTCGTTCGCTTTTCCCATTAGAAACCTCGTTGCGGCGTCGCATAAATCATCTCGATCGATAGAACTCGGTCCTCCGGTGCACGCGGAACCCATCCGGCTCCCAAATCAAAACACCCGAAACAACGTGAGCGCATGTGATCGGTAACGCAGCGGCGTGGCCTAAAAACGCCTCCGCAGCCGGCGGCGGCCACGCGCAGCTCGCCGTTAGAACGTGTGTGGGTCCCGCCGCGCGGGCGCCTGCGCCGGAAAATTGGCGCCCAGTAATGACCATAATCGATGGGCAGTTGGCCGGGTGCCCAAACGTTGGAAATGGATGTGATGGCGGGCTTTATGCGTGCTCATTAGCTCTCGCGTTGTTTGTTTTGCCCTCGCCGCGCGCGAAAAGAACTTTCTTTGCCCTTTGCACCGTTTTCCGCTCCGCGTTTTCTGCGCGAAAATAATTTTTATTTCGCAAAATTATTTTTGCCGGATTCCCACTTCGATGTTGCTATTTGTTTTTTCGGGGCGATGTCGAAAGATTTTCGAATTTAAAGGTGGCGCGCCTGTTTCTTGCACCACCACTACCTAACACCGAATAATTGAATCTAGTGTCTTTTTGTCACAGATGATGTCCACCGAGGAGACGTCAGCCCCGGTGCCCGTTGAGGGTGTTACGGCCGAAAAACAGCCCGAGGAGCAGAGCGAACCTGTGCCGCAGGTGCCTTCCGAGGAGTCCTCCGTACAGAAAGAAGGTAGGCAAAGAGAAATAGAGATAAAAGTACGAAAGGGGCTTAGCAGCGGAACCCGCAGCACCTGAAGCAGAGGAAGAGAAGCCCGCCGAGGTGCCAAACTCCCAGAACGGAAGCGTCGGAGAGCAGGACGAAGCCGATGAGGCGAAGCTCGAGATCGCCGAGGAGGAGGAGGAAGAAGAGGCTCCCAAGAAGGAGGAGAAGCCCAAGGAGGAGGAAGTGAAGGAGGAGGCGAAACCGACTCCTGAAGAGTCAGAACCAGTCCTCAAAGAACCTTCGCCGCCGGCTGCCTCTGATGAGGAGCCCAAAAAGGAGGCCGAACCTGAACACCAAGCTGAAGCTAAGCCAGAACCCGAGGCTCCCAAAGAGGAGGGAGCGGAACCCATGGAGGTAGAATTAAAACTGATGAGAAATGTATCGAACAAAAAGTTTAGGTTGATTCCGCTGCCGAGTCTTCCGTTCCCACAGCTGAGAAGGAAGAAAAGACTGAGGAAGAGCCTAAGGCCGAGACCTCTGAGGATGTTGAGATGAAGGAGGCCGAGGAATCCGTTGAGGAACCTAAGGAAGAGGAAAAGACCGAAAAGGAAGAGGAGAAGGCTAAGGAGCCCAAGGAGGCCGAGGTGGCGGCTGCTCCTGAAGCCGAAGAGCCAAAGGCCGAGGAAAAATCGGTCGAAGAGGAGCCTGAGAAGAAGGCTGAGGAAGAGGAGCCCAAGGCCGAGGAGGAGGCCGAGGCTGCTCCCGCTCCGACTCCCTCGAAACGCGGAAGAGGACGCGGCCGCGGACGCGCCGGTGCCGCTGCTTTCGAAACTCCTCGATCTGCTGCCGCCAGAGCCAAGAAGGAGACTTTCAAGGTGGGTTGCGTCTCGCTCGATAGTCCTGTAACTGCTGAATGCAGAAGGTCGCCCCTGAGTTTGAAGAAGGAGAAGCGCCTTTGAGCCTCTCGCGTCCCCGCCGGTCGACGACTCGACGCATCGACTACGCGAACACCGACGCAGCTACGGTTGTGGCCGAAGTGGACGACGAGGAACTCGGGACCACGGGATTGGCCCCGGCCAAAAAGCGCGGTGCCCGCGGACGTGGTCGTGGAGGTCGCGGAAGGGGTGCCGGACGTGGTAGAGTTGACTTATCAGATCTACAGTAATCCCAGTTTTCTTAGGACGCAAGGCTGCTGCCGGAAGCGAGGAATCCGACGAGGTTGACGACGATGATGATGACGACTACGGATCGTCGAAGAAGCGCCGATCGAGCGTCTCAGGTCGCGGACGTGGACGCGGACGCGGAAGAGGCCGAGGAGCCGTCGCCACTCGTGGTAGATCTTAGATTTGAAGAACTAGGGCTAAATTATGGTCTGTAGGTACGCGAAAGTCGACTCGCGGTCGTGCCGCCGAGGAATCCGAAGAAGACGAAGGGGAGATGGAGTTCGACGACCACGAGTCCGAGAAGTCCGCCGACGAGGACTCGAGCGGTAAGAGGAGGTTGTGTGTACACGGGCTACAAAAGAGTTTAGAACCGAAGGGAAAGAAGCGTCCCGTCTCGACCCCCGAGGTTAAGCAGCCCCCGCGCAAGCGCGGACGCCCTTCCGCAGCTGAAGCCAAAAACGTCGAGCAACCCGAGGCGGCCGCGGCTTCCGCCGAGTAGATCGCGCCGATCACTTGTTAATTGCTGGATTATGAGTTCATCTTAGCTTGTCCCTACTCCCACCTTCATTTAGTCAACGTTACCGTGCTGTGATGTGCATTTATACCACAAACAAGATCATCCCCGTAAACATCCCAACGGTTCACGTCGTCTCTCTTTAAATTATTTTCTGGTTATGTTCAATTCAAAGTTATAATGCTTGTGTTACGTTGATATTCTTAATGTTACACATATTGTAAATAACGTGTGCCCGAATTCTTCCAAACCGTCTTCTTCTTCCCCTGCAGCAGCTCTTGTGTGTCACAACTCCGCTGGTGTCCTCTTATCTCCTTACCTCCCCCGCCCCCAATTTCTGGATTCGAGTAGCATTTCAAGTCAGGAGAATCCACCTTCCCCCTCCTCGTCCTTTCCCCCCTCGTTTCCACTTGTTCTCCAAGTGAATGTGCTTCGTTGTAAGCCATAAATAATTAACGAATTATGCGCCTCATTTCCCCACGAATGGTCCGCCACGCTCCGTTTCGTCGCCAACTTGTTCATCACTTTGGTGCGTCAGAAATTCCGCAAAGCGCGGCTCCTAGATGATTGTAAGTGGTCGCCAATCCTTTCCAGGGTATCAATAGCCGCGCCTCTCGAAATCTCTCATAAATCCACGTCGATAGCCCCGTGGCTAGTGGTCGCCGGCCGGTGGCTCCTCGGCGGCACCCAATCTCGCCACGGCGCCGCGGCCGCCTGGACTCGCTCGTTCGCACTCCTTCTTTCCTTATAATCAAACTCTCGTCTTCTTCACATCCACCGCGTGTTGCCGCTAATCCATCACTCCTCCTCGTCCCGTTTTTGTGCTTTCGAAGCCGCCGGAAATCATGATTCCGATAGGCGAGGTTCGTTTGAGCACCACAAAAAGCTCGAAATCCGATCCACACGACAAACACATTAGCTCCATTCACCCAAAAAAGCTCGATCTCTCGAGCTCAGCTTACAGTTTCGACTTTCGGACTGTCAGAACCCACGGCGCTCTTTAATCGCGCGCGTCCTTTGAGAATCGGGAGAGGAGCGAAGAAGAGCAAAGAGGAGAGGACTGTCAGGCGTTTTCGCGGCAAAACGCGCGCGCAGCACTGTACGCCACGAAAGCACCTCGTCACATGTCGCTGTGTCATCACAGCGGCGGCAAATAGGCCCTCGCAGACCGAAAACAGCTCCACCTCTTTCCCATCAAGCGTATGGAATCCATTAGTCCGGAATTGAGTCACTAACCGCAGTTATCCGCCGCCGCCCTTTTCACTTCGCGATAATTTGGCCGAAACGGCGCCAAGATGATAGCTTACAATCCCGAGAAGGTGTATCTGCAAAAGCACCAGGGAGCCGTAAGTCTTTTCCGCCGCTTCTTATCTCTCGCTGAAAACACGCCTAATCCCCGGGGATCTCTTCTCTCCGCCTTGTTTTCTAAACTTTAAAATGGCGGGCGTCGTTTGTCCCGGCGAAGATTGATGTGGGAAAACTGAAAGATCAGTTGATTGGAAGGTTTCAGTTCTCTAAATGGATACGGTTAAGGTGTGTTGGGGGTTTATGTTATAATATCCAAATTCCCTAATCCTCTTGTGTTTAGACACAAGACGGCCGGGCCGACATGACCAACTTCGAAATGGACCTCTTCGACACGCGGATCAATGGGTACCAACTGGAGAAGGAGGAGACCGAGGACTGCTGCAAGAACTCCTGCATCCGGCCGCCCTGTTTCCCGATCTGTGCCATCGCCCTGTTCCTCTTTATGGTCGTCTTCTTCCCGCTTATGAACGACGACAACATCGGAGGCGATCGAAAGTACGAACGCACTGGATTCTGCACCGACACCTGCTCCTTGAGGGTCGTCGAGTCGATTCCCACGGGTATCATCTTCAACGGCACCACACTGAACCCCTCGACCTTCGACGCGTGGAAGGATTTGTTGGACAACGCGAAGACGAGCATCGACTTTGCCGTATTCTATTGGAATCTCAGAGATAAGACCGAATACCCAACTGCGGATAAGGGCAAAGAAATTTTCAATCGAATGATAGAAGCAGGAAAAAGAAACGTTAAGGTGAGTTAAGGTGAACTGTAAAGTCATAAACATAGGAAACCCCAAGAGATCGTTAATCTTATTTTTAATATTCTGAGGGCATTATTAGAATGCCAGTTTGATGCTGCGTTAAAACGACGTCTCTGGATATTATTCCAATGTAAACAACTTCGACTTGACCTCTAAACAGGCACTTCGACTTGACCTCTCAACAGGTTCGGCCATGAAATTATAATTTTAGATCCGAATCGCTCAAAACAGCGCCGGCGACCTCTCTCCTCAATCCGACTCTGCTTTTCTCGAAAAACATGGTCTCGCCGAAGTCCGAAGCCTCAACTTCTCGCACCTCTTGGGCGCCGGCGTCCTTCACACGAAGTTCTGGATTGTCGACGGGGCCCACATCTACATCGGGTCGGCCAACATGGACTGGAAATCCCTCACGGAGGTCAAGGAACTCGGGGTCGTGATTACGGACTGCGCCTGCCTGGCTTCGGACCTCTCGAAGGTGTTTCACGCGTACTGGAAGCTCGGCGAGCCGGACGCGGCGATTCCGGCAAAGTGGCCCGTGAACATGCGAACCAGTTTCAACGAAGAAAACCTCTTGAACATCAGCCTGAACTCGGTTCCCTCGAGGGTTTACATCTCGAGCGCCCCGAAGCCGTTCAACCCGAAAGGCCGCGAAAACGACGTCGACGCGATCATCGCGACGATCGAGAACGCGCGGAAGTACGTGAAGGTGGCCGTGATGGACTACGTGCCCACGACCATCTATTTGCCCAAAAACCACTACTGGCCCCAGATCGACGACGCTCTCCGCTCGGCCGTCTTCCGGGGAGTCCACGTGCATCTGCTGGTCAGCAACTGGACCCACTCGCGTTCCAGCGAATTCGAGTTCCTCCGTTCGCTCCTTTACATTAACAAGGCGATGAACCCGAAACAGGGCAGAGTGGATGTGGTTTGTTGCCTCCGTTATCATGCATTTTAATACTCGGCTGCTCCCAGAAAATCTTTACGGTCCCCGCTAACAAGACGCAATCTAAGATCGACCACGCGAGGGTCAACCACAACAAATATATGGTCACCGAGAGCCGCGCTTTCATCGGTAAGTTTCACAAAATGCCACGTTTCTACTGTATCCCTCTTAGGAACCTCCAACTGGGCTGGCGACTACTTCATCAACACCGCCGGCGTCGGTTTGGTCATCAGCGAGACCGAGAACACGCAGATCGTGGACTCGGTGCACGCAGTCTTTCAACGCGACTGGCACTCTTCCTACGCACATGATCTCAAGATTTAAGCCCTTAATGCCACAATAACCTCTGCACGGGTTCTCGCTCATATCATCGACGTCTTTATTACATGTAAACATATTAGATCCGATTAATATGTTTAAGTTTACTCCTTGCCGCAGTCGGTCGTCGTCGTACACCAAACTTTCGTATTCTGAAAAGAGCCGTGAGAACGTTTTGCTGATTGCAATACTAGTCATTTGCTTTGACTTTGAATGATTGTGTTGAATACTCACCCTACACTCGCAGATAACACATCTCTCGGCGTTCCACCGCTCCATGTGCCCGAACTCCTTTCCGTCGAACTTGCACTTGTCCTCGCCACGCGTGTATTTCCTTACCGTTCTCCTTTTGCGCTTCTGCGTCTCTGAAAGGCCGCCTTCGTCCCGGGCGGCGCAGGTGCTGTCGCAGCAGGACATCCACATCTTCAAGTTGATGTCGTTCAGCGAAGAACATTCTTTGTACTGTTTTGTGTTGTTTCCGACGAAAGTGAACACGTCGTTCTGAAAATGAGATACGGTGAAAGTGGAAAATCGTTCTTTTAAAGTTACCTGAACGCGGTCGATGTCATCACCATTGTGGCAAAGAACTTTTCCGAGCGTAATTTTGCGGATTTGGTGAAGTTGGAGCTGCGTGAAGACCCCCGGATTCTCGTAGTAGAATCGATCTCCGTCGCGGAGTCGCTTGAACTGATCCGCGATGATGCACGAGAACGTGGGTCCCACGAGAGCGTCTGGGAGCTTCTTCTCCGTGATTCCTCCCACCCACAAATCAATGTTAGCTGAAAAGTTCACATTGGCTATTAGATCCGAGGAGATCCTAAACCTGGATGTCCATAAAGTTCGCGCAATTTCTGGATCACACCGACGTCGGGGATATCGATGGCCAGCTTCTCCCAGGTGTCAGCTACAGTAAGATTGCACCACTTGCGGTAGGCCATATAGCCAGGAAGACCGTGATCACGCGCTCTTTGGATGTTGACGCTGGCCAAATCAAGAGCGACCTGGAAGCGAAAAGTACAGTAATCACAAGTGAACCTTAGCATACATCATCGGATCTCTTGAAGAGCTTCTCGGTCAATTCTTTGTTCAAAAGCTGGTGAGATTCTGGCTTCTTCAGCGACGAGGCGAAGAGACCTCGGACGAGAGGGTCGACGCCGCCCTCGGAGAGAAGGCGCTCGGGCGCGAAGAATGCCTCGTGGAGCGGAATGTCACCTTGGGCAATTGTTCGAAACTCCTTGTCCATCCTAAGATCTCTCTTACGTCCGAGCTTTCACTGGCAGCAAACCTCATAAGTTTCGGATTGATCAAAGTGTGTCCAAAGCGGAAAGCAGCCGTAGCAAACGCATTTGCGATACTGGAATCCACTTCTGGTTTATAGCCAGTATAAGGGCCGATTCTCTGGTCAAAACCGGTCTAAACAAGGTTCATAGAGAATTACTATAGACTCCTAAAATATGTACCTGTCCTAAGACCTTGGGCAGCCAATGAGTATAGGTGATGTGCTGGATCTGAGCACCCACGATCTTCCTGGTCTCCTGGTAGATCTTCTCTCCATCCCAGTCGGGTTCATCTCCAGCAGCTTCGTCGCGATACGGTTATGCTCGCGGAGCCAGATCGTGTGAATGGCAACGAGGCCGAGCTGCTCGTTAGCGCGGAAATCTCCCGCTAGGAAGCAGCGGATCGGGTTGTCCAGAGAGCGGTTACGGCGGCAGTCCATGGGAGAATCGCGTTCGAATGGAAGATACGGCTTCTGGCTTGTGGAGACAATGTCGAAGCGGAGAAGTCCGTGATCTCCGAAGAGATCTCGAAGGTCGAGAGCGTCGACTTCGGTGCTACCGTAGATTCCAGAGCCGTCAATGTAACTCGTGATCTGAAGGAACATCATACCCTATCGAAGAGCCTTGAAAACCAACCAAGTTCATCTGCTCGCGGTAGGTGACGTGTTGGAAGATAAGCGAAGTTTCGCCCGATCCACAAACAGCGGCGGAGCGCTCGAATTCGATGCAGGGGTGCTTCATCTTCTCTCTGGAATCGGTTTATTTTGTGAAGAGAAACAGGAAAGCCTAATCCTACTGGCGTTTGAAACGAGGGTCATCGGGAAGAAGCGGGATATTGAAGCAAGGGTCGATGTTTTCGCATGTCCTGTTGCAGATAGCGCCCGTAGAATACGTTTGACGAGCGACGGCCATCGAAGTATGGTCCATGTCATGGTCTAAAATGTTGTAATAGGAGGAATTCGTCACAATACAGTACCAATGAACTGTCCCCATTGCATGAGCATCGAAGAGAATTTGAAGTGCGGAGTGATGTCCTCGGTGCCGATGAGTTTGTAGGATACGGTGCGAGGATTCGGAAGGCGGTAGCCGTTGTAGAGCTTGGTGGGGTCCCAGCCGACGGGTGTATTGAACCCGTTGTCGTAAACCGGAGGCAGCAGGCGGATCAGCGGCATCTGGCTGACTCCACGCATGGGATGGTCGAAGTTGTTGCACTGGCCATCGTAAGATCTGAAACGGACCAGTTAAAACTGTCAAAACGCTTATCAGAAACCTGTATTTTGAGTGGAAGCACATGTTAGTGCAAGGATCCTTGAAAACTCCAGCTTGACATCCAGAGAGTTCCATGAGGGTTTGGATGTGCGACACAGACAAAACAGATTCGTAGGAAACGTTCGTAAACAGCTGCTGAGTGGGAAGTTGAAGGCCCTGCTGTATGTGTTTCTGGATCAGGCGAAGACTCTCTTCGTAGATCTCGCGCGATCGGGTCAATTCCGCAGCGCGGGGTACTGCGAACTTGAACAACCGCATCAGGTCGTGGGGCGAGGTGACCTTAGCAGAGTTTCTAATATCGTCCTTGGTTCCTTGGATCGCACGGTCGACGTTGCGCTCAGCTTCGTGGACGATTTTCTTCAGGAGGCGATCGTTCAGCGATTGGTCGATCGCGTTCTGGTTGGCCACGATCACAGAGAGCCTGAAGTCGGAGGTCATCGCTCCGACGTCGTTTCCGGCCATGCACGAGTAGCTACCATCGTCTTGGCGAGTGACGTGAGGGATCGTGAGTTCCGTTTCGTCATCGGACACCTTGAAAAGTATAGCTGTTTAAGTGGGATATGAAGGCTGCCACACCCACCTGGAAATGACCCTTCAAGTTCGCGATTTCAACTCCATTGGCAAACCAGCTGATCCGTGGCTTAGGGTTTCCAACGGCTCGGCACCGGAACGTGACCTAGAGGAAAGAATATGAGTAGTTCTAACGATGAGAGCTTACGTGAGATCCAGGCTTCACAGATTGCGAAATCGGAGCGTCTGTGATCCGAGGCGACGAACTGGGCGTCATCCGAAGCTGGAATCGCGCTTCCTTGCGGCCATATTGGTTCGAGGCGACGCACGAATACCTGGAAATATATATAGAATATTGGGAACTGATTCAAATCGTTCCAAAATCAGCATTTGCCACCAACAGAGGCGGCAAATCCAAACTTTTTGAATTTCAACAGACGACTTTTCCTAGTGCGTCTCAACGCGATTATCATACGACAACAGGTGTCGACAGTTTAGTCTGCCCTATTTAGACCAGATTTAGACCAAGCGCGATCGCTGGTCTAAATTGGTCTGCCGAGTACAGTGCGGCTGAAATCAAATCCAGGTGAACAAATGAAGCACTGTTTTTGTGTTCTCATGTCAGTCAAAGAATCCTACACGTGCGGCACAAATTAAGGATTCCGTGAAGTTGTAAAGAATCCAACCTAAAGCTACTTTTTCGGCATATTTTGGGATAATTTTGTTTCGCTTGTAGGCAGCGCACTCCTAACAGGCTTAGGCGTGGCTTCAGGCCACGCCAATTTGGGTTTGTGATTTTAGAGCTTGGATTTTGGCTTAGGAGTCGGTTTGAATTTTGGATCACGGACCAAAAGGGTCTATTTCATTGCTTGTGGAGAGGCTTAGTATTGTAACCGTGTACTCCCGGGCTTATTGTGCATGATTTCGGACATGAAAACACAAAAACAGTGCTTCATTTGTTCATCTGGCCTCGATTTCGACCAGACCGTAGGCGACAGGCCAATTTAGATCAACGGTCAGACCGAACCCGCGACGGTTAACGTTTCCTGGTCTAAATTGCGCTTGGTCTAAATCTGACAGACTGTAAGCTGGACGCACCGCGACGGTGCGCTCCAAATTGCAGCGCTCCAAATACGCCTCCAGTCGCTCCTTACCGTCCTTCGTCGTGCTTCAAGAAGGGATAAATGGTCATTTCGGAGTTCTGCTTCTGGAACTCGTGCTTCAGCGACTCTTCGATCTGCCGTCCATTGAAGAACCACGTTATTCTCGGGCGCGGATTTCCGATCGCCTCGCAGTTCAGCTTCACCGAAGATCCCTCGCGGAACGTCCGATCGCGAGGAGCGAGTGTGAATTGCGGCTCCCCGCGGTTCCTCGGCAGCGCCCTCCGCTTCTTCGCCACCCTCGTCGGATATTCCACGGAGCAGCGGAAGTCGTCGAGGTCAAAATCGTCGTCGCGGATCAGAATAGATCCGTTCGTGAGCAGTTCTATGTGCTCCACGACTCCGGCATTCAAGAACTCCTCGCTGAAATCGAAGCTAAAGTGAGTGAATGTTGAAATCGGAAGCTAACTCATAAATCCAGATAACTTGGTTTGGGTAGTCAGTCTTGCAAGTGACCATGAATCCTCCCTCAACTTCTTCCTGGAAGGCAGTCAAGCACTCGAAATCATGACGAACGAGGGAGGCGACAGAGCGATCGCGGAGATGAGGAGGATTGTGACAGATGACGGCGGCGAATTCCGAGGGATCCTTGGACAGGAGAAGATGGTGGAAGTGGGTTAGACTGAAAGTAGCTCTTATAACCTTACCAGTGAACGATGAACATACCGGCAGTCACAGTTGAAAGGGTTCTTGTCCAACTTAAGAATACCGACGTGTTTGAAGTCGATTGCAGTTTCCTTGTAGATCGTTTGAATCAGATTCTGATCGAGGTCCAATCTGTCCAGCGACCTGATATTGCTGAACGCCTTCTCGGAGAGCTTCGAGATCCCGTTCAAGTGAAGATCCAACACCTTCAAGCGGTGAATCCTTGAGGCAAGCGAGTTGATCTCAGCGATTTTACTACGACCCAAGTAGAGTCGTTTGAGCGACGGAAGGTGGTCGAGGATGTTCTGGAAACGCAGATAGGAATTAAGAAAACCGCCTTTGGTTTTACCTCCTCCAACTTCACAATTTCATTATCCGTGGCAATCAACGTCTCCAGATGCTTAAGACCTTTAAGCGAATGACGCGAGAGATGGCGGATGTGGTTGTCCCTGAGGTCGAGAGTTACCGTATCCGCGGAATGTGTTCGGGGATCCGGGTCAGCTCCCTCTTACGGCAGTCGACGCGTTTGGCATCTGGAATGCATTCGCACTTCTGCGGGCAGGTGGCTTCGGAGAAGGCTGCGAGGAAAACGAGGAAGAGGAAGATACGAAGCGCATCTTCGTTGATCCTAAGACGAGTAAAGTTTAAATCAAGCGAAGTTCAATGAAATGACATCTACGTGAACCGAAAACCCGATATCACCCTGTCAACAACCCGAAATGGTCCGAGCCATCATCATCTCGAGGCGATGACATTTATGCACCAAACAACTAAGAAATTAACGACTCGCATCGACAAAAAACCTAAGCGCAAAGACATAAAACCAATCGACTAGTCGCGCTGGAAAGATAAAATTACGATTAGGGAAGTCTCGGCTCTAGAGCTAACACACACCCGATAAGGCCATCGTTACGGTATCGTAGATTTTAGGATTCGCCACAATGGAGATAATTTTGCCTTCCACCCACAACAAAAGCACTCCGAAAGGAGTTTTTTTGTCGAAAATACAGCAAACACAAAATAGAAGAAAAAACAAAGGAAAGACGGAATTCTGCAGCCAAAGGCGTCGACGCTGCCTAAACCGACGAAGGCGAAACCGCAATTGAAAGCGACCGGCCGAAGGCAATCAGGTTTTCCCTTGAAAGGGCAAAGGAGGAGCGACTCGCGGGTGAAAGAGTTCGCGCGGCGGTGGCGGAAGGTCACGCCGAGGCGTCAACAACCGGCCGAAGACGGTCAGAGGAATCCTTATCAGCGTCCGAGCGGTCACTCGCCGTCCTTCGTCGGCCACTCGAACGCCGGGCGATAATCTCCGACTGTTTTGCGTACCTTCGGACTCGGAGAGGACCAGTGAGCATGCAGATGGATAAGGGATCCGAGGCGCCGACGACGGTAGTCGTTACCAGCGATCAAAGATCCTTCGCCTTTTTTGGACGAGTTTAGTGTGCAAACAGACGACGTTCTTTGAATTTGAAGGAACTGCGGCGACGGAGAGATTGCAACACGAAGAGACGAATTGATTGAGCTATTTGAGTGCAAGGAACGTGTTTGACATTCAATAGAGCCTCCAGAGAACTATCTTAACCTGGTGAAATTCAGTTTCTATTGGGCACACAAGCACTTGTGCTAAAAAAGCATAGTTCGACACAAATTAATACTTACAATCTAAATCAAGTCGTCTGTATAAACTGCCAAAATCTGCAAGGTGGAAGTGCTTTATCTAAAAGACAAAAACCGCTTTTTGTTTTACAAAACTCAGCATCCGCAAATTAATTATATTACATTTATTTGTATCTACTTCATACAATAAAGAAGTTAGAAAGCCACAAAGAAGACAGGATTGAAAGCACATGTCATCACTGTGACATCGAGAAATCAAAATGAAGTAAAAAGTTACATAGGTCTCATTTACTTTACCATTACAAGAAGTTGGTCAAGAGGAATTTGTTAAGTGGAGTAAATATATCAGGATTCGTAATTGTGAAATACCACGTGATTGTGGCAGAAGTTATAAACGAATCTGCGAGGATGGGATTTTGTAGTCGCATTTGAAAAATCAAAAGATGAACGACGGCATATGGAGAAATGAAAATTGTGAAAAAACTATCGCCAGGTCAGTTAAAATTCAAGTCAGGGTCGATTAGAACCGACTTTCATCAAGATCCGCACTTTTCAGTCCAGGGTGGCTTCAAAAGCGCACCCTGTTATTGGGTACGATCAAAGAGAGCGATCTAGATAGAAAACAATTCATTGACCCGTAATTACACAACAATAAGTGACCTAACAAATAATTTATTTTCTTCGTTTCTTCGACTTCACGAGTTGCTGGATTCGATCCTGTCCGACTCGAGTTTCACAAATTCCAGGACTGTTTCATTCACTTGGCGTTTCTGGTGTTTTGAAAGGTTCATGTAGTAGTCGCGCAACTGGATGATGATGCTTGCGCGCTTATCACAGTCGACAAGTTCCTTGACCTCTTCCACCGTGAGTGCCGTTAGAATCGCCTGAAAGATTTCCAAAAGTCAGATTTTTGTCCTTTAAGGTAGGCATACCGGAGAAGCGATGCTCGTGGCGTCGACATGGCGCGCGAATTTGATAAACAGCTCCCAGAGACTTTCGCTTCCCTCTTCTTTTTTCCACGGTTTCCTAAGTGCGATCTTCAGAAGAACGCTCGTTAGGAATCCGCGCAGCTCAATGGCGCGGTCGATCGAGGCAGTGAAGGTGTTGAAGAGGAGCGGCCGCAGCGGCTTTTCGTTCAACAGAGCCTCGATGGCTTCAGCCAAAGCTTCTTTGGAAATCAGCTTCGTTTGCAGTAGCGTATCAATATCTGAAAAATGGGTTCCGTACAAGTTTTGTTTAGCTATCCTTACTGGCTGATAAAAGCTGAACTTCCTTCACCGAAGACGAGGGAAGTCGATGGATGCTTAGCAACAGTTCTACGGGAGGTACTGTCATCTCGTCTGAATCGCGTTCTAAACAGGATTTCCGAGTACGGTAGGGGTGCGTTAAGTCGGTCTTACGTTTTGCCATGAGAATCTTTCTATAAAACACAGGGAGAACTTTCTGGTGCTGGGCAATAAGGACGAATTGGGGCAACAGTTCCATGATTTCTGCTTTCGAGAGACCCGTAAGGATCGGGATTAGCGAGCGGATGTCGGTCTTGCGTTTCTTGTGGAGCGTCATGACAGCGGAAACGAGTTCTGGAGTCGGCTGACAGCGCTCGGTGAGAAGATTCACGATCCTGGCGATGAGAGTTTCTGACTG
Organism: Steinernema carpocapsae; assembly: GCA_000757645.3. NCBI lineage: Eukaryota > Metazoa > Nematoda > Chromadorea > Rhabditida > Steinernematidae > Steinernema > Steinernema carpocapsae. The sequence continues at coordinate 1,076,091 of AZBU02000003.1, forward strand.
AGGCGGACAAGTTTCGATGAGATCGAGAAGCGCTGGATTCTGCATTCCCATGCTTTTGGCTGCCGGTTCAACGCTTTTAAGGATGACCTAGATTTCGAAATGTGAGATCGTGTGAAGATACAGGTAACTAACTCGTTTGGCGTCAACGGGAGCTTTCGCGTAAACCTGGGCGAGGTCGCGAATCAGCGAGTGCTCCAGGGGCATCATCGCCAGGAAGAGGTTGAACGAGGACCTGATGAGCGGTTCGGTCCAGCTGACGTTCTTTCCTTCTTCCGTTTTCACGTAGTCGTCATTGAAAAAATTCGCGACGATCACGGAGGGCACCTTGGGTTCATTGCAGAGCTCGACCATGCTGGAAACGAATCTCTGAACGTCTTTCTTGATGTAGGAGATCATGTAGAGTTCTTTCGCTGTTTCGATGCTCTGAACAAATGTGGATTAGGGTAAATGCGGTGACGCAAAACGAACATGTTGTTTCAATTCCTGGTTCTGGCTGTAGCTAAAGTTGAAAAGCAGCTTCAGGAGCTCATCGCGCTGCCGGCTTCTCGTCAAGATCAGTTCTCTCAGCGTGGTCATGCCAAAAGACCCAAAAATAGGGTCGATGCAGGCCATGCGCAGCCATAATAACATGGCCTCTGTGACCAGAGGAGCTTCAAGGAAAATCTTGTGGAAAAGCCTAAATAATAAAATTTCGAATAGTCGTGTGAGAAGTGGGAACGTACAATTCCTTGTGATGTTGACCTTCGTAGAGCACCTCCAGCAAAGTCGTCACAGTCCTGTCGTATCTCGTCAAACGCTCCTCTTTCGTGAACTCGAAGGGTTCCTTGAAATCATGCAGAATCAGCGAATGGCTAAATATCTAAGAGTCAGTATTTCAAAACGAATCTTTCTCTGTACCCTTGGTACTGTGCATACAACTCAGCGATCCAGAGTTGAGCGATCTCAGTCCGAGATCGCTGGTCCGCTAGAATGAAATTCCGCAAAGCTTTTTCGAATTCGATGATCGTTACCGACGCGAAACGCGCGACCAAACGCACAAGAATCACTTGGTGAGCCGTTCCTTCGCCTCCTTGGATCGCCCGTTCTGAAACACTTCATATCACCTAAGATCCCATAAATCTCTTCGTACTCTCATTCTGCATTATTCTCTCAAACGCCTGGTTCATTAGTTTCCTCGCCTCGTCGTCCGACAAATCCTTGACCGAAGCGATCAGATTGAACTGAATTTTTCCTTTAGGTTTCGTTACTGGCATCTGCGGAACCGCAAACTGAGACGCCGCTTGTGTTCTGAGCGGCTCTGATTTAGGCGCCAGATCAGCAGCTACGTGCGCAGGCGTAGGAGGAATCACGGCTCCGTCCTTTCTCGCTTGCTGCCGAGCGAAGTACTGCTCCTGATGCTCCTTCTTCGTTTGTTCGATTCCTGGGCCGACGCCGGCCGAGGTGAACTGTGTCGCCATGATTCGCGCAAGGTGGTGTTTTTGACCCTAAAGAGTTATATTAACAATTGGAACTTGAGTTGTTGATCTCAACCTCGGTTCCTGCCGCGGAAATCGGCGTGTAGCTCTGCGCAAACGCCGGCGGCATCTTCTCGGGTAAGGTTAGCTGCAAAAAAAGTTTAAGAGGTTTTAGATCACTCAATAACGTACTAGGCCGATGAATACAAGATTTGTGGCAATCTTAGGGGACAAGCGCTCGTAGATGAATTGCGTGGTGATCTCGATCGCCTTCTCATTGGTCCCGTCTACAGAAATGCTCGCCGATGTTGTCGGTTTCTCGTCAGCATACTCGTCGTCCTCGACCGGAGCCATCTTGGGTCTCTTGGATTGTGGACCCTCGTCGGAAGCGATGTTGTTGCTGGACGACGGCCTTACTATCTTCCTGGAGCCATTGGGCTGAGCGCGATTGATTTCGCTGATGGAAGCTCCCAGGTCGGTTAGCAAGGTCTTAATAGCCGAGTGGAAGGGAGTACTAGCCGATAACCTCAAAAGGCGCAAGAGATGCATTTTCATCTCTTTGCGAACACTCTTGACCTGACTTGCCGTCAACGTAGGAGGCAAGTTGAACTGCACATACTCCAGAGCCGATAGAACCTAAAGAAATAACTGTAAGATGCATTAGGCGTGTTACTCCAGACCATCTTGATGTAGTCAGGCCTCTGTCGGGCGATCTCGCACACGCATCCAATGCAGGTGAGGAGGTTCAAGCTGGGAATATGAGGCGAGCGCATCCGCTCGGTGAGGTTGTTAAAGTCCAAAAACGCCTCGTCGTTCAGCTTCCTGTAGGAGATGTAGCGGTGGTCTCGGCTAAGTTTGTCGAGAGACATCGTCATGCCTCGGTGCCGAGAGGCTTCGCTGTGCTGAGTGCGTACGGTTTGGCAGAGAATTACCGTTTGGAGAAATTTTATCGCCATCGTGCAAATTCTAAAAATGAGATATGTTTCACTGTTCCTTGCGCCAGATCTGTTACCCTTGGTTATCCGAGTCCGTGGATGGCATGATCATTTTCTTCATTTCCTCCATACAGTGCCACACTCCTTCTGCTCTGCTATCATTCTTGAGCCCTGCCACCCAACTGAAGATTAGGGGATATACTTGAGATGTTAGGTTGATTATCTTCTTGCGGACGGAAACAGCGGTTTCCCTGGCGATGTACGTGTTCTTAATCACGATGAACGCCTTTCGCAGCATTTCGCAGTCCTGGCGACACGCCTTCTCGATGAAGGAAACGACGAAGAGCTGGAAACTGGGTCTTGCTGGCCGTAGTCCATAAATCGCAGGACTTCTTCGAGGAAATTGTCTAAGAGCGCACTGCCGGGACTGCTCTCGAGGAGCATCGTTTCAACCTAAAATCACTTTTACAGAACCTCCAGAGAACCAATTGCTAAAATACCCTCCTCAGATGCCACAAGCGCTGCTCAACCGGCAAATTCACGTTTTCGGCGCCGCCGAGTTGCGCGCTAATTTCCCGCGTAGGGTCGGCGGAGCTGCTGCCTACTGCTACTACATCGCTCATTTCTGAATCTGAAAACAGAACAATTTCAGGGCTGATTAATAGAAGACAAAAACGTCATAAATTCACGCGGAAAACGACATGAACATACGATGTCCCCTGAGATATTGCAAGTTAACCCCGGACAGCAGATTTTTGTAATACAATGTTTCCTCGCATCGCTTTTTACAACCGTTTTCAAGCACATTATCGATCGTTTGCGTCTCGCTCACACGATCAGTGATTCTCTAGCACTATGGAGTATTTCGTCAGCCATAGCACACATGTATGCCAATATCAACACAAAATCCTTAATTTTCGTCTTCGCCAGCATCGATTTGTGAACGAGAACTGACGAAATCCTGGTCCAAATATTCGCAAATTTATTAGGAAAAAGCATCGAGGAAATGATCCTAAAAGCATAAATACGTTCGATTTCCGCTTCTCAGATGTTCGCCGGAATCTCCAAAAACCTCCCGCCAAAAACCCCCAGAACCCTCCGCTGTCATCTCGTCCCCACCACGATCCCACCGCTCGACCTCCGACATTTCAATTCGCAAATTGAAATTCGAAATTAGCGCACCGTATCCTCCCGTTTGTTTCGAGGGTGAATCGTGTCGGGACCGCTCAGTATTGCCGTTTTTTCGTCCGAACTCCGACCGACCGCCGTCTTGTCGCTTTCGTCTTCGATCTCCGGCGACTTCGGCCGCGATTTGAAGAATTCTCCCGGTTATCGAGTTTCAGGCGTTGCGCGGTGCTTTGGCCTGAGAACTATGCTCCGAAGTGGCGTTTTCTGACCCTCTGGCTTCTTTTTCATGAGTTATTCTGTGATATATTGCCTTGTGACGTCGATACTCCACGCAGTCGGCATCGTATTCCTAGAAAATTGGTGTTAGTGACGCAGATGAAACAGTAAAATAAATTTACTGACCTTTAAGGTTTCGGGAGCCTAGAATTCATGTCAGGAATGTGACTGATTTTCGGATTCCTCCCGTTTCGATGCTCCACGGAGTTTTCACTATCGATCGATTCAGTGTTTATATTCTCCACGAAGTTGACCACATTTCTCTTCGCTCTTGATTAGTTTTGGCTTCAGCGATCATCTGTCGGACGGACAGTGGAGCAGCATTAGAATGCTTAAAAGCCGCTCAAAACACCGAACCGACTTGACCTTGAGTATATCAAGGGAGCTGCAAAGGTCATCGGAACTTTTCCATGCATGATCTCAAACATTTTTGAGAAACAATCGATTCCCACGATTTTTCATTCTGTTTCTCCGCTTATATATATGACCCGATTCCAAATCTGTGAACGTGTTGCATCGATTCCGGCGTGTGTGAAAATTCTGGCGCGTTTAAGTTCGAACTTAAACGACCTCCCATCCATCTTCTCTTTTTCCAGGTTAATTTGATCCGTTGCGTCGAAGATGTCCCAACGTCCATCCCGCTCAACGGCCGGAAGAAGCGCCGTCATCGAGAGCGGCTCTTCGGACGACGGATCGGACATCTCAGATGTGGAGCTGGAGCCCTCTTCCTCTAATCGGAAGCGCAAGATGAAGGCCGGCTCGTCTTCGAACAAGAAGCAGAGGCGCTCGGATTCCAGCGGCTCCGAGGGCGAAATCAGCGACGTCGGCGAGCACACGAACAAGATGGACAACTACGGAGAAGATCTTATGCTGGACGAGGAAGATCGCCAACGCTTGGACCAGATGACGGAGATGGAGCGAGAACAGGAGATCTTCAAACGCCTAGAACAGAGAGATATCGACAGGCACAGGTGAGTAAATTACTTGGAAGCTTCGGAACAATTCACCTTTTAAGGTATGAGATCCAGCAGAAGCTGGCGAAGAAGTCGCAGAAGATGGCGAAGCGGGACGATAGCGACGACGATCTGGATGACGACGCCCACCACAAAAGGAAGAAGAAGGCCAGCAAGGCGATGAGTCCCTCGGACGACGACCGATCGCCGTCGCCCCGAAGGAGTGGTTTCCCTGAGGCTCCTAAAGGTAGGCAAGAGTTGTTTCGAGTTCCCTATTGACTTGCGAAGTTTTGTAGAAGCCAACGAGGAGAAGCAGAACACGACTGCTAACAGCGACGACGAGGATTATGACGTGGACTATCACCGTCCCTCGGAGCATTTCAAGAAACTACAGAAGAAGAGCGCGATGGCGGATTTGCTGACCAAACGAAAGGAAAAGAAAGATGGTATACCGTACATATGCCTAAGAGCGGATATTTACGGTATATCTTTGTAGCCGAACAGAAGAAGATCGAGCTGAAGAAGAGCGCTCTGGAGGTGGACGACATCTTCGGAAACAACAGCGACGATGACGACGGAAAGTCGTCGAGTTCTTCGTCCTCGTCGGCCTCCTCGCGAAGCTCGTCGAGGTCCCGATCAGCTTCGCCAAAGAACCGACGATCGGTAGAATATGCTTTCCAAGAATATCACTAGATACACGACTTTTAAGATCGAGAGCAAAGATGAGTTGAGCCGAATCCGGCTTTCTCGGCACAAACTCTCCCAGTATTGCCACTACCCCTTCTTCAGGACTTCAGTCCAAGGCTGCTTCGTCCGCGTTGGAATCGGATCACATCAGGGAAGATCGGTGTACCGAGTATGTTAGAATGCCAGCACCAGATATGTAATGGTTCCATTAGGTTGGGCAGATCCTCGACGTCATAGAAACAGCAAAGACTTACGAGCTTGAGGATACGACCACAAATCTGGGCCTCAAGCTCAAAAGTGGACCTGACGAGAGGGTCTACAGAATGGCGTTCGTTTCTAACTCCGACTTCACGGATACGGAATACGCGAAATGGGTCGATTCTATGCGCGACAATGCAAGTTAAAATTTAAGTGGTTAGGTATCGAATTTCTAATATCTAGGATCTACAACTTGTGTCGATCGACCACGTACAGAAAAAGGAAAACGAGATCCGGGCGATGCTTACTCGGCCTCTCACCGAAGCAGATGTCGAACACGTGAGTTAAGAAAAGCGGGATCGGAGTGGAATATACTTACAGATGGTCAAAACCAAGAAGAAGTTCAAAAAGACCATCGGAAACTTCGCTATGAGGAAGGAAGAACTGAGCAAGCGGAAGGACGATGCGGAAGCCGAAGGAAACATTGAAGAAGCGAGGAGACTCCAAAGGAGATCGACGAAGTGGACAAGGAAGCCGAACGCAGAGATCAGCAGCGTTCGGCGTCCATCAAGTCGATTTCTTGGATCAACCAGCGGAACCGCGACCACATGAAGAAAACTTTCCTGGGCGAGAAGCCGCACGAGGAATCTATCGTGCAAGCTGACGACCCATTCACGCGCAAGAACGCAAGGATGAAGGTTTGTAGTTATATCGCTTGTAACTTCAAAACTAAGTTTGTTTTCAGGTTGTAGCAGGCTCATCGAAAGCTCAACGAGCCGTAGAAGCAAAGGCTAAGATTACCGGTAACTTCAAAAACGTTTGTAATCCAATCTCATGATCCATGTTTAGAACAAACGAACTTGGCCGTTCCAGCTATGCCTCCCGTTCCTAAACCGTCTGCCAACAGTGTCATAGCAAACACCGTTAAGAACGACGTCGACGATCTGTTCAAAGATTACAATTTTGACATCGACATCCCAATCAACATCGACATCCCAATCAACAAAAATCGTAACCAGTCCCCCTCCTTAATCACGCCATACCGTACCTCGAATTCAGAGAACCTTCCCTCGGTCGGCACCTCCTCGAGTGCCTCCTCATCCTCAAACCATCCGACGAAGGCGCTCTCGCTTGACGACTACAAGCGGCGCCGCGGCCTAATTTGAACAATGCTATTTTGTGTATTTAATTATCTTGAATAGATTGTGACAATATCCATCAGCTTATGACAGGACAAGCGAGGACGAAAAAATGCTCGTCGGTCGCGCTTAAAGCAAACAGCGCGCTGTTTTGTTTGTCCCGAGGTGGTCACCTGGGATAAAGGGGCGTTCAAGAATAGCCTACGGTCAACTGTCACATTGTTTGGAGGTCGCTGCTGCCACCAAGCTTCGGGGATCCAGATCTTTTTGTCGATTCAATCGAACGGACGGTCGATGGCTTCTTTGGTGTCAACGTTTCTCCTAATCTTTTTTGGATTCGTCGAAAGTTTCCATTTTCGGGCGCTTTACGATGATGTCGGGATCGGAATCAACTGCCCCTCAGGTGAGATTGGAATTGGAAAATTAAAGATTTTTAGGTTCGTTATTTAAGGAAATAAGGTGTACATCCACCCGATCAGCGGCGACCTTCAGCAATGCTCGCAGCAGCTCGGATTCTACAATCAAACGAGTTGCCCCGGCGGAACCGTTTGCGAGAGGTTTCCGATTCTGATTCCCGGATTCCAGGTTGCGTTTTGACATTTGCCTTTCACTTCTTTCTCAAGTGGTTCCTACACAGATTTCCCTGTTGTTGATTTAACCGTTTAAATAAACGGAGATTTTCGAATTTCGGTCAATTTTGACAATTTTCAGGATTACTGCTGTTGGGCAGAAGACACCAGCGACAACGAGGAGGACGGAAACAGTAAATTGATTACAAAGATGCTTCAATCATAGCTTTCTTTAGATGTGATCCCAGAACCCTCCAACCGGAACCAGAGATCGTTCCTGGATCCATTGTGGCCACGTTGATGCCGCAGCCTCCGATCGACGAAGACGACGAGTGGATCACGACGACTCCGATGCCGAGAACGAAGAAAACGAAGCGACCTCCCGAAGTCGGAGGATTCGGACGACGGTAACCGAACTTCCGACAACCACAACCACTACAAGGTAGAATTCTAAGTAGTTTTAAGGTTAATATATCTGTGTTTCAGACCTCCGCCGCCTCCACGCCGAGGTCCCAAATGCCGGAATTCAGACGACGTCGCGTTGATCGACTTCGGGAACCGCTTGAGGGACTGTTACTACCAGCAGTGTCCCTACGGCTACCGCTGTGAGATGAACATGGATATCCGGAGATACATCTGCTGTGGGGCCGAGCGAGACGTGTTCCCTCCTCCAGGCATGAATATTGGTGTTATTCTCGTTTTAAGAGTCCTTTTTAGGGTTACCGCCACTGCCAGCTCCGAAACCCCTGGTTCCCCGACCTTTCCGCCCACAGCGACCTCCTTACTTCCACGAAGATGGTATCTCTAGCCGTCTTCTGTGACCTTTGCCTAGCCTGTTCTCTTCAGAATCTTTGGAATGCCCGGGCGGAGGCGAATATCGGCCGAATCCATCTCAGATCGCCGTTTGCAGCCGCCACGACTCGCATCTCAAGTGTCCCGCGAGTCATCCGGACTGCGTGCACTCAAGCTACGCCGGACAGATGGTCTGCTGCCAGCTTGGAGGAGTGGCCGCGAGGCGGAGAAGCTGGACTTGAAGACTTAGATTCTTCGATGATCAAGTTATTTATTTTTTCGTTCTGTTTTATCTCCTTTCGGAAAAGCATTGTTGGTATTCGTTCATTACCTCGCTCGCCCACTCACAGAATTACGCCTGCGTTCGTGGAACGAACGGGTCGTCGCTGGGTTGAACCAGATACGGGAAGAAGATCATTGCGGGGGTCAATAGTCGGAGTCAGGCTGGTTGGGGCTGAGGCGGCGATGGTAGGCGCGGAAACAACGGCAAGGATCACAAAGGAGATGGCCGAAGGCGATCCAAGCGCGTGCATTTCAACGCGTTTAATCTCCGCCGCGCGTTTGTTGCACTTCGGAGTCGTCGTTGTGACGCGCTGAATCCCATCGATCCTTCAGTGATGATTACTTAATTGCTCTTTTCGATCTCTTTAGGATACCTGGGGCGTCATGTTCCTCAGGCTCGTCTTTCTCCTTGTGGCGCTTTCCGGCTGGGTTACGGTAGAAGCCCGGGAAACACTGCTTTACGACACGGAGCACAAGACTCCGGTGAAGCTGAGGTTCGTCGGAGGGCCGGATGTGCAGTCGTCCATGCGGCCGAGATCAGGTTAGATTTCTTGCACTTCCTGGGCGCTGGCGACGCGATTTCTGTTCCAGTTTTGGTTATTCTCTGACCGGACCACTTCTTTTCCTAATTGCGAAAAACCAAGATCATTTGGCGCAGGCGCGAAGATTGCGCCTGTTTTCGATAGAACGAATCCTTGGATCTTCCCTCGGCAAACCAGATTTGCCAGATTAGATCTAATTCTGGTGAGCTGCTAAGTGCACCTCCAGTGAGCTTTCGGGTTTTGCAGAAATTCCCCTAAAGGGATCAAGCGTTGCTTGCGTGTTAATGATTGGGTCTTGGTCTTTGAAAAGTCAAATAGGGAATGTGCTCGCGATTACAGGCTGATTACAGCTGTATCAACAAACCTGAACAGAAATCAGGAGCCAATGCGAAATCGTGTAATCTGATGGAAAATCTTATATATCTGGATTATCTCAACGAAAGCGACAATTGCGCGAAAGCTTTCAGGTTTTTGCAACGTTTTCCTTGTGGGGAGGGGATGTTTATGTGGTAATTACGGATGTCGAGATTACTGGTTTAGAACGGCAGATAAGGGGGCTTCTACAATGTAATTTATCGTTGTTAAAATGTATTTTTAGGAAAGTCGAATGAACAATACACCGCTCTCCGTCTGCTTCCAAAGGATCTCTCCAATGTTCGACTCGCGGAACCCAAACCTCGCAAATTCATGACTCATGGCAAGCTTAAAAGCGTCACGTTTTCCTTCTCAATAAATCCTTTGCAGAAGCTCTTTCCAGCAGCAGCACCACTCAAGGTCGATTGGCGCTCGTCCCCGCCGACAACTCGGTAATCAACTTGGATCTGGATTTGAACCGAATCCTGCAGAGGACGACAATGGCGATGAAGGCTTACCCGACCGCCACGGAATCCCCCAAAGAGATGGCGGAGGACAACGAGATCCTCGAATTCGCCAGCGGCCAAGCGACCCTCCAGCAGCTGCCCTCGAAGTCTTCTCAGCAGCTCCAGCAGCAGCTTCCGCCCTCGACGCTTCCTCCGAATATTCTACCCAAGGCATCCCAGCTGCCCCGGTCCCTCAACTGCCTCCGGTCCCTCAAGCCGCCGTTCCTATGAGTCCTTCGGCCTTCACCCCCAACATCACGGGCTCGAGTGACAAGGAACCCCTCGGCTGCGGATGGGACATCCTCACCAACAGCTGCAAGGACCTCTTCGGCCTCAGCTGGTGTCTCAAATGCCAAGACTTCGGCAACATCTTCCTCCACGACTGCAAATGCGCCGTCCGCTCTCCCAACATCCCCACCGTACCACCCCAACCGCCCCAAGCGGCTCCTCAGCTGACTCCCGTAAACGCCTTCCCCGGGGTCCCTTCTCAGTCCCAATTCGGAGTTCCTCAAGTGCCGCAACTCTCGCAGATGCCCCAGTTTCCCCAACTTCCCCAAGCGCCTCCTCAGGTGGGTCTTCCTCCTCCCCCTCAGCAACTCTTCATCCTCCGCACCTAAACCCTTTCCTCCCGATCTAGTTGTCGCTGTTCCGGAATCAATTAATGATCTCCTTCGTGGATATTTGAATATGTTATTTATTATATTCCTTCGGACTCATCTAATCGTTCTGTATGAATAAATCTAGTTGTGGATCACAGAATTGTGGACATGTTGTACTGCAGCTCGAACCAGAGCATCATAAAAGTCATGAGGACTAAGAATAGGAGCACGTAGAAGAAGTAAGTGAGCGGGGAGATGCCGCCGAAGCCTGAGCAGAAGACCCAGAGACCCGCGCAGAAGAGGAGCGTCGTCCATCCCGAGACCCACTTCATCGACGCATATCGGAAGTATTCGTCCTGAAAAGAGAGACTTGAGGAAGGAGAGGAAGTGGGTGATGCGAAATTAGAAAATTAGATCGGCTTACAATATAGAAAAAGCCCTTTTTTGACCTAGAGAACGTCAAAGTTGCCCTCGAAACAAATTTTGAACAACATTTCGTCAATTCCAACATCACAGCTTGAACTCCGAATGCTGGCATGTTTCTGTCAACATCCACGGGTTTCAAAAAGACGAATTCCTCTGAAGTGAATCTCCGCCTTACCAGAACTCCTCTCTTCTTGTGTTTCCTCATCCGGCACTCGCGGTTCTTCAGAGGCTGTTTCACCCTTCTGGGAACGTCTTCGATCGCCTCTCGCGCGCCTTCCCAATTGTAAGGTCCCACGAGTCGGTAGACGTAAGGCACGTTCGCTCCCTTCCATAAGCGCCACCAGAATTTTGGATCCGAGTAGAAGATCTGTGATTCGCTAATTAACCCGATAATTATTTTACATCAAAACCTGGTCAATGGGAGGCTTGCACCCGATCAGCTCCGCAATCTCGTCCATATACTTTAGGTAGTCCACTTGCATCGTGTGCTTCGTGCTCTTAAAGTACCTTCGAGCCATCTGCGCTCTTTTCAACTCGATGTCCTCGTACATCTGCTTTGTTCCAGGAAGTTCCTCTCTTCCTGCAAAAATGCGCGCCACCCATCGGCTTTGCATCTCCGAGATCGGTGCCACGCTTCCTATCGGTTGGATGAGGCCAATCACGGCCAGCGAGGTCTCTCTGGGAGGAAACACGAATTTGTAGAGGTCGCATACGTGGTCCTGAAGGGATCATTAGCGCCGGGATATCAGGCACTGCGCGTACTTTGATCGGAATTAAGTCCTTAGGGTGCAAATAATCGAATTCGAAGGAGTACCCAGTGCAGAGGATAATGACGTCCGCCTCGAAGCGCCGGCCGCCCTTCACCGAAACTCCTGCGCCATCGATGTTGTCCACGTCTTCCTGCAAGTGCACGTCTTCCTACCGTAATCTTACGGCACTTATCGCCTACCGTAATTGTGATCATTCCACTTGCAATGAGGTTCGCGAGCGCGTCGTTTACGGTCGGATGCTGCTGAAAGAAGCGGTGGCTGGGGCGGAGGCCGTAAGAGTCGTGGTCCATCCTCTGCTGTAGCCGGTGCTCCATAAAGTCATTGGCCACGGTCCAGGGAATTGTATCCATCACAAAGTCGTAGTATCGGGTCATCAAGAACACGTCGTAGGGCATTCCCCCTTCGGCTACGCGGTTGAAGATCCACGAACCGCGCCGGGTCGAGATGGTAACCTTAAGGAGAGGTGATTAGGCCGGTTTCGGGTGGCTGCGCTTCTGCGCCTTTGTCTTAAGTTTGTTATGACGGCTCGCTCAGGCGCGCGTAAACGAAACAAAAATTATTTCCAGGATTCTGCTGGTGTTCTTGGAAAATCTATTTTGAAGTCGGACGGGTCTTCTTAACATTAATTGATACAAGTCCGCTCATTTTAAAGTAAAATGAGATGGGAGATGTATTCGCATGCTGGGGCACTCAGTCAGTCAGTATTTGTTGTTTTTTGACGCCTGAGTTATTCATGGTTCAGTCGGACGCATCGCTTAGCAGCAGTTAAATGGTTTGCAGTCTTCGGATATCCTAGCATCAGCTGAATGGCGCAAGTGTTTAGCGTTTTTGAAATGGTTTTTCAAGGCCTCTCGTCCTTTAAAGTGCTTCTTCCTTGTGGTTTGCCTAACGATTCCAAAAATCAACTGAAATTTGAACTTGTCGTAAATAAACTATGATCTTGGAATTATGCTTCAAGAGTTCAGACCTTATTTCCAAGTCGAATGAATCCTCTTGACACCTTCCTTTGTTGTCGCATGACGTTTAAACTATTTGCTATACACCCAAGCACATCGCTTAGCAGCAAAAGACACTCTAAACGCCCCTCTCCAGAGGCCCCGGTGCACTTTTTGCTCTTTGGTTATGGAAACAGATAACAAACTACGCGCAGATTTTGCAGTCGGAAGCAACTTTGCCGAAGAATGCTGAAAAATTCTAAAAATTCAAAAGCGAGTGAGGGCGATCTATCACAATTGTGGGTTCAAAAAAGCCAAAAACAAGCGGCTTTCGTGAGCTCATCGTGGAGATTTATTGCGTTCGCGTCCATGTCAAGTCGTTAATTATGATCCCGTTCGACACAAAATGTGAAAATCGATTGCCAACTTTGTAATATTTGGCGAAAAAAGTAAAAATCGCGAATTCCTCGCAGGAGCTCTGCTCTCGTACGGTCACCTCCCCTCTTTTTGATCTTTGTACCAGTCACGTTGTCTAATATGTAATTGTTTTGATCGAGTTCTTTGATTGTTTCTTTTGTTATTTTGACAGTGCGCAGATGTGTTTGGAACGCCAAAAAAACCCATCCGGAAATCTTCCGACCGGCTTCAGTAATCAACTTAAGTGTTTTTGTGCGTTTAAATGGCTTAAAATGCTTAGAACGCACCGATTTGGCAATTTTCGCGAGGTCCACTGAGATGTCTAAGGCGGAGTTGCCGATTCCGACCAGGAATACGTTTTTGTCCTCAAAGCCGCGGTAGTCGTGGTACTGTTTTGCGTGGATGATCTTGCCTTTGAACTGATCGGCTCCTAAAAGTATTTTTATTTCTGTAGTGCTTACATATGTATATTTTTGAAGTAACCTCTGATTTGAGGGTAAACAGGGATGGAGTGGTGTCCGGTGCAGAGTATCGCGAAGTCGAACTCCTCTACTCGACTTTCCGCCAAGTGCACCACCCACTTCTCCTCCGACTTTTCAACCTGAATTCCTAACCGTTAATCTCTTTCCCAAACTCGCAAGCGCACTTTCACAACTCTGTTGCCAAATCGGACGTGCTGGAGCAGATCGAACTTTTTGGCATAGTCCCTGAGATAGTCGAGGACCAGCGAGTGGTGCATGAAATTGGGGTAATGGTCGGGAGGGGGGAAGTCCGAGTATGCCATCATCTCCTTGCTCGTGTTAACCACGGTCGAGCGCATAACGGTTCCTCCGCCCTGCAACAGATTGGCTCAACTTTGGGTTTAAGCGGGAAACTCACATCGCTGCGTTCGGGTCGGTAATTCCATAAGCCTCCGAGGTCGGAGGTCGCCTCGAAGCAAACCACTTCGAGGCCCTCCTCCAGGCAGGCCTTGATGGCCGGAAGGCCACTAACTCCGGCGCCCACAATACAAACCCGCGGCATAAGAACGAGCTGGGAAGGAGAAGGTGCCCTTTGGAGTAATTGAACTGAATCGGACGATTGCCGGGAGCCCGCTGGCAGCGGGCGCGCGACCTAGTTTTGGCGGCCGACGTGCAAAGGTCACGGTTGCGTGGTGATTGCCCGCGATTCCCGTGACGTCAGTAATTATTCGAGGAAAGCCGGAATTCCACGTTTTTCAAACGTCCAGTTTGTTTGAGTTGCCTTTTGTGCTTTTCAAAACAAATAGAATTACCGTAATCCCGTTTGCCATTCAGCTAGTGCAGCCCTAAGGAGAACTCTGGGAAATTAAAACAAAATGGCGCTGCGGGATTTCGAATCGCACCGATCAAAGGCAAAACAATTAAGTGCCTTCGTTCTGGATCCTGAACTCGTCCCATGCCTACTTTTCGGGTTTAAAACGCTTCTTTGCGTGATTCTAATGGCCGGATGCACTTAATCTTTGAAGTTTTGGGGCTTCTTCTCGTCAAACTCTTACTCGAGAGGTCTCGAAGGGCGACTGAATTTGCGTAATTTGAATTTGAGATGATTGATGTTTTCGGAAAATTAATCCTAACGGACACACGAGTTTGGGACTTGTGTCAAGGAGTCCGGAAGAAGACGGAAAACAAAAACTGAAAATGACATTTTATGGCGCTGTTTGAAATCTGAAACCTCCTGACGACTTAATAGAGGCTTCTTGCAGCAGACACAATTATAGCTCATTGTCCGTGGAACTGTCGTGCTTAATTTTTAGTGGCCGCCGGTGTAAAGTGTCATAAGGCGACGTGGGGAGGAGCAGAATTAGTCACCTCGCAACTTTCGCTGTTCGCCGGATCATCACTCACCCGCGCGGGCCGACTTTCACAAAAGCGTCAATCCGAACTTCAAACGGACCATTAGCAACATCTTCGCTCGTCATGCCACCGGCTTCCATTTCTGCAATTTGCACCCAATTGAGTTTATCGCCATATTATCTATGCACTCCCGGATGATTCCGGGTCCCGGCGAAGTTTCCCCAAACCTTCTGCTTCTGCCTCCGTCTCGGTTCCCTTCGTAGGCGCCCGATTCCAACACGTCCCGAGCTAATTATTCGCCTGTCCGTCATCGAAAACAACTGTTCCTCAATCATTACATGCGTATTCACCGCGGCTCCTCGATCTAAATGGTTTCGAAGTCTCATTTTTGCGCGTCGTTTTGGCGTCGTTTTCTGCTCCTCGGAAGCAGCAAAAGCCCCCCAATTCATCATCTGGCTACCGAGCGACATGTCATTGTTGATAATAGCGGAGGAAGAACCGAAGAAGAACGACCTCCCGTGTTCTGCTCCCGCCCGCAGGCTACCCGGTCCGCCTTCCTTAAGCGCCTGGTATTCTAAGCGACACAAGAATTTCCGTGATGGGCGACTTTTATAGGAAGTGAGAGAAGTACTGTGGGCGCTTGTCTCTCCATTAAGGTCGTTAGGGCTCCTCCTCGCTGGTCTTCAGAAGGATTGGATTAAACGCGCTGCAGGTCCGAAAAAATTAATTAAAGTGTCGATGCGCGAGTCTTTCCGGCCAGAACGGCCTAAGAAGGATAGGTGGGCCGGAGGCTGGTTTGGCGCGGCGAGACCTCGGAAGCCGCTTTTTCCGGCTTGGGACCCTCGGCAGCAGCACAAATTTATAAACCCGGTTTGTCCCTCTAATGAGTCGCTTCGCCGGCGGTCGCTGCACGGGCGAAGTGCACCCGGCGCCCTCAATCTGCTTCTTCCACTCTAAATTGCGTTTTGAGTGTAGCAGCACTGATTAGTTGAGACAAGCAAACTTTTTTACATCGACTTAATCGAATTTATGCGAAAAAGCCTGGGGCACTTTTTGGCTTCTTCCAATCGCGCCGAATTTCTTCCGCCGCGAGCTTCCCTCCCCGAACCCACTTGTGGCCGTCCGATTGTTGAACTCAGCTCTCCGGGCGCCGCCGCTCCGCCGTTTGACTCCTTTTTGTTGTCAGGCCTGTCCGAGAGCCACAAATGTCGTGTAATGGGCTTCAACAGCTCCTTCGCTCCTTCAGAAATTCTCGCTTTTGTTTGCCTTTTGCCTTTGCTGTGCCAGCCGCTTTCCGCCAATCCGGCCGGCTTCTGGTCTGAGTGGCTTTTCCGTGTCGTTCTTATCACTCGGAACCCTAAAAATATAACTTCGAGTCCGTTTTTGTGCGCCTAATCAAATGCGATCTTATTCTCAAGGGCGACATTTTCAGAATTTGCCCGTTTCCAACTTATAACTTAATGTCATCCCAACGACATCCGGCAAACGACTTTTCCCGCCTCGCGAACTTCTTTCAATTGCGCTAATTGTGTGCTTAAACACGCTTTCTTTCTTTCGTCCGGTCCGAAGGCCGACGGAACTCGCCGACGCCAGCGATGAGTCCCTCCCGGCTCTGGATACTGTACTTTACTGCGATTCTGCTCCTCCGAGTGAGTGTTTTGGTTCCTCGCTGCTTTACGAATTCGGAAATTGTTTAGGTGGAGGCGAGACGCCGCTGTCCCGAGGGTTCCTGGTCCGAGGAAAGATCGTCGGCTCGCTGATGCAGAACTACACGAAGATGTTGCCCGACGCCGAGGAATCCGTTCAAGTGCAGATCGAGATGCACGTCCAGGCAGGGAATAATGCTGTATTAGAGTTGAATTCTGTGTTTCCAGGACATGAGCAGCTTGAACGAGATCACGTCGGACTTCGAGATCGACATCCTCTTCACGCAGCTCTGGCACGACCCGAGCCTGAGCTTCTCGAACCACAGCGAATGCATTCGGAACATCACTATGGAGTCGAAGTACATCAACGCGATTTGGACGCCGAACACTTGCTTGATAAACTCGAAGAAGACGATGGTCCACGCGAGTCCCACGGACAACATTATGTTTATCTTGTACGAGGTTCGTTTTTCAAGCTTCTTCTGGTCAAAAGTGCATCTCGGACCCGGGAATTTCACGCACAGCTGCGTCTTTTTCCACTCTTTGGCCGAAAAGCCTTGAATCGGACTACAAACGCGCTTAAGTGGCCTTAACAAAGCAGTTTCGAGTTTTTTCCTTGGTACGTTATGAGGTGTTTGATTGATCGCCATTCCCCATACGCTACCGTAGTATTAAGACCGTGACGTGCCTGACGGAAGCTTTAAATTGTGCCAAAAAAGTTTCTAAAAATTTCGAACATAGTTAAAACCGTCCGAAAAAGGCAAAGAAAGTCAATTACCAAAGAACATTGTTGGAGCGAGAAAAACAACGTTTCTTAAAGGACGCACGTAATTAAAAGCCGTAAACCGAAGAGCGGAAATGCGAAACTTCGGAAAAACCAAAAAACAAAGTGATTTTCCAGAATGGCACCGTGTGGATCAACCATCGACTTTCTGTGAAGGCGCCTTGCGACTTGGATCTCAGGTCGTTTCCCTTCGACACACAGACGTGGTAATTCTTGGAATTCGTGTTTCTAATGCAATTCTTTAATGTTCCAGCATGCTCATTTTTGAGTCCTACAGCCACAACAGCGAAGAAGTGACTCTGCATTGGATGGAGGAACCCGTGACGCTGATGAAAAACATTCAGCTGCCAGACTTTGACATGGTTCAGTTCAACACGAAGAGGCAGGTAATGACAAGTTTCGACAACTTTATCGGAATTTCCGGGTAGCTTTCAAGACCAATTCTGGATGGAAGAAGTGTGCCCTCTCTCGACTAAAGTTTTTGGCATCTTTTCAAAAAACAACCAAAATAAATTTAAAGGACGGCTTTCGTCTTAAGATCGAATTACGGGCTCAGGGTCTGAGACCCTATTTTCAAACGACTGGAACAGTCTTGCAGACGATTCTTACGCAGAAATACGGGAAGATATAGAACCTATCGAGACTTAATACTTAATGACCATATATAATCACCCTTTTTTCAGAACATGCTGTACCCGAACGGGCACTGGGATCAACTCCAAGTGATCTTCACCTTCAAACGCCGCTACGGCTTCTACATCCTGCAGGCCTACGTACCCACCTACCTGACCATAATCGTTAGCTGGGTCAGTTTCTGCATGGAGCCAAAGGCTCTCCCTGCACGGACTACGGTGGGAGTCTCTTCGCTCCTCGCGCTCACTTTCCAGTTCGGAAACATCCTCAAGAATCTCCCGCGCGTTTCCTATGTCAAAGCGATGGATGTGTGGATGCTCGGTTCGTTTAAACCTAACTGATGACCCTTCCTGACAGCATGTGTCCTTAGGATGCATTTCGTTCGTTTTTTCGACGATGATCGAATTAGCGATAGTGTGCTACATCACGAGGTGCCAAAATGGATCTCAGAGCGGACGACAGAACGCGTTTTCCTGGAGGCTTCGATGTTCGGACCGGAAGCGCGAGTACCAGAACGGGCGGATCAGACCGCAGAAGCTGAACGCAAGCAGCGCGGCGCAGAACACTACCACGTTCCGGAACAGCCCGAGTCCGCCGCCTCGGGCGCCGCTGAACCACTCGGACACCGAAAATCAGAACCACGTGGGAAACGGGGGAATCTACGAAATGGGTACCTTCCACACCCATCCGCTTACCTTCAACGAGGTGAGTCTTGCACGTAGCATTCTAAGCTGACCCAGAATGCTCCAGGTCAACGGTCACCACTACTTCCCTCAGAGGTTCTCCAAGAAATTCCGATTTTCGCTGCAACCAGAGAGCATCGACAAGCTCTCGATCGTTTGTTTCCCTCTCGCGTTCACACTTTTCAACGTAAGTTATATCAGTTTCTAACCATGAAAACAACAACGCTCGTTCCAGATGATCTACTGGTGGTACTACCTGTCACAGACCTTCGACACTCCTGTTCCACCACTTAGCTCAAGTCACGCGTAATGAAGCCATTTCTAAGATTATTTTAACGGGTGAAAGACAAAAGAATAAAGCACTTTCTGAATGTAGTGACCTTCTGAAAGCAACACAGGCAGAATTAAATTTAGGAAAGCAATTTTCCATAATTTCACCGTCGAGGCGTCAATTAACCAATTTGGCTTCATGAGGAAGAATTAATTGTTTAGAGGGATACAGGACAACTTTGGGAAATTGATTTAGACGACCTCGAAAAGTCTGGCCCTTGAAAGAATGACGTAAAAGACGAAAATAGATCTTAGTACAATTGTTGTTTTGACTCTGGGTTGCAACATTAAGAGACAAAAGTTGTGATCCGAAAAAGAACAAGGGCTTTGTTTACGCGTGCTTAGATTCTTGATAATTTTGTAGGAGAATTTTGTGGTTGGAGATTACCCTCCATTCTGTCTGAGCACTTTACGAAAAGCAGTTATTTGGCTGGTTTGGGTCAAAATTCATTTTCGATGATACCTCAAAACTTAACCATATTAAACTACAAAACAAACAAAACTGTTTGTTGTTTTGAACACGGTAGCAAATGGAAATTGGAAGCCTTAACGCAATGATGCTTTCCTGGATAAAATTTCGAATCACACAACAACTCTTGGAATGCTTCCGTTTCTTGCAATCAAAGAAAGATCATGATGAGAGTATAAACAAGTTTAACGTCTCTGCACGCACAGAAATAACCTTAGGACAAACCTTTCCAAAATAGTGTTGTTGGACGATGTTATTTCTGGGAAACTGTAGTTCTGTTCACCGATCTGTTCTCACTGTTGTATATTCATGAATCCCACTCGCTTCGGTAATGCATTCAATCCATTATTTAGGACCGTATGTTGTACGAATACACAAACAATCCGGTTTTCAGTCCACGTGTAAAGCAAATGGAAGCCGATAAAATACTTCCCCCGTTTTACAAACAAGAGTTCATTTTATATCACTTCTATTTGATAGTTTTCTGTAAATACGTTGTCCTAAGAAGTGTGGAATCTATATTCTTTTACTGTATAAAATTCAGTGCTTTGACTTCCTCAATCATCCTTATCTTCATGCAAGTCGCCCTGTTTCCATTTCAGGCCAACGCACAATCTTGTGCTATGTTGCAATCTACGATCCGCTACACTCCAGGGTCACTTCCAACTCCTTTACGGTTCTAATCTGGCCAATTCGGGTGTTTCCCTTTAACGGGTCATCCTCTCTTGTGCATGAATCACGTCCATAACTCTATATTTCATCGCCCTTTCAACGCACGAATATTCCATTTGATTCATCTCCGTGTTATGAGCAGCCTCCTGAACATAACGAATACGCTTCTGCATTTTCCTGTTTCCTCTTGAATCATTCAAACACCATTTCGACCCTTTCAACTCATCGCTCATCTCCTTGTCCCATCTTCTCCATTCGTTCCAAACCCTCCTTGAGCTTTGTTATCGCCACAAATCAGCTTCGATTTCCGTCATCAAAAGACTAGGTTCAACCGTCGCCTGCTGTGTCAGTAGACGTCCCTGCCTCTCTCCTCTCTCAAAACCGCCACTTCTTCCGCTTCTCTCGCCTCTTTCCCAATCATTCGATCCCTTGATCAGCCTCCAATCGCCTCTTCCTCCACTTTTTATCTTCTGCAAAATTGCGACGCCCGATTCGCCGCCGTCGCTGCTCCTTCGAAGATCGGCTTCGGTCCCGCAACGATCAGCGTTGTGTCTGCAGACGGAGACGGCCTCTCGCTCGCGCCTCCATCTGCAAAGCAATTTCGTTTCGCCTTCCGTTCGACCAGACGCTTCGTGGTCAGTGTATCGTAGCTAGACTTTGCTCGCGATTTTAATCGCAGCTAGACTAGACATCGGCGCTGATTCACCGTGTTTTGCCATAAAACGCTGTTCGCCACTTCACTCGATCGATCCTCGCGCTCCTCTCCGCTCAATTTGGATCTCCGGTCGCTCTTTTCGGGGTTCGGTTCAAATCGCCGCCGCTGTTTGCACTTTTGATTTCTTGTTGCGCGCCTTATTCGCACTGCTCGCCGCGAGGTTTCTTTCGCATGCGCCATCGCGTGACCCGGAGCGTGAATGCGGTCGACGGTGCATTATCATCTCGCCATCGCCGCCAGCTTTTTTCGGACACGTCTGCGGCTTCGGTTTGTGCATTCTTCGCTTTTTGCTGTTTTCCGGGCTAACCAGCTTCCACCCGGAAAGTCGCCGCCGCTCGTGCGCGTTTTTGATCCGAAGTACGTCGGGATATCCCAAGTGCAAATCGGCGGACTCGTTTCATTTTTCGTACGCGAATTTAAGGTATTCATTCTGGTTCGAACGCCTCAGTTCGAACAACGATTTATGGTGCGAAAATCCGATTTCGCGTCGGCAAGCGAGCGAATGTTTGATGTGACGCGTTCTTTGCATATCTTCCGTTATCTGATTGAGCGATGTACAAGCGATGTATGATTCCTTTGATTTCAGCTCCAAACCGCCATGACCGCTTTCGCCGAAGTCGACAGCCTCCTCGAGAAAGGCGAGGGCAAGGAGGCGTACAACCTTGCCAAGAAGGTAATCTGCTTTACTTCCGGGAATTGTTTTGACTACTTCGCTTCTTACAGCTCATGAAGGACGACAAGAACAATGTCGAGCTGCTGTGGCGGTTCGCGAAGGCGTGCCACCAGTACGGCTCGTCCATGGGCAAGAAGGACGAGGGCAAGAAGAAGGAATTGTACCTGGAAGGTGAGGTTGATCATGTGTGGCCTAGGCATTCATAGTGTTGCTTTAGGACGTGACGCTGGGGCTGCCGCCTACCAGCTGGACGACAAAAACTTCAACGTGCTGAAGTGGGCCGCCGTCCTATCCGGGGAATCGTCCGACTTCGTTGGCACGAAGGAGCGGATCCAGGAAGGCTATAAGTTCAAGGAGTACCTCGACAAGGCCCTCGCCATCGAGCCAACGGAGCACACGCTCCTCCACATGCGCGGACGGTTCGCGTACTCCGTAGCGAACCTCTCCTGGCTGGAGCGCAAGGTCGCCAGCACCCTCTTCGCAGAGCCACCCACCGCGACGATCGATGAGGCGCTGAGGGACTTCGAGGAGTCGGAGCGAGTCCACCCGAACCAGTGGCTCGAGAACCTTCTCTACTTGGCCCGCTGCTACATCGCGAAGAACAACAAGGAGAGCGCCGTGAAGTACCTGAAGATTGCCGAAGGACTCGAGGCCTGCGACGACGGCGAGCGCGAAACCCAACAGGAAGTGAAGAAGCTCCTGCAGAAATATTCGAAATAAATGTGTTTAATGTGGATTAAATTGTGTAAATTAAATTATTCGGTTTAATCCAGATTGTGCTCATGGTTTATTGTGGAAGTTAAGGGCTCAGGTTTCCAGGTGCGTGCCGAGGCTGGAAACCGGTTTCGCGTAGTCATCTTTTTGCCGACCACGCAACCTCGCATCTTCTTCGCTTTCCCTTTTGTTTTCGCTTTCTTTGTCCCTTCCTCGACGTTGCGGTTGTGACCCAATTCGCGCCGACGATGGAAACAGGCGTTCCTTGAGCGATTCTTTGCGAATCTGTTAAATATAGGAGCAACCGCAATCGTGGAAGACGAGAGATTCACTATGCTCGCTGCTCTTCTTTTCCTCCTCTACACGCCTTCCGTTCTTGGATTCCTCTTCCCGATGCCCGTTGGTGGATGCCAGTGCCCTCAACCCGCTTGCCCACCTCCGCCGCCTTGTCATGTGGCTCCGCAATGCCCGCAGGCGCTTCCTTGTGCGGTTGCCAGAGGCCAGAAGAACATCGGAAGTGTAAAAGCTCTCGATGACATCGAAATGGTTAGTTCTAATCTGCCTATCCTTGCATATTCGTGTTGCAGAAGGCCCAAATACTCGCAGGACTGACCTTGGACGAGATGAAGAGCGGCTCGCAGCTGGAAATTTTGGAGAAACTGCTCGATAACGTTGAGTCCAAGGTAATTGAAGAGTTTGCGAAATTGAGTTTTGACGCGAATTCCAGCTCGAGGAAGACCACGACCTTCTGAAAACCAGGAAGACGCGTCAAGCAGCGGTAAAAGTTGACGAGGACGAGTCGAAGAACTCCGACATCCACGCAAATACGAAGTGCAACAGCCAAGTTCTGAAGCGCCTGATGATTGAGGTAGGTTCTTGGAATAACTTATGGAACTCTGCTCCCTCTCGTTGAAATGCCTTAAATGAAAATTATCAGCTTAAGAGTTGCTAGTCCAGTCAAAGCTGAGTCTACCGTCTTATAATCTCGTCTCACTTCCTCACGCTTGACCTTTCAGAACATGACGGAGAATTCGTCAGAATCCAAGAAAGCGATCAACAAGAACGCCGAGATAAAATTCGGGGGAAACATCGATGTGATCTGCAGCCGCGGCCACTTCAGCTACGTCTATTCCTCGAATCTCTTCTGTGAAGCCCAGAAGGGCGAAGTCACCTGTGTCGCTTTCCGGCAATCTAACTAATAGTTCAAAGACCTTCCACGACTTTAAGTTGTTCTAATAAACCATTTCTTCCTCACACAGATTGCTTAACATTAGAAACGACCTTTTAGGTTGCGTGGTAAACTCGACCTTCCAACCCACACAATCTCACGAAAGAAGGCTAAGTGATCGCTTACTTTACTCCCTTCAAACAACGCCTGGGTACTACGACGCCGCCATCAGTATGCTTTCTTTGATATCCTTAGCGATTCTCGCCATCTTCCTCAGTTTGCTTCCGTTTGGAAGCGGAAGATTTTGGACGACGGTGAACAGAAAACTCGACCGGTAAGTAACGAATGCCGAGACTTGCCCAGTCTACAGGGTATCCCAAAAAAGGTCTGGCCAGACGGTACCAGGACATTTGCGTCCTAGATTCAGACATTTGCGTCCCGGACATTTGCGCATTTGCGAACGCAAATGTCTGGTTTCGCGGGACGCAAATGTCCGGGACGCAAATGCCCGGTCACCGGCCAGACACCTCCGGGCCGCCGATCTCTGACCAGACAGAACAGAGTCATTTGTAGTTCACTCGTCGCGAACGACCGGTCGGTTTCGCTAACAAATGAGGCGCTTCCGGTTCGGTCGGCCGACAGTGTCGGGACAGACCTCTTTTTTTTTGCAAGCAACACCTTGCGGCTTACACCACCGTGCGACCGGTCGGCGAAGCGAATTTTCTTCGTTCCTTTTCGATTTCTTGACTGTTCACCTCCGAAATATTGTTCCCCTTATATCTTAACGAACACGTAATTTCAGTGACAGGCTGGACAACCCAGATAGCCGCATCACACTTCCTAAACCTGCCTTCATGGTCACCTCGATCCTCGAGCGACTTGTCGGAATCGGCTACGTGACACCCGCCACCTCAATCAGCTCAAATATGAACGGGCGACGATGGCAAAAGCTTGGCTGGAGTTGGTGATGGAGTTCAGGACGCACAAAGGACGAGGAATACACAATGTTAATAACGTGGTTTACAAAACTTCAACAAATAAAACAATTCCAACAGGAAGTTATTTATGCGGCGTTGGAGTTGGGTCCGCGCTTGCGGCCAGGGCCGGCGGTGACGACGTTGACGAAGCGGCGGTTGTACTGAAGGCGGCGCATGGCACGTCCTGAAATAGCCAGATATCATTTCCAATCCGGAATAAACGCTTCGACTTACCGGACTTCTTCTTCTTCTTTTCCTGCTTCTCGACCTTGGGGGTCTGGGCGCGGACTTTACCGGCACGGGCGAGTGAACCGTGAACCTTACCTGCAAGGATTTAAACCAGTTTCCACTTCACAACCAAAAGAACTTACCTCCGAGAAGACGGGCGTTGAGGTTCAGAGTGGATCCCTGGGCGATTTCGAGTTCGGCCAGAGTGGCGGATTCGGCATCAAGGATGCGGCCGGCGTACGAGAGCACGCACTCCTGGGCTCCCAGTTCAGCCTGAAAATGGAGAAATTACCGATTAGCGATTGAATACAAGTGACAAACCTTGAGCTGGGCAATGGTGGCTTCGGGGGCGACCTCCATGGGATGAACGAGCCCGTCAATCGAGTTAATCAGCAGCTGCATGTTACCTGAAACCAGAAACCGTCAAAATGAGCACAAGATTGCTTAAGAACGGCGATATTCGGCACGCAATGGAGCGAAAAATCGAACAAAACGCGAATTTCGCCGAAATTCCTGATTTTCATGTTGTGTTCGTGGTTTTGAGGAGCGGATGACCCCAAAAGAAGCAGATTACGAACTCCGAACTCAGAATGCCAGCGTTTAAGGAAATCGAAGAAACGAGCTTCAGCGATTCGCATTTCCACCCGAAAAATCAAAAACTCGCGAGCGGCGACGTTCGCCGGCGTTGAATCGCGAATGATACGCAGCCGACGCCGCCGGCCTACTTTGTGTCCCGCCACGACTTTCCTGAACGCTATCTGTCGCACGTTCAAATTTGAATTTGCGTATTGTATCGGCGCCGCCGATCGGAGATATTTGGTCAGCGCCGCTCGGGTGCTATTTTGTGCTTTGTTGTGGTCGAAACCAATGCGACTCGACTATGAATTAATTCAAACGGAAGCAAGCGCAAGGAACACAAGAGCGAAGAGCAGGTTATCAGCACAAGCGGAAGGAATCCGGAAATGGCCAAGGACGCGAGGAATTTGCAAGAAATACGATGAGAAGGCGTCCAGCAGTGATCAAAGAAACTGCAACGCTTGCAGAACTGACAACTGGGAGCCGCAGCAGAGATTTCATCACCCGCGCGATAATGTTTTGACATGACAAGTTTCAATGAGGGCATTTTTACGCATGTGTCCCCATTGCACTACGCCCAAATCTACGAAATCGAGAATTTTCACGTTTTGCTGACAAGCGGGGTACTGTAGCATCTGCTCCATCTGCTACGTCGCATTTCAAACTCAGGAATCATAAGGATAAGCGACAGATTTACGAGGCGATTCCAGTCCTCTTGCCGCCTTCACGACTTTTTTCGCGCCCTCATCTAGTTATCAGCGGCTGAAAGGAGCCGAGCAACTAGATTCCTGTTTGCTTTTCTCTGCAGCGGCGTCTAATTAGGGCGCGTTAACTATTTTAACCTCCTCATGCGCCGAGTAATCCCCGAGCAGCGGTTTTTCTGGTTTTTGCGTAATTCCCTTCCGGTGGTGACCCGTCCGCAGCCTCCGCCCGCACTTTTCCTCAGCAGCAGAAACATCTCCTCGCGGCTCCCTTTCGAGCACCTTCCGCGTCAGTCGGTTGGCGGTTCGCGGCTCCCTCGCGGCGTAACTTTGGAATCTTAGGTACATATTTATTACGACGACTGGTGAAGAACTGTGGACAGAAGGGGCTCTGCGCAACTTACTGCGGGGCCAGTGCCTCTGTTCTGTTTATGCTGCTCTCAGCATCGAGGGGACTGTTGAGTATACGAGCGACCGCCGACGACCGCCGGACGAGCGGCGGCGGCGTGGTGCAGTTCGGGCGTGCAAGGCCGTCAGTGTAAATCTAGCCTTCTCCTGTATCTCTGATGTAATCGATGTTTATTGATTGATTTCCCCCACTTCTCGTGGTCATTATGCCGTGGATTCGTTCGCGTTTCAATGATTTATGGCATCCCGGCGCCGCCGCGGTGCCGAAACTTGGATCGATCCGCTCGCCGCGATCCGCCTTTTCGAGAATCTCGCTCCAATCTCCAAAATTTGAAACTTTCGCGGGGCTTCCACCGCCCGGAGGCACTCGATTGCACGCCTAACACATGTATTCGTGCCTTCGGTGCCTTCATAAAATCTCCAGATCGATTTTCCGGCTGGTCGTGTCGCGTGTAGTATTTGTTACGCGTTGCGCTTTGGTCCGTCAGCAGCCAAATGGTCCTATCGAGGAGCAGCGGGCATCCCGGCGGCCAAAAGGCCACATGAACGCTCGAACGGGCCTGACACAACTTTGTTATGAAACAACAGGCGTTTTTCGATTGACTTTGTCCCACCCCACGTGATCCCCTCGACAAGAACTAATCAAAATTTCGCGTTTCAGAAGTCGCAGATCGCACGGATTTCGGCCCCAAGATTCTTTCGAGGGAGAAAGAATTCGAGAACCACAGGCGGCAGCCGGATAATGCCGGAATCTGCGATCTCTCGATATTTATAAGTTCGAACGTGTTCTTATAGTGCTGCAGGTATACGCCTCCCCGAGATCGTTAAATAATTTTCTTCTGCGTTTCAGAGATGGGCGATGAAATCGTTAGGCGACGGCTCAAAGAGCTTGAAAGGCTGTACGGATCTCAGATCCGCAACGACCAGGCCATTTCCTCGGAAGCGCTCCTCGATGCGGCCATCTGCCTCTACGACGAATGTGCCAACTCTACGCTTCGCAGGGAGAAAACCGTTTCGGATTTCATAGATCTTTGTAAGTCGTGCGATGCTTCAATTCTTAATCCTGCTTAACCTGTTTCAGACAGGCCGTTTATTCAGAGAGCGAAATCTCTCAGATTATCGAAAGATGACTTCGAAGTTGTCCGAGTCATCGGACGCGGAGCGTTTGGCCAAGTGGCCCTTGTTAACATGCGCCAGACAGAAAATGTGGGTTTTTGGATGTTAATCCAGTAATTTTTATTTGTCCTTGTGTTACAGGTGTACGCCATGAAAATCCTAAACAAGTGGGAGATGCTGAAACGTGCGGGTACGGCTTGCTTTAAGGAGGAACGGGACGTGATGGCTCACGGAGATCGAAGGTGGATCGCCAATCTTCACTTCGCTTTTCAAGACAACGATAACTTAGTACGAACTAGCGATTCTTGCGTTCCTAACTGATATTACATCTCTATTCCAGTACTTTATAATGGATTATTACGGAGGAGGTGATCTCTTGACGTTTATCGCCAAATTCGACGACTACCGAGTCCCTGAGGAGATGGCCAAGTTCTACATTGCCGAAATCGTTTTGGCGATCGATTCCGTCCACAGGCTGGGCTACGTCCACAGGGATATCAAGCCGGATAACATGCTGCTGGACCAGGATGGCCACATTCGGTTGGCTGATTTCGGAAGCTGTTTGAAGCTACTCCCTGATGGAACAGTCGTGTCCAGCATCGCAGTGGGAACCCCAGATTACATTTCTCCTGAGATTCTCAGGGTAGGATTATTCGCTGTGACTTTTTTAAAGAAGATTTTGTAGGCCATGGAGGACGGACGAGATCGGTATGGAGCCGAGTGCGATTGGTGGTCTTTGGGTATCTGCATGTACGAAATGCTTTACGGGGAAACGCCTTTCTATTCCGAGAACCTTACTGAAACCTACGGTAAAATTATGAATCACGAGGTAAGGATTCGTAGATTTGAACGGACTTCCATTGGCTGTTAAGGACACTTTGAACTTCCAAGACGATGCAGCCGACTGGGACGGAACCACGATCAGTCAGGAAGCGAAGGACCTCATGAACAAGCTTATTTGCCCGAGGGAAACGAGGTTCGGACGGGACGGCCTCTCCGACTTCCGCCAACACCCTTTCTTCGCTGGAATCGATTGGGATACCATGCATCAAGGTAAGCATCGATATAAAAGACTCGAGTGAATGCTTGTGTTCAGCCACTCCTCCATTCCGGCCAGAACTTTCTAGTCCTACCGACACGTCAAACTTCGACGTGGAATCCGTGGCGGACGACTTTGCGCCAAGCGAAGCGCAGAGGCCGCTGGGAACGGCAGCCTTCACGGGTCATCATCTTCCCTTCATTGGGTTCACCTTCACGCACCCCCGGGAGATCGAAGATGGGAGTGCGAATGGAGATAGCGGCGCCCAAGAACAGCGCCAGCCCAAGAACAGTGGAGATTCCGAGGAGTACTGGAGAAATTTCGCCAACGATCTTCAGTGTCAAGTTGACCAGAAACAGGCGGATATCCAAGACCTCCGAAGGAAATACGAAGAGGATCGTTTAGAGTGGACGAAGAACAACGAGGAGCATATTGCAGACGTTGAGGTTGGTTTTGAAACTGATAGCAGTTTTGGTAAAGACGATATGCTTAGGATCAATACGGAAATCGACTCAGAGCACTGGAGACCGAGAACAGCAGACTGAGGTCGGAGAACGAAGAGCTCAACGTCATCAAGACCGAAATGGAGCAATCGCAGAGCGCCACGATCAACGAGTCGACCGAATATTGGCAAAATCGGACGAGCGAGCTGCAAAAACAGATCGACCAGAAACAGGCCGAGATGCACGAGCTCCGGCTGCAGTACGACACGGATAAACTCGAATGGACGAAGAAGAACGAGGACCACATCACGAGCATCGAGAATCTCTACGGCCGTCGAATAAAGTCGCTGGAAGACGAAAACGTGAAACTGACTGCCGAAAACGAGGAACTCAAGATCATTAAAGCCGAGATGGAGCAGTCCCAGAATGCTATGACGCAGTCCTCGGAGTTCTCCGGTTTGAACGCTCTCCAGCTGCAGGAACTCTTGCAATGGGTCAACGACCAAAACGACGCTCGAGAGACCTTGCAGGTTATAACCTATCACCAGAAAACATTCTTCAATAGCCCATTTTAGAACTTTGCTGCTCGTTTGGCTGGCGAAATGGCCGCCTTGAAGGAGCCTCTCCACACCAATGGTAGAGCGCCAACGCTGTGTAAGTGTAGGACGTTCAAGAGGAGCTTTTTATCGATATTTCAGCGCCATATAACGGCGTGCAAACTGCGAACGGCGAAAGAGATTGGGGTTCTCGTCGTATGAGCAAACAGGCTAAGTACGAGCTCTTGGAAACCAAGCAAAGCCTGCAAGAAGAGATCAAAGCAAAGCAAAGGATCGAAGAGGAACTTTCGAAGCTGCGTTCAGCGCACATCGCTGCTAAGAACCGTTTGGACGAAAACGACAAGACGGTTTGTCACAGAATTCGATTATCAAGTTTACTGGCTTTTGTAGATCGCAGATCTGAAACGGGAGATGGAACGCGTGAAGATGGAAAACGAGGCGCTTAGGAGAACCGCATCGGTTCAATATGGAACTCGAACTTCGATCGACATTCCCGACGCGCATCCTCAAAGTTTCTTCAGGATGATTGGCGAACAAGAACGTATTCCGGAAGATGGAATGTCGGCTTCGGTTCCCGGCGAGTACGAGATCTCAAACACGCAAATCCTCCGGACTTACCCTCCGCCTCCCGCTTACGAGAACACGAGGACGCCGACATCGGCGAATACATCTCCAGCGATGGTTCAACAGCAGCGCGACAGCTTCTCCCAGAGTTTGTCACAGCGAAATCATAAAGGGTCCTACAGCCTCAATGAAGCACTTAACGGCAAGACCCATATGTTTGCGCACATTAATTTAAATGCGCCTACGAAGTGTGCTCACTGTACATCGATTCTGGTTGGACTGGACCGGCAAGGTAAATTAATAGGTATAGGCTGTTCTGGATGCGCTGTTTTTAGGTCTATTCTGCGTGATTGCCAATACGCCTGCCACATCGGCTGTGCTTCGAAAATCCCGCACTCGTGCCCTGTACCTCTAGATTCCAAAAGACCGATGGGAATCGACCCACAGCGGGGCATTGGAACGGCCTACGAAGGTTTGGTAAAGACTCCTAAACCCGCCGGGGTGAAGCGCGGATGGCAGTCGACATACGTGGCCGTTTGTGACTTCAAGTTGTACCTCTACGATTGCACGCTCGACAGGCACGGCCATCCCACCACTATCCAACCTGTCATTCGCCAGGTAAACTTTAAATTCACGCCGATTTCTCCCAATCCTTTCGTTCGCAGGTTCTCGACATGAGGGATTCGGATTTCTCAGTTTCGAGCGTCAGTGCTTCGGACGTGATCCACGCTTCGAAAGGCGATCTTCCCAAGATCTTCCGAATTACGACAAGTCAGATTCATGGAAACGCAGCCTTCTGTAGGCACACCATGAATTCTACTGGTAGTTCTTCCAGTAACCTCTCGGATGGATCCATCTCCAAGCAATATTCCTTGCTCATGGCTGATAACCACGAAGAGAAGAAAAAATGGATAATTGCGCTGAACGAACTGAAGATTCTGCACAAAAAGTCAAAGCTTGCCGACAAGAGCGCGTTTGTCGTTAAGGACGTCTTGGATACACAGATGCTGTCCGAACTCCGAAGTGCTCGCTGCGCCGCAATCATCGACAAGAACCGATTTGTCATCGGATTCGATGACATTGGATTGAGAGCCGTCGAGCTGGATCGAGAGGTGGGTGCAACAAAAGAATTTGATTCGTTCAAAGTTTATTGCGCAATACAATTAGGCATGACAATGTACAAATCAGTTTGGGTGCTTCGGTCCTACTCGTGGTGCTTGGCGACGACTTCGTAGGGTCCCCCGAAGAGGAAGAAGACGAGGGCCTGGCAGTAGAGGGCGGCGCAGAAGTATCCGTACTGGTAGATGTGGGTCGGCTGCTAAAAGAGAAATTAGATAGGAAGCGCAATCGTGGGACTTACAGCGTAGTCAGAGGCCATGTTCTTGAAGAAGAGCTGCATGGTGACGAATCCAACGCCCGTGTAGAGGAGGGCGAGGAGCAGATAGGAGAAGCCGAGCTGTCCAAGCACGAGTCCGAGGACGAGGTGAAGAGCGAGGCCACTTCCGAGGCAGGCAGCAAGGGTCTGCGTGCGGTTGTTCATGATCTTGGACTCGGCGATCTGGGCGACGATTCCGATGCACAGGGGAGTGATGAAGGAGAAGGGCTGCATCGTGGAGAGGTAGCGGTTGGAGATGAGGAATCCAACGAGCATTCCCTGGACGGCAGCGACGGCGAGCATCTTGAAGCGGAGCATGGTGTCGTTCGCAACGGGCTTCTGGAGCTCAGCGAAGATCATCGCGGGGAGCAGGATGTAGGCCAGGGCGAACGCTGGGAAGCCATCGAAGAACATGCCAAGGATGGATGCCATGACGATGCTGCTCAGGATGCCGCCGGAGAAGGCTCCGATCTCGAGGACTCCGGCCCAGGTGAAGGTCTCCATGACGCGTTTGTGCTGGACGCCTTCGATTGGCTCCTGAAACGGGGAAGATGAGCAGGAGCACTGAAGCACATGGGCGTACCATGTTCTGAAGCGTTTGGACGACCTCCTCCTTCTTGGCGTTGAGCTGGGGCTGGAGCGCTTCGAACTGCTGCTGGGACGACGTCACCTTCTCCTGGACGGTTTGGCCGATGGTCTGCGAGCGCTGACGCAGTCCGTTGAAGGTCTCCTCGAATTCGCTGCGGTACTTGGCCGCGAGCTCCAGTACGGGTTCCATGGTCGCCATTCTTGCCGGAGAAGCCGAAGTGGGATCTGATCGATCTGCTGATTTCGCTCCTTATAAGCAGAACGCCTCCGTCTGAAACACACGCTAGACGTCTGAACTTGTCGGAACGATGCTCGCTGCTAAACGCGAACTAATTATGTACGCGTGCCCTTTCTTATTTTAGCCCTTTCCAGAGACTAGTAGCGGTCGGAGGCGAGAAGGAGAACAGCAAGCGATGTGTCGAGAAGGTGGAATACATTGAGGACGAACAGGTGCGATTTGCGACCCCTATGCATTACTATAATTTCTGCTGTTTAGCTGCTGGTGGTTTTGGTGGGCCCAAGCCGTGATCGGCACATCCGCCTGATTCCCGTTTCCGCGATTGATGGACGAGAACTAAAATGGATTAAAGTACCCGACACTAAGAATTGCCACGCGTTCTCCGTCGGCCGTGGAAGCTCCTCGACGGACAACGGATTCTTCTTCTGCGTCGCGGTCAAAAAATCCGTGACGGTGTTCAGGATTGATCGCTCGGACAAGCGTCACCACAAGCTGCGGGATTACGCGATGCCAGGAACGCCGCAGTCGGTATCGATCATCAACGGAACTTTGTGCGTCGGCTGGATGACCGGATTTCGCATGTGGAATCTTAACGACCATATACAATCTGGTGAGCGGACAAAACGATTTCTTTTGCGTTAATTGTATGCAATTTTAGCGCTCGTGAATTTTGAAGACGCGTCTTTGCAGTTTCTTAACTCAAGCCAGTACGACGCTCACCTTATGATCGACGTGAGTACAGCTGATGTTAAAGAGTATCTCTTGGTGTTCTCGAAGATCGGAATATATGTTACTGCTGATGGTAATTTTATTTTATTGCAATTCACCTGATTAATTCTAATCTATCTAGGGCGCCGTTCTCGCTCTCAAGAGCTCATGTTCCCTGCTCGCCTTGCCAATTCCCCAATACCGGCTTCGCTTACACTGCTCCATATCTCTGCGTTTTCTCCGAGATGCAAGTTGATGTCTTCAATGTTCGCAGTGCAGAATGGGTTCAAACCATCAACCTGAAGAAGGCACAACCTCTCAGCCTCCATCCGAACCTGCTCCTCTGCATGGTGAATGACGCTCCTTTCCTGGTTCTTCTCTCGGAAATTGTGGCCGATGAAGATCTCTTGAACATTCCTAACTGGGCGAATCGAGGTGATTCTCTTCCCTCCAACTCTGGTGGGATGTTATCAGAAACGTCCTTCAAAGGTTTCGGAAAACGGAGAAGAAAACTTTCGGTAAAAACGGGACGCGACGAGCAACGGTAGAACTCAATTCAACTAAGGACATAGCTAAGGTTACTTTGGGTTTCAGTCCTGGAGATCGCCGTAGCGCGCTGCCCATCAGTGGACCGTCCGACTTCGTTCACATCGTCCACATGGGACCAGGCGCCGGCCTTGAGCTGCAGAATCTCATCGACCTCAAGAACTCCACCTCGAACAGCTTGAACACCTCCGGATCCAGCAACCAGCAGAACTCGCCGTCCCCCGCCGACCGCGTCCGTCAGATCATCAACCCAATTATGCGTTCTACGAGTTCCTCCAGCGCTGCCACAAATTCCGTCCAACAGCTCGGAGGAACCATGCGTGATATCGAAAGAATACAAAAATCCCGTCCGGTCAGCTCGCATAGCAGAAGTTCTGAAGGTACGTCTTTTTTGAACCCATGCTTTTCATGCCGATTTTACCATTTTTACCTTTTCCAAGGCATCAATGTTTAACTGTGGTGTTTGTAACGGTGTCGTCACGTGTCTTTGTCCATTTAGGATCCATTCACAATTCAACGCCAAGCTCTGAAGGAAGATTTCCAGTGGCGCCACCCCCACCTGGAAACGGGGATAACTACTATTTGGTACATTTTTCACCCTCTTATTCCTTTTTTCGCTTTAACTTCACCGCTGTAGTGTTTCACCACTCACAAAATAGAATCTTGCGTATATCATCGTCTGACTGAATCTCTTTTAGGAGCCAATCTCCCGAACGCAGATGAAGTCGCCTCCAAGCTTCCCGCCGCCCCAGCTGTCCGAAATGATCCCACCTCCCCTCCGCCGACCGCTCCTCCAGAAATACCAACAACCGAGGACGCAACATCCCGACCGGGAACACGGACAGTTTTTACGACAACACCTAGCTCCGACAAGAGCTGACCTCACCACTCCCCAAGCTCTGAATTTGTGACTTTCCAAGAAGTTTGAGATTGTTTGTGATATATTGATTGTATAACTTGTATTTATATTTATACGTGCTGATTGTTGCTTTGGAAACGCTCATCCTGGTCTAAGAAAACGAATCAACTCTACAAACTGTATATTTAAATTAATGGGGCCGCGCGCGCTATTGTGCGACAGTATTTTCTTTAAATTAGCATTGTTCAGCGCTTCGCGCATCACGGAATCATATTTTGTAAGCCTTGGCGCTACGCGCCTCGTTTGAACGATTTCTCGGCTAAAGGCGACCTTGGCGCTTCGAAATTCCACCAAAAGCGCGTTTGAAGCCTCGAAATTTTCACCGATGCTCTGCTCTTCCCTCGCTGCTCGACACGGCGCACCAAACCATGAAAATCAAGGCGATGGCGAAAAGCGACTTAAGTGCAAACGTAAGTGCCGTCGCTACCGTAACCCGCTCTCGCTCAATCAGACAACTCGCGACTGGAAATTTCGTGACGGACGAACATGTCTGGATCGTGCTTTTTTATCGTGCTTTTTTTATTTGAAATGGAGGGGATTAGCAGCGTACGGTAGTCAGGGATGTGGTCGAAACGTCGACCGATGGGGAGAAGGAAGCCTCAGTGGGGTGAAACAGAGAGTGAAGCAGTTGGATGAAACATTAGCAGTTGGATAAAATCGTGTGTTGGTTGATCTTCTGTCCGCCGTGTTCCCATTTTAACACTTGACCTCTACGGGGGCTGACTCGAATCGAGGAGAAGGACATCGGACCCATCGTGAAGACCATTATCCAGAGCACGCGTTGCGTCCACATCGCCAACGATGTCGCCCGCGTTCCCGATTTAGGAACCATAGGCCAAAATATGCAGATCGGAACCTACGTCGACAAGCTCGATCTGTGCTACTTTGGAGCCATCGGTTGCTTGTTACACAATAACGACCTATATTGAAACTCCCAAAAGCGACTCATATACAGAAAAAGAACGTCGAAGAGATAGGCTCAACATTTATATATCAACAAACGTATCAATGAGCAACAAACAACAAAGTATAAAAAAATTTACTTGCGAAGAGTGGCGAGGAACTCCTGAACGGACACGCGAGCCTGGTCATCGCGTCCCCAATCCTTGACGACGGCGCAAGAGCACCCGACAATCTTGCGGGCCTTCATTTCTTTGTCCATCTTGAAGAGGCCGGCCCATTCTCCAAGCTCCTTCTTGTTCTCAACCTGAAACGAGATCAGTTAGGTGAAGAGGAGGAAGAGGGACAACTGACCTTGATCAAAGGAATCTCGTGCTTCTGGCAGAGAGCTTCGACGAGGCGGACGTACTGGGGCTCGTCGCAGTTGTTGGCAAGGACGCAGAAATGGGCCTGACGCTTGTCAAGAGCCTTGGCGGCCTCGTGCAATCCACGGGCGAGTCCGTCGGCGATAAGGGCCGACTTCAGAACCTTCTGAAGGCTCTCCTTCACATCAATGGGTAGAGCACCTCCGTCGGACATGGCGACTTCCTAAGTGTCTAAGAGTTAACCCTGAAGGAATAACATCAATCCTGATTCACACAGAGCACGCAACATTTGATTCACGAAAATCGAAAGCGCGCCGTCACCAAAATGAGGAACGCAGAAATCAAAGATGGATCAAGCTCTATTCCGCCAAAGCCACGAAATGACGTTGAATCACTGACCCTCTGCATTACTAGTTTTGCCAAAACAACAATCGGACGCCGGAATAACACTCCTAAACGCTACAGACAGCTCCAAATAACGCCCAACATAGCGACTGCATCAAATTCCACAAAAATCGCCCCTTTCGGGAGTATCAACACCGATTTCCACATCAAAAATCGAAATTCCCGGAGCGAAACGGAGCGAATTTGCACGCAAGAGCCGAAGGAAGCGACACCCCGAATGCCTAAATTGAAAGAAATTGAAAGTTTACGGTGAGCAGCAGGTGAAGGCTCTTCGTGGCGGGACCTACCATTTCGATCTAGTTCAAAAATTCGCACTTTCGTTCGAGCGATCGGCGAAGCAAAGATTCGAGCAACGCAGCTACCCAATCAAGCAGAATCAGTTTTTTTCCGTAATTTGAAGTTCGTGGTTTTCATCGCCTGCTGCTCACCGTAAATTTTCAATTTAGGCATTCGGGGGTGTCGCTTCCCACGGCTCTTGCGTGTTAATTCGCCCGTTTCGCTCCGGGAATTTCGATTTTTGATGTGGAAATCGGTGTTTATACATACTTCCGAAAGGGGCGATTTTTGTGGAAATTGATGCAGTCGCTGTGTTGGGCGTTATTTGGAGCTTCCACCTTTTGATAAAGGTCGTCGCTTCGCCTATGGGCCATGGAATCCCGGGATTTTTGGGAGTTTTCGGGCAAGCTGTCTTTTTGATATAGCAGGCATGATAGTTTCGATTTACGTTTAGAAACGTGAGAAACGACTCTTATATGTCACAAAAAGTGATACCAGAAGATAATCCTAGCCATCAATCCGAGTAGAATCAACTTTTCGGGGAACTGACCAATTTGGGTGATTTTGGCCTTATTTGACGCAGAATCTGATTCCCCACCAGAAATGAAAACCAGATTTTGATTTAAATCGATGCGAGAAAAACGGAAAAAACTGATTCTGCTTGATTGGGTACCCAACCAGCGTCACACGACAAACTTCGCACACAGGTCACAGATTCGGCATTCGACGCTGAATGAGTTCCCGATCACGTCGAGCCCACACGCGCCCAGAAACACGCCAGCACGGCCGAGAAGTTATCGTTTATCCGGACTTCGTGAGCGCTCTGAAAACACCGATTCGGCGGCCGCATCGCTCTCGCCCCGAAACATGCGTTTCGCCTGGCGCGCGACAATGATTCGGGCCGTTTCAAGGGACGAAAACGCCAGTGGACCATACTGATTTCGACTTGTTTCTGAGGTCGCCCCTAACCAAGATCCGAAGTTTGACCCAATTCTACATCGCGTAATCCGATTTCGTTTGTTTTTCTTGTCGTTTTTATGCTCCCAAATGAGTTTCTATTGCTTAATATCCGCTTTGCAGCCGAAAGAACAAAAATCGAAACATGCGGGAGCGTTCCTGGACCTCATTTCCATCTCCCTGTTTCCGTTCTGTAGATTTGTTGGGAAAAACAAACAGGACACTCCGAAATCTGCCCTGGAAGGAGATTAAAGGAGCAGAAGTCTGTGCAATCAGAGTTCGGGGTGGCGTATGCATAAAATCGTCTCCGATGTGTTTATTTCCGTTAGTTCGGAAGCAGCTCCGATCGCTCAAGCGTTTGTTTAATGCGTGCTGGAGAGACTGATGTTGTGCGCTGTTTCCGCTGTGTAACGAACGTCGCGCTGAATCTTTGCAATCAGTTCTGCATATTTCCAAGCTGGGCTTAGATCGCTGCGTGCGATTTGGCTCTTTCTCAATCGCTCGTGATTCATTCGATGCACTTTTGCGCAATTTGCTGGCGCCGATCTGTCGAAATCAGAGCGCATTCTTGCCTGCTTCTATTATTCGCCTTCTATGTTGCTTTCGCGTCTTTCGAAATCGCTACTCGTCGAACAATGATTCTCTAAACTTTACAAATCTACTAAATAGTTATTTGTGTCAGAGATGTCGGGTATGTCAAGAACACTGCCCGAAGATGTGGGAATCCTGGGCATCGAATTCTATTTTCCGGGAAATTACGTCAGCCAAACTAGGCTCGCGGAGGTTGGTCATTCTTTGTGAATTCAGAAGTTTGTAATTTATCCACTTGCAGTACATGAAGGTGAAGCCGGAGAAACATACGATCGGCCTGGGCCAAGATGAAATGGGCTTCTGCGGAGATAACGAGGATGTGAATTCCCTCGCGCTCACCGTAACTCAGAGGCTACTCGAGACGTACCAGATCGACCAGAAGAAGATCGGTTTCTTGGCCGTTGGAACCGAAAGCGAAACTGACAAGAGCAAGAGCGTGAAGACGTACCTGATGGACCTGTTTGCGTCGTCCGGGAACCATAACATTCGCGGTGTCGATGTGAAGAACGCCTGTTACGGAGGCACCGAGGCCTTGTTAACCGCGATTGATTGGGTGCGGTCGAATGGATTCAAAAGTGAGTTTTTCGCGTTTAGAAAGTTCTAAGGGATACCTTGCTCAGATAAGTGGGCGATCGCTGTGATGTCGGACATCGCGGTTTACGAAGAAGGGCCGGCGCGACCTACCGGAGGCGCCGGAGCGATCGCGATTCTCGTAGGACCCAACGCTCCCGTTGTGTACTGCCCCGCGACTGGAGTTTATATGGCGAACAACAACGACTTCTGCAAGCCCCTAAAGCCGAAAAACACCGAGTACCCAACCGTGAACGGACAAACCAGTGTCCAGGCTTACGTTGGCGCTCTCGACGAATGCTACAAGACGATGAAGGAGGAAATGAAGGAGTATTGCAGTGAAGGTTCCAATAGGATCTGAAATCAATGTTTTGAAACATTTCAACTTCAGATATTTCCTTGAAATCGTTCTATTCCGTCTTTTTCCACAGTCCTTTCACTCGACTTGTGGAGAAGGCGTTTGGAAGATTGGCCTTGACGGACTTCGCTGAAGGAAAATTCGAAGTAAATGAAGCCGATCTGGAGAAGCTATCACAGTATGAGTAAGTCCAGAACCTTGGATAAACACCTCCTGAAAGGCAACATTTAGAAAATCGGAACTAATGGACCTGAAAAAGTATCTAACCGACAGAGATCTATGGACGTTTTGGCTGAAGGTTACGGAGAACGAATGGACTTCGAAGACGCTGGATTATTTGGCTTTCAACAAGAGGGTCGGGAACATGTACACTCCTTCGCTTTACGCCCAGCTAGTCGCTCTGTTCGCCAGGTAAAAGGCGTAACGAATTTTGTGATAATCTTGTGCGTTTTAGGCTACCGGAAAATTTCGAGCAACACCGCGTTCTGCTGTTCTCTTATGGCAGCGGCAGCGCCAGTGCAATGTTTTCGTTCAAAATCACTCCCGGAGAAGCTCTCGACCGAATGAGACAGGTGGGCAAAGAAGTCCTGGAGCGACTGGACGAGCGATGCGAATTCAGTCCGGAAGATTACTCAGCGATCCTGAAAACCCGGGAAGTCATGTTGGCCACTGAAGGTAAGCAAAGTTCAAACAAAGACCTAGGAAGACATCACGACCGCTCGGTTCACTTGAGTGGAAACTAAATGAAAATTGTGTTGTCTGAAACGTGCTGTTGGACGCGTCTGGAATGGTTCTTTCTTTCACGATTCAAAGGAGATGAGCGGTTGGCCCATGACTGCCGTTGACCACTCCGCAACTGCAATCATCCAGCTTTCGTAATCTGTGAGATAACGACAGCGATTTTGAATTCTTGCGCTCGACCCTAAGACCAGCTTCCTTCAGCTGCCCAAGAATCATTCTCATTTCAACTCGTTTCAGCCCCAAAAGAACCTAACACCGATTGGTCGCCGAAACTGAAGCTTTTCCCGGGAACGTACTACTTGACCGGCGTGGACGCCCAGTACTGTCGCAAGTACAAGCGGTTCCTTAGCGTGGAAAACGGCTTCGTCCAGAACGGACATTATCAGGATTAAGATTGTTATGTAATTAATATTGTTCTATATAACCGTTTAGTTATCTTCCAAAGTTTCCCTTTGTGCTCAAGGATGCGCGGTGCTTTATTGTTTTGTTATTACAAGATAAACCAGATATCATATCACGAGATATCATATCATAATTACGAAATGTCATATCATAACATTTAGAGGAAGTTGTGGCATTGGCACGCTTCTGCGATATCAAACAGATCAATCTGGCGTCGGGAGGAAATTAATGACACTCGGATGGCGGCAAGTTTTCCTAGCGGAGAACAAAAGGTTCGACGCCGCCTTGTTATAAATCTGTTTTGCCAACACTCGGCGGATTAATTTAGGCGACGGATGCGCGCCTCGAGACCGCAGATTACGGGAGCGGAGGCCGAGAAAAGCTTCTCAGAAGGCGCGGAAGTCGAGGGCCGCGTGTTTCTCATTTCCTCTGAATGTTTTAATTTCGGCTGTTTTTGCGGGTGCAGTGACTGCTGATTGACCAAAAATGGAACCCAAGTAGGCGGAAGGGCGACTCAAATTGGAAATTTCGCTCAGTTTGACTGACAGAATCGAGGAGAGAGTTGCCGATGAGCTCCGAAGTGTTTCAAATGAGTCCTCGTCGGATTTGAGGGGCGCCCGAACCCACGATGTCCCCGCGTTAGATGTTATCCGAAGTTTAATTTGCGAGCTGACATCATTCTAAGTTGTTGCGTGAAAGGGGTACTGTAACTTGGCCTTAGGATTCGTCAAAAAATGGTTAGAGGTCGAATCACACGCAATGCTCTGATCCGACGATTCGACTTCTGGTGTTTGGGCGGCGTTTTCGGCTGAATGGACGCTAAAACGGTGCTCGAGTGTTCCAAACTACAAATTCGTTGCTCGCTTATATTTTCGAGCTGATTCGACTTAACTCCAGATTTCTAATGCCACGTATGTAACCCACTTCCTCCTCTCTCTACCACTTCCTCTCTTTGGACATTGCTCCCTCCAGCCCCATGCAACCCATCGTCCATCAAGGACTACTCTCCCGAAGGGTATCCCGGGTGCGTCCTCGGTCACTTCTCCTAATCCAATTGCTTCTCCCCGACGGCGCCAGATTACTTCCATTCAAATGCGTCCTCCTCGTTGAGGTGCGCCGCCAGCTCGAAAAATCCAATTTGCGCCGCAGAATCTGCACCACCTCCGCCCGTTCTGCGAATCACTTCCGGAAATCTGGTCACGATGGGCCCGAGTACCCAAAACCACCTCGGGGACATCAAGTGTTAGTGGCTAATTCGCGTAAATCAGCGCCACTTGAAATGCGACCGAAGTGGAAGAATCAAATCGAGAGGGCGAATTAACGCCGTCGCCGGATTAGATTCGGTTCTCGGTTCGCCGAGTCGAGTTTTTATGTTCTCGATCTCGAGGATATGGTAGCGTTGAGATCAGTGATGGATGGCGAGCCGGATTCGCGAGCCGAGCCGGATTCGCGAGCCGGCCGGCTCGGCTCGCGAGCCAACCGAGCCGGTTCGCCCGAGCCGGATGCCGAGCCGGCCGGCTCGGGCGAAAAAGTGTTTGCGTGTTTTGCTGCAAGCCGGGTGTTTTCGCTAGCGAGGGCATCTCGCAAGCACGTTCGTTCGCGTTTTTGGCTGCATTTGTGCAAAGAGCAGTGAAGAAGCAGAAATCTCTGGATATCTCAAGTTGAGATATCTAGAAGACGCTCGTAGGAAAAGGAGTTTTGGCGATGTTTACAAATCCAAAGTGGTTCTTGAAATACTCATTTTTGACAAACGAGGTTAAGTTTGTTAGGTTTAACAGTTGAGAAGAGGTCGAAAACTATGGTACGCGAGAATGCGAACCACATTTTGGACCGAATATTTACGAATCGTGAGCCGTTAAGCGGGCAAAAACAGAGCTACACTGGGCAGGAGGGACAAAATGGGAGCGCATGGAGTTTCAAAAAAACTAATGACAGTAGTCAGTTTTGCCAGATTCTCGTAATTAACGGCTTCTGCATAAACATAGAAGAGGAAGACGACATTTGAGAAAATTATTAGTGAGGCCGAAAGAATACGTGATCTTGTTTGTTGTTACGTGGCTCCGTCGTGGGTCTTTTGTTGTTTAGATCCGCCTTTTTGACCAGTTCGGGATTCGGGCGGAAATCACATTAGGAGGACGTTTCTGTCAGGACTTCTTCCGCGAAACGCGTTTAACGTGTTTCGTTTAGATGGACCTGTTTGCGTCCCAAAAAAGTCCTTTAGATTTTAGAAATCTGTTTCAAGAACGTTAAAGCTCTTTGTGAGATAAATCAAATTAGTGGTTTTTGTAAAATTGAATTTTGTCCGTTTATGTTTGTGAGATGCACACAAAAGAGGAGATGGAGCATTCGATAATTGGGCTAGACGGAACAGTTTCAAGCCCTTGTTTGCTGTTTAGGTATTGTGTGCTTCTGCATAAACGCCTGACCTGCACCCAAAAAAGACCTCGTCAAACCCAATTTTAACGCGTTAGGTCCAGTTAATTCTGTTGTTTTCAAACTACACTGACCCGCAGTTAAAAGCGTTTTCGCCAAAAATGTGTCATTTCTCAAATGGATGTTGAGTTGCCTTTTTCGGGCTCTGTATTCTTTGTTAATTAGAATTTCGATCTTGTCACGACGGACGCCAACGCAGCGGTGCATGAATTAAGACGCAGACGTTGTTTTGCCGTTTTGCAGATGTTTGCAATTTTTGCGATTCTTACCCGATGAAACACTGAGAACTTTAGTCGCTGACCTTAAGTATGCGTTGTGTTTGTTTAGAACAAAGAAGCAAAGGCGAAAACGTGTCCTTGCCAGTCCATATGTCACTTGCGGGGATACTGTAGGTCAACGAGCAGACACATAAATTAAAGATCTTCGGTCTCTGAAAACATTTGGAGACCGCGGACGACAGCTGGCTTCGGACGAGTTCTCCTCGATCCAATTCCTCTCCAACTTCCTCTCGTATAAACACAGGTTACGATAGCCGGTAGCCTCCCGGGCGGGGAAAGGAGTCGTGCAACGTCAGATTTTGTTTTGTTTTTGCCCGAGATCTCCATCGCCGCCCCCTTCGTCCAAAACCAAAATCTTCCGGGTCTTCTCCGGCACTCCACTTGAGAGGGGCACATCATTTTGCATGCGTATGGCTACTGTACTTTCTAGTTGTCCTTAATTATCTTCAAACGTCAACCCAGGTCCCGGATATCCCACACCTCCCCTTTCGGATCTTCTGTCTATCTCCGTCGTCTTCAGATCGTCTTCCGCCCGTGTTTGAGACTATAATCTTTCTTAAAACCTCTGTTTTTGCCCATCAACCCTCAATTTTGTTTTTAGTCCATACCGCATCGTATAGAGTTTCCGTCGTCGCATTCAAGAAAGCTCCTTTATTCGTCCGTCCTCCGGATTACGATACAACGACCCACGGAGGTGTCGGCGGCGGCAACTGTTCCGATCAGTCAAGATCCGTGTTTACCCACCTAAATCAGCCAAGTCGTTTCGAA
This sequence comes from Steinernema carpocapsae, assembly GCA_000757645.3. Taxonomy (NCBI): domain Eukaryota; kingdom Metazoa; phylum Nematoda; class Chromadorea; order Rhabditida; family Steinernematidae; genus Steinernema; species Steinernema carpocapsae. The sequence goes on from AZBU02000003.1 coordinate 1,119,381, forward strand.
CATCAATTTGTCGTATTTGTGTCTCCTGACGCCGTCATTAGCGGCCTCAGAAGTGCCCCTTAACCCGGCAGGATCCATCTTCACTCCTGACAGCGGCCCGGGCGGCTCCCCGTGGCGCCGTTCGCCCGACGAGTTTACGAGGGAACCAAGTGACCGCCAGGAGGGTCTTCCAGGTCGCAGAACAAACAAAACACGCATAAAATCGCAGTTCTTGGCAACTTATGGGGCTGGAAATGAGCCGCAGAGGGGGCTGCGCGGAGCGAAGATAAATGTTTTCAGAAGCCTTGTTGCATGGGTCGTGTTCCTGCGTCCAGCTGTCGCCGAACGCTCTTTTATCTCCATTTTCCTGTCAGCTTTGTCACCTTTCCTGCTTGTTTTCTCACTTTGTGACAGCGGCGACGTTAACGAATCTTTTAAATTGCTACAAATCCCGGCGATCGCGATCCGGTCGAACTCCTAACTACGCGCCTATGTTTACCGCGCGTCCTAAAGATAATAAAGGCCTTCGGGAGAGGAAACGGCCCTGCGCCTAATTCCTAAATGCACCCGTCACGACCTCATTTAATTACTACCAGCCGGGGGGTGTACAATTGATTGAGTGTTCCTCCTTGCTTGCTCCTTAGCATGCGGAGGAGAGGACCCTTGACATCCCGGCTTCCAAAATCCCTCCGCCGCCTTCCTCATCAAACCGCCGATTAACTCGCTTTATGGCGATCCCACGATTCCTTAAAAGTTCCATTTTGTTTTATGCAATTTTTTGTTTTCGGTTTTTTCAAATGACGTGCTGATCGTAAAGGATTAGCGCCGTCTGCCGAGATAACTTAGGAGAAGCGATGATTTGTGTTGACGCTGAAATCGTAGCTTTGATTAATCTGGGACGGGGACGAAGCTAATCACGGGCGAATCACCTACTTTCCGTCATAAACTTTAATGCAGATGACGACGCGCGCACGATAAAACTGAAGTCGAAACGCAACGCGCGCCAGAAGCCGACCCGCCCGCCTCCCAAAACGGGCTAATTGGCGGAGGCGCACAGATTTCAGCTCGGGCGCCGCTTCACGGCCTAATTGTGGTTCTCCTCGTGGTTCCGCAACTCTTTCGTGACAACGGCGCCACTTTTGTTGTTTTCCAAGTGTTTTGTTCGTTGATAATCGCCTATCACCCCGCAGGAGGCCCAAAGGAGGCCGTGAGTCGCTTTTGGAAGTTCAGATTTTGGATTGAAGTGCAAAGAGTGTCTTGTCCGAAGGTTTCAGACTGTCTGATATCACCTTGTGTATCGGTTAGAATGTAGAAAGTGTGTTTAGATGTGCGGTAATTTCTTAAAGAGGTTAAAGCCTCGACTCTTGAACTCAAGGACTCAAGTGTTTTTCGGGTCCCAAAATCAGGTCTCTTTTGGACTGTTTCCTGATTATCGCTCACGAGGCGAATCAATATCTTTTCACTGAAGTCCGAAGCGTGTCCACAACATCTGTTCCTCTTTCTGTACTGTTATTTTTGTTTATCCAACTTAGTATCCCCCCAACGCGACTTCCTCCTTCAAACCCCAAATCTCCGTGTTTCAGATGACTTCGGCCGTGCCGTCGCCGTCACTTCAAATCAACTTCGACATTCTCGGAGGCGACGAAGAACGCTGTGGCGATGTGAGTTTCTTGTGTTGTTTTGGGATTTCGAGGAATTAATTCTCGCTGCCTAATAGAGCTCCACTATTATGCACAATTATGGCGGCACGCTTTTGTTTCTGGGTGCGAAAACAGATGTTTGTCCTCCAAAAAACTCTAAATTAAGAAATTTCAAGAAATGATTTTAGCTGGACTCCGAGGAGCATCACGTCAGGGAGAAACTTGGAGGGAAACCTTTCGGGGACCGATTAGAAATTGGCGTCGGCGGCGAAACCCTCCGCAATTCATTACCACGTCGCTTAAGAATCCAAACAGTTTTCGCGGCCGGCCACTCGTCGTCATAACTCATTTTTGACAAATTCGAGAAGGTCCGATTGTGACATTTGGCCACTTTTTCGTCCAAATTCGCGATTTCTGATGTTCTCACGTGGGTTAATTATGACATCGCGCTACAAGATGTTCTCGTAAACACAACAAATTGGCCGGCAAAATGACGAATCGGAGTTGCAAACGGCCAAAGATTGCAATCCATCATCCAGCGTGAACTTATCACGTTCGGTTTTCCCAGAACTGAACCACGATTAATCTGTTTGGCCAGACGACTTTGAATTAAATGTTGATGTTGCATAATCCTACAGTAACCCTGTTCTTTTCAGTATGAAACCTACACTCTGGCCCGGTTCATCTTCCTCATGTTCAGCTCAACCATCGCGGCCGCCGGAACCTGCGGGAATCTCCTCCTGGTGTATCTCTTTCTGACCAGAAGGTACCCGAACACTCCTCCCACGCTGTATCCGACAGTCCTAGCCGTCCTGGACACCCTGATGTGCACCCTCTACATTCTCCTCTTCGGAACGGACGCCGCCGTCGTCTTCCTCCACGTTGAAGTAGACTTTAATCTTATCCTAATTTCTTTGACTCGCTTGTTTTCAGAGTTTATTCATCCTGTATCACTGGTACATTATCCCCGCTTACGTATGTGTTAACATGTACAGTAGACTCCTAATGACGTCGTTTCAGGTGCTAAGCAGGATCACCCAACTCGCCATCCCTTACATGCTCATTTTCGCCACTCTGGAACGATTCGTCTGGATTGCGGAAGCGGGCCACGCGGTCCTCAAGAAGATGTACTCCACGCGGGGCCGGTACATCATGATGGGGTGACTCTCTGTGTTTGTATCTGCCTCCGGCTGCCCACGTGGTGGGCCACGAAGGTTTACGAGTTCCCGAACTGTCCGGACTTCTTCCGCACGCAGTCGGCCTCCGCCGCCGAGTGGGTCCGCGAGAGCGACGTGTACTACATCCTCGACTTCCACTTCCTCTCGATCATCCAAACCGTCGTCCCCTTCTTCGTCCTCGTCATCTTCAACGTGGTGGGTCGTTCCGCCAAGTTAAACTAGGCCTTTTGCAACTGCGAATCCGGGATGTTTTAATTAGTGGAAGTCTCCTGAGAAGGCCAATGAAGAGGATTGGGTTGTGGGACTGGCGATTAAGAGGGTCTGAAATTCGAGATTTGCGGATGTTTCGCAAATTTTCCGAGAAAAACGAAGAGTTCCAGGAGGTTTGGTGACGCTGCGACTGAAAAAATGCAGATTAGGGCTGTAGCCGGCCTCAAATTCAAGTCTACCACTTTCACAAATTGTGTTTTTGAACCGTTTTTCGTTTTTCCGAGATGCTTAAACCGGATCCAGTTATCCGTGATTCAAAACTAAAATTCTAAATTGCGCTTGTCTATTTACCTGCAGAATGATGCAAGTAGGAGTGAGTTATGAGTTCCAGGAGGCGTGATTTGACGCTGGTGGAAGTTTAAGTGCAGGAACGGATCAAAGCTCGCCGAATTTAAGTCGCATCTTTTCTTTGAAAAGATTTGTTTCAATTTGTCGCTTCTAACTCTCTTGAACATAGTCTGTCCTCTGTTAGTCAATTCAAAACATAGTCAATTCATTCTTTTGTAAGCGTTCTAAAAAAGCCCATTTCCGATCTCCAAATTTTCCACTTTTCGCAGCGGAAGTCCGAATTAGCCCCCGACGTTGCTTGAAACTTTTAACGGCCAATTAAACTTTTTCGCGCAGATTCCGGGCATAAAATCCGGCCCACGCGACCTTCAAATTGGAAACTTTTAATGGCGGCTAATCGAGCGCCCGATTTAGATCATCGTCCGAAGACTAACAACCGCCGCGAAGGACAAACGCGCAACGACGGAGGAGCCGAAGTGCCGCTACTCACAGCAGCAGATGGCACCGCTTTCGACGCCCGAATCCGAGGAGAACCTCCCCACGGGTACGCGCCAATGCCGCGAAGTCGTAAACGGATGCAATTATTTCAGCCGCCCTTGTGCATAAGAATTCTACGGTGCGCAGCCAGATGAGCACTTCGCTAAAGAGCGCCATCTACACGATGGTCGCCATCGTCACGAGCTACATATTTAGTAACAGCCTCCACTTGTGCCTCACGGTTCTCGAGAGGTACCGTAACCCGCATACATAGAACATGCATAATACACAAATTCAGGTCGGATTCAACGCTCCTGAAACACCCTACAGATCCGAATTTGGCGTCGACGTTCCACACGACGTTCTCGGACCTCGTGTCCTTCGTTTACATGTTCACCAGCGCCATCCGAATTCTCATCTACTACAAGTGCAACCAGGCCATCCGAGGAGACCTGAAGGACATCTTCATACAAAATATTCAACGGTGGTTTACTGGGCATGACAAGAAGGACATCGTCATGGTCTGAACTCCGTCCAAACCTTTTTTTTATCACTGCGCCACTCACCGATTCGAACCCGCCATTGTTATCCCGAAGATCCGTTTGCCTTTTCGACCACTTATTTTACCACAATCACATTACAGCTGCATCACAATTTACAACATGGAATAAATACAAATGAGACCCTGAGACCACTGGATTCTTCTTCTTTGGCTGTTTAGCTCGCCTCGTCGCTACTGGATTCGGAGCTCGAATCCGAACTCATGTTCTCCACGCTGTTCACCGGAGGAGGCGCGGCGCGTTGCTTCATCGCCTGGCTTGCGGGGCTGCTCATCCGATCCGCTCCGGACATCCTTCTGGCGTTCAGGACTTGCGGCGAGGACGATCGGACCATCGGATTCATTCCTTGGCTTCCCATGGGCGTCATCGCGCGGACACCTCCTCGAGGACTTGAAGTACCGTAACCGCCGCGTCCTGGGCTTCCGGTCCACTGACCTCGCTGGGGAACCATCCCACCTGCATTCTGAAATTGTGGTTGTCCAGGCATTGCAGAACCCATAGGCGACATGTTCCTCATTCCTGGCCTCAATCCTGGAATGCCCATGGCGTTGGCACTAGATGATCTTAGGAGGGCGAGCGCCGGAGCCGCCGGTTGGACCTAAATCGATCGAATCAATGGCAGGACAGACGTTTTTAGGACTTTTCTCCTTTAAAAATCGCTGACTTGCGTAGAGATATTATGAGGGATTAGGATTGTTAGGGTTATTAATATTAGATTGGTGTCGTCAGATTCGAAAGATTTTAATAGTTACGTCGTATTTTGCGATTTTCTAATTCCGTTGCAAAAAGGCGTAAACACCTCTAAACCGGGAAAGACGTTCAGAAAGCGGGGGTTAAAGGATTAATTCGGAGAAAGAGGAACTGAACTTTTGACAGCGGTAAATAAGCACAATAAACGTACCCTTGGAGCCGCCAGTTTGCTCTTCGCGAAGTCGATTTCAGTCGGATACGGACGCAGCGGATCTCCGATTTGCCAGAAGTTCGGAGCCGCGACGGCATACGATTTACTAATCTGACTCGCGAAACGGACGAGATCTTCGCTCATCTGCGGGTTTCTAGCCGCCAATCGGGCCGCCTTCACTCGCTTACTGCCCTAAAATCACGATTTCTTGGAAACGATTACACCTAGGACATACTTGATGAATCACATGAATCAGTGCCTCTTCAATAACCTTCAGCTGGTTTTCCACGTCTTCGATGACATTATTTCTGCTCTCGACGCATTTTTCGAGCGCTCTGATGTGGGCTTCACGTTCAACGTGGTTGGGAACTGAAATGATTATTCAGGTTAATACGCATGTAATCATTGCAAGAAAGATGTAAATCAGCATCAGAAATTTCTCGTTGTACAGGGTGGTCCGAAAAAAGGAGCTATGTAGAACAGACAGCTCCAGAGCGGAGTCATTTCAAGCTGACTCGTCGCGAACGACCGGTCGATTTCGCGTTATTTGTTAGCTGTCTTGTCTAGCTCCTTTTTTCGGACCACCCTGTAGACGTTTAAAGACTAGTTTTAAAGTTTCAGAAAAAAGGACCAGCCAGACAGGGGACGGGGGCATGTCTGGAAATCGCGGAGCGGAGTCATTTCAAGCTCACTCGCCGGGAACGACCGGTCGGTTTCGCTAACAAATAACGCGAAACCGACCGGTCGTTCCGCGATTTCCAGGCATGCCCTCGTCCCCCTGTCTGGCCGGTCCTTTTTTTTCTGAAACACCCTGTATGTCGCTAATTGTTCCCGATACCATTTTGACCAAAACGTCAATTATGAGCGGTCGTGCCTGCTCCACGTCCAAAACTCGTTGACAGGAATACTCACCTCTGGCATACAATGCGTTGATGGACTGCATCTTCTGCTCAAACAGCTCCGTCAGCTGCGCCAGCGTTTCGCTGTCCTGCTGTTGCTGCTTTCCTTTGCTCGATTCTTGAAGTTTGACCACCATCTAAACAAGCAAATGCTCAGCTTGAACAGCTCAATATTCCAACCTGTTTGACGATGGATTCGAGATCATCGATAGCCTCCGTGATCGCCTCTCCGATCGGATGTTTCTTCGAATAATTATCCATGTTTCCTGCAAAGACCGTTCCGATGAGTGATAGTTTGAGTAACAAGCACGTCGAATCAAACAAAGTGAGAACTCCACACATTCAACAAGGGAATGACAAACACAGGTCACAGTAACCTTTCGGTCAGCAAGGAAACACGCAGCACAAGTTATATTTTATCGAAGAAAGCCTAGTTTACTATTAAACAAAAATTTTGTCACTGAATCTTCTCTAGGCAGAAGCCAGTTTTCTTGGAGTCGTGTCAAGATGAGGATGCTCGTTGTATTTCCGGGCGGATCGCACGCATTCCACCATCGTTTGGGAAGAGCGAGTAATGCTGTTTGTCAGAAAGAAATCGGCCAGCTCCTTCTGTGGCACTTCCAGGGAAGCATCGACGGAAATGTCCTAAAATCGGATAGTTGATCTACGTTAACATGAGCCTAAGCTTACGGCAGCGAGGTCGGATCCCTGCTTTTGGAAGCTGCTGCTCTCGACGTCGCCGAATCGGACAAGGTGCGGCGCGACCTGGGAGATCCGCTGACGGACTTCGGGGAGGTTGTCGTAGGGCAGCTTCTTGCCGGCGACTTCGGAGAGGGCGCGGATGATCTTCCAGTCCTGACGCGCTTCTCCGGGAGGCGCGACCGCCGGATATCCCTTCTGGGGACGACCCTCGGTGCTGACGTAGATTCCGTCCTTCTCGGTGTAGGCGGCTCCGGGAAGCACAACATCGGCGATCTCGGCGCCGGCATCTCCTTGGTGGCCTTGGTACACGATGAAGGCGTTCGGGTGGAAATCCTTGCGGGTAAGTCCGGTTTCGTCGGAGCCGAGGAGGTACACCAACTTGGCGTTCTTCAGATCAGCCTCGGACAGCGACTTCATGCCGATATCCAGAGCTCCGGTTTGGGCGGCGGAGCGCTGCAGCACGTTAAGGACTTTGCCTAAATTTGAGTTTCAGAATTATTCCCCAAATCCATCTCTCTACTTTCGGTCTTATGGAGTTTCTGAGCGATCTTCTGCAATTTTCCGAGGAGAGCGTTGCCTTCGGATCCGGCAAGAGCTCTGCTGCCAACGACGATCATGGGCTTCTTGGCTGCAGCCAGCTTCTAAATTTTCAGATTTACGTTTGAATCAAGTTTCAGTGGTTCTAACCTTTCCGAACTCTCCGCTCAAAAGGGAGTCAAGAGCCTTGGCAGAGGGTCCCAGATATTCGTAATCGTAGGTCAATTCGACCTCGCTTCCGATGACTCCGATCTCAATGTCAGTATGCAGGAAGGTCTTGCGGATTCGAGCGTTGAGAACGGGAGCTTCGAAACGAGGGTTGGTGCCGACGAGGAGTAGGCAGTCCGCATCTTCGACTCCAACGAAGGTGTCGTTGAACACGTAGTTGGTGCGGAGATCGGATCCTCCGGATGACGTGGGATACTGTTCCTCGGTGTAAACGTTCTCGCTGTTGAAGCGGTTCAGCAGGTCTTTGAAAGCGACCAGTGATTCTAAAGATAGATAAGCTAAGAATCAGTTTCAGGAAGAAGTTTTACCGGCGTCCTGAAGACCTCCAGTGATTCCCACGACGTTGGCGGCGGGGGTTTCGCGAAGCATCTGCGCCACGGAGAAGAGCGCCTCTTCCCAGGAAGCGTGCTCCAACATGCCGTTGGCTCCCTTGACCATAGGCGTGAGAAGGCGTTGGCGCTTGAGACCGTCGAAGGCGAAACGGGTCTTATCGCTGATCCATTCTTCGTTCACCTCCTAGAACCACAAACTGACTCAAATTCTATTTTAGGACAAGCGTACGTCGTTCATCCTGGGAATGACGCGGAGAACTTCGCCAGTGCGGTGGGACACGACGATGTTAGATCCAGTGGCATCCATAACGTCGACGGACTCGGTCTTGCGAGTTTCCCAGGGGCGAGCCATAAAGCTAAAAGCGATTGTTGTGATGAGAAATGGATGACCGCTCGAACCTGTAGGGCTTATTGGTCAAGGCTCCGACAGGGCACAGATCGATGACGTTTCCGGAGAGCTCGGAGGCAAAGAGCTTGTCGACGTAGGTTCCGATTTGCATATCGGCTCCTCGGCCGGTGGTTCCGAAATCGGGAACGCCGGCAACTTCGTTGGCGAAGCGGACACAACGCGTGCACTGGATGCAGCGGGTCATGATAGTCTTCACGAGGGGTCCGATGTTCTTGTCCTCGACGGCGCGCTTGCCGTCGTATTCGTTCTGGTGACGACTGCGGTCGCTTCCGAAGGTCATCGACTGATCCTGGAGATCGCATTCGCCTCCCTAAACCGATCCTTTGTTATTTACATCTCGAATTTCATGAATCACCTGATCGCAGATGGGGCAATCCAAAGGATGGTTGACGAGGAGGAATTCCATGACTCCTTCGCGGGCCTTCTTCGTGAAATCCGAGTTGGTCTTGACCTTCATTCCCTTCATCACTGGCATGGCGCAAGAGGCGACGGGCTGAAATTCGAATCCTTATTCACACGATTCCTATCTTCTGCGCTTACCTTCATGGATTTCTCGACTTCAACGAGGCACATGCGGCAGTTTCCAGCGATCGAGAGGCGATCGTGGTAGCAGAATCGGGGAATGTCGACACCAACGAGAGCGCAAGCCTGAAATACATAATCGTTAATCATCTGATTCAAGCTTCGCTGCTCACCTGGAGGATGGTCATTCCAGGTTCGACAAGGACCTTCTTGTCATCGATAAAGACCTCGAATTTCTCTGGAGCGACGGCGGTCGTTTGCGAGCGCTTCTGCTGCTTCGAAAGCGCTCGCAACGGCTTCGATAATTTCGAGCCGACACGAAGCATTCTTAACCCCTGAAAGTGACAAGATCTTAGATTGTGTGGCCGAAAATCGAGGATTCTTCGGCAGCGTTCTTGCACCGAAATCGACGACGAAGACGCAAACAAGCGGCGGCGATTCGCCCTTCCAGCAATCACTCCTAACCTCTCTCTATCGATCGTTCTCCCGCGTCACGTCCGCAGGAGATTCGTGTCGGGAGCCTCTGCTTCAGAATGGTAGCAGGATGACCCCTCAATGGATTTTCTCGAAAAACGTCGTCGATCTCGGCACCCAGAGCTCGCGTGGTGTTTGTAACCTGACGTGCGGACCAAAAAAAACGCTTGGGACAGAAAAGATTTATGCCGTACATTAGAAACCAGTAAATCGTTAGAAAAGTTCTTTAAATATTTTTAAGCTACATCTTAGCCTACCACCCCGCCTAGTCGATACATACACCCTCAGTGCAACCAATATTATACACAAAACGGATAATTATATATCACAACAGAGCTGCGGATCACCAATCCCTGGCGACGACCTCTTCTGCTCTTATATGTGGGTTCGCCTTGGGGTCGAACATAGGATCATCGGACGAAGGACCGAGGTATCCACCGCGGGAGAGAATGGTGAAGAACGTGATCAGCACGAAGATCACGAGGAAGATGAGGAAGACCTTCCTGCGGCCGTTTCCTATGTGGCTGTCACCATGATGATCCAAGCGAGATCTGCAATAGGAAGGGTTCAGAGGGCTGAATTGGGGATCTGAAAAGACACCTGAACCAACGCGTAAGCCATTCCGAAGCCGATCGACGCTTGTACTTGTTCTCCGGAGAATCGGCGTCGCGTCCGAGAAGTCGGCTAGTTTCAGCGGAGTTCGGCTCTTCAAAGCTCATCGGGCCCTTGGATCGTGCTAGAAAAGGATCAAATTAAACACATGACAGTGGCAAGGGGTAAACAAGGGATAATCTCAGTTTTATATAATGCCCTCCCTAAGCACTTACAAGTAAACTGCGTTTCTTGTGGCGGCGCATAGTTCTGGGTGTATCCTTCAACGTCCAAGACAGTCGGTGTATCTCTTGGATTCCTCATCGGCTGCGGAACGACTGGAGGCGGGACAATAACGGGCTCCGGCACGTGCATATGGTCCAGTTCAGGCAAAATAGGATGCCCAAGTCCGTTCCTCGCCCAGTTCGCCTTCATCAACATAATGCGAAGGCGATCAATGACCGGCGAAGTTTGGTTTGACGCCGGAAAAACGGCCTCCTTACAGCAAGGGCACATGTATCCAGCAGGAGCCGTGGTGCTGGGAAGCTGCTTCATGCGGGAATTCAAGCAGCTCCAGTGGAATACATCTGTACAAGGTCAATATTAGGTCAGATTTTATCGAAACTTAACTTACGAAGACATTGAAGTCGGACAGTTTCTCCGGTCCCAAGGAGCTGGTTGCAGAGGGTGCAGTTGGGGTCGAAGTCGGAGTCAGTGAGCCAAGCGAGGTACGACTGTACTACGCAGGATTCGTGGCTGTCGACGAGGCAATTTTCGCAAACGTTGACGCGGTGTTCGAAGCAGAAGAGGTTCGTCACCTTGCGTTTCGGACATTTGCAGAGGCCCATCGGAAATGTCCTGAAAACAGAGCTGATAAGAAAGGTCGCGGATGCGGGAAACGCGAAAACAAGCGGAGCAGCAGCAGTCGGTCGCAGTCTTGGTTGGTCAACGAATTCCACGCAGAGATCGTTTCCAAGTTGTGAGTCAAGCGGATCGTTGCGGGAGCGATCGTTCGATTTGGATTCGGCGTTGCAGCGACTGGAGGGGAAATCAAAGGGTTCTCCTGCGAGTACCAGATGCAAAAGAATCTTGAGTGACCGAAAGATCAAAGGAATTCATTGTTTATTACTGTCTAGACACGGCGGTGCACGTTTGTCTAGACCGGCCTCCGACATTAGAAGGGAATTTATGTGGATTGTGCAATCAATGCTTCGGAAATCAAGTTTTCCCTCTCACAGAATCGTACGGTACGTGAAAACATGCTGGAAAGAGGCGACAATAGGATCGTGACTCCCAAACCCCTCCCAGCGCATCCATAATCCGCGGCTCCACAAACGGTTTCTTTGCCTCTCGCTCGTCCACCGAACGCCCTGCCATCATCATAAAGGCGCCGTGATTCACACGTCGCATCGCTCGTCGCCTTCCGTGCTTATAAATTCTGTGGTTTCGCCGTCCTCCCCGCTCCGCATCGACGACGTCTTCTGTGCCACTGCTCCGCGATGGATTTTCTGAACTGTTGGCCCTTCTCCGTCATCAATGAACACGTTTCCGCGTTCCTCTACAAGCAGGAGAATCCGAAGCTGAAAAGCTGGATCGAGAAGGTCGAGTCGACCACCGGAATTAAACGTGAGAAGGTACTTATTTTGATCTCTCATGTGCTCTTCCTAATCCGATATATTTCTTTAGGTCTTCTATGCCGTCGCTACTGCCGTGATCCTCTACCTGATCGTCGGCTCGCTGGCCCAGTTCCTGTGCAACCTCTGCGGCTTCGCCTATCCGGCCTACGCTTCCGTGAAGGCATTAAGACAGCGCAAGCGCGATACCGTTAATCTAGTAGCTATTAAGGCTATCCGAACCTCGAGCACCGAAGACGACCGCAGGTGGCTTATTTACTGGACGGTTTTCGCGTCCTTCTCCGTTATCGACTTCTTTGCCGAGGCTATCATGGGTTATATTCCCGCCTATTGGCTCATGAAGTCGGCCTTCTTGGTCTTCCTCTACTTGCCGCAGACCAACGGCGCCGCTTTGTTCTACGACTCCTACGTCGATCCCGCGATCACGCAGATAGACAATCTGATTCTCAGCTATTTCTACGCGAAATCTGACTGAATCGAAATCTTGTGAGTAGAATTCGACCGAGTATTAAAGACCTTCAAGTATTCTTGACAGTTTTAACCAGGAAATAAATTTTTTACATCGTGAACTCGATTTCGCGCCCATTTTCGGGTGTTCACAGCGCCCTTGACCACATTCTTCACCGCTTTCTTGCCCACATCAAAGGTCTTCTTGACGCCTGATTTGATCGCGTCCGTAATTGTGCCAAAATAAAAGGCCTAAAATATTGTTGAAAGAGCAAAACAGGAAATCGAACCCACATCAGAGTCAGAAACTATCAGCATCAAGAGGCATATTGCCAGAAGAACTTTCAGCTTCATGGCGTAGAGTTTGAGAATGATTATGAAATGCCTAATTACTGTTTGCGAAGACACAAAGCCGTAATTCTTTATTTACTCTCAAGCGCACTTTCGGGTTACATCTTCTTATTTCTACCACCAAACGCGGTTTTAACGTCTTCGGAGCGATCGTAAACCCATCCCCCGGCTATCTTCGTCCCGTCCGCCACGGTTCCGGCTGCTTCTTTAATCGAACCCTTTGTCGACTCCGGATTTGATCGTATTCATGACTTGATCGAAGAAAAACGCCTAAAAGGGACGCCATTAGAGTAATTTCTGTTGGTAGAGCTTACGTTTGTACCCGAGAAGACCAATAAAACGAAGCTCAGCTTCAGTGTTCACCAAAACTCGTGACTGGCGCCTGGTTTTTGCATTTGAGGGGGCTGGAAGCGCGCTTTTGTTTACCCTCGATCGAAATTACCGGCAAACGGAGTCTGTCGATGAGCGCAAATACAGGGAAGTGAGTCAGTAAAAACTCTGTTTTCGACAAAATAGCATCTGAACAAACAAAAGGCGAATCCCGGCTTCAGAAGTATTCGAACACAGACGCTTTGTTCGGCAGACACGCGTTTCAGACTCTGCACAGCCTACAGACACGCATCCAGACGTGGGTAGTCTGCAGCAATCATTTCCAAGAAGCTGAAATGCATGTGCAGTTGGTCGTTCTGCGGCTTACAACAAGGACACCAAAATGGAGAAAAAACCGTTTTTATGCGTCAAAATCCTTAAATTTTACATACAAAACACAATTTACAGAGAGATCGAGAGGTCATTCAATTAATTTGTCTTCTTACCGCTGACAATGGCGTCGTACCGGGCGATGATGGGGTCGATGGCACACTCGAAGAGGTGCAGAGCTCCGTTCGTGACCGGGTGGTGGAGGATCACGAGGAGGATCGTCTTCAGGATCCAGTAGAACTGCAGGAAGGCGGAGTCGGAGCCCATCCCGTTGATCACCTCGACGGTCGCGAAGATGCCGAAGATGCACCAGTAGACGACCCATTTGCACACGTCCTCGGTGCCCTTGGATCCGATGTTGACCTTTGACCGGCGAAGGCTTCGGACGGCGCGCAGCGAGTTCATCAGCGGATGCACGATGCCCAGGGTGAGGTGGAGGGTCCGGCCAAGCGAGAAGAGGGTGACGACGGCGACGAGGGCGGCGATGAAGACCATGACTGCCTAAAAATCGAAATAAACAGGGGTTCTGGGAACGGAGCTGGGCATACCTTCTCGCGCTTCATTCCGGAGATTTCTTCCAGCTTCTCGAGCGCCGCGCGGACTTGCGGGTTCTCCTGGTTGTAGAGGAACCGCATGTATTCATCATTGAGTTGCGCGAGAAGTGAACCCATCTGCAAAGTGGGAAAATAATGTCAATTCAAATAGCGTAAGTGGTCGATTAAACACGCGGAGATCTAATGGCTTCGACAAAATCGTTTTAATGGATTGAAAATCGACCCGAAACGGACGATCCAACGTCGAAAAAGAGCCGCAGGGCGGAAAATGCGAATCGGAAGCGACGCATCTGCTCCAACAAATCGCCCGTTTGCAATTTCGATTTTCCGCTCGAGACCAGAGGGGAAGTTCGTGAGTATGTCGATTTTGCAAAGCTGTCCAAAATCTGCAAATCCCAAAGCAGGCCATAAAAATCGCATCACAACAGGAATGTGAATCGAGGAACATTGATGGACTTCGGAAGAAGGAAACGCAAAGAGATTGCTTTCAGTTTTCAGAAAGTTTTCTACGATAACTAGGGCACTGTAACCCCACCCCGCACCGAAAGCCTCTGATATCTTTGTAGATTTATTTATTACGTTTCGAACAAATTTAAAAACAGCTTAAACTTTGCAATTGTGAGAAAGTTCAGAGAAGAAGCTTTGAGAAACCTGCAGAGTTGTGACAGAAGTGTGGTGATCGTGTGGTATGATTGTGACAAGCGTTAGGAACATCATTGGAACGTAGAGCAGTGTGGCGAAATGTGGTGCAATATTGTGCAATGAAAGCTGTGCGCCTGCGAAAATTTGAAGCTGTGAGGGTTTGACAATAAAATTTGTGACATGTGCATATATAGGTCGCTTGCGCAGAGATCATTATAGCACTTTACTCGCGTGCCCAATTAGGAGCCGTTTACTCCCTTCCCCCAATCTGCTTGTGATCGAATTCCTAAAGAATTCATGCGCTTTAGGCCTCCGGACGCTGTGAAACATTCCATAACTGTTTATTGTTCTGTTTAGTAGATGTTTTGTAGCCGTGTTTTGAGGTCTACGTTTGCGTAATAGAGTTTACCGTTGAACAATCAGGAATTTTCACAATTGATAAAGGCAATGGTATAGTTCAACGTTTTCAAGCTAACGCCATACAAATTTGGGGAATTTCTGAAGCGTGCGCGTCACGGCCACCCACGACGACGCGCAGGGGGTGGTATAGTGGCAAAAGGGTGGTAAAGTTGCATCAGGCGCGCGCGTGAAGTGTGCTTCAAAATCGGAATCGGCGCTTCATTTGCCACACACGACGAATGACGCGCGCTTCACAAAATGCTGAAGCCCCCTTGACCGGCTTCATCACCTATGGAAGGCGCGTGTTTTCCGGATAAAGGGGTTTTCGGTGAGGTTTTCGAGGATTCTAGGCCTGAATTCTGCGCGTGGTGCATTTTTATTGGTTGGCGCGCGCGCTCTCCAGACATGAAGCGCGCTTCAAAACAGCAAAAAACGCGTGAAGCGCGCGCGTTGAACTATACCATTGCCTTAAAATACTTGAAAACGCGCGCGCGCGTGGAAGTATACCATCGCCTTATGTGTTTGCGGCGTTTATAAATCATTGAAGGCTGCCGGTCGATTTTTACAAACTATGTTTTACGTGTGCTTTATGTAAATCAGTACTGACGTCAGTTGATTTCCATGCTTAACTCTTGGACACTTAGGAAGTCGCCATGTCCGACGGAGGTGCTCTACCCATTGAAGTGAAGGAGAGGGAAAGCCTTCAGAAGGTTCTGAAGTCGGTCCTCGACAAACGTCGGGCCCATTTATGAGAACAAGAAGGAGCTGGGAGGATCTTCGAGAAGGACAAGGAAATGAAGGCCCGCAAGATCGTCGGATGCTCTTGCGCCATCATCAAGGACTGGGGACGCAATGACCAGGATCGCATGTCCGTGCAGGTTATTCTTTGTCGTGGCTCAATGATCAGTTTGTTGATCGTATGTAAATAAATTTTGAGCCGAACTGTTCTAAATAGCAATCCCTTTTTTTGCTTAATTGTTCTCGAAAGAAAATGCATGGAAATGCACATCTTGAAGTTTTAGAGCTTCCTTTCAGATAACGACGCTTTTATAATTTAGACCACGCCACGGTATATAGAAATTCGATCTATGCCGATCGGCGACCCTGATTCCACGTGGTGTTTGAAATAACTCGCCCTTTGACAACCGACTATTATTTTCCAATTCTTTTGCTTCTTTTCGAATTCAAACGGAATGATCATCAATTTAACACTGTTCTAAAAGTCCTCCCCAAAATCCATGCTGTTCTTTAGCTATAGCTTCGCTCAAAGTTTAGCTCTCAAAAACAAGTCTCTCTCGAACCCATTCTTAAGTCATTCTCCTTGCAAAACGAATAAATATTACATGCAATATGGCGAACTTTCGTCGTTGGCCCTCGTTAATCTCTCATTTGAGAAAAGGCGTCCTCGAGTTACCGTAACCCGTGGAACCCCCTTTGTTTTTATCGCTTTCAAAAGTCACAAGATGCGCTTTTCCAGACCGAAAACCGCAGGCTCATTAGCTGATTGAAAATCAGTGACGCACAAATTCGATCTTTCCCGCACTGACTCATTCGTCCTATCTTCCCCTCAATCTGGGTGGGAAACTCAATTAGGGATTGGTGGCATGTGGTCTGCTGACCCCAGAAGACAACAGGAGAACTGCAGCGATCACTTTCTTATCTCTCCGTTTTTTGCCTCTGACGCTATGACACACTTTTTACTGCTGTTTACACCTTGCACTTGATTTTGCTGTGGATCTCACAATCGCCAACAGCTTAGTAGAGTTCAGGACTTCCTTATTTGATGCTTCATCACTTAAAATTTTAGAGACAAAGGGCAATTAAAGACCATGTACGTTCAGATATTAAAATTAACTTGTGCTCAACAATAAAACCTTTCACAATTTTGCACTCCAAAATTGCTGTCACCTTTCAACTGGCAACGTATAATTCTTCTAATCCTCAAATCTACAACTGCAACGCCAGCAAAGTGGAGATTAAAATTCAGACCATGTCCTTCCAAAGCCGTTCGGACGCTCTGAACAGTAGACGGCCATTAAATTCTTATCATTTTTTGCCACTGCTGTTGGCGGCCGGTTTTGTTGGTGTATTTCCGTTTGCGGTGGTGTGTATTCTCAACGTGATTAGATACCCTCAAAACGCACTTTTCTTTTACAAACTTGTAAGATTCTTTTGAATCGCATTTTAGAATCCAGTAAGTGCTTCTCGGTTCCTGCTAGCCACTCGTTTCTGGCCTCGTTCTTAGGCGTATCCACGGCCGTAAACTCTCACCCTTGCGCGCTCGTTACCACAAGACGCCCATTAAAGTCTTGTAAACCGCGCCAAACGGCTCGGAACTGCCGCCGTTAAGATAACGCCATTTTGTGACCGCAAAAAACGTTTATTGCTGTCAACGAACACGCGGCACTGTCAACCCTAACGAGGTGTCCGAGGCTTGAAATTGATGCTTTAATGGCCTCTGAGCCCCGGGATCTTGATCGATGGAGGTTACGTGTGAGGTGGGGGAGGGAGTCGTCTCTCCGAATCGGGCTTCCAAGTACTTCGGGAAGCGCCGCATCAAAATGCGCCAAAATGCATGAACATCTCGCGTGCGAGGATTCATTAAGAATGCACGACGTTTTTGTGGTCCAGGCGGAGGACTGTGCTCCAGGGAACGCACCGACCGGCGGCGCGTTGATTGTGTATCGGAGGCAATTATGGCCCCTGGAGGCGGCCATCACTTGTTTGCGTAACGGTTCGTCCGAAGTTGCGAGCTGAACGAACGTGTCGTGCGTATCGGATGTACAGAGCGTGAAGAAGGAATGCGGGGAGCGCTTGGGTTCAGCTGCTTTCGACTTGTATTACATATACGCCCGCGTTTATGCGCCTCTCCGTTTCTTTTATGACTCCTCTACCTACACTGGTTTGGCTGAAAACAGCGGTTGTCATCATGACAGTATCAGGGGAGGGGAGATGATTGAGGATGTTGCACTTTAAGGATCTTTGTTGGAATCCCGCGTTGGTGTAGCGATTACTGTAGGTGGTTGGAGTGTGGTTTGAGTTTTAAGCAGACCGTTTGCGGGCTTCAATGTTACTTAGATTTTTGCGGTTCTAATGAATTCGTTTAAAGCGTAGATTATATATAAGCTAACTAAATTATAGAAATGGTCTCGACGCCAAGAACCGCCAAAATCGGTTTGTCCATCTGTTTATGTCGTTCAAATCCGCGTAAGAAGATTACGGAAGATTCCGATTTATGGGTTCCTTTCACATGGTTACATAACTGACAGCACAAAAAAACGGCTCCAGATGTTCAATTGCAGCTTTGATTGATGTCCTTGTAGTCCATTAATCCTGTCCAGGTCGTTCCGAATCCGTCCTTTTCGTGATCCTCGAAACATCCTAGAGTTGTCCTTATTATCCTCGCTCATTTAATATTTTTTAAAGCATTTGTAATACGGAAGATTCGGATTTACGGGTTTCTTTCGCATGGCTACATGACTGACAGCACAAAAAATCCTTTTTGTGCTGACTAAAGATTGCGACATTTCAATCCTCAAAGATCTCCGCACCCTGTAGATACCATCTCCAAAGGAACCAAGTCGTTAAGAGTTGATAGATCACAGGCATTCCTCCCGTTTCTTCCGCAAACTCAGCCCACCTCCGCATAATCGCTTATGACACGCGTTTGTTTGTTTCTTCTTAAATCAACACCTCTGGCGTCAAATTCCGAAAAGAGGTCCACAACAGGTTTCATTCTCTGATTTGAAACACTCCGAACACTTTCCCTTTCAGGGATTGTGTTCCGACTCTGTTCCTCGTGCTCATCCGCGTTGTTTACACCCTCCGCCCTCTCCCTCTACCCGCCCAACCACTTAGCCCAGTAGCGCGGGGGATGGTCCAAAACGACCTCCCAAAAACAACACCTCTCACACGTGTTCCTCTGCGAATTACCGCCCAAAAACCAGTCATTGAGAAGGGATAAACATGATTGCCCTCGAGTGGCGCCAGGATTCGGGCCGGCGGGCTCCGGTCGAGTGGAAGACGCTGCTGCCGAACTCGCCACCCTCGCTGCCGTTATGCATGCGCGCGTTGCAAACTGACGCGTTAATTTATCGCCTTTTAGCCCTCGGAAAACGCGCGTCTTGTCACGGTCATTAATCAAAGTCTTCTTTTCGAATTTCAACCGGTCGAAGCGGAGCAGCGGTACGCGTGATAAAATCGTTTTTGAGATGCCGAAGCCACTCTAAGGAAGAAGGACGATGCACATTCCCGGCCTCGCCATGCTCCAGGCGCTCTTCGCGCTCGTCCTGGGCTTCGAGAGCTCCGCCGTCGACAATGACACCAAGAGTCCCTGCCAGGTACGGTGGAACCACTTATCCCAAGAACAAGTTCATTCCTTATCCTCTCGTGCTTAGAAACCTCTGGCCGTGGGAAGCTGCTCCCGGAAGATTCCCCGTTACTACTACAACGCAGAGAAGGATCGTTGTTTCAGGTTCCACTACAGGTGAGCCTGACACGGTCGCTCCTAATCGAATCAGAGATTTCAGCGGCTGCGAGGGCAACAGCAATCGTTTTGTGTCGCGGAAACACTGTGTCAAGCGCTGTTCGCAACGGAAACTAAAAAACAACCGCTTAAAAGAACCTATAAAAGAGTCGAAGCCACAAGCACCGCAGAACTTTCCCGTCACTCCGAAACTCCCGAAGCTGATGGCGACGGTGGTGGCGCACAAGGAGGAAGAAGAATGCTCCCAGTGCCACAAACTCTTCGGGAAGTGCGTGGACGCCGCGTGCCAATGCATCCCCGGCTTCGTGGGCAACGGTCAGCAGTGTTCGGGTAAACGATCGTTCTTCTTAATTGCTCGAACTCTCCTAGAACTCCAAAGAACCGGTTCGGTTCTGTTTTTTGTGTTCGATTGATCTCCAACAAAGTGTTCGCGGTGTGGAAAAGCGAAATCGTTGGTGTTCGGGTGCAGAGGAAGGTTTAGGGGCTGGAGTCGCCTTTGATCACTTATCGGGCGTTTGCAAGAAAGATGAATGGGGCGGCGGTTTTGTTGTGGTCAGTTTTGGAATCTCCCGAGGGTCAAGTTCCATAAGTGACTCGTTTCCGGAGATGAAAAATCGAGCTGGTCCCGCAACGATTATTCTGCTTATCGTTGATTTACTCGCAAAAGGGCTTTGAAGCGGCTTTTCTCGTTTGTTATGTTCGATTCTTTTGTGATCGGCAGCGTTTCGATCAAACCCACATCGGTTTCAGATATTGACGAATGCGCCCAAGACGCGACTCTGTGCCACGAAAAGGCGTACTGCATCAACACCGAAGGCTCTTACTTTTGCGAGTGTCAAGTCGGCTACGGCGGCAGTGGAACGAATTGCACCCTTCACGCAGGTTGGCCTCGTTCTAACCGCCGAACCCGCTTTTTAGGATCACCACTTTCAGATATTTGCTCGCAATCCTTCGACAAGCGCTACTTGCAACAATGCGACAAACGCGGCCACTGGGAGATCCGCTACTACTTCGATGCTGCGGCGAAACTCTGCCGCCGTTTCTGGTACGGCGGATGCGCCTACAAGGACAACCAGAACATATTCGCGGACGCCCAAGTCCGGAGACAGTTTTTATGCATTTGAGTTTTTTAAAGTCTTGATTTAGAGCTGCGAATCGCTGTGCGCCACTGAGAACAATTTTCGGCTTGACCGCAGGGAATCCAAGGGCAAGAAAAAAGTGGCCATCAAAGGTACAAAGCGAGTTAATGACGGTTGTAAAATGGGAAGTGTGATCTTGACAGATGATAACATTTGTTTGGACGATTTCGACAAGCGGAAGCTGCAGCAATGCGGAAAAGGCGTTTGGCAGCCGAGGTACTTCTTTAACCAAACCACCCACCGCTGCGAGATGTTCTGGTTCGACGACTCCTGCCGCCTGGCTACGGTAGCCTCGGTCTCCAGGAACATCTTCGTCCACCAATCCACGTGCCGAAGACTCTGCGAGTTCGAGGAGCCGGTGACGAAGAGGCCTCGTGTGGGAGTTATCACGGCTTCGCTGACCGCGATGACGACTACCACGACCGAAGCGCCTCTGCAGGTCGTTTGGGCAGAGGAGAAGTCCGATGAGGAGTCGAACGAGATCCCGATCGGACCTAGTTCTCAGGAGAACACCGGAATCGCGGTTTCGATGCTCACGGACAATAAGTTGGTCGAAGAGGAGAATCCGGACAATCTGGGCTTCAGTGAACGGTTCAAGATGGACGTAACTGTGGCCGGTGAGAGGAACTAGAATAGAATAAATTTACTGTTTTCGTTTTAGTGGAGTGCTTGGACAACTTCGACCACAACCTAACGCTTTCTTGCACCGATCCGAACAGAACTCCAAATTGGAAGAATCGGTACAACTTCGACCCTGACAAACGCCAGTGTGTCATGTTCTGGCACGACGGGTGTCAGAGCCGGACGAAGAACAACTTCGAGGATCTGGCGACGTGCCAGTGGAAGTGCGAAGGGCAGCAGCCGACTCCCAGGGCTCGTATGTGCATTCCGAGAATTCTGAAATGAAATTAATTTTTAGGGTCTTGCCTGGACAGATTCGACACCACTTACAAGAGCGACTGCAACAAGGGCCGCTTTGAGCAGCGGTACTACTTCGACCACAAAACGAAGTCGTGCACGATCTTCTACTACGGGAGGTGTATTTCCTCGTCGAAGAACATTTTCGTGGATTACAGCGAGTGCAAGGAACTCTGCGAAACGCCCGGGAAGGAGCTCTTGAGTAAGTGGGGAGCAGCACTCCGGGAAAATACGAATTTTTTGAAGGATCCTGCAGCCAACCCTTTGATCACTCGTACCAGCAATCCTGCTCTGCAGACGGCCAATTCCAGCAGTATTATTACTACGACCACGGCACCCAGAGCTGCCGCATGTTCTGGTACGGTAACTGCCGTGGATCCAACGAGAACATTTTCCCAACGATCCACACATGTCAGTGGCTATGCGAACGAAAATCTGAAGAGAAAATTCCAAGTTGGTGGTTTCCAAGCAGCTGAATTACCGTAACCCTTTAGTGCACTGTCTGGACAAGTTTGACACCCGCTACGAACAGTCGTGTGGAATAGGCGCCTGGAGAGAAATGTGGTTCTTTGACCACGCTTCGGGAATGTGCAAGAACTTCTGGTACGACGACTGCATTTCGGCCAGCCAGAACATCTTCTCTTCGAAGGAAAACTGCCAAAATCTTTGCGAACTGCCTGGTAGGAGAAGTCTTGTTGATAAGAAATAGCATTGCATCTTTTAAGCTCTGCCTTAC
The DNA here is from genome assembly GCA_000757645.3 of Steinernema carpocapsae. Taxonomy (NCBI): domain Eukaryota; kingdom Metazoa; phylum Nematoda; class Chromadorea; order Rhabditida; family Steinernematidae; genus Steinernema; species Steinernema carpocapsae. Next base: position 1,141,373 of record AZBU02000003.1, read on the forward strand.
GAGCCACCAGCTACTCAGAAACGCGAAGAGGAGTCCTATCGTTGCCTTGAAGAACGCGAAGTGGGACACTGCCGGGAGAATCTCCCTGCGTTCTTCTACAACAAATACACCGGAAGATGCGAGCCGTTCGCCTATTCCGGATGTGGAGGCAACGGGAACCGCTTTTTGACTTTGCAACAATGCGACCCTCTTTGCTCGATTTACAACCACGTTCTGGAACCCGAAACGAACTGCTTTTTGCCGTTGAGCGTCGGCCAAGGTCGAGATGATAACGCGTGCTTGATCGAAGCCGGATATCGCTTCTACTACAACAAGGAATATGGTAAGAAGTCAAAGTACTGAATGTTCTGAAGTTGAAGCCCGATTTTAGGAAAGTGTGCCAGGTTTTGGTATTTTGGCTGTGGAGGGAACGGAAACCGTTTCTACTCTCATTCGACTTGCGAACACACGTGCAGGCTAACGAACCACCTCGTTTCTACCAGAAGAGAACTTCCGCCGGTCTCAGGTTGGAACGCATTTAGCCAGAACTTGACAAATCGGCCGTTTAGTTTGTTTTGAGGGCATTGACAAAGGGAGTTGCAAATACGGCGAAGAGCGCCCCGTGGATCGCTGGGGCTACACGGGCGGAAAATGCGACAAATTCCGCTACAGCGGCTGTGGAGGGAACGGAAATCGGTTCAGTACCCACCACGACTGCGAGAAGGTCTGCAACAAGCTGATTCCGCCGAATTCCAGTAAGTTGAGGGTAGAGCTGAGCTTGGATGGGACGAGTTTTCTTGCAGATACGTGCGCTCATTGGCCCGATTGGGGCAACTGCAACCAGCTGCGTTACATGTGGTACTACAATCTGACCTCCGGGGTCTGTGAGCAGTTCCTCTGGGCGGATGTGGAGGAAACACGAATCGGTTCTCCACGTTCGAGTTGTGCCAGATCACTTGCGAAATTCCAGGCGAGGGTAAGTGGTTTCAGCAGAAGTGTTTTTTAACGAAGTTTGACCTAATTCAGATATCTGCACTGAGAAACTGGACCGCGGGAACTGGTGCGAGAGCATGTCCAACCGCTACTACTACCACGCCAAATCCCGCACCTGCAAAGGCTTCCATTACACCGGCTGTGGCCAGAGCCGGAACAATTTCATTCATTTACAAGATTGTGAGGATATGTAAGCGTTGGATGACCTTAGCTACCGTAACCCAAATCGTTAAGGTGCATACGTAGGACGATCACTGCCGCCGACCTGGCGATTCCGGTGAGCAGCGGCGGCTCCAAGTCGTCGTCTTCTTCGAGTTCGGGTGGAAAATGTAGATACTCGGTTCATTGAATGCTGCCCGTCGATATTTGCTTTCGTGTTTTGTTTCGTCGTTTCCAAGAGAGCTTTACGCTTCACTCACTCACATACACGCGAACACACCAAACACGATTCTGAGCCTTTAGACAAGGGAGTGAAGCCCCCGGAAAAGAAGCCGATGAAAAGACACGTGCAGGTGTCGGGGGACTCGCGCACCTTCATCAAGACCGAGGCCCAGTGGGCCGACTACGGACAGTGCCTCGCGTTTAGGTACAACGTCAGCGGTCCCTACACGCGCCTCAACTCCTACCTGTGCCTCATGGAGGAAAGCGGCATGTGCCAAACGATGGTATTGAGTCCGAGGACAGGAACAGGCGCATAAGGACCCTCTTTAGGTTCTCACGGAAACCGACGGCGTTGAGAAGTGCCGCGTTCTCCGTCCGTGGCGTCGGGGACACCATCTCTACTCGTGGTTCTTCACGGTGAACAAGCGGCCCTGGAAGAGGACCGCTGACTTCTCGCGACCGCCCTCCAAGAACGAAACCGTCGCCACTCTCCTCATCCTGTCACTGAACGACTGTTTTAATGTTTGTTGAATGCACCGCCAAATCCGTTGCTGCCCCTCAATCGCTGTCATCTAAATATCGAATAAACAGATTTATATAGTTGTGAGTGGACCAAAAAGACTGATTCGCAGTAAACGCGGGAAAAACATATAACGAGATTCAAGGACACAAACAAAAGACTTCGTCGTTCACGGAAACAAATTCTCCCACTGGTTCGGATCCGTGCTATTCAGTGAGGGCGGCGGATTCGACTTAGAAAGGTCTTGGCGTTTCCTCGGGTCGTTTTCCGTTTTCTTCTTCTTCGGCAGCGATCCGGCGCCGTCGCTTTCTGGATCTGGGTTCTTGTGCCGTTTTCATCCTGAAAATAGTCAAATTCATTTTGAGCAATTTAACAAACAAATCCAAAAGAAATTCATGAAAGACTCACTTCAATTAAACATCCAACGCGATCTTTTCCGAAGGAATAGAAGATGAAGAAGGAGAGTCCGATGGCGAAGAAGACGCTGCAGGAGATGAAGCAGCCGGCTTCGATGATGCAAAAGCGCTGCTCGTAGAAATTCGGTCGTTTGCATTCAAGTTGCTGGAACTGAACCCGAATTATCACTTAAAATCAAAGTTTGACCGGAATTCACCAAGAAAATCATCGCGGGAAGCATCTGAACAGGAAGGAAATCGACGACGAAAATCGCGCGAGCGGTGGAGTCGTCGACGGACAGACTGGACCGTTTACGGGAGCAGATGCAGACAGCTTTGCAGTGTCTAGACATTTGCAGTGTGCAGCTTTGCAATGTCTAGGCACGTACGTGGAATGCGGTTTCTGTCTCAAAACTATTTCGATCAAAATTGTGTTCCGTGTTTCCCTACCTGGGTTTTTTCGGCAGCAACCGCCACATCAGAGCTTTCCTGACTAGTCCCGGTCTTGATGACAAGGCGTTTGCCAAGGAGTGTGCAAGGTCTGAAAAACAAGGTCCCAGTGGTCCTTTTTCAGGGAGCAAAGGTGATTCGAACTATGGACCACGGTCCTAGGCGCGGGAAGTTGGTATCTAAGGGAAGCCTTATTTGTAGCCATGTTCCTTGCACAATGGCCTACAGAGGCCATTTTTACAGTACACAACAGCCGGGTTACGAAATGAGAGCTGGTAATTTGAGGGTGCCAACTGCTCGACCTCATTAAGGATGGTCTGGAGGAGGCCAGGAAGGTGCAGAAGCAGAGCGGGGAAGACCGATTCCTTAGCCTAAACGTCCTGATATCGCTGCGGGTAACTTTAAATGCAGTCTCATAGTCAAACACACAGGAATCATTCAGGTCCATAAAACGTACACCGCCAGAGAAATTGACGGCTACTCCCATAAAGTCAGAATTTTCGATGAACTCCACGGTTATCACGTCGTTCTTGGGTATGTTACAACTCAAAAGATTAAGACGAATTTTGCAAATCTTTAGACACAAAAAGTCGAAGAACTTCTCCGACTGGGTCGAAAGACTTACGTCTTGGTCGGAGGATGAGACAAGAACCGTAAGATTAGGCTCTCCCTAACGTAGATCAGCCTCCAATTTCAGTCCGTCGACGGGTCTTTGGAGGTGGAGCCGAAGGAGTTGTCAGATTTATTCCTGACGCGGGATGCCGTGAAGCGCAACATGAAATAGGGAAGAGGAATTGAAGGTTGCGTGCTCAACGCAAATGAGAATTGACAAAAGTGTGTTTTCAGCATTAAGACTATGTACAGTCGTACCTCTTCTGGCGCACTGACTTTGACTTTGACCCCAACTGCACCCTCTGCAATCCTTGGGATAAGTTAATTTTTGATAAAATCTGACCTAATATTGACCTTGTACAGATGTATTTCACTGGAGCTGCTTGAATTCCCGCATGAAGCAGCTTCCCAGCACCACGGCTCCTGCTGGATACATGTGCCCTTGCTGTAAGGAGGCCATGTTCCCGGCTTGAAACCAAACTTCGCCGGTCATTGATCGCCTTCGCATTACGTTGATGAAGGCGATGATCTATAACCAATTGAAAAAGGGTACGTAGGCCTGGTTAATCACCTCTATTGAGTACTCTTTCCAAACACAATCATCATCAAATCGTCATATTAATTTGACGACCAACTTGGGAGATCTGCGGAATCGGACACTTCATATGAATGGAAAACACATCGGATTCAAACTGCATAAACTTTGGATTTCTTTGTCCGTTTGTTGAATTCCACGAGTTGGTTCCGCATCCGGAGGGGACTTCGCCATCGCTGCGATTTTAGGATTTCCAACTCGAAGTAGTCGTCGTCGGTTTCGCACTCTGAAACGAAGTTCATTAGTTCGCAGACGAAAACAACGCAATTTTGGAGCCATAAACGGAAAAATGTTAATGCGAAACAGTTTTAAACGGGTGAAAAGAAGACTGAACAAGAGATAACCGTATTCCCAAAAACAACACGTAAGCATATTTTTTTAAACGATTTGAAACTCTAAAGGTGTTGCGGAATGGCCGAAATGCCAAAAGAGCCGCACACAAAGTCCAGTCCTTCTTGTTTAATTATGCAATGAACCTACCAGCGTGTCCCCAGCACGTGCTTGTCAGGGTGCAAATAAAAACGCAGAGGAATAGGAAAATAGCCAAGAAAATAAAGGTCAAAGCGCAGACGAAGAAAAAGACGCAATTCTGGACAAAACCTTCGGTAAAGTGGAGCATCACGGGAGCTTTTCGGAGGGCCAATGCGGCATTTCTTCCGCCCGAAATTCCGAATTTCCGCTCTCGCTCGCGTACAATCGTCCGGCGTCCTCGTAGTCACAAAGTTTAATTAAGCGCCTATTAAAAGCGCTCTTGGCTTCGTCCGCCCATCTGCTGCAGGCATTCTATAATTGAATGGCCAGGGCTTCCGACGATCCACGCACGCGACAATTGTTCGGAGGAGGCGGAGGATGTTTAGTGGACCCCTGGGATCCAGGAGCGCGTGTTGTCCAAACCGGAGCATTAAGCAGAGAAGATGGAGACGCTAAGAATTAATAATCGCCGTGAGAATGCCTCGTTTGTTTACACGAAGGGCTTACGGGGCAGAAGTCGCGGGAAAGGACTGTTTCACCGACTCATCAGATGCCTATCGAGGCTCCGATGACCTCGTTCTCGCTCCCCCTCGGCGCCATGTTCGCGGGCTTCTTCGCCATCTCCACACTTCTAATCTGCATCTGCGCCTACTGTACCAGCGTCTCGGCGCTCCTCGCGCGCCTCTTCTTCCCGAAGCCAACCGAAGGCGAATACGTCCACGACTACGTCCTCGTGCCGAGCCTCGAGAACTCCGCGAATATCTGGGCGAATCCACACACGCGCTGCAAAAGCAACCGGCCGCCTTCCCCGTTTTACGTTTCGACTGTTTAACTTGTTCCTGTTTATTAAAATGTTGTTCACGGTTGGAAAAAGGCGAAACAAGTTACAGGGCGAATGGTGACCTCGCAGAAGACGGCGCTGCTGATTACGGTGTAGGAGAACCGGGTCCGGGCACACACGATGTCCGCGTTCTTCCCGAACGCGGATCTGGCGGCACTGAAAATGAGCTGCTTGGAGATTGACGCATTCGGGACCATGTTCTGAAAGTGGATTTACTATGTTCACAATGAGGACTCTGGAAGCGTGTTAAAGGGCCCTCCGACTTTGCAGCGACGTTTGTTTATTTATATTCGGCACTTTCTCTTCTTTTGCAAGAATTTCCGTCTTTTTAATTCTACGATACAGCTTAAAAACGTTTAGAAATACGTGCGGCTCCTTGACGCATCAATCAACGTCGCCCGAAAAGACAAAAACCAGGGAATGATTATAAAGTAGCTCATTTCCCTTCTCGAACGTCCATCAATCATGCGCTTGCAAGACGGAAACTATAAACGCCTGATTTCTCCTCTCGAAATGCGTTAAAATCGAAAAACTGAAATTCACCATCCGCATGATTTGCCTCAACTTGGTGTCGCTGCATTTCCCCGATGGAACCTCAACTTTAATCCCAGAGGCCTTGAATCGCTTCTTGATCGTCTTCTGTGTATAGGAGAGCTCGGAGTAGTCGTCGGTCAGTTTCTGGAATTTACAGATTGAGGACTCAAGCTATTAGAGCTTGTTGTTACGTCGTCAAACTGGTTCTTGGAAACGTTCGTGTGCTCGGGTGGGAGTTCCGGAATATTCGCATCGTAGATATCTTCTTCGGTAGTTGTCGTCGTGGTGAAGGTGGTCGTGGAGGAGCTTTCGTACTAAAATAAAACGAATTAAAGCGGATTTTAAAATCTCACTTACCATGGAATCAATGAGCTTGTCCTCAGCGCCAGGTGGAGCCAAATCGACGACCGAATCCGCGGATTCCTAAGCGCATGTTCAAAAGCAAACAAAGAATTCTCACCTTTTCCTTATAGACATCTGGAGGATCAATGGGAGGTGGAGAGACGAGCGAGCGGTAGGATTCCGTCGAAGGTCGTTGAGTCGAAAGCTGCAGCGGTCGCTGCACGGGCTGCTGTGGAACTGGAGTTTCTTCCACCGAATTCTAAACATGCCATGAAATGAGGTCTCCAGTGCACTCACCGGATTTTCATATCGAGAAGGTGCTGGGTGAGAAGGTTCCGGTTGATATTCGGTGTCCTAAACAGGTTTTATAGGCGTCGTCAAAACGAATGACGCGATTTTAGAAAGTTCATACGTTCGGAGTTTGCTCGCGATCGCTCGCGTTCGCTTCTGATCGCTCGCGTTCGCTTCTGATCGCTTCTGATCGCTCGCGTTCGCATCGCTTTCCATCAAGGGTTTGCATCGCCGCGCGACAGAATGCGCCATTTTGTATGGAGAATCGCAATTTTGGACCGAAACCGCTCGATTTCTCGCGGGCAAGAGCCGTAAAAAAATATTTGCTCGCTGAGAGTTGTGGAGGAGCCTCTCCGCTACCGTTTGAGCCCAAGAGTGCGCGAATTGGTTGCGTCGCGTGCGTGCTGGTCTCTTTGCGAGCTCGCGGTTCCCCTTTACCATGTCCTGTGCAACAATAACAATTTATTCGAGCTTAATCACGATTTTCGGATTCGATAACAATTTCATTGGTCTACGATCAAAAGCGAGATAAACGAGCCGTCAAAAAGGAAACACGAAGATTCAAGGGGACCACCAACTCGCAAAGAGACCAGCACGCACGCGACGCAACCAATTCGCGCACTCTTGGGCTCAAACGGTAGCGGAGAGGCTCCTCCACAACTCTCAGCGAGCAAATATTTTTTTACGGCTCTTGCCCGCGAGAAATCGAGCGGTTTCGGTCCAAAATTGCGATTCTCCATACAAAATGGCGCATTCTGTCGCGCGGCGATGCAAACCCTTGATGGAAAGCGATGCGAACGCGAGCGATCAGAAGCGATCAGAAGCGAACGCGAGCGATCAGAAGCGAACGCGAGCGATCGCGAGCAAACTCCGAACGTATGAACTTTCTAAAATCGCGTCATTCGTTTTGACGAGCAAAGGGGTTGTAATAAGAACGTGCCGTAGTCGTGAAGACTGAACGTGGCTCTGGTCGATACTCCGCCTCCTAAAAACATTTTATTTCTCGACTGCAACAAAAATTATGTTGGCTTACCGTATTTGAGAGCTCAGTACGTTGATATTCGGCGTTCTGAAATAATTAAATCGTCTCGAAAAATCAAAAAAGCGTTTACGTACCGTATTCGTGGTTTCAGAGCGGATCAGAGAAGGTTCCGGCTGATATTCGGTGTTCTAAAACCAAAATTACATGCTTCAAAAAATGAGAATATACCCTATTATAAGCGGACAGAGGCGGAATGATGGGTTGATATCCGTTGTTCTAAAAAGCCAAAATTGTCATCGCCATTTATTGCTAAGAAACTACCGTGTTTGGAGGTAGCGGCCCTGATCCAACGTGATACGTCGTGTTCTAAATTTTGAAATTTTAAACTCAAGACTCACAGAATAATCTTGAGTTTAAACCTACCGATATATGCGGCTGACCGGGTTGTGGTTGGTAGATTTGATTCTGAAATGACATTTTAGAGAGGACAAATTCAACGCCACATACCGTAATCTCGGGCTGGGAATAATCACCTCCACTCTGCTGCCCTCCGTTCATGGGGAATCCTCCTTGATTACACGGCTGCGAGTTGAAGTTACAGTCGTTGACCGGAGGACACGCGTTCAGGAACGAGGGACATTGTGGCGGAGGCGGACAGAAGCAGCCGGAGTTAGAGGAGCCGCCGAAGAGGTTCGCGAAGAAAGCTCCTGAGGGCGTCGGGAGGAAGTGGAGCAGCAACAGCACGAGGAACATTCGGCGAGCGAAAGTGGGTGCGGAGAAAGTGAGTAACCCATATTCTCCGGATCTAATATTATTCGGCGACATCCAGGGCACCGCGATCAATTTCCGCGCGTAATTGCCGCGGAAGTCCGGTGGATCCCAGTCGAGGAAAACAGCGATCATGTTTCTTTGCCCGCAGACCAATTGACTGTGATTGGAGGAGACTGCATTGTTGTGGAGGGGCACTCGAGTCTTTTAAGGTGTTATGCGATGACGGGGCTGTTAATTGGTTTTCGATTGAAAAGCGGATTATTACGTCGTTGCAGTACTTCAGTACTTCATTCAATGAGAAAAAGAAGCGATGCAAGTAATGCTTTTTGTTGGCCACCGCAACCATCATGAACAGTGCTCCCTTTGACTTCGTCAACTCCGTTGCCCACGTCGCTTCCATCGCCTCCACTCGCGAATTTTCCGTTCTGGAAAACGACATCTGGAGTTCGGTAGGTTACACTCACGCAAGTAAACGTAAGGATTATCGTATGTACATTTATGTATGTTGACCGCGACTGGGTAGAGTGGTATATTGCGTCGGTTGATTGGGCTAGGCCTTGTTTCAAATCGCTTACCGAATTCAGTAAAAGGGAAACTTATTTGTATCAATATTTTCCCAAGAGGTGACGGCCCGATTAAGCACAACGATCAGTTCAACGAACTGCGCTGTGTATGGAACTTTATCAGAAACTAGCCAATAAAGATTTTGTATGTAGGGTACTATATCAGTGGAGAAGTTCTCTGACAGAACCTAAGATGCTTCAAATGGCCAGCCCCAGCCTGCTATCCCCGTTGCTTAAAGGAGGTCGTCTCGAGCTTGCACACCCCGCTTTCAAACGTCTTTGGCGCAACAACCACATTGAAAAATGTCCTTTGAACAAAAAATATTGAATAGAAAACCTTTTGGATAAATTTAATATTGTTTCCGGTTATAAAATGAGTTACGCAAATGTCGGGTAACAAACGGGACGACATTTCTATCTATCTACCCTTCCTATAATAAATGCACATCTGCACTTTTTGTCACGAACATTTTGGAAAACAAAGTATGAGTGACTTTAAGGAAGTTTGAGAAAGTCACGTGCCGATCTCTAGTGCGTAACAAATAATTGCTACGCAAATGACGGACCACGGAAATGTGATAAATGTAACTTGAATCAAGGATTTAAGTTTAACGGTATTTATCGAGGTTATCGTTTGGAAAACGACAGTAATCCATCTGGAAAAATCTTACCTTTGGCATTTATTTTTGTGAAAACTAGTATATTTTATTCGGAATAAAGGTGTGAGTTTTTGTGGTACATCCTGCTCCGAGAGACACTTGACTCCGCTTATCTGAGCTGCTTTTGGATAAACCACGATGAAGAAGCTCTTTCTCAGTTCGAATTTTCATGGAAACTTAGCTCCGCAACGTCATTTACTATTCAAAAACAAGAACTTACAAAAGGTTCCGGTTTTTTTAAGTCGCAATGTCGTTCTAAAGCTTTCTTATTTTTTGAAAACCACATTACATACTAGTCCAAGAATTATTCCTAGGCCACATTTCAGACCCCTTTTTGCACCATTTCCAAACTCTCGCTACATCGAAAAATCATCAGTCCTGCAAACTGTCCGCTCGCCACTCTGACCACCCAACCACTCATCCTCTCTCCCTTGGCTGGACCAGTCACCGCGCGCAGCTCCACAAACATTGAGCGGCGGCTCCGATCGCCTCGCGCGCTCCTCGAGAGTCCGCGGGTGCTTGTCACGCGAGGTTCAGCGCCGCGTGTTTTGCGGATTTGCGCCCGTTAATCATCGTTTCGGTACAATTCGAGGCAAACCGTTTGCATTCCTTTTCTCTGGCCCCGCTTTCGTGGTCCCCTTTAGGCAACTCTCCCGACGTTTTCCATATTTTTAAGAACCTTTTCCAGGAGCTGTTGGGCTTGCTTTGTGTTCGACATCTCGGTCCTGTTTGTCCAGTTTCCGGTCCTCGATCCTTATTCTCGCGCGTTCCTTGACAGGTTGGCTCTCCGACTGACGCCTCCTCCCTCAAGACGAGTATTCTAAACGTTCGCGATTACTTCCTCGGCGTCACCGATCGGTTTGCTTCTCTTTTCAGTTCGATGAGCCGTTGGGATACCCTCTCACCGCCCGCGAATCCCGTCGTTGCCAATTTTCCGTACGTCTCCTCGCTACTCTAATTGCTCACCCGTCCACTGCCTAACGATCTGATCCAATTAATCCGAACGTACTTTACTGTACTGTATTTATACACCGCGAAGCTTAACTCCCTCAGTTTTTCCGTGACTTTGCTCGCTCATTTTTCTCATTTTCAGGCAGAACAGCGATTTCGGGATGGCCCAAGTCGTTCAGTACCAGGGCATCCAGCCGCCACCAGAAAATCTGCCGGAAGTTTACCAGCACGGGACGATCGGAAATTGGATAGGATCGGAGCAGGATGGCGAGTTTTGAGTTGATTGTTGAGAGTTGAAGAGTAACTTCACGTGTTTTAGGAGTAAATTCTTCGTTTATTAAATGTGTGTACCACGCGAAGGACGTAACATCAAGTGAGAAAGTCACCGTTCTGTGAGTTCGTTAAACGTCTTCTTATTTAAACAAATCCTCAATTCCAGCTTATCCGAAAAAGTTCTTAGTTCTTACCGTATTTAACCATTTATTTTCAGATGCGAAAAGTTAGCCGGCTGCTGTCAAAGCGGTTGCTGTCCCAAGGACCAATTCTGGTAAGAAGCTCTCTCTCGCTCCTATGTAATCGAACTTTCCTCCCAGGATGGCGGGTCTTTTCGTGCTCCTGGCCTTCGTGCTCCTCATCTTTATTGTGGGCGCTTGCCTCATGATCATCTGCTACCAGCGCTCCAAAAGCAAACAAAGGCGCCACGACAAAGAAGCCTATGATAACGCAGGCTACGGATCTCAGGTTTTCCCGCCTCTTCTTCCCTGGCCATCCTCTATTTGCTCTTTCAGATCGGAATGTATCCGCCGCCGCCACCCAGCGGCTACCCGGCCTACACCCAGCACGAAATGGCCGATCGCTACTAAACTCCAGCTTTTGTATTTATGATTTTGCGAACGATTTGTTGTATAAAAGGAAAAGAGAATTTTTGAAGAGATGCTCAACTTGATAATAAAACGAAGTCGAAGAGGTCATTTCGGAGGGGCGAAGAGCTTATTTGCCTACTGACAGATTCGTGAAGCTTTAGTACAAATTCAGCGAAGCAAATAGAATTCTCTGTTTTAAACCTGTTGAGTAAACAAAAACAGTTGAGCTATGGCGCCACGTTTGCAGCTTCCTGTTGCACTGCATAAACGGTTTCCGACCCGCTGAGTTGGGATATCGCCTCTCATAAATATTCGAGAAGACGACGGAGAATGTAGAATCTGAAATATTAATCATAAATCACGAAATTTGACATGACAAGTACACATCGACCGGAATCCGTATCCAGGAAGCGGCTCCAAGAGGGCGACCGACGTCGGGGCGTCGTGTGACAATCGAATCTGGGTCAGAGAGACTAAAACGTTTTGAATGGGCTCATCTTCTTTGTTCCAAAATGGGAAATTGGACGGTGTGATTTATGATAGATATCAGTAAATAGTAAGAGGGCAATTGACACTGGAACATGGTCTAAAGACTCTATTTGCGTATGGGTCTTTATAGGAGTTTTATGGGACTTTTTAGTTTTATTTATACTCTGAATTTGTCTGAAACCATTATAGGAAATCAGGAAAAGCTCTCAATTTCCATCAAAGCTGCTCACACAACTGCTCTTTTGAGTCCTATTAGTCATCCTTCAATGCGTGGTCTAGCATACATGGACAGCTACTGACTATTTTGGGGGCGATGAGGGTAGGTTGTCTTCTAACAGGAACCTTCAAAAATAGTAAAAAATGCGCTCTAGTGGTGCTACAGACTAAATTTACCTCAAATATGGGTAATTTACCGGAAGACCAAATTCAAGGCAACCTACAACCGCCTAAAAGCCAAAAAATGCGCAAGGGTGTGCATGGTGTGGACGTCATCATCGAATTGGGCGATTGTTTGTCAAAAGCAAAAGGCACAAAACACTTGTCTGTAAAACTGTCCGAGCGGGTTGAATTCCTTTCAGAGCTAACCTTTTTTAGAAAGTTTTTGGACAGCAGCTGGCTGCTGGAAATGTTTTTCTTTGCGTAATTTTGCTAATTCAATAATCTATAAAACATAGAAGCCACAAAACCATTCAAAAACAACATTTTGAAAACTTCGAATTCCAAAACATCAACTGACTTTTTTATCCACCGCTGACTCTGGTACTCTAGGCGCAGAGGGAGTGTTTTCTTTGCAAATTCTGATACAGAATTGAATTTATGACGACTGAGCTACAGCAAATTTATCAAAAAAACTAAAAAAGTTAGTGAAAATCCAAAAAACAAAAAAAACTTGTTTTTAGCCATTTTTCCATGTTTTGAAATTTTTGGTTGCATGAGGAGGTGTCAAAACAGTATATTGTAGTACTTTTCACGAGCTTTTGAATGAGTTATAGCCCGTTGTTAGCAACTTTAACTTGGACAAGATATTGACAATCTAAAGTCTTTTGTGCTAGAATTTTTGTTATTCATGGAGCTAGTTGCAACGATATTACGTTCTAGGTGCGTCCACTCGTCTTTAACTTTTAATGTTTAATTTTTAGTACTAAATAAATAATTTTAAACGTTTTTGAGGTGATTTTAACGCCAAAAAAACTTTTTTTGGAGTTTGAGGCCTGATGAGGGGTAGGAGGATCCCAAATTTTCGATTGGAATCAGTTCTGGTCTAACCTTCGCACCCTGGTGCACATGTATGTTGAAAATACAAAAAATTTTAGATAAGATTTCCAGGCTCAGCTGCCTACAGGAAACCTGCTGCAGCCGCTTTTTCCCACAGCCTATAATCCACTCCGTTTAATTAACGAAAACCTCTGCAGGTTACCCTTTCCCAATTAATGGCCAGTTAACGTGTTATTTATGGCAATTCCTTTCAAAACTCGTTTGTCAATTCTTTTATTGTTCTTCCGTAAATCACACATCTGGCCAAATCCACTCCTATCTCAAATTCCAAGCCTCAAATTCTTGTCTCCAAGGCCTAAGTTAAAAGTGCGAAGAAAACGAGTTCTAATTAGGAAATTAGTCATTTGAGAGGCCGTAAAGTCCTCAGAAATGCGTCGCCTTTTCCATATCTTCCATTAATTTTTTATCTCAACTCGGGATTGTTTTATTGTCTTCCTTGTCACCGAAACGTTCATGGAACATGGGAAAATTCGGGAAAGTGCTGTCGGAGTTCCGGGGTCCCCTTCCAGGACTCCAGTTGCTAGGTTCGGGCATTCACTATGGGAGGTCGTTAGGGGTCATTTTAAAACAATTCGCTTCCTCGAGCGCTTTGTTCCAGAGGCCTGCTTTGTTCCGTTCGACGTTGCTTCTAATCGCTTTCCGGAGTTTACCGTATCGAGCGTTAATTTCTCGAATCTTCTCTCTTCTGTTTTTGAGGCCGTGGTTCGGACTCCTCCCGATGATTATCAGCGTCTTCTCCACTTAGCGATTACGTCGCCTGAGTCCATAAATCTCGGCAGATAATCCCGGCGAGCGCGTCGTCGCTGTCGAGAGGACAATCCCGCGATGTCCTCGGAGTCCTAATTTCCTTCTAATTCTGCCTTCTCGGTCGGCATCATGCACACGCCGGAACGGGTCGGTCCTTTCTGGCCTCCCAAACAGCGTCGTCTTCCGAATCGCGCTCGCGCCCTCGTTGCCATGGCACTGTCATTAATATTTCTCCGCTTCGGGATCGCTCCGAGGGCCGCGGCATCATTCCCTCGTCTCTCCTCCTCCTCTTGAGCACCTTTCCGCCGCGGTGTTTTCGCGCACGAATTCTCCCCGTCGCCGCCACGGCAGCAGCCGCAGCTTAATTGGCTCCACAGGGGTCGCGACGTATTTCAGCGCCTCGTGGCGCGATCCCTCTTTACTGGCTGTCAACAGCACACTTCTAATTGGCTTATTTTTATCGGTAGGCGGCGCCTTGATAACTCGGGTGCTCTGGTCCACCTACAAAAGTGGCGCCAGTTTTGGGAGTTTGAGTGGCGCCTGCATAAAAAACAGAACAAGCAAAAACGCCTATTTTCACGCGAGAATGACGGAAGTGACGTAACCTGGCCGGATTCCGAGACGTCGGGAGCTTCTACAAACAATTTGCGGTGGATGATCCTCGAGGAAGCGTGGATTTTCCGGTCGGCGCCAACCTTGTTTGCGCCCGATCCAGGCGCCAACAATACTCCAATCAAGCCCGGTTCCCGGAACACTTCTTTTTGGATTAATTGGAAACTGCGACTTTCTTACGTTCTGATTGCACTTTCCCTCGCGGATTAGTTACTGAGATGGGAACCTCTGGCAGGTGTTCTCCCAGCTGCCCGGCCCTCAAAAGTTGCAATTACCCCGCTGACCGTTTTATGCCCTCGTAGCTATGGCGACTCCTGCCTGATTTATGCAATTTAGTCTCGAGCCGCGCCCATCCTTATGTGGACATACAAAATTTATGCATTTTTTTGCACTTGCGTCTCTTTCTTCGGCCGATGGCAATTAGTCCGGCCGTTAGAACCCTTAAGGGACTACCTGAAAAAGTCGGGCGATGTCAACTATTTAATAAGATTTACGAATTCTCGTTTTGGCAACAGAGAGCGCCGGTGGGCTCGTAAATAAATAAAACATATATTTATAATTCGCACTCATGCAGAGTCACAGGCAGCGACCTCCGCCTGGGCTCCATTATTCACTACTACACTGGCGGTCCCTCCTCCTGGCTCACCTCCGGCTTCCTTCCCAGCAAGGTGCTGCTAGGGCTGTTTTTGAGAGGCTCCGATATTGATCTTGTCGTCTCCGAAGACTCGACGACGACCGAAATGTTGCACTTTGGATGACCATGGCACACCGCCTAAAAGCCCTTTGACCAGGCTGGCAACGGGCCAATCGGAACAGGCCGGTCGTCGCCTAGGCACTTGCCGGAGCAACAAACGACCACAAAGGGGCACTTGGATATTAATGCGCAAAATATTATATTGCTTCATCACGAGCGGCGACAAAATACGGCCGCGCGGGTTGTTTGGCCCGGCGCTGGAAGAGTTGGGAGGAGGAGAAGGTCGCCTCGAAGTTGGCCGCCTTTTTGGGCATGCGTGTGCACGCCTAATGTTCGCCAGTCACGACTGTCATCGCTATTCGGTATTTATCCTATGCATAACAGGCCCTCTGAGGTTAAGGGAACCAACCCGGACTCATCCCGAATATTCCGATCAGGGCCGACACGCGTTTCAATTAATAATCTAATCATATTCTCTGGCGGGCGAAGCGGGCGTCTAATCAACTTTATGGGTTTGGGGAATTGCCGCCTTAAGTGTGTCGGTTTAGGATAGGCGGTGGAGGGAGGTAGGAGCGGGCGAGCCGGCGTTCCGAAGTCGGCTTTGAAGACGCGATTAGGCGATGAGGAGCCCTCGGGCGGAGTATAAACAAAACGTTTGCAATGTTTATCGCTCTCGCGCGCCGTGTTCCACGCTCCCGACCCAATTCCAGGCCCTTAACTCCTCCGTTTCAGGCTGACCGTGCTGAGGCGCCCAGGAAGACGACGCGGAGCGGAAGAAGTCGAAGTTCCGATGTAGAGAATGTTATGAGATGCCCGTTGCGAAGAGAGGCTTGGTGGCCCCACAAAACACTTTCCTCGAAAATGTCATTCGACGCTGCAACAGTGCCGGTAAGACAGCCGAAGAGATTTCCTGGATTGAAAACGTCGATTTCAGATTGCAGTTTCATCCTGGCAAACGCTCAAATCGTCGACTACCCCATCGTGTACTGCAACGATGGATTCTCGAAGATGGTCGGTTACACGCGGGCCGAGATCATGCAGCGACCGTGTTCGCTCTCCTTCATGCACGGGGATCACAGTGAGCCCGGCGCCCTCGACAAGGTGCAGCTGGCCCTCGACACCAGCCGCACCGATCAGGCCGAGATCGGACTCCTCAAGAAAAACAGTGAGTTCTGACAAGCTTTTTGGGCTGTTTTGATTGGGGATTACAAGAGATGTGGAAGAGATCACTTTTCACGACCTCTGGCGTCACCTGCTGACTAGTTCGCTTAAAAATTCCTCCAAATCGCCTGTACCGTAGCTACTCGCTTGTACAGGGCTTTCGTGTCGGGACGCTCAATTAATTTCCATTTTGCAAATTTCTGCAAAGCGTCGCTCCTTCCCGTGCACCTAATGTCAGCCTCAATCTGCTCCTTTTGTTCTCTAAAACGTCCGGATTATTTGGTTCCAAATTCTGACCTATTCAATGCTCGAAAAACTGTTTATTGCGCCGTTCGCCTTTTCGTTTTTCGAATTTGCTCTCCGCTTCTCACTTTTTGTTTGTTTCCCGAATTTTACTCAGCGGTCGTCGGAATCTGTGTTATTTGTGCATGCATTCGTAAACAGGCGAAGATTTTTAACTCGTGGGAAAGTTTGTTGTGTGGAAGTCGAAATAAGGGAAGTCGATCGAAGGAGTTTCGAAGTGTACTAATGGGCTCAATTCTTTGCCAGACTTTGCGATTTCTCCGTTAAAAGCGTTTAAATGAAAACAAGAAGGAGTGCATGATTATCCGTTTTGTGGTCACAATATTGCCTTGCCGGGATGAGTTTACGATGCTTTAATGATAATCTCCAATTTCGTAGAAATTCCACAAACTAACGTGTTTGTTTCAGAAACGCCGATCTGGCTGCTGATTCACATCGCGCCCATCAAGGACGACAAGGACCATGTCGTACTCTACCTGTGTCAATTCAAAGATATAACCCCGCTCAAGCAACCCCTCGACGACGATGACAACAAAAGTGATTTTCCTTTGAATTTCAAGTTCTCATCACCTCTTTTCAGCTCTCGGTCTCGGAAGAATCCTGCAGATCGCCAGGATCGCGAAAAGCCGACAGCAGTTCAACCAGATCGAAACCAAAGACCTCCACAAAACGGTCGCCTCCGCCTCGTCCAATTTCAACCAGGTACGCCAGCTAATCCAGGTGCCGCTTTTGTGTCGTGGCTTCGCTCTTAAACACCTTTTAAAATTGGCATTCTGCGATCGCTGCATCCCACTTCACCTACCTCTGAACAGGTCTCTCTTCAGGTGATGAATCTGGGAGGCGACCTTCTCCCCCAGTATCGTCAGGAAACCCCAAAAACATCGCCTCACATCATCCTCCACTACTCCACTTTCAAGACCGTTTGGGATTGGTCAATCCTTGCGCTCACCTTCTACACCGCCTTCATGGTTCCCTTCAACATCGCTTTCAAGAACCGCGACCCTCCGACACCGGGGTCCATCGACAGCGTGGCCTTGATGGATTCCGTGGTCGACGTGATCTTCTTCGCTGACATCCTCCTCAACTTCCACACGACCTTCGTGGGTCCAGGGGGCGAGGTATTTGATTTCTATAGCCTCATATTCTTAGCGTCCTTTTCAGGTCGTGATAGAGCCGTCGGTGATCCGGCGGAACTACTTCAAGTCGTGGTTCATTATCGACCTGCTATCCTGTTTGCCTTACGACATCTTCTACATGTTCAAACGCGACGACGAGGTAAGTACCAAGCTGTCAAGGTATCGAATCCTCCTCCTTTGCTCTCTTTAGCGGATTGGTTCGCTGTTTAGCGCTCTGAAAGTGATCCGACTCCTGCGGTTGGGCCGCGTCGCCCGCAAACTGGACAACTACCTGGAGTATGGTGCGGCCACTCTTCTGCTCCTCCTTTGTGCCTACGTTCTTGTTGCTCACTGGCTAGCCTGTGTTTGGTTTACCATTGGTGAATACGAAGTCAAAAATAGGGTCAGATTTGAGCTCCAAACTCTTATTTAAGCCTGTGTTTCAGATCGTCAACCCGTTCATGCCCGATGGCTGGTTGATACGTCTTTCTCAGGATCTCAAAGCCCCCTACAACTTCACCGCCTCCGACCGGACGAAGCTCGTCGGCGGCCCCTCGCGGAGTTCTGCCTACATTTCGGCGCTCTACTTTACGATGTCGTGCATGTCGACCGTCGGCTTCGGAAACATCGCCAGCAACACCGAAAACGAGAAGCTTTTTGGTGTGGTCATGATGATCATCTCTGCGTTATTATATGGTAAGAATCGCTCTGAGCGTTGTGACTAATATTCTCATATTTCAGCCGCAATATTTGGTCACATGACGACCATTATCCAACAGATGACATCAGCGACTGTTAGGTTAGTTAAGCTTTTTTTAGCGATTCCCTGAACTTGATCAGACCCTCGGCACAAATAAAAGTGCTTTGGCACCGAGTAAATTGTGGCGATCCCCTGGGAGCATCGAGCTTATCCATAACCTTCCAGTAATCTCCTGTTTTACACACGCTTCTTTCAGGTACCACGACATGATCAGCAACGTACGGGAGTTCATCAAGCTCCAGGAAGTTCCGAAGGAGCTGGCGGAGCGTGTAATGGACTACGTGGTGAGCACGTGGGCAATGACGAAGGGCATAGACACGTCGAAGGTGCTCAGCTACTGTCCGAAGGACATGAAGGCCGACATCTGCGTGCACCTCAACCGGAAGGTCTTCAACGAGCATTCCTGTTTTCGCCTCGCCTCCGATGGATGTTTGCGCTCCCTCGCGATGCACTTGGAGGTTGGGCGACGTTCGCCGAGTTGTTTATGGATTCATGCGTTCTTAGAACAACCACGCGGCTCCGGGCGACCTCCTCTACCACACCGGCGAGTCTGTCGACGCGCTCTGGTTCGTCGTCTCCGGATCACTCGAGGTCATCCAGGACGAAGAAGTGGTCGCCATCCTGGGGAAGGGCGACGTCTTCGGGGACGAATTCTGGAAACAGGAAGGAACGGGTCAGTCCGCCGCCAACGTCAGGGCGCTAACTTACACCGATCTGCATATGATCAAGAAGGATAAACTCATGGAGGTGAGGGGCATCTGCAAGGATTTGACGTTCTTAGCATTATCCTGCTTTTGCACATGTTTTATAACATCTAATTTCAGGTGCTAAACTTCTACAAGGCCTTTGCAAACTCGTTTGCAAGAAACTTGGTGCTGACCTACAATTTACGCCACAGAGTGAGTCGATCCATCAAGCCGGGCTCTCCCTAACCACCTCCTTCAGTTAAAATTCCGCAAAGTCGTGGACGTGAAGCGCGAGGAGGAACTCGACGCGAAGCGGAAGAACGAGAAGTTCACAATCAGCGAAGACCATCCGGTGCGGAAGCTGCTGATGCGCATGCGGGAGCGGCACGAGGGGCGCCTGCTGCCGATCGGAAGCACGGACCTGAGCGACGTGGAGAAGGGCAAAAAGAGGCCCTACGAGATGAACCGAACCCGTTCCACGCACTCGATGATCACGACGGTCGACGAAACGTCGAACATGACCGGGAACTGCGTGGGCCGCTCGTCGCCGAAGATCCGCAAGAGACCGCCGCTGATGAAGCGCCAAACGGTAGACGACGGGTCGTTCGCCCTGGCAATGCGCCAGGGCCGAGCGGGAGTTTCGGGAAGATCAGCGAGAGCCGCGAGTGCCTCTTCAGTTTCCGGAAAGAGATGCGGATGAAGTTCGACTCGATTCAGGAGAAACTGAGCAGCGTGGACAAGATTCAGGTGCAGCTGCAGAATCTCGAACGCCTTCTTTACGGGTTCCAAGGCAGTCAACTCTACGGCGGTGAGTCCGGCTCTTTCTCTTCCTAAGCTTTATAATTCCTGTTACAGGACGATCTCCATCGACCATACCGATGGGTTCCACGCACGTTTTGAGCGAGCCGAGTCCCAACAATGAACGTCCGTCGTCGCTCTGGCCGCCCGAACGAAGTCCGCTGTTCCCTCACTCGGCCGACGTTCGGGTACCGCCTTTAGGAAATCTGAGTGGCGACGCTTGGGCGGACGACGAGATGCCCCCAAACGAGGTGCCCACGATCCAGGTGGACACGACCACCCGACCCCCGACCGCCGGAGGATATGAGGTGTTTCCAGAGAAGATTGATGTTTAAAAAAAGAATATTTACAAAAACAAACAAAACGCGTGGATGGCAACAAGGAAGAGCGCTACGGCGCTCAGCTGGGTGCTTGAGGCGGGGTTACCGTAATACCTCCAGAACGACGACGGTTTCTGGCTGGAGTACTGCCGGCGCTTGGACATATAGGTGTCTTCATTGGGATAGCGGCTAAAGATGGGCTGCGTGAAGCATTTCTGGGTGTTGCATTTGTTGGTGACGCAGAAACACCAGTGTTCCGTGATGTCCAGCTGAACAGAGACACTTGTTAGGCTTCGAAGCGAAGGAACTCTCTGTCACCTTATCGAAGTTGTTGGACAGGTAGTTTCCAATATCGGAAACCTTCGCGTGCGTTCCAAGCCCGAGGTGCGAGTGTTGGTCATCGGTGAGAAACTGCGAAGAGCACCCTCTTCCGACACCTGAAAAACTTTGCTTACGTTCTCCTTCTTAACCTTACAATCACCTAAAACCGTCGTTTGCCCGGTGAATCTATCGGTTCCGTTGAGGTAGAGAAGGAAGCACGTGGAGGAACATCGGCTGACGGAGTCGGGAAGTAGTCGGGGTGGGCGCATTCCGGGTCGCTGGAACTGATACCGTAGTTGCGTTTGAGGAAGAAGTGACGCCAGTGCTGAAATCGTGCCAAAGATCAGCAGTGAATTGATTGTAAGCGAGGCAGGAAAAAACGGTAGAGATTTGTCGAATTTTGTAATGACTTCGAATCGTTTTTTTGCGCGGAAAAGACAAACTTTGGCCATAATTCATATGGAACGTTTTGCGAACCCCGGGGAAATGTTTGGACGCCGACCCACGGGCGGAGGACGTGGCAAAAAGTCGATTTGATGCGTCTTCGCTTGTAATTAATATTCGATGGTTTATTATTTGTTAGGGGAACAAAGAACGAATGACGAAACCTGGTGGGAGTGTATGCCGCTTAACTTGATTTTGGAGTTTACCACTTATCACTGGCCGTTCCAAAACTTAATTTTTTTGTGCATTTATTTGCGGTTCTAAGCTCTTAGATTCCTGAAACCGACTGCGTCATTTCGCGTGTTTCCTATTCCACTCGACGAGGCGACAATTAAGTTTTGGAAAAAACGTCGTCGCGACCGTTTCCGCGGCCCCCAAAGTGGTTCCAAGTGCCTTTGACGCAAAAACGTCGACTTGTTTACAAGGTTTCGCAAATTTTAAAACTTTTGCACACGCGACCGGACACCAAAGATTGAAACGGCGCCCGGAAAACGAAGATCCGAGAAAGCAGGACTCACCCAAACGATGAAATCTCACCCAAACGATGAAATCGTTGGCGCATGAGTAGCACGTGATCGCCCGGACGCCGTCGAGGAGGCCGAGCAGGATTCCGAGCCAGGTCAGCGCACTCCAGAGCATTCCGTCTTCATTTAGCCGAACTTCGCGTGGTCGTCTTCAGATGTTCTGCTGAAACCTTATTTGCTAAGTACATCTCGGCCTGAAAGGTTTCTCGCGAAGAGAGTGTACACACGTTAAATGGGAATGGGAGGAGATGGGAGAACGTGCGAGGCGTGGAAGGTTGTAAAGGGGCCTAAAGGGTCGATGAAACGTGGGTGCAGGTGCAAAGCGCGGTTAATGAATTGAGCTGGGTTGGGAAAGATCCAGGAAACGGGTGGAAACGCGGATAAAATGTTACTTTTGCAGCTTGTAGATTCACTGGTCGTAGTAAAATAAAACTAAACGTATAAATGAAAGTGGTTGACTAATTGATCCTAAGAGTATCCTAAGATTCCACGCATCACTTAAAAGAAACGTTAGACGTCTTAGACTTAAATGTGACATTTTTAGCATTTTTAAAGGAAACTTTAGTTTTATCTTTTTAAAAGAAACTTGGCTGTTTTCTTTCTTACAGATTAGAAGTTTTAAAAACAAAACAGATCATCCTAGATTAGTGATATCTAGATCAAGATCATCTGATACATATTTCCAAAATTAAAAAATTTTTGTTTTTTACGCGTTGATTCCTTTCCGGTAGTTAATCCGAGTCACTCGATTACATCCAATTCAATCCCAAAGTTGAGCTATTAGCAGAACTCAGTATATTCCAACTACGTGAAAACTCAAGTTCAGGGACTATAAAGCTGCCCCCAAACGTTTCCCAGAAAAACCGCGAAAAGGTGCCAAAATTGCGACTGCCCGTCCTCAACTTCTCTCGCACATGCACATAATTAGGTGGTCGAATTGTTGAATGTGCTGCTGGTGGTCCTCGAGACGAGGACTGAGCAAGTTGCAGAGTTTCGAGGGTCGCGGCACAAAGAAGTCGCGAAACAGACCTCGATTCGACGCTGTTCGGGTGCACTCGAGTCCAACTCGTAAATGGGCCGCGCGCACCCTCCCAACACTTATCGTAATTAGATTTTATTAGTTAAAGTTGCTCCGCGCCCTAGCCACAAATCTACAAAAACCTGGAGAAGACAGAAGCGGCGCGGGAGGACATAGATGGAGAGCGGATGACGAGCGGAGATCGGATCGAATTTCGACTTTTGCGAAGTTTGAAGCGGCGCGCGGTGAAACGTCGAACGAAAATTGAATTTGATTGAGATTAGGCGGAAGAGGGCGAATTGATTGTGGGAAATGGGTCTTAGGTTGTCGATTCCTGGTTGGAGGAGAGGACGGGAATAGTGAGATTTGGGAAGGACAAACAAGCGTAATCTTTTGGAATCTTGTTTTGGAGATTGTTTTGGGACTTAGGGAAGTTTACCGCGAGACCTTAGAACCTCGATCCAGATTCTTTTGTTTGAGGAAGGGGTCGCTTAAAAGGTTCTCTGAGGCAGTCGATCGATCACTTCAAAAAGAGTTCAAAAAGTTTGTCCATTTAGAGAGTCGTGGTGATGAATGGGGTCAGATGGATTGACAAACTTAAAAGAAAAAAGGTTGTGGAGAAGAGATGAAGAGAATTCTGAGATCTGCTCAATGGCGGAGATTGTCAGTCGGAGGTGTAACGACATAAGAACGCGGAGTTGCGGCTGCACTTGGCGGATTGTGGGAGACAACGTTGTGATGTGAGACCTGTTCATCAAAATTTTAAAGTTGAAAGCGATTGACAGAATTGGAAATGACAAAAAGGGCAAAAAATTGTTGATAAGCGTAAGAACGAAAATAGCAAAAGCAAGGCTATCTAACTTTTTCGAGAGATCCAAACATCTCTTTAGCTTGAAAGAAACGTTATATATAGCGCACCAAACCGTTTCACACGAAGGCAGATGCTAATCTCCCTGTACCAGCCACCGCCCTCCTGAGTTTTTCGTGTAAACAGGTCATTTTAAAGATTGCCCCGTCCATTTCGGCAAAAAACGCGCCATCTCTCGGCTTCAAACGACCTGAAACCACTCAACTCTGCATCATCTAGCTGCTCTCAATCGGACTCCCATAAATCAGCTTTACAAATTCGCGAGACCTCTGCCACAGGGCGCAAAACAGGTGCTGGGATGAGTAGAAAACACGCGCGTCAAAAGTTGTTTACCAACAGCACATTATCCGCGGCGACGGCGAGTCACTCAAAGTTCTCTTCGCTTTCTGCAATGATGGAAATGCCAAAAGGAGATTGAAGCCCAGCGGGGCGTCGTAAGAA
Organism: Steinernema carpocapsae; assembly: GCA_000757645.3. NCBI lineage: Eukaryota > Metazoa > Nematoda > Chromadorea > Rhabditida > Steinernematidae > Steinernema > Steinernema carpocapsae. The sequence goes on from AZBU02000003.1 coordinate 1,165,142, forward strand.
TGCCGGCGGTCAGCGGCGGATCAAGCCAGGAAGACCTTGGAAAAACTGCAAGCTTATGAAGACGAATGCGGTTTCATCAAAGACAACTGTTCCGGAGCATGTTATCCCTCCAGCGAACATCAATTCTGACCCTAAGGCTGTCAATCGCCTGCCGATCGATGATTGCAGGCCGAAGGAAAATGTCGTCGATCAACGGCGGCGGTTTTCGCTGCATAAATCAGGCGCGGACAAAGCGAAGAAACGGAGAGAGAAAGGAGAGTACGACCCGGGACGACGATTTGGAATTCATGAAGTTCATGACACCCGTGACGGAAAGTTACTTCTTAGACGAGAAATGAGGGTTTCGGAGGTTGGGTGGTCGATCGAACGTGCCTTTTTGAGCAGATTTGCCGAGTGAAATCTGGGTGGAACATTCATGGAACCTAGAGAAGTGGGCCTGAGCAAAGAGATACTGTCCATGGAAGCCAGAGATAGGCACGTAGGAAGTAATAGGTCAGGCCCAGGGGCGTCGCAAACAACAGCAAAGGCGCTTGTTTTCGCTGCTTAAACAGATGTCGGAGGGGCAAATTTAATTAGACCCCATTGGCCATATTCTCCTGTTTTCATGCATGCAAACCAAATATGCAACCGAGAGACTTAGACCTGAATTGGGGTAAGTGCAGAGCTCTCGAATCCTTAAAAAATCAAATGACATTGAACGAATGTACTGAACTGAAAACCATAAAAACAAGTGTCCAAAGTCGGCAGGCAACATTTAAAGGATCACCAAAATATATCCGCGTAATCTCGCCACGAGCTCCCGGAAGAAATAAGCAGGCGACGTTTTGCCTGCAGCTGGTCCTCACGCCCTAAACGGATCCTTTCTCTCAATTATTAATTGGGTAGCGAGGTGTTTAACCGCCCGACTTAGGCTCACGCGCTGCCCGGATAACGTCTTCGTAGTCGCCAAAAGCGTCCCTTTGTCCTTCGTCTCCCCGGAGCAGCTGCTCGTCGCGCTAATTTCTCGGTTCCTAATTTGTTCTCCCGCGTGCCAAAAACAAAGAAAAACATAAACATCATCATTGTTGGGACCGCGAGGAAAATGAGGAGCAAATAGGGGACTCGCGGAGCTTCTTGCCGCGTTTACGTTTTGTGTACGTTGTCCCGCAAAAGAGAGGCTAAAAGCCGTTTTAGGGAATGATTTATGTGCCAAATTCCATTATGCAAACGTGCGCTGGCGATCCGAATGACGCGCGGCGATTTTCGGGATTCTAATTGAGGACGATTTGCGGAGGTTGAGAAGACTTCGCAGGTGTCGATTTGGAAGGTGGAAGTGGGAAGGTGAACGGGAAATGACGTGGAAGACAATAAAAGGTGAAAGCTAAAATCAGCGGAGTTCGATCTCGCTTCCACAACCAGTCTGCTTCAGTCGAACATTTCTTACCATCAACTTTATGACCTTTGATATTCCAAAAACTAGTAGAGCTTAAGTATTTCTATTACGGACCTTTTAACGACACGGTCGACTTGAAAGCGTTACAGCTAAACGTTGTAAAAGTGGGGTTTAGACATGTTAACGACTCACTTGGAGATATGGCCGAAACCACAGCTATAAAGTTAAAAGATAATCTAAGAATTTTCGTAGCAGTTTTCAATGCTGAACGTAAAAAAGAAGAGCATTTCAAACGATAAAATATTCACATTCCAAAATTCCTTCTTCACTTTTGCCACTTGATTACTACTACCCACCTTCCTCCTCCTTCGCCTATCTCGTCCATTCTTGTTGCCGACATTAACAACGCATAATTAACCAAAGTTCTCAATCCCGAGCCACTCCAGCTCCTCCGGGCGACGAAGAAGCCGAGAATTGAGTCCGGGACGCAAGTGGGTCCGTCGGTAAATCAGAAAAATCGTAATGAATTATTATGAATCGATAAATCACTTCGCTTCTGGAACTCGTAAGCGCGTTCTTGCGCTTGCAAATGTTTTCGCTGTTTCTGGAGGTCGTTAAGGCGGCCGGTCGCTCGAAGAACGATCTCTTTAGAAGCGACGACTTTGAAGAAGCCGCCAATGGCAAAGGAGTGATTGGGGAGTAGAGGCAGAGGTCGGTTTATAGTGGCTCTTTAAATCCAAAAAGTATTCGGAGTTTGTAATTTAGTTGTTTTCAGATCGGCTTTCGGCCACTCCATCGATCACGATTATGATGTGACAGATTGTGTTTTTGGAGCGGGGCGGAAGAGGCCAGATGATTCGCAGTGAGTCACATCTGCATGAAATAAAGCCTGTATTTCTGAATTTGTGGTTGAGACACAATTGAAAGCCCCATTGAGATCCGTTTAGTTACGGTACTCTTACATTCTTGCATCGCCATCGGCCGCCTCCCACTCGAAGACCCGAATATATGTTCCAGGAAGCTGAAGCACATATTTTCCAGATTAATGGCTCCATCTTCTACAAAGAAAACAGACATGACAAGTGGTGACGGTCGCCAGCCGGCAGCTCGATTCTTGGTCTTAATCCGGCACATCGCGTGTATCTCGGCGTCGTCTTCGCCATTTGTTTGTGTTCGGCAGTGAGTAACGCAGCAACTCAATCATTGTTTTGACATCTCTCTTCACTTTGTTTTCGTTTTTTCTGTTTTCTCAAGGAACGACGACACATTATGCCAAACGCAAATGGAGGAGCGGAGCCGAAGAAGAAGTGGAAGAAAAAAGAGAGAAGAGAAGTGGAGAGGACAGGATTGCGGTGCACTTTGGATCAGCAGAAGTTTAGTTTAACGAGTTATGAGAACAGTGTGAGCTAAAAAACTATTTAGGTCAGCGTAAGGATGGATAATCCAGCGCTTGAAAATCAATTTTTTTATGTTGTTCGAGTTGTTTAGTCTACGATGCTTTAAATAAACATATATTACAGCGTTCAATGTCTCACATCAAATGTGGATACAAATTTTGCAATGTTAACACAAGTACGGACGCTTAAAACGAAATAGTTAAAGTAATGGATGTTTTGAGAAATTTTTGGCTGCAAAAGACACTTTTTTAAATTTTTTTATTCATTTTAAGTGTTCAGAAATTATTTATAAATGTCATCATAGAGAGAAACAATGTTACTACATATGTGAACTCATTTCATTTGTCTTGAATTTCGAAGAAAAACGTTTTTACCGCCGAGCGAGTTAATCAGACCGGGCTTGACGCACACGAGGAGAATTCCTCGTCCAATTCGACGAGTTCGTCCAGCAGCGAAAGCGATAGCACGGAATCAGACTCTGAGAGCGGACGCGGCTGAGTTCAAATCTCCCGCGAAACACCTGAGATCGCTGCGGGACCCGAACTTAGGCGAGCGAAGCGACGTCGCCGCTGCCTTCATTTGTTACTTCGCCGTTGTTCGTCCGTCGGCGATTTTTTTGTTCTTTCGCCTAATAAACAATTGCTTATTGCACGTCGTTTGGGATTCAACACCGCATGGCTATCATATCTTGGAGATACGGCGTTGGCGAGCATCCCGTTCGGACCATCGAATATTTTTGCTGGAATTTTCGGAGAACTCACAGGTAAGGTGCGCACGCTTAAACGCAGAAAGAGTTTATTCACAAGGACATCACAATCTATACAAACAAGGCTTCTCTCCTATTCTCACTTCTTTTTGCCGTATCCACCCATGCCGCCCATTCCTCCCATTCCGCCCATCATTGGGTACGATCCCATACCGTAGCCGCCGTAACTTCCCATGCCCATTCCGTAATTTCCCATGCCGTATCCTGGATAGCCTGAATAATGAATTGTATCTAACATGCCTGAAAAAGGTTTCTAACTCTTACCTGATCCGTACATTCCTCCCATGCCGTAGGGACTCATCATTCCGCCGTACCCCATTCCGCCCATCCCCATTCCGCCGCCGTACGAAGCGGAAACGATGCAAATCACTAAATTGGGCGTAAATTATGAGCTGTAATTACAGATAACGGAAATTGGACGGAGATTCCAAACTAAATGTAACCAAGGGAAGAAAAGGAAGAATAAATTATAAGCAAAATATGGCAAATAGCGCTTGAAACCTGAACCTTACCTGCAAAGAGAAGAACGATTTTGGAAACGGTTGAGTAGAAGGCCATCGTAGTCGTAGCCTGGTAGGAGAGGAGACCCTGTAGAAAACTGATCTCATCACGGCCGGCGTTCGCACTTTTATGCGGACGAGGCGACAAAGAAAGGACGGATTAGCCCAACAAGTTGTCAATTTGGAGTCCGCGCGCCGCTCCAAGGATTACGGTGACGCATCAGTGATGGTCAATGTGGCAAGGAGTGGCGACGTTCGCAAACCGCCGTCCCACAAAGAAACATTCACGGAATTACAAAATTTATCTGCTTTTTGCTTTATCCACAATCCACACACCACTTAACGTCGTTGTACTAAATGACTCATTTGCCGTAGAGTGAGTACGGCAGCGGGAACGTGTTCCTCCCGTAGAGACTGTAGGGACTGTATCCGCCGTAGTTCCAGAGGTAGGGGCTGCCGTAGGATCCATAGCCACTACCGTATCCTCCGTAGCCTCCGTATCCGCCATATCCGCCAAGGCCGTAGAGATTCCCAAGGCCGCTGCCGTACATACCGTACCCCCGAGGCCGGGGTACCCTCCGTAACCCCCGTAGAGACCGTATTGCGTGGACACGTCGCTTACGAGGAAAAAGAGGAGAACAACGAAAAGCTAAAAAGAGATTTGGATTAAGCGAACGAGGAGCGAGTGACTCACGGAGGCAACAACAAGTCGTGGGCACATTTTGCAACTGGATTCTGCGCGCCGGGTTCGACTGTTTATGGAGTTGCGAGTGAGAGGTGGAGGAGGTAATTGTCAACTGATTCCTCCTCGACAACAAAAGCGACTCTGCAAAGCGGCGTTTAACCTCATCGCCGACCACGTTTCGAGGAGGAAGGAGAACGCCGAACACGAAAACAGGAGAGTTCACCGAGTGCGCTAATCGCCTTTTGATCCTAATTTTGGCCTTTTTCCAGTTGTTTTTGCAGTTTTCTGTGGATTCCAAACATCAGAGTGAGTCACGAATGATGCTTTATCATTTAAACTGCAATTTTCCATGTTTTTGAACGTTTTCAGCTGTTTTTGAGAGTGATTTGTGGATTGAACTCTCTTTGTTTTGAAGGTCGTCATCGCCACAAATCCGGAACTTGCCACGAAATTGCGCAAACGTGCGGTCGAGGTCACAATTACGATCCGAGTTCACGTGAGCGACGATAATCGAATTGCGCGCATTGCGGAGATTCGAGGCGTCTGCGATCAGCGGGCGCAAGAGTCAATCTGCTAGGGTGATGAATCCTGTGGAGAGGACAAATTCTCGTTTTTTGCACTTTTTGAAAATTTCGAAACTTTCGAAAGACGTTTTTTGGAAGAGTTGTGTCTATTTTTGGTTTTTGGGAGTATAGAAATTCCCCTGTTGGATATCTTTTATCGCAAATCGCCAATCCGGTTCTGAAGCTTATGCGGATTCAGGTTAAAAGAGATTGAGTAATAACTGGTTGTCGCCATAAAACACGTAACAGATCAAGCATTGAATTTTAGAATTGACGTTCTTTGCACGTGCCGTCAAGGATGTATCCCTAACAAACTGGCCAGTTCCTCGCCTTCGAGGTCGTTCAAGAAATCTTATCTTCCAAAATTGTTGATTTATGTTTCATCGTCCGCAATCTTAATCTGTCTTCAAGCAGAAAACTGCGTTATTGAAAATTACTGCAACTGGTAAAATTTATTGGCGGAACAGAACACGTTTGTCAGGGCGGAAAACATTGTTTTGAAAAGGTTTCGGTGTGTATGAACGTGCAAAATCATGAATCCTATGTATCGACAAAATTTTTAATTCGGAAATTTGAAAATTTTCAATCAGTGACTTGAGGAAAGGTCAAGCACGCGAATACATCTTGAGCACTGTAATTGATCAAATTTTAGCCGAGCTTAAAACCTCATGTTCTTCCATGCGGCAAGCCACGGTTTCCAGAATTTCAGGTGCACAAGAAAACAAAGAATACGAGATCAAGAGACAAATATGTATTTGTTCACCCGTTTGTGCAGAGTTCTCCACGTCCACGTTCTAAACCCGTCCTTTGAACCCACGGAACGCGAAACTTAATCGTTGATCGACGGACGAATTCCGAATCGATTGGTTCACTTCCTTCGTTTCTCTGAACGCGTTTCTTTCATTTATTTGCCTTTTCAATCTATAATCATGCGTTTCTTTCCAACCACAATTCTCATTCTGCTTTTCTCCTTGGATCTATTTCAAGGCCAATTCTACCAACCGACTGCCGAAGACTACTACGGCCCCACTCCTTATCAATTCCAGCCTTACTACCAGAACCAGAACGCAAACCCTCTCCAGCAGTGGATCGAGCAGCGGCGACGTGATCGTGCCAGGGATATTGGACCCAAAGACGGATCTTGGGTTGGAGGTCCCGGCGGATGGGGCGGCGGAAGTGGAGCTAGAGGAGGGGCTTGGACCGGAGGACATTAGAATACCGTTGTCAAGTGTTTAACAAGCTGTAATTCTTTATAAGAATAAATTTGAATGCGTGGAATTCCAGAGGTCATCACAAAACCTAACAAAAAACTTTTTTTGAACGAGTTTTTGTGTGTTACCGATCAAGCATACCTAGAAGGTCAACACAAATTTCTCAAACCTAATGCACTCAATTGCATCCTTCTGACGCACTCGCATATTTCTCCTCAGTTCGCCAAAGGAATAAATTTTAGTCGCTCAACCCGTCTCACCCATTTCGTCCCTTCTCAAACCAGCGTTTCCCTTCGCCGTTGTAATAAGCTGCACCGGTGCCCGATTGGCGACCTTGCGAAGTATTTAAGGAAATTCCAAACTCTCCGCCAGCTTTCGTATTCGCTAACAATGCGGTTTGTTGTCGGTTCGCTTCTTGTCGCCTTATTAGGCCTAAACCTCGCCAGTTGCCAGTTCTGGAACGGCGGACCCTGGGGTCTTCCGCCCGGCCCTTGGGGCTTTCATGGACCCATGGACCATTGGCACGACCACCACCACCACGATGACTTCCACCATCATCACGACGATTTTGGCCGAGGTGGCTGGGGAGGACAAGGACGAGTAGGACCCTGGAACGGCGGTGGATTTGGAAGAGTAGGTAGTTCAGGCGGCAGAGGACCTGGCGGTGGAATGAACAGAGGCGGAATGAATCCTTGGGGTAGTCAAGACGTGATGAACCAGAGGCAAGGGGGCTGGAACAACAACGGCGCTGGAAACGAAGGTGGCGGAAATGGCGGCGAAAACGGACGCGGTGGCGGAAGACGCGGAAACGGCCAAGGCCGCAGAAACGGCGGCGGTCAAGGCGGAGGCGGAGGCAGAGGCGGAAGAGGCCGCGGAGCAGCCAGGAACCAGAGCGGTATGAATGGATGGAACTGATTTGTTATTTATTTCAATGCTGTTCTCAGGCATTGCTGTAGCCTTAAATGGACATGGACGTATGTTTCTTAAACAGAATAAAAATTTCCGGTTCCTGGTGTTCATGTTCGAAGCCATTGAACTCTGCATTCAAGCCATTGAACTCTGCTTTTTATGCTAACGCCTTCACTCTTAATTTGAAGGCCTGTTCTGAACCCATTGAACCATGCCACAAATGTTTCATGTTCGCGTCTCTTATTCGCAGTAAACTGAAGGAAACGCATAAGGAAGTTGATTGATTTACATGTTAAACTAAAAATATGTACATGACAATAACTTAACTTTAAAAACTACGCTTTGAAGCGCGGGCACGTGTGCTTCGTTGTCGGAAACCGCCTATCCAGCTCTTTTCGGAACTTCTTCACAAACTGAAATAACATCAAATTCATATCTGGTCACTATCCAACTCACGCGAGTGTATCCTTCTTTCTTCGACTTTTTTACGGTAGCTATTTCCACGTTTGTGCTCGTTCTCTTGATTCCCGAGTGAACGCTGAAAAGGTCAGTGACCACGCTAAACGTGTAGTTTTGACGACACATCAACGCTCCCTAAAAGTGATCAATTGGAATGAATTGAACACACGTGATCTCACCAAATGAGTGTTGGATCTTGCCCTATACGGGAACCTCTCGTCGTGGAAAGAAACGTCGTTCGCCGCCACGAACTGGGGTTCCCATTCGGCGTTCGTGTAGTTCATCTCCTCAAAGACAAAGATCACGTTCTCCTCGGACATCTCCATCCACTCTTCGAGGCCCGGAATCCGGTGAGCAATCTCGTAGAAGTGCTTGTGGAAGGGAACGACGTCTTCAGTTTTGTAGAGCTCTCGCAGCTTGGATTTGGATTCCGGGAACGAGAGATTCGCCCTTTCCTCGAATCGCCGGTGCACAAGGACCGTCTTCCGCCTTTCCTGAATCAGCAGTCGATTAGCCAACGGTTTGATCCTCCGGTTGTAGTCGCAACAGAGGATGTTCTCGATGTCCCCAGAGAGGAAGAGTTGGGTTTCAATCTCCCGTCGAGCAATATTCCTGGCCACGTTGATCGGGTAGATCGGTATTTCGCTCAAAGGTTCGATTAGCGTTGACGCTTTGTAGAAGATCACCACTTTGAGAAGTTCGCGGGGGAGTTCTTTAAGTTTGAAATAGTCCAACGCCTTCTTCAATTCTTCCGGAGTCCGAACAAATACGGCCAAAGAGATCGGGGCTCGCCAACTGGAGATCTAAAAAAGTAAAGCTGTAATAATTTTTGCTGCTCATTCTAACCTGAAGCTCCAAATACCTGCCAACATACTCGAGCGTCGAGTGGAGAACCAAAGTGACTGAGTCAGAGTGCTTCCACGGAACTCCACGCGAGCCTAGAACGTTTCTCATTATCGTGTAATCTTTGTACGCCGTATATTCGGGTTCTAGTTCTACCTAAAAGGCTGAAGGATAAAACAAATACATCAAAACGAGAATCTTACTGTTAGAAATCTATTGTGCCATACAGCAAAGACGAGGGCAAATGATAGAACGTAGCGAAGCGCATTTCGAAGAATAAGCATCAAAAGGATCATAAAAAAGACCTAAAACAAGTTACGATTTTAGTGGATCGGAAAAATAACCGAAAGAATGAAAAGTACTAATCTACCAAAAATGTGCAGAACTCATGCACTATTAAGCCGAAAAGTGCGAAAGAAAATGAAACGTTTCGGAGCGATTAACACTCACTAACAATTAACACTCATTAACACAACACTGTCAGATCTATTTGATCGTTATCTTTGTGAAAAATTTAACAATATGACAAAAAATAAAACTAGTAAAAATCAGCGCAGAAAACGTAAAAAAAACGCTTCTTAAGAACTGCAAGAAAGTGAAAATAGTAAAAGTGCAAATTCGCAGCGATACCTATCGGAAATTTCCAGCTAAAAAAGGATGCGAGAGATATTTTTGAGCAGGTCGGAAAAAGCGATACTAGCATAAGGCCCAAAAATCTATCACAGCGAATGTTTATTGCTCGATGATAAACATTCGGATCGCCTGCATATGAGCGTTGGACAATGCGGTAGTGGCGTGTGGGATCAGAATTGGGTGACCACGCGCTGTTACTTCAGTCCCAAATCTTTATTCCGTCGGCACGTACGATATTTCTGAAATGCACAAAAAGAGTGGCAGACTATCAATAAACAGAATGTGCTCGTGGACCTTTAGTTTCTGTTTCCATGGCTGCAAAGTAAAGCTATTCAGAAGAGATTATGCGAAAAAGAAAAACCACAAAGCTAACCGACCACGTCTCTACATAAAAGGGATAGCTCAATCTACCAAAAAAATTCATAACTGCGATGATGAAAATATGATTGAAGCGTCAGATCTTTTGTCGAAATCATCCGTTCCAAAAACGGGAGTTGTCTTTTTTAGTTTCTCTAGTTTAAGCCAAATCTTTACCAGAAGAATTCACACGGAATGGACCGCTGAAATGACATAAAACCGTGAAAGTAAATTGACACCAAATTGCGTTTCCGTTTTTCTAAAAGTTGGGTAAAATCTAGATTAACATGGATTTTATACACGTTTTACGGGTTATTTTGCGTGGTTATTGATGTATGGATTTTCGAGGGGTAATCCCGTGATTGCTCGGAACTTCAAAATCGTTCTACTCCCAATTGAGAGTAGAATGATTTTGAAGTTCCGACTGCAATTTAAGTTTCTTGAATTAAATTGGAGGTGAGCCCTCCGCTTCCTTCCCAAGTTTCCTGTTTTTGTTTTTCCTCTCCCAGCCGTCCTCCGCTCCTAATGGCTTATTTGAAACAAGTAACAGATGGTGTTTGGGAGGGGAATCGCGGCGTCGAAGTTTCCTTCGGTGATTTATTTTGTTGCTTTTCTCTTTCTCCGACGAGCCGTTTCGGAACTCAGATCGGCGTTTCGGCGGCTGGGCAGCTGGTCGTCCGGCCGAGTTCCTCTCCCATCCCGGACCTCTTGACTCAGCTCCCACATCTCTTCTACCCAGCTTCCGCTTCCTATTTTCAAAAAGCTCAGCGCTGTTTTGCCAATCGACCTTTCAAGGTCGCGCACCGTCGCTTATGACGTGATTATCAGTTTTGCGGCGGAATCTGGGATATAACTCTGTGAGAAACCAGTTTTCAGGTGTAATCGTGTAGTCTATTGCATGAATCAGCGGTTCCCTCGACTCATTTGCTTCATTCAGATCCACAAAATGCGCTTCTCACTTTTCCTCCTCGCGCTCCTGGCCGTCGGCTTCGTTGCCTACTCCTCCGCTTGCAACATCATTGTCCACGTGAAGTCGGACACCGACAAGAAGTTCTCCGCCCAGGTTGCCGCTCCCAACGGCAAGAAGAGTGACAAGTAGGTGTTTAAGAAGCTTTGTGAGCTTTAAGGAACCATTTCAGATGGAACTACACGCACAAAAAAGAGAAGAACACGTTCCAGCAAAGGGCGGACGAGTGCGGCCTGGCCGACTGGATCATCTCCACCTTCGAAAACGGAAAGCTCGCCAGCAGCGTCAACGTGACCCTCAACGGCATTGGACGCGTGACTTATCTCGTCGGCGACGACCTGAAGCCCGTGATGAAGGACCGCCAGGGGGCCATGTGCAACGGCCAATGCGCCCCGCTCGCCCGCAAGTGATTCGGATTCGTATTTAGCCTAATTTTTTGAAGATTACTGCGCATATTAAACTTGATCCACTCGGCGAATGACATTCGATCGCGGGATGCACGGGACGCTCCGGGACGAGATTGTGCTTCGGCGATTTCGAATCTGAAAAGGATCAAAATATTCAATTTTATGTGCTTGGCTGGCCACTCACAAGCCGTTTGACGCCAGTAAGAATCCCGTCTTCGGAAAACGGCGAATCTCGGCGCACGACCGCTGGAATCTTCTCGTTTTCTTGCTCTTCCTCGTTCAGCTTGTCGCATGGATCCACGCGTGTCACCATTTCCACGAAGCCCGGAGGCCGGCCGAAACGGAAATTGCAGTTGCGCCCGAACTGCGGATTAACGGGCGTCTTTAGCTCTTTATGTTGGGAAAGAAATTCCTCGTTGTGGCACAATTCGACACGGAAAAATGTTTTCAGCAAACGATGGCCAAAATTAGCGCTGCTGGTTAACTTAGGACCACACTAAAACTCTAGGCGCAAACTGTTGACTGACGCTCCAAAAAGCAAACGGCTTTAGCGGCTTAACAAAGACGGAGGAGGAGGAGTTGGAGGAGGCTGAGCGAGAGTCACAGTCAGCCAAAGCTGAGGAAGAACGCGAAGATCGCGGTGATCAAGTGCAAGGATGTCCCAGATCGGGTTCGAGATCCTGACTTTTTGGTTTCTTTAGCTGAAAAAGCGTTTCAACGAGGCGCGTAGAGCCGAGGTCCACATGCAAAATGAAGAGTGAGGCGCGAAGCGACGAACTATTTTGATTTAAGAAGTATATTCTCGCGCAATAGCGCGCATGGCCCTGTTGATTTGAAATATTTCTGCGCATATTAAACTTGATCCACTCGGCGAATGACGCTCGATGGCGGGATGCACGGGACGCTCCGGGACGAGATTGTGCTTCGGCGATTTCGAATCTGAAAAGGATCAAAATATTCAATTTTATGTGCTTGGCTGGCCACTCACAAGCCGTTTGACGCCTGTAAGAATCCCGTCTTCGGAGAACTGCGAATCTCGGCGCACAACCACCGGAATCTTCTCGTTCTCTTGTTCTTCCTCGTTCAGCTTGTCGCACGGATCCACGCGTGCCACCATTTCCACGCAGTCCGGAGGCTGACTGAAACGGAAATTCGAGTTGGGATCGAAAGATTCACTCACTATCGGTTGACGGCAGACCCGAACTGCGGATTTACGGGCGTATTTGCGGTTTCAGCGGAGTACATCGGCTCGGGGACGCGATCCTCCCAGAAGATGTCCTTCTCGAGGGGCTGTTCCATGTCAAGGCTTTCGTCCACGATCTCCATTCCGGCCTGAACAGTGGGCAAATTAAAAGAGCGGAAGAAAACAATTAAAGGTTTAATTTAAGGCTACAGCGCGCAAGTTTAGAAACACCAAAAAGGAAGATGTAAAATCTGTGCCAAGATAATGACAAATGATAGCATTTCAATTTAAGAACTACCACGAATCTAGTTTCAGACAAACCTTTCGCTGAGCGTGTATATGAACTGGCGAGCGTTCGAATGAGCCTTGAAATCTTGTTACTATTTGTCATCAAACCGAACGTATCACGCTTGGGAAGTGACCCCGAACCGCACAGCTTTGCATCACTTTTCGCATTGCTTCAATAAAGAGTCGTATATCAGCTTAAACTCACTTTTCTCACGTATATTGCTCGCCTCTCGTCATCCCAAAAATGACCAACTTGAATATAAACGCAATTCGTTTCCACAATTTTGTCATCTGAAGGTGAGAATTCTGATCTTTCATGTCCCACAATTTCCGATTTTCAGAATTATCAACAACCACGAAACCGCCTTTCGTGTGAACTACGCCAAAAGTTTCGAATATGGGACTTTCAGCGACTAAACCAGGAATTTCGAAGTTTTGGATTTCGTTGTCAAACAAGATTCGTGAAGGGAATCTGCGAATCCGAAAGAAAGACACAAAATGATAAGTTGGAAGCGAAAAGTTGCGTACGTTTTATGCAAAATCAAGCGATCTCTTTACAGAATCTCACGGATCCTTTCTAATACTGCGTAATTTCCTTCAAATCTCGCTGATATTGCTTACCCACCAACTATCATGCCTAAAATGCCTCTGTGAGCATAAACCGTACCTTCAAATTCCTGTCGATAATCATGCTAACAGCGAAGTTCTCGTCGTCGGCCCCAAACGGGTTCAATAGCGACTCAGCCACCTTCAGCCACCCCATGTGGAAGATGAACTCCGTGATGGAGAAAATCGGGATGTAGAGCGTTAGCTGAAATACGAGGTGTTAGATGCCACGTGATTTCCCCCACCGGCGACCTGGATTCGTGGAATCGGTCCGTGTCCAGCGTTTGCCTTCCCAAGAGGTTCAACACGAAGTAGATCCTCACGGCGAACATCGCGACTTGCGTGTAGAGGAGCGGAATCGGCGCCCAGTCGTAAACCGCAAGGCGGAAGAGGTTGTGCCGGTATTTCAGGATACGCTAGAACACGTTTAGCTCTAATAAACTCGTATTTTGTTGCACTTTAATAATGTCCTGGACTGCAAAGTCCGAGTCGATGTAGCCCTCTTTTCTCGCCTCAATTGTAGTCATCATCGCCCATTTGATCGGGACCCAATATTTTCTTCCGGCGCAGTTGACATTTTCGAATATCTTCAGCTCGTTTTTGTTGCAGAAACCTGAAATTTTCAGTTATGCAGGAAGCCACAGTGCACAGACGAACCGGCAAATCTGACTGCTTCAAGCGTGGGAAAACGCCGCCGAACCACGGTGCTGATGTCCCTGTATACTAAGACCTGAAATTCATAATTAATAGCGGAACGGAACTGCCAATCTTACCTGGGCCAAGGAGAGATATCTGATGATTGACCTCCTTGCGATCCTTGCCTTCAAGTCGGTTCCCTGGAGATACGCCACCACATTTAGGGCAAATCTGAAATTTCTTAAAATCACAAATCGTATCATTCAAGCCACCCACGTGTCACAAAAACCCAAATTGATAAACAGCACCGACCAACGGTCGATCGTTTGAGTCACGAAAAAACCCAGAAGGAAAGTGAGGGAAACGTGGTCCTGCGAGAGGAAGATCGAGGCGCAGATGTTCTCGAATCGACTGAAATCGCAATGAATTCAAGCAAACGTCAAATATCCTCAACATTTTCTGCTTGTCGTCCAAAGATAATCTGTAAACGATGTTGAGAATACCATAAACAACGAGCCAAACGAGGAGTTCTCTCCAGATCAGCTTCCAAAGACTTCCTTTCCACCGAAAGATCAGCCGAAGGAACGAGCGGATGCTGGAGTTGGGGACATCGTTCATATATGGAACACCCATCGGTGTTGGGAGCGGGCACAATGCAGAGGAAAGTGGAAAAGGGAGCGATGAGGATCGGATTCGAATGCAGGTTTTATTGAATGAAAAGCGAAAACACAACTTTTGTTTGGTTACTGTGGGAGTGATGGCGTGGACTTGATCTCGTGGACCGGAGTGATGGCATGACCTCATGGACCACCCACCAACTCCGAACACAGTCTTCCTGTGATTTCACTCTTTTCGCATTAATTTTTTTGTTGCTGTTATTTTTAAACCCAAATTGTAGGGTGTAGCCTGTTCCCCTTCCGGAAACGATGACTTATAACAAAACTTGGAATTTGGTCATTGATCGTCGCGCTTATCTGTCAGAGCATCAATCCATCGAAGCAAAGCCCAGCGATGTTGGAGGGTTGAAGTAAGGTTTTCGGTGCATTTATAAACCCTCCGACAGTCGCCAATCGTGCTTCGCACTCCACACATATCAAGAAAATAAGCCAATTCTCTACGAGGCCATTTGTAGCTACAAACTAATCGTCAGCGGACCCAAAAAGGTTTATTCGCTTTATTCATGTAATCTAGAAATCGACTACACAGAAATCGACTACGTTTAGCAAATACGCAAAATCGCTTTTTTCCCGCAACCCATTATACAAAAAATTTAGAAGAATTCGTTTTCGATGATGAAAACTACGATGGATGCCGTACTCGAAGTAACATTTAGCAAGTGAGATATCCCAATTTTTAGCCATGTGAACTGCCGAAAATTCGATTTTAGTGAATACAACGAGAAATATGCGGACGTGCACTCGCAGCTGGATTCTGGTTTAATCTACGTTCCCAACATGGTAAGTGGTATTAACCGTTTCATGCTTACAACGGTTCCAGCTGCTTTCCTTCCACTCTCCCTTTTTCAAAACGCTTCAATTCAATTAATTTTGCAGAAGGCGTTTCCAAAAATTTCGTTTGGGAGGACATGGATTTCGAGGCATTTCTGTTTCTGCTCTATTCAGTTTACGCGATCGATCGACCGGAAATTTCAAGACCGGAACTCGCGGATCGATTTGGATTTCAGGGCGCTTTGGTCCTGTTTGAAAAGGAACTTCTCGACTTGGACGAAGACGAGCTAAAAGAAGATTTCGGATTCCAACCAGCCGAACGACTCGGGATGCGCTTGTTGATGAAGAGGTGCCTGGATTTGATGAGTTGCGAAGAAGTTACCAAGTTTATCGAGTCTCAACTGACCATTGTCATCAACATCATTATCTCACGGATCATCTAAGCGAGGAATAATCCGCGCTCGAGTTTCTTCGCGTCCTCGGGAGTAGGCGTGTTCGGGTTGCTCATAGTTATCCGCGAACCCCTTCGACGGATCTGAATCTGCATTTAACCTCACAATTTTAAAACTTCAAATTACCATTTTCCTGACGTTCGATAACAGGCTATCGCTTGATCCAAATGAATCCCGCTTCACAAACACCGGAATCTCCCCCGTTTGGGTTCCTTCACCCGCGATTCGCTGTATCATTTCGATGTGATCTGTAGCAGGCCTAAATAAGAGCATTTCAGCACATAAAATGGGTGAATCTCTACTTACACATAGCTTACAGCAGATCCGACCTGCGGATTAATCGGAGCGTTCGCAGTTTCCGCTGAGTACATGTGCTCGGGCACCAGTTCTTCCCAGAAAATGTCCTTTAACATTGTGGGTTCCGATCCTATGCCCACATCCACAATATCTAAGCTGGCCTAAAACAGGAATGAGCCTTAAGAAGGTTAAAACCAGGTAAAATGTTTCCTTCAAATTTCGGTCGACGATCCAGTTCACTTCGAAGTTGTCGTCGTCATTTCCAAACGGATTCAGCAGCGCCTCGGCCACTTTCAACCAGCCGACGTAGAAGATGAACTCGAAGATCGAGAAGATCGGGACGTAGGTCATTAGCTGAAAACAACATGTGATCATTTTCTAACGAATCTCACTTACAGGTCCCCTTAAAGAGACATATCTGTCGGTGACAAGCATCTGCCTCCCAAGAAGATTCAGAATGAAGTAGATTCTGACGGCCAGCGCGACCACCTGGCTGTAGAGGAGCGGAATTGGCGCCCAATCGTACATCGCCAGACGGAAGAGTTTTTGACGGAAAATCAAAATATGCTGAAAAGTAAATTTGATTAAAACGAGCCCATTGCCGCCCACCTTAAAAATATCCTGCACGGCAAAGTCGTTCTTGATTAGGCCCTCCTTCCTCGCCTCCATCGCCGCCGTCATCGCCCATTTAATCGGAACCCAGTATTTCCTATTCGACGTGTTTACGCTCTCGAACGCGTCCATCTCGTTTTTGTTCCAGAACCCTATAAAAGCGCCGAAATTGACTTTCCGATGGGTCTCCGCTTATTTACCTGCGAAACGCATCGATTCCAGCGTCGGAAACCGTTTGCGGATCACCATGCTGATGTCGCGGTATACCAACAGCTGAAATCCTCTATTTATTTCGTTTAGAACCAAGATTTAGCAACTTACTTGACAAATACACACGTAACGAACAATGGTCCTTCGAATTCTGCGCGCTTTGAAGTCCGTTCCGTCGATGTGGTTCGCGATCATCAACCCGAATCTAAAAATGAGCTTTTGGAATCCAAAATTTATTCCGCTTCCACTCACGTGTCACAAAATGCCAAATTTACGAAACACTCGGACCACCTACTGATAATCTTGGTGACATAGAATCCGAGCATAAAGGTCATTGGGATCAATTCGTGGTGCTTGAAGACAAGCGCGCAGATGTCCTCGAAGATCACTTGTTCCTCGCCGTTCAAAATGAACCTGTAGGTGATGTTGATAGCCCCGTATACCATAAGCCAGAGCAGAAGCTCGCGCCACACCTTTTTCCAAAGGCTCCCTTTCCACCGAAACATCAGTTTGATGAAGGATTTGATGCTCCCGTTTGAGACGTCGGCCATGTATCCAACCGTCATCGTGACTGCAACGCGTTTTCAAGATTGATTTGTCGTTTCAGATTGCAAGTGCACGCGGGTGACGTCGAACGCTTAATCCCGGAAGCCACGGCTTGTTTGGGTTCCATTTTGGGATTTCTTTTCAAATTTCTCTTTACGTCATTCCTGCGGTTGGAAGGCGGACGGCGCTGCAGAAGAAACTACAAAGTTTAAAGCGTCAGGAGGCCGAAGGCGCTCGAGAAAAATCTTATTCGACTTGATTTTATTTATTTCAATCGTGAACGCTCCCATTTTGAAATTCATTCTTAAATCGCTTTTGCAATATCAAGGGTCATTTTTCAAAATGTGCCACATTCAGACCGAATTCTAACGCGCTTAATTTGCCCATCAAGGCCCGCGAAAACAATTCCACGGTAGGTTCCACGGTGACCTCAAGGTTGTTTATTTCTTTTTTTGAACGTGCTCAGAATATAGATTAAGCGTCAACACCCAACACCAGCGTCAGCGTCCGAACGCAACCATATCCTTCGTTTTCACCTTCGTGAGACGTTTCCATCGCGATTTCCGAGTTCAGCTGCTCGCGGGCACGAATTTCTCTTGCAAAAGCTCATAAAGCAGAATATGAATAATAAAAGCGCGCATAAAGTATGCATCTATCCGATCCAAAAAGACGAAAAACGCTTTTGAACCTGAACCAAGTTTGGCTCACCCGGTCCCTTTAATCCGTGTTCTGATCCGATTATCCGCTGATGCGCTTGCCGCCTTTGTCGTCATGAAGAGACTATGGGTTACAATTTAATACTTTCGAAGTCAGATCGATCCCCGACGAGGAACTCATTAAACAAACAACTCTTTCAAACTTTCGCTGAACGTCGGAAGGCGAAACCCGACACCCGCGACGTCCGAAGAGGTGACAGCAACGCAAACAGAGGGGATTCCCGAGGGTTCCAAGGCGACAAGGTGAAACTGATCTGAAGTGTAGGTTGTGCAAGATTAGTAATTCAAGAGTTGTTTAATTATTTTTGTTTAGCTCTGAAAGTAAAACTTGTAGTCAATTAGATCAATGGACTCAGAGAACGTCCAGAGATCCAGATAGTTTGTAGAACAAGTTCAAGTTATTTTTGAAATTAACATTTAATTATCTTTTTTCGGTTTCGGCTGCTGATGCTGATCTGCTGCTGCTGATCCAGATTAAAATTGAAAGGCTCTTTACTTTTCAGGTAATCTCTAACAATACATACTTTCCTGTAGTAATCCGTTTTTGAAATGTAAAGCATACTTCAATTATGAATTCATTTTTATGGCTGTCCTCTCACCTTTACATTTATCAGATCTCCCTTACAAGGGAACCTCGCAACTTGTGACACTCAGATTTTGGAAAACTCGACGGGTTCTGGAACAGTATGTATGCCGGTGCAAAATGAGCAAAACCGCCTCAAAAACACACGTTTTAAAACTGAAAAGTGACTTTCGAGGACATAGGAACAGCAAGACCATCACAAGCACAGCTTTTCTGGCGCAGTCGGTATGCGTGCGAACTGAGTTTTGGGGTCGGTGGTTTCGAACACCGCGGAAGCCAATCTTTTTGTTTCTTTGTTTTTTGTGCTTTTACGTGTTTGTACGTGTAGTCCTAGCTTTTTATAGACTTTTTCAAGATTTCAAGCTTCACACCCCGGTGCAGGCCAAATGACGAATTGTGAAATTGTCCAATATGGGTATTTTTCGACGCCAAATCGTGTCCCAAGCTTATAAAAATGTTTTCTGCATGCTTGGCTCGCATCGCCGACACATGTGAAGCCTGAAACTTCATACGCCTGAACTTGCGTCTACTTATATAACACATGCTCAAATTTCCTCTCGCCGTCTGTCACAGGCCTACCACACAAATTTCCTTCAATTATCAAGCTCTAGTGTATTCTATCAGATACTTCTATCCCAGCTGAAAACGCCTAATGTAAACCAAGCGAGTGTTAATAATAAATCCCAGCCGTTCTAATATTGATGTGTTTACAGGGAAGCGATTTGTGACAACTCAACTGCTTTATAATTGACTTGTTTTCAAACTTGTGTTTCAATCTGCCCGAAATTCGGGCCAAAAACCAGGCGCTCCCAACGTTCTTTTGCACGGTAATCCTCCCAAGGGCAGAATATCCGAGTCGATTTCCCACACCCTCCAGCTTACAAGCACCTCAAGGCAGTTTGCCGCGTACCCCGTTTGTTTTCAATAATATTCAATTTCTTCGTCTTCATATTTTTATCAAACAGTTTGTCTTCAACGAATCTCTGTCGCTCTTGATCACGAAGACTCCCTCATCAGGTCGTCACTTTCATGACCCAATAAAAATTTATGCTCAGATTATTGTGTTCACCGCTTTTTCTCTTTTTAAAGTTGGTTCCGTGATTTACTGTTCCGAAAACTCTTAAATATATATATATCTTCTTTCCAAATGATCTTCGTTCTTACGGGCTGTTCTCGCTTTCCGGCAAGAGTTCACTTTTTTACCTCCACATCTCAAAACTTATCACATCACTTTGTGTCCAAGCTCTCCTTCCAACCTATTATTTCAGTATTCACAACCCTCCCAACCCTCAAATCTTATTCTCTCACGGTCTTTGTTCATCTCAGCTTTCGCCTGGCCTTTTTTTACTCATCTGCGTTCCGTATCTCCGCTTCTTTGCTGTTTGCCGGAGATCGCGGTGTGAATTGCGACTCGGAAGACTCTCCGTCACTCGATTGTTACACATTAATATGATCGAGTCAATCGGACTCCGTTGCAGGCAGCCTGCAGCCTCCTCGGCCTCGTCCGGGCCTCTCCCCCGCCAGGCTGCTGCCGCTTCCAACGTCACATCGCGTTTCCCCGAGCGTCTTTCGGACATTCTGATCGTCTCTTCATTAGTCCGCGTGCTTCTCTTCGATCGTGCCTCCTTTGTCCTTCGCGACGCTCCTAACCTGGACCCGAGGGCCAAACTAAATCATTGTTTATCCACGCTCCCGCGCGCTCTAACGAGAGTCCATTGTTTCGCTTGACGCCTCGGCGATCGATCGCGAAAAGTCGAAAAGGAAGAAGACGACTCAAGCAACTTTTGATAGCAGTTGTTGTGGCACCCGGCCTGCACCCTCAAAGGAAACTCGATCGAGCAATTTCAGCCAGGAGATCGAGGGCGTCTAAAGAAGCCGACAATTGGATGATCGCGGAATCGGCCGCGGAAAACAGCTCGGGAGCGTCTTCGCGGCGCTGTTTTCAATTAATATCGAATGCCACGGCTCCTGGTGCCCACAGAGGCTCCAGCCAGCCCCACATATTATTAATTAACAAAATCTCCCGCAATTCGCTGTGACGCTGTCCCACACGCGGCTGCAGCGGAATCCGCGATTCCCTCGAGTGGCTCTGGTGCACCTACGAACGAACCCCGATTATGCAGAGTAGTAAAACTCTGCTCGAAGTAGCCGTTTGCAATCGATCGGAGCTGAAGCTCGTTAGCATCAATTGGAGCCGCCGACCAGCAGCAACTCGCCGAGCCCGAGTGGACAGCTGACGGCTATCGTTTCCACTGTTTTTGCGGTGACGTTTTTGGTTTTTGTCGTGTTTCCGCGACTTCCTCGCGCCGCGGTCTCGGTAGCCCCGTTCGGCTCGAATGAAAGGTTTGGTTTTGTTCCAGGTGCCTTAGTAGAGAAGAAGAATAATGAGAAAATAGAGCGACGGAATGGCAGGAAAAGAAGAAGCGGCCAACGGAGAACAGGACGACGTTTCGTTCCTCCGGACGGCAAGTTTTGGTTTCGGTTAATTAACGGAGGGTGCGCAAGCGTGTTTGCAAAGACGACACCTTTAAGTGGGGTAAGGGTGAGAGGGGATCTGGGACCGGGCAAACATCCCTGGCCTATCGTGGTCTTAATCAATACCGTCTGTTGAACAGTTGCGGGAGGCGCGAGAGCAGCTTGTAGGTACACCGCGAGGAGATCTCCCGATCACCATTCAAATCCGCCGAACGAAGAAATCGGGTACCGAAAGGGAGCCCGGTCCTCGGATATAAATAAGGGTGCGCGGGCCGCGAGGCGTTGCGATATAAATCTTCGCGCCGGAGGCAAACAGCGCGGTCTCCTCTTGTCTCTCTCGCGGCGACGGCGGCCGCGGTGCCATATTTATAATTGCTCTTCCACGCACTCGCGGACGACGTCAAAGAAAGTGTTATTTCAAAAAGCCGCGCCCTAAGGCTTCGGATGGCGACAATTTCGATCTGAGTGTTTCTCCCACTCTGTGACGTCATTCAGATCCCTTTCCGAGCCAAAATGGTTCGCTTTGGGATCCTCGAAGAGGTCGAAGACCTCGACTGTCAGTACATAGAAAAGGTTTGTCGCAGCCCTCGAACACATCCTTAATCACTCTGTTTCCCTCTAAATCGGCTTCTTTAGGGTGATATCGTCGCTCTCAATTGTGTTTCTTCCAACGCTCACGATGGATCGGTCGCTTCGGAGAGGTTTTGTCTGTGCACGGAAGGTTTCGGAAACCGGATGTGCACGCTGGAGAACGTATCCGATAAGGTATGTTGATTCGAAGAGGCAAGGGGATTACGGTAATTGGTTTAGGACGTGCCGGCCGACATCGCCATGTGCATGCTGTACATCGACAACGCGCTCTCGATGAGGGCACTGCAGGAAATGATGAGTGCCGACAACGAAGTGGTGAGTTCCTATACTGTAGTCTTCCTACGAGTCTGCTCTTTGAAACGCGGAATCTCCGTGACGTCCCAGACCCGAAACCCTTTGTTCCTGTCTTTGTTTTAACCGGGAAACCCCGAATAACCTGCAAATTGGGGCTCTTGTTTTCTTCTTTTTGCAGTTTCCCTTCTTCTCAAAATGTTTTCGCCCATGGTTCCTCTGCGAATTCTGGCGTTTTGACTGATGACTTCCAAACCTCAATAGTTGTCTTCTGCTTCGCGAAGATGGCTTAGACGGTTTTCCAAATTTGTTTACGCTCTTGTGGCGGCGTCTCCGGCCTTCGCCCATTCAATTTGATTTAGATGGTCAATTTTGAATCGTTTCAGAAAGGAACTAGCGGCAGCGGTGGGCACAAGACGCTCCTCTACGGTCATGCAGTGCAACTCAAACACGTGCAGAGTGAAATGGTTTGAAATTGAGGGTACACAGGACTGAGGGTCACAGAATCGGTTTCAGTACCTCTCGTGCCTCTCCTCGTGCACTTCGAACGACAAACTCGCATTCGACGTGGGGTCCAGGAAACGAACGAGGGTGAAGCCTGCTGGTGGACGATCCACCCGGCCTCAAAGCAGCGCTCCGAGGGAGAAAAGGTCCGCGTGGGCGACGACGTGATTCTAGTTAGTGTAGCTACAGAACGTTATTTGGTGAGAGATAAGCGTTTGGGAACGTCATATAAATAGGAACTTGATTTAGCATATGTCCCTGAATAGGAACCACTACGTCGTCATCGCCTCTTTCCACCAAACCCTCTGGAACATCGCCTCGGTGAGTTCGGGGAGCATCCGCACGCGGAACATGGGATACCTTTTCGGCAACGACGTACTGCGGCTCTTCCACGGCAACGACGAGTGCTTAACGATTCCAGAAAATTGGAGCGAACACCCGCAACACAAGTAGGCCGTGATTATCTTTTTAGAGGCCTCACGCCCAACTCCCTCTTGCAGCATGGTGATCTACGAAGGCGGCGCGGCCGTGAGCCAAGCGCGCTCGCTTTGGAGGATCGAACCGGTCCGGATGAAGTGGCATGGGGCGCTGCTTGGATGGGACCAGGTGTTCCGAATCAGGCACATCACATCTGGCCGCTATCTCGGGGTGATCGACAGCTCCGTGCAACTCCACCACAGGGACAAGGCGACTCTCGAAGTCACCGCGTTCGTGATGTGCCAGAATAAGGACCCGAAGAAGCAGATGTTGGACGAGAAGGAGGAGGAAGGCATGGGTGCCGCCACGATCCAGTACGGCGAAACGGACGCCTTTATCCAGCACGTGAACAGCCAGCTCTGGCTCTCGTACCAAACCTCCGAAGTGACCAAAAAGGGGTTGGGAAAGGTCGAGGAGAAGAAGGCGGTTGCGTTGAAGGACGGCCACATGGACGACTGCTACACGTTCTTCATGGCGCTGGAGGAGGAGAGCAAGTCTGCCAGGGTCATCAGGAAATGCTCCTCTGTGCTGAATCGGTTTCTGAAGTAAGCGATTGAGTGGAAAAATGCGTAATAAGCACAACTAACCTTTGAACATACGTCAAATTCACAAAAAAACCGCAAGGTTGTCAGAACAAACCCGAACAAACACGAAAATTCATCAAATCACATTTTCGAAAACATCTCGCACCGTAATAATCTGCCTCCATACTGATCATTTAAGATCAGGAAAATCTCGTAGAGACCATCCTCTCGCTCGCCCAGATTTTGCAATTCTTCGCACCTCCACTCAAACGAGCGATTTCACATTTTTTCCGCGTTCCAGAGGAATCGCCGCGCTGCAACGCGACGGAAACCAGTCGCCCGAATGGATGAAAGTCGACCTCAACGAAGTCCTGAAGCTGATGGAGGACCTCATCGAGTACTTCGCGCAGCCCAACCACGAGCAGGACTTCGAGGAGAAGCAGAACCGTTTCCGCGCCCTCCGCAGCCGTCAAGATCTGTTCCAGGAGGAAGGCGTGCTCAACATGATCCTCGATACCATCGACCGATTCTCTCAGATGGAAGCGCTCCCCGATTTCGCCGGGCTGATTGGCGAAGAAACTCAGGTAGCGTTTCTCAGTTTCCCACTTATTAGCGTCAAACTTTGCTTTTAGGAAATGTGGGACGAGATTTCAACTTACTTGTATTTACTCCTTGCCGCCATGATTAAGGGTAACCACTCCAATTGTGCTCAATTCGCCGCTGCTCAACGTCTTGACTGGTTGTTCGGTCGTCTTTCGAATCCTCAGTCCGCTGAAGGTAAGCTTCGCCGTGCTTTGTTGGCGACATTAATCGTTTTCCGTTTCAGGAATTTTGGATGTTTTATATTGTGTCTTAACTGAGTCTCCGGAGGCCCTCAACATGATCAACGAGGGGCACATAAAGTCCGTCATCTCGCTGCTGGAAAAAGTGGGCCGCGATCCGAAAGTCCTCGACGTGCTCTCTTCGCTCTGCGAGGGAAACGGAATGGCCGTGCGCAGCAGTCAGAACACGATCACGGAGCACCTTCTTCCAGGCAAGGACCTTCTGCTGCAGACCACGATGCGCGATCACGTCAGCAGCATGATGCCGAATATTCTTGTCGGCGTGGTCGACGGAAGTTCGCTCTTCAAGAAGTGGTACTTCGAGGCCGAGGTGGAACACATTGAAACCATGACCAAAACGGCGCCTTTCCTGAGGGTTGGATGGGCGAACTCCGTAGGCTACAAACCCTTCCCCGGCAGCGGAGATCGGTGATTAGGGGTATTTAGCTGATAATTTGAACGTTAATTTTAGGCATGGGTGCAACGGAACCGGAGACGACTTCTACTCCTACAGTTTCGACGGAGAGTTCATGTTTTGTGGTAAATTGGCTTGTAGTCTTATCCTCTAGTTGTTACCTATTCATTCCTATGCCTAATTACCTAATGAACGCTGGAACATTTAGCTGGTCGTGGAAAGCGAGTCGGAAAGCGTCCTCTGAGGAAAGGCGATGTTGTCGGATGCCAACTCGACATGAACGAACCCGAAATTCGTTTCTCGCTCAACGGAAAGCCGATCGCCGCCGTTTACAAGGGATTCAACAACGACGGGTACTTCTTCCCGGTCATGTCCCTGTCAGCCAAAGTCAGGCAAGAGATCGCTTATCATTTCTTATTTGAAAGCTTCGTCTTCCAGCTGCCGATTCTTGTTTGGAGGAAACCACGGACAACTGAAGTACGGACCTCCGTCTGGATTCAGCGCGATGGTCGAAGCCGTCGTTGGGAAACTGGAGATCAACGAGTGTCTCTCGTTTGGAGATCTCCCCAAGAACATCTTCTGCGGCCCCTCGACCCACCTTCACATCACTTCGCCTTTCGTTCCGGAACCAATCGACGTCACGGCGACGAGTCTTCCAGGATTTGCCATGGAGATCCACGGCCAGATGGCCCGGAATCTGCACGAGTCCTGGGCGATGAGGAAGATTGACCTAGGCTGGAAGTCAGGAGAGGTGCGCAGCGAAATGATGAAGCTGCACCCGTGTTTGACGACCTACGAGAGGCTCCCTCAAACGGAGCAGGTGTACAATGTAAACCTCGCTGTCGATACGATGAAGTCGGTTTCAGTTTGAACTGTTGTTCTCATTTTTTGTTCAGGACGATTTATGCTCTCGGATATAATATGATCACCGACAAAGCGCCGACCCGATTGCGGCCAATTCGTTTGGGTCCAAAGTAAGCCAAGAGTATTTCCTCCTTCGATACTAAAAGACTTGTTCTAGTTACGAGATGCAGAACGGCTACAAGCCACAGCCCCTAGATACTCGAGATATTCAGCTTACCGAAGATATGGATCCCCTTATCGAACAGCTGGCGCGGAACACGCACAACGTGTGGGCGAAAGAGAAAATCAAGCGGGGCTGGACGTTCGGAATTAACGAGTTCGTGGACGCAACGCAGAAGCGCAGTCCGCACTTGGTTCCCTACGAGCAGGTGGACACACGGATCAAGGAGGCTAACCGAGCTTCGGCGGCCGAGTTCATCCGCGTCCTGCAGCTTTTCGGAATCTTCCTGGAGCCGCCGGCACTGGAACACGACGATATCGCCGAGAAGGAACTGAAGGCGCTGAATACCCTCACGAGGACCTATCGTGCGGAAGCCACCTACGCTGTCAACACCGGAAAGTGGTACTTCGAGTTCGAGGTCCTCACGGACGGCTACATGAAGATCGGCTGGATGGACATTAGCGCTCCTCCGGACACGAAACTCGGAGTGGACGACAGGAGCTACGGATTCGATGGATTTTTAGGAAAGAAGTGGCATCAGGGAGCTGAAACCTATGGGAAGGAGTGGAAGGTCGGCGACATCGTTGGGTGCTTCTTGGACCTAAACGACCGCACGATCTCGTTCTCGCTCAACGGAGAACTTCTGCTCGATCCGTCGGGCAGCGAGATGGCGTTCGACAACGTGATTCCGGGTGACGGATTCGTGCCTTCGATGACCATCGGCGCTGGACAGAAGGCGAGGCTGAATTTCGGCCAGGATTCCAACTCGCTCAAATTCTTCACTTCGTGTGGTCTGCAAGAGGGTTACGAACCGTTCTGTGTGTAGGTTCATCTTCTTCCGAATCCTTCCCAAGGTTTGCTTATTCAGGAACATGTACCGCCAGATGCCGATGTGGTTTTCGAAACAGATGCCTCAGTTCCAGGACATCAGTCCCTCGTCAAACCTTGAAGTTAATCGCATACTCTCCACCGGAAACTCACCACCTTGCCTCAAGATCAGCCAGAAGGCGGCAGCCGGCGATCCGGGAACATCGGAGAAGGCGAAGATGCAGTTCATTCGGCTTTCGTTGCCGGTGAAGTGCAATGAAAAGTTCGTGAAGAACAAGTCAGTTTGGAATGACGGTGGATGAATAATCGTGAGGATTGCAGGGACAAAGATGCGCTACTTCTATCTTTGCGCGATGCCCAGCTGCGAAGCCCTTCGATCATTCCTGGAATCAAGTCACCGGGGATCCCGAAG
Organism: Steinernema carpocapsae; assembly: GCA_000757645.3. NCBI lineage: Eukaryota > Metazoa > Nematoda > Chromadorea > Rhabditida > Steinernematidae > Steinernema > Steinernema carpocapsae. The sequence continues at coordinate 1,192,150 of AZBU02000003.1, forward strand.
GAATTCGATGAAGTCTCCGAGAAAAAAGTAAAACAGTTGACTAGGATGATTTAATCCATTGCATATTCCAGAAGGAGAAATCTCTCGGCAAGTCAATCCTGAGCGCCTTCCGCTCGCACGGAAGCCAAGAACATGCGGACGATGACGAAGTCCGTTCGAAGGGAACCGTCGCCTCCGACGATCTCCACAACGACGTGATGGCCGCCGAGCCGGCCGCTGTGAGGTCAGTTTCCTTAGTCCCTTAGTTAGTCCCTAGCCCGGAACGACTTAGTTTGTCCCTATAACTATGATTCTTTTGTCCATTAGCTGCATGTCGACTGCCTTCGTTTCGTTCTGAACCGGTGTTAGCGTCGACCCTTCTTACTAATTAAGCGTTCCTTCCACTTACCGTTTTCTACTACTATCTTATAATTCTCACTATTTGACCGCTGCAGCCAACGGCGTAGAATACTTACAATGATGAATTTTGGTATGTACTCGTTTGAGGAGTCCATTCTCACTTGGTTGTCCGTCGAAGGCCAAGACCCGCACGATTTCTGGATTGGACACGTCAGGTTGCTGAAGGCGCACTGTTTGATGTTGTGTGCACGTTAGACTCCGGTGTGTGTAGCGGTTTCTTGATGCTTTGTGCTGTTTGAGCGTTTAGAAGCTGTTTGAAGGCGGCAGTTCACGTTTTGCTATCTTTCCGCCTTGATGCAGCCTCAAACAGCTTTCTTGTCATCATAAGCACGGATAGTTAACCCGATGATTTTAGACAGTCTAGCATCTTGGATTTGACCCAAGAAGAGCGTCTTTCGGCAGCTGAGAAGATGAAGGACCTCACGACCAAAGAGAAACCTCCTCACAAGAAATCTTCAGGAATCCTGGGAAGACTGCGGGATGTGAGCCACACGCGCAAGAAGGAGGACCGGTATTCGCTGGCCGAAGGAAAGAGGCTGCGAACCGACGATTCGCCCTCGGGATCAGCGAATGTGAAGATCCTGAACAAGTCCTCGAGAAGCTTCGAGTCCGGGGTCGAGCTAGATACCGTTGAAATCCACCATGGAAAGGACGTCCTCGGAGGAGATATGCCCGCTTCTGGGCCAGGAAGACAGGGAACTCTGAAACACAAGTCGTCACTAAAGAAAAAGAAGAAGAAGGACGCAAGTCCGACGGGACGACAGCCTCTCGTGATGATGGAGAAGAGGCCCTCGATGGTGCCTCTCGAGATCCTCCCGGACGGATCTACTCCCGAAGATGACTCCTTCGCCATGGAGGCATTGAAAGATCAGATCGATGAGTATTACTACGGCCTCAGGATCTTCCCTGGCCAGGATCCAGCGAACGTTTGGGTCGGTTGGGTCACTTCCCAGTACCACTTCTACTCGACCACGTTCAACGCTCAAGAAGCCGTCCGGAAATGTCGCTTCAACGAAGTCGACCATCTCAACATGTCCACGGAGAGCGTCGAATATCGAAACTGCTACATGCTTAACGCCTCCGAACTGCTCAGCGCAGTTTCCGATTCTTCGAACACTAAAGTGTCCGGGTTGACCATCGGCTGCGTCATCGACACTTCGATCGGAGAGCTTTCGTTCTTGGCCGCCGGCCAGGACACTCGGATGAAGTTCAAGCTGGAGCCCGGAGCGATTCTCTACCCCGCTGCGTTCGTAATACCATCAAGCTCGGAGATCATGCAGTTCGAGCTCGGACGCATCAAGTACACGTTCCCGCTATCCGCAGCCATCTTCAAGGCTTCTCTCAAGAGCCTTGTACCGTTCTGCCCTCCTCGGCTGACCGTCGAGAAGCTATATCCGATGAATTGGTGCAGAGTGCCGAACGAGTGTCTCAGGACAACTTCGTTGAAGTTATCCGACGTGAGAGGTATTCTGCTTGTGATAGAATTGATGACCTAATAAAATTGTGATTTCAGGATGGTCAGTTTTATGTGACGACCCCGTGAAGATTATGACCGTTTACGTCCCCGAGAAGGATATGAGCTACGATGTGCTCGAGATGATTGAGAAGCCCGAGCATCTGACGTTCCATCGTCAAACCCTGAATCTCTACTGCAAGTTGGCGTCTCACGGAAATCAGAAGGTGGCTCACATCTTGTGTCAGCACGTCGACGAGGATCAGATTATGTACGCCGTAAAGAGTCATTGTGAGTGATCTGTCGCCGCTCTTTTTGTTCTCTCACCGTGATCTTGTAGATCTCTCGGGCCAGATGAGGCAAGGCTTCCACGATTTCCTTATCGCCGTTCACCTAAAAACCCACACGGACGCCCGACTTTCGACTTCTCGGGAATACGTGATTCCGCTGCTCCCGTCGCTCTGCGAGAAGAATGTCTTTGACCCGGAGTCGGAGAACAGATATCCCCAGATCCTGGGAAGCACAGTCTCCATCAGGCCGATCATGAAGTCGGAGGACGTCCGCAAGTCGTTTTATCGCGACGCCGAGATGAAATTGTTGCCGCCGGCGATAAACTTTGAAGCGCTGAAGAACCACGTGATGGTGGCCTTTATGGGCGCCACGGAGCACGCGGTTTTGAATTGCAGAGATCTTATTGGAGGAGATAATCTGAACCACTTTGAGTAAGTTTATTCGTATTAAACTTATTATAACGTTTGCCCATCAGACCCTTAATGAAACTCTTCGACACGCTGCTCGTCATCGGAATGATCACCGACGACGATCTCTTGGAAGTTATGAAAATGATCCATCCAAGCGCCTTCGACCAGAAATACGAGCCTGGAACCAAGCAGAAGGGCTTGACAGAGATCGATTTGGCCGAAGGAGTCAAGATCCAGCTGGTAAACATTCTGGATCACATCTGCGACATGCAGCTCCGCAATAGAATCGAGTCGATGATCTCGTTCTCCGAAGGATTCGTCGGCGATCTCCAGCAGGACCAGTGCCGACGCTACATGGACATCAAGCAAACTGATATGCCTCCCGCTGAGGCCGCGAAACGAACGAAGGAGTTCCGTTGTCCACCCAAGGAGCAGGTACTATTCTTTTTTCTTCGCTGCTAAACTCTAATATTGCGCGCGGCCGAAGGCCGCGCGCAATATTAGAGTTTCAATTCTGGGTGCACTCATACATTTACTTTTATTTTAGATGTTTCGACTGCTGCAATGTAAAATGAAGGAAGAGAAGGAGGGTTTCCTGATAGACGACGATGTCGAATACGACCAGTGTCCCATGGCCGAGAACCTCCAAGAGCAGCTGCGTGACTTCTGTGCTCTTCTGGTCGAAAGGATCGGCTGCAACCGTGAAGAAGTCGACTTCTCCGGCGAGATCATCGACCTAGAGGATGAGGGTTCCTGGGTCGACAACCTCGCCCAGTTGGTCGTCAAAGTTCCCCCGGCGCCACTTCAAGCGAGCGCCGCGGCGGCGAGCAACGGAACCGAGAATTTCCGCCAGATGATCATCGTGATGCTGAAGCAGTGGGCCACAAACGAAACCATCGACAGCAACGACCTTATCCGCGCCATGTTCCGCCTCCTCCTCCGCCAATATTGTGGAGTCCGGGAGATCATGGACGCGATGTCGCAGACCTACGTTCTTCACGAGAGGAACAACCAAGACGTCGAAGATTTCATCGTTTATCTGATGCAAGTCCGAGAGCTCCTTAACGTCCAGTTCGAGAGCACCGAAGAAATCATCCTGAAACGCGGATTGTGGCAGCTGATGAACAACAGAATCTTCTTCCAGCACCCCGACCTCATGAGGCTGCTGAAGATCCACGAGAACGTGATGAGCATCATGATGAACATTCTCACAGCCCAACAGGGCGCGATTGATCGCGAAGCCAGCGACGACCAGCCACAGCAGCCGATAAAGGATGCTTCCGAGATGGTCGTCGCCTGTTCGCGGTTTCTGTGCTACTTCTGCCGCACCTCTCGCCAGAACCAGAAAGCGATGTTCGAGCACCTCTCGTTTCTCCTCGACAACGCCACGATGCTCCTCGCCCGACCCAGCTACCGAGGCTCGGTGCCTTTGGACGTCGCCTATTCCAGCTTCATGGACAACAACGAACTCGCGTTGGCGCTGAAGGAAGAAGAACTGGACAAGGTCGCCGTGTACCTCAGCCGATGCGGTCTTCAGCCCAACTCGGAACTCATCGCAAGGGAATATCCCGACATCGGATGGGATCCTGTGGAGGGCGAACGCTACATCGATTTCCTCCGATTCTGTGTTTGGATCAACGGAGAAAACGTCGAGGAAAACGCGAATCTTGTGATTCGACTCTTGATTCGTCGCCCAGAGTGTTTGGGCATCGCCTTGAAGGGAGAAGGACAGGGATTGTTTGCCGCTTTCAAGGTAGTTAAAATGTTCTCCTGCGTCTCTTATCAGTTTTTTTTTCAGGAAGCCATTGCCCTCTCGGAAGACATCCGGGCACTTGAAGAAGGCGAGAACCCGGATTACCTCCACTCGGCCATTCTGAAGACCACGAAGTTTGAGAGATTTCGCTTCTCATGTTAATCCTATTTTTCAGGAAGTACCCCACGAAGGACGCTGAAGGCGAAGACTATGTCGACCTCGGTGGGGCGACCCTGCAATTCTACTCTTCGCTGGTCGACCTCCTCGCCAAATGTGCCCCGGATCCGCTCACGATCCAGGCCGGCAAGGGCGACAGCCTCCGAGCTCGCGCTATCCTGCGCTCTCTGATCTCCTTGGACGACCTCGGGCAGATCCTCGCGCTCCGGTTCACGATCCCGAACCTCGCCTCCACGACCACCATGGACGGTAGGGACATACTACATAGTCCGCTTGCTACAAACAACTCTACGTTCGACTACGGTCATTCCACGTTGCTAACCCCGGTCCAGAAGTCTTTTCCTAACACGATGTCGTTTGCTACGCTTGCGGCTGACCTGAGTGCGAACACGCCCCAGCGGCCGCCGCCTCAGCAGCCGCCTCCGTTGGTCACCAGTCGACTCAAACCTCCTCCAGCACCTCCTGCGAATTGTGCTCAGAACGACACAACGCCCAACCCGCGCCAGTCTGACCAATCGCTCAGACCCCCGGCGGTCCCCCTCCGAGCATCTCTGTTTTTACTAACCACACGTGTGCCACCGTCGAAGAGGTCGACTCGACGCCGAATTCGACGTACGTGAGTGCGTCGGCGACGCCGATCGCTTCTCCGGCGAAGAAACTGTTTGGTCGACATGCTGTGCGCCGCTATACTTACAGCGATTGTAGAATTAGTGAGTTTGCGATCTAATCCCTCTTCGTAGCTTTTGCCATGTTCCATTGCTAATAATCTGTTTAGATACGGGACCCCAGCCAGGTCTCCACCCGAGTCACAAGCAGTCGGTGCTTCTCTTCCTGGATCGCGTTTACGGAATCGACTCCCAGGAGATGCTCTTTCACTTCTTGGAACAGAGTTTCTTGCCGGATTTGAGAGCGGCCACAATGATGGATTCGGTAGGAGCTGATCTAAGGAATGAGCTTATGAATTTCTGTTCAGCCCCGCGCTCTGGAGAGCGATACCGCGCTAGCCTTAAACCGCTATTTGTGTAACGCAGTTCTTCCGCTTCTCACGAACCACTCGCACTTCTTCGCGGACGCTGAGCATCACGCCGCCCTCTTGGACGCCACTTTGCATACCGTATACCGGATGAACCGCCTGAAGTCGTTGACGAAGAACCAGAGAGACGCTGTCAGCGATTTCCTGGTTGCGATCACGCGCGAACTTCCGCCTGGAATGATGGTCAAACTGCTTCGGAAGGTTATCATCGATATCCAAGAGATGACGGAGAACGTCCTCGTCCCTCTTAGGGTGAGCTCATTAGCGTGGAAATGCGTATATCGAAAAAGGATCTTATAGATCATCACTCTTCACTACGAACGCTGCACGAAATACTACGGAAGTGGCAACTCGTACGGTGTTGCTTCGGAAACCGAGAAACGCCTCTCGATGCTCCTGTTCTACGCGATCTTCGACTCCCTCGGATCGAAACCCTACGATCCGGAGTTGTTCGGCAAGGCTCTGCCCTGTTTAACTGCGATCGGATCGGCGATCTCTCCCGACTACTCCCTCACAAGCGGAGGCGAAGACGCCGAAATGGTCAAAGCGCGCCAGGACGAAGGCCTCTGGGTGCCGAAACCCGTGGACGTCGCCGGATTCGAGCTGCGCCCCGATCTGACCACGATGACCGGGCGCTTCGCCGAGCACTTCCACGATTCCTGGGCGTCGCGAAAACTGGAAAAAGGATGGACGTTCGGGGACTTCTACTCGAGGGAGAAACTAACGCATCCCCGACTAAAACCTTTCACAATGCTGAAGGACTACGAGAAGTCGTTCTATAAGGAGCGCTGCAGCGAGTGCGTCCGGGCGCTCCTCGCCTGGCACTACGTGATCGAGCTTTCGGACCACGACGCAGCCCAGAAGGCCGCTGAGAGTCACACGTCTTCCGGCAAAACTATCCCGGAATTCAACCCTAAACCTGTGGACCTCTCTAGCATGACCCTGGAGAAGGAGATGATGGAGGCGTCGGAGAAGATGGCCGAGCACTCCCACAATATTTGGGCCAAGAAGGTTTTCACGGAACTCTCCACAAAGGGCGGAAACATGCCCATCCCGCTGGTGCCTTGGGATCTCCTTACCGATTTCGAGCGCCGCAAGGATCGATTCCGCGCTCAAGAAATACTGAAATTCTTGCAATACCACGGATACCGCCTCACCAGGTAAGTGCTCACCGTTTGTCAGTCCTTTTTGTCAGTGTGTCCTGTCCAGCGACGGCCGCAGTTCGCCCTCGAGCACCGTCTCCCCTTTGGTTTCTCGTCCCGAGTCCCAACGCTTGTCCTCGTTGTTCTCGTCCCGTTCTGTGCATTTCCTGTTGCCTTCGCCTTCGGATAACTCATCGTCGACCGAATTCAGCAACCGCGACTTCGAGCCCTCCACCGAAAGGGTCCTAAAAGAAGGCGAGCGGAGTTCCGTCGAGAAGCGGTTCGCTTTCAACCTCCTCGAGAAGCTGATTCAGTACCTAGAGCAGGCGAGTCTTAAGATGAAATCTGTGAAGCCGAGTCAGGAACTCACGAGGCGAAACAGTTTCAAAAAGGAAGGCCGCGACGTGAAGTTCTTCGAGAAGGTCGTTCTGCCGCTGATGCACGCGTATTTCAACGCCCACAAGAGCTATTTCCTGGCCAGCAGCAGCATCGTCCAAACCGGAATGGCTTCGAACAAGGAGAAGGAGATGGTCGCCAAGTAAGACGCGTTTTGGAAATTCAAAATTCGAGATGCGGAATTTCGTAAACCTTAATGCAAAAGAAAAAATCGAACATGCGACATTTCCTAAATTGAGTTTTGCAGCCTCTTCTGCCGCCTCGCCGCTCTGCTTCGCATCAAAAATCACGCGTTTGGAAGCGTGGCGAAGATCACCGTGAAGTGCCTCCAAGGTTTGGCCACTTCTGGCGAATCTCGATTCCATTTCCCCGCTTTCAGGACTCACCCAAGCTCTGGATCTCCGGACTCTGGTCAAGGCGAACTCGGACATCGTCCGCACGAGTCTTCTGACCTTCTTCAACAACTGCGCCGACGATCTCTTCACGGCCGTCCAGGAATTGAAGGAGTGCGGCCAATACGCTCTTCTTCGAGGAGAAAACCTGAAATCGTGGCTCAGCGTGGAATTCGCCAACCAGATGATCATTCCCGTGCTCACCACGATGTTCTCGCACCTCGCCAGGAACCACTTTGGGACTGATCTCCTTTGTAAGAGTTACTCCACTCTCACTCTTTCAACTTTTATTCTTTAGTGGACGACATCCAAGCGGCCTGCTACAAGATTCTGGACAGCCTTTACATGGTCACCGAGCTGTCAGCCGCGGTGACCAACCGAAAGTCGATTGCTTATGAAATCGAAAAGTGAGTTTAGTTTTTTAAAACTTTATTCTAATTCAAATCTTAGCGAAAAGTTTATTAATTATCTCCACAGGTATTTTAGGTGTTGTAAAGTAGTTGATCTTGGCTATCGTATTGTGCCTGAATATCGTTTTGTGAATTTAAAATTTTTTTTTTTTTTTTTATTTGTTCTATCTACAGGCATCGCTCGAGCTTGGGACAGTGCCTAAGCGCTTTCGCGAGCTGCTTTCCGATTGCCTTCTTGGAGCCGGAGTTCAACAAGAACAACAAATACTCGGTACTGGCGAAGACGCAGGATCAATCGGTCCAAGTCCAGGAGATGCTTCAGAAGCTCTCCACGCACATCCCTCAGCTTGATAAGCTGCTGACCAGCATCGAGCAGGTCGCCCAAACGAGCACCCCTTACAAGGACGCTCGGAATGTGTACGACGTGGACTTGCCTCTCCTGTGCTCCTACCTGACCTACTGGTGGCAGCTGGGACCGGAGGGATCCAACAAGACTACGTAAGCTTTGCCTGATCTGGGCACATTTATGCTTCGTGAATTTTTAGGCAACCCACCACCTCCGTGTGTCACGAGCACATGAACCGCGTTTTCTGCGCTCTGCTGCACATGATCCGCGACCACGTTGGAATCGAGAACGCCCAGTGGCTGTGCCGCGTTAGCTGTAAATCTCCCTCTTCTGAGGCAATGATAAACGCTTTTACTTTCAGTCTTCGCCGTGTCCGTGATTCAGCAAGTGACCTGCGACCCAGTCAAGGATTACATTTTGCCGATCGCTGAGAAATTGCGCCGGATGGCCGACAAGGCGTTCAAAGAAGAGGAACACATGCGAACTCATCCGGACGACGCCGACGAGGGAACCGTGGCCGAGGACAACGCGAGGCTCGTGCGAGATGTTTATGCCTACTTCCCGCTCCTCATGAAGTATACCGACCTCCACCGCGCCCAGTGGCTGAAGTCGCCGAGTTGGGAGATCGACGGAATCTACGAGAACGTGGCCGTCATCTTTAAGATCTGGTCCCTGAGTCAGCACTTCAAGCGTGAGGAATTGAATTACATGGCGCAGTTCGACGAAGAACAGAGCGGAACGGGAGGCGAGATGAAGACCGGAAAGGCGGCGATCGCCGAACGGAAGAAGAAGCGTAGAGAGGGACAGGTAGGCCCGATCAGGGTGGAAATAACATGAAGGTGCTTAACCTTAAATTTTGTAGCTTTTTAAAGATATGGTTCGGAACGGAGTATGTTTGGATGTTGTGACGAGATCTCTGTTTAGCCCTGCTATCGTTTAGTGCCTTTCATTTATGTCTTATTTACTGCATTTTTGCTGGCTTACCTTATTGTATTTAGGCGAAGAGGGATAAACACTCGAACAGCATCGTGATCGCTTGCTTGAAGCGTCTTCTGCCGGTCGGACTCAACGTCTTCGGAGGACGCGAGCTGGACATCGTGCAGCAAACGAAGGAAAAGTTCCTCGCAAAGGAGAACGAGGACAAGATCAGGGACTTTATCCGCGGCCTCCTGGATATTCCCGTCAAGGTGGGCTAATTTAATCATATCAAACCTAACCTAAGATTTTAGACTGATCCTACGGACAAAAACGCGTGGCAGCTAAACCTCTACCGCAAGATTGGCAAATCGCAGATGCGCGGAAAGGACGAGATGACCCAAGACGGGATCATCGAGAAGATCGTGAACATGGGCCAAGTTGTGGCCATCCTGCACGTGGTACGTCATCTTCCTCTTTTAAATTTTTCCCTGGATCCACTCACTCCCGCACTAGCGTAAGAAGTTTGATTAACTCGTTTCTGTGTTCTTGAATGACGAGTGCATAGTTTGGTAGCTGGTTCACGTCCTCTCCTCCTTATCATCTCCTCTCAAACGTCTCCCAAAAGTCTTCGTCCTTGTGTTTGTCCATGTCGTTTGTGTGTTCAGGTCACTCGTTACCGCGACTTGAATCGCCGCCGGTTCTTCCGCAACGTAAGTCCTCTTGTTCTTGTCCTGTCCATCGAGAAGATCGTGAACATGGTCTTTTCCTCTGGGCTCTTTCGTTTCTCTCCTCTTCTCTTCTTTTGCGCTTTTACTACTTCTTCTTCTCTTCGGTTTCGCATGCCTCTCTTGTCATGTTTTGTGGTTTGTGGTTGTGAACTGCTGTTTTAGACCGAACATCCTCAAGCAAACCTCACCAACGCGTGGCGCAAGATGCTTTCGAGCCAGCGCAAGCGCGCCGTCGTGGCCTGTTTCCGGATGGTGCCGCTCTACGGGATTCCCAGGTAACGTTTACGCTTTCCGCTCGATAACCTCCGCCACTCACCGCCTCCTGCATGTGCATGATCCGTAGATTGCGTGTGTGTTCACCTTTAAATTCCAGTCACGGGCACCTCGGACTAACTCGAACCCTTTCTTGACTATCGCCTCCTTCATGTTCGTTTATTTACGCCTGCAGGTCACAAGCCGCATCGAACGCGAAGACAAGTGGAAGAAGGTGCTCACGCTCCAGAGGAAACGCATGGCTATAAGTTTAATAACGGCTAGTCACCTTTACAAGGTTGACCTGTAAGTTCCCCTTTTCTATTCTTTAAGCTCCATCTTTCTTTCATCCTGTTTGTGACGACTTTTCCCTTTCCAAAACGCCGTAATCCCTATGGAATGGAAACTAACTATCACACCACTTCTCAGGGTAGATTAGGAAAACACCTTCCATTCAGGCACCGAGGAATCAACTTCTTCTTGCCGGCATTTGCGAAATTGTTCCTGGAAGACGAGGACGTCGGGCAGGATAAGCTCATCGCTGATCTTTGCGTATGAAAGAGAAGATCAGATCTAAGGAGTTTACGAGAGACTTTTTAGGGCGAAGTGGAAGAACAAGAACAGGCCGTTGTGTTCATTGACGAAGACGGCGCCCTGATCCCAGAAGAGGGCAGGGAAGAGAAGATTACCTACGCACCCGACCCTCTGCGGCAGCTGATCCAGTGCTTCCAGAGGGCGGCGACCAGCGAGGAGAGCCAGGCGAGGGCCGTTTCCATCTCGGACGACGACCTCTATGTCAACTTCGCAGCCGTGATGTCCAAATCAGTCCACGTCGAAGAAGAGGACGATAATGGGGACGACGAGGGAGAACTTGACCAGGCGGTAGGAAAAAGGTTGAGAGATACGGGTAGCTTACGAGTCCTTTGCATGTTTCAGCAAAAGGAAGAGATTGCTCAAGCCCTTAGAGCGGAGCAGGCGATTTTAGCCGATCGCGGAGCAGCAATTATGTGCCTAATGTACCTTTCGGCATCGGGAGGAGAGCCAAGCGACATGGTCGCAGAAACGCTCCAACTTGGAATCCACCTCCTCAGCGGAGGAAACCGGGATATCCAGCAGATGCTGATCGATTATCTGCAGCTTAAGAAGGACGTCAGATTCTTCACCTCCGTCGCCGGATTGATGAACAAGTGCAGTGTACTGAATCTGGAGATGTTTGAGCGCCAAATCAAGGTTAGAATGAGTCAAAAGAGCAGATTTAACGTTTAAATTTTTAGGCTGAAGGACTCGGAATGGGCGCTGAACTCGCATCCGGCGACCACCAGAATCTCAACGATGCTGACTTCACCTGCAGCCTTTTCCGCTTCCTCCAACTCACCTGCGAAGGCCACAACTTAGACTTCCAGAACTACCTGCGCACCCAACCAGGCCACACCACGAGCGTGAACCTGATCAACTGCACCGTCGACTACCTCCTCCGCCTCCAAGAGTCCGTTATGGACTTCTACTGGCACTATTCCAGCAAAGAAGTGATCGACGAAGGCGGCAAGGAGTATTTCCTCCGCGCGATTCAAGTCTGCTCCCAGGTCTTCAACACTCTCACTGAAAGCATCCAAGGACCCTGCGTGGGCAACCAGATGACCCTGGCCAACTCTCGGCTCTGGGACGCGATTAACGGATTCTTCTTCCTCTTCGCGCACATGATGGAGAAGCTGTACAAGAACAGCACTCAATTAGAGCTGCTTCGCGAGTTCCTGAATCTGCAGAAGGATATGATCGTGCTCATGCTCTCCATGCTCGAAGGAAACGTGCTCAACGGACCGATCGGAAAGCAGATGGTGGACGCGCTGGTCGAGAGCCAGCAGTGCGTCGAGATGATTCTGAAGTTTTCGGATATGTTCCTGAAGCTCCGTGACCTGACCACTTCACAGGCGTTCCAGGACTTTGACACCAACAGAGATGGATGGATTTCGCCGAAGGAGTTTCAGCGTGCGATGGAGTCGCAGAAGATGTACTCCGTGGAGGAGATCACCTATCTGATGATGTGCACCGACGTGAACAACGACGGAAAGGTGGACTACATGGAGTTCACCGAGCGCTTCCACAACCCCGCCAGGGACATCGGATTCAACTTGGCCGTTCTGCTGACCAACCTTAAGGAGCACATCACGAACGACCCGCGCCTTGAAAAAATCATCGAGAAGGCCGGAACGCTCCTGGAATACTTCGATCCGTTCCTCGGACGAATTGAGATTATGGGATCGAGCAAGAGGGTCGAGAAAATCTACTTCGAGATCCAGGAGTCCTGGCTCGAGCAGTGGAGCAAGCAGCAGATCCGAGATTCGAAGAACTTCTTCCTCTTCAACGTTCTTCAGGACGATGGCGGCGACCAAGGAAAGCTGGAAGCATTCATAAACTTCTGCGAAGACACGATCTTTGAAGTGGGTCACTGTAGAAAAGGCAATCTGAAAATTTTTTGTTTAGATGCAACACGCAGCAGAGATCAGTTCCGGCGACGCCGCGGATTCGAAGGTGGAAAGGGCGATGAAACAGCGCGACTACTTCCTTCAGCAGACATCCGCCGGAGAGCAGATCTCCGAAACGATCAAATCTGGATACAACTACGGAGTTAATGCGGCTAACGCGCTGAAACCGGAGAATCTTTCAAAGACAGCCAAGTTCGTTGCTGCAAAGATCAGGTAGTCGCCAAGTCCAGTAGCCCCTTCCTAACATCTGCTTCTAGAACGATGACCTGGGCGCAGCTAATGGTGGAAACGGCAAAACTCGGATATCGGGTCGGCTACGAGCTGTTCTTCGCCTCACTCCTCATACTTTCGACCATCTGTCGCTTCGGCTACTTTCTGATGACCCCAGGAAAGGACGAAGACGAAGGAGAGCCTCAAGCTCTGCCCATGCCTGACCAGTAAGTCTCCAAACGCTTCTCTCGATGTCGTGCTATCTGTGTTTCTTCAGTCTTTCCCCGCACCAGTACCACCACGACCAGTATCAGTATCAGCCGAGCCAGGACTTCACCGCGTTCGGGGTCAATTTACAGGGCGACCAGGTGCCCAACGGTGTTCCTCCGCCCGCATCGCCCCAGATGACGCCGGAGGATCTTGAGAAGGAGGCTCATCTAAGTCGCAAGGCCAGCATGAATCAGCCTCCGGGCGCGGAGCACGCGACTTCCGAAACTGAGGCAGAACCCGCACCTAGGCATTTCCTGGCTTTTCTTCTTTTCAGCTCATTTCCTCTTATTTCAGCATCTACGAACATTACAGCCAGCCTGGATCCCAGAATATTATGGCGATGCTTCCAGCAACGCCGCCGGGATCTCAGTACGACCCGAACGCGACTTACGAACCGAAGATCGCGGAGATCGGAGCCACAAGATCTAGAGGATCTATTATGGTAGCCACGATTGACGTGGAACACATAAACCTGAATTCCTGTTCAGAATATGTTGGCCCGAAACTTCCGCACGATCGAGAAATCGACCCTGTACCTGGCCTTCTTCATCAACGTCATCCTCCTCTTCCACCGCGTCAACATCACCCAATCCAGTAGCACGGAACTCGGTTTTAAATTTATAATCTCGAACAGTTTCATATATTTTGTTTAGAAGCGGTGAACGCAGAGGAAGAGGACGAAGACGAGGGAAGCGAGGTCATCTACATTACCGGGATGACAATACCTTATTTCGCTTATGAACTAACTGGATGGATCTTGGCTCAAGTAGGCTTGAGCGCAGTTTGTCTTGAGTCAATTCGCGTTGTAGATACTATACTGGTTGAGCGTATCCCACGCCTTCACCTCTTTCGCTCTGCTTATCTCGTTTTATCACCTCAAAATCCCCCTTATCACCTTCAAACGCGAAAAAGAAGTCGCGCGAAGTTTGATGTTTGACGGGCGCTGGATCACAGAGGACGAAAACGAGGAACGGAGCGTCGGGGACACGTTCATGTGGTACCTGGACAGAATCGTGATCAGCTCGAAGTCGTTCCCGATGAAGTATTGGGACAAGTTTGTGCGCAGAAAGACGAAGCTGAAGTTTAAGGACCAGGTGGACGAGGACACCCTCAACAGCCTCTTGGGCGTGGAACGGACTCCCGGCGACACCTCCTTCGACTACCGCTACAACTGCTGGCTCTGGCTCGGTGTCATCCTGACCAACGGCCAGTTCCTCTACCGGGTCGGCTACCTCCTCTGCTCCGTTTGTGGCGTCTTTTTCTCGCCGTTCTTCTACGCGTTCCACCTCATCGACGTCGTTCTCTCGTTCCCTATGTTAAAGGCTATTCTTCAATCCGTCACCCACAACCTCCAACAGGTACCTTTAGCCACCCTTAGAATCTACCATATCTCCATCCTTTCCAGCTCATTTTGACCATTATGATGACCTTGGTGGTGGTGTACCTGTACACGGTGCTCGCGTTCAACTTCTTCCGTAAATTCTACGTGCAAGAGGGCGAAGACGGCGACGAGCCGGACAGGAAGTGCCACAATATGCTCACCTGCTTCATCTACCACTTCTACGCGGGCGTCCGAGCTGGCGGAGGTATTGGAGACGAGCTCGAGTCGCCCTACGGCGACGACCTGGAGTACCCCAGGATGCTCTACGACATCTCGTTCTTCTTCTTCGTCATCGTCATCCTTCTTGCCATCATGCAGGGCCTCATTATCGACGCCTTCGGAGAGCTCCGTGACCAGCAAGAATCGGCCACGGAGAAGCTGGAGTCCTCATGCTTCATCTGCGACATCGGCAAAGAAACATTTGATCGGATGCCGAGAGGCTTCGAGATCCACACCACCAAAGAGCACAACTTCGCCAACTATCTGTAGGGAATGACTTGAAAGCCTTGATCGATATTCTTTTTTCAGGTTCTTCCTCCAGCACCTCGTCAACAAGGACGAGACCGAGTACACAGGTCAGGAGACCTATGTGCGCGAGAAATACGACAACCGTGACTGGGAGTTCTTCCCGGTCGGCGAGTGCTTCGTCAAGCAGTACGAAGATCAACTTCTCCAGTCTTAGGATCGTTTGCAGAGTATTTATTATTCTTTGTGCCTTACGCTTTGAACCTGAAGCACTAAATACAAATTTTATAGATCAATTTTTAATCACACACGAACATGAAAGGATTGGTTCTTTATGTTTCATGGTTGTCCTTGTTTTTTGTCTCGACAGTTTAGTAACGTTGCATGTTTGTTAGGATAACTTCTAAAGCTCTCTTTGCACTGGTCCACAGATCAAACAAAACAAAAGACTGATGACATATTATTTTTGTCCTTTAAGTGCATTGTTAAGGATTGTTCCTATCGAGAAAAATGAGTCGAATGACGTTTATGGTAGGTCGCTGAGTTGACCCGAATTTCATTAACAAATCATGTATAAACAAACGCGTGCAGGAGGTTATTACGTTAGAGTACGCAATTCTAAGCAGTCGTATTTTGGCCTGAGGCGTTTTTAAGAACAGCGGGGGCAGGGCAAAAGGTCAAAGGCTCTATATCTCACGATATGATTTTACATTAAAATTGTTGCAGATCAAAAGTCGCTGAAAAATACTTTGTTTCCTTTTAATTGGTCTTAAATTTGGAACTAATCATTTCCTGGAGCACTTCTCGGTTGCTTTTTTGTGTAAACCTTTTTCTGCTAACTAGTTCGAACGGCTTCAAAGAGAACCTATTTTTGCTCGACCCTAATTTTCCTGCAACTCGAAAATTGAGTCCAAACGAGGGCAATCAGCGGACAAACAACTCCTTTTGCTTTTTGCCACTTGTGATCTGGTGCTTGAGGTTGTTTGCGGCGGGAAATCCTTGAGGACCGAGGAAACCGTACGCAGTCGGAGGAATCCAGAAGACGTGACTTTCCGGGACACTCCCTCAGTCGCTCAAAAGTGCACCGCGCGTTTCCGACGCGCTGAGACCCTAATTGGACTTTATTGTGACAGAGGAATCCGGCATTTTTCCGAGGTGACGTGGCCGGCGGGAAGCCCGACTGGAGCCGCAAACGTCGTTTCCGCAAAGATGCGCGTATCGTGGTTCTTGTTTTGCCGTCGCTTTGTTTTTGTGTACCGGCGCGGCTGATTCGGTTACAGAAAGGCGCGTCTACTCGACCTCGGAAGGTGCCACGGGTGATCTGAGATGGTCATTAACAAGGCGAAGAACAAACAAGCAAAACCAGAGATTGATACGTCATGGGATGTGTTTGGTTTGTTCCGTGGGAATGATCAGAAAGCCGTTGCGAGGTAGCTTGAGATTAAAAACATATCATGTTTAAAACTTGGACCACTGGAAAACACACCAAAATGTGAAGGGTGAACATTGCTTTTTATGAATCTTGTACGTTGCAGGAAAATGTCATTGGACGAGAAAAGCGCTTCAATCGAACCTGAGCTTCTGTTCTCGGCGGCCATGTGGTTCTGAGCCGAATTATGAGGCATGATTGTAAAATGACGTTTTGTCGTGATTGAAACTCGTTGATTCCACATTCCCAACATTGAAAACTGAGAAATCTGTTGTGTTTCTAGCGGAAAACGAAAACCTGTTTACAGACACACCGAGCCATTTGAGTTATTTTCCGATCTGCAAAATGCCACCTGCGCTTCTAATTCGCTCGGGTCCAAATCCGAAAGCCCACGCGACCCCGACCGATTATGGCGTCGACGGTTTGCACGCAACTATCGATAATGAGAATGGAAATGAGGACTATTTTTGGTTTGTTACAGGTATTTGACGGAGAGAATGTTGTGGATCAAACAAGCGTCACAAGTTCTTTTGCAACGTCACTGGGACATATAAATAAATCAAGCGTCTTACTCAATAACAGATAGATCAAATACGGTTGCAAATCGTCTCCGAATTTCAATGTTATTTACGTGAACGGGCACGTTTGTAAACAAGATCTCGACCCTCAAACGATGTTCCACCTATTAAAAACGGATCTACTGTTTTCAAGGTTTGGAAAGCCGAAGAGTCTCGTTAGACCGCTATTTACGAGCAAAACTCTACATTCACAATTAAGCTCATTTCATTTGACGCATGTTTTCAACAGTGTCTTTGTCTCCTCTGTCTCTTGCAACAACTGGACATCCACAAGCAGCTTCAACTTTTACCAGATCAGGTCTTTTCAAGTGACATTAATAAATAGCTTTATTGCGCAACAATCTATTTTCCAGGTCTAAAGCCATCTCCCCTTCCGATCGCAATGTTTCTTTTCGCAATGCTTCTCTTCGTCATCTCGTCGTTGAATCGATCTAACCACTGAAAAGAGAGGATCTACTATGATCTCCGAATCTGAAACCACTCACCTCCTGCAAATACTCAACACTTTGACTCCGGCGCTGCTCTCCTAGCGAAGGCCCGTACACGTAGGAATTTGGATTCAGGACGACCAAATAGCGCTCGTCGGCGGCGGCAGAGGCCGGCATGGGGTAACTCTGCGAGGAACCCATGAGGAATGTCATTGTGACGACGCAAACCAGCAAAAGCGTGAATTCGTCCCGGTAGACATTTGTCATTATGAGGAATTCTGGAAAAAACAAGTCAAAAGTCGGAGTCGGCGACGGCTGAAACTCGGCCGCATGCATTTCCGATCGAATCGGACCGTTTCGTGAAGTTGCAAAACAATTGGTGGAATGGCATAACAGCGCATAACAGAACCCTCGCCCCCATAACACACGCCACGCGTTATTATGCCCATTCCAAACTTTGGTCATTTGGGTCCAAACAAAGTCAAATGGATTCAAAAGCGGAGCATCAATTCTAATGATCCAAAATGGGCACATTGTGGGTAAACATAAGAAAAACTCAAATGTTGCATTTAAATTAACTGAGACGCGTGCAAGGTGCGAGGCACGCGGGAAGCTGAAAACTACGAAAAACTAAATAGCCCGCGGTCACTCACTGCAACGAGCGGAAGCGGGTGGAAATGAACCCAAGAACTATGTTGGATGGGAGATCTTTGAAGGAACGCTTTTTGTTTCAGGTCCAGTTCAGCGGGTCAAGCTTGGGTTCGATTCCCCTCGGGAACCACCTTCTCCGTCTGCGACCACTTTTTCAGAAACTTATTAGCAGCAAAAGGCGAAGATAATAGGTCGGGCGGAGATGAAAAACGCCTAAAAAATTTCCCAAAGAAAGTGGTCTGTTGTGAAAGGATACGGAATTCCTGGAATTTGTCATCCTTGAAATCATCCTCATCTTCCGAAGTCCAGGAAAACAAAAAAAACACCTCGAAGACAAAACTTGAAAGAGCTCCAAGGTACAAGAGATGAAGGTCCAGAATTTCAAAAACTGGTCATCGGAAGTCCACGTCCGGTGCAAGTCAGGTGACCGGGGAGGATCCAAGTCGAGACTACAGCTCGGGTCATTTATTTCCTCTCCACGACACGTTTTGGCTCGTTGAAGGTGTTTGCGTGGACGGGCGGGAGAAAGAGATAAATACTCTGCTAGACGCCTGTGGAGATGTTTCAGATTAGGGGAGTGACGAGGAGGCGATGAATGGGTCGCTTTTGGAACATCTGCGAAGGAGGATCGGAGTTTGAGTTGCGGCGCACGATCCTCGATTAGCCTCGTGAAGAGTGCCGCTGCACGTCATTAGGAGACAAGTTCACGTTGCAGAGAAGTGACGCGATTTCGGGAAAGGAATTGGTCGAAGAGGTGGCCGGGACAAAAAACAAAGAAAAAGGACCCCGAAATGCGCGAGGGAGAGACTAACTATTTGGTAAGGTGGGGAGGAGAGCGAGTCGAGTCGGGGCGGAGTCGGAATCGGGTCGGAATAATCCCATTATGGGTGCGAGTGGGTCGCGTTTTAATTGAGGTGAAGGGCGAGGAGGCCTCCGAAGAACGGAATCCCAGGGAGGCGGTGGGCTTTGGAGATCACAGTGATCCTCTGGCTAATTTTGCAGAGAGGGCCAAATGGGATTTGGAGGATTATGACAAAAGTGGTTTCCAGGAGAGGACGGAGTCTGCAAAGAAATGCGGAACTTGTACCACAATTTACATACTGTAATATAAGCAAAAGTTAATCCGAAACTTGTGATTGAAATGTGCAACTCAAAGTTCCTGTAACTATTATGTGTTTAAATGGATAACGGCTACAAGCAGTAAGACTATCCTTTTCTGGATTTTGCTATTTCTGTTTTTAAGACGTCTACCAGCTCCCAAATATCTTCCCGACCCAAAACCACCTTGTTTTCCTTTTGCACAAAACAAGTCTGGTCCTCCGCCAGACGGCGACTGTTCCACAACCCATAAAACGTCACCTTCCGGCCATTCCAAGTAATGTGGGTCCTTCTCTATGCCCATTTCAGGTCAAAATCCAAGTCAAACCGGTACGTGCTTCAACCATCGTTTCCATAAATAACTCCTGAATATTTAAATGCATTTCCTTGTATCAGAACCACTATTTTAAGCCTTCAAAGATGACGTTTCCTCCTGCGCTTCCTACAAAACAGCGCTTCAATCGGGCGCCGTTTTTTCACACAAACAAGGTGCGCGCCGAGGAGCGGCTAATGAGATGGACTCATTTCTAACGAGGTTTTTGCCTGGGAATCGCTTCCTTTCGGTCTGGACACAAGGGTATTTTTATCCGAGGCTTGCAAACGTCGCCTTATTACACATCAATTATATCATCGAGAAGATTTCGCATAAATAATCCAAACGTTTTAATCCTCAGCCGAATCTCCAAATTCGAAAAACCCATTCAACACCACGTATCCCAGCCACCCATTCACTTTGTCCGAAAGTGCGTCTGATCAACTTCACGATTAACCTCGCGGTTCGACGCATTTTCGAATGTTTAATTTCTGGAAATGGATTAAATTATAATTGCCTTATAATTAATCCGTTCTGAACTTTTGACGTCCGAAAGTGATTGAGAAAAGCAGCTGCAGGCGGCTGACTTCAATCGAGTCTTATGAAAAAGGTTGCAAAACGGAATGAGATCGGGAGGAACACGATCCAGAAATAGCCTGGTTTGGGCGTCTGGTCCTCTTCAGGCTAAATTTGGCCGAAGAGACAATGTGGGAAGTCGCGAATCCGGGCGGAAACTCGAGTAAACAAAGCGGAGATTATGTTGGAATCCGATGTTGTCTGCAAGAAAGAATGAATAAACCGGAAGTGGAGGAATTCCGGAAGAGGAGGGGATTGGAATACGGTACGGGAGAGGGGACATCTGAGACCGATGTCCATTCCTTAAGATGCGTCTGGAGGATTTCGCTTTGTCACATTTTCGAGTTCTAACAAGAGAATCCATTTTGCTGTCCGAAGAGTTGCGACCTGAAATTTGGTAGGGACAAAGAGATACGGAGAATTAGGATTTTCTCAAAATTCTAGAAATCAATCTGTTTGTTATTTAGTCACTGGTGAAATGAATCTGAGAGAGGAGAGGCCGAAGAGGAGCAAAGCGGATATAGGAATGTGTCATCCCGCAGAAAAACTACATTTCCTCAAATTGAGGAAAGGCCACAAGAATATACAAAATGCTATTCGCACCCAGCCACTCGTTACAAGTTAAGTGTTTGCGTGACTGTATCTTTAAATGAACTTTAAGAACAAAGACAATAGGATTTAACACAAAAAGTGCTCTAACGTTTGTAGCAAAACTGAAAATCATCATATGCAACTTTTAGTTTCAATATGAGGGTTTGGCGTAGATGTAGCTGGCAAAAACACTACAAATTGTTTGAAAGCAAAACAGCTAAAAACAAATAGGTTAAAATCCCAAAAATAGCTATAGGGAACAGTTTATTTGGGATCACTACCATCCTTTCTTGATACTTCACACGTCACCAGACAAACCAACTCGCGCAAAGGATCTCCTGCTCACATCTACACAATTACTAATGACCTCTCGCCGACAAGGAGAACATGTAAGGTTGGCAAAGTCAGAAGAACTCCGCGATGACGAAAACGACGAGGTTCCAAATGCTGAGTGCACTGCTAAATGTTCTGTTCTAAATTCGGAGATATTCAAATGCCGAAATCTAATTAAAATTGAAAATCTGGAAAATCATTTTAATTTTGTATAATGCTGCTCAGCTTAAAATGTCACACTCCCGCAGCATAAACTCCTGCCCTCACGACTATTAAAAGAATCTTGAAGTTCAAATGTCTTTAAAAAAAGTGTACTCAAATGTGCATTTTTAGTCATAACAAAGTTGAACATTTCGTCATATTTTCAAAATGTCATTTTATTCCACGAGGGTCCAATAATATAAAATAGGAAACATAAGGTCAACTGAAACAACATTAGTTCTTATAGCGCCTGTTTTGTATTTGTAATTTAGCGAACAACTCTTCGTTCCTTCTATGTCAAAAACTACGTATGATATTCCAAATCTCAAAAATTGGTGCATTTTTGATGCGTCAAAATTAGAGAATTTCGATTTCGCGTACAGTGAGTACGTAAAAGGGCCCAAAGAAGAACAAAGCGAGAGGCACAAACACCTTTTTATGAATGTTCCGATTGATTTAGAATTACGCGAAAGTGTGGGTGTAGGATAAAACACAAAACAAGCTCTAATTAGGAATTCAAAGATCTCCTCGGAGGTATTTGTTTTTTTTTCGCCCGGTCGAACAATCTAAACAACGTCCGCTCTTTCCGCTTACCTGGATTCCAGAAACTTACAAAAGATGATTTTGTGGAGCCAGAGAACCAAGCTAGAGACGCCACCACGTTCGTCGTACCCTGAATCACTTGTTTTCCTCGGTTTTTAATCATTATGGCTCTTTTTGTTGTGGAAAGGAGCAGCCTACAATGGGACGTGGAATCTGCTGCCGGGGGAAGACACCTGCAAGCGAAGTTTGTTTGGTTAGCGGAGGCAGAAGCGCCGAAGACAGAAAAAGAGTCAATGTGTTAGATTCTTAATTTTGACGTGTTTCCAAACAATTTCCGCATTTTCACTCTCCTTATGCATTTCGAGAAAAACGAAACCACGCGTGATCGAGCTTCGTTAGAAGATTTTTAAAAACCACGTTTCAGTGACAGTGGACTCATTTGAAGCATCATTAGGCGAGAAAAATTGCGTTTTCACGTCACCTGCTATGTCACGGCAACGTTAGAATAAACGAAATTTTAGATACGTTAAAGTGCACTGTTTGCACATTTGTCGTTGACTCTAGTCATTACCTATATCTGGTCATCTCCGGAAAGGGACGCTCAAGGCCTAAGATTCATCCGATCGCTCTCATTATCCAAACAAAACGCCGTCTCATCTCATAATTCCTACATTTCAAATGTCACATTATTCTCTTCGATGGTCACGAAACATTACCAAAACAAGCTAACCTTTGTTTCTTGGAATTCAGGCTCTGGAATCGTATTTCGCGTTAATTATTTGACTGCTCAGGGAAGCTACAAATCGGGGGCAAATAGCAAACACCAAAAACTGCACCGACAGGCAACTAAACCTCACGCATAACACTGAATTAGAAAAAGGTCAGCACTTTAAATTGGCCCAAACGGTTCCAGGCGACAAGCTTCAAAATGCCAATCGACCTTTTGCTGACCCATTTCTGGTCTCTTGCAGGCTAATTAATAACATCTATTACTGGGTCTGATTTCGTTTTGTGCCTCAACCTAATTTTCTCAACCACACCGCGTTTTGTGTCTTCTGAAACCCACAAGTGATCATTCGACCGTCTCCGCCTCAATCTCACGTATAAACCTCCACGTCAGAATCTAATAATTGAATCGAACTTTCGATGATCATGACTTCCTCCAGTCCAAGTGCACCCCAAATCATAATTCGTACTTTTAAAGATATACAGGACAGAGAAGTCCTCAATTTCCAATCTTTAAAACCGGTTTTGTGACTTTGATATTTCCATTCCGCGAAATCGTTTGTCGGAAGCATCCCAAAGGACATTTTAATTTTGCTATTGTTTTCTTCACCCTCCAAGTGCACTCAAACTCTCTCCAATCGACTGAAATTCTCTCGAAGAAGGCGCATCTGCCATTGGCACACTTTAAACCGTTTCCGCTCCGTTCAAAGTTCGCCCTTCGAAATTCGCAAAATTGTCGCTTGTTTTCAGAAACGCGTCCAGAAACTGTCATCTACAGGCGGCCAATTGCGGATTGACGACGACACTTCGCGGAAAGAACAACGAACAGCTTTGGAGGAGAGGACGGGGGACCTGAAATGAGGCTCGGCGATGAATTGAGATGGGAGATCGACGATGACGTCGGCACATAATTGAAAATAAAGATGTTTAAAAGGAAATGGAGAATCGAGATGTATGAAACAGGTGCACGGACTGCGGGGATAAAGGAGTAAAATCGACTGCGGGGATTAATAAGAAACAGGCTTTGAATTTTCTTGTTTAACTGGTCGCGGACCTGAAGTCCGCGATCAGGTAAGTGCTACCATTTTTGGAATAATCAACTACAGTAATCCACATTAGTTTATTCGTTTTCTAGATTTTCGCTTCCAAGCACCGACCTCATTACGTCAAATAGTCCCAATTCCAAATCCACATTTGCTAAGAACTTCATTAAAAACGTCCTTCCCCGTATTTCGTTTGGCAACAGCCCAAAAAAACATTAAATTTGCGAAAAGTCCGCGCAGGAAAAGTTCAAGGTGGGAGTAATTGCAGCAGTCGATTGAAAGACGACGAGGAAGTCGACCCGAGAAACCCGAGAATCCAATTATCGACTCGTCTGTGAACGCGAATGGCGCCTGGAGATAACATTGTTTTAAAAAGCAAAATGGAGCGAAGAGTTTAATTCGGAGAATCTAGAAGGGGAGACAGACTACGGGAGATGAGCAAGGTTCGGATAAGCAGAGTGATGTTCCCAGTTTGTAGCTACAGATACAGCCGATTACGAAGACAACAGGGATCAGAGTCAAGATACTGTAAATAATATGATAGAGAGCCGTAGAGTTGCTGTAGCCACTGGACCGGGTGAACCTCTGTAGGAGCTGCTGGAGCTGAAACCTTCTCCGCTAAAAGTTCTTCCACCTTTGCCTCCGCCGCCTCTCGATACACCACCTCTTCTGGATCTGCTTTTTGGGCTTCTTTCAATTCGTATGTGAGACAAGCTCGGTTCAACTAATGCATAAATGGAATCCAGGTTTAAAGACATATGCTGCACACTTCCTCTTCATTGTTGGCAATCGATGAAGTCACATCAAAATCCTCGTTTATCGTTACCACCTCCAGACTTTCTCCACGAATGTGAATCACTCTTTTTCGTTTCGTTAGCATTTGTTTCATTAACATTTTCGAGGTGAACGCTTAGGAATCTCTGGACAGCTAGCAAGGAAAAGTGCTTAAAGCAATCTGAAAAAAGCAGAAAACACCGGAGAGAACGAGCCAGCGGTGATAATGAATATGATCTAGAATTTCTTCTTCACGGATTCTTTTCGGTAGACACATTCTGAGACAATGGCACTCACTATCAAAAGCTATCATGTGCCACACTCGCTTGATATCGATTCTTCAACAATGCGGTCGTTTCAATGACAACAGCATCTCGTGTTTCTGGCCGTATCGAGGCCGCCAGTCGATAATAGTTGAAAAATTAGGAAAGGAGTGAGAAAGTCTCAGCGTTTATCGCTGTTAGGAATAAAATAGAATTATGAAATCAAGTTTTACTTTTTAATATAAATTCAGCAGTTTTGATCTCTCAAGGCACTAGGACGGAAGTTATAAGCGAGGTTTAGACACGAGATGTAGATAAGAAGTTCTGGAACCATTTCATTTGAAGATACAGTAGAGGATTCCTCCGACGCAGCAGCAGAGGAACAAGAGACATCCGACAACGATAAGGATGATGAGCCAAATGGCGACCTTCACGACCTTCTTGGGCGCCGAAGACTTCCGCTTGAACCGCGTTTGGGATGTGGCAGAATCTTCTAAAATGCGAACAAGTTGTATTTTCTGGCATGAGAAATTTACCGTTTTCAGAATCCAGAATCGCCAACACGGGAAACCCGAACCCGTCGTCTTCTACTGTTGCACCTTCTTCGAATTCTTCGATTTCCGCGGCCACCATCGGCTGCATCAGCTTTGCAAATATGAACGACGGCTGTTGAGCGACGACCTCGGATTTGTCGCCATCTCTGGATTTCTGAGTTTTGGCGAACGCAAAAGCGACAAAAAGTGGGAAGAACCAAAACAGATTCATGGCGAAAAACAGAAATGAACAACGTCTGCTGGTCGATCGCGTTTAGGAGGCGGCAGGGGCTGTCAGCTAGCTGAGTCAGCTGCTTTGAGTCAAACACAGAAGAAGTCGAGGATGAAAACAAATATTTGTTAGGATGAAAGGTGGGACGCTGTTGACGTCCTCAAACCCCAACTTTGATATAAAAAGTGAAAGGTTGAAAACTCCAGAAAACAAATTTGATGACTCATCGAGTGCCCCGACGGGTTGCTGTCCATAATCGGTGTAATTAAAGTCTGCGTGCAGTGCAGCGTGAATACCGGGTAAACATCGGTGTACTTATTCCTGGCCATCGACACAATCCTAATCACATCAACCCAAAAATCTTCAGATCTACATATAAGCCACCTCGGTCGGCCGTTCTCTCAGAATTCGGCATTCTCGCGCTTCGACGGCAACCGGCGCCTTTTGGATCGGAATCCGATCTCCGACCTTGCGTCGCTTTACCCAAATACAGTAGAGATACACCAAAATGACGATAATAGGACAGCTGTAAACGCTGAAGAAAAACAGCATCGAGTACAGCGACTCCTTTTCAATGAGCGCATCTTGCTTGATTTTCGGTTGTTCAATGCTGGTTTCAATCGGAGAAACCTGCAACTGAATGAGAGATAAGAACCAAGTACTGCCTTAAAGCTCACCGGTCTGGCATCTCCAGAACTCAGCAGGATTCCAAGCCCAACAACGCAGAGAACGCAGAGCACATCCTCACTTCTAAATTAGCCTTTGAAGGAAGACGACGAAGACACTCAAATTGTAACGGTGACTTAGGCATTTTCCGTTTAAATGCCTGAGCGCAAAAAAACCGAAAACTACGCAGATTTGCTATTTAAAACTTATCTCTCAGATTGGTCGTAAAAGACAATGTTCGGTTTAGTATTTGAAACCCTTTGAGATTATGGGTTTGGTGTCTATTCATTCGGTTTTTGTGGAGTTAACCACTGACTTCTTCAGAGGTCAATATGTGCACAACCCTATCAACCATTTGTGTATTCTTATTTGTTTACACCGTAAATTTGGCAGTCTTGTCATTAATGACATTCTGAAACCGCTTTATATTTCCAACCTAAGTACTCCAATAGGAGGCGGTGCAGGATATGCAAAGGACGTGAGTTGGAGTTCTCTGAAAACAGAAAATGGTCCGTTTCGATGGTCCACCATAACGGGAGGCCGTCGCCTTCCCAGGTAAAAGCCGAACAAATTCTGTTTTCGATACTCTAGAAAACCTGATACAAGCACGGCTACGATTGTTAGCACAAGGAAGACGCAAAAGAAGATTGAAATTAAATCCATTGAAGAAGAACTGGGATTTGGAAACTAAAAAGGACAACACCTTTGCAAGTGAACGGATTGAAGATGAGATACCTGATCCTGGGAGAATATACTGTTGCGTTGTGAATTTGGGAGGAGGCCTTTGAGGGTTCTATTTATGTGGGGATTAGAGGAGAGAAGAGACATTCCGGAGGCAAGAAGAAAGGCAACTGTACTGCGAACCGGTGGCTTCAGGGCCGATGTTTGCACAGTACTCCTGGCAATCTCGTGGTGTTTACGTTTTGTCGGTTTGGGTGACAAGGGCGAAAACAATGACTCATCGATTCTGGCTTTCTGGGACTTGCTCTAATCAACAGAGGGAAATGCAACATGGTGGAAGGAGCATTAAGGATGTATACGGCTACAGAGCTCCCAACATTTGAAAATCGGTTGTTCAGCGTCGAGAACGTGTGAACTTGTTTAGAAAGTCTTACAAAGATACATTGGAAGCATGATAAGCTGTCAACACGGCGGTTCCAACCGGAAAAATCCTTTGCTAATGAGTACCATCTCATTCCTGGTTAAAATTAGTAGAGCTGCCTCAAAGCACTGTATACCGGTCCATTTTCCTCTTCATTGCTAAATTCAACCCACGCAGTCATCCACATCATCTTTGTCCTCTCCGACCTTATCGCTCGGACAATCCTTTTCCGCCTTTCGCTTCCTACCGTATCCCATTCATTCACTTCCCAAAGGTTCTCGCTCTCCTCCTTCCAGTGCAGCTGTCCTTTCCGGTCCGCCCGTCCTCTTCCGGCTGACCCAATCGAATCCGTCTTCAGCTCCCCCTAATCAGGATGTCACCTTCGCTGACCGTCCACAACCCGTTCTCCTAAGGCCACCCACCGCGAAACGCCGCGGCGCCCGTCGATAATCCACGAATTGTCTTCGTTCTCCGTCGCGATTTCCGATCCGAAGTGTGAAACCGCGAGTCTTCGCTCGATTTTTCGCATTTCGGTGCTTACCGATGGAAGCTGCGCAGGAGGAAACCATGGAATCCAACGACGACAGTTTTCTACAGGTACGAGTTGGGGAAATTCGGGGATTTCGATTGTTTAAGACCGAATTCCAGGATTCCTACTATAACGGTCGGAATGCGGACACCACGACGAGCAGCGAGAGCGGAATCGATGCCGAAACGGAGCGAAATTTAGACGAAGAAGACCGTGCGAGTCCGCCGATCGCCACGGTTCCCATGGATCTAGGAGCGACCAACAACCTGTGAGTTGGAAGTGGCCACGATTCATTTTGCTTCGTTATACTAAACTGGCACGGATGTTTCTTGTGACACACACAGGTTTTTGGACCATTTTCGTCCTTGATTATTTGAGAAGCAAACTCGTGGAGCTTCCGATTTACCCTGAGTTCGTAGCTTTTCAATTTAACGTTCCTGTGTTTCAGGAGAATTCCTTCGTCCGCTTTCCTGCTGACCATTATCGACCGTCAAAAGGAAGCAATCTCCTTGTACAAGACGAATTTCGGCCTGCTGGAAGACCGGTTCCGTGAAAAAGTCGACGAATTCAAGTATGTTTACTGCAAAAACCGTAGGATAAATCCTGTTCTTACCTGAGCTCAGTTTAAATGGCTCTAATTTTGAAATTTGCGTATGAGTTCGTGAAATCGTCCATGAAAACCTCTTCTTCCGCGATCGCTAATTTTGAATGTCACGCGTCCCACCACGAAGAGCAAATGGGAAATTCGACCGTTCGTTCTGCAACATCACTCGCGCGGCGTTCGCGAATCGATGCAATCCGTCGTTGTCCGTGGCCACTTTTTTTCATTTTGTGTTATTGTCCTCTGTGGCCACTTTTTACATTGCATTGTTTTCAGAAAGTGTCACGAGAGCGACAAGAACGTGGTTCGCAAGGAGCTTAAGCGCGGCGAATCTTTTCTTCGGAAGCTTGACCAACAAGTCAAAAAAGCGGTGAAGGCTGTAAGTTTGAAGGGCTGCGAGATTCGATAATTACGAAATTATATTGCAGCATTTGGCGAAGCTAAAAAAGCAGCGGCTGGAATACAGCCGCGCAATGGACAGAATGCTGGTGAAGGAAGCGCAGTCGCAGGTGAGTATTGCGTCATTCTGGCGATTTCTAATTTTGATTTTATTGCAGAGAATCAGCGAAGAAAAGGACCAGAAAATCGCTGAGCTGGAAGAGGTCATTAACAGCCTCAAGGAGCAGGTCACACAGAAGGACGCACCGAGCGCAAGCAACGGCCAACCGAAGGCGAAGGAGCCCCTCTTCGTCAACCTGAGCGATGAGAGCGACGGCGACATTATAATCGGTAAATGCGATTCTTTGAAAAACGGCTTTGGAGATAGGAAACATTGAAAACGGCGAAATTTGTTCCATTTGACGGCGCTTTGATCCTTAGAATGGCGAGAAAATTTAGAAAATGTCAAACGTCGCTGCGCAGGATGCATCAGCCTGAACGCGAAGATCGAGGAGATGCGAATCCATCGCGATCAACAGAACGAAACCATGGAGGAGCTTCGAAAAACGAGGGCCCAAGCCGTTGCGGAGATGGACCAAGTGAAGCAAGAAATGGAAAGGACCAAGCTCGAGATGAAAAGGTCGAATTTCCAGCGCGAAGCATGGAAGGCCAACGTGGTCAAGCTGGAGGAGGAAGTCGCGCAGCTGAAGAAGACCGCCGCGGAGGATGCGCGACGCCACGCGATGGAGCTGGAGGCAGTTTCCGCGATTCCCATCCAGATCGCTTCGTCCACGACCACAGCGCCGCTCAACGCTTCCGCAGATGTGCTCGTGACGACCACGGGTACTCCAGATTCTGAATCTGAGAAGGGTAAGCGATAAATCTTTACAGGGTGATTCAAAAAAAGGACTGGCCTGACAGCTCCGGCTTGCCGCTCATCGGCCAGACGGAGCGGAGTCATTTCGAGTTCAGTCGCCAGGAACGACCGGTCGGTATCGCTAACAAATAACGTGAAACCGACCGGTCGTCTGCTCTGTGCACCCCCGGAATTGGGCTCTTCTGTCGGTTTCGCGTTACAGCCACTATCGGTCTCACAGACGGAGCGTTCATAAATTAACCATGGACAAATTCCGCAATTTTGCACTTTTCCTGTTCAAGAGAACGGTCGGTTCTAGGCCGAAATACGATCACAATTAAGTTCTAGATCTTCCTCTCTATTGGTACGCTTACAGGTTCTGTAACAACTCTGATGGCGTCATCTTCGACCGACATCGTGCCAAGCAAGGAGCCGGACCTGGATTTCAAAGTGGTCGACGATTTTGATCCACACACCGGAATGACGATCGCCAAGAAATTCGTCCCAGTGAAGTCCGACGCAGCCGAGCCCGCGCCATCCAAGCCAGCGTCAGCCACACCTGCTGCAACGAAGCCTACCCTGGCCACGCCTGCTGTTGAATCTTCGTGCCAAGACGAGGAAAAAAAGGCCAACAACAAGAAGCAGAAGACGAAAAAGAAAATGCAGCTGGCCGGACCAAGCAACGCACCTGCTCGCCACTCGAAGCCGCTGCTGCAGAATCCGCGCAAAGGTCCTTCTCTTGGCGCGAAACCTCCCGTCTCTCGCAAGCGGCCGTTCGAAGGTCCCACTTACAGCTACGCCGGTGGCTCGTACCTCCCGTCGTCGTCGAACCGCTTCAATCCTCCCGGACATCCCGCTGATTGGCGCGGTCCTTCCGTGCACCAGATGCCGTCGGCTGACTCTTGGGTCAATCCTGACCCTCCTAGCTATGCGGGCCGCTATCCTGAGGCAAGTCCCGGCTACAGAGGATGCCCTCCTGAACCCTATTCCGGCTACCACAGCGGTCCTCCAGTGCGGGATTCTTGGAACAGGGATCCCATGCCTCACCCGGACTACAGCTCTCAATCCTGGAGAGGACCCGACCGTGGCGGATATCCCGAGCGTCCGGACTACCACTATAACGAGATGTCGCCGTCCACGCCAAGAAACGGCCCGGTGCCGCGCACGCCCGTCAACGGGCCCCTGAGAAAAGACCCTGATCGATGGTAAAGAATCTGCGTCGAACTCACTAGAATATTATGATCTTACTCTTGACTTGTTGTACAAAGCGAATTTAATTTTCATTACGGGCTTCCATAAAGTATTGTTTTTGTATTTGAAACGTGTTTCTTGGTTAGTTGGTTGCGTTTGCCATGAGATACTTTTCAGCCCTTGTTTACAGGTCCACATTTCCGATGATTTTCAGGTAACCATGCCACCTAAAGCCGCGAAGAAGGATCCCAAGTCAGGGAAACCGAAGAAAGAGGGAGGCGGAGGCGGAAAGGCCAAAAAGAAGAAGTGGTCAAAGGGGAAGGTTCGCGATAAGCTGAACAACATGGTTCTCTTTGACAAGGCCACGTATGACAAACTCTACAAGGAGGTAAGCTGCTTCGACCCCATTTCTTGAAAATGATCATTTCGAAGGTTGTCACGTACAAGCTTATCACCCCTTCAGTCGTCTCCGAACGCCTGAAGGTCCGAGCTTCTTTGGCCAAGCAAGGACTCGCCGAGCTCGCCGCCAAGGGTCTGATCAAGCCGATCATCAAGCACAGCGGCCAACAGGTTTACACTCGCGCGACCAAGGTCGATGACGCCGAGTAAAAATAATCTGTTTTGTTTGTTCATTTCCGTTTTGTTGATAAAGTTAAATATGTTTTGTTTAAATTTAAGGATCAATGAATAAACGAAAACAAGTTTAGAGCTCGTCCTTCTTCTTCTCCAGTCGGACGAGTTCGATTTCGAAGTGGAGATACGAGTCGCCAGGGATGCTGGGACGCTTTCCCTTCTTCCCGTATCCGAGCTCCGGAGGGATCACGACCTGAAATAAGAACATGTGCTAGGAAACTCGCAATTTCTGAATGTACCTTGCGCCGCTCGCCCTCGCACATTCCCATCATCGCGCGCTCCATTCCTGTGATCACCTGGAAGATATTGAGAATAAGTCAGACTTCGACTCGAGCACGACTCTCACCTGGTTGGCTCCGAGCTTGAACACGAAAGGCTTCTGGCGCTGAACCGAGGAATCGATGAACTGGCCGTTCTCGAGGAAGAGTGTGTAGTGCTGGTGGATTGTGTCCCCGATTTCGGCCTTGCGGCATTCGTCCTCCTCGATCTTGTGCAACTGCTCGATGCGGAGGCCGTCGTCTTCGACCCACTTCTCTCCGGGATTAGGACGGAAAATGCTCTTGAGCTCGACGAAGTAGTGAAGCGAGTCGCCTTCCACGACGCCCTTCGGCTGCTCCTCGTACTCGTAGGCTTCGTAGGGAATCACGATCTTGCGCTGCTCTCCTTCGCACATCCCGCGCATCGATTCGTCCATCGCTTGCAGCGCCTGGCCATATCCGAGCTTGAAGACGAATCTGGAAACAAGGATTTACAGCGGCAGGAAGGCGGGACGCGAAACGATCGTTTTGAAAAACTGCAGGGTTTTTTCGACCTTTCACCAACTAAACTCTAATATTGTCACTCAAAAAAAACGTACGGTTTTGCATTGAAGTTCGAACCGATGACTTTTCCCTTTAGATCCGAGAGCTTGAAGAACTGCTCGACAGTATCTCCAGCCTGCGACTTGATCTTGCACTTTCTCTCTAAAATTCGTCCTTAAACCCAGCTTAAACTCCTGAAGGCTGACCAGGGATCTTCCGGATGATTTCGATCTCAATGCCATCGTCGGTGGTCCAAGTTCGCTCGTCGGAATCCGCGAAGGCGAATCCCAGGAGAAAGAAAAGCGCGAAAAGCAGCACGCGCATCTTCGGAGATCGCAGGCCGCGCGAGTGAACGGAGAAGACGCGTCCAAGGTCGTCTTCGAATCGATGAGTTGGAGTCTTCGATGTGGGTCATCCGACGGTTCCTCTTTTCCGTTCTCGGGAGCGATCGAATTTATTACACACGTTAATATGTACACAACAGAGGTGGCCAAAACGGAAGATCTTAACGACCGAACGGGCGGCTCATGTAGCCGTGCTTGACCCCTGCGGGCTCGATGCCGCCGCTGAAAGAGCCGCCGACGCTGTAGATCGGCTTTTCGCCCTCCTCCTCATCGGGGAGCACATGAAGATAAGATCCGATTCCCTGCAAAAAATTTTTTAAATTTATAATTTAAAAAAAATTTGATTTTTTAACATAAAAGTTTCATAACCAAAAAACAGGTTTCGACTCACCTGCCGATTCCCGTTTGCCCCCATTTCCATCATCGAATAGTAAGGCCTGAGAATGCCGAGAATATCTGAGTCGCCGCCGCCCACGAGACCTCCGACTTCGTCCAAATCCTTGATTCCTTGGTCGCTATAGCCGAAGTTCTTCAACTGCTGCTCCTGCAGGGGTTCGTCGCCTTCGAGGTCGGGGCCGTCGGGCGGCTTGTAACTGTGAGGCTCGAATTTCTCCGCCCATTTCATGTTCATCAGTTTCATTGGATCGCCTGAAAAATAAAATTGATTTTTAGAAACTCCGAAGTTCTTACCGACTGCATGTGCAACAGAAAATAATCCTAAAAGAACGAAGAGAGATCCAAACATCGCAAAGATGTGCAGCATTCAATGGGATGCGAAATCCGAGCGTTTCACAAACTGCGAAGCGACCCAATTTGCAACGGAAAATTCCATTTCCAGAGACTCGGATCGTTGATCCAAGAAAGGCAGAGTCAAACAAGAGAGAACTGTGCAAAGTTTGATTTTGAATAATGTTCAAAACACATAAGAAAAGAACAAAGTGTTTATAGAGGAACTGGCCACAACTACACTCACAAACACAAAGTCGATCGGTAAAGCGGAAACTATTTTGAGGCAAATAATCGTCCTTGTGAAGCCCATTTTGAGACACATCTTACCAGGCGAAACCTGCAGGATGGCTAAAAAATATTGATAAGGGGATGGAGGCATGCCTGGAAATCGTGGAGCGGAGTTATTTCAAGCTCACTCGCCGGGCCGGGAACGACCGGTCGGTTTCGCTAACAAATAACGCGACACCACCCTGTAATCAACTGCGTCTAAAACCTGTCTAGACCTCTCCCATCCCCTTAAAGCACTTCTCCACCCTTTCGAATACCCATTTCAGTCTTACGCTATCGTCTGAGTCGGTCGTGCCAGCCTCGAAGAGTGAAGGCCGACGACGACGTCCGACGATGCCGACGATCTCAGAGCTTGGCGTCGAGTTGTCCGAGAACAAAGTCATCAACAGCAGATGGAAAATCGAAGGCAAATTGGGAGAAGGTTCGTGCGGAGCCGTGTACAAAGTGCATGACATGCAGAATCCCAGCATGAAGGCCGCGCTGAAGGTCGAGGCGAACGGCGAGGAAAGCGTCAACGTGCTCAAGAAGGAGGCGAATGTACTCAAGAAGCTCCAAACAAGGCCGCACACCGTTAGGCTCGTGTACTCCGGCAGGAGGGAAACGGTAAGTCGATTTTGGGATGTATTTGGGCTAGAAAATTAGGAATTTCAACCTTGCGTGACCAAATTTTAACCTTTAATACATAGGCCTTTTCGGGTCTTTTTCGCTCCTCAATTTTCGTCGTGGATCGACATCTAAAGCGCTGGCCACGAATGATGCGTCGTGCGGCAGCGTCGTGCGGCGCCGTCGCCTCGCTGCGTCGTGCCGCAGCGATACGTGGCAGGGGGATGCCACGAATGGTGCGTTGCGGGGTTGCGTCGAACGCATGCGGCGGCGGGTGAAAGCATTTGTGGTCACCCTTGCATCAAATCATTGCATCGCCGGTACGAATTTCTCCTGAATAAGCCCGATTAGCTTGCTTGAGTTTTCGCCTTCTTTCATTTTGGGACTGAAAGGGTGAGAATTAAGCACAAAGCATTTCTATGACAAACGCTACAAATTCACGCGACAGGCCAAGGAAATGACGGAGAAAACAATGGAAAAACCACCACTACTGCAAAACATAGGTTTTTAAGCTAACGTAAACGTGGTAGAACCCATAAATGACTTCGAAAACAAACTGTCGCAAGTTCGTACGGCGTCGCTCCTGCCGCCGGCACCCCGCGACGCACCGATTTTCAAAATATTTTGAAAACGTTCATTTGTGTCGCATGCTCCAACGCAGCCTATGACGCACCATTCGTGGCCACCCCAACGCAGAACGCACGACGCAACCCCCGACGCGCGTTCTGCGCGACAGCCGACGCAGCCTCGCAACGCACCATTCGTGGCCGCCCACGACGCACGACGCATCATTCGTGGCATGCCAACTCTGCCGCACGACGCACGACGCATCATTCGTGGCCAGCGCTTAAGTCTTATCGAAGCTAATTCTGCATGGAATTTGCAAAATTCACGCTTTAAAAGTGTGTTTTTAGTTCGGAATATACGCTTAGGATTTAAAGGCCTAATCGGAGCGGTTTGCGGCTTACAAGGAAATCTTTTTAGGCCTCCAGCAGTTTTGGACGAGTCATAACTCATTTGAAAGCGCTCGGCACCCTGATTCTTTCATGTTAGTAGCGACCTCACTTCGGCTCCATAATATCTTCGTTTTAAGCCTAAATTACTGCTTGGCTCGTGGATCTGACAGTTTCGACGCAATGCAACTCTGATCCTTGGAGAGAGGCGGTTTTTTAGCGATTTCGTATTGAAGGGAGGAATTCGATTATCGGACGCTTTTTGGTATTTTTCTAACCGAATTCGGACGAGTTTGGAATTGATTTTGTGATGAATTGTAGCGCGAAATTGTGGGATTAGAGAAAAAATGGCCAATTCGCTTCAAAAACGGCACCCTGTTTTTCGACCTTATCTCGGATCTCGGATTTCTGCTTGTTTTGGACGTTCTCCGCGCTCATTTTGCCAAACATTTTAGCGGTTGTGTGATTCTTACCTGCCTGCTCATTTCAGTACTCCTACGTGGTGATGACACTTCTCGGGAAGAGCCTCTCCGAACTACGAAAGCAACTCGAGGGCGGCTACATGTCCGCCTCCACGGCGACCCGGATCGGCGTCCACGGCCTCTACGCGGTGAAGCAACTCCACGAGATCGGATTTGTGCATCGTGACATCAAACCTGGTAAATTTGGTTGGTTTTTTGGTCTTTTCACGCTGGATTCTTATAGCGAATATGGTGACAGGTCGGGTCGGATACCAGCGGCGGATTGTCTACCTGATCGACTACGGAATGGCCAGGAATTTCGCGATCTGGGAGGAAGGAAAGCCAAGGGTGAGGCGGTGCAGGGACAACGTACTGCTCCGAGGAACGATCCGCTTCTGCTCGCCCACGGTCCACGATCGCCAGGAGCAGGGGAGGCGCGATGACGTGTGGTCGTTCTTGTACATGCTTATCGAGCTTCATGTCGGATTGCCGTGGCCTGGGAAGCCTGTAAGCCGACCTCTTTTTTGCCATTTATAACTGCACTTTAAGGAAACGGAAGTAGGGCAGAAGAAGAAGGACACGGGAGACGTAACTCTCCTCGAGAAGTGCCCGAAGGAATGGCTGGACGTGATGAAGCACATACGAAGCCTCACTTACGAAGCCCGACCCAACTACCGACTCATCTACGACGCGTTCCTAGCCACGTTGACGCGGATGAAGGTCAGCTTCGACGACCCGTACGACTGGGAGACCGCGGAGGACGTGCAGCAGGCGAAGCGCTCTGTGTCGAAGTCCGTTTCGACAAGCGTCAAGAAGAAGAAACAGCAGAATGCGGAAATGAGCGAAGTGAGCACGGCGAAGAGCGTCCTGGGGCTGCCAAACCCAGAGGCGTTCCCGACCACCGTCGCCGTCGAGTTTGACAAGAACGATATTGGATGCTGATTTCGGATTACACCTTGTTTAGGATTGTGTATTGGAGCTTCATGTGGTGTTAGCGACCTCTCATAGCGTGTTTTGCTACCCTAATCCCAATTTCAACCCTTATCTCACGTTCCAGGATGTCGTTTTAGGATCTGCCCAGCAACCCCTGTAGATCTCGAAACCTCCACACGCAAGGCACTCCTAGAGTACCTGAAGACTTCCGCATAACAGATATGCCACAACCCTCCTTGAGAAAGAAGGCGCAGAACTCAAGTTTGAACACCTTGCGGAACGTCGTTTGGAATACGCCTTAGAGTTTCTGGATTCGCCGAGCGCCACGGCCCTGAAATCTGTCCATTTGCAGTGCCGCCAAATTCACGTAAGCCTTAGCTCTGATTTCCGTCATCTCTGGAAATCAAAATGAAGAATTTTCAAAAATCAGAGACCCGTTTTCATACGACAAAAGGTAAGTTAATTACGTAAGTTAACTGCATAAAGTTCCATTGACCCTCTTTCTTACACTCTAAAACCGTTTCTTCGTATTTCTTTGGTAAACAAAGACGCGGGAGTTGATCCAAGGAGCGAGCGGCGATCACGATTGTTTTTAGTGGGACCACAACCCGGGGACATTGGGATTAGAACGTGAGCTGGGTCCAAAGAAACCGGCTGGGGTCGCGAAGAAAGCCAGAGATCGTAAGGCAGCAAAGGGAAGCAAAAAAGCTTTTAAGAGCGTCTTTCTAGTCATGACTAATTGGGACTAAGAGCGTTCTGTAAATAATAGAACAATTTCAATGAAAAAACTCCTTGAATGCTTCTGTAGGTTCAAAGTTCAGAGTTTATCCCTTTTACAATACAACTCCAACTTTTCCAACCCGAAAACCGAAAGTTTCCGCTTGATTACAGAGATCTCCGCAGCTGTCATCAATCGTTTCCGCGTTTCGGCGGCTTTTAATTGTAATTGTCATTTCCAGCGTCAAACTGACAGCGCTAGAGCGGAAATCGCATTGGCTTCGCAATGTTTGTCTTTCCCGATTTCGAATTGCTACCGAATATAATAAACGCGTGAAAAATAAACTTAAAGCACGTGCTTCTCGATTTGTTAAATTTTTTTAAACCAGTCAATCCCCCGATGATGCATGGCTCATTCTAGCTCCAATTCGCGGAATGGCAAACTTCAATTCTAAGCTTCACGTATTTCACGATGCTCCCTAAACGCAGTAAGCTACGCGTTAAACAAATCTCCCGATCAGCTGCATACGATCAAATGCGCAACCCTTCCGATCAGCTGCATGAGTTTTAGGCCTCATAATTTTTAACATGAAAACTTTACCTGAGCTTCACGTTCTTCACGACGACCTATCCTCTTCGCTAAAAAACTTGAGGACGCACGTGTTCTCTCATCGTTATCCATTTTTATCTTCTCGCCTGACATTTACTTTTAAACTGATTTACCACGGCCACTCGAACAACTCGTCCAGCAGCACAGACTAATAGCGGCTCAAGTCGTTCGTCGGTTGACGTGTCCGACAGGTTAATCTTGAGTAAACGAGCCGGGTTGAGTGTGCGAGGGTGTCGAAATCGGCTGGCCACCGCCGCTGGACACCGCGAAGGGCCGCCCCGGGTTTAGTTCGACGTCTTCGAACCCCTTCGCGATCGGTTGCTTCTGAAATCCGATCGCGCGATAAAACGCGAAACGCTGCCATGCGGCGTCTTCTCCTTTTATCCACGCTAATCCTCCTCACGACCTCCATTCTTGCCCAAAATGCCACCGACGCCCCTCAAAGACTCGTTGATCTCACTTCCTTAAATGCCTCCTCAGCTGTTGTTCTCGAACCTAAAGATGATGCTTTAGCTGGAATCGGTTTAGTATTCTTGCCTGAGGACCATCTAATCGCGATTCGTTCAGATTTTTCGTTATTATGCGCCGAAGGAGTTCCGCTTCTTATGGAGAACGACATCCCGAAGCCGTGCTTGCTGGAGGCGAAAACCGGACCGTCAGCATGTCCTTCGAGCTTCTGGTGCCACGTTGGACTGCCGAACACGACGAACTTCTGCTGCCCGCGGAACAGAAACGGTGAGTTGAGAAGAAATACGGGACGAGTTTTACTACGGTCCCGCCGAGAATCTGCGAGGCGACGAATTTCGAAATTCTGCAAACTTGTCCACTTCTGGTGTTCCAGGCGACAACCCGTGTCTTCTGATTCCTTCGAAGGGCTTCGGCACGGCGGCCGTCGAGCGCTTCTTCTACAATCGGACCTCCCAGGGATGTCAGGAAATGACCTACTCCGGATTTGGCGGCAACGAAAACAACTTCGCCTCGCGCGCGGGTTGCGAGAATCAATGTCGTAAGTTTTCGGATTTCCCGCATGAAACGGAAACGGCGGTTCGCAGTTCAGGCTCCGATGACAAGATAAACATTCCGACGATTCACGTGCACACTGACGAACTCCCGCGCGTCCCGAATTTTAAGTCCGCAGCGGAGTCACAAGTGCCCGGTCAGTTGCTGCGTCGCTTTTTCTGATTTCACATTTGGTTTTTAGCCTTTTCGCCGGAAATCGAAGTGCAAACAACGACGTTTACGAGCAGCTCTGCGGCCGCGGTTCCGAAACCCGTGAATCCCTGCAATCGACCTCCCGATAAGGGCATCGCTGGGAATCAGAAGAGCGTGCGGTATTACTACGATCTGGCCGCTTCACAATGTGTCCAGTTCAACTATTTGGGATCTGGCGGAAATGCGAATAATTTCGAAACGGAGCGGATTTGCATGGAGACTTGTGGCGAAGGTGAGCTAAGGGTTTTTCGGGATCATTTCACGTTACGATTCTTTAGGACCCCTGGGCGTTTCAAGCTGCATCTACTTTATCGCCGAAGGAAATGGAATCTTCCGCATTCCTCGCTTCTTCTACAACGGCGAAACGAAGAAATGCGAGAAGTTCTACTACTCGGGAAGCGGAGGAAATGGAAACCGCTTCTTATCAAGGGCATCTTGTACCGATCTGTGCATTCGAGGTTGGTTTTTAGACGCTTGTCACTTGTAACCTCTGTAATCAGGTTTAACTCCACCACCTCCGACTCCTGTGGTCGAAATAACCCATTCTCCCGATACAACCGAAGAAGTCCTGAGCCTGACGACGATTCCAAGGACACCAAAGTCCAGTACACGCATAACATCCACTCCGTTCGTCTTTCCAATAACAACGCGGTCGTTCCATCCACAGTCGTCCTGACTCCCTCTGACAAGTTCTACCCGATGCATTCGATGCCTGTGAAACCAGCGCCGGTGGCTCCGCTGCCCGCTCCTCCGCTTGCCACCACAACTCAAGTGTATCCCACTCTAGTGAGCATGGAAGGTAACGGCGAATCTTATTCTTGAATGCAGTCTAAGGATTCTTTCAAATCCCTTTTAGCCCAAGGAGTGGAAACCACGACGCCTATGGCGATCTTCATATATGCCAACGGTACGCGCGTGCATTTGATGTCCTTCAGGAAGTACCCACTTCCATCGCGGCAGATGCCCAACACGGTACAGATCTCTCATGGAGGATTCTCACAAATCATCGGGAATTCCAACTCGTTGGGGCAAACGTACCCGATCACTCCCTGTCGGAGGCTTCCCACTGGCGTTTACATCCAGAACTGTGCTGCCAGAGGAGGAGTTATGTGCCCTCAAGGCTCGTTCTGCCAATATGGAGCCACGTTCGACCAATCAGTTTGCTGCCCAGAGCTCGGAGGAAATCCGTGCGTGCAGCCGAAGAATTCCGGAGTTGGGTTGAGTTCGGTCGGAAGATGGTTCTACGACCCGCTGACAAACCATTGCAAGACCTTCCTATTCCACGGCTTTCAAGTAAGCGTTCTAAATAAAAACTAGGACCAATACTAAATCTTTAGGGAAATCAAAACAACTTCATTAGCTTCGAAGAGTGCCAGGGGACCTGTGGAGCGATCAACCCTTGTCTTCATGGCCAGCCGCTCATGCAGAACGACGTGAACCAGCGCTGTTCCCCCAACCGACCTACTTGTCCGGCCAATTTCTACTGTCACGTGGGCGCAGATTCACTGGATACAGTTTGTTGTCCTGTGCACCCGGCGGGTTCTACTACCGACAAAGCGAAGAAACCAGTGACACCTGGAATGTCCTTCCGAAGACGTAGGCTTTCAGTTTACCTCTAAACATGATATAAGATAAGATACACTTTAGATTCTCCATGCTTGATGAATGTGACGCTCGGTTCCGGTTCCAAGATCCTCCATCGCTGGGCGTACAACCCGGCCCAGCAAACGTGCGTCACCTTCGTTTACACCGGCGTTGCGGGAAACCAGAACAACTTCCTGACGAGGAACGACTGCATGAACACGTGCGTTATCGCCAAGATGAATCCTTGCGGAGCCGGAAACCCTCTGATCCTGAACGGGGATTTCGTCCAATGTGACCAGAATGGAGCGACCGGATGTCCGTCGACCCACTATTGCCATGTTGGGGCCACTAAGGACACCACCGTATGCTGTCTCTTGACCGGAACTAACCGGTGCCATCTGACGTTGGCAACCGGCGACGGAAGCGCGATTATGCATCGGTACTACTTCGATGCGGCCACGTCCACCTGCAATGCGTTCACCTACACTGGAATGAAGGGAAACGAGAACAATTTTCTCTCATTGATCGATTGCAGAAGAGCTTGTCCTGGTAAGAATTACAGCTCCTTAGCGAGTTCTGAATCCTGTTTGCAGAATACGATAATCCATGCCTCAGAGGAACGCCACCCTTCAACGCTCTGGATGGAAGCGTCGGATTCTGCTCATCAGCGGATCCCACATGTCCAACCGGATTCTACTGCCATGTGGGCGACAGTCGCCAAACCACGGTATGCTGTCCTAGAGTCGGAAGCCAGTGCGACGTTCCGATGGCTATTGGAACAGGAAAAAATCAGCTGCCTCGTTTCTACTACAACTCCCAAAAGAGAACTTGCGACTCGTTCCATTACAGCGCAAAAGGAGGGAACCAAAATAACTTTTTAACGAAGGCAGAGTGCGAAAACGAGTGTCCGATTTTGGATAATCCTTGTGCCGGAGGATTCCCGGCTCTCAGGAGGAACACCGGAGACCCCGTTTTCTGTTCAGTGACAAGACCGGATATCTGCCCCGCTGGATACTTTTGTCATGTCGGAGCGACCGTTCAAACGACTCTTTGTTGCCCTGGAGGTGGGTTCCGTGTTGTTATTCTCGAATCGCGCGCGAACTATACGATGGGTGAAGAATCGCAGGAACGGCGTTGCAGGAACACTAAGATACTATCGACGAAGTATGGCGGAATCAGCCAAATCCGCTTGCACGGTAGCATTAGAGTGGTCCCACCGCGACGTTCCTATGATTTTACCCATCGCCAATATAGGTCGCGCGCGATTCGAGAATATTAGATCTATTACTGGAAGAGATATTCCAGCCGGAGATCCTTGTCGGATGCCCATGGCGAAGGGGAACGGAAACGCCGTGATGAACCGGTGGTACTTTAACTCGGAATCTCGCGTTTGCGTCAGTTTCGTTTACCGAGGACGCGGAGGAAACCAGAACAACTTCATCTCCAGGAACCAGTGCATGAAGGCTTGTCCTGAATACATGTACGCTCTGATCTATGTTTTTGGTTCGCAATTACATTATTCCAGAAGTCCTTGTCCTGGAGGCCAACCGCACATCGGCCTCAGCGGCCAAATCACGCACTGCGGAGCCACCGGGCCTTTGATCTGTCCCACGACCTACTGGTGCCATCAAGGCGCCACTCTGGATACCTCTGTTTGTTGCCCGGGAGCTGCTGATCCTTGTGATCAACCCTTGGATATAGGAACTGGGAACGCACAGCTGCTCAGATTCGTCTATCTTAGCAGTAGCAAATCTTGTCAACAGTTCCAATACAGCGGACTCGGAGGCAACGAAAACAACTTTCTGACTTTGAAAGCCTGTGAATCCAGATGTCCCGGTAAGTATGCTATGTTCTATTTGCGATATTCATTGTTTCTTTGAAGTCTTCCTGAATCCTTGTGCGATGGGAGCACCGCAAATGGACGACTTGACACCTGTGGCTTGTAGCCTCGCTGACCCCAACACTTGTGCTTCTCGATTTTTCTGCCACATTGGAGCGACCGAAGAAACGACGATCTGCTGCCCCGGAAAAGTAGACGACGTGTGTAACGAGCCCAGGATCACAGGAACAGGCGACGCTTCTCTGCCTCGGTACGCCTTCAACCCACTCACGAAACAGTGCTTGCCCTTCATCTATTCGGGCATAGGCGGAAACCAGAACAACTTCCTAAGCAAAGCCAGCTGCGCACACGCGTGCTCGGTGCTCCAGAATCCCTGCAGTGGCGGAGAACCGGCGACGAACGCCAACGGCCAATATGTGACCTGTTCCACGTCGCAGCCGAACGTCTGTCCCACCGGATACTGGTGTCACATCGGAACCGACGTCACGGCTTCCATTTGCTGTCCAGGAGCCGAGAACCCTTGCTCTTTGAAGGCGGCTCCAGGAAACGGAGTAGCAACCATCAATCGCTGGTATTTCGACTCAAATCTGAAGAGATGTGCCAGATTCACCTATAAGGGCAAAGGAGGCAACCAGAATAACTTCCGAACGCTCCAAGAGTGTCAGCTCAGATGTCCTGAATTCCAGTAAGGATTCGATTGTTGATTTTTGTTAAGCAGCTTCTTTAGGAACCCATGTGCGACCGGAGACCCCGCTCAAGCTCCCTCCGGAGGAATCCTCTTCTGCAGCGTCGATCAACAGATTTGCCCGAACTCCTACTGGTGCCACTTGGGACCCTCCGTTGAAAGTACCGTTTGCTGTCCGACCCTCGGAGATCCCTGCTTGTTGGCGATGACCCCCGGAGCCGGGAATTCTATGTCGTCAAGGTGGTATTTTAACCAGAACACTCGCCAATGCCTCCAGTTCACGTATACCGGAAGCGGAGGAAACGCAAATAACTTCTTAAGCGAAGCCGCTTGTGCAGCCAAGTGTCCAGGTACAGTGTCCAGGAGGTGTGCTGTATCAGTCCTAAGT
This sequence comes from Steinernema carpocapsae, assembly GCA_000757645.3. Classification (NCBI taxonomy): domain Eukaryota; kingdom Metazoa; phylum Nematoda; class Chromadorea; order Rhabditida; family Steinernematidae; genus Steinernema; species Steinernema carpocapsae. The sequence goes on from AZBU02000003.1 coordinate 1,235,474, forward strand.
TGTCCTTTTAGTATTCCAAAACCCCTGTCCTAATGCCATGGCAAGCAGCCTTCTCACGGTAACCAAGTGCAGCGCTCAGAACCCCTACTCTTGTCCCTCTGGGCACTGGTGTCACATCGGAGGCACCAGCGAAACTTCAGTCTGCTGTCCAGGCGCTTCGGATCCTTGCCGTCTTTTCATGCAACAAGGAATTCCGAGCAACTCGGGTCCCTTTACGAGGTGGTACCACGACATGACCAGTCGAACCTGCAGGCCCTTCCAGTACTCCGGCTTCGGAGGAAACGAGAATAACTTCCTGACGAGGGAAGACTGCGCTCAGCGATGCCCGGAATTCACGAATCCCTGCTACACCGGCGATCCTCTGCGCGAGCCTCTGACCGGCCTCGTGAAATTCTGTACCGCAAACTCCGGTTTCGATTGTCCCATGAACTACTATTGCCACTTGGGAGTCAGCGCACAAACTACGGTTTGCTGTCCAGGCAACCGAGATCCGTGCACTGCTCCTTTATCCATCGGTTCCGGATCTGCGAACCTTCCGAGGTGGTACTTTAACACGCAGAGTCTCAGGTGCCAACTGTTCACGTACAGCGGAATCGGTGGCAATAACAACAATTTTATCAACCGTGAAACTTGTACTGCGACGTGTCCAGGTGCGGATGGATTAGTTATAACGACGGACCTGAAGATTAAATCTTTTAGAATTCTCGAATCCTTGCGGCAACGGAGCTGCGCTAACATCCGTTGGAGGTTCCATCACTTACTGCACAGCCCAGAATCCTAACATTTGCCCTCAAGGATATTTCTGCCACATCGGAAGCACCCAAGAAAGCACTGTTTGCTGCCCAGGATGTAAGCTTAAAGCGACCAACATCTGATCAATGCTCGCTTTCAGCGGTGAATCCTTGCCTTCAGCCCCTGGACGTCGGCCGAGGCGCGGCTTCCCTCACGCGCTTCTACTTCAATCAACTCACGCGCCGCTGCGAGCAGTTCACGTACTCGGGCGAAGGCGGAAACGCGAACAGCTTCATCGTCGTCGAAGCGTGCCGCCAAGCCTGTCCCGAATACAACAACCCCTGCGCCATTGGGGATCCGTATCGACCCGTCGGAGGCGGAATGGCTTTCTGTAGCATCAGCTCCCCTTGTCCTCCCAACTATTACTGTCACCACGGCCACGACACGGCTTCCACGATCTGCTGCCCCTCGGCGACCCAAGCGAATCCCTGCATGATGCCAGTTGTGATCGGCTCCGGAACTGCCCAGGTCAACAGATTCTATTTCAATGTCGCTCAGCAGCAATGCGTGCCATTCATCTACTCGGGTCTTGGGGGCAACCAGAACAATTTCGTGAACGTCCAGCAGTGCGCCTTGTCTTGTATGAATGGCTACCAGATGAATACCGGATTCTTGAGTCCTTGCACGGGACCAGGCTGTCGGTAGTTGTATTTATGTGTTGTCCATTGCTCAATTTCGATTTAAGACCCACGCACAGTATGCCTCGATCGGTTGTCCACCGCTCCCAGCCTCTGACCACCTCAACCCGTTTATGTCCAACAGGAGAACCTCTGATCACCTCAAGTGGCGCTCCCGTCAGCTGCACTCCGAACCAACCCAAGGCATGTCCAAACGCAGATTACTACGTGTGCAACGTCATCGCCAACGGAGACGCTTTCTGCTGCCCGGATCCTCGCAATTTCTGTCTCCAACCCAGAAATCCGGGGACGTGCCAGCCTAGCGCTGAAATGCCCACCTTGTATGGCTACAATCCCGTCAGTGACACTTGTGAGCAGTTCAAGTTCACGGGCTGTGGAGGGAACTTGAACCAATTCAAGACCATGGGAGAATGTAATAATATTTGTTGTAATAAGGTGGGCTGTATTTCCTTACTTTGAGTTGACGTTCTTCTATGCAGGGCTATAACTTGTTAATGCGGTTCAATGACGCCGACGATGACTTCGATTCGGCATCTTCGAACTCCTCGATCGTCGGAGAATTCGCCGACGAATCGGATTCCACGTCGTCCACTTCAGAAATCATTCAAGAGAACCTCAAAGGGGCTCCCTCAAAAGACCAAAAGAGAAAAGTGGTCAAATCGAGGCGAAACAGTTGGGCCGACTGGCTGTTCTCCTGGTAAATCCAGGATTTCTCCTCGATTTCTCCTCGAACGCTCAACCCGAGAGATACGAGTCGTTGTTGTAATTATACCTGATGTTGAACCACGCGCAGTTAACTGTGATAGCTTTATTAATAATAAACCAATCGATTCTAAGAGTGGCGTCCGAGTGGTGCCGGGGCCGTAAATGGCAATTTGGGCGAAATTTAATCCGGCGACTGTTTGCTTAGCGGCTGGGCAAAGCGCGCTCGTAGGTCGAGCCGGTCAACGGCGAGGCTTCGGCTTCCAAGTGAAGGTAATCCCTTTTCGGTTTTTTAGAGGCCGAAAACGGGACGTCGGAACGCTTGAGCATACCGGCGTATTGCGTTACACTCGTAAGAATTCCTTTTGTGGAGATCGGTGCTCAAGTGAGCCTGAGGTAGGATCACGTGCGGTAAGACGAGAACGTCTTGAAAAGGCTTTGAGAAAAACAGTAATCTGCCCATCCGCATACGAACCGTTTCTTGCATTCTTTTACAATCGTTTTCTAAAAGCAAACAACCGCACAAAAACACGATGCCATTTTGAGGGAAGAGAATGGAGCTGATAAGGCTATTTTTAGCACCGTTTCTCCCAGCAGTCAGACTGCGTGCTCAGTTGTTTGTTTTAATGATCTGAATATCTTTTGAAATTGCGCCTTCTAAAAGGAACATTTACTAATAAGAAGTACAGAGTGGAGCTTGGCAGATTTCAGCTATCTTCTTGGATGACCTTTTAACACCTTGATCTGCAAACACTTATTTCCCATGTCCGCACGTAAAGTGCGAACAGGAGACACTTACGCACAAATTAGCCTTGTCAATAGCTTCATAGTAGGAATCTTACAAAAGATCGCTCAAATGATTGTGATCTCTGCAAAGGGAAACTCGTATAAACTGCCTCAATCGATTTACCAATAAATCAAATGATTTGTTTACCGATGATGAGCGAACGTTGTTTTGCATCTTGTTTGTCAAAAATGATACTGCTTCCCGAATTGTTTGGACCAGGCGCCAGCGGATTCTGGCGCCATCCTTATCAGAATCTCGACTCCCAAGCGGGAGTCAAGGTTTGTCCGTCGCCAGACTTTACTCAAGCAAGCCATACATGTGACAAGAACAATATCGCCGAGTCATCACGTTCGTTTACAACGTCTGCTCTTTTTTCCTTTAAAGACCTTATCGGGTTTTGTAAATGCAAGTCAACTGGCGCCTGTAAACGATAAAGCCGCCCGGAGCCTGCCGCCTCCTCAGTTTTCCTATGCATTTAACTAGAGACAACAACCGTTTAGTTTCTACTTTCGCCCAAATTTGACAGAATCCTCGTCACTCCTGGCGGCCAGAAACCTCCGTTCCCGTGATGTCATGTCGACTGTTGCGAATTTCACAATCAGCCACTTCCGCCCGTCCCCGGCCGTCTCTTCGCTCTTTCGCCGCTATCAGCTCTCGCGCCCGTTTTTGCATCTTTTGCACTTTGGCGTCTTCTCACCTCGGATGAACTCCCTCTTCACAATGGACACTTTTAGCACTGCGCAAGTGTGTCATCCGGATCAATTGCGCGTTCTCATACCGTAACCCCACTCTATTATTCTCTTGACATGAGAGAGCGTCGATGACCATTGTTGAGACTACATGCGATCTTCCCTGCAGAGGTCAGTCTCACTTAGCGTGACTTGTGGGTTGTGCAACAGGTATTAGAGGAGTCTTAGATGATCAGAATGTCAGATCGAAAGGGGTACCAACTAGTTTATTTTAATTTTTCAAAACAATAGTAACTAGAAAAAATTGATTATCCAGTTTTAAACCAAATCCACGTCTCCTATACCTAACTTTGCTCTTAAGACTTAACTTAAATAGCGTTGCAACAATATACATAGTAGTTTTTGATGAGTATCTCAAGAAATGCACGGAATCCGCTCAACAATAACGATTAAAAGTTATCTTTGAAATTTCAATTGAACCCTTTTCAAGGCGTGAAAACCTAAAAATTCAAAACCAAAATGCTTATTTCATCCCATTCTCGCTCCCTTCCTAGGATTGTCAAGCAGCTCACTTCGGTATCACTCGCCAGGATCGAAATGCTGTCCCATGACTTCTCACCCGGCAAACAAACTATTTACAGTCCAAGCTCCGTACCTGGCGATCGTCCGATTCGCCGATTCCGCGCGGCATTCGCGAAGCCGCGTTGTTTTTCCCGCGATTCCGAACGCCCGGCACATCACCGGTCGTCCCTTCGGACCGCCACGCTTATCACTCCTCGAAGGCACTTGGCGGCTTCGTTCGAAGATTATCGTCGCCCTGCGCCCGGCCGGCGCTCGTCCGCTTTATCACACCCTCCTCCATCGCCGATTCCTTTCGCGTTTTTGCCGCCAGCGGCGGCTTCCCCGAGGCGTCTTCTGTTTCGCCTATTATTCTATTTGTTCCTGGCAAACAACGGCGCGAACTCTTCCGAACTCTGTAGGTGTCGGCCGGGAACGGCTACGGTTATCAGTAGAACAACGAAGCCGACGCGTGTGGCCCGGGAGTAGCGGAGGCGGCCTAGAAGAGGTTATAGAGCGATTAGTGAGTGGAGAGGCCGAAATCTGATATGGGCACTCAAGGAGGACGCGTAAGGGATTGATTACTTTGCCTGGGGCGCGCGAGGACCTAATTGGAGTGCGGTCCCCGCGCGAATCCTCTCGATCGGTCAAATTTTTGTGTCAAATGGACTTCGGATGCCAAGGGCCGGACTGTTTGCCGAGACGGACTTCCCGAGCAAACAACGAAACTCGCTTCGGCGAAGTTTGAGTGGACGCAATTCGGAGATTCGATTCTACCTGTTTGGAGTCGGCTGGAGTCGGTATTCGGGTGTTGGGTGTCAGTTTCTTGGTTTTTGGTCGCTAGATTCGACTGTTCCGAACACGGACTGATCACAGGTAAGGTATAAAGTGCTTAAGAGTGTCATAGCAAGGTGCGTTATAGCCGTTTAAGCCTTCAAAGTTTGGTTTAGGACTTTGCTTTCGGACTTAGTGGTACAGACTTTGAACATACTTCGAATCTTATTCTAGGAAGTTCTCGACTGGTAACTTTTAGTTTATTTGGCAAGTTATCGGGTAACTTTTTTATCATTTTCGCGTTTGTTAAACACAAGCAAGCGTCTAAAAGATCTCTTTAAACATAATTTATAATGCCCTCATAACGGATTGGTAAGAGTGAGCAACAAAATAGCTTTAATTTGTTAAAGGGCAGTTTCCTAACCTCTCCCCAGCACTTTCAGCATCAAAGACCCCCAGGGCGTGGCTCTGATCCTCGCTCTGCAGCCCTCCAGGTCTGCACTTCCTCGGATTCCTACGCGCGCCGTCCTCGTGATGCACACACCGAGAAACGCCGTTTTCCGACCAACCGGTGCCCGGCGGCGCGTGTGCTCAGATCACGGCGATACCGTCTCCCTCCTTCAGCCGGCTTCTCCTCGCTTGCGGTTTACCTGCGGGAACGAAGGCAACGTTCATCGTCGTTCTGTTTGCTTTATGATCGTGGCCGCGGATGCGCGATCGGAGAAGTCGTTGCCGTCTTCGATTTCTGCTCGTTCGTCTCGTCATCCCCTCCTCCGCCTTCCCAGCCAGCTACGATACCGTCCCAGCAGCTACGTCGTCTTGTTTTCGCGATCGTCGCCGGTATCAGGCGAAAGAATCCCCGCCGTGTCCTAAGCGGCGTCGTCTTCGAATCGCCGATTGTTTAGGAGTGCGCGCGCAAAGTTATCACCGCTGGCGACAGTCGCTTATTTTTGTTTGCGTTTAGCAAACTGCACGTCTTACGCAACTGTAGCTGCCGTGGTCACCGTATTTACGAAGAGTTGTCCATGTTTAATGATGATAAGGTCCCGGCGCACTTCGGGAATCGGGACGAGGGTGGAGAAGGTGGTCCGTTGACAGCGGAAGGCGAAGACCAGCGACTTTTTCCGTGCCGTCGTGTGCTGCTTAAGCAATCCAGAAAGCGGACAGTCCTGTCCGGGTGCTCAAGACTGGCACGCCGCGCGGCGGCGGAGCGAACGAAGCCGGCCTCGAGCGCGGCGAGCGATCCGCTCGGAGGAAGTCGTGTGACGTTTGCCTGTTGCAGGAAGCCGCGCTCACTCAACGTTTGAAGCAGCCAGCGAAGCTTCCGAGGTCCCCTCGCTCGGCCATGAATCCGTTCATGATCGGCGGAAACGCTCCTTACGCGCCCGCGCCGACCTACGTGGCCGACTCCGCTGCAGCTCCAGCGAACATGTATCAGCAGGTCACTGGACAGGTGAGTCATCTGATATCGTATCAGCAGTGCTGAACGTGCTCCTTTCAGGGAATGCTTGACTACACCTCGTCGATGCTGCCGTCTTACGCGGCCGCGTCCTTCAACCCTCTCCAGTACACCTACAACTCATCTCTCATCGGCGGCTATCCGTACACTCCGGCTGCGAATCTCGACCAGAATTCCTATTCAGCCCCTGCTTACGCCACGCGAGCTTCGGAAGCTCAGAAGTCGCAGCAGAGCGCCCTCGTCCAGCACGGATTCACCCCGAGCTCCCAGAGCAACATCAGCAGCGGCGATCTGAGCGACGAACCGCTCTCCGGAGACCACATGTTGACGACCGCCGAAGTGGTGAGATTATGCTATTTCGATCCTGGATAACTTTTCCCTTTTAGCGCAAAATCCGGAAAATGGGAGGCTACGGACCGGCCAAGCCGCCCTACTCCTACATCTCGCTGATTACTATGGCAATCCTAGAGTCCGACAAGAAGCAACTGACGCTCAACGACATCTACAACTTTATCACCGATCTGTTTCCCTACTACAGGGATCACCAGCAAAGGTCAGCAGGGTTAGTTAGCGAATTAGAACAAACAACCACGAGCAAACATTGCTGCAGAGGCGATTTTCGCACTCTTAAAATAACAATTTTATCAAAAAGTAAACGTTCGGGTTCGAATCGATTTGTGGCGTTTGCTGCTCCCCTGTTTTGAATGCTTGGATTCCTGGGTTTTGGTGGATTGTTTGGGTATGCTTGGGAGTTGCTCGTAGATTTTCGAGGCTTCCGTCTATTTGCTTTGACGCTGTTTTCCTGTTATTTTCTTTGTTTTCGCTCCTCTCTCCAACTGAAACTCTTGCAGATGGCAGAACTCGATCCGCCACTCGCTTAGTTTCAACGACTGCTTCGTCCGCGTCCCTCGGTCTCAGGACAAGCCGGGAAAAGGCAGCTTCTGGACCCTCCACAACCTTTGCGGCAACATGTTTGAGAATGGCTGTTTCCTCCGCCGCCAGAAGCGCTTCAAACTCCAAGGAAAACAGAGGAAAGCAAAACAGGAGGCTTCGAGCACCACGACCTACACGGATCTCGTGAAGCCTGAGGCGATTCTGGATTCCAAGGCTAGTCTTTCGCCGCGGTCCGAGGAGCTGAAGCACTCGCCGAGCAACAGTTTCCAGTCCTCTAGCAGTCCCCAGAACTCCGTTCCCCCGGATCCCTCGCAATGTTCCGTTGAAGCGTCCCAGCAGGCGAGTCCCCTCGAGGAGATCCCCGGTGAGGTCCAGGTCTCCACGCCGAGCAGCGTCGCCCAGTCTTCGGTGATCTCCGCCGTGGGGCGCCGCCCGTCAGCTCCTACATCACGTATCCTCCCAACATCTACTCTCAGGATTTTGGACAGCAGTCGGTCCTCGTGAAACCGTTTGAGTACGGATCTGCGTTCTCGCAGCCCGCGACGATGGGGTTCGATGATTATGTGTACCCTCAGAACCAGCATACTCTCTACAGGTAGGATCACATCTTTCTTTCTTTCTAAAGTCTTTATTTTCAGTCCAACGAATCCTCACTCCGCACAGAATCTGTAACCTGTGATACTCACTCTCCGACTTAAATAATCCCGGGTAAGATAAACATGCGATTTTCAGATTTTATGCAATTTTCAGTCTCAACCCCTCCTCCGATGCAACTGCAATACTGATGAAGCTGAAGAATCTTCAGATCCAACGCGTGTCTATATATTTTGCTCATCTAACATAATCTGTACATAGTTTTGCGAGTCATCCCGTTTTAGTGTTTACAATAAAGGTGATATTATTCAGGTTTATTATGTGTATTTGTTCAACCTCAGAACTTCATTATATAGACTTTTTGGAGTTGGTTCTAAAGTGAGTTGCTTTTTAAGAATTCACTTCCATGTTTTGTCCTTTTCTCTATTCTCTACGAATTCTGCGAAAATTCAGAACTCTGATTATAAACGAATTTCACAGATACCGTACCGAATTTGTAATTTCCCGCATAGCAAAACAACTTCAGATACCCGCTTTCTCTCCTTTGATGCTCTCGCTCCCCCAGAACCATAAAAACCGTATGCCCAGCCCTTTCCCTCCACCCTCTCAGTTCTTTGCAGTTCTTCTTCGTTCTCAAAAAGGTGATTCACCATTTCCTGCACATTGTTTCATGCCTGCACGCGTCGCCACCCTTGCCCCATAGTACAATACGAAGCAGCACAAAAACGTTTATGGGAAACTCATTAGCGTTTCGCTCGCTCAAACAAATATCGCGCGCTGACGTCGCGCACTTTCGCTAATTGCAAATCGTTCGGATATCCGAAATCCGGCGGAGTCCTTGGGCGCAGGAAGCGAGTTACCTGCGACCTTCGCCAATCCGCTCGCAACTCTTTTTTTGGATTTCGACACTTGGCGGCGGTTCCACGAGGCGAACGCCGTTCGCTGATAAGATATAGGAGAATCTGATGGGTTGGGTGGCACCGCTCGGACTTGTTTTGGCTCGGACATTCTGCGAACAGCAAGCAGCGTACCTCCTATCGCGGTCGATCGATCCACTAGACGCCCGGCGACTGCTCCGGGCTGGCAAGTTCCTCGACTCCTCTCGGCCTCTTATCAGCTGATCTCGGTCTTTTTTTGTGGTTACGTCCTTTGATCGACCTTCCCGACACCTCTAATTGACTTTGGATTTCCCCTCGTTCCAGCGGTCGCCCGTATTTGTTCCTAGCAAACAAACACTTGTCGCCCAACACGCTAATTTGCAACCGCCTCACTTCATAATAGCGTGCTTATCAATTACGCAAGCGTCGAAAAAAGTGGATCTTCTAAGGTCAGCGAGGACTCTGACTCCCGCAACAAAAATAAGGAGACGTCTGGGTCGAGTCTGCTGGGCTAAAGTATCCAAAAAGACTGAAAACGATGACGAATGCGCGTCAAGCCTCATCGAGTCGGAGCGCGGGGGACGCGGAGAAGCGTCTTATCTGCGAGTGGCGGTGAAAATACCGCCGATTTCGGGTGAATCACAGAGTAGTCGCTGTGAATAATAGGACCTTAAAAACAAAATTTGCATCCACTCGCGTCCAACTGCTTGGGGCGGCCGGCGACGATGAGACACTTGATTCGTAAGAGCAAAATGGGTTCGGCCTGTGGTTGCCGGTATGTGAGGTGCTTTAATACACTTTCGGCTTTTTTCAAATAAGTGGTTTATAAAAGATTTCAAAACCCGCCTCTTCCGTGGTTTAAAACCTCAATTTTCCCCTCTCAAACGTCATATAAGCAAAGCTCGCTTTCAGGAGTGTCCTTTCCAGAGCGAATTAATTCTGTGCGTATCAAGTTCCTCTTCGCCTTGTTTCATTCCTGAGGCAATTGAACCCTCAAGGGCTATCGGCGCCGCGCGCTCGCGTCTCCGAGCGAATAATTAACACTTAATTCCGCGTGCTTCGCACATCCCAGCTCTCTCTCTCTCTCTCTCTCTCTCTGCCTTCCCCTCCGGCCAATGGCCTTCGCGCGCGGGGGGCGGCGCCGAGCCTTTCGCGCACGGTGGCGGCGGGGGCTACGGTGTCGCCGGCGCTGTCCATCGTCTCCGTCCCACCTGAGTCGTCGCGTCGGGGAGTGTTTGCCTTCATCCTGGCCTGGGAAGACGGGCGGGTCTTCGAGACTCCGCGACAGCGGCGGCGGCCCGATCGAGCAATTTCTACTTCTTCTCCTTGGTCTTCTTCTTGGGCCTTATTTCTCTGTTTGCGCACCACTATATACCGACAAGAGCCCAGGAGATCTGTTTACCTTTTGCGTCTTTGTGCGACGTTCGCTTTTCCCCCTCAAGCCACCTCTTCGGCACCGAATCCCCGATTCCGCCGCTGTGTTCGTTGACCATTTGCGCGACGGCTGTAATCTTATCGCGGATGACCTGAAGTTTATCACCGCCGTTCGCTTCTCGCGGCTTCGTTCGCAGTTGGGAGTAAGGCCACGGCCTCTTTGGTCTCTTCGGCCCGCTTTTGAGAGTCCAACGACTCTCTTCGCTTTAGTCCGTGGTTTCGTGCAAATTCTCAGTTCCCATCTTCGAGTCTAAAACGCTTACATGTTTCAGCAGCCGGTGATCGGGCTATGAACCCACCGTCCACCTCCTCCGAAATCTCGAACACCGCCAACCCAGTCTCCGCATACTCCTCCCCGGTATCAGCGTTTCCGCCCACTGCAATCGCTGATTATTCCTGTTTAGGCCATGATCGAATACTCAGGAATGCTGCCCAGCTATACGTCTCCCACCGCGGTCTACCAGGCGCCCTACGGCTACCCGAACCCGTACGCCGCCTCGAATTACGGCATGCAGGTGTATCCGACTCAGAGGTCCTCGCTCCCCAGCGCCACTTCGCCCTACGGATCCTCCGGATTCGCGCTTCCGCCGACGTCGCTTCCCGATGTCTCCGAATCGCCGACTTCGGATCTCTCGCGGAAGTCCGCGAGCGCCTTTGGAGATCACATGCCCACGCCGACCGAAATGGTTTGTTTACCCGCTCTCTTTTGTAATTTCTGGAATTTGTCGTTTGCAGAGCCGAATGAAGAATCCGTTTACAAAACCTCCGAAATCGTACATTGCGCTTATCACGATGGCGATCGAGCAGTCGGAAGAGAAGATGTTGACCCTTAGCGAAATCTATCAGTACATCATGGACAACTTCCCGTTCTACAGGCAAAGCCCTCAGAGGTATTCAAGAGATATTGATTCGGCTTGATCTAAACGTGTTCTTTAGATGGCAGAATTCGATCCGCCACTCGCTGAGCTTTAACGACTGTTTTGTAAAGGTCCCCCGAAGCCAAGACAAGCCGGGAAAAGGCAGCTTCTGGACTCTGCACCACCTGTGTGGGAACATGTTCGAGAACGGGTGCCACCTGAGAAGACACAAGCGTTTCACACTAAAGGACAAGCCCCGCAAGGACAAGAAGGGGAACCTGAAGCGCAGCCACTCACCGAAAGCCGAGGATTCGGCCACGGAATCCGACCAGGCGAAGTCGGACACAACCATCGAGTCACCGAAACCCGAATCGCCGCAGCTAAAGGAGGAGAACCCAAACCCGGCAACGCCTCAAGTAGTCCCTGTGGCGCCTCAGCCGATTCTCCCGGAGTTCCAGAAGTCGCTGACGCCCCAGGAAGTGACTGCCTCGACCAGTTGCGCTCCGCTCCAAGAGGTCTCCTACGGGTCCTCGGTGATCTCTTCGGTCAGCAGTTGTCCCCAACAGGTAAACCCTTTCCGCACTCCTCGGCTAACCCCTGTGACCTTTTTAGCCCTTCGCCGCGACGGGTTACGGTGGTCCCGCGTTCATGTACCCGACCCAGGACTTTTCGGGCACCACGGCGCTCTCTGCGAACCCCTTCCTCGACTACTACTCGCACTCCTTCTACGCGCCGCAGGCGCAGAACGCGACCGAATATGGGTCGACCGTGTACCCCTCCGCTCCTCAAACCCTCTACAGGTAACGTCACCTTCAAATCGAATTTCCCTTCCTCATCCGGACCGATTGTAGCTCACTGAACTCTAATTCTGCTCAGAACTTATAGAAGTCTCTCCTCAATTCCAAATTCCCAATGTACATAGAAATCGGCAGATCCACCACAACGCCTTCGACCGATCTGTATCAGAAGTCGACGTAGAGGAAGAAGAAAATAAACTAATTAACATGTTTTATTCGCTCCGCAAAGTTCTTGTACCGTAATAAAAAGAAATTGAAAGTGAGAAGAGCGATGAAAAGTGCAAAGTTTGCCTGTTCATCCCTCGCACAATGGCCCTTGACAGCGTTCTGAAGGGAGCCAAAGACTGTTCTCGTTAGACGCGAAGAGAACGCGATTCCTTGGCACCTCGTTAATTAACGCGCAAACAATGTCCGAACAATGCAGCGCCGGGCAGAAAACGGGTGCAAAGGAGACGACGAGGACGCGAAGAGACATTCGAAGTTTCCTTAACACTTCGAGGTTTGAAATGGGGATTCACGTGAAAATGAGAGGAATGGAGTCATAGGAAATGTGGCGCATCTTAATATTTGAGGTAAATATTGAGTCCGGCCTTCCGTACGGAAGAAGCGTGATGAATTTTGGATTTGTATCCTTTTTTAAAGGATACTCATAATTTGGCCTGGAGAGGGAGTGTGTTCGTGGTTTCAGACCAAAGGTTCGATTTCGGTCTCAATCAAACTTTTTTGTTTGTAAAGCCAGAGCAATACTGATTTTGTACTTTAATAATCAGGTTCCTGAAGTTGAGTAGATTTGAACAATATGATTTTCAGGAATTTTAAAGCTAAATTTAATTGCAAAATATATGTTCAGTTTGAGGACCACGGAAAGCTGTGGTAATGAAAAATGACTGTATGGAAAGTTTGTAAATCTGGACAAATTTTTGTGCTTAGAACTAAACAGGGCAGTTTCCTGCCCAATGGACCTAAGAATTACAATTTGAAAAAATAAGAAAAACATAGTTTTTAAAAACCGAAAATCCAAAAATGGCTCAAAGTGGACCAAAGTGAGCAACAACGAACGTGTAGCAGCAGCGAGCAAACGAGTAGAAGTAGATGGTGTGTGCGCGACCGATTCTTCATATTTGAACAATTTCGTTTGTTTATTTCTATGTGTTTGCTGTTGCTGTTGGTTGATTGCTGTGGGTTGCCTGCCTGTGTGTGTATTTTTCTATAACAAATATCGTGTTGGAAAAGAGGCGGAGGGTTCGTAAGGACAAGTTGGCCTGAAAAAGTGGAATCTGGTGGGTGGTCCGTCTCATCGATCCGTTACTTTCTCAAATACGCATATTCGGTTTGTTTGAACTTGGCCTAAACTCGGATGTGCGGGTGGAGACGGAGGGTCAGTTGGGTTGGAGAGAGTGGCTGATGTTCTTTTCTCTCTTGAAATCACTTTTACTCAAGAAATCGCCATTTTCAGGTTGATCCATCCCACAACCTTCCCAATCCACTAATCGTTCCCAACTTCAAATTAGGCAAACACTCCTTCGGACGTTCCCACCGCCTCCGGCGTCCCAAGGTTCCTTCCAGCTTCCTCCCGCCATCTTCTTTCCGCGTCCGTTTCCCCTCAAGGTCGATTTTTCCTAAATCTGGCTCCTTCGGCAAATATTTGCGTGAGCGTTTGTCGGAACTGTAATCCTCCTCCTCCACTTTCAAGGCGCTCGTAAATTAACGATCCGAGCTGTCGCCATTGTTCGCACGTCGTTAAACGTGCCGCGGCCGCCCGGAACCGGCGGGTTACTGTAGACGGCGGCCGTTCGACGGCGGCGCGGCTGGAACGAGCCGAGATCGCTGTGGCCCGACAATAAATCGCATTATGTGATTCACGATCAGGTTTATGACGTTTCGGCGCGCTGAGTGACACGTCGGCGTCAAAGGACCCGGAAGGGTGTTTGCTTAGCGGCTAACGCTTAGCACGGCGGTGATAAAAGAGGCCGCTAGGGCCGCCGTACGGTAGGAAAGGACTCTCGCTTAGGGAACGGTAAGGAGAGAAGCCAGGGAGACTTTGGCGGCGATTCTCGAGTGCTTCACGGAGAGACGAAAAAGGGTCAATTTGCGTGAGCGGAGGCTCGATTACTTGGGTGGTCGGGGATCGGAAGAAGAAGAAGACGGGGTGAGAGGAGAGGAGGTAAATGGACCCGGCGAGGAAAGTTTGTCTTGTTTGCCAACCGCATTATGGCGCTCGAAGAGAAGTTTTGGGTTACGCAACTGGCTTAACCTTGAAGCACGGAAAGTCAGCTTGGAGGTCAGGACTTATCCGGAGCGGATGGGGCACTTCCACTTGCGTGGGCGAACGAGTCACGCGCGAAGTGCGGCGCTGTAATGCGGTCGACGCTGGATTCGTAGTGCGGGCCGAAAAGGAAACGAGGATACGGTACTTTTATTGCTTTTCGAATCGGGTCGTGGGAAAACGGACCCACGTGGCGGATAAAAATTTCGCTGTTTCTCTATTGACTAAATTTACTAGATCACATTATATTTCAGTCAAATTAATGGTTCAATTTAACCGAAATTTGGAATTCAGAAAATTAACATTTTTTGCGCAAATACGTGGCCTTCATTTTCCGAAATTTCAAGATTTTTGGAAAGCGGTTTCAGTTAAAATAATGAGGTCAATTGGATGCAGGGCAAAGCCTATGTCTTTTACCCATAGAATTTCGGAATCGAGAAAAACTTGCATAGCGAGCAAAGACAACCTTGTTCGTTTTTCAGTTTGCAAAATTTCAAGAATTCTGAAAAATTCCTGGGACGTTTTGATAAGCTACTCTTAAAGACTGCATTTAAATGAACTGAACCCACTAGTTCAAAAATGGTTTTGATTCAGAATTCCAAGAGAAACGGGGCTGAGCCAACAGAATTAGCTAGCCACATTTTTATGAGTGACCTTTATGAGCACAGATCATTTTATAACAAAGTTGGGCACATATAAATGCAAAAAATTGAAGAAAGAAAGTAAGCAGAATCGTCGACTTCCGCATCCGGGCTCAAAGTTGCAAAGAAGGCCAGAGCAGCGAACTATTTGGCAAAGCGCGACGAGCAGTAGTGAGCGCCAAGATCGGTTCACCGCTCTTGGCATATATCAATGTTTATACAGATTCTAATTTCGTGCGCATGCCATCCAGCTATTCAAATATTTGCGTATGCAACCGGGGGCAGATTGCCTCGAGGAACGCGATTTCAGCACGAGATACCTCTTCTGTCGGCGCCTAGGCCAACTTTTTGCCCATCTCTCCGTTCTGGGTTCTCTTCACCTTACAATATCGCAATCGAATTTTTGGGGTCCGTCCGGGTACCGTATCCTTGCTCGTTTATTCACCTGTTGGTCGCCGTCGTTGTCGCCGGTCGGTGGTCGTTCCCCAGCGCTCCTTCGTGTGGCCCTAATGCTAATTATGAGCAAACATGACCCTCTCGCCGGATTTTCACACCTGTGGAGAATCGAGCGATTGATTTCGAATCTCAGATTTCCCTGAAGTCGTTTGTTTGTGTTTCAAAGTCGATTCCGGCGCTAGCGGTGATCGCAGCTTCGCGAGATTGATCGGACGAAGGCGGACGCTTTTAGGCCTCCGAAGCACCGCCCCCCGCCGCAGCGCCAGCACATGTACCGTGTCCATCTATCGTCACCTGGAAGGATGATGATGGCTTGCTGCCGACGGTCCAGATTTAGCCTGATTTCCGCTTTTGTCCGACCGGCCCAGTCGAAGCTTCGCTGGCGTGGGGCAATTTGCACCTTGAAAGCTCCTCTCGCTAGCTGTTCCCACCTCGCGCTCCCGGTGGCGTTTCCTCGACATCGCGCGGCTGTCGTGCTGGCTGGTGCTGTCCCGGCCGCTCCCCCTCACATATTCCCTGATCGAGTCGATTCTTACCGTACCCAGCTTCTCGCTCGCCTCCTCTCACCTGCGATCATTTCAGAATTCATCTCGCAATGAATCCAAACATTCCGCCGCACTCGGCGGCTTCTCCGCCGATGGCGTCGACAGTGCCGCCGCTATCGATCGACCCCGTGAACCTGTACACGTCGGTTGCCTCTGGCAGCCAGGTAAGCAGTCTCGAGAGGCGCGACTCACGACAATCACAGTTTCAGAACGAGTACTCGGCCATGATGCCCACCTACGCCACTCAGCTGAACGCGTATCAGAGCTACCAGCAGTACCCGAACGCGAACTTTCTGGGAAACTCCTACGTGACGCCGACGCCGACCTACGCGCAGTCCTATGGCGCCGGTTCTTGCCAAACTTATCCGGGATTCGCCCCTACCGGGATTTCGCCCCTCGGCGCTTCGCGGAACGTTTCCAACAGCCTCGCGGTCCCTTCGCCGATGCTCCCCACAATGAGTGTTCAGCAAGATCCGAGCCCGAACTCTAATCTGAGGAGGCCTACGGTGAATCCGTTTGCAGAAGCGATTCCGACGCCCGCCGAAGTTGTGAGTTTTGACTTATTTCGGATTTATCTATATTTGATTGTTTTCAGTGCCGAATGAAGCGTGTGGGCCAAGGAGCCGCTAAGCCACAGTACTCTTACATCTCGCTGATCACGATGGCGATCCAGCAGTCACAGGACAAGATGCTGACCCTCAACGAGATCTACCAGTTCATCATGGATCTCTTCCCGTACTACCGCCAAAACCAGCAAAGGTCAGCCGGGTCAGTTTTACAATTTCTTCTTTCGCTTCTTTCTTCTCGTTTTCCTTTGATTTCGTTTCATATTTTTCAGTTTTCAGGTGGCAGAACTCGATTCGCCATTCGCTCAGTTTCAACGACTGTTTCGTGAAGGTCCCCCGGCCCCCAGATAAGCCGGGAAAAGGCAGTTTTTGGACCCTTCACGAGCTCTGCGGGAACATGTTCGAGAACGGGTGTTATCTAAGGCGGCAGAAGAGATTCAAGCTGCCCGACAAGGTGAAGGGGAAGAAGGCAAAACTGGACAACGGAAACTCGAGTTACGAGGCGAAGAACGAGACGGGCGACGAGGCAAAGCAGCGGAAAAACGGCGGCGGCGACGACTCGACGCTCTCGCCTCAGAATCCAGCGCTCCTCGAGCAGTCGAGCGACGTGGCGAACGCGAACCAGGCCGAGCTGCAGGACATTCAGCACCCCATCCCCACGCACAGCCAGCCTTCGTACCTCGTGCCGCCGCTCAAGACGAGCGTCGAGTCCTCCTCGAGTCCGTCGCTCCTCCAGAACTCCGTGATCTCCTCCATACCTCAACAGCAGCTTTACGCGAATCCCACGATGGGTTACACGAACTCCTCCTCGTTCAACATCTACAACCCTCCGAACGCGGACCTTCTGGGCTCGGGCACCTTCACTATCAACAGCCTCATCGACGGCAAATCGGCCGCCTTCGACCCCTACACGCCGCTGGCGCTCGGCCCGCCGACTACGCATCTTATCAGCAGATTCAGGTTCCCCAAACTCAACACACACTTTATAGGTAATCGAAAATCGCTCCATTTTTTCTGAATTTTCATTTTCAGTCCAAGCAATCCGAACGCACAAAATTTGTGATCTGTACATACGACGCACAAGACGACGCCTTTCACGCGACTGCCTTTACTCTTCTTCCTCAATATGGGTTCCGCGGTGTTTATTTTATTGTTTCCTCCTCCGACCCAAGAAGCGCAGAGTCGACGCCTCTGCCCGACCATATCATGTTCGATTGTGGCTTTTCACTTGTTCCCAGAGATTTATGAATGAAACTATGAAAGAAAACGCGAAGAATAAAGATTCCCAGGTACTTTCTCTGGCTGTCCTCTCGAAGGTCTCTTGGCTCGCTTACCCGCGGCTTCCGTCGACTCCATTAGGCGGAAGCCCATCGGAAGACTAAAGAAGCGATGAACTTTCTCAAGTGGTTTCGGCCGCTCTTGCATCATCGTCTTGGCGCTTTGAGGGAGCGACAAGTCGCCGAACACAACAAGTTCATCTCAGGGCGCTTAAGAGAGACGGGAGCCATTGTGGGAGTGAAGGACAAGAAGCGAGCGAGATGGGGTCAGTTTCGTTGAATGGAAGAACAATACGGTCAGAGGAAGTGGGGACATAGGCGCGATGCAGGGAGGAAGTGGGAAAGGATACGGTATCTAATGGGCTGGCGAGAAGCGATGAGAGTGGGAACAAAGGAAAAACAGGAATGACTGGAGTGAACGAGTAAGAGAAGTTTTTAGGTGGTTGTTACGGGAGAGGTTGTCCAAAAGCTGTAGAAAAGAAGGAAGGAAATGGTCTTGAACTTAAACACTAGAGTTACTCTAGGCGCTGCTGAGCGGAATCCACAAAATGTTCGAAACATGCCAAGTATCAATGTGACAATCCGCGAACAGTCTGATGCCCTTCACCAAAGAGTGGCACACGCGAATTGCAAACCCAAGTGCTAAAAGAAAAATACGATAGGTGCAAAGTGACTCCTATCACAGATAAAGTCCATTTTGGAATCAGCGAAGAGAGCAGAAGACGGAGCGACCTCGTGGGTCGAGTAGCAAAGCGCTAGTAGCGCGGCGTTCCCTCCCGATTCATATTTGAGCAATTTCGTCTGTTTACT
This sequence comes from Steinernema carpocapsae, assembly GCA_000757645.3. Lineage (NCBI taxonomy): Eukaryota > Metazoa > Nematoda > Chromadorea > Rhabditida > Steinernematidae > Steinernema > Steinernema carpocapsae. Next base: position 1,253,888 of record AZBU02000003.1, read on the forward strand.
TGTTTGTATGTGCACCGCTTTCTTCTTCGGTTTGTGTGTCGATTGATCTGACAAATATTGGTCGAGGCCGCAAAAAGCAAAGAGAACGCCGCTTGAGGAGGAGTCTTGGCTGGAGGCAACTTATGCAATCTGGGATTCCATTTCTGGCCCCATTTTACGATTTTTAGCAATGATCTGGCATTTTCATTTCGCCTACGTTTCCCCTCTTCTTCTATCGTATCCGAGCACCCTCCGACGATCGATTCACGATGTCACAATAACGTTGGCGACGACGACGTCGAGAGTGAGGCCGATATCCAGTTCGGGGCCTCCTCGCGCACCGAAACCTCGCTCCGCTGGGCCGCCGCCGCTGAGTTGTGCAAACAAACGACGACGCGTCAAGGGGCGCCGAGGATCGGACTCGTTTCGGACGACTTCGTTCGCAGGGGACCGCGGAATCGGGCGAGGGATGTGTAAAAGACGGAGTTGGGACAGCGGCGTGGGGGGACGATCAGAGATTGGGTACGGGCGGAAGGGAATGAGGGAAGGGAAAATTTGGGACTTTCAAGATTCAGAGGTGTAAGGAGAGCTAGGCACCGTCTTGTTAAGGTTTCTGAAACAAATATTCTGGTACCTGTCAGCGAGAAACGCTTGACAGACTTCTACTGGCTCACATACAACACATAACAGAACAATTGTGTTCGGGCAGCTCTGGAACCCTTCAGGGACTTATTCGAGCTTTCGTCTATCGTACGTCCATCGCATGTTCCTTTCATCCTCATCTTTACCGAGGGACATCTTTCCTGTAACCCGTCCAAATCCTCCTTTCCGCAGCTCTTGTTTTGCACAATGATCCTTTTCCCTGGCTTTAACCCTCCCCCCCACGTCATACGACATTTACAGTTCTTTGCTAACACCAAAACAACTCTTCATCCACGTCATCGATCGGGCAAAATGCGAATCCTCTAGCTTACTGTAATCCTCAACAGTCATACTGTATGAATAACGCCGTGATTCAGACTCCCTTCAAATAGAATTTATTGTCGCATCGACGCTATATACACTTCTTGCATAAATTAAAAGTTTCTTAAATTAGCTCTGTATTAAGTGTACACGCCTGGTGGAATGATGGTTTCGCTAACCGGACTCGCAGTGTTGAGCACTCCTAACAACGCCGCTTCTCTCATCTCGAGGCGGTCGCCTGCTGAAGTTTCCTTCGGAGGACGGAAATTAGTCGGTGGCTCCTGAAATACGAAACGGTGACGGTCGCTTGTTTACGCGCCCACTCAGGCGGAATATAAAGGCGGCGGCTCTTTTTCGGGCCACTTGTGCACCCGGACGGGATAAGGATTAGGACGATGAGCTGCCGTGTTTGCATAGATTTAAATTACTTAATCGGTTGCGCCAAACAAAGGCGCCGCCAAGACGGAATTCTTACTTTTCGAGTTCGGCGCGGAGGCGCTTCTCGTCGAAGTCGGTGGTCGAGCGCTCGCTCATGAAGGTGTCCGTGGATACGGTACTGTTGCTGGAGACGAGTTTCCGCGGCGGAGGCACCGGTGAGTCGCCATTCTGTCGCGTTTTATCCAGCTTCTTGCGGACCTCGCTGAGTTCTTCCTCTAATTTGTCCTTCTCGGTCTCGAGGACGGTGATCTTCCTTCGGACCAGGGCACCGTCGTTCTCGATGCTGGAATAAATTAATATGAGAGGAACGTTCGGTATATCTGGAGTCGAACTTTTCTTTGTTATTTTAAGCTACATCATCTCAAGGATATCAATGCCCGGTTACACACCTGCTCCTGAGATCGACGATCTCCTGCCGCAACACCTCCTCCTGCAGACTGTACTTCTTTCCCATCTTCGTCAGCTCCTGCTCGTACTCCTTCTTCAACTCGCTCACTTGAGAGGAGTTATTGCGTGTGTTGCGATTCTGTTCCTTGAGAAGATCTCCCGCAAGGCGCGCGTTCTCCTCGACGAGTTCCGCCACCTGAAGACACAACAGGTCAAATGTCACTTCTTGCGCAATGAGGATAAACACGAGGAGGGTGAGAAAGGCGTATAGCCTAATTGACTGAGCAAACATTCCAACACTTACCCTTTGTGGATCAGATTCGATGGGATTCTCACAGAGTTTCCTGTTTTCCTTCTCGAGATCTGCGACCTTAGCCTTCAGCTCCTCGATGGTTGCTTTGAAGCTTTCGGAGTCAGCCTGGAGGACTTCGAAATTGACTTTCGAGGCGTCAAAGTTGGATTTTGAGGTTTCGAACTCGGATTTGACAGCTCGGAGAGTGAGGAGTTCGGCTTGGAGGACCGACAGTTCGTCGATCGACTTCTTTCGGTCCGAATCCGAGCGTTCGCGCTCGATCTGAAGATGCTCGGTGAAGCGGTTGACGTTGGCGATAAGATCTTCTCGGGCCTAAACACAGATCAGATAAGCAATTAATTGAAAGAAAGGAACCAAGGCATATTGACTACTGATCCTAAGCAGGCTAGCTAATATACGACAATACCCACTTTGTGCAACTCCTTCTCGAGTTCCTGGTTTTTCTTCTCCAAGACCTCCTTCGCAGCCTCGTTCTCCCTGGCCTTCTGCAGTTCCTTCTCCATCTGCCGCTTCTCGGCCTCCATCTCCGTCCTAAGCAGATCCAAGTAGCCCTTGTCGACCGTGGATTCTCCCATGGCTTTGATTTTGTGCTTCAGAGTCTCCAGCTCGTTCAGCTTCTCTTCAATCTTCGCCTCCGCTTCGACTTTCAAGCGTTCCGAGTTGTGGAGTTGGGTGTTGAGGTCGACAATATTTGCCTCGGCCTCTTCGAGCTTCTCCCTCGTCTCCTCTAACTCCGCTTCCAGCTCCTCTGCGCTGTTATCACTCTCCTCAACGGTCTTCAGTCGTCCTTCGGTTTCTGTCAGCTTCTTTTGCGCATTCTGCAAGGCGGCTTCGAGCTTTGCGACTGCCTCTCCCTGAACCGTAAGCCTAGTTTCGGCATCGGTCAACCTGGCCTGCTTCTCCTCCATTAGCGACGAGTAAATCGCCGCTTCGTTCGCCAGCTTCTCGTTGTGCCTCTTAAAGGATTCCATCTGCTGCAGCAGCTTCTTCGTCGCCTCCTCCACGACTTCCTTCGAATCCTCGTTGGCCGCTTCGACCTGCGATTTTAGGAACCTCACTTCTTCTTCGATGACCTTCTTTTCGGCCTCAAGTACTCCGATGTGAGCCTCGGAACTCTCCTTTTGGGACTTCAGATCTGCTCTAAGAGTCTCTACTTCGGATTCGAATATTCCGCTCGTCGATTTGGCCGTCGTAAGCGCTTCGTCCCTCTCACTTTCGATCTTGTGCAGATCGTCTTGGAGGTCGGAGATACGCTTTCTAAGGTTCGTGATTTCGGTTTGCTGGGATCTAAAGTATTGAAGTTATGAAGCTGTCAAGTCCTCAGTAATCCCTACGCATTCTCATCTCGCACCGACTGCAGGGAGGTAGCCAGGGTCACGACCTCGGTCTGCAGCTCCTTTTCGAAGTCCTTGTTTGCCAAGGCCAGCTTCTCGAGCTCGTGGCGGAGACTCTCGTTCTCCTCCGCTGAATCCTGCAGCGCATTAGTCTTCTCTTTCACCTCGCTCTTCAGCCTCTCGATTGTCTTTCCGAGTTCTTCGGCTTCGCTGTTCTTCCGGGTCGCCTGGGAATCCGACAACTTCAGCTTTTCGGCCCACAATTCTTCGCTTTCCTTTAGCTTCGTCGCCGCTCCTTCCAAAGCAAACATGTGCTCGCTTACCTTCTCCTAAAAGGTTATTTACAGGAATTCAATGAGGTCCAACCCTACCGTGAGCTTGTTTTTGCTTTCTTGCAACTCCTTAGCCAGGTCAAGATACTTCTCGCTGGCCACATTCAACTCCACCCGCAACTGTTTCACCTGCTCGTCCACAGAATCCTTCCGGGAGTCGAGCTGCGCATCGAGACTGTGGATCTTCTCCACGTAGCGCTGAATCTCTAAACGCGTGTTGTTGAACTCGGCGGCTGCCGCATCTGTGGCAACGTGCAGCTGCTTCTCGACGGCCATCTTCTCGTGGTTCGTCTTCCTCAGTTCTTCCTCGACGTGTTTCCTGTCCTCCCCCATCATCGCCAGCTCCTTGTTCAGCTGGGTAATAGTCTTCGTGAGGCTCTCAATCTCGTCCTTATCCTCAGCGATGGCGTGTTCGGCCTCTTCGTTGACCTTCTCAAGCTCCCTCTTCTGCCTTTTTAGATTGTCTCTCTCCATCAAAGCGACCTTTAGGGCTTCTTCGGTTTCTATCCTCTTCTTGTCGTATTCCACGACATCCCGTCGGAGTTCCACAATTGTAGATTCGCCTGATTCCACATTGGACTCAAGCTCCTTTAATGAGCTTTCGAGAGCGTCCCTCTCATCTCTAAATTTCGCTTCGGCGATCTTGAGCCTTTCTTCGATATTTCCTTGCAAGGACTTTGAATCTGACAGCTGTCCTCCAATGGCTTGAAGCTGGTCGGACAAAACCACCTAAACACCGCATTTCAAAGGGAGTCAAAACTATTAGAATTTTACATTTCTGTCCTTAAGCTCCCTTACTTCATCTCTCATCCTTTGAGCTTCTCCGTCGATAGAACTCTTGCTCTCCTCTAATGAAACTACCCGTTTTCTGAGCATTGATAATTCGTCCTCTTTCTTGGTGACCTAAACTCACATCTATCATTTCCCCTTCAACCTTATAAAGACCCACTTCTTCCTCTAGGCTACTGACTCTCCTCTTCGCCGAATCGAGTTCTTCCTTGAGCTTCTCAAGCTGCTCCTGCAGCTTAGAAATCGCTTTTTTGTGCTCCTCCTCGGAATCCTCGAGCTGACCCTTCAGCTTCGAAACTGAAGCCCTCAAGATCACCTTCTCCTCCTTCAACTTATTGACCTCGTCAAGGTCTTCTTTCGGTTCCTTAAAGATCAAAATCTCTTTAAAACAACACATTTCTGTGCACTCACCTGCTTGGCCAGCCTGAGCGACTGCAGCGCCGCGCCCTTCATCTCGATCTCTTTCTGACACTCAGAGATTTCGCTCATCAACTTCGCTTTCTCCAGCTCGTGGGCAGCCCTAACACGGGCCAACTCGTCGCGGGTCGACTCCACGTCGGCTGATCGATGCTTCAGTTCGACTTCGGCGTTCGTCAGTTTCGACGTCAGCTCGAGTTTCTCGTCCTATATGCAAATCCGTCAAAACAACTTCTGGTCATCCATAACAAACCGCCAACTGCGTCAGTTTGTCCTTCAGCTTGGAATTGTCGGCTTCGATCGCTTTCCCGGAGTTGTTGCACTTCATGTCGGCATTTTCGCTGATCAGCGTGTTGATCTGAATTCTGATTGGTGATCCGGCTCTGGAATCGCCCAGTCCAACTCACCTGCATAAACAACTCTTGTTTCTCGCTCTGCTCTCGGTCGAGTTGGATCGCGAGTTCGCGTTTCTGGCTCTGGAGCAGCTGGATATCCATCGGCTGCTTCGATTCTAGGACTCGCTTCTGGTTTTCCCATTGTATCCTGCAATTTTGAACGCTGAATGGCAATTTCGACCTCAGTTTACAAATGGAACCCAGGAGCGAAAATCAATTTCAACGCGAGTCAAGAGATCCGGCCACAAATCATGTAACAAATGTCGGACGGACGATTTAGAAAACTAAACGAACGACGTTCACTGGGCTCTTGCAACGATCGATTGCAAACGGCAAATTGCAAGTTTGCATAACCACCGCGAAAGATTTGAGGGATTGCGGCTTCGAACGAACTGATCCTGCGTCCCAACCTCTCATCCTCGCAAGTGAAGCCGCGATTGGACAATCGAGACCGAGGATTCCAGACAGTATACGCTGCCAGACAGCACAAGGAGCTCAAACTCTTAGACCCAGACAGCCTCTATTCAGACTATACAGAGTAGGCCAAAAAAAACCTTTGGCCAGACACCCCCGGCTCGCCGCTCAGTGGCCAGACAGAGCGGAGTCATTTTAAGCTCACTCACAGGGAACGACCGGTCGGTTTCGCTAACAAATGAGGTGAAACCGACCGGTCGTCCCCGAGCAATCGCTAATAGCAATTGCAAATGGTCGATTTCAGACAGTTGATCCGGCGCGCGTGTCTAGCCTGCGCGGTGTCTGGGAAAAGGGTTTTTTTGGCCCACCCTGTATAAAGTTCTGTTCCAGACCGATTCAATCAACGAGATGCCGCAACAGACGGGCTAATCACAAGTTGCCGTCCTCAGACAGTCTGTCCATTATTCGAACCCCTCGAAAACTCATTCCTCGCGTATCTAATCCCTCATGTGGTCGTTTCCGCAAACAGCGGCTCTACTTCAGCGCCCGAAACAAACCAAAACACTCGACGAGGTCAGCGTCATGTTGCATCCTCCGTCACTCACCTGTCCTTCTCCGCCTTGTCCACTTTCTTCTTCAGCGTGTCGCATTCGGACGTCTTGTCCTTGAGCGCTTTCTGAAATAAATTCCGAATTAATTACGTCGTTGGCGTTCGGCGGAGGCGGTGACGTTCCGCCCCGCAAGGTCTTTTTATCCCAAAAATGAGAACCATGCTGACCTGGAGAGTTTTTACGTTGTTATCCATCGCCGACGACTAGAATCTGCTGGCATGACACAAGCGGCGAGGATGGAAAAGTTTGTTTATACAAAAATAGAACGGAGATCTGCAAAATACGGTGGGGTTGCGGGAGAGGGAGGGTGTTTACAAACACGGCGCGAGTTGAAATCGAAACCGAATAATCGAATATTCCGCGATTGATGAAGTGGCGATGGTGGCTAGGTGGGATAAACGAATTGGTCCTGAGGGTTCGTATATTGGAGCACGGGGTATCAGAAGAGTAACTCGATCAAAGATGTTTATTGTCACTTTCAGTTAGAAAACGTAAGAAAGTACCAATTCAACGGTTCTAAAAGCTTTTTGCGCGCCGGGAAACGCAATTAATGTACTCCATTTAAACAAAACTATATGACAAAATGTGAAGTCGAAAGCATGTTCAGATTATCGATTCGGACATCTACCGTAAAATCAACAAGTTTATAGAGGGATTAAACAGGCATTCACTGTTGTAAAAACAAAAATTTTAAGGGTTGGTTTTAGAAGCGCCACGCATTTAACGGCAGAAAAAAGACGTCAGAAGTCGCGTGCGGCCCTCGGTCGTCACGATCGGGAGTGAGAAACGAATTAAAAGGAGCCGCGATATGAAAGGAAACGGCGGTTCAGAGGCTGATAAGGAGCGGAACCGCCTGATCATCGCCGTGAAAGGAAGTTTCGGTTTTGGAGGCGTCGCAAGTGATTCGGCGTCAGCGGACGACAAATCGGAATCGATCGGGGCGGAAGAGGAGCGGCGCGTTTGTTGTACGGCTGGACAGTCGACTGGTGGAGGCGCGGAGACGTGACGAAAGGACGAGCGAGGAACATTGTTTGCCGTCTCGAGACACGATTTAGGAGTGCGCGATCGCGCGGACATGACCTCAAGAGGATGGCGCTAATTACGCGCCAGGTAAGTCGGGGCCGAGGAGGGCCAAGAAGGAGGGAAAAGGGAGCCGGAGAGGCTGGCGACCGGTTTCGCAAATCCGCTTTGAGCGGCGGCGCGGAAAGCGAATTCTGAGGGCGAAAGGTGGTTAGCCGAAAACGTTTTTCTTCGTTTTCTAAAAATTCTAAAGAAGTTTTGAATAGAAAAGTTGCGGAGGAGATTAAGGGTTTTGGAGAGACATTACAGTTGCAATTGTGAGGTGGATTTAGACCAAGTATCAATCACTATTTGTCATGGGCTGTTTTTACGTTCCTTTGAAATTTTCAAAAACCTCAAAATAAATCAAATTAAATGAGCGCCTTTAATCCAAGAGTAAAACTGGAAACAGATCCGTGATCTTCATCTAAACTGAACAACAACGATGGCACAATCCTCTATATATATCATGATCCGAACATCAATTTATGCGACCATTATGGGGCCATTAATCCCACGCTTTAAATTGAACATGTAAAAACACTTTACATTCCATCAGTGAATGGAAGTCAACAGTTTGAAAGCTCCTAAAGAACCTTTTAAGAATCAACAATCTTTTTCCAAAGCATCCAAAAATTATTAAAAGTTAAGGAACGAAATCACTTGAGCTAAACATTCAAAATCAATCCTCAAAAAATTCGGAGTTTTCCTAGCGGATTACGGTATTAAGTCGTGACTCAACGTCACCACATCATCTTCTTTCACTTTCAAGTAAACGAAAATTGTGAATGACTCCAAATAGGTCTACAAAAATACCGACCTCCTTAAGACAATGCGACCTAAACGATCTCCATTGTTCCACACAACCTAAAAAGCGGTGGACACTCCACATCCCCCCGTTTCCCCATCTGCATATGTCGCCTGCTTTCGGTTTTTAAAATTCCACTGCGCCATAAATCGTTCCTAAACGACATTCTGATCGTTTCTCGCACCTGCCATCTTCATCTCAAAGACTGCGCTATTTCTTGGCTCTTGAATGCCTCCGACTTTTTGCTTATTTCTGCCTGTGTTCCTTAGGCGACTGGCAAACTCGATCATTCCGGGAAAATCCACCGTCTTTCGTGCTATATGTCCGTTTTCGCGGCTTTCGAATTTGTTATTTCCTCGCGAAGAAGTCGTTTCGGGCGTGGCGGCGACATCCGCCTCCATCTTCGTCATCACGCGCGCATTTGGAATCACTTATGGGAACAAACATCTTAGCGCCGAGGGGAAACGAAGGAGAATCCATTAGCGCCGCGTTGATATGTACCACGACTTCCAGGTGAAAGAGGTTCGTGTGCTCCTCCGCTCGGAGATTCCCGCGTCTTCTGAAGCGATAAATGATTGCAGGTGGTCGAGAGCACATTGGAATCCGTGATGAACGAAGCCGCCCGCGTTGACGAGGTGAACGAGCGCATCAAGATTCTCAGCGACCTCAGCGAGAAGCTCGGAATCGACGAGAACGGCGAGATCGAGGACAACGACTCCGAAGGGGGCGCCGAACTTGAAGACATCCAGCTGGCCCGGGCGCACTGGATCCAGCTCTACAAGACCAATATGCAGGTAAGCGCATTCCAGGATTGGGAATCTGAGGCGGCCGTTTCAGTCGACCATCATCTACAATTTGTTCCAAAATATGCTGAAGCAGCATCCGCATGTGAGGCCTGTTTGGAAGTTCGGGAGAGCGTTTAAGGACGACGATCCGAACTGGAGGCAAACGCTGGAGAACGACATCCACTTCAGGTGAGTCGACCAATTTAAATCTGTTTATTTGTGTTAAGGCATCACTGCGCCAGCCTCCAAGCGGCGATCACGATGATCATGGAGAACCTCGACGACGTGGGAGGAATGTCCCGCCTCCTGCAGGAGATTGGCACCCACCACTTCTTCTACGACGCCTTCGAACCTCATTTAGAAGTAACTTGTTCTTGCCTCAACACTCATTCGCTAACTCAATTTCAGCTCCTCCAAGACGTATTCCTCCACACAATAAAAGATGTTCTCCAGGAGACGACGGAGTCGGTGGACAAGCGCCTGGAGAACGCGTGGCTCCAACTCTTTACACAGATCCGCGCCCACATCGGCCACGGAATTTCGATGCAACGGCTGAACTATCTGGCGCAGTGCGCAACGCCGAAAGAAATCGAGATGGTCAAAGAAATGTGGGAAAAGGTCAAAGAATACGGTATGCAAGAGGCTGGGACGGTGCTTTGCCAGACTGCGCTTCAGGTAAGGGCAATCCTGAGCTAACTTATGACATTTCATATTTCAGGCCTACGGCAAACTTATCAAGACGCAGAAAATCGAATTTCCGATCACAATGGACGAGAACAGCGAGATGTTCCTAACGTTCTCGGACGAGGTCATGAAGGCCATCGAGATGACCATCCAGGCGTACGACCCAGAGCACGGATTCGGGTCGCTCCCTGACAACATGTCTTCGATAGTATCCAAATGCATGATCTTGGAGGTGTGTCCGAGTTTAGTCCGAAAGGCGGTCATGGAAGGCAAGCAAGAATGAGTTTTAAAGATTATTAAGGCTTTTAGGGTTGGTTGTGATGCTACAGTCCATCGTCAATCACCTCTCGGAAGTGCAAATACAGGTTTGGAGCAAGATCTACCGCGTACTAGAGCAGGTCAGGGATAACAACGTAACCTCGGTCATTATATGCTTTTTAGGCGATGATTTACAACATAGTGAACCTCTAAAGACCCACCTTAAGCTCGACGGCGTCCTTCTTCGCAAGCGCACCCATTTGGGCCATTAGTTGCTGGTTCTAAACGATCTCAATAAATATTTCCGCGGAAACTCCGAATCTTACGCATTCCTGAGCGTTTCCCAGCTCAACCTCTAGTCGCTTTATTTCATCGTCCTTCAACTTCGCGATCTAAGCAAACGCTTTTTTTCGGTCAATCAGCAATTAGGCTCACCTCGACATTCGAGATAATCGACTCACTTGGGCTGCTGCTTCCCTGCGATCCTTCGTCGTTGTACGAGTTCTTCTAAACGTCCTCGGTTGATTCAGCGCCCCTAATCGCCCTCTTACCGGTTTCTGTAGTTCGGTCAACAGAAGCTGCGAGTTGCTGAGTGCGTCTGACATCGAAATCATCTCATTTGTAGCGCTATCCTGAAACGAGCGAGATTCTTAGCATTAGAAGGCAATTCGAGGAGGCAATCAAGTTTTATATTGATTTTGGACAAGCGAATCGAGCTTGCGCAATTCAGCAAAACCTGATTCGATTGGCTTTGTTTCCTCGATTATGAACCAATTAGTGGACTTGGGGAAATGACGACATTGGCGAGCAAAAATCGAAGTTGGAAGAATCGAAGCACTTATCAGTCACATGTAGGGAGTGTACACAGGCTAGAAATGTACAAATAAGCGCTTCCCAGCCTTGTCGAAGCCTTCAAAAGACCTATGTTACCCAAAACAACCCTCTGAGCCCTTCCAACAGGTTCCCCGGGTTACAAAGTAATCGATCGCACATTTCGGCAGATTTCGGACAAAACGCTAATGCGAGTCGACACCGCGATCGACTCCCTCGGAAGGAAAGAAATAATAAAGGAGCCGAGGATGTCCGAAAGCGATCCGACCACCTAACGGTTTCTGCGGGCGACCGCCGCACGATGCGGGCGACCGAGGGAGAGGAGGAGGAGGAACCGGTTCCTCCCTCACCTGCCGCGACTCATTAAAAGACTATTAATTACGTCACGTCAAGTTCCAACTTTTGCCCGGATTCCTGGTGAATCTGGATCAACTAACCTTGTGGAATCGGACCGCCGTGTAAACCATCGGCAGGCAGAGGGCGCAAGGAAAAAGCAGCGGCGTACGTCGGAGATGGCGGTGCTAATGAGCCGTCAAGTCAAGATCGCGATCATGTAGTTAATCTTGTTTTACCGCGCGTGTGCCCGCGGACAATGGAACCGGTCATCGGAACTCGGAGCAGCAAAACCGAAAGCGCCACATTAAATTGCGACAAAAGATGGGATAATCCGAAAGCAGAAGCCCGGTTCCCAGGAACGTGGGTGTGGGAACGAAGAGAAGCCCTACCTTGTCAGCGCCTTGGCTCTCGTAGCCCTCTTCGGGAGAGAGTTGGCAGCCACGAGTCTTCACAAAGTCCATCATCTGCTTACAATTACGTCGGATTGTATTCGGACTGAGCGGGAAGCCTCCGGGTTTCTGCGTGATGAGGTCGAGAAACTCGGATGAGCGAGGAATCGGCGTGGTGGCGGAGGATTCTGCGGGAATCGAGAGCGCCGGACGCGCGAGAGCCCAGTGCTCCGTGACGCCGACGGAGCGTGAGCGGGGCGAGTTGTGGACCTTCGCGTTGAACGTCACCTTGCGGGATCTGAAACCGAAACAAGAGTACTGGAGTGGAAGGAGATGGGAACGAAGATCATGTGTTTAGCGCCTAACTGTGGTTTGGGTTAAAAGCGTAAACAATTTGGCAACGTTTTTCACGATTATGAACCCGTTTTTAGCAGATTCCATTGATAAAAAGAGTTGGAAACATTCAAAACAGGAATCAAAGATGTGGTTTAACCTACTAGGTATAGCTTCTGCTTAACGACTATCAGATCGATCTGTAAATGTTCGACAGTCCTTTAGCTGTGATATGTTCCGGTAAAACTGTTCTTAGAACCGAATACATCTCTTCGAATCACAGATTTCTTAATTTTCCTCTCTGCAACTTTGTCCTGACCCTCTCCTCAAAAAACCACTCCATCACAAATCAATCAAATCCTCCTTTTTGTACCCTTTGAAGTCTTCGCGGCAGCAACTGTCAGCGTCGTTTGTCTTCCGACGTCAGTTTTCCTAAGACGCCCAATTACTCATCCTCCGCCCGTATTAGTCAACAGCAGCGCTCGTCCGCGTGTTCCCGAATCGCCCGACGCTTTTTGCGAACGTTACAAAACTCCCGGCGGCGCACCTCGATCGATCGTTGAACATGATGATCGTACGGTAGGTTTGATCTTGCGTGGTTTCATCTTCAGCCTTCCTCGTAAGCAGGTTCTCTTGGGACTTGCGGAGAAGGTATGACGAAGTCGGCATTCCTCGAGGCATCGGAGGCTCGGCGTCGTTGACAAATGGTTCTGACTTTAAAATGAAAATTGAGTCGTGTTTTACGGTTGAAAGATTACGGTTCTCCTAGAAAGACTCAGTTTTGTGCTTGGCGATTCCTGGGGCGCGATCGAGCTCTGACGGTTTCCGGCGAAGAGCATCCGGTTCTGTTTGACCAGGCCGGTAGGTATCTGAAGCAGGAAGTCATACGGGTTAGGAACTATGAAGACTCACCCTCTCGATATCTCCTCTCCGTCCATCGTCGGTCAAATAAGAACTCGCCGAGGTGGCAATTGTGGGTTCCAAGGAATGCCCGAGCTTGCTGTGGTAGCTGTAGATCATCTTCTGCTGCGCCTCAAGGGCGTTAAGTCGAGCGTAATGGCGATGGAACCCGGCCCCTCCGCTCGCTTGGGCTCTGTAATACTTAGCGAATTAGCACCTCGTTGAGACCAAATACAAACAAATCGCGGAAGATAAGGAGAAGGACTCTTTTAGGCCCTTGCAGCGATTAGTGTTTACAAGAATCAGCGTGCGATCAATGAAGCGCAGCTTTCAGCTATCCACAACGCGTCTCTGTTTGCTCAGGAGACCCCCATTCAGGCAACCGGGAAGCCATTTCCGAGCGCTTTAGGCCGGTAGGATCGACGTCGTTGGTTTGTGGACCGCTTTGGCAAACATGCGCAGCTCGGAGATTATGCGTGGAGGTGAGTCCGGATCGGATCGCAAAGAAAGAGGCAGAACAAGGTCAATGGCTCGCCAGGAACGCCGAGATCAGGCGCCGATTGCCCACTTCCTGGCTCCCGATTCAAAACGCCCTCGGAGATAAGAGGAGCCATTCGTCAGCAACGCCAGGGCCACCGCTAACATTCGCCTTATCTAAACTACGGCGGGCAAAAGGTCGTAAAGCGCATGGGTGCAGCCAAAGATCCGCTGACCACTCCCTCAACTTTACTTTTACGAGTGTAATTAGCACAAATGATGCGAGAATTAAACGTTTCGAATCGGTTTCGGGGAAGGTTCGCGTAACCAAAACCGACTTACCTCGGCGAAGATTCGGGCAAAGTTGCGGCAGCGGAGGAAGACTTGAGTTGCTGACGGCGCTGTACTGAAGGGAAGACCGAGAGGGAATCCATGGAGTCCAGGAGCCAAGGCCGGATCCCCGAGGGCGCGGGGTGGGAAGAGGTTCCCACGGCGGAAGTCGCGTAGACCGCCGCTGACATCTCTGAAATTCGGATTCAGGAAAAACGGAGTTGGGCGAAGATTTACGACTCGCGGGAAACGACATTCCTAATGGTGTTTAGAGAGATAATTCGCCCAAATGGCGACACGATACAGCGCGAAAAGAGGGTAAATAAATTGTCGGAATTTGACCAATTCATTACGGCTAATTCGATTTTGGTTAAATATGAAAACAACTTTAAAAACCACGAGGTAATACTCCAGGCAAATTTTAAGGAATCTTAAGAAGCCAGAAATCAGCGTCCAAGCCAATATTTTGCTTTCCCGTCAATTTTGCTGCCTTTGCCACAGTAATGATTGGTCATCCAAGGACAAGAGCGGCAAAATATTTCAATAAACGGACGAAAACCTTGACAACTGATCAAAACAAGCCTATAACTTCATTTGACCTACGAAACTGTAAAAGTACTCAAATTCTAAAACCTAAAACTCGTTAAACGTTACGGCGCATGAAAGACAAAAACCAAATAAGCCGAGACCCCGAGAGATTCGAATTTGTTGGATTCCCCACAACACTTCAGGCACTAAAAACGAGGATGACTAACAAAGTTAAATCATTAGCTATTACCTAAAACTGGTTTTAGACAGCAAATACAGACTGACAAGCACGCCTGAGTGAGTGACGTGATAAACTTCTCGTCAAGCCACTCAATTCAAAATAAGAATAACGGCTCGTCAGAATTCCATTAACCGCGCTCTGCCTATATTATTTCCACACGATCTAGCCAAAATAATCACAATCTAAATAATCACGTTCCAAAGTGGCTCAAAATCAACAGATCGACCAATTCAAATCAAACAGACTCAAATAATTTACAGACGTAGACGCGATTCCACAAAAACATTCAATTTTGCCATCGATCCCAAACCGAGCGGTCGGTCCTTTCAGAGCCAAGCCACACTCGGATCAAAAATAGCCGCAAACCGCCGGTGTTGACACGGCGACAAATGGCAAACGCAAACATTCATTAGCTCTAATCAGAAAAAGCAACCAAACAAACGCATTAAACGTATTCCGAGGATTACACATAGCGGAACCAGTTCCAGGTGTTTGCCCATATTGCTCCAAATCCACCGTAACAGCCCGACTTCAAGCTGCCCTCGAAAGGCCGCGAGAACGCCGAAGACTTCCGACGTCCGCATATCCTCTGCATCGGCGACATCTATGTAAGGTCAACGTGTTCCAAATAACGCGTATTATACAATAGCAGCTGACCCGAAAGCGTCTCGCTTACGCACGCAACCGCCGCAGCGCCCGGAATCGTGTCCTTCGCGCTCGCGGGGCCACTCGCCGCAAACAAACGCCCGTTTTGGGTCCTCGCGGCTTTTGGCCTCCAAGCTGGAGGAAACGAGGCTATCGGGGATTTTGAAAACAAGCAATAAACACATCGTATCATCGTACAGTTTACCTGCAGGTTGTATCCTGATCACAACTGCAGATTAAGACGGAGATCGCCGACCTGGAGACGACCGAAGGAGAAAAAGGAAACGATAAAAACTCTCGCGCACTCATCACACGCGAAGGTCATTTTCCTGTCAAGTTTGTATCCAATTCACGACACGCCGAAGGAGTCCGATAGGAACGCGACTCGAGCAGCGCTCCGAAACGGTCTTTAAAGTCGAAAACGGTCCAAAACAACGCCGATTAGCGCGAACCATTCAGCGGCGAAAGAGCCAACACTCAGACTCCGACCGGCGTTTTGTCCATTTAGAATTTTCCACTGCGCTAAGACGCTCGTTTGTAGGGGAGAAGCCGCCAGGTGAGTCAGCGCCCACTTTTTGCTGCGTATGCTAATGGAGTCGGGGCGGAAGAAATCGAAAGCGTTGAGAATTCGATGCTTCGCTGTAATACTCTTGAGGCGAAATCATAAATAGCAGTTCTTCATAGATATGAAGAACGATGTCCACAGAGAAAGGATTGCCAATGGCTATTAGATGAATCGAGCTGAAATCATACTGACCAAGAACACAGAGCACAAAGTACCGACTAAGCTAATATGAATTTACAATGGATACAAGCTAATCACGAATAAACCTTTACTATTAACACTGGTATACACAACATGTGAAAGTACAAATCAAACTTACAGAATCACTTAAAGCGTGGGACCCATTCCAGAATGTCCCGCTTCAGTTCCAGGAAGCGGTCCAAGAGCTCTTCCAGCATACCCTTGGGATCCTGAGCGGGCGCGTCGACGACGACCTCTTCTTCGGACATCGTGGCCTCTTCTTCGGTAGCTTTTGCCGCTTCTTTCGTCGCCTTGTGCTCTTCCTGGGCTTCTTCAGTTTCCGTCCGGAGCTCTTCTTTGTCGCCAGCTGGGCCTTCGTGGAAGTTGACCGAGATGGGAGAAAGCGGGAACTCCGAAGCCAACATCTTGCGGCGAGCTCCTTCCGCTTCCGTCAGGAGCTCTACCATGGCTTCTGCTTCTTCCGTCGCCTTGGGTTCTTCCAAAGCTTCGTCCGCATTCGTCGGGAGCTCTACCATGGCTTGTTCCGTCGCCTTGGGTTCTTTCGAAGCTTCTTCCGTCCCCTTGGGTTCTTCCGAAGCTTCTTCCGTCAGCTTGCTTTCTTCCGAAGCTTCTTCCGTCAGCTTGCTGTCTTCCAAAGTTTCTTCCGTCGCCTTGGATTCTTCCATGACTTCTTCCGTCGCCTTGCGCTCCTTCAAAGCTTCTTCCATCGGCTTGCGCTCTTCCAGGGCTTCTTCAGTTTCCGTCGGGAGCTCTTCTGCGTCGCCAGCTGGGCCTTCATCAAAATCGTCCGGGATGGGAGGAAGCGGGAACTTCGAAGCCATCATCACAGGGCGCGACTCGATCGAAGAGTCGGAATCCCCTAATCCTTCCTGCTGATCGTTGGCGACAATACTGAAAGAATCATGGTGAAAGCGCTCGAAAATAACGATAACATACCGAAGATTTTCTTGGTCTTGCTCCGCTTCCTCGAGGAGGGCGCCCCGGCCTTCGTTGGTGACGACGAAGGCCAGCTCCCGGACCATGAGAGGTCGCATGTTCGTCCTGGAAATACACATTTTACAGGAACGCCAGTAGTCGCTTATATTTTAGAACAGAAGCACTACAGGGAAGCCCTTAACACACACAATAGGGAATTCCCAGGCTGAATCAAGACGACAGAAACCGAATCCAATATGACGCGCGATAGCATCGGACGCCGCAGCGAATCAGCCAGTCAACGCGAAAATATCCAGAGAAAGCGGCGGGTAACGTCAGCAGCTCAGCAGGTCGCATAAATCGGCTGTCGCTCTCCTGGAAACCAGCAAGAAATATCCGAACACCGAAATTCAATTTCGCTTCGAAGCGACATCTCCGCAGCACTGACAAACCGACGGCTGCAAACCGAGCCTAAAACTTTGTTGGTGCGGACTAACAATCATGGATTTCGCTTCGGGAGCCTGTAATTTCGATTTATCCATCGCGTTTGCAGCGAATTTCGAAATTTTGCAAGTTTCAGCAGAGCGGCGATCGCGGGCTGAGAAAATCTGGAAGCGAGTGGAGGTCGTCGATTTGCGTTTGCGCTCCTGGTGCGTTTTACGCATGCGTCTTCGGGTTCGGACGTATGCGTTTTTCCCAGACAGCCGCATACGTCCTTCAAGTCGTACACATGCGGAAAACCGGCTGAAGACGCAGGACGCATGCGTCTCGGACGCATGCGTCTTAAGGCAAACCACCACCAAAACCGTCACTAATTTGCCTTACCATATGAATCATGACCGGCAAACGTGTTTTGGTTGTTTTTTTTCAACCAAATAACCGTGGAGTCGCGAAGAACGGATACAATCAAAATGCAACTAATTTACGGTTAACATTAATAGAAACGGTCCAATCGGGAGGCAAACATCTACTCGGAGATGGACGTGGATTCGAAGTCCGCGTTACTTTGGGTGCTCTGGACGCTCTTCTGGCTCTTTCGCGAACAATGAGGTTTCTCGGAACGGTGAGTTTGGCGCTTTTTGCATTTTTCGACTTTCGGAGCGACGGGTGGCGAGTTAGGAGACTTTGCAGCTGGAATCGAAGAAATGAATTCATTAAAATGGAGGCAACGAACATTTAGGCATGCAGCAACAGCAGATGATGATGATGGCCAAAACGATGACCATGATGATGACCAGGATGATGACTAGGAACGCGATTGCCATGGACTTCCAATCGGTTTCCGTTACCATCGTGGTACTGCTAATGACCATTGTAGTCGTTTCTGGAAGCGACGACATCGAACCGAACTGCGTGGAACTTTGCACACTGACCGACCGATTCTAGCCGGAAGCCGAAGTCTGGTCTCATACGCCGCTCTAGACGTCTTCACTTGCAAACATACGAAGTTGTCCGCTTTTGGACAGTTTTCTTTCAGGCGCACGGAAATCCGAAGTCGGTTGGTAATGAGTCGATAAAACGACGAGCAGTTAACAAACCCTGTAGGTCTTTCGACTCCATTTATCAACAACTCTGATCTTACCTTTAGTTATTTTTCTTAAAATACGAATGTCCTGATTTTATCCAGCTTTGGTTCCTAACAATGTCATTTCTAAAATCGAATCGTCAATGCGGTCGGCTCGTTCGACCTGGAGTTAACAAGTCTTCTGTTGCAGTTTTTTCGTTTGTTTGTAAATGAACCTTGATCAATCATTTCTCCTTAACCCTTTACATGTTGTAAAAAAACGACCTGCGAATTTTTGCACCTTGAAACGGCGAAGAAGGTCACAAGGTTAAGTTCCTTTGATCTCTCATTAATCATCTTTTTCAGGAAAATGTTGTTTGTTTGCGTCCGTTGTAGCTTTTTCTACAAACTGCTAACATCGTTAGCAAATATTTTCGTCACGTGAGATATAAATGTTTGTTCCAGCGCATAAATCTTCTGGGAAACCGTTTAAGACGTCCAGCGGAAACCATAACTTGAGATTTGCGACGGCTCTCACGCTTCGTAAATCCGTTAAATTGATCGGTGTTTAAGCCTTCACATGTCTCTCGAGCCGTCCTTTTCCACAACTTCTCGCATCCTTCCAATCCGTTTTTGCTCCCGATACCCACCGCAAATCAAATTCCTCGCCTTCTCATAAAAGTTATCGACCACAGCGTTCGACTGATCATCGATTTGTCTTCACCTCTTTATCTGCGAATATTGCAACGCGGCTGCAAATCCCCAGGGAATCTGAAACTCCCATTTTTTCTGCCTGACCACCCGGGCGCCGCGTCCGCCCGGCGAATCCAATGCAATCGATACCAAAAAATCGACGAATTTGACAAACCGAGCCGCGGCGAGCGAACAAAGTGCAGACTTGAGGGGTCTTCCGATCGCTAAGGGTCTCCTCTCCTGATTCCTACCGTAATTCGGCGCGGCGGGAATCTCCCGGGTGATAAGGGACTCCGTCTCAGGCCTTCTTCGCTGCTCCTTTGTTCCACCACCGCCCCGATTCGGCACCGTTTGACCTTGTCCGCCCTCCGTCCGCTCTCTGCGTTTCGAATTCTCGCCCCGCGTCCGTCGCTGTTTGTGAACGTTTTTTTGTCGATTTCGAAGGCCGGCGTCGCCTGTTTGCAACGCCCGAGATCTCAGATCAGCCCAACGACACGGTGTCCGAATTCGCCTGATTTGCATGTCGACCTGTTTACTCTGCTTTATGTCGTAATCAGCGCAGCGTTCCTCCGCTGTGGCCGCCGCCGGGCGGCGCTTATCTCCTTTGTTGCTAGACGCGCGCCCCACTGTAGAATCGCATTTTCAGGTTCGCCAGACGCGTTGGGCACGATGGTCCTGCGAGAGCAGAGCACGGAATCCTTCCACATCAAGGTGGACGACCGCTGGATTCTAATCGACGAGAAGATCCTCAGATCGCATCCCGGAGGCAGCGCCATCACCACCTACCGGAACCGAGATGCCAGTACGGTATTCCACACGTTCCATGTGGGGTCCAAGGAGGCCTACAAGATGCTCGCCGACGTGAAGAAGGAGCAGAGTGGCCTGGAGCAGCCGGACATCAAAGAGGAGAAGGTGAGTCGAACCTTTTACCGAACGACTTTTGACTGGTCAACATACGCTTTTTTGATTCCTCTGCTGATTGCGAAAATCGGATGATTTCTTTTTGCACTACGTGCCGATCGGGGCACATGTGAAACGCATGTGACCGCGTTGATCTTCTCCTTTTTAGATAGATCGCCGGAGATATTGCCACAGGCGACATGTGTGACTTTGACCCTTTATCAGGGCATTCTTTGGATGTTCCTGTTTTGAACCATGAGACTCTTGAATGGTATGATTCTCTGAGGAAGAGCTGGCTTAAAATAGCCCTCACGCCATTTTTCAAGAAAACCTGTTCTGAGTTTTTTGTATTGCAAGAAAAACAATAATAAGATGTAAGACTAATGGATGCGATGTGATTTCATGAGGGACTGCAAGGAGCACCCGAGCGCTGATGATTTTGGTTATGTGGTTTTGGAAGTGAGAAACAGCTGAGGGTTGGCGGAGATGTGACTTTGAGGTTTAATTAGAGTCGGGAAACGGGTTACGAGGTTGATCGCATTTGTCTTTTCTTAAAATGACTTTTGACAATTTTCACCCTGTGGAATACGTGGTGATGAGCAGGAATTTGTCATTTGTGCAAAGTATTCCGCGGACAAATTCATTTGTTAACGTTAGGAAATAATCCTGTTGTGATGACCAAGTGGCACGTAGCTCTTATCAACAGGTTTTGTAACGATAACAACTGCCGACCCGCACAAAGTTCAACCACGCGGCGATCGACCTTAAGTGCTTGTTTTGAGAGTCAGTTAGAGGATCAAGAAGCCCTCTAGTTACGGTATCGCAGACCGAGCGTTCCTCTTCTGTTATCTCTCCTATTGGTTTAATCGCCCTTCTTATATCCTTTGTTTTCTGCAGCAATAAACGCAGACGGAACCATTTTTTATCCGGCTTTGAAGCTATTACAGTAGAACTTTCTTAATTTTAGGACAAGGTGATCCCCGGCTTCGATGACATCAACATCGGCAAATACACCCTTACGGAGGCACAAGCCGCAGAGGTCACAAAGAACTTCAACAAACTGCGCATGGAAGTCCGTCGCCAAGGGCTCCTCGACGCCTCGAACCTTTTCTTCCTGCGGAAATTCTTCGAGTGCTGCGCAATGATGGCCTTTGCCGTGTTCCTGCAAATGAAAGAGTTCTACGTGGCCTCCGCCCTCCTCATGGGCCTCTGCTGGCAACAGCTCGGATGGATGATTCACGAATATGCGCACCACCAACATTTCAAGGTGAGTGTTTGTGTGTACTTTGGACTCGGTGAACTGTTTGCAATCCCTCCCGGCGGTGTATATTTATCGAGATGTGTCAAGTTTTACAAATTGTTTTACACAATAGTTAATTCTCGGATTTTGCAGAATCACTACTTGAATGACCTCATGTCCTACGTGGTCGGTAACCTCATGCAGGGCTTCTCCTCGGGCGGCTGGAAAGAGCAGCACAACGTCCACCATGCGGCCACCAATGTCGTCGGCCGCGACGGAGACCTCGACCTGATGCCCCTCTGGGCTACGGTGGCCTCTGACCTGAAGCTGATGGACACGTCCTGGTACCTGTACCTGCTCCAATACCAGCACATCTACTGGACCCTGGGCCTCCCTTCCTCCGCCTCAGCTGGCTCATGCAGTCGATCCAGTTCGTCATAGGCATGAAGGAGCACTACTACTCCGTGCACCACGACCGCGCCTGGATGGAGCAGCTGGCCCTTGGCCTGCACTGGTTCTTTGTGTGCCTGCAGCTCTACTTTCTCCCCTCAAACTCCATCCGCCTCATGTTCTTCTTGATCTCGCAGTTGACCGGAGGATTCTTGCTCGCCCACGTGGTCACCTACAACCACTACTCTACCGACAAGTTCCTCCGTTAGAAATCTCTTTACGACGGATCTTATAGTCAAATCTTTAGATAACGACAAGATCCTGGAGAACTACGCAGCTCTCCAGCTCTACACTACCCGCAACATGCGTCCAGGGATCTTCATCGATTGGCTCTGGGGCGGCCTCAACTACCAGATCGAGCACCACCTCTTCCCCACTATGCCCCGCCACAACCTTAAAAAGGTATTTTGAGAATTGGATTCAAAAACACAAAATCGTATTCCAGGTGATGCCTTTGGTCAAGCAGTTCTGTGCGGAAAACAAACTCCCCTACATGGTGGACGACTACTTCACCGGCTGGTCCCTAGGAGTGCAACAGTTCGCGAACGTGGCCACGCTGGCGCGGAAAATCACGAAGAAATTGATGTGATCTTATTTTATTTATTTCGTGTGGATAAAGAATCCCGAGTGGTCAACAGTTGGTGCGTTTGAACTGGACGTAGGCGGTGTCCAAGAGGTGCGGCGAGGTCGAAGTGGACAGGAGCGAACTTCCGAGAGCGCAGAAACGGTTAACGCTGCAAACAGGAGTGAGATATGGGGTAAAGAGGACAACTTACATGGAGAAAGCGACTCGGTTGCACTTACGCCCCCTCAAACAGCGCTCACAGAGGCGGCAGATGTCTATGCACTGCTCCAGCGAGTGCGAGCGGACGACGCGCTCGTTGACGACGTCCTTCGCGAAGATTTGGCTAAAAGAAAATAACAAAAAAAGCTTTTTAAATGATTATACCTAAAACACTTATTGATCCTAGGGTCGCGAAGTCGCCTTCGATAGGATTGGAGGTCGTTTGTGGAGATGCCAGTCTTCTTCTGGTTCACGCTGTAGGTGTCGATCTCCTTAGGTTCGATCACTGGGGCCAAGTCCACTTCTGAAACAAAATTTGAAACATTGTCGCAAATGAACTTTCGAACTGCTCTCAGAATGCGTCGAAACAGAGCCGTGAGGATTGACGATATGAGGATTCACGAGAGGCGGAAGAGAGGAAGGAGGTAGGATCGGAGGCCTCGGGGCGACGGAGGGAATCTGGGCGCCGCTGTCGTAGCCTGAAGATTCGATGTGGACAGGGGGCGCATTCTTGTTGGCATCTAAAAGGAGCGTTGAAATAATATGGCCATTTTGAACTCACCGAAAGGATCTTCTGAGCCGTAATCCTTCGGCTCTGCCACCAAGGGCCTCACATTCAGTTTCTCCGAAAGGTTGTCCGTATTCCCCGCAGGTTCGGCTCTTCCGCCCAAACACAGATTTTCAATGTAGATCGCATTCCTGTCGTCCGTGAACAGTTCTGGCATATCTTTTCGGTTTTGGGCGGCCACGATGCACTCCTAAATATATTTAAATCTACGATAAACTGAAATTTCAGCCAACCTTTTCCTTGGGATAATACATGACCGACTTGCAGGCGCCGGCGCTGTCCGCGTTCACCGTGGAGCAGAGTTGTTCGCACTGCTCGGCGCTGGAGATGTCCTGCACAAGCTGGTCGACCACTCCGATCAGCACCTTTCCTGGTGTCTTCTGGTAGCAGGAATCTCCGTTGATCGGGGAATCGCGAAGGAACGGCTCGCCTTCGAAGAAATCATCTAAAAATCCACCGTAATCCTCCTCCAAAGCCACAGTCGGTACCCTCGGGAAGCGGTGGTGGTGGTGCAGGTGCAAGAATCACACGCAAACGACTCTCCAACCAGCGTGCTACCCTCAGCAGATGCCCTTTTAGAATTTGTGTTTTTTGGAGAAAGATCTCCTTAGCTTGTGCAACCGACGGACCTAAACAAACTTTGCGGAACGCGAAACCGAGGACTTCGGAGGAGAGCGAAATCTTCGAGCCGAGATACGGGTTCATGGAGCAGCGGCGTGTTTTGTTATTGTAGGCCAGGTACCTAAAAAGAACGAGTCATTTTATCCAGGAAATAGGGTAGGGTAAGTGATCCTCTTGAGAGTGCATGCGTTCTCACTGAGCACGTTGAGAACATTATTCTGCAAAACCATAGGGTTTAAACAACAAGGGTATTATAAGACTACTTATAAGGTGTCTGTTTCACTTTTTCCAAACTCACTTACCTGCACTTATTGACCACAATACATTGCATGAAACATTCGGCCTGGCTGGAGACAATCGAAACATTTCTGGCAAGGCCCACGGCTTCGTGGCCTCGGAGGCCGATTGTCTTGTAGAAACAGCGGTTTGAGTTCCGGAAAACAGCCGAAGTCGCGGAAACGAAAACGAAGAAAAGTAACAGAAACATGTCGAGGGAGAGAAAGTGAAAGACTGTGGGAGAAGAGGCTCTTTTTAAGCGCTACCGAAAAAAGCACTTGAAGAAGTGAGGGGGAGGAACGTGTGACAGGAAGAAGAGGTTGTAGAAAAGAAGAGAGTGGGAACGTGTTGCAAGACTTGAGGCAGAGATTGTTCTTTAATACCCGATCTGTTCATTTCTTGCAAATGGCCTTACAGAAAGTTTTGTTCCGTGCAATAAGAACAATCGGCCGATATTCAAAGTTTACTTATGGATTAGCGGAAAAGATCGAAGTAATACATATTTCTTATGAATGCCTTGTTTTGTTAAGGGCTTTTAAGCAGTGTTTATGACCATCAATAGGCCTCTTCATACAGATCGAAAACCGGGCAACGTTTAGAATGAAAAGAAGAACTAGAAAACGAAGTAAACGAATTGCCAGGATTCTTCTTCTTTTACACGTGTAACTTGAATTCACAAAAAACATCGCGTGTTCTGTGCAACTCTTGCTAGGAACCCTTATTTTTCAGAGTTGGATCTAAGATAATTAAAGCGCAATGCAGATCCCTTTTCGATGTCTGTGACTCATTTTGTGACATCTCCCTTGAACCTTCTTGTCAACCATTTTTGCACCTTTTTAGTCACAAAAACCTGTTTTCCTTCCTCCGCTCGCTTTCATTCTCCGATTCGCCCTTCGCTTTCACCTCCTTGACCTCCCGATTGCGTCTTCCGCTCCCTAATTCGCCTCGCCAAGTCAAAACAACCTTGAGTCGCGGGCAATTTAAAAGTTTATTTATGGCGCACCCAACAAAGCAACAATAATAATCGCGAGCAGCAGCGTGACGAGGTGTTCACGGTGAGCGACTGCTCCGGACAGGGGTCCGTCCTGGTAGCTGAGGATGTTCTCGCAGCTTGCGTTGCAATAAACGACACCCGAGCGGATCGAGGTGTCCATGCACACGCATTTGGCCGCCTCACCACAGTACTGGCTCCGGAAGTGGACCACCCGGGCCAGAGTGTTCCGGAATCGGATGCATGTGGCGATGGTGCTTTGCTGGAGTGAGGAGAAGGTCAGCTGGTCGGCGGTGCTGACGAGTTCCAGGTAGATCCCGCGCTCCTCGATCTCCTGCGCCTCGTTCCGGAAGCGCTGACAGGTGCGTCGAACCGCTTTTGAGCATCCTTGGGAGCAGACCTAGAAAGGGTTTCCAGATTGTAAGATCGGATCAAGCGAGGGCTCACTTGGACGGCGTAGCCGCGATGAGCAAGAAACATTTGCGGAGGGAGATGCCGACCGTAGAGGGCTCCGTATACCTTTGAGGCTATCTGCAAATAAAGAATTGCAAGTATTAACTTTTGAATTCGCGTAAGCCCCTTTCGTAACTTCTTTTCGTCCCTCTTCATACTTTTATCTTCAGCAAATGGTCTCTAAATTGACTCCAAAGTGATGTCAGCCACTTAGGAGGACCACCCGCAAATGATTTGGAAGCAATTTGACGGAAAGTTCGTCGTCTGCAGATTTTCCATTTTGATGGAAATTAAGAAATTACGCAGACCAAAAAATTCGTGCTACAAGCTGACAATTTCCCCCAACTGTGTCCCTTTCAAAACCGCGTTTTCCTACACCTACAACAATCTCACACTTCCGTGGAAACTCCTAATTCCACCTGTCCTCCATTCGAAGACCAATTTGGCCAATTCACTGTTTATGGCCAATTACGGCTCTGAATAGATGTTTTCGCGCCCTGGCGCTCTCCCTCTCCTCCCACAACTCCCGATTCCACTTTCGTGACTCACTTGAGCAGCATAGTAGTAATTACAACCCGGCATGTCGAAGCACGCCAGATAACCGCGGTTCGTGTAACACAAGTGGTTGTTCTTCACGTCCGAACGCCGTGAAACGTTGTTGTTGGCGGAGTGGGGCGGCGGATCCTCGGACGGCGAAAACGCAGATCGCTTTCCCAGGCCCTTCATCGACTGCAAAACACGGAATTGAGTAAACTTGTCACAATAAATCACAAATTACAAGAGTTCCAAAAGTTGTTCATGTCAATGCAATTAATCCCTAGTGCGTCGAATCTGGCCCAACTTGTCCCTTGTCCTCTGCCCTCTGCACTTAATTGCTTCCCAGAAATCGCTCGATGGACCTGACAGGTTTCGGCCAGAGCTCCGCGTATCCGTCACCAAAGATCCACTTATTAGATCCGGCATCCGCCTAATGAAACACTCACTTTAAAGACGTCCAGGAAGCATTGTTCCACGGGCTCCGGCTGGCAGTGGCTGCTGGTGGGCGCGAGCTGATTATTGCTGAAGATGAAGCCACAGGTGTCGTCGATCGCGCAGATTCCGACCATCACAAGCAGAGGAATCATGGCCTTGGTACACAACATCTCATCGGCACCCTTCGAGCATCCGGATATTCTGGCGGCGGCTTCCTGGACTCGGCGGACTTCTGAAACAAACGGAATTGAGCGAAGAGTCACGAGGAGCTTGTCAAGAAAATGTGTTCAATTCGTCCACATTAATTTACTCATTTTCTCGCACTTCCACACGCGCATGACAAAAAATTGACGATGGCGGCCGCGAACAAAGACGAGTAATTGCGTTAGGCGGTAAGGGCTTTTGGCCTCGGAGAGCCGCCAAGATTTCGCGCTTCGGTGCGCCGCAAAAGTAGGATTTACTGTAGGACACCAAAAACAGAAAAAGTCAAAACGCCGAGGATTGATTCCAAGGGGCCAAAGACTTAGAAAAATCGGAGTCGAAAAAAGACGAACCTCGTTCGAAGACTCGATCCAGATACAAAAAAGACATTAAAGGGCATCGCCGAAACATGAGGATTAACTCCGTCTTCTTAAGGACCTAATCATCAGGTCTTGCTAAGCAACCGGACAACGTCTCGAGGCGCACTTCGGTGGGGCAAAAAGAAAATGGAGCTAAAAGTCCTAATAAAGATGAAGGGCGCGGATAAACGGTAACTCTGGCATAAGCGGATCTGAATTAGAAAGAATAAGCGAAATTTGCAAATCAAGCCAAATTCGGGAATAAGGAAGTCGATTCTCAGAAGCTCAAAATATAAGTAAATGGGAGTACGCAGGTGTTTAAAAACAAGGAGTCTAAATTCTTGAGCGTCTTGCCACCTCGGACACCACGTTTCCCCTCATTAGCACGCATGGAAAACAACAATCGAAAGGTGATGGAGCCCCTCCGCTCCCCCGTTCGCGCCTAATCGCTTCAGGGGTTTCTCCCGCGTCCCACAACGCCGCCTCAGGTATGCTCCCTCCCAGATTGGCCCCGTGGGAGTCGGTCGAACTTTCGCAGCCGCATCGATCGCCGCTATTGTGCGGCTTCCTTCGCACGAGAATTGTAGCGGGGCACTCGAGCATGCCGGCTACAAACCCGGAAAACATGCATATCCGAGTGTTTTGGGTCAGGCTTGCACCGGACGTCAGAAGGCGCGGGGAGATGCCGAAGCAAAGGAGCGGCTTCATTCGAAATGCATCGAAGAGCGCGAGATTTATCTGCGGCGGAAATATGCCTCAAAAGGAAAATGGTGGGAGAGCGCCCGAGGGTTGCAAAAGGTCAAGATGGGTTTGAGGAAACCCTCGAGTTGCACTTATGACGGAGATTAATTGGTTCAAGTTTGGAAAGGATAGCTGAGAAACTCTTTCTTCATAAATTCACAGTCTAGGTTCAAAGTAAAAACCGTGGACCAAAAATATAGCATTTTTGAAGAGCGCACAATCGGAAGCGAACAACTCTACCCACGCTACAATTTAAAGGTTGTTAGTTGACGCACCTTTTCTCTAAATTGAAGTTGACGTTAATTAAACTGTATTTCTCCACGACACGAAAGCTAATATCTATTTATCGAAGATTTCGTCTTTCAACACTTTTAGAGCGTCAAAGATCTAATTTTGCTAATCTTGATTTGCAGATCGCTCCAAACTGAGAGTCAAATTCGAAATCCAATCTCAGCACCTTAAGAATATTTCCAAAATGACCTTTAAACCATGGAACGAGGTTCCAATAGCTCCAAAATAAATCTCCCAAACTACATTTACACGAACCTCTAAAAAACGTGCGATTTATCTATAACGACTATCCCGGAACAAGGCTGCTGCTGTCCTTAGGTGCCACTAAGCGGACTCCAAATTGGCCCACAACCTTCGAGGCTCTCCTGAGCGTCCACTCACCTACAGGGCGCGCGTCGATTATTCCAGGAGAGCGCGCAAAAAATAGGCGCAATTCATAATTGCGCGAGAAACCCCACGGCTTCTGAATATGCGATGATGCGATTATGGAAATTATGCCACGAGCGTTTTATGCCTACACATTGTTAGGGGTGCGCCAGGGTGCCGAGAACGCGAATTGCATTGGGTGATGAGCGAGAGGGCTGCGCTAATTGATGCAAGCGCTCGTCAAAAACAACGGATGAATTTCCGATTTCGGGAGCGTTTAAGGATTCTGTCGACGGGAGTGATCGGCCCCGAGGGGCGCAGAATCAAGAGATGCCCAGAAGAGAAAGAAGCGGAGTAAAGAAAAGTCTAGTTTAGAGACGATGACCGGGTGAATGGGACTATAATGGACCGGGTTGGGTGCGTGGAAGAGGGTTGTTTTCGCGTTCAAGAACGCCGAGAATATAGTATAAATCGAAGGAGAGGACAATGAGGAATTAAAAAATGGCGATAGAGACGCATAAAGTATAGATGGAGAGATTCCGTGGCCAGTAAGAGTTGGAACTCGAACAGCTTCTCATAACAATGAATAACCTTAAAACGTGCAAAAACGACGTATTCGGAGAAAAAGAAAATCATTGCCAAACCAACGTTTTTGACAAACAGCAATTAAGATGCATTCAAACCTGCATCGGAAACATGAAAACAAAGCAGATTCAAAACAGTCGATCTGTTTTCCAAGGACACCTTCTCAGTCTGCTAACCCGATCTAATCAAAATCCATATCTTTAATTAAAACTTAAACGAACGGTTCTACTCCGCCTTGCAGCCTCGACGATGAATCACGCACGCCGCACAACAAATCAAAAAACGTCCAAAGCAAACAATTTCCGTTCGTCCTCCAAACTCTTCTCTATGGTCATCAAACCTCTCTCACGCTCATGTCCTTTCGATTGATGCCTTTTCTCAAAAGCCCTAATTAATTGGAGAATTGCTCCCAAGACGCGCCACAAGACGAGGACGAAGAAAAGAAGAGAGGAGGAAACGTGAAGCGGACGCCTGTTTACATGGGTTTACACGCGCCGTCGAGGGATCAACGAGGATCTCGAATCTCTAATCTGAAATTCGATACGCGCGTAGTAAGCGAGACCGTTTTGCCGTGACTAATCGCCAGTCCCGAGGGAATCCAGCGAGAAAAGCTGGCGGTGAGAGGATGGAGAACCGAAGATCTTATTAGCATAATTAGAAGAGAGGAGTTTTCGGAGATTTGCAATGAGGATTTGATTTATTGATTGTGAAAGTAGTCGTTGATATAGCATTAAAAAAGAGAACAAGTGAAGAAAGGCATATTTCTTGTGGCTGGAAAAATGAAGAAGTGTTATTTAAAACAACAATACATTTAACGTAAACACAGGCTTAACGGGATTACAGAAAGTCGTAGGAGTCTGAATAATACCCTACACTCACGCATTCGCAGTTGACTGCAAAAATAAGGAATACAGGGTGTCCCATAAGTAGTGTGAAATGAATAAACAATAATATCTCTAGCCCCACAAAACGGAATTCGACATGTTTGTGCTCAAAATACTCGTACAACATGGGCGAACAACAATATCACAACAAGTGTTCGAAATGTCCTCCAGGCCTGAAGGCCTGAAGACGCATCACAAACTGGTTGACGATTCGCATAGTCATTTCCGGACTGATTTCTTTCCAAGCTTTCTTCAAAGCACGTTTCAGAGCAAGCTGCTCAATCTTGTTTCCGAGATCTTCTCCTCCAAAATGGACCAAACCGAGAAGTCCAGGGGGTTGAGATCAGGCCAATGAGGAGGCCAAATTCACTTGTCCCAAACCGCTGGTGCAAGTGCCGGAGACCATTTCGTGTGATCATGGAGCCAATTCAAGGTCGTCTTCGCGCCGAACCTCTCTCACGCTCACGTCCTTTCGTCTTGTTTAAGTCCAATCGGTTGCGGTATAGTTCTTCTCCGCCCAAAACTACACCACACCTTCCCGGATCTTTTGCTGGTAACCTTCGACATTCAAATGTTCCTTTTGTTCGAAGAAATGAAGCTTCATGTTTCCCAAAGCCGAAACTCCCACCCAAACCATCACGGACTTTGGAAAATGGCTTGTTTGGACAGCAACGGTTTTTGGGAATCCCTTCGGCAACCACTGTCGATTGTTCTGCTGGTGTCGTATCGGTTCCAGCGTGAAAATCTTCTTGTCTGAGAACAGAATTTGGGTCGGCCAGCGCAATTAAGCGCTTCATCACCCGGCACTTGTCCAAACGTTTCTACTTCATCGGGTCCGTGAGAAATTGTCCTTTGACCTCCTTGTAAGGGACGAGCTTCAAGTCATCTTGGCAAATCCAGCGACTTCCCAATTACTGGATTTGACGATCCCGATTGTGTAGGGCAACGACGGCTTGGCGGATCTCTTCACGGACCGTTTTCTGCAAGAATAACAGACCAATAACTGCACAAATAACATTTTCTTATGCGTAGAATACAAATAAATTAACACACAAAAAAAGACGTAGAAATGGTACACCCTGTATAGTCCTATTTTCCCTGCGGCCTGCACGCTTCTGCTCTTTAAATCCCACGTTTTTAATTTGCCACATTTTCCAACCACATACAGGGTGGGCCAAAAAAAACCATCGACCCTATCTCAACACTGTTGTGTTTTCGAAGGTTGCAATGTTAAGAAAAGTTGTTCCGCTTGTGATTCCGCATCAAATGGGCTAACGATCACCACTCACACCTTTAGGGGTGTGCACTTTTAGCCAAAAGTGTGAAAAATTTGTTAAGGAAATTGTACCAATTTTCAGATGGCCATAACTTTGCACTGGTCTGTCCGATTTCGACAGTTTTTTGTGATTTCGGTAGCGGAAAACAAGAACAATATTGTGCAAACCAAAAAAAATTTTTTTAGCAACATTTTTTATTTTTTTGTTTTGGTCTTTCCTTACCTCTGAAAAGGGACTGGTCGTCTGGCTCATCCATGTCTGGAATTCAGCTGTCTACGCCGGATTTCACGGAGTTAGCCCATTTTCTGGACGTTCTTATCCGCTTTTTATCATTTTTCGCATTAGTTTCTGGATTGCGCAATATTGTTCTTGTGTTCCGCTACCGAAATCACAAAAAACTGTCGAAATCGGACATGCCAGTGCAAAGTTATGGCCATCTGAAAATCGGTACAATTTCCTTAACAAATTTTTCAGACTTTTGGCAAAAAGTGCACATCCCTGTAGGTGTGAGTGGTGATCGTTAGCTCATTCGATGCGGAATCACAAGCGAAACAACTTTTCTTAAAATTGCAACCTTCGAAAACACAACAGCGTTGAGACAGGGTCAATGTTTTTTTTTGGCCCACCCTGTATTTTTCTTCAGATCGCTTGAAGATCACATCTTAATATCGTCTGTTGTCATTTTTCCGATCAGACTACAGCAGATTTCAGTTTTATTTTTGCACCAGTAAACATTACTACGTCTTAGTACCCTTACTTCCACATTCCAGGCCTCAAGCCAATCCTTTCCAGAAAGAGCGCGGGACAGTTTCCGTAGGGGTCAGTTCCAAACTTTGAAGCTAAGAAACATGTCGTCTCCATGACAACTACCCGGCAGAACCAGTTGTCACCCTGAGTCACGCTGAAGTATAAACTTAAGTTGATTTTTTTGCCTTCAAACTTACCTCCGAAGGCAAGCGCAAAACGATTCGTCGCAGGCAAGCCTCGAGAGCGAATGCTCGCAGTAGCACCTGTCATGGCTAAGGCAACATTGGTTGATCATCGCTGAAATGACGTCGGTTAAATAAATTCTATGTGGGCATGTTTGAATTAACGCATACAGAGTGCTTCTAGGATTATAGTTTTTTTGGATCGGAATGAGTCAGCGACGTAATCCGATTCAACACGTGGAAATGAGTCACGAGATCCGATCGTGGGAATAGTCGTCAGCTGCGTCAGAATAGAACGTGAGGAAGAGTGCTAGTTACCGGTGGGTATTGCCTGTAAATGACCTCACACGACTGTCTTTCAATAGAAAGTACTTTCAAATCTTTTCTCGGCAGTTGATTTTTTGCAAAATAAAGGTCTCAAAAAAACGCTAGCTGTCTTCAAAAACACGACCTACGCGGCGCTTCGCAACTTATCGTAAACAGTTTAGAATCAAGGTCGGTCAAAACGACCATTAATTACTTCAATACGTCAACCTGCTGACGCCTCTGGCATCGCAAACAAAGTTCTCAAGTGGCCAATCGGCTTATGACGTTTATAAGCTCAATTTTCAATTCGCTTTTCACTTTTTGCAGCTGATCAAGCTCTGATAGCAGATAACAGACAAATTCAGAAGATTTCGCGAAATCCAAAGCTTGATCTTTTCTAATCCTCAGTTCTTGCAGCAACCAGTTCAAAACAAGCTCTCTCCCCACCTGCAAACCGCGTCCACTTAAAATTAGTTAGCGAACTACTTGACGGAGTTTTCGGGTCCGTTCAGACCCTTCAACTTATTTTTAATGCCCGGATAATGTTTTTCTCGGTCTTTTTGGGTCAATCCTATTAAACTCACCTTTTGTGCTGTCCGCGCGGCACGCCATGCCGAATAACTTGTTGGAGACGCCGCTGGAGAGGGGATAATAGTCGGTGCCACAGTGCCACACCGTGATCGGAGGGGCGATGGGGAACATCGGGACAATTCCCTGAGCTTCGATTCCGGCCAAAAACAGGCCCAGGAGGAGCAGAAGGCGGCAGATAGCGGGAGGAGGCATTGTCGCCGTTTACAACTTCTGAAACTCGCGCGGAAATCTACCCGATCGCTCATCGTTTGATCGCTCCTCAGCCGCCGAAACATGTTCCCCTTTCATTCACACGCGGAAAACAACAAAAAATCGATCGCGAGTCGTATTATGTCACAAAACCGGAGGCAATCAGTGTACAAACAACAAACGAATCCGATCGCACTTATTAGTCCTTCTCCGCCGGGCGTCCTTCGGCCGATCAACGGCGGCGTTCTCGTCCAAAGACGCTCGTTAGGCGTTGAGTGTAAAAAGTTGACTCATCGTACGCGGTTTGTAGTCCATTCGCCGCCCCTGAGGGACATCGGCTGTGGAACGAAGCCGCCCCGAAGGTCCGCACCGCCGCGCAGCCGGTCGTCACGATACCTCTGCAGAGGAAGTTATCGTGGTGGGTTTGCCTGGAATAAGCGAGAGGAGTTAGGAATCGATCTGGATTACGGTAGGATCGATAAAAAAAACAAATTGAAATCGAGAAGACCGGTTGGATAAACAATCAGGAGAGTTTGGTACCTCCAAACATCCAAACTTTAAGCTTATAGAACCAATTTGTGGTTGAAGATTAAGCGTATGATTTAAACGTGCAGACTTTCAAAAGAAATAAAACTATTCAGTGACGCATTTCTGTAAAATGGAGAGACAATCTGAGTCAGCATTTCCTTAAACTGTATTGCCTAATGTGCCAAATGCTCACCTCTTGACACAGCTACAGAACTCCGCATCGCACTGGTGCCGCGTTTTCAGGGAACAGTAGCACTTGTCGTGGACGCCACAACATTTGCGATTCAAATCATCTAAATGGTTCAATTATTTCAAATCTTATTTTCAGGGACTCACCTGGGACTCTGCTCGAGCAAAAGGTCCAACTTGTGAATTTCGTAAACGCCTGCGAAAACGGCACCGAGTCGCTGCCACAAACCCATTCGTCCGATTGAACGATCGGAAGCAAAAGAAGGGCGAAAACCGGCCAGAAGAAGGAGGAGGAGAAGAAAACGGGAAGGTGACAGCAGCGCATCTTAGGCAAATGGGAAAAAGCGAGAACACCGAAGGTCATAAGAAAGCGGGGAAGAAGCCGAATTTAATTCCGTCTGACCGAAACGCCCCTTGAACCGTGCGGCGATCGCCTTGAAGTAGTTTTATCGAATGTTGTTTGGATGAAATTATGGAGAAAGGAGCGATATAAAGAGCTGCAAAAAAGCGGGCATGCTTTTTGACCTTCGAGTTCATAGTAGCATACGCCCCCGAAGAATGGAATGATCGCTTGCAGAGTTTTTTTGTGTAATCAATTAGAAATTCATTGAAAAACGGCAGAAAATGCACATGTTTTGTGACCTTCGGGTCTTCATAACAATTAAGGGTTAAGGTGACCAAAAAGAGGTTTCAGGGTTCCGAACGGCAAAGAACCTCGACCCAAATGCGCGCCATAGAGAAGGATTCCGGCGACTTATCCGCTAAAAAGTTACGTCGGTAGTTCGAAAAGGCGAAAAACTGTTTTCTTCATGCCTTTGAGTATAAGGTCATCAGCAAATAATGCTGCGCATTACAAAGTTCATTAAAGACATATCAAACATCACTGTTCACATCAATGCTTCAAACGAGCAGATTGGCGTTGTTGATTCTGAACTTGCCGACCATCTCGTGGTTCACGTGGTTCATCCAGTTGTTCCGCGTGGTGTCGTCGAACACTCGCAGGTCCTCGCGTCTCCGGGTCTCGTGCCAGCACCTCTTTCTGAACCAGCGGCGCTTGCACTTCTTCTCCTGCCACTCCACGAGTTTTTTGTTTAGGAAGAAGTCCGACGTCGCCGAGGCGAAGGCGATTAGGGTTTCTTTGGGGCTGATTTCGTACTTTACGGCGCGATTCACGCGGAACTGACGATCCTGGCGTGTGGGGGATGACGGCTGGGAGAGTTCCTGCATCTGACCGACGACTTCGCACTTCGCGTGGCCGCAGTGAAGGAGTTGGTTCCGGGATTCGAGCGTTAGGTGGCTTCCTTGCAAGTCGACAACTTGTTGGACCAAATGTCGGGGAACGGTCATCAAGGAGACGTAGACCTGAAACAAGGAAATAACAAAATGCATAGTTAGAATATACCACCTGAGTATTGAGCCTAGCAAAAACGTTGTTGTCCACAGCCACCGGCTGACTCTCTGTCGGGGAGAAGAACCGATTGAGTTCGTCGACGCCGTTCTGCTGCAAAATCTGAAAGCGGATGTCGTCGAAGGCATCTCGCTTCCTCCTGCCGAACATGCTTCTCAGAGTTTGTCTAGCGGAGACCTCCTGGCCCCTACGAATCAGGGCACAGTGGCATCCCCTTTGGAGCGCTTGGGTAGGGACGCAGACGTCGCTGTAGTCGATGCAGGGAGCGTGGCCGAAGGCTGAAAGAAGACTAGATTATTTCATGAAGGACTCTTGAAATCTCACCCAGAGCGACGAGCACTCCTAGCAGAAGGAGTAACTTGGTCACCATTTTCTCGCTTTTGCCGTTCGCGGCCTTCCGTCCTTCTTTTGTATCCTTCGCGAGGAGCACGTCGCCGATAACCCGAGCAGGTGATTCACGTCGCCTGCCAATCTAAATGACAAAAACCAAAGTCGGAACAAACAAGAAGCCGTAACGGTTTCGGCGGAACTGGACTGATTCACCTTTTCAAGCTTTCCGACGCGGAAGACACCAGAACACACGTGGATGATTCTGTTTGAACAGGATCAAAACAATTTGCAAAGAAAACGAGGAAATGAGGAGTGTTTGGGCAGCTGCTATCACTCGTATATCCTGTTTCGGTATCTTTTTTGGGAGTAGCCAGAGATTTCTCAGTAGCCTTTGGTTTCTTTGTTTTTGAAGAATCACATGAGCTCTAACAATTGAAAAAATTTTTTGCGTTGCTAATATTTTGAAATTCGCACTATTTAACGGTTTGCTTGATCAGGTGGCTCGTCCAACTATGCAATCACATAAACTGTGATCTAACCCAGTTTACGGTCTCTCAAAATGATGAGGAACTGACTTCATCTGTTTGATCGTGACCGATTCTCGCAATTGTTTTGATAGAACTTAAAGTGGAGAGGAAGTTAGTGTAGGATATTTGGATAGATGACCATAAATAGCCTCCGCACCCTCACTAATTTATTTAGTTTTTTCTAAGTTGCTGTGTTATCTGTTCATGGCGAGGTAATACCCGTGAGACCATAAAATCTGCAACTGTACGTCCCTAAAACAGTCAAAATATTATTCCCGAATTCATTAATCAAGGAAGGCAGTTTCCTCCTGCTAGATCAGGCGACTCGACCAGTCACGCTTTCGCAATCTATAAATGCCACCTCTCCGTGAATTCTGAAACCGTCCCTTCTATCACTTTTTGGCATTTTGGATTATTCGTAGGCTACAGAATCGCTTCTGGTCGCGATGATCTTGTTCTTAGTCACCAGCGGCACGCACGCAACACTTTTTCTTTGATTTTAGCGAACATAAAGGCGACACCGCGAGAAGAAAGCCAGAATCGGAGATGAGAGTTTGGGTTGTCTTGCTGCTCGCCTTCGCCGGCTTCTGCGGCTTCTCGGTCGCCCGGCAGATGCCCGAGTTCGACGACGAACTTCTTGGCCGCCTCCAGGTTTCCAAGAAGAAGTTCCCCTTCCTGACCCCAAAGCACGCGCCCGAGAAGGCTCACGTGTACCCGACCGACCAACAACTGAATACGATCAAGACCGCCGTCGGAGGTCCAAAGGCGTTCGCCGTGAGGGCCAAAAGATCTTTCGGAGATACCGACGAGGACGGGTTCCCCACCGACGCGAATGCCGCATTCGGATGGTTTGTTCCGTCATGCAAGTGCTGTGTAATTATTTCTGTTTTAGGTTCGAAACGTTCCAGCGCTTTCTCGGAAAATTCCTGAAGTTCGAATTCAGCTACGAAGTTTTGAACAGTACCATCGTTGACCCCGGATCGCTTCCGTTTGACAGGATTCAGTCCGACGCCTACTTCAAGGCCATGGTGTAGGTTTAAACGAGTAATTTAAAAAGTACGCTGTAATTTTCAGCATTGACAAGGATCTGCTGAAACCGTATCTCGAGGACGAATTCACTCCTCGCATGAGAAACATCTCGAGGAACGAGAAGCCTTGGCTCCCGGCCGAGAAACTGATTCAGGAGATGAGGGAGTGCCTCTACTTCAAGTACGGGTCTGCCAGCGACGAGGATTTCAAGGTAC
Source organism: Steinernema carpocapsae (assembly GCA_000757645.3). NCBI lineage: Eukaryota > Metazoa > Nematoda > Chromadorea > Rhabditida > Steinernematidae > Steinernema > Steinernema carpocapsae. Next base: position 1,290,942 of record AZBU02000003.1, read on the forward strand.
CTCAATTTAAAAGGCATTTTTGAGAACCCGAACTCCAGTACGACAAGAACACGGGAGGCACGATGGTGTACTACAAGGTGACCTGCATGCGCGTGAAGGACTCTTACTACGTCGGCCTCTCCACGTACGACAACAACTTCGTCCTGCACGACATCGAGCACGTCGACGTGATCCAATCCGGCTGGAAATTCCTCGGATTCGGAAAGTCAAAGACAAAGATCAATCGCTGGTTTGAGAAACGCTACGTGACTTTGAGCGACCTGAAGCAGCTGCTCGACTTCATCATGCGCGACTTCGCCGAGCGGATCCGCATGGAGTACCGCCAGTATCTCCAGGCCGCCAACATCCCCGTTCCTGAATGATTCAAAGTGCTTTAAGCCTGTATATTTAACCAATAAACTCTTGCATTCAGTTATCCGCTTATGACATTTTACCCAATTCAAATTTATCAAAAGCGTTTTTGCACGTTTGCACTTCCTGAAAAGAAGATTAAGATTGCCAATGCATCAAAACGGCAAAAAATTAATCGTCAAACTGACAGTTTCATGTGGAACGCGCCGATATTGACTTCCGCCGTGCGTGCTGCTGATAAGCGATCCACAAAAAATGACTCTGATTCATTGTTTGACCTTGAAAGGACGATGTGGTCAAAAAACGGAATGCGATGTGGAGAATCGCAACTGCTTTCATTTATGGCGGAGTTCGTTAGCACTATAAACAGCCTTAGGTTAGAAAAATGGTAAGTTGTTCCCATATAAATTACGTATATCAATTCTTTGCATTTGCTTCTATCAGCTATGATTTCTCCTGTATCCATCTTTCCCGAAACATCCCGTCTCCGAAAACCAAAGAAAGTGCAAGTAGAACACAAAAGGCGACATATGTGAATGTCATTTTCTGTTAGGATGATGAATAACGCAACTTCTTTCAAAATGTCATTCTCGCATCATGTTTTATTTACAGTTCTTCCAAGATTTCGACATCAAACAAATGCATCAAACGGTTGTTTATTCGGATTCAAACAAGAAGATTCGCATTGTGGAACCTGAAATTCTGGACCATCTGCCCGTCCACGTGCTCCATCCAGTTCTTCCTGGTCACATCGTCGAATTCCCGGAGTTCTTCGCGACGCTTTGTCTCCTCCCAACAGCGCTTCTTTCCGTACCACTTTCGTTTGCAGTGAGTTTCCTCCCAGTACACAAGCGCCTTGTTCAAGAAAAAGTCCGAGGTGGCCGAGGAGAACGCGATCAGCGTTTCGTCGTCGTCCAAATCCACGCGAACTGCGCGGTTCACGCGGAATCTCCGGTTTTGTTGAGTCGGGGAAGAGGGCTTCGAGAGCTCTGTGACGTCGCCTCGGACCTCGCATCTCTCCGATCCACAGCTTATCAGCTGGTGGCGCGTGTCGTGGGAGAGCCACTCGTCCTGCATATCCAACACTTCGTGGAGCAGGTTCTTCGGAATTGTCATGAGGGAGACGTACACCTGAGCACACGTTTTTTTGGTTTGAAACCGTTGCAAACCCTACCTCGGTATTAATCTTGCCGAAAACATTGTTGTCCACGGGCACATTTTTGTCTTCCACGACCGAAAAGACCTTGTTCAACTCGTCGACGCCCTTCTGCCGCAGAATCGAAAAGCGGACGTCGTCGAAGGTATCTCGCCTCCGCCGCTTCAAGAGATGTCGCAGCGTGTGCCGCGCGGTCACTTCTTGGCCAGGCCGAATCAGAGCACACTGGCAGCCGCGCTTCATCACTTGCGCTGGGACGCAAACGTCACTGTAGTCCACGCATGGTTGGGATCCAGTCGCTAAGAAACGAAGCTATTAATTGAGGTAAGAATTTTATTACCTGATAATATCTGAATAACCAGAAGAGCTAAAAAAGTAGATGCCTTTACTGGAATCATTTTCAGTTACTCGTATGACTTCTTTGGCTTCTTTTTGCCTTTTATAAACTCTAAAATAATCACCGGATACAAAGGACATCATGAGTCAGAATACTCGCTTCCGGCGGCTTCGCCGCGCCGTTGGCGAGAACTTCGGCCACAAAATATTTGCGGACGATCGCTTCTGTTCTTCATCTCCGAACGTACTCTGTGTTCTTATCGCTGTTTTTTGCTATTCCTGGACGTTTTAAGCAAACTGTTGTGATAAAGACATCGCCGGAAGCCGCAAGAAACAGAATGAGTCAGCGGCGAGTCAGCGACCCGATCGCCGATCCCACACATGCGAGCGGCATAAAAGAGGTGTTTTGACCGATCAGTCCGCCGATCAACATGAGGATCCATTTGCTTCTTCTCTTCGCCGCCTTCGCCGGCTTCTGCGGCCTCTCGCTCGCCCGGCAAATGCCCGAGTTCGACGACGAACTTCTCGGGAGGCTCATCGTTTCCAAGAAAAAATTCCCGTTTCTGACGATGCGCCATGCCCCCGAACAAGCCCATGTTTACCCGACTGACCAACAGCTTCGAGTGATCCGAGAGGCCGTCGGAGGTCCCCGGCAGTTCGCGTTAAGGGCGAAGAGATCTCTCGACGACGACGTCGACGAGGACGGATTCCCGATGGACCCCACCACCGCCTTCGGATGGTGATTTTGAACTTTGAATTAAGCGATATTGTTTAATTTTTAGGTTCGAGACGTTCCAGCGCTTTCTTGGAAAATTCCTGAAGTTTGAGTTCAGCTACGAAGTTCTCAACAGCACTCTGATTGAACCCAACTCGCTTCCTTTTGACAAGATCGACCAGGACGCGTACTTCAAGGCCATGGTGTATGCTTCTGCATTCTTTTCCAAGTTTCCAATGTATTATTTAGAATCGAAAGGGATATGTTTTCGCCTTATCTGGAAAACGAGTTTAACCCTCGCATGAGGAACATCTCAAAGAACGAGAAGCCGTGGCTTCCGGCCGAGAAGCTTATCCAGGAGATGAGGGAGTGCCTCTACTTCAAGTACGGGTCTGCCAGCGACGAGGATTTCAAGGTACCTCAATTTAAAAGGCATTTTTGAGAACCCGAACTCCAGTACGACAAGAACACGGGAGGCACGATGGTGTACTACAAGGTGACCTGTATGCGCGTGAAGGACTCCTACTACGTCGGCCTCTCCACCTACGACAACAACTTCGTCCTGCACGACATCGAGCACGTCGACGTGATCCAATCGGGCTGGAGTTTTCTGGGTTTTGCAAAGTCGAAGACGAAGATCGAGCGCTGGTTCGAAAAGCGCTACGTGACGCTGAACGACCTGAAGCAGCTGCTCGACTTCATCATGCGCGACTTCGCCGAGCGGATCCGCATGGAGTACCGCCAGTATCTCCAGGCCGCCAACATCCCCGTTCCTGAATAGGATCGTTTTTGTACAAGTGTCAAATATGCATTCTTCTAATAGAAACTTTGTAGTCAAAAGGAAGAAAAACACAAAACGGCTGTTTTACGGCCGTGAGTTATAACGCAGTCAGCTTATATAGAGTTTATTGACTCAATCACGTAACAAGTTTATTCGGTCAGGCATATCGTTGGAAGTATGCTCTAGCGATTCGTTACTCCTTTTGAAAATGCTTTAATGTTTGGAATGAATTAACTTTTCTATCCTAACGCTGAATAAGCGATTAATTGCCAACTTTCTTAGGCGCTAGATAGCAAATTAAACCGCAACATCCAATCTCTCCTAACTCGTCGTTTGGCGGGTAACAAAGAGGCGTTTAGAATTGCCCACGTGCTGCCGAACTTTGCTACTTGTGGCCAGAAGGATCCAAGGCGGAGAGAGCATACAAAGATCGTAGATAAATGGGTACACGGTAAACAAGATCTCCATGATACGTTCATTTTGAAGGTAGAGAAAGATGAGCACCTGGAAGCGGATATATGCATATGAATCCAAGGAGTAAAACTGACTTGAAACGCAACCATGGCGAGTTCGAAGATGAAAATGGACAGCGAGGCCACGAAGAGTTTCAGTTCGATCTTCTGGACGTTGGGAGCATGTGAGTTTAAAGCTTTCGACTTCACGTTAAAAACTGAAATGAGGGTAAGGGCGTTGAGGAGAAGAGAGGCGAGGGCAGCCGATGAGATGACGATTATCGCGTTTTCGCTGTTTCTGAACTGAAAATTATGAGATTATTAAGGGAAATTTCCAGTTCTAAAAATTTACATTAGGAAGAGCGGAAGAATAGTAGCCCATCATGACAATATCATCAGGTTTCGTTTCATCGAAAGGCAAATAGTGGGCGCCAGCGTAAAGAAGCTGGACAGTGACGGGGAGAGGGCCGCAAGAAATGGCCAATACGGACAGGAAATTGATTAGAAAGCTCCGAAACTTCTGAAGAAAGGCATGAGGGAAAAGTGAGAAATGGACAAACCGAATGATACTGGTGGGACACTGCGATCATGTAAAAACGGTTCAAACCGACTGCGAGAGAACCGATAAAGTGAGAGTAGAGGTGGAAGTACTTAAAAAAGTAGAAAATTGTGACGAGAAAACTTGGAAGATTACGGTAGAACAAGGGAAAGAATCCATAGTACGGAAAACGGTCGGCGAACGTGTGTACTACCACGTTTAAGCAGTCCTGAAATCGGCATTTATATAATTTAAAAGGGTGAAGGAACACTTACGAGAGATCCGTTTAGGAGAAAAAGCTTGTAGAACCAGGAACTGAAAGTCTTTTGATGCCTTATGAAGAGGAAGACGATGTAGAGATACAGGCTCAGAGAAGGAACGGTGTAGAGAGCGGATACGGTAAAAAGAGCCAAGCACGGATATCGGGAACCCATTTCCGCCTTGGTAGATCGTTCCGAGGAGACGTTAAAAGGCGAAAATTCGATTGGGAAAATCCGTTAAACTTGATTATGCGAATTAGAAGGAAGGCGTGAAACGAGTGGCACTTCGAAAAACTCGACCTGATCTGAAATTGAGGGTTCAGAAGCGCTCGTTAATTTTTGCTTGTTTTTCTGCGACTAATTAGCGTCGACTCACCTTTACCACATGACCGGAGCGCCGCATTGTCCAAAGGCGCGGCTTCCGAAGCGTTTGACAAGGCGGCAGCCGGATTTCGCGATTCCTTTGCTGCACATCCGGTTGGCGTCTTTGGTAACCCTAAAGATAATGAAATCACATAAATTCGAAGTCTTGAGATTCCAATGTACCTTTGTAAGCAGTCGCAGAATACCTCATCGCAACTCTCTTGAGTTTGACCCGGTTCGCAGTAGCAGTTATCGTGGACAAAGCAGCAATTGTTGATCTGGGCTGAAAATACTCAGATTTAAATCCTCTTCTCCTATCCCAAATCCTACAAATTACATCCACCTTCCTGAAGCACATGTGTTTCGTAAACTTCTTTGCAAAAAGCCTTGAAAAGGGATAAGATTCGCTGCCACAATGCCAATCGGCCATCGAAATTGCTTCTCCGCTGGGCGGAAATGTCCAAAAGGCAAACGAGGTCAACACAACAGAAGCGATCATCTCCAAAGTCCAAAGATTCCAATTTAATTCTCCTCTTCGCCACCTGACAACAACTTTTATACTTGTTTGCTCGCCCGTATGAACAGCTGCTCCGGAATGTGCAAACGCGGTCGCCGGTTTCAGGGAGGTTTCAGGCCTTGGAACGGCGGCAGGTACGTCCATCGCGCCAGTGAAATGTAGTACACTCCTAAAAAACGTTTTATTGTGTTTACACAAGAGTTTTTGCTACAAACCCGTCGCTAGAAGTCGAACAGCGAGCTGTTGACGTGGATGGGCCTTGTAGTAGGATCCGAACGTGTGGTACGTCACAAAGGTTCCGATGGCGAAAGTGGACAACGTGCCAGTTATTCGGCACTCCTGACAATCCTCGTCGAGTTTCTTCTGAATCTGCTCAACGGTAATCGTCGGCGTTTCTTGGGATGCCATAGCCTAAAACAGAAGGCTTAAGCGCTGGAATCATTGGGAACAACCGGTTGCAGTAAAAGCGGCGGTTAAAATCAATGAAGATTTCATTCAGGCATATCGGACTGCACCGGAGACGCGACTCTAGCCCTGATGAGCTTGAAAACGAGCCTCACAGAAGCTCGGCGACGGCTCCATTCGCGGCAAACAGATGAACTGCGAACGGTCGGTCGAAATATGTCAGGTAAGTGCGATCAGGGTATTATCCCACAACAAACCAACAACCAAAACAACAAACTATGAAACATTTATCTATTTATTCCTGCTTAATTTCAGCTTCCTTTGTCTTCTTGTTAGGCAGCGTTACCCGTTCCTTAACGGCGTAGGAAAAGGGGAACCATCCCATTTCAATTGACACAGCGGTGTACACCAGTGCTAAAATAAGATCAAATTTAAGGAATGAAGAATATATGACGTTCAGCACCTCCGGATCCTCCAAGCGCCTTCATCCGTTGACGGTAGGTCGCGAATGAGTTGAATCCTCGGAGTGCCAAGAGAGTTGCTCCCAGAATCGAAACGGTTTGAAGCGTCCGGATGAGGGAAAAGGGTTCTTTCGGGGGCTTCTGTTGCTCTTTAGATTCCATATCTGCAATGAAGGTAAGAAAAAGGCATAGGGAAAGGACCAAAATATGATCTTCAAAGCCAAAGAACCACTCTCGCAATCGAAATAAGGACAAAAAACAAATTCAAAAAAATTTATCACAAACAGCATTAACAACGACTTCAAAAAAAGCATTCAGTTGAACTCAATATCGTTGCAGGAGACCGGATTGGGTATAGGAATCTCGGACTTCTTCTGCGGATCCGACGATAACGCCTTGTGCATATCTAAAATCGCGCTTAGAACCGTTAAAACCGAGCAAGCAACTCACCGAAGGCGTCCTCCTCCGACTGACCCGATACGCTGCTTCCTGAGTAGTAATTGGTGATCCTTCGATAGATGACGTATCCGAGTTTCTTGTAGAGGCTGCATGCGACGTCGTTGCTCACGCGGACAAAAAGATCGACAAATTTGCACTTCTTCCTGAAAAATATAGGCATAGATCTATGAGCGAAAGTGAAACGTACGATTCGGAAACGTCCTCGAGGAATCGCATCATTCGGGCGGCCAAACTCAGTCGGCGATACTGGGGAGCGACCGTGAGCGCGGTAACGTGTCCGTGGAAGCTCTCGTCGCGGCCTTCCGCTTTGCCCATAACTGAAAAACGAGGGTTTCGATCGGATTTTAAGAAGAGGATGACTCACTGTAACCCATGATTTGGCCGGTGTAGTGCTCGCAAACTTGAAAATATTCGGGCCAGTTCAGGAAGTATTGCAGGTAGAAGTTGAAGCCGTAGGTTTCGGTCAGAGGATCCAGGTTCCTGAAACGGGTTTAGATCATCGACAGCCAGAGAAACGCAGAAACCTACACGTTGTTGAACTTGAACATGTCCCTGACGTCAAAATCGCGGCAAGTCGTCATGGTCCTGAAATTTCTCAATTCGTTAACGCTTCACTTCTCCTTTCAGTGTGCCTAAATACTCGACGCGCAAAAACGCAGTCTTTGAAATCGCATGACAGTATTGAAAATTAAAATTTATATTGGTTTATATATTCCTACATGTGTAAATCGTATTTACAATGCGATTAAATCGAGAAGTTAAGGTTTCTTGTCGCCTCCTTCGTGGCCTCCCTCTTGGATCCCAAAACTGCGAAGCGCGGGGACCCATTCCTTGATCTTCCTGACGTAAAAAAGCTCCTGCCGCTGGTCGGGGTGGACAAGCGACTCGTTGTTCTGGATCTTGTAATAGGCGAAGTGCATCGCTGAAATTAAGAGTTTAAGAAAGGCTAAGGGGATTATTCCTCACTGAAGATGAGGCCTCCGAAAACGGCGAGTTCTTTGACAGTTCTAGAGTTGACCATGGCTGCAATCTGAAACGGCAAAATAAAAACATTCCGAAACAAGCGAGGAGGGAAACTCGAGAAACACGCCTGTTTTCGATCGATCGAAAGGACAAAACAGATCACGTTTGCGACTGCAGAAAAAAACAAAACCCAAAAATTATTCCGTTTTTTAATAAACCCGTTTTTTCGTCCATTTCACACCCAAATTACGTGGAATTCTAAACTGGACATCAGCGGCTATTTAAACACCAAAAAGTGCACTTTAAATCAATAGCTCCAGCAGACAGAACTACGCAGGTACAAGCACCAAGGGACAAGAGAACTCCCCAAAGACTGAACAAACAAATCTTAAAATGTCCAAATTCCGCAAGATAATAAGGTAACTTTGTTCTTAATACGGAATGACGCGATGCACTCGATTTTATAGACACAAACTAGTCTGCTCGACAAGAGATTGTACCTTCAAAACAACGTCATCCGCCACGGAAACTTCGGAAAAATCACGTAGTCGAAAATCTTCAATTCGTGACCTGAGAGAACACTCAAAATGACGTCATGGTTGTATTATATGAAACGGTACGAACCAGATGCGCAGTCAAACAGTGATTGAAGCCGAGGCAGGCGGAATCGGGTTTACAGACGGCAAAAGCACCGCGTCTACAGGGTGGGCCAAAAAAACCCTTTTGCGCAGCGAACGATCGGTCGGATTTCGTTTTCAAACAGCCGCTAAAACAGCGGAATTTTATGCAAATTCAACTTGATACACGCGCGTGCTCAACAAGGCCTACAAATTCAACAATTCTTTAACCGTGTATGATTGCCTGTTGAATTTGCATAAAATTCCGTTGTTTTAGCGGCTGTTTGGAAACGAAATCCGACCGGTCGTTCGCTGCGTGACCGCTGCAAATGACTGATTTCAGACAGTAAATCTGGCGCGCGTGTCCGGCCGGCGCGGTGTCTGGAAAAAGGGTTTTTTTGGCCCACCCTGTAATAGTCAAAGGGGGAAAAGAGAACTTGAGCAGACGAGACGAGCATCCAGTCTCGATCGCTCTCGCTCGCTTGCCTAAGAGGAAGAACGTCCGAGTTTTATGAATGCTGGTCGCGCTGAGATCTTCACAATGTGAATTTCTGAATTTCGTTTTGATCGACGAAATTTCGCGATTTTCGTCTTTACATGGTTGGATTGCCATTTTGATTGCGAATCGCGCGCTTTTTAGATCTGAATTTGCCGGAATTCTTTGTTTGCCGTCCAAAATATCGGAAATCATGGCTGTCGTGGCTGCTAAAATCTTCTTGCCTGGAAAAGTTCACTTTACGGAAATTTCGGGTTATTTGCAACCCTCGGTTGGCGTAATTTTTACCAAACCCGAATTCCAGATCAATGGCGTTAAAAGCAGCTCCAGCACGAGCTGATAAACTCGTTCTCAACGAGGGCTCTTCGTCCTCCTCCGAAGACGAAGAGGTCCAAGAACATTATTCGTCCGACGAAAAGGGCGAATTGTCCGCCAGCAGCGGCGATGAAGTCGAAGCGCCCGGCAAAGAATTCGACCACGGCGTGGACATGGACAACGATGAAGACTTCGAAGTTGTTTCGTTTGAAGAAAGACAGCGAAAGGTGCGTTTTTGTACCCGAAAAAATATTCTAAGATAGAGTTTCAGGCGCAGGAATTGCCGCGAAGACAGCTCACCAAGAAGATCGAAGAAACGAAGAATTCGCATAAAATGGCTCTTGCGAAACCGAACTTGGTCAAGGATCGCGAACGTGAACGCCACCTTTCTCGGATTGCCACGAAGTAAGTTTCCTAAGATTGTTCTCCCTCTTATTTTCGTCGTTCAGGGTGTGGTACAGCTGTTCAACGCCGTCAGCCAGCGCCAAGGCGAAATGGACAAACTTTTCGCGGACAGGAAGGGCGGAAAGCGTGAAGCGGCCAAGAAGATGGACAAACTGAAGCCGGAGAACTTCCGCAAGAAGCTGAAGAGGGACGACGAGGAGGAGGACCACGAGATCAAGCCCGATGACGTTGACGAGCTTCCGGACGACCTCAAGTTTCTGGTGGACGGTTCCGGGCTCGGGAAAGAGTACCACGCGAAGGAGGACGTGAAGAGAGAAGATTACTCGGATTGAAACTGTCTAGCATCGCTTTGTTGTTGATTTTATTGTTTTACCCATTGTTGTTACGAATAACATTTTGAAGCACGGGTTTTCTTGCTGAATTACCGCACGTGATGTCGTTCTTGCGTATCTGAGATCTGCTCTAAACCCTTCTTCTCAATCTAAGGATTTCAGGAATGGAGGTTCTCGACGCTCGCGAAGGAGCTCTGACCTGCTTCGAAGTTCTTTCGCTCCTCAACGGTCTCGGATCTACGAAACACAAGAAAGACAGATCCTACTCGACGCTCCTATACGCCTCCAAGAAGTACCTCCGCGTGCGTCCCGCCTCCGTGCAGTCCGAGGAAACCATCGGGAAGCTCATCGCTGCCGTGAAACCCTTCAAACTGACGGCGGCCGAAGTCCTGCAACTCATCGATCTCCGGCCGACCACCGCGATCGAACTCTCGCTGATTATCGAAGAATCCGAGGCGCGGCTCTCCAGCGACCAAGAAGCGAGGATCCTCGAACTCGTCGCCACACACTTGCCGGAACCGGAGGCCCTGGCTCACCAGGTCGACATGAAGGAGCACCGGAAGCATCTGAACTCTACCTCTTGTTGATCTCCTGGAGTTTGTTGTTATCTTGTTTTTGTTGTTTTTTTTTGAACTCTGAGAATCGAGCTGCCGACCGGTTTTGCTGTGGAAAAATGGGGAAAATGAAAGCACCGAATTCCCACGTAACTACAGGGTGGTCCAAAAAAAGGAGCTAGACCAGACAGCTCCGGAGCGGAGTCATTTCAAGCTCACTCGCCGGGAACGACCGGCCGGTTTCGCCAACAAATAATGCGGAACCGACCGGTCGTTCCCGGCGAGTGAGATTGAAATGACTCCGCTCCGCGATTTCCAGACATTCCTCCATCCCCCTGTCTGGTTTAGGTTTTTTTGGCCACACTGTAATCCTTCTCTTCCGGAGCAAGTTGAGAGCAGAAATCGGTGAAAGCTTTTGAGGAACTGTCCTGCTCTGCGGTGTATGTCGCCTGCCAACATCTTATAAACTTTTTAACAACATGAAACAACGGTTCCCGAAGGAAACATTTTGTAATTTACAAGAGTATTGTATCTTCTACACGAATCATTCTGCTTACTGTGCTAGGGAAGTGGGAGGGAGGGGTTGGTAGAGGTGGACAGCAGAACGACATTGTAGGATATAGCGGGTTAGACAGGTTCGTCAGGTATTTACACAGAGAAGAAGAGAAAATGGGGCTAAAAATTTAAAATGATAGTGGTAACGACCGCAGAGGGGTTTTCACTCTTCCATGGCCACATCTTGGTCACTTCGAAGCGACGATGAAACGACGTTGTGGAAGGAGAACTGCTGGAAGTTGCTCTGCATCTCGTCGTCCACCTCCAATACTGTATCCAACTGGCCGGCGGGTGGAGGAGTCAACGCGACCTGCTCGCTCGTAAATTCCTATAGAATGAAGATTTGAGATTGGTTTTCAGGTTCGTTCTCCTACCTGGTCGAAGTAGCTGGTGTCGGTGGTGCTAGCTAGCTGAGGCCGGAACGGCGGCTGGATTTCCTTGCGGTAGAGTTTGTCCCAGTCGATGACCTCAAAAAAGGCGGCTTTCTTCACTTCTACGGCATCGTCTTTGCCTCCTCCCAACCTGAAAAAGACAGCTTGGAACCGCAGCACAATGAACTTCCTACTCACCTAAGATTTGGGTCTTTTACGAGCAATCCGCTCAAAAGAATTCTCGCAGGGGCGGAGAGTTTGTTGGGAAATCGGAGGCTGCTTCCCAGGATCATCTCGAACAGCTTGTCGTGGTCCTTCGAGTAAAACGGCAGCCTTCCGCACATCATCTCGTACATCACGACTCCCACGCCCCACCAGTCCACCGCTCTACCGTAATCGTTGTCTTCGAGAACCTCCGGCGCCAGATACTCAGGAGTTCCGCAGAACGTTCTCGTGCGGTCGCCGTAGGAAATGTCCTCTTTGCACAGCCCAAAATCAGCGATTTTGATATGGCCGTCCTTGTCCAAAAGCAGGTTTTCTAATTTAAGATCTCGGTAAACGATGTTGTTTTCGTGGAGATATCCCAGGGCGCAAACGATTTCGGCGCCGTAGAATCGAGTGCGGTCCTCGGAGAATCCTTCGCGGTGGTCCTGGACTTCTTTGTTCAAGTGGTAGTAAAGATCTCCACCGATGGCGAATTCCATCACGAAACAGAGGCGATCGTTGGTTTGAAAAGAATATTTCAGTTCCTGGAAAGAATTCGGCTTAAAAGATTCCCAGATTGCTGTCGTACGGTCAAGAACGGGTGTTTGCACTTCTGAAGAACGCGGTTCTCGGTCATGGTGTGTGCGACCTCCTCGCGAGCTACGATGACCTCTTTCTTCAGAATCTTGATGGCGTAGAGACGATGCGATCGCCTCTCCTTGCACAAAATCACTTTTCCGAAGGTTCCTTTGCCAAGAACTTTCATGAATTCGAAATCTTCGAGGGTCTGAAGGAACATCGGATGATCTCTGGAACCGAAACCCGCCTCATTCTTACAATTCTGTCTTTTTTGGCCGCGGTAACCGCGTCGGTCATAGCGGCTACTTCGCTCTCGACGCCTCCCATCATGGAAGGTTGAATGTTGTAAGTGGTGACCATTCCGGTCTTCTTGCTTTTGACGATGTCCGGAGTTTGAGGACACTCGCCTGCCGGCACCGAGGCCACCGAGGCCATCGACACCGCGTCCGTCGTGTCCATCGCGTCTGCGTTTTGGTTACTTCCATGCTTCAGTGAGCTCGAGATGTGCTAGATCAATCTTCTACAGTAACCCGTAACATCTGAGGAACGTACAATAATCGAGTTAACCCATCGTTCTCTCAACTCGCTGGATTCGGCATAAAACATTCGTTCGATAACGGTCGTCCACTGGAGGCCTCGGACAATGAAGGTGTACGGTTTCGGACGCTCGACTTTAAGCACCTGAAATTCACAGAAATGAGTCGAAAGACAGCCAACTTCACTCCTCACCTGGACATCCTTGACGGTAAAATCGTTGAGAGGCTCGGGAAGCGGGACCTTGTCGTCGGGTCGGCTTTTGAATCCGTACAAGGCGCCATCTCGGAAGAGAATAAAGTACCGCGGCCGCCAGTTGCGGATGTGTTCTCCTCGCTTCATGAGCCATCCCTCGATGACCACGTCGGAGCGATTCCGGTTCTTGACAGAAGAAGTTACGGGAGCCGCAGTCGACATCTGAAAAGAAACGTCAGATCTTTAGAAGGAAACTCGAAATGAAAACGGCCGCGACGTTAGGAATTACGTAAATTGTTGTGTTTTCTCAGCAACAAGAGACCTCGCTTCTCCTCGACAACAACAACATGCACATATTTTTGGACTGATCCTGGGAGCGGCCGGCACATGATTCTGGAGAAAACAACTTTACGTGAGCACGCGCAAGGAAGCGAGCGGGATCGAAACTCCTAAGGAAGCCAAACAGGGAAAGGGAAGGCCTCGCTAATATTCCGAGCCCCTTAGCGACACATCAATTAGCGCGTCCTCGGGAGAAGCACGCGGGGAACGTGTAATCCTCCTGGTAGTACAAACGCGCTTCTCGAAATCGATAAAATCCCATCATTGGCAGTTGGTAGAGACGCCACGACCGATGACGGCAACAACAAGAAGGCGAGCTAGAGGCCAGGAAGGACGCGTGGAGCTGGAGGGAGACGTGCGGAAGCCCCGGAAGAGGACAGTTCTTAGAGTCAACAGCGTTTAAGCAACGTGAATAAACAACGCGGAGGGATCGGTGCGGTCCACGAGATCGCAAACAGCGGCACTCGGTGCCCTCAGAACGGCGCTTGATCAGTGATCTCCGGCGGCGTGCTCCGGAGTTCCCAGAGGCACATTTGACGTTGCGATCGCGAGTAGTCGGCCGGGTTCCTACGCGACGATGTCAAACCGAGCTGCGGTCGACCGTCGCGAGAACGCGCCGGAGTGGGGAGAGGAGAACTCCACGTACATACACAACAGGCGAGAAAACAGAGGCCACACGGAGACGACAGAGAACGCACGATTACTGCTTAGCGCCATCGCCGTCGACGACGTCCAAAACAACAAGGACAAAAATGACACCGCGGAGAGGACTGGGTGCACTTGCGAGGGGCGTGGGAGAGAACTCCTCGCGATCCGGTCGGCCACAGAAAACAACGCAATATTGGCGCTTGGGAAGAGAGGCTTCGAAACTGCGAACATGCAAGGGCCGGATCAGAAGCTAACGAGGTGCGAACAGGAGTTTAATCTTTAAAAAACGTTAAGCGATTCTAAAATACAGGTTAAAAGCACTCACGCGCGAGGGCCGGATGACGTAGAAAACGGATGACGTTCCTAAATGTAAAGTCCGAGCATCTCAAGAACAACGCGAGCAGGTATAAAATAGCCTTCCAACAGGGCAAGGCTGCCGCCCGATTAAATAGTGCCAACGAATAGTGAAATTCAAGGTTGAACGCCGGAAAGAACTCAACCCCGAGCCGATAAGCATGACAATCACATGAGAATATTTTGAAGTAAACAACTCCGTAAAACCCTCTTTTGGATGTAAACGGAATTGTTGACAGGAAACGGTCGCCAATCCCGCCACGTAAACACGCGTCCGACATATCAGACAATAACGATTTAAGAGTAGACGTGGCTGAGTGGTCTAGTGGTATGATTCTCGCTTAGGGTGCGAGAGGTCCCGGGATCAATCCCCGGCTCAGCCCGAATCTTTTGCCAGTAACACACTTTTAGCAGCTAGCAGTTTAGGAAATTCTCACCAGATTGCACTTTTTCAAACAGGTTTTCGCCGTCAGAATTCGTCGGCAGAAGTTGTTGTGCAGCCGCAAACTCCCACATCAATCGTAAAATTCTCACGTTCGTTCAAATCCGGTTTTTCCGTCGGTCGCCATTCGACGATCAGCGTTTGTCAACAAACGGTTTAATTTGCTGAGCGAGAGCCCCCTGGCGAGGCCCGAATTTTAGTTCGATTGCATGGTGACTCGCGAGCGAAGGTGATGCCGAGTGAAAAGGCAATTGTGGGCCGATGACAAAAGGCGATCGTCACTTGGAACCGTTGTTTGTTTGCAGCGATTTGCGGTCGTTGGAGGGTGTTGCGAAACACTTTTTCGGCTCATTTTCGCCCACAAAACCTGCAGGGAGTTGGAGCGTTTGCTCGCCATCTTCGGGACGTATTAGAGTCGTCTTTTTTGTTATTGATCTTTCCTGCAGAGGGCGACTCATCGCCGCTGGCATTCGCGAGCCGTTATCGAATCCACGTGGACTTTTGTGCTGCTCGAAAACAATTTTCTTGCTATTTTTAGGTTAACTACAAAATGGCCTCTGCACCACCTGACGAAGAAGCCGGAAACACGATCCACCAGAATGTTGTAAGTATTTTGCAATTCATGAAGCGGAGAACACGATGGATTTTGTGAGTTGAAAGGCTCTGTTTTGTGCGTTGTTTGAGTCGAAATCACGAGATTTTAATTTTGGAAAATTGGCCACAAGGTTCTAAATGCCCGATTTTTCAGGCGCTCCCGTACGTGTGCAACATCCCAGATGGAATGTTCGCTGGCCGCGCGATCTCCCTACGGGGAATGGTGAAACCTAAGGGATCCGCGGAGCAATCCCGATTCCGCATCGACCTCTGCTGCGGTCTCCTCGTCCATGGAGATCACACGGACAATAAAAGTCTGCACTTCAACCCAAGGTGAGAACTTATGACAGTGTTCATATGTAATCTTTGCTTTTCAGATTCGACAATGGAGGGTTCGTTATCCCACAGATAGGCTTAATGCTCTTAAATCAGTTTGTTAAGCATTTTCTCCGGTAAGCCGGACCGAGACATCGTTATCAACAGCCTCGTCAACAACACCTGGGGCCAAGAAGAACGTTTTGCAAACGTCTTCAAGGAAGGAGAGCAGTTCCACATCAGGATTTTGTGCCTAACGCAGTATTTCAAGGTGAGAACATAGGAGTGTTCAGATCTAATTCTTGTTTTTCAGATCGCCGTGAACGGGAAGCACCTCTGCGATTTCCTCCACCGGATGCCATTGGAGCTGGTGAAGACGATCTACATTGATGGAAACGTCAGCGTGGACTACGTGGAATACCAAGGCGAGGTAAGTTTCGTTTCTCCTTTTGTCCCGCTCTCACCCTAACAGTCTTAATCTTCCGCACACCCAAGACCTTCCTTTTTATGGTTCGTTCCAGGTTGGAGCTCCGGTTCCCGACGACGCGTGACATCGACCGATTTTTCCCTTCGCAGCCGCGCGCTCATCGCACTTTATGTATTTAATAGCTTTGCTCTAATCTCACATCGCTTTACTTATTTACCGTGCCACTTGTTTCTTAGCATTGAGCAAAATAAATCCTTTCAGCCGCCTATTGCACAACATCAGCCAAGTCCGAATGCGGTCATCGACAAGAATCCTATTCAGTACGGCCCCGTTTTCAAGCCGGTAAGCCGTCTTTCGCTGTAATCCGCTTATATTTACGTTTCAGAAGGTTCCCTACGCGTATAAACTCGAGAGGAGGGGAATATTTGAGCACCAGTTCATCCACATCACCGGTTGCCCGCACATGAACGCGGAACGCTTCAACATCAATCTCATCGCGGGTCAAGAACATTTCCTCCACATCCGCGTTGATTTCCCGAGCCAAACGGTCGCTGGAGCTGAACACGGCGCTGTGGTCCGCAATAGCACCCTGCGAGGCGTTTGGCAGGTCGAAGAGCGCTATATGAGCTCCTTCCCCTTCAGGAAAGGTGTCACGTTTGATTTAGTCCTAAAATCGAAACTCGACCGTATTGAGGTGATATAAGCCAAGTCGCTCTTCATAATTCGTCTTTTTAGATCCAAATAAACGGCGCCAACTTCGCCCATTTCAAGTTCCGAGGAGACGTCGACCCCGCGGACGTCGACTCGATCACCGTCAATGGCGATGTGACCGTCCAGCAGTTCGTGCTACATTAAATAAAGTATTTTTGTTGTACATGGTGGCCCAAAAAAGGGTCTGGAATGAGCGGGTGTCTGGGGCGAATCATTCGCAGCACACGCACTGCAAGCGAGCCGGTGAAAATCCCGTCCGGATTTATGTGAAAAACGGAGAAAAATCGTGCGAAATTCAGCGTTTTTTTCCTGATTCCTCCCGGTACCCCTACGAGGCTCATATCTTTCGCTTTTGGCAAAATTCGCGTATTTTTGAAAATTGTCTGCTTTTGCTCTATTTTCACACATTTTAGAAGCCAAATTGGTTGCGGGAGGAATCAGGAAGAAAAGCGGTAAATTTCACACGATTTTGCTCCGTTTTCTACCCAAATCCGGACAGAATTCTGACCGGTTCGCTTGCAGTGCGCGTGCTCCGACTGATTCGCTCCAGACACCCGGCACCTGCTCGTTCCAGACCTTTTTTTCCAGGCCACCCTGTATTCTTTCGTTTCCGCCTCATTTAACTACATTGTAACATTTTCCCGTGATGCCAGCGAATTAATCTGTGATTGTAGTACCCACCAACCAAATAAAAAAAAAAATAGCGTTTCGGATGGTGTTGCATGAAGTTTAATCATGGTAATCAGCAGTGATTCGGTAAGTTTTGTCGTCACCAACGCCGCACGGGATCGAACCCGCGCCGGTTGACCGGCAGCCAGCGACACTCCCGCTGCGCCACGCTCTCACGTGTTCACTTGTCTTTCAAAGAGCACTATGTTCGCGGTGAAGTCGATTTCACACTAGGCTTTATTCGAAGAATTTATTGGAATTTGCATGAGATCACGATGGAAAATGAGATATAGAATGAGAATGACAGACCAGAATGTTTGCGAAATGAGACGAACTTCAATCGGAGAGTATAATGTAAAAGACAACAAAGGTTGTACAAGTGCGGATGGCGCAAGTGGAAACTAGCTCGCCTGTCGCACATAACATGCGGGTTCGATCCCTGCCGGTGATGACTTACCAAGATCTCTGAACAACCTAGATGAGAGGATTCCCCGACTGAGGCTTTTTTGTTTACATTCGATTAACATTTTAGATACATTTTCTGGGGTTCGGTTACTTTTGTTTAACTTAATATCGGATGTCGGCCGTGGCTCTGATTTTGTCGAGTTTGATGCCGCTCTGATCCACGAACTCCGTCCACAAGTCGTACTCCAGTTCCTCCGACGGCTCGTTAGGACCGATGATCATCCAATGAACTATGAGATCCTCCCTCTCGAACTCAACGTTCTCGTACTCTTCATCTATGTGTACCTGTAAACACAACATTAAAAACATAGGCTTCAAGCACCAACAGCTACGAAATCCTTGGGTGCGATGAGGCAGTGGATCAGCTGAAACTGCCACGTGCCGATCTTTACGCTGATCCACGAATTCTCAATGTTTCTGAGGCCCCAAATTGTCTTGTGGGTCGCGTCCAAGGTGAACGGTAGCCACTCTTCGCCCCAGCGCGTGTCGCAGAGCTTTCCGGTCGCTCCCAAGCTGAACTGAGGCGAACGGATTTCCAGAGGTCCATTTTCGCGAAGCGCCCTTTCCTGATTCTAAAATTTGGTTATATTTTAAGGCAAACATTACGTATTTCAAACCCAAGCTTCCATCGGCTCATGGTCCTTTCTAAAGCACGCTTGCTTCTCGGAATCCTTACTGTTGGAGGGGTTATATACGAGGAGGCGGTACAGGATGAAGAGTTTGAGGAAGGAGAGAAAGGTCGAGATGTAGCTGAGGACGATCGCGGTTGTCCAGTGTTGCTTGTTGTCCACAGCACAATTTTTCTCCCTCATCCGAATCCAGAAGTGCTCGCAGCTGGTCTGCGTGTGGTAGGTGACCTTAGCAGAGGCGATGCAACCTAGAAGTTCCACGATGATGACGAGATAGAGGAGGCAGTAGGGCCGGTAGTCGGGGAGGACGGCGTAGATGAACTGGATTGGCACGAGTAAGGGATGAGTCAAGAGAGGTTCTGCGTACCATCATGTACACGCACATCGCCGAAGAAATGATGCGGATCGGAGGCCAGAAGACGACGAAGGAAACCGTTTGCCAGCTGACGCTGCCCGGGGGCGAGAACCCAGGAATTGCCTTCTGATTAACCACGGGAACTTCCCAGATCCACTTTGAGTGGTTCACGCGGACGCCGGTTTCCTCCTCACACGAAACCGTCGCCGTCGTCCATCCGTAAATCGAATTCGAGGCTCCAAAAGCGAGCTTAAATCAAAGATTAGAAGAGAGTCACGCACTGAAAACCGACCATAACCCACATGATCAAAAACATGATGAAAACCTCCTTCCGTTTGTGTTCGAGGTCCCACTTCCGCTTGTAGTAGTGAAAGTAGTAGGCGCAGGTCATCCCGACTCCGATGTACACGAAGAACCAGAGCGCGGAGCCCACCCAGGCTAGGAGCTTCTCGTCCATCGCAATTTCGGTTTACGTTAAATGAAGAAATTTAAGATGAAAGGAAGAGAAATAAAGAAGCCGCAAATAACGGAAAAAGGAAATAAGAAGCGAGTGAAGCCCCTAACGCTCCCTCATAATCCACGAAAATGATTTGCATTCGGGAGAAGCGGCGGAGCGAGCGGAAGAATGCGTCGTCGCCAAGGCGACTTGGACACGCAATTAGCCGAGATCGCAGCGAGCGAGAGGAAGCCGGCGAAAGGGACGGAATGAGGAGAGGAGCGGTGCATGAGTGACCCTTATAGGGCTCGGAGAAGTACGCCCAGGCAGGTGGAAAGCGCCGAGGATGCAGGTACAGTGGCCACAAAAAGGCGTCATTTGGACATGTGCAACAGGCGATTGGCGATGGAGGCTCAAAGTGGTGCAAAATAATCCCTTCGAGCAAAAAGGCGAAATTGGAGAAACAAATGAAGTCGGAATTGCAGAGATACAATTAGGCGGCGACTGCGAAAAAACCAAAAACCAAGCGAAAATATTAATTTGAGGGAACGTTTCTTTGGGAAGGAGAAGAGAGATTGTTGGTAAACGGCTCTAATCCATTTTCAACTTGTGAATATCCGAACAAAGCGAAAAAGGAGCGGATTCGGGGGCGAGGTTTAATGCGTACCACTATGTAACAAGGTGAAATCCTAAGCCAGTATTAATGGATGGTCATTAGTTTTATTCGGTTTATTCTCAACTTTATCTCGTAGATAAAATCAGAAGACTTGTAAGAGAATTCACTCAGTTAAGCAAAGTAACAGAACTAGCAAAAAACCCAAAATTGTGAGTCTTCGGCTTTTGAATTCAAGCATTCTATAGCTGAAAAAACCCTTTGGATTATGATCATTAGAACAGGTGTCCTCTGTCTGCCTAATTCATCGCCTTATGGTATAATCCTTTCTTTAATTTTTTTGTTGTAGAGCTTCCTTCCCAACGCACTTAAGATTTCGCTTAAGTTCAAGAATTAAAGTTTTCCCCACAAACAGAATTACCTAAAAATCCTTTTCCGCCCAATTCTTCGGCTGGAAAAACTCGGACTGTTTGTTATCTGCTTCAATGGCAAAACATAAAATTCAGAATAACGCTGTTTGCGTAAACATAAAGAATGTAATTCTGACTTGTAAATATCCAAACAAGTCATTTTGAGCGGCGTAAGATTCACTTAGGTCAGATGACGACACCCTTTTCCCGAACGCCAGATTCAATGATCGTTCATTAGGTTTCAACGTACTCGTCCATGAAAACTTTTTCCACGGAAACGAGCGCTTTGTGAAACCAATGGAAATAATACTCATAATCTGCGCCCGAGCTGGTTAGAGGGAAACACAATTTTGGGATTGTGATCTTTCTTTTTAATGCGTTTTCAATATACAAAGGTCTTTCGTTGTTGCAACTCAACTAAACAACAGCTCTTCAAGGTGAAATTCATAGGCCCAGGCCCCAAATTCATGAAATTCATCAGCTTACGTCGAGCATCGAACTCCATTTCTGCAAATGCTTCGAGAATGCCAGAATCATTTGTAAGAGTTAGTCACAATTAGCACTCTTAGAGATTGCGCAGATCTTGTAATGCATTTTTTATCTTTTCGGCATTGAAAAAGTAACAATTTTATTTTTCTCCCAATCTCATCAGGTTGACTGAATTCGAACTTTGTTTCATGCTTCAAAAAACTCTCCCTTAGAAGAAAAAATTGTTTGAACGGTTCAAAAAAACGTGAAAAGAACTGGTTAAACTTTGACCTCAAATTGACGCACATGTGGACGTATGTACAGGTTCCCAGTTCCCACGAAAACATTGTCCAAGTGTTGCTTGTCTTACAGTTTGCTCTTTTATGTGTTTAATCATGAGCTCAAACTTTTTAGTTACACTCAGACGACTATACTTCTCCTTCCCCGCTCCCGACTCTTCTCGAACTAATCCCTCGCGTTGTACGAAGTTTCTGTTAAAATTTCATATTTCGACGCAAACAAGAAGACGAACACCATTGTTAGTAGCTGCAGCTGAGATAAGAGCATCTGATCTTTTCGGACTTGAGTGGTCAATCCAGATCAGATTGGCCCTCGCTTGACCCACCTGACCCAAATTAGGTACAGAAGATGAAAACATTTTTGAAAGACAATAAATGTGATTGACTGGACGGCTGAAGTCGTAAATGTTAGTTTTTGCAGTTTTGCGATATCGGCTTTTCAGATTTACGACGTATTGAGTGTTCCCTCCTTCAAGCAGCTAAACTTAAACAGATGTAACATGCATATTAATTTTCGCTTTCGCAAATCGCGGAATCGTGACAAGCAAATCATGACCTATTATTTTTGCTTCACTAATATTTTCTAGCCTTGTTGAAACCACAAGATCAACCACGATAAAACGCGAAGGCCGTATAAATGTCTTAAAAATAAAATTTGCAGAGTCGAGAACCACCTGTCCCTCAGAATTGGATTCCACTCGATTTTCAGCAGTTTTCCTTTATTTAATCTTCAACTTGTTAACAGCAAAAGCACTTAAATCTACAGGAGAGGGGACCCGAATGGAGGAGATTGCAGGACGATTCAATGTGAATCATGCGTAGAATTGTTTAAAAGTGTTGCACGACTTCGAGCTGACGCCTGGGAGCGTGACGTTCGCCCAGTGACCGCAGCAACTCGTGTGGCCGGTGTCAGAGTCCGAGGTGCGGTTCAGGAAGGGGGCGACGTAACAGGGGTACTCGAAATGGGTGGTTGAGAGCTCGCGTATCGCGGAATACGTGGCTGCACTTCCGCCGAGAAGTCCGAAGGCTGGAACTTGTGGGATTGGAATATGGAGGGACAAAAGAGTGACTCACCGATTACGAAACAGCACAGAGCCAGGGTCTTTTTAGGCGTCTTTCCGAAAACTCTGAAAGACCAGCATTAACAGAACCTTCGAAAAAGAAAACTCACTCTTTGAGCGTGGGGATCTCGTCGGGGTTCTTGACTCCTTCTTTGCGTTTCTTCTCCGAAGTCAGAAGGTACATGTAGAAGAGGCAAGGGAAGACGAGCGAAGTGAGGGTTAGAGTGCTGCCGCCCATGAGATCGAGGAGAGGACCGAAGACGGGGACGCTCTCGGCGACGAAGACCACGGCAACCATCATTCCGGTGCGGACAAGGACGCGTTTCAGGCAAAAATCTAAACGAAATGTTCAGAAGAACATTTAATAAAAGGGGTCCTACGTTGAGGAACACGGAAGATCTCTTCGGCTTCTTGGTTGAGAGGATTGAAGACGATGGTCAGAGTGAGGATGCAGTGAACCGTGATGAGGATGTTGATGGCCTGCTGGATCCAGTTGGTTTGGATCGAGTTGATGATGGAGTCACGGAGGGAGTCGCCGTAGGTCATGTAGCCGATGATGCACACGGGAATGTAGAGCAAGTCGACCACTGCGACGGCGAAATTTAATTTTGAGTTTTTAAGATAAAAACACTTACCAATGAAAGACAGAATCACGGACTTCTTGAACTCGTACGGCTTCTTCATGTCGTGCTGGATTGTGGGAAAAGCAGCGTGGCCACCGTAAGAGAACAGCAGAGTGCCCAAAGCCAAAAAGTACTGGGTAATACTAAAGTCAGGCATCTCTCTGTGAGCGTGACAAGTGGGATAATCAATAATGCCTCCAGTGACCATTAGAACCACAGCAGCTGTTGTGGTAACCATGGCCAAGACGACAGCCCACCAGAAATCCTGTGGAGATTTAAGGAACGTGACCGGGAGGAGACCCAGAGCGACGATGAGGATCACGTAGCAGAAGTTGAGATTGACCTCGTTGTGGGAGAAGGCTTTGATGCTGTCGTGAATGTTTTTAGCCGAGAGGAGGAGGTACACAGTGGCGATGCCGAATTGGGTTGCGTCGATGCAGATTGAGACGATGGTCCTGCAGAGAATTACAGAAATCAATTTGAGAAATTTGAGAACTCACTTGATTTTGGGACCCATGGCTCTGTATCCCATTTCGGCGTAAGGTTTCCGACAATGTTCTCGGTACTCCGGCCACCTCTTCTGCATCAGGACCCAACTCTCTCCCAAAGCGTAGGCAGTGAAGGCAGTGACAATGGTCATGAGGATCAAAATGGCGATTCCAGGCCAGAATTCTGAAAAGGCCTTATGAACAGATTCATATTGACATCTCTTACGGGACTGGATCATGGCAGTGGGAAGGGCGACAAGGCCACCTCCGGCCATGTCGCCGACGATGAAGAGGCCCGTGATGATCCAGTGGAGGCCGTGGGCATTCTTGATTTTGCCCTCGTAGGATTCCTTGCTGGAGTTACTCGACGAAATTATAGAGCCTTTGGAATCGGGAGTGTAGTAGGATACCGAGTCTCTTTTCTTGTAACTCATGTTTCTGGGATGAGGCATTGAATAGCTTGAGCAGTAGAGGATGAGGCAAATCTTAAAACTTTTTCACGAAAAACTGAATCTAAGAACAATCTAAATAGCGATCCCTATGATCTCAAGACACGCGAATCAAGAACCAAGAGCCCTGGAAGAGTACAAAACGTAGTTGCCTCACTTCCCATTTCTTGATCGTGTGAGTGATCTTATAATCCCCTGAACGTCACAGCTTATCACAGCTTAAACCGGCAGCAGCGGGCAGGACGCCAAAATGGACAACGCGCCACCGCTTCTGCAAGATAAGGATCGCGTCGGGGATCACGTAATGCAAAGTACACTTCTGGCAACGCACGACGATAAGAAGGGCGGAAAAAACGGCGAATCCAGTTTCGCCGTTTTCTCCGGTCCGAACGGCGTCTTCAAAGTACAATTCGCGACTAAAAATAGTTGCGCGATCTTTGAAGGAAACGTGAAGACCCGGAATAGTGGAGGAGATAAGGGAGACTGAACGCAGGGTGGGTTGGGCTTTGTTTTCCCCGCTTATCTATCTCAACCTTAGATTTGTACTTTCGGGATCAACTCGGAATTGGTAATTCGCGTTTAGCCGCAGATGAGCACTACGACCGTGTGATTGGCCAGTTTGGTCCCACCTAACCATGCCTCCGACCACCCTTTGATGAGAGTAACAGGACGCTAATCCGACCAGAGATCGACCTTGGAAATAAACTTTTGCTCTCAGCGGATCAAAACATTCAAATTGGTCGCCCGGCCTCGCTCGAATGCCGGTTTAACACTTCGCGCCCGTAAACAACTCATCCGGTTTGAACTTTGAAAATCGCCTGTAATGCCACGTGAGAGCCGGAATTGAGCGGATTTGCTGATCAGATGACGTAATCGGGATCAGATGACGGTTTAGGCTGGGTGGGTCGGACTTAATTTGGCGATTTCAAAAATGCTAGTTTTGAAACTTCAAAGAAAGTGGTGCGAATATGATAATGTTCACTTTTGAAACTAGGCCCCGAAGGATTGAAATGTATTTTGAAATTTCGAAACCATGACGTCTTCTGATCTTGAAAAGCACTAAACTTTGCTTTCGAAGTTGAGAAAAGAAGATGAGATATTCAATTCTGCTTGTAAAGAAGCGGTCGTAACGTGTTGTTTGTTCCCTAAACAACAACCCAAGAACCTCCGTTCAAAAACCTGATTTTGAGTAGTGGGTTGGTGATCAACAGGACAAACAATTAGTTCGGCGAACACAACTTGCTTAGAAAACAACAAAGAAAAGAGCGAAAATCGCGCTTAGGAATTATTCGAGTAAAAAAGCAAAGAATAAAAGAGGTAGAACCCGCTTACTTCTGTTGTTTACGTGTGGCGCCTCAAAGTGTGTGAAAATCGAGAGTTAAGAAACGGCGATGGTCCACAGACCGAGAGAACTGGATTTTGGTTCGCGTGACCAAACTAAGCACTCCGAGAGGAAGTCTTGGGTGCAACCATCTTCAAAAACCAAACATATTTTTCTGCGTTTCCTAATACATAAACGCATGCATTTGAAACTTAAGCGCAAGTATTTCAAAAGCCAGTCCCTTTCAAAAAGCGTTTTCAAAGGTCTCTAATCAATTTCTTCGAGAAATCACGTGGTAGCAAAGCTGATAGGAGTAATCAGCTCCGCGTCAAAGTCGAACGCTTATCGCCTTGTTAGCAGAAAGGATTAGCACGATAAAACTTCTTTTGGCCACCGGCGCTAAAAGAATTCCGATTTTTCTAAAGCGTTTTATCAGTTTTAATCAGACGCCGCTAAGTATCAGATTCTTGAGCTAAGAGCCGTCTGGGGATCGCTCGTATTTGCTGACCAAACAGCAGTAAGCATGTGTCAGATAAGCACCATTTCAAGAAAACCTCAAAACAACAGCGAAAACAGTTTTTGCAGGAATCTATAAAGAACGATCAGCGATCACAGACCGGAGGAGACTACGATCTCTTAGGTGAGGAGCCACGTGGATACAGCCGCTGCAAGGGAGCCCCGAGAAGACAGTGAGCACACAGAAGCGACATGATAACCACAATGTCGGCGCCGTTTTTTACGATCCCAAAAACGCGTGTAAACGGCATGGCGGCTGTGCTGAAGCTGTCAGCAGAGATAAGAGCGGAGCCGGAGATGAGGTGCTTCTACTTGATGGTTAAGTGTGTACAGAAACTGGAGAAGCGTGTGCTTTGTGGAGAGAACGGATGTGGAAAGAAGTGTAGGAGCAGAGAAAATACGTCGAAGGATCTAGAGAATCTAAAGATCTATGTCGGAAATACGTACAAGAAGACAGTGGATGAGACGTAGAGTTTTGAGCTTCAAAGGTTATTATACTGGTTCAGGTGTTTCTGCAGAGTTGTTCCGATTAAATTTTATGGCTCATTGGATCTCAACCCAAACTCTTGATAATAACAATCCATGTTAGGCATAGAATTCCCTAAACGCGGTGCAGGCTTCTTGGTCAGCCCATGTAACGTTGCTGAAAGGCCCGCAGCAGTTCGTATGGCCGTCCTGGGAGATCGGCCTGCTACGTTCGACGAACGGCGCTACGTAGCAAGGATACTGGAAGTGGGTAGTGGAGAGTTCTCTGATTGCAGAGTACGTGGCCGCTAATCCTCCAACAATTCCGAAAACTGAAAATCAGATGTGAAAGTGACGACCTAAGAAAACGCACCAATAATAAAAACGCAGATTGCCAAGGTTGGTTTCGGAGTCTTCTTGAGCACTCTAAACGAAGAATTCTTTGAGTCGATAAGCGAAAACCCACTCAGCAAAAGTCGGGATCTCGTCCGCGTTCTTCTCGCCGTCCTCTTTTTTCTTCTGGGACGTTAAGAGATACATGTAGAACAAGCACGGAAAGACAAGTGAGGTGAGCATTAAGCTGCTGCCGCCGAGGAGATTCATGATGGGCCCAAAGCTCGGTATGCTCTCGGCGACGAAAACGGCAAAAAATAAGATCGCGGTACGGACGACGATGCGTTGGATGCAGAAATCTGAAATGACAAAACATAGAAAATGAAAAATTGAGGGGAAACCAACGATGAGGCACGTCGAAGAACTCCTCGGCTTCTTGGTTCAGCGGATTCAGCACGCATGTCATCGCCAAGATGCAGTGGGCCGTGATGAGAATGTTGAGGGCCTGCTGAATCCAAACCGTTTGGATCGCGTTGATGACGGAATCCCGAAGCGCGTCGCCGTAAACGATGTATCCTATGGTTCCCACTGGGAGATACAGCATGTGAAGCACTGAAAAAGGGTTGAATTTCACAAAATATGATGATCACATACTCGAAAAGGCCAAAGCAACGGATTTCTTAAATTCCGACGGCTTTCGCATGTCGTGCTGGATCGTGGGGAACGCGGCGTGGCCCCCAAAGGCGCAGATAAAAATGCTCAATCCGAGCGAATACTGCGTGAAGTAGAAGTCGGGCAGTTTCCGATGGCTGTGGCAGGTTTCATAGTCCTTCGCACCGCCGACGCAAATTAGAATTGCGGCAACCGCGGAGGAAACCATCGCCAGGATCACCGTCCACCAGAAATCCTCCGGCGACTTGAGATAAGTGACCGGGAGGAGCAAAAGCGCAAGGATGAGGATCACGAGGCAGAAGTTAAAGTTGTAGCCGGAGAAGGCGGCGACGCTGTCATGGATGTTCTTGGCGCAGAGGAGGAGATACACAACGGTCACCCCGAACTGGGTCGCGCTGATGCACACCGACACGATCGTCCTAAAGAGGTCTTCTACAAGCAGAAACCAAGGCGACTCTCACTTGATCTCGGAACCCATCGCTCGGAATCCCATTTCGGCGTAGGGTTTCCTGCAGTGCTGTCGGTAGTCGGGCCATCGCTTCTGAAGAATCACCCAACTTTCGCCCAAAACGTAGGCGCAGTAGGCTCCGATTAAGCTGGTCAGGATGACGAGGAAGAGGCCAGGCCAAAATTCTGAAATGAGGATTAGTTAACCAATCTATACTAGAATAACTCACGGGCTTGGACAAGAGCCGTGGGAAGCGCCACGAATCCAGCTCCGGCGATGTTTCCAACGAGGAAAAAGGCGGTCACGATCCAGTGGAGGCCGTGGGTCTTCTCGAACTTCGAGGGTTTCAGGCGATTTTCTGTGGGAAGAACGAAGATGTCGGTCAGCTGGTTGAGCTTCTTTTCCGAGTCCATGGCAAAATAAAAGCAATAAGAAAATTGATTTCTCGCAAAGTAATTTTTAATCCCTTTTAAAGCGATTTGCAGAACACGATTAAATTGATAACCACGACAAAAAATTCTTAATGACATGGCCGGACCATTCTTTGCGTTAAGGAGTCTTCAAATGACACGTTGCGAGACGTTACGTAACTTGAGAAAACAGGAAAAAGGTGGGAAACGCTGTAAAGTTGTCAGTTTCGATTGCTCAAGTTGGAAATAATAGGCGGAAGAGAGAAATGAGGTTTTCGTCGATTCCTGAAGGTTTCAATTTGAAGACTGAGAGTTCTGAAACGGAAAAATTTGCTGATTTTGAATACGAGTTAACCATTTCAAAGTGGAGCAGATATGAGATCTAGGAACGGAGAGGCCTAGTCAGAAACGCAGACGTTCAAATGTTCAAATTTCAAACAATTCGAAATTTTAAAAACTTAGGAAATGCCTCAGTTACGCAACACACGCAAAGATCGATCTTCTAAAATATTTTGGATTCGAGTGAAGCTTACGTAGGGATTAACAGAAACAAGTAATTCCAAAGGGCGGACAGAAATTTTAAAAGATCTTTGAAAACCAGCGAAGGAAAGGTCATCGCGGCCTTTTTTGCCTGTCAAAGAAGAGTTGCCGAATCTCAACACATTCAAATTCGCCTAAGATCACTCAAGCAAATCGTACCCTCCAACATTAGATGCACCACCCTCACACGAGTGCTCTATTTAAAATCCACGAATTTAAATACCTAATCTCCAATATCGGAAACTACAAAGACCATCGCTTGATCGATAAATTCTACCGATTGACAGCGATTAAAACAGTTCGAACAACAAGATTACTGGAAACACTGCATTTGACGTAGGGATTCCGAGAGAAGCGCAGTTTTTTAAACCCGTTTGGCGGCCGCTCCCGCCTCGAAGAGACCAATTGTGGTGCGAAACGCGTTCGAGCGCACTAAGCTCTGAAAAGCCGAAGAACGGAGATTCGCAACTTTTGGGAAAAAACGACGGAAGCGCGTTTTGGGCTTTCGATCTGAGCTCAGGAATTAAGAATCTCCAAACGAGTTCAAGGAGGAAAGAATGAAGAAGAGAAGCTGCACCTCGCTATAAAGTTGTTCAGATAGGTAACATTGATTTTCAGAGACCTTGAAGACCCCATTAGGTTACGATTTATGGGTTTTGTGGTTTGAAGGCAGGCGTTCATACTGTTGGTCACTGTTCAACACGAGGTTCTCCGCCTTTTAAAGAAAAATCATCGAATGATTTATGCTATATATTTTCTTTTTTGCGAAACCTGAACTAGGTTAATTAGAAACAAAGCAAGGAAGCGACCAAAAATAAATGTATGAGCGCCCCCGGAATTGAAGCTCAAATTCGCGCAGCCTCCGGCCGCGCGAATTTGACACATGGGATCCTGAGAACGGTGCAGACTTCTGAATTGCTCCAAACGGTGACGCCGCTGAAGTGGCCGCAGCAGTTGGTGTGACTTCTTGGAGTTGACGCTCTTGACGTCCGGGAAAGGCGTCACGTAGCAGGGAATCTCGAAGTGGGTCGTCGATAGCCCCAGGATCGCCGAGTACGTCGCCGCGACGCTGTCCACCAGCGCGAACCCTGAAATCCCTTCAGTGAATCCATTCCAGATTTCAGCCTTACCAACGATACAACAACATATCGCGAGCGTTGTCTTGGGAGCCTTTTCGAAAACCCTGAAATCGAATAATAAAAAACGACAGAAAGTTATGAACCCACTCTTGGATCGCTGGCACCTTATCCGCATTATTGTTGCCTTCGTTCGCCTTCTTTTGACACCAAAAACATGAAACAGGCAAGGAAACACAAAAGAAGGAAGCATGTGAATGCTTCCCCCGATCGTGTTGAGAACTGGACCGAAGGTCGGAACGCTTTTGGCCACAGCGACGACCGCGATCATCGTTCCTGTGCGGACGAAAATGAGTTTGAAGCAGAAATCTGAGAGGTAAAAATCCAAATAAGATGCTGGCGGTAAGCCCCGATCAACGATGTGGAACACTGAAGATTTCCCCGACTCCCTGGTTCAGAAGATTAAAAATAATCGCCAACGCAAGAACGCAGTGGGCGGTGATCAATATATTCAAAGTTTGTTAGATCCAAACTGGTTTGAATCGCGTTGATTATGGAGTCGCGGAGGAAGTTGCCGTAAACTAAAAATTCAGTGATGCTGATGGGGAGGTAGAAGGTTTGCAGAACTGAAAGCGGAGATGATAAATTTTGCTCCACTCCCATCTGGCCTTCTTTATTCATTTTTTGACTTCAGAAAAAATTATGGAGAACAAAATCAGCACTTCAAAACATTCTTAACGGATTTTACCTAGATTGAATGGCCAGATTTGAGTTGATTCGCAGTTTATTGAGGTTATTTCCAAGCGTGTCGAGATTTCAAAGTATCCCAAGTGCTCAAACTTTTCCAGGTTTTCAATTACGTCATTGGAGACTCAAATTCGTAAGATTCTTGCAATTGTTAGATTGCCCCAAGAGTAAATATTTTCGACAGATTCTAGAAAATCGGAGATGCTGCATAAAATAATCGCTAACTGATTGGCAACGGAATTTTAAAGATTTAACGAATTTGGGAAAATAGAAGAAATTGGAAGCGCGTTCGGTGACAACGGAGAAGCTTTTCGCTTTTCAGAACAGTTTTTGTGGAGAGATCTTGAAAGATGCGGGGGGCAATGTGCTATGGCCGATGAGCAGGAAACAGCAAAAGATTTCTGCGCTCAATTTTTGATCCACGTTTTTGCGACTTATCGTAAGCTATTTAGGAAACATTTATTAAGATGTGAATTCATTGCATAACAGTTATTAACCTGATTCGCAGTATGGAAACACAAACGACTATGTACAGTTAAAAGGACCCGGATAAAGACTTCGGTATTAGTTGGAATCAATTGAAGAAGGACCTGAAAGCCGTGCAGGCTTCGGAATCCGCCCAAGTAACGTTGCTGAAGTGGCCACAGCAGTTGGTGTGGCCCTGCTCGGAGTTGACGCCCTTGACGTCCAGGAAAGGCGCCACATAGCAGGGGTACTCGAAGTGGGTCGTCGAGAGCTCCCGGATCGCCGAGTACGTCGCCGCACCACCGCCCACAAGCGCGAACACTGAAATTCTCTGCGTTCGTAAATTTATTTACAATCTTAGGCTCTCACCAACGATGAAGCAGCATATTGCGAGCGTTGTCTTGGGAGCCTTTTCAAAAACCCTGAAATAAAATAATGAAATCCCGCCACGGAACCATGAACCCACTCTTGGATCGAAGGCGCCTCATCTGCGTCCTTGCTTCCCTCCTCCGTCTTCTTTTGGGAGCTCAAAAGGAAGACGTAGAACAAGCATGGAAACACGAGTGAAGTCAGCATAAGCGCACTGCCTCCCAGAAGATTCAGAACAGGGCCAAATGTTGGGATGCTTTCGGCTACAAACACCACGGCGACCATCATAGCTGTTCTCACGAAGACTCGTTTAATACCAAAATCTGGAATACAACGAGAATTTTCCATCAGGAATCTTGTAACTCGAACTTACGATGCGGAACGTCGAAGATTTCTTCCATTTCTTGGTTCAGCGGATTGAAGATAATGGTCAAAGCAAGGACACAGTGGGCCGTGATGAGAATATTAAGGGCTTGTTGGATCCAAACGGTTTGGATGGCATTGATGATAGAATCGCGAAGGGAGTCGCCGTAAACGAGGTATCCGGTGGTGCTGATGGGGAGGTAGAGGGCTTGAAGGACTAGAATACAGACAATACGGCTGGCTTATTATTGGAACACTTACTAATGAAAGCTAGAACAACGGACTTCTTGAAATCCGAGGGTTTCTTCATGTCATGTTGAATGGTCGGAAATGAAGCGTGGCCACCGTATGCAAAGAGAAACGTTCCTAAAGCCAAGAAATATTGCGTGAAGCTGAATTCGGGCATCTCCTTGTATGGATGGCACGTTTCGTAGTCCTTTGATCCGCCGACAACAATTAAAACGGCGGCGGCGGAAGTGGTGCACATGGCGAGGACCACGGCCCACCAGAAATCTTCGGGGGACTTGAGGAAGGTGAGCGGAAGGATGAACAGAGCGAGGATAAGGACGACGATGCAGAAGTTGAAGTTGTAGCCGGAGAACGCCTTAATACTGTCCTGAATGTTCTTGGAGGAGAGGAGGAGGTAGATGACGGCACTGCCAAATTGGTTTGCGTCTAGGCAAACTGAGACCAGGTTCCTAAAAATTGTTGTTTAAATGTAGTTTAATGAAGTCCAATCTCACTTGATCTTGGATCCCATTGCCCTGAATCCCATTTCAGCGTAAGGTTTCCGGCAGTGTTCTCTATATTCCGGCCATCGCTTTTGCATGATGTTCCATCCTTCTCCCAACGCATAGGCGGAATAGGCGGCGAGCAGGCAGACCATAAACATGATGAAGAGACCCGGCCAGAACTCTGAAACATGGAACGTAGATGGACCAAAGTATGGAAAGGCACGTGGACGGTCACATGATCGTCAAGGTTAAAAAACAGCCGCGGCTTCTTGACTTTCGGGTTGTTACGATAGCTATGCTTGGGAACTGTACTGGCTAAACTTCTGACTTTGCTCAAGTATAGTTTAATCAATCGGGTTTGTATCTTTGTAAAAGGAATCCTCCAGAACAACAGCAAACAAAACCAAAAACTACGTCGTCATCGACTGTGCCTGCCCTGCTCTTGTTAGTGTTTCAACGTGATCACTGCGTCGGTTGTTTGTTCCCCAAACGTAAGAAATCGGAAAACAATCATTTGCCACGGGGTTCACTGAACTTGGAGATGCCTTATTTCTCACTTTTCAATTTAAATAATGCAGAAATTACAGAACTTACGAGTTTGAACCAGAGCAGTAGGGAAAGCGACGAATCCAGCTCCGGCCACCTGACCGACGACGAAGAGCGCGGTCACAATCCAATGGAGTCCGTGGGATTTCTCGAATTCGGCCTGTTTTAGTCCGTTTTCTGAACCTATAGTGAAGACGTTATTCCGAGGTGTCGAATCTGCGACCATAGTAAAATCTGAAAAAAGCAGAGTACGCTTAAGGAAGATGGGGTTTAGGTCAGGAAAGTGCCGGAAGGAAACCATTGTAAACCGATCATGACGACTGTCGACAAGCTTATTTGGTGGAACTAGCGTGTTTGTTCTTTCGAGATCAGCCTATCACAGTCAAAAGGTGGAATGCGCGTGGTGTTACACTTTATTCGGTCAAATCTTGTTTGAGTATAAACTAACGTTTAAAAAAGGGCAAACAAATGCACCCAGGAAGTTACGCAATTGATTTTGTAGAAAAATCAAGCTTTTGGAATTTGGAGAATTTATAGTGGAGTTCTAGATTATGTGTTAGAGTCCTTTGCCTTTGATTAGATGCTAAAACGACCCTCCCCCTCCCCTCGAGTTTTTCCATTGGACATTGTCACACCGAGCCAGCGCTCCCGCTTCCACAAGTCACGAAAAGGAACAACGATGACGGTAGTCACTGATGTTTGTTTTTAAAAGATACTTTTACGAATTTAAATAAAAAACTGCGAAATGGGCATTAAAATCTTTTCATTTGCACGTAAGAAAACGAGGTCTGTGCCATGCAAACCGCACGTTTCCGAAACTTTCAAAGAATCACTGGCAGTTGAATTCTAAAAAGATCTCGAAAGCGATTTTATAAATTGGATTGCGGGGACTAGATTATAACTGGAACCAGTTTCTCTCAAATTCTCGACTGATCAAGATTAAGCGTATTAGATCGAAACGTGCCCTGCCTTCCGATCCCCTTTCTGGGTTTTCTCCGACCGGATTCCGACTCCGACCTTCTAAGCACGATAAATCTCCCAATCACTTTTCTTAAGCGGAGCACAAAAACCACAAACGCGTCTCCGAGCTCATTTCAGCGCACCCGGAACCTCTTCGCAATTCTCGAAGGTCGCTTTTTCTCGGAACTTCTCGCGCGCTCTTCGGGCGTCGCGCGGAACGCGAATCGAAAGCGTGACTGTGGAGCCGCCGTGGCTGCTGCCTATTTATCGCTGGGAACCTCGATCACACTGTAAAGTGTCTGTCCTTTGGGGACCTGGAGGGTGCCTTGTAGCACGAGAACAGAACAAGAACAAGACCCGCTTGTTGACGTGTGGAGTCTGTTGCGCCTGAAACTTCTTTGGTCAGATGAAGGTGGAATTGTGAAACTTTAGAAGAACGGAGACGTTTTTCTGACTTGAAGTGCACTTTCAAATAGGGAAGTAAGATTAAACCAGAGTTTGCGAGTTAAGTCCTCAGAGATTACTTCCGAGAAGACTCAGTTAGGATAAGCGGATTAGTTTAGAATAAGAGCGTTCGGTTTAGGGTTAGATGTTTGATTAGGAACACAAAGTACAAAAAGTGATTGGAAGACCAAAAGTTGAGTGGTGGGGAGATAGAAAATACCTAGATGGGATAGAGAGGATCCTGCACCTGAGAAGTCCGGAGATTGATCAAAACTTCACATTAACAGCTACAACAAACTGGAATCACGAGTGGGATCGTAGCCTAAAATTGGAAAAGTGCACAAAAGGAAAACAGTTGATGGGAATGACGTGAACTGCACTACGAAAGCGTGAAAGGACAGTTCTAAGATATGACCTGGATGATGTCTTGGATCCTTACAAAGTGCATCTAGGACAAAATGGCCAATTTCAATAATCGAAAAATGTACTCGGAAAGCGATAAATTCAACCATGGTGCACTCCTAAAATCCCCACCGCCGCCTACCCAAAACGTGACTTACATCTTTTCTAACTCGCAAATCTCGTAAAGCGGATCACTCTCGTGACCAAAATGTGAATTGCACCGTTGGCACCCGCACAAAAACCTGTTTTCCGCGTTAAGCGGATCTCCGCGAAGCCGCTCACGCCATTTTCCGCCGCTTTTTCCGCGTACACTATACCGTCGCAGGAATGAATAATTCATCGGCGGGCGAAGGACGAGCGGAGTTCGGCAAAACAAGCAAATAACGTCCGGGAACCGGAGTTACGCTCTTGACGGCGTCCTTAGCAATAGGACGCCGACCTTTGGAAGCTGTTAATGTGCTCGCAACGCTGTAAAAAGTACAAAACGAGTTGGGCTTTTTGTTGATCGCATTAATTGGGGTATCAAGAACGCAGATCGAAATTTGTATGCTGGGATTACCTGCAGTGGAGTTTGGTTAATCCTAGGTCTGAATGGAAGGACGAAAACTGCACTAATCTTTCGGTGTTTACTCAAATTACCACGTGCCACGTGAATCTCAAAATTTATGGCATTTTTCTAGTCTCTAAAAGTCGCATACAGAACAACACAAATCATTTCTGCTACAAACACGATTTTGTTTTGGACTCATAAATTCTTAAATAGTATCAAAGTACAGTTCCAGATCACCTCCACACTGACTCTAAAACCGGCACATTGACCAATCGGCCCCTCATCTGTTATGTTCTACCAGCCTCTTACGTCAGGCTAGAAAACGAGTTTCAGCGTCCTGCGGCCACGTCGTTCAGCAAATCGAAACATATCTGGCAAGTTCATTCCATTGCTCTAAAAATCGCTCAAAACAGTTCTTAATTGTCAGTATTGTTTCTTTCTTATCTGCGTTCCCATCTCAAATGATATAACAGTTTCTCTCCCTTGATTCCTCTGCAATCGCCGTTTCGAAGACCTGCAAAGAGCCGCTGTTTTCACAGTTATGATGACGTTAATCTTGTAAGTCGATTGATAAGAACAGCAGTTAATGAAAGTGGGCTCGCCGGGTAGTATTGATCCAAAGATCAGATGATCGGAAAATTCACGGAATTTCAGATCTAATTCGATAGAGATACGTGCCACAAAGCAGTTTGAAGCAAGAATTTGTGGAATTCAATAGAATGACACGTTTAGAAATCATGTATTCCAGAACTTTCTGTAAGAGCCTTCAAGGTGCTTTCTTCAAATGTCGCCAGATTCACTAAAGCCAGGTGAGATAAGAAGTGTTTGATTTATCAACAAGAGGAGTTTATTACAAGTTCTATGTACAAGTTTTACATCTACGAATAGAAGAAGAAAACCCGGATTGGCGAAGAGTTCGACGCGAAACGGAATCGGTCGAATGGGATCAGTTGTAGTAAGTTTTGAATTCTATGCAGGAAGACGTATCACCGTTGCGCGTGACGTTGCCCCAGTGGCCACAGCAGTTCGTGTGGCCCTCCTGGTCGTTGGCGCTCTTGGCGTTGATGAAGGGCTTTACGTAGCAGGGGTACTCGAACTGGGTCGTCGAGAGCTCGCGGATTGCGGAATACGTTGCCGCGCCGCCGCCGAAGAGTCCGAAGACTGAAAAGAAGATTTGTTAGAAGAGCGTTAGAACAACGAACACTTACTGATGATAAATGCACAGATAGCGACGGTCTTCTTGGGACACCACCGGATGGCTTCCTTGAAGCTAAGAAGCTCGTCCACATCGGGGCACTTCTCCTGCTTTGCCTTCTCATCGCCTGCCTGGAGGAACATGTAGAAGAGACACGGAAAGATGAGAGAAGTGAGGGTTAAGCAGGTGCCTCCCATGAGGTCGAGGAGAGGACCGAAGACGGGACGCTCTCGGCTACGAAGACCACGGCGACCATCATTCCGGTGCGGATGAAGACGCGCTTGATTGAGAAATCTGGAATCGACTGGTTAAAGAAGATTTTCTCTGATAATCTTACGGTGGGGACGTTAAAGATCTCCTCGACTTCCTGGTTCAGAGGGTTGAAGACGATTGTCAGGGTGAGGATACAGTGGACCGTGATCAGAATATTGATGGCTTGCTGGATCCACACGGTTTGGATCGCGTTGATGACGGATTCACGGAGGGAGTCGCCGTAGGTCATGTAGCCGATAATTCCTACTGGGAGGTAGAGCGCTTGCAGGACTGAAAAAAAATATCAGAATGGCTTGAGGAGAAATAGCTTACTGATGAAAGCCAGCATGACCGATTTCCTGAACTCATGGGGCTTCTTCATATCGTGCTGGATCGTGGGAAACGCAGCGTGACCTCCGTAGGAGAAGAGGAAGGTTCCGAGAGCAAGGAAATACTGGGTGATGTGGAAGTCGGGCATCTCCTTGTGCTGATGGCAGTATTGGTAGTCGAATCCTCCTCCGATGCAGATCAGAATGACGGCGACGGTGGTAGTAATCATGGCGAGGACGACAGCCCACCAGAAGTCCTGAGGCGACTTGAGGAAGGTGATGGGGAGGAGGCAGGTGGCTAGGATTAGAACGACGATGCAGAAGTCGAAGTTGAAGCCGCTGGAAAAAGCCTTGATGCTGTCGTGAATGTTTTTGGAGGAGAGCAGCAGATAGACCACCGCTGTTCCGAACTGGTTCACGTTGATGCACACGGAGACGATGTTCTTGATCTTGGTTCCCATCGACCTAAATCCCATCTCGGCGTAAGGTTTCCGACAGTGTTCCCGGTACTCAGGCCACCTGTTCTGCATCATGACCCAGCACTCTCCGAGCGCGTAAGCAGTGTAGCCGGCGACGGCACACATGAGAAAAGTGATGATGATTCCGGGCCAAAATTCTGGAATTCAAATAAATCATAAATATTTTGGAACGTGATTGCTTACGAGATTGGATCACAGCGGTGGGGAGAGCGACGAGGCCGCCGCCGGCCATGTCGCCGACGACGAAGAGCCCAGTGATGATCCAGTGCAGGCCTTGAGGGTTGTGATGCTTCTCGCGCCGGCTGTCGTTACTATCTCTGGAGGAGCTTACAATGGAGGTTCGCGAGGAATTTGTGAAATACGGACCTGATCCCTTCTTTTTGGCGTCCATGGCGGCACTAAAATCATTAGCAATCAGCAGGTGCTCTCATTTTCCGACTGTTTTTGCACTTTTCGCGGCGCCTCTAAAGGTTATCACAAAGCCCCACCGAAGAATCGACGCTGATAGAAGCGTCGTCGCCTGATTGTTATCCACTTTTTGACTTTTGCTACCGGCCTTGAGGCGGCCGATAAGGACGAGAATGGAGACCAATCGATTTAAAGTACAAATCTCGGCTTGTGTAAGAAGCTGGTAAGGAGTCGAGATCCCAGAGCGCGTAATTTACACGTGCCGTGCAGTGCTGCAAGCGGGAGGAAGTGCATAGACTATAGGAGCCGTTACGAATCAGCGAAAGACACACAAAATTCTTATCACCACCGCAACGTGGCTTGGAAGGAGCGATTGTTCAACCGGAGGCTCCAGCATCCCTATATATGGCACCAGTTTATGAGGTAATGGGCGGAGGAGCGCCTGGGGTGAAGTTCGATGTTTAAAGCCTGTTCTTTTCATGTAATCCTAGAGTGCTCGTTAGGGAGAACTCATCTTGGTTACTCTGATCAGTCAAAATATCAATCAAAATCCGGTTTTGAGTCAGAAGAGAGAATGGTAAATGCTCTAATCTGAAGGTTAATCCATGAACGTGGAGATGTAAAAAGCTGTAAGAAGAGCATTGAGAGCCTAATCGCCGGTTTCGGACCCAATAATCGTATGAATCTTTAAAAAACAACAATTTTTAGAGGCTTATTCAGGTCAGACGCACGCAGTAAACGTAATACGGGCGATCACTGAACCCTCTGAGAATGGCCACTCGGATATTTTCAGGAATCCCTAAGGCGTCAAAGGACGGTTTGTTTAAGATTTCAGAAAGGACTTACAAGGCTTGGTTGTCCATTTCCTCTTCTTAAATTCGAGTTCGGCTTTGGAATTCAGCTTCTTGGAAGGGTGCAAGCGTGCGGCAGGCAGCTGGAGCAGCACTGGGGTAGCAATGGACCAGGCTCAGGATCTCCGGCTTTTAAGCTGTCGCCAGGGGCCGCCCCTCCGGCGCAGCCGCCGGCGACGTTAACGCCCCTTCTGCCGGTCTTGTCGCCATTTTTTGCAACTGAAGAACGCATGTAAATTGCAAGTACACGGACGTGCCTACCGACGGCCCTCGGACACGGGTAATCGCCGCCGGCGACGCCGCCTCCGATAAGAATTCGGCCGTTACCGCCCAGAAGACGCCGCCGAGGAGCACTTTCCAAGCCACACGAGAACATGAGTCTTTCTCATGAATCACTCAATTTCTCGCCTTTCGGTTCCTCCTCTGCAAGCTACATGGTCAGCAGCCACCGTGATGTCCAATCCCCGTAAGCCCAAAGCTAGGATAAGCGCCATAAAGATGTAACGATCACTGATCGTCACGAATGATGATCAACAGTTTCTGACCGTTTAATGACTCTTTTATTACCGGAGTTATGTCCTAACGTGGCACTCAACTACCGAATGCGGCGTAAGAGGTCGAAGGACGGGCGATCTCCAAGCCGGATCTGACGCCTCATGAAACCCGAGCTCATGGACGCAAGTGGCTAAAAAACTAAAAATGGATTAGCAAACGTTATTAGGCACCCCTTGAACGACATCTTAAAAATGAAACCTTAAAAATTTATTGCAACACCACAAAAAGGGCCGCAAAGGGGCTAAAGTGACCAGGACGGATTATGCGCTACTCGGGACGGGCCGAGTGGAGGAGGGCAAGGAGGTATGTACAACCCGCACGGAAGGATTTATTCGTAGTAGGACTTGTAGGGCGAGCAGGAGTCCTGGTTGGAGTGCCAGGTGATGTTGGACCATTGGCCGCAGCACGAGGTGTGTCCTTTTTCAATGTTGGAGTTGTCGTGCTGAAATCGAAGAAATTAGGAGGATTTTGGTATTTTTGGCACGAACGTGGATGAAGGGAGTTACGTAGCAAGGAGGCGTGAATTGCGTCGTGGCGAGTTCTCTGATGGCCGAATAGGTCGCCGCAGCGCCGCCTAAGAGGCCGAAGACTGAAAAGGAGCGATTGGAAGCATCATGGATCTCGCGAACTTACTCATGGCAGCGACGCACGCGATAAGCGTTATCCTCGGCGTCTTTTCGATTACCCTAAAATAGAAACGAGTCAGCTCACATTCCAAAAATATGTCGGAAGATAAGAATGTTGACCCTCGAAGTGGGAAATCATCGATTTGATTCGGAAGTAAACAATCGATGACAGGAAAATGTAAAAAAAGAATCGCCCACGGGTTGTGCTTGGATTGGCCCTACTTAGCGTTTAAAATCGATTCTCTTCTTAACGATAAGAAATTCCTCAAAACACTTACTCTCTGAGCGTGGGCACGAGCGATTCTCCCTTCTTACAGTACTCGGCCTTCTTCTCGGCCACCACAATGCACATGTAAAACAAGCAGGGAAAGACAATCGAGGTCAAAGTGACCGTGCTGCCACCCATCAGGTTAAGGAGAGGCCCGAATGTGGGGAGACTTTCGGCCACGAAGACAACGGCTACCATCATGCTGGTGCGCACAATCACGCGCTTGACACCGAAATCTGAAATAAAAATTTTACGGAACGTGTGGAGCCGAACTCCTTACGCTGAGGGACCTTGAAAATCTCTTCGACTTCCTGGTTTATTGGGTTAAACACGATCGTGAGGGTCAAAATGCAGTGGATCGTGATAAGCAGATTGATCGCTTGTTGGATCCACACGGTTTGGATCGAGTTAATGATGGAGTCGCGGAGGGAGTCGCCGTAGGTCAGGTAGCCGATGACACAAACGGGGATATACATGACTTCCATGACTGAAACAGAGCTTAAAATACATCAAAAGAGTCAGTTCTCACTCGCAAAAGCCATCAACGCCGACTTCGTGAACTCGTACGGCTTCCTCATATCGTGCTGGATCGTGGGGAACGCCGAATGGCCGCCGTACGAGAAGAGGAAAGTGCCCATGGCGACAAAGTAGTTCGTGGGTCCGAGGTTGGGCATGTGGTGGTAAGGATGGCAGGTACCGTAGTCGATGGCGGAGCCCAGGACGACCAGAATAACGGCAACGGTAGTGGTGACCATTGCCAGAACGACGGCCCACCAGAAGTCCTGGGGTGACTTGAGAAAGGTGATGGGGAGGAGGCAGGTGGCGACGATCAGGATCACATAGCAGAAGTTCAGTTCAAAACCGTTGGAGAAAGCCTTGATGCTGTCGTGGATGTTCTTCGAGGCTAGCAACAGGTAAACTACGGCGATTCCGAACTGGGTGATGTCGATGCACACAGATACAATTGTTCTAAACAGAAACCAAGTTGTAAACACGTAACCAGAACAAGAACCCACTTCATCTTCGGTCCTAGCGCTCGATATCCCATCTCGGCGTATGGCTTTCGGCAGTGATCCCTGTATTCTGGCCACATGTTCTGCATGATCACCCAGTTTCGGCCTAAACAGTAGGCGCTGTAGGTGGCGACGACGGTCATGACCGAAGTAATGATCAGACCAACCCAGAAATCTAAAACAATAAAGCTTAAGAAAGGAAATAGAAGAGAATCGCGTACTGGATTGGATCATGGCGGTCGGAAGGGCGACGAGGCCGCCGCCGGCCATGTCGCCGACGACGAAGAGGCCCGTGATGAACCAGTGGAGGCCGCGGAGGTTCTCGATTTGACCATTTTCGTTGATGATGGTTGTCGAGTGGTTTGGAGACTCTTCGCTGCTAGAGATCGAGGATTTCTTGTAGGCGGGAGGCGCGATGCCCCCATTTAGCTTTAGATCGACGTCGTTGCTGAAATCAGGAAATCAGTGGACGAATGCGAAATGCGAAAACAATTGCTGTGATTGCGAAATGTTGCAAAGTGTACGGTAGTTTCTTTCAAATCAGGCGCACTGTTTCGGGAGCTTGTACCCACTTTCCCACCCACCACATGAACAGTATCTCTTCCATTCTTTCTTCCCTTGTTTACCGTCGCAGTCTTCGCTTCCCCGGAAGAAAGAAGGTGCAAACATTTCTTGTTTGTCTTGTCTTCCTCGAGCACGTGGGCTAACAAAAACACAATGGATTAAAGAAGCGGATTAACGAGTTTAACGGGCGCATGCTCGAAATTAAGTGGGTTAAGAGGAAAACAGGAAGTTGCGCCGAAGAATTCAGATTTCAAAGACTGTTTGCTTTTAAAAATGATAAGCAAAAGGTTTATAAGTCGCGCCTTCTAATCCTGACAAGCGTTTCTTATCTGTCAAGGTTAAAATTCCGGCGAGGTCTTCTAAAATTAGTCCTCGGCTATTCTCCAGGGTTCTCCTCTGCTTTCGAATGCCTCTGTTCCTGGCTCCATGCCACTCTCCATATTTCCGGCGTCTTTTAACTCGCACTGATAACTCCTACGCTCGTCATCCACTCGCTTCTTACGTGCGTCCTTCGCCGTGTCTGTCCACCACAATACCTTCACAGGAGCGCTATCTCCGTGTTATCCCCTCTCCAACAACGATTTTCCTCTATCGCATTTCAACTTCCTGGAACGCGGAAGATAACACAATCAATACGATTTTTGATATAGTGGGAACAGCTTAATAAGCAGAGAGAAGAGCAAAGACCTACCCGAGATGGTCGAACATTACAGCTAGGGTTGAATTCTGGGTTTTTTAGGTGTTACCCAGTTACGAATGCTGATCTCTGGTGTCCCAAGGTCACGAGCAGGTTCCGACTTCCTCCCACGTGGTTCCAGTGCGCAAAACCAGAAATCGGGTTGTTTTAATAAGTGCAAACAGTCGCTGACAGGCTATTAAAAGAGATTGAGTGACTCTTAAAAAGTTTTTGTTTGCGATGAGGTTGCGCTTGTAATTAAGCTGGGAGAATCGGAGGAACCGAGAGTGTTTATGGTGGAGATTATGATAGTTAGCTGGGAGAAGTTACGTGCGACAGAGGCAACGTGACTTGAATAAATGAACTTGATAAACAGAGTGTGATCATCTAAAGATCTAAACATGCCATTGGTCTTCTAATCTAGTTCCTCTCCTATCCATACTCTTCTACATAATTCCAATGATTTACCATCAAATTACGTCAATAGATCAAGCTCACTTCGGCAATTAAATCCGATTGTTTACCTACCTTCAAACTACAAAACCGTACCTGCACCGCAAAAAAGCCTCAATCACCAGATCCCCCCATCGTAAACTAAAGAATTTCAATCGCTCCTGTCTTTTACGACCCTTTTTGTGTTCCTCAGCTTTCGCTCTCCGCCACTTTCACTTACAATGCCGCGTTATCCATCTTTGAAAGTTGTTCGAAGCTGCAGTCAGATCTGAAATCACTCGAAATGACTACCGTACTCTTCCAAAGGCACAACACGCGCGAGTCGACACTAGGCCCTTCCTCGCCTCGGTCCCGCTTATAACCTGGGTTTGGTGCCTGGTCCCTCCAGCCCATTCTGATCCTCGAAGGCGGCGCCACAGGAGCGCTGGCTGATGACGCGCATGTCAAGAGCGATAAACGCTTGCTTGCGTTTTTGTGTGTGATACATTATGTAATGCGACCGGCCTACAAGGCAATCTGACATGCTGTAGCCTTCTGATAAGCGACGGGTTTACGGCTGCTTTCTGGGTCCGCCTGCATCTGCAGTAACCCTGCGGTGGCGCCAGTGGGAAACGCCGACGAAGCAGAGGAACCAGCGAGATCGACCAGGGCAGAAGCCGGAACTGGGCAGCCAAGGGGGTTCTCTGGTCGGATCACGAAATACCAATACTGGTCATCCTCAACCAGAGATCGTTCTCCTGGGCATTCTGGCGCGCGTCCAGCAGAATTCTTATCTGGCCGCCTAAGGCGATCAATCGTTCCCGCGCTCCGGATTGTTACGCTACCGGCGTCCGAAGACGAACGGCTTAGAATGTCGGTTATCAAAAGCAAACACAAAGCAAAATCAACGTTTCTACTGATCACTGCACTGGATGTACAAAACAAGGCTTTGAATTACAGAATTTGCAGTTTTATGCATTGAGGCTGCAAATTACCGTATCCAAACGGTTAGTGCAGTTCTATTTACGACGCGGATTTTAAGTCGTAAATCAACTTTGTGACAGCATTAATCACCGAAACGATGACGAGCGGGAGCGAGGGGCAATCGAGGTGGAGTTCATTCGGGCGATTTGCAGAAAACTTTGGTCAGGGTGATGCAAGGAAGAAGGGGAGAAAAGAGATTAAGGTTGGCCCAGACACAGTCAAAGTCGTCATTCTTACACGTGATCGAGCAAAACGTTTATAGTGCTCGCAACCAAATTCGCAAAACCCGCGAAATGTGACAAAGTTGGTTGCGATCAGTATACTATGGCTACAAAATAAACTGAATGCTGAACAATTGGTCGCCTAACAAAGTCGCTCTTTTCCCAAATTTTGTATTTTGCAAGACCAATCAAAACTGCATTCAAAAAATGCTAAATATGATTCAAATACAAAAAATAGATGAAGTTTAGCTTTTATTTTCGAAATTGCATCCGACTCAAGTAACACACGGGTAGCCATGATCAATTATGCGTGGACTCGAATATTTTATGCAAAGAACAAAGCGAGGAGCCGACCGTACTAACGGATGGATTTCATAGGCGATGTACGGGGTTGTGAAATTCAATAAGTGTAAAGCTGAGGGACGGAAAAGGTTCGGAAGTTCAAAATTCCAGTTTGAGTCAATCGAAACTTTTCAAAACTTAAATGAAAATTTAAAGAAACAAAAAGACCGAAAAATTAGAGCCGGAATGTTCTGGTAAAACCACAATTCAAAGTGTAGTCGAGCAAGGACCCGTTTAGGTCACTCACATTAGCGAGACTAGGGTCTATTTGTGCAAAATAGAAAAAAGCAGATTTTGAAGGTATTTAAAGCGATTAGCAAAACGAAATCGTCTGCATTTGTTAGTTATAATAACATCTGCAAAAGACCTAGTAAGAACTGCGCAAACCAAGAAAACAATATAGGTAGGCTAGAGATACTCGAAGAAGATCGCTAAAGCAGCACCATAAAGTGAAAAAAAGTATCCAAGGAGTGATTTTTAAACAAAAACGAAAGGGTGGTAAGTGAGCAAGGATTAGAGATAACGGTGCTTTCGAAGGAGTTGGGTAAAGGTGGAACGAGATAACCGGCTACAGATTGCAACAATTCTCCCGAGAGAACTGGACGCCGTTACCAGTAAGTGCTGCAAGTACCCTCGAAC
Source organism: Steinernema carpocapsae (assembly GCA_000757645.3). NCBI lineage: Eukaryota > Metazoa > Nematoda > Chromadorea > Rhabditida > Steinernematidae > Steinernema > Steinernema carpocapsae. The sequence continues at coordinate 1,335,846 of AZBU02000003.1, forward strand.
AACCCGGATCTGTGAGTTGTTTGACGTTAATCCTGGATATATCTGGGATTTAGCTAAGATGGGAAACAAAGTTGATTGAGTTGATCCTGCAGTTGATTCATGTTTGTTTGTGTGCCCGGATTTGTGGAACTGGAGTGGAATACTCTTTCGGTTGCTAGAAGAGCCTCCTTTCCGAGTTCAGAAACCAGTAATCAACCTGGCTCCAGAGAGCACAAGACATCACGAATCGCTCCTAACCCAGCAGCCCTCCAGAAACCGACTAACGATCAACGAAGACAAAAAAGGAAGAAAAGCCATAAAACGCGAGCATAGAATTGATAAGGCCGCGACCGATCATTCCAGAACATTCCACACGTATACGACTTCTGTTGGAAGCTTACTGGACCGACCGTTCGAACGAATCTCTGCCTCCTACAGCGCCACTTTGTTCCGTGCAAGCCTAATCAGTTTTACGTTTCCGGACAAAACTGTAGCGACTCGTTAAGCCATAAACTTGCAATTTATTGCGGGAACTGTGTGCGCTTTTGATCGCACGTGGCTGGAGTTTGCTGCTTGAGGGGCCGTTTCATGTGTGTTCCTAGAGCGTTCAAGATAGCGCTACAGGGCCACATTTGCCATATTTTTCAGGTCTTTCGAGGCTGTTTTCTTTTTAAATACCTCCTGACGCATTTCAACAGCCACAAAAATGATTATTTCGTCCATAAAAAACCAGCCACCGCTAACCCAAATCTAGTTATGCCACTCCGATCACCTCCGCAAACATATCACCACTCGCCCCTCCACTAACATGCACGACTCCAACGTGCATTTTCGCTCCTTTTGAAGTCAAACTTGGATTTCAATTTCCGATGGAATCGAAGATCCGAGACATCCCGGAGACACAAAGTACCACGGGCACAAGCAAGTACATGAAGTTCAAACGAAAAAAAAAACACAATGATAAACGTATCCCGAGATGACGCACGTGATCGGCGTGGAAAAAGAAACCGAGGAGGGAGCAATAAAGCAGCAGGTACACGAACTGGAGATATAGACAATCAAACAAATGGAATCAACAAATAGCAAAAACAGTTGGATATTTGGACTGGCAGAAGAGAAAAGATATAAGGGCTTCTTAATAAATACGTGTCAACACTCAAACTGACATTTTCCGGTCTCTAACCGACAAAAACATTTTTTGCCAAAAACCGGTGGCGCCTCATGCTCTTATGACCTCACGGGAACTGTAGATCGGAGTAGAAATCGAACTGGTTCGGTCCGAGGAGATCGCTGCAAACAAGCTGATGTGAGTGTGCAATAAGAAAATAAAAACGAGGAGGGGACTCAACAGGATGTCACCCACAAACATGATGACAGCGGACCGCTTGAATATTTGCCTAAAACAAACTATGGAGACGTAAAGATTAGGACAACACGTAAATACCTCCTAAGAGAGTAATTTGAGAAAGTTGACGTTTATTTGGTGTCGAATTGCGAGTTGAGTGGACTTGGCCTGAAGGAGTTCCCGTCATCGAATCCCGAAAAGCGGCGGCTGCCGTCGAGGCCGAGTTCTCGGGCCGCTGCCTCCAAGCGCCTCCTTCGGATCGGAGAGAAAGTCTAAAAAGTGGAGAGGTTAGAGACCGTTCAAAGTAACCGATATTCGAAACAAGTGGACGAACGACTCACTTTGAACTTGGTAATCGCGTTCGCGCATTCGTGGTTGGGGACAGCTACAAGAGGGACTATCTCTTCAGATCGCTGGGTTTTTTCGACCTGAAATAATTCTTAAATCAAAGAAGGAAGACTAATGATCGGTATTCACATTATCGAATTCCAAGCCAGTGAAGATCACCGTCGAACGGCTCACCACGGGCATTTTGGACACGAACAGGAACAATTTAACGTGGTAGATCGTGATTCCCAAACAAATCACGGTAAACAGGAAGAATCCGATGACCGACTTCAGGTGTGCCTTCTCACAATCGAAGAACGAAAAAGCGAAACTCGGAGGGAAAAAAGAAAACAGGAGAAGACCGACTTGAAGCATGGATGAAGGTGGAAATGAGCGTTGAGGGGAAAGCAGACACGTCTGGCGGTTGATCGCCAGACGTACAGGGTGGGTCTAAAAAACCCCTTTTTCCAGATACCGCCCGGGTAGACACGCACGCCGGATCAACTGTCTGACCAGTGAGCGGCGAACCGGAACTGTCTGGCCAGTCCCTTTTTTGAAACACCCTTTAGGCTGCTGTCTAGAAAGGCATCACAGACACGTAAAACCAAGCTAACTTCATCCAGAGTTTTCAGACGCAAGACGTTTTTAGACTTTTTAGACAAGATCAGAAACTATTGCCAATGCAAATTAACATTTGCTCAAAAACCTCAATGGAAAACTGAAATCATCTAAATGCTAAATGGTCTACAGGGTGTTTCAAATATACAGGGTGTTTAAAAAAAAGCAGTGGCTAGACAGGGGGGCGGAGACATGTCTGGAAATTGCGGAGCGCACTCATTTCAAGCTCACTCGCCGGGAACGACCGGTCGGTTTCGCTAACAAATAACGCAAAACCGACCGGTCGTTCCGCGATTCCCAGACATGTCTCCCCCCCTGTCTGGCGAGGGTTTTTTTTAAACACCCTGTACGTCGACAAGTCTCGATTCCAGACAGAATCCCCTTGCCCTCTCCATTCCCCTCCTCCGTCGCTTTCAGTTCGGTCAGCGATGAGTTCAACGAGCAAAAAGTGAGTCGACGAAACCCCAGATGACTTTTCCAGGACGAAGCGATTTCGCGTTGGAACCCTTTTGCAAAACGCAGCTGTGTAAAATCGGAATTTATAACGTTTCGCCGTTTTCCGACGTCAGATATACAGCTCATTTGGCTGTTTTCGTCCCATTCATCTCTGATTCGGAGAGACGTTGATCTCTCCTGTTTTTGTGTTACATGCACAGTTTCCATTCAGAGATGCGAGCGAATCAGCAGTAGAAGCGCCCAAAAGTGACAGGAGCGAAGCGAAGTCGAAGCGGCCGGAAATCCTCTCGCTGGAAGAGCAACGACGCCTTACCGACCAGAAAAAGGCGCGCTTCGAAAAGGAAAACAAGTGAGTCCTAGGGTCTTGTAAGTGATCTGACTCCGATTTCCGTTTCAGGTCCTTCCTCCGCTCCCTGCGCGGCACTCCAGTTTGTGTCGGAATCGGGATCGCTCTCTTCTACCTTCTGCTCCTCTTAATCTTCATCCTGACCGTAGGCTACAAGAGCAAATGGAACCGCGACTACACGATCTTAGAACACGCATTGTACAACAAAAGCACTTGAATTTAAATTTATATACAGAATTGATTAAAATAAATTATTGTAAACCCGTTTTATGAAGCGATTTTAGGTATTCAACGGCGGAAAATTTCACTTGGAGGGAAGCACCGGACTCAGCGAGTGAAGAGAGACCGCTGTCGAGAGATTTGTCCGGACTTTCCGACGTGTCCATGGGCTCGGCCGCTAGTGGAGGAGAACAATCCAGGCGAAGAGCCGGCTTCCTTTTCGCTCTCCTGGCTGCTTCTCTGTCGCACTTCGACACTTTCCTGCATTTCGGCACCGGAAGCCGAACGGCGGATCGCTTTTCGTCACCTTCATAGAAGTAGTACACGAGATTCGTTTCGGTCTTGTCAGCCTCGATCTGGGCCTTGCGACCTTCCATCTCCTTCGGGACTCCGAGCAGTTCGTAGTCGACGCCGTCGTACTGAATCGTGAGGAACTTCGAATTCAGGTCCTCTTCAATGTTCGCCTCGTTCGTCTTCGCTTCAACGGCATCTTCGGCTGTCTTCTTCTCCTCGGTGAGTGTCTCGACTGGAGGTTTCTCCTGATGCACCTGCGTTTCAGGAGCAGCCGGGGCCGGCGCAGTGCTGTTTGCGTGTCGCCGAGCGTTGCCCGAAGCGGAACTGACCGCCCGGACTGCTGTTGGATCGACGAATCTTCCTTGAAGCGCGTGTCTCTGGACTTGCTGGAGATATCCGCCCTGATAAGCCTTCAGCAGCAGCTCATCGGAGACGACAGATCCTTTGGGCATCGTCAGCCTGCTTCGGATTTGGGCAATAAGGCGCTTTCGTTGGTCAAGCTTCATTTGTTGAAGCATCCTCTGCCTCTGAATTTCGTCTTCGCGAACGCTGTTCCTGGAAATAGGGAGATTCTGGATGCGGCGAAGGCGATCTTGGTTCGCCGTATTGATATTCTTGTTGGCACCTGTTCGCCTGAATTATGAAACGATAATTATACTTGTTTCAGAGGTTGGAAAGACAAATGGGAACGATTCGTGGACCCACCGATTTATACGCATTTCCCCAACCAAAATTAAGCAGCTGCGTGAATCACTTGATTCCTGCCTAAGGTTTTAAGCGTCTCAAACCGTTGTGCCAGACACGTTCAACGTACGTCTGTAAGACACGCCGTAATCAGAACTTGGAGGATTTTCATTTCAGCATTGAAAAATTCGCAAAATCGGTTGGCCGAAACCGCGTGCTCCCAAGGGTTTCTCTTGCTTACTTCATGGCCTCCAAAGCTAGACGAATCTTCCTCCTCCGCAACTCGGCATCGTCCACATTCCGGATGTTCGACGCGTCCAGGCCCGCAAGCTGTCGATTATTCTCCAGTTGGCGTCTCTGAAACCATTCCGTTGAGCCCAGCGAATATTAAGAATCCTGACTTACACGTTCTCTTCTCTCGTTCTCCCTTCGCTGCATCTCGAACGCCAATCGCTCTTGGTCACGTTGCTGGGTGAACTTGATTCGGATTTCTTCGTTCATTGCACGTTTGTCTTCAGGAGCGAGGCGTGCCGATGGTCGAGAAGTCATGGTCGAGGTTTGGAGCTGCTGATTCTGGGTGTCGTTGCGATTGTTCACCGTTAGCATCGGGAAAAGAACTCAATTTAACGCGGGAAAATCGATCGAAACGTGCGCGGAACGAACAAAGCTACGGGACACGGGTGGCACTGCGTGGGTGCCTCGGATGGATCTCAGAAGAAGCGAAATCGAAGCAGCTGGAGGACGGTGAAGAGGCTCGGAGCTGCGCAGATCAGCGGATCGAAACAAAACACGAAGCGCCGCGATTTCGCAGCCGACGATGCGCCGAAATGAGGCCTCTATTGTCGCCAAGACCGGCGCAGAGAAATCGTTCCAGGAGCCCGCGTCACCGTGGCAATGACGCCATAGAAACGCTCTGCGATGCCTCCGATTTTTCAATTTTCTTGCCGATTTTCAAAATTCCAACGTTCCGAACGAAGATTCGGCGCAACGCTTCGAAGAAAATTCGCGAATGTCGCCTCACATCACCGCGTTCGACCGTAACCGATCGATTTGAATTTCCAGGATTGCCTTATACCGTAACTTTTCGAAATTTTAGCGTTGTGAGACCCACCATCGTACGAACGTGGAGAGAAGTCGGACTTTTACGGAAATCCGGGACGTTCAGCTGTAGTTGAGCTCACGTTCCTCTTATCAAGATGGATTTGAAGAAAAAACAGGAATGAATCGAAATTTATGAAATTCTCGGTTTGGAGCAGCGACTCGGTGGAGAAACAGGTTTGGACAAGAGAAATGACGAGTTTGTTGTGCAGATAGCAGAACAAATGCGAGGAGAGAAGGGAGCAATGCCATGGAGAGATGAAAACACTCGCTGTGGGACACGAACAATTCGATTTTATCAAGGAAACGACATTAGAAATTTGTATAATATGGTTCTTCGACAGATGCCAGCGGCTGCGCCAGTGAATCAGGTAGCTCCATAGAAATGTCGCGCTTAGGCAGCGCAAGTCCAAAAACCAACTCGAACGAAGTTTCAAGGAGATTCGATTACACAACGCACTGAGCAGCAGAAAAGTCGTTATGCATAGGCCACGGCTCTGTCCTCGTCGGTAGAAAAGCATGAATTAAACCAACTGAGAATATTTCCAACCTACAGCGGGTTTTACATATGTGACAACAGTTCTGACTTCTCAAGAAAATTGGGTTATTTTTCAACTCTAACGACTCATTGATCTGTCAAAACTCAAAACGCTTTTGCTTGATCCAAGCTGTAAGTAGAATTGATCAGAAAGCGCATTAAGCTGCAAGCAACTGATGATGCATTCGCCGTAACTTCCTTGTTGGTTCTTCGTTTGTAGAAAAACATACCAGCTTTCAATAGCTTCAAACTGCAATAAAATCTGCATATTGTGAACGTTTTTGACAATTGTTTTGACTTCTACCGCAACCTTCAATGAGTTGCAGTAACGTTCATACTTTTTGAACCTGTTCTATAGCAGTTTGACGCTACAAGCATACTAAAGTGAAAAGCAGACTGTGGGTTCAGAAACAGCGAGTATTTTAACTGAATACCGTAATTCCCAGTTGTATTTTCAATTTTGGCATCCGGATTTTGGAAAGTCATGCGACACTGATCAAAGGGAACTGAAACTTTTCAAACACTTTCAATCAATTACGAGCTATTAGGAAAAGTAGAACTTTTCACTTATTGAATGCTCATTTCCTGAAAACTACTTGCTCACTCTAAAAAGCCATCCCCCACGCATTTTCAGCCAGCTATGCCTAATCCTTGGTCTTAATTGTCAATTTTATTTTTTAACTCAAAGCTCCATCGGATCTAAATTTCGCACCGCTGGCTTGGTTCTTCAAAAATTAGCTGGGAACGGCTCAAGTTGAAATGAACTGCGTGCTGAACTTTTCATCAGCGAAGACAACGCGGAACAAAACTTGTCTTGATTAGGTGTTTGTCAAGGAACCTATCAATAGAATTTTGTCGATTTCCCCAGCTAAAATTTCTCAGAACACGTATTGTAACAAATCGCGAATTGGTTTGTTTTAGCTTATCCGATTGATTGTTTTCAAGTACGTCGTTATTTGTATTGTGTTTGTTTGGGGATAACTTTTACCTTGCACAAGGATACATGGCTACTTAACTTAACTTTGAAGCAAATATCATTATATCCATTGTCAATTCCAGTTATTAGCCTCAACTTGATCCTACAGAGCCCTCAAGTTCTAGATCCCAGGGTTTTGTTACCTCTTTCTCCCCGAATTATAAACAGCTTTCTCCTATTTTTGCCCAAAACAACACCAAATAGTCATTTAAGCGAGATAATGCGTCGTTACGACCTCTTCCACGCACGTCATCCACCTCCCGACCCAAAACCGCTCTTCTTCATCACAACTTCGCGTTGTTTATTCTTCTTCGAAGACGAGTGAATTGTTCATCATTGAAACCAGCAACAACGATCGACGACGCGATTTCCGTCTTACGGTAACAGAGAATTGGGGTTAGAAGTTTGGAACTCTTTTTACACATGAAATCCAAACGGAATTCTGTGGGCATCAACAACTTTTCTATGGCCTAGAGGATCTGGGGAGCGAAAGGAGAACAGGAAAGAAGTTATTGCGAAGGATAGAAGTGGGAAGAAGTAGAGAACTAGAGAGCTGGTCTCAAGTGGAATTATGAGACAGCCCGTGCGGGAGTCAGGAATGTGGTGACGGACGGAGAGATCCTGAAAGCGGAGATAAGAGCTCGTGTGGGACAAGCACAGTTTACATTTCGGAGTTTATTTCGTAAGCAGTTTGTTCGCGCGTTTGTTGGCCGATTCTACCCTGACTTCGTTCGACTGCGCCTGAAACGGGAAACGGGATTAGGGGGGCTTAGAAGCCTAGCCAGTACCTTCTCCTGAATTCTGTCGAGCTGCCTGTTCTGGTTGCTCACTTCGGTGCTCATGTCGATGGCCATGTTGCGCAGGTTTCCAACCATCGTGGACACCTGCTGGATGTTCTCGTCCATCTCGTCCTCGCGCGCGTCGTTCGTGATCCGCGTGATGTAGCCGCCCTGGGGACCCATGCCCGAGTCTCCGACGGTGATCCTCGGCTGGTCGCTGATCACTCCTCCGTCGTCGTCCTTCTTCCATGCTTTCGCATACTCTGAGTTCTTCTCGAAGTCGTCCGCCCTGCAAACAGCCCCTCTCTTTCCACAATCCTTTTCTTCCGAGTCCCTACTTGTTGCAGGGAAGCACGCAGAGGCCACAGCACTTCTCCATGCCCTTCAGGTGCTCCTCGGCTTCTCGCATATCCTGGTTAATTGTGTCTAAGCCGCCTTCGACGCGTTCCAGCTGCTCTAAAGACTATACATTAGGCATTGCCCGTGGGTCATCGCCTAACCTCCTTGGTCGTCCAGCATGACGAGCGTCTTGATGCCAGCCTCTTTACTCTAAACGGTCCTTAAAACAGTGCTCGAGGATCAGCTCACTCACCTCCTCGCAAAGGGCCATCATCCGCCGGGTGCTCTCGAGGGACTGAAATGGGATCGATTAGCGAGGGGTGCGGAAACGAGGGTGACTTGAGTGGCACTTTGGTCAATGAAGACGTTCAGGTTTTTGAGTTCGTTGGACATGTCGGCCGGCATGACCAGGCCATCGAACTCGACAGCCTTGCCATTGTGGATCGTGGTGAACTGGGGCTGAACTCGATCGCCCGAGGCCGGTTTACCGCCGCCTGACATCCTCCGGAAATCGATGGAGGCCACTAGTAGGGCTACCCTGAGAAGACCCTCTACTCGTTGTAGTGTCGGTGGAGGGCAATACGAAATTCACATTGCAATGAATACTATATCAGCAAGAGCAGGAGCACCAGCACGAAGAGGGCCACAGAGCACAGCTTCCCAAAACACGTTGTTTTGTCTTTTTGAGGCCAATTGTGCCAAAGTCAATTAGTTGTGATGGCGTTGTTGGCCGACGCCGGGTCGCCGGCCTTGAGACCCTCCCAAGACACGTCTCACCCTTGCAATCCCTCCGGGCTCGAAGTCATTTTCACTCGGCCCCCTCCCCTCCGAACGAATGCCTCCGCTTGTTTATGCCCCCCTCAAGGACCCAAAACCCGAAACGGGCTCACCTCGTCCGCCGTCGTGTTCATCTTCAGGTTGATCTCCTCGAGGGATTCGGGCACATTTTCGTTGGCCGCCATCGTTGCTATTGCTGATGACCGAGCTCTTAGCTACGCCGCCGAAGACGATGCCAGAGACTCTGAAATGGCCAAAAATGAGAAAATGGAGCATATTTCAAAGTGCGGAAGAAGAGCGTGAAAATAAGCGAAGAAGTAGGGTCCGGCAAAGATGAATAACGAAAATCGATGTGCGAGGCTTTGGCAAGACTCTCGCACTCGTGCGCGCTCAAAGCAGAAAAGAACCAATAATGATGGCGGTTGGCTGCTGGCGTTGGCCGACTGCGCAGCGTCGTCCTTTTGTTAAACGCGGTTGAGTGAAGTGAGGAGGACCCGCAAGGTCCTAGGCGCGGTCGCCTTGAGCCCCTAATCCGGCAGAATGTTTTCCCGCCGCAGAAGACGGATAAACCGGAAATCGTGCTTGAAATATGGCCGAACCCAAACACCTCCGCCCGCCGGAGCGCGGCACCCGAAGCCCACCGAAGACGACGGAGCCGATAAAAGCTCGGAATCGCAACGGTGCCATTAAGAGCCGACGCGTACGCGCGCGCGTCAATAAATTGGCGTTAAAATGTTTTTCCTTATCAAATTAATTCTCTTCGGGGGGCAGCCGCGCGCTATCTAAGGTACACAGGTCCACTTCGTCGATTGCACGAGGCGGCTGTAGACCGACCGCTTGCTGAAGTTAGGCTTCAAGCACATCTTGAAGGTCAAATCTAGCCTGAAACTAGCATAGGTAGGCAAAACATAAATTTAAAAAACCTTTTTAGTATTTTGTCCTTATAGATCACACCGCCTCAAACGTCTTCAACAGAGAGGTTCCCACCGGACTTCAGATGCTCAGCTAAAGCAAAATCGAACAAGAGAAACCGAACACCGTGGGACCGTTCTTCTTCTTCGCGGTGGGACCTGCGCATCTGAGATGAGGAAGCGAGTGTCAGGGAGGACGGGAAGAAAGCGCTGTCGCGCAACGGCTGATGGATGCTGCGCGAGAAGCCTAACTAGGCAGTGACTCGAGGGGCGGTGGACCCGAACTCGAATCGATCGGGCCGGAGGAGCGACTCGAAACGGGCAGAAAACCACTGTGTCGACGTCGCGAAAACGTCGTCGCAGAATATATTATAGCATGACGATGACGCGGAAGCGTCAGACGCCAAGCGAAAACATTCCGAAATCCGCGAAGAGGCGCCCCACGAGAAGATTTGGGACAAGCAAGCGCTTCAAGAGGGCGACGGACACAAGAGGACCTCCATGAGAACATCCTGGAAGGACATCGAAAGGCGCTTTCGATTTTAAAACTCGCAAAATTTTATCGACACGCCTCGTTTGTTTGTTTTGCGGCTTTGAGGCGCTTTTGCAGTAGCACCTATTTCCCAGGGACCCTCGGGGACACGTCTGATAACAAAAAAACGCCTGGGATGGGGGTGTTTTAAATTCGAAAACGCCGAGATTCGCAACGGCCGGTGGCGTAAACAGCACCACGAACGCTGCCGGACGACTCATTCGAGCGAGCTTAACCGGCAGAAGCTCTACGGCGATCCGTGGCTACATGCATTATTCATGCCAAAGTATGATGGCACTTTGCACGTGTTGAATGTGAAAACAGCGCCGGTGGAGGATTCGCTTTTTTACGCTCGACGAGCGGATTTCGGAGGATTTGTTGTCGGCAAAGGGATCAAGAAAGTAGCATTTCGAATCCCATTACAGCTTGAGGAGCTGATGAAAAGCTGACGAGATTTCAAATGTCAACGAGGTTCAGCTTGCAACAAACCTACGTAAGAACCAACAATAACGGTCACAATGCATTCAAAACCGGTAGAATTCAGAAGCTGACATTTTGGGACTAAAGCCAAACACGGTTTCAAACTAATCTAATTTGCTCCACAGGGCGTAGTTTCAAAGGCCGCGTGGATGTTTCCTTCTAATGCCGACAATACAAATTTAAAGGCCAGCGCTGCCAGACGGAAAATTGCAAAACATGCTTGCTTACAAGACAAAAACAAGTCCAAAACATGCTTCCGAGAACCTGTGGTTCGAGAATTCAAGATTTGTTTTCTTCATTTAACTTTGTAGTTTTTTGGTAAACGGAAGACTAACGGAAAAGGAAAAGTAAAACAACTATCGAAAAACTGCTACATAGCCTACGCTTACTACAAAACAGTATGGATATGTGGATACTGTAATTGTGATGGATTCCTTAACTGAACCGATTTGCAGTTTTGAAAGGATATTAAAGCCGACCAAGTAGAATGCTACGTTAGACGTCGTCAAACCCTCGTTTTTCGGCTATCGATTGCAACAATTTTTCAGGAGCTTAGAGTGCAAATCTCTTAGCAACGGACGTTGCTACATTCCTCTCATGACTACAATAGAAATTCTCTAAAAGCAACAATTACATTCACGAGGCTGAAAGGTTTGCTCTTAAAATGTTTTCAAACATAATGGTTCTAAACAAGGTATTGCTATAAGCGTTATAAGAGCACACATCGATCAGAGTGTAGAAAAAGCATAAACTGAATTTTGGCCTTCAGTTCAAATTGTCTCGCAAAAAGCAAAACAAACAACCAAAACAAGAAGAAAACGTGATTCAGCTTCAAGTGCTGCTATCGACTACACATCTATCTTTAAATGGTCTCAGAGGAGTTATTGGAATCCTTTACTCAAACGGAACAGAATTCATGTTTTTATCACATAAAAAGATTTCAGTTTTATTGGAAAAGCTAAAGCAGTCCCACTCTTGCGAATACGGTATTCTATGGGAAACTGAAACCCTTGTTTGATTTTGATCATCTGCCACGTAACAGTGGGTGAGCTGAACACACCAAATTTGGAAGAATGGAACGGAATAAATTTCGTTTTGACGTGAAAAAGACGAACGAATCGAACCTTCCCAAGGCTGCTTTTGAAGTAATGCTCGCCAATCCTTAAAACGTCAAAATAAAAACACTGGGTGACCATTGAATCAAATAAAAAATGAACTTGTAACCCTTAAACCGGCGCTTGGCGTCGAAAATCACACCTCAAGAACGCTTTCTCCAAAACAAGTCCATTCATCACTTTCGTAGTTTCTGCCGTTACAACCTTTCGCCACTTTTGGGACCACAAATCTATGGCGCATCGACTATTTTGGGAAGATCGATGTGGCCGAACAAAGTTCTCGGCCGCGCTGTTTTCCATTGTAAGATCTTCAGTTTATTAAGGTGATTTATTAGCCCCTATATGTACAACAGCGTAGGAGGGAAAGTTTTGGCTTTTCTGAGAAGGAAAGATCGCTTAGTCACAACAAAAACAACAAAAAGGAGACCAGAGGAAACCGAAGTGGGCGAGTATTACATTTACAGGTATATACAGAAGAGATAAGGGGCTTAGTTCTTGGTGAAGAGGTCTTGGCGGCTGAAATTGAAGTGTTTCAGGTTCGGGAAGATCTCGTGGTGGTCCTCCATCGTGGAAACGTGAATCAGATCCCCAATGAGCTCGAGGTTTGTTAGGGTCTTCACGGGAGAGTCCGGAATCGTTCGCCGCGAGATCGGAGCGCCTTTGCTCATCGTCAATCGGAGGCTCTCGACCTGGAATTGAAGGTTTAGAGTCGGATTCTACCGTAATCTTCGTTACCTTGCAAGCGCTGAGCATGGAGGTTGTCACGGATTTCGAGAGGTCGAAGCCACTGTGGGTCGTGTAGGAGAGGTGAGTGAAAGTGGAGCCCGAGGAGCCGAGTTTCTCGATGCAGAGATTCGTTTCGGCGAAAAGCGCGTCGCTCTCCAGGGCACCGTTCTTGACCAGGTCGAAGTTGTGCATGCTCAGTTCCTCCAGGTGGAGTTCCTTCTCGCACGCGCACGCCTCGGCAAGTCCTATTTTGTCCACGATTTTTAGGGTTTCCGCGTTCTGGTCGATCAGCTTGGAAAGGACGAGGAACGAGCGGCTCGCGTAAGTCCTATGCATGTAGAATTCCCGTAAGCGGACGTTACCTGAAAAGAAGAAATAGAACCCTTATTCCAACAAGCTTCTAACGAACCTGCTTCAATACAAAGATCCACAAACTTTTCGAGTAATTTGGGGTCGGGAATCCCCATCGAAATGCTGATGGTTTTGACGCATTTGGAATGTTCCAGGATGTATCGAAGGCAGGAAAGGGCCTAAAAGAGGTACTTTAACACCATGACTACAATGTGTAACACTTACATCTTCAATATCGTTGAATTCTGTTCCTTGGACTACGAAAGCTGGCTTGCGGTCAATTGAACCATTGTTCACCCACTTCAGCTGCAGGTCGATGCTCGTATTGCTCCTCATGGCGCGTAGAACGGAGTCGCGGACAAAAGAGTTCACTTTCTAAAAGCAGCGCACCCTCAGCAGCGTCCAGGACTCGTCCCCGGCTTCCCTCGTCGCGACCTCTCGGAACAAGCGCGCCGGTGACCCCGAGGAGTTAAAAATAAACAAAACTAGTTTGCGGTTGCAAGAGTTCACAGTTTTTCGCGCTCTACAATCAGCTGCCGGTGTCAACAACCGGTCGCCGACCACCGCTAATAAGATTCCCAGGTTCTCCGGTGGTCACGTAGCAGAAATATTTAATGGATCATCACATGGCGGCAACGTGACAGCAAACATGCGATTTCACTCTTATCATCTATGCTCGGACACATTCGCTCGCACAAAACGGAAACTTTGGACCTTGAACTGAAAATTCCGCCGTTCCCCAACTACGATTCGCGAATGAGGCCAAAGCGCGGAAAACCCTGGTTATATAGAGATTAGAAGTGTTTGCAAACAAAACAGTACATCTCCTCCTCCCGGCGTCGCTCCCGGAATCGGACTTTGGTCAGTCACACTAAAACCCAAACAAAACTAAGATTCTGAACTGTTGTAGGGTCAGAAAAGGAGCTTACCGTGGCCGCGACAATCTCGCCGATCGAGGAGAGCTTCGTGTATCTGCGCATCACCTCCTCCACGGCGTCTTCTGTGAGTCGCACCATCGCCGACGTCGTCGCGACGTGCACATTTTCGGACATTTCTCGGATTCTGAAACAAATTGAATCTGAATAATACGTGCATTCCGACAGTCACATGGCGAGGAAGCCCAGGAACGCGTTGAATCGATCCGCGGAATATTCGCCGCTCAACGACCGCCGCGGCTAAGCCGGGACTCCCCGAGGCGGCCGCGTGCCACTCGCCCGCCGCCGATGACGGGTGTTTTCCTGCGCTCCTCGTGCTCGTCGGCCCGAGCAAGCAGAGTGCCCTGTTTGTGTGTTCTTATTTACCCCACCGCACTCTAACGGAGCGCCGGGAAGGGTTGCGAAATACGCGAAGAACTTGATAAGGGTCGAAGAAGTAGCGCCGGGACCATCGATCGCCTGGACCGTTCCTGCGAGAGCGACTGACGGAATCCGCGGCTTTTCCACGAGTTCCTCCGAAGGGCGGCCCTCGGCGGGAGGAGGCGGACCGAAACACCGGGAACCCGAAATCACCGACCACCACGTGTACTGCAGTCAGCACCCGGAAAGAACGCGCCGAGAGTATTTGCCAAAAGCACGTCGGCTTTCGACAAACACGTCGGGTCGACCCACAAAAAACAGAGCCACTCAGGAGCGTTTTTTAATCAGAATAAATGCACGATCCCTATTCAAAATCGATCCCAAATAGCCTTAAAAAAGAGCGGGAGAGATCTAAAGCTGTTCGTAACTTCAATTTCCGCCATCTGAAGAGGAGCCGGACGTCGCGCGCGCACGAAGTAAAAACTCACAGCGATTCGGATCAAGCGGCGCTTGGAGCGCCTTCGGTTATTAAAAAAAGCCAATTAAACAAACAAAAAAGTTTATCTAATCTCAGTTACTATATCTCTGTGTTTGTTCTGATCGTCGCCCGAGGAAAGGGAAACACCCGGCGGCCGCCGGGCGCGCGAAAACCGGTTCCGAAGAGCCGCCGAAGAACCGCAATCATCGAGAATGGAGAGACGGAAAATTATGGAGCCAACGGGCTCTGATGGACTGACTACCCAGGCGCCTCTTCTCGTTTTGTGTTTGTTATTTTGCGCAGAAGACGGAAAAAGGCGAAGAATTCAAAGGTGAGCATGCGGAAGAAGCCGGGTTCGAGGGCGGTGGAACGACGAGCACGTTGCAGAAGGCGCGCAATCAACTTTTTGAAGGTTTTCCCCGTCCGCAGCAGAAGCACTCCTTTACCGCTAATTAGTAATTTGCGTGAGAGGCGCAGATTTCGTTACCCACGATAAGAGAAGCGTCCGAAAGTCACGTCGCGCCGGAGTGTCCTAATAGTTCAACTAATCAGCGGTGGACAAAGTACGGGCAAGAAGCCTACGTGGCTTAAGATCCAAAAGGGAAAACGAGTCCGATCACAGATCAGCCGCAAGAAACACGAGCGACATGAAGGTTTTATTGGAGAGGTGATAGTAGGGACGTCGCTGAAAAATCTGCATTTTTATTTTTGGCTCGAGAGAAAACACGGAAGACAAAGCAGCGAAGATAAGAAGAGTTCGAAGGTTTTTGAACACAATACACAGCTGAAACAAGACTGATTGGCCTTGCAGTTTATTAGAAAAACAGCAATTTGCTTTTCGGAAGTTTAAAGTGCAATAAACCTCTCCAAAACAAGATAAGGAAACGTGACATCAGTCATTCGGTCGTCACCTGTAAACACAATCAGATTGCGGTTCTCCCGGGTGTTTCTACAACGGGACTGTTTTCTGTTCCTTCAAGCGCTTCCTTGTTTACTCTCCCACGTTCCAAACTCAACTCTAACTAACTCGATTGTTTATCTCTGTTTGGCCTCTTAGATTCGAGGAGTACTCTCCGTCCGTCGTCTGGACCCTACGCCAGATTTCTGATCGACAACTGATAAAACGCTGCCGCCGAGTCACATGGCGGCGCTCGCCAGGATCAATTGATTGACCAGCTGAGGAGGCAAGCAGCGAGATGACGACTGCGCCGTCGTGTATACGTAAAACGCGAGGTTGGACTTTGTTCGAGAGTCGGAAGTCGCTGGAATTCGGAGCAGTTGGCCTCGAAGGAAGAACAAAAATACATTCGAGCGCATGGTTAACAGCGTTGTAGGCCGGAAAGCGGTCGTGAAGGTTGCAGGCCAAGAGCAGAACTTGACAAAGAAAGGCGCGGAACCGCGCAGATGTTCTTCCATCTGCTGCGGTTTTGGGCAATAGGCTTCCTTGTGTGGCCTAGCGGGAGGGGATAGAGGGCCATTCCGCCCGCTTGTTTTCGCCGTTTTCTCCTCCGACGTCACAATGACGTTGTTGCTCGCGTGGGGAATTTCAAGCCACATGGCCCTCGATCCGGCGGGGCAATAAGTCTCCGGATAACAACATCCTAAAACTTATAACGCGACTCTTCGTAGCATACGAGCGAAATTGAAAACAGAATGAATGACATCTTGAAGGAATATTTTGACGGCAAATGCGAGGAAAAAACGGCGAACAGCGAAACTCATAAGAATTCGAGGCTGCGCCCATGTTGGCACAACAAATAAATTATTTAAAGTGTCAAAACAAGAATTATCCTATCGCAATGATCCATGAGTCCTTCTGCAGAGTACACGAGGCCAAAGTAAAGTGCAAAACAATCTTGCTAACCAACACATCTGTTTTACTTCAGATGTTGCGTCAGTGGACGGAGCAAACAAACCAAAGTGCTGATAGCATCCAATTTCGTTCAAGTTACAAATGGTTCGTTCAAGTTACAAATGCCGGAAATGAAATGAGATTTTACTTCAAGAAAACTGCTCCTCAACGGATCGAAGATTGGTTGTTCTCCTTGGGTGGGTAATCGAACATCTTCGAATCCCTCGTAAAATATTCCTTCCAGTGCATCTGATCGCGGAGTCCGATCTCTGCCACTTTCACATTCATCCGCGGCTCCATGATCGCATCGTCGCGGTAGCGCAAGAGTTCGTCGTTCCGCTGCTTGTCGATCTTCTGAAATGAGGAACATTACGATCAAATCTCCAACAAAAATCACTAACCTTGACAAAAATAAATCTGACAACGTTCAGCGCAAATCCAACGAGGATGAGGATTCCTCCGAATGCCGTCAGCGCGATGTGGAGCGCCCCCATCGTGGGGTAATTAACGGTTTCTTCGTCCTCGAAGACTATTGAGTACGACTTCCCCTTCGACATCTAGGATTCACGGGATAAGCGACCGGTCAGCGCATGCGAAAGCCGTCTTGAATGACGGGCAGACGGGGGAGATCCACCGGTCAGCGCCATTTCAGACTTCGCGGCGACCGTCTCGCCTCGATCGCCGAAATCGTCTGCAACGTTGCTAAACGCGAGGTCCTGAAACGAATCGCCTGATTTCAAATGATTAGATACGGTGCAACGAGTATGTAAAACCGCGATTTTCAAAAAGCGAACTTATGATTTTCGATGTGCGAGATTCTCTAATAATCGCGTGTGCCTGCAACGGGATGGAGGCGGGAGGCTTTGGAATTGAAGAGTAGACCGTATTAGTGTTGACGTTCCGTGTTTTCAGCCTGTTTTTTTTAGGATTTTGAGTTTAATGACTCAATAAATATTCATTCCGAGAAAGAAATGAAACTTTTTGGGCATTGTTTTAATGACACTAGCGCTGTTTGGAGTGAGCTTTTTCCGTGCTGTATTTTGCACATTCTTTTCAAACTCCCTAACTCCAGAATTGGTTTCAGGATGTCGCACAGAGAAGAGGACAGTTCCGGCCGCCGAGGACACGATCGCGACCGTGAACGCGATCGAGATCGCCACGATCGTGAACGGATTAACGGCCGGGATCGTGAAGACCGAGAAGATCGCGGAAGGGACCGGAAACGCCATCGATCTCCCGAGGAGAAATCTGGCGATCGAGGATTCAAACGGAGCCGGAGAGGTGATGTTACTGGATTCCTTTGATTGTCCTAACGTTTTATGATTTCAGATTCCTCTACCGGTCGAGATCGCGATCGCCGATCGAAGCGCGACGAGCATCGCGACCGAAGACGTTCGCGCTCGCCTCGGGAAGCGCTAGAATCTGGAGAATTGGCGGACGACCGCAACGGAATCACCCGGCAACCCATGGTGGAGCGACCACTGACGGAGCGCGAAATCGCGCGTCAGAAGCTCCTTAAAGAGATCGAGAAGCAGGAACGCGAAGAAGAGAGCAACTCGCCGATGTGGACGATGAAGAAGGCCGAAGCGGAGAAGGCCAGTCGCAACTGTCCTTACCTGGACACGATCGATCGGTGGGAATCAGCTTTCGAATTCTTATTCACAAGCCTGCTTTAGAGCTGTTCTCGACTTCGACTTCGAGAAGCTGTGCTCCATCACACTCTCGCACGTCAATGTTTACGCTTGCATGGTGTGTGGCAAGTATTTCCAGGGCCGCGGAACAAGCACTCATGCCAGCACCCACTCGGTCGACACCAACCACCACGTCTTTCTCAACTTGGACACCTTGAAGTTTTACTGTCTCCCTGATAACTACGAAGTCATCGATCCCTCGCTTGAAGACATCAAGGTACGCTCAACTCTCTCCCGCCCGCACCTATAACTAAATCTTTTTAGTTTGTTTTGAAGCCATTTTACAAAACCGAGGATATCCAAAAGATGGACAAATCTGTCCGTATGGTTCGCGCTTTCGATGATACGCGTTATTTCCCTGGAATCGTAGGTCTGAACAACATCAAAGCGAACGACTACACCAATGTGATCTTCCACGTATGTCTCATCATTTTCTATCCTTTATCTCATTCTTATTCTTCAGGCTTTGTCACACGTTCTTCCTCTTCGGGACTATTTTCTCAAGGAAGGGAACCGTGACGTCAAGCGACCTCCCGGCGACAAACTGAACCTCTTGACTCTCCGGTTTGGAGAACTTATTCGGAAGCTGTGGAACCCGAAAGCTTTCAAAGCTCACGTTTCTCCCCATGAGATGCTGCAAGCCGTCGTCATCTGCAGCAACAAGAAATTCCAAATTACGCAACAGAGCGATGCGCACGATTTTATGCTGTTCTTCCTCAACACTCTCCACATTGCCCTCAATGGAACAAAGAAGACGTCTTCGTCGATCGTGTATCGCTGCTTCCGAGGAAAAATGCGAGTTTTCTCGCGGAAGGTGATGCCGCTGGATGCTGACGAAAGCCAGCGGAGGGAGATGATGGAAACCAACGATTACGAAGGTTGGTTGTTAGCTGTTGAAAGCACCGCGATGACCCCAACCGACCGCTCTGATCATTTGAGAAGAGTGGTATGAGAGGCGGCTCGTGGATGCGCTCATCGCCTTGGGCGTTAGTCTGTCGGCGCAACGTCTGCAAGACAGGTTTCTTCGAATGGCAGTGAACTCATTTTCGATGTAGTCAGAAAACCGGAGCAATCTGAAGTTCTTAAAATGCTTTGAACCGCATTAGATTCTCTCGGCCCAATCTAATCTCGAATTTTGCAGAAACGGTTGAGGAGAAGCCCTTCATGTACTTGAACCTGGATCTCCCTCCACCTCCCCTCTACCGCGACGAGCTTCTGCAGAACATCATTCCCCAAGTTCCGCTTGGAGTTTTGCTATCACGGTTCAACGGCATCAATGAGAAGGTTTGAGGTACTTTCTGAAGATTTACGGTGTATTTCATTCGCATTTAAGGAATGCCAAACGTTTAACGACAGCTACATGAAGCGCTTTATGCTCACCAGACTGCCGGAGTACCTGATCATCACGTATCAGCGCTTCCAGAAGAACCGCTTCTTCATGGAAAAGAACCCGACGATCGTCAATTTCCCGATCAGCAATGTCGATTTCCATGATTGTTTGGCGGAGGAGGCTCGACAAAGCCACAAATACACAACCTACGATTTGATTGCAAATATTGTCCATGACGGGCCTCCCCAGGAAGGCCACTACCGTATTCAGCTTATGCATGAGGTACCTTTCGACGATACGAGCCTATCTTACTTGATTCCTTTCAGGCCACTGGGAAATGGTTCCAACTTGAGGACCTCCACGTGTCTGAGATCCTCCCACAGATCATCACGCTCACCGAGTCGTATATCCAGATCTGGAGGCTAAACACAAAGAAGACGCGCGAAGAGCGCATGGGTGAAGAGGAGATGGAGACTGCATAGTGATTCTGTTTTGATTTCTGTTTTACTGAATTTTATGGGCACTAAACTGTGATTGTGCACGAGTTCTGTTTGTCAGGTACACTACAAGGAGATCCGTATAACGCCGTATTGCGTAAGAAGCACACTAGAGAGCCGTAAAGCGCGATAAGGAGCGTAGTTTTGAGATCAAAGCAATAGGCGACCCCTCTCCTACGATTGTTGCGATATCGCTGAGAGGATCGAAATTTTCAGAAATCAAAGTCGAACTACATTCGATTCCGAATGCCAGCACTCTTTTAAGCCAGGAATCTCTGTGTGCTAGTTCCGCTTATTGTGTGATTTCTGAAATTCTTATTTTACAACCCCATAACGCAGGGCGGCACCGCCGGTGACGCTCTTATCACGAATGTTATCATCCGCTTACAAAAGGGTAAATCCGCATTACTGGAGTCAGTTCCACTCATTTAACCCACAATGCGCTTCTTCGTTATCCTCGCCGCGCTCGTCGCCGTCTCCGCCACCCTGGTCATGCGCCCCGTAAGTCGCCCATCATTGAATCTCGGATTTCTGAAGCTATTTAGAACAAGTTCGACGACATTTCGAAGCGAATGGAGTGCCTCCTCTGCGAGGACATCATCAAGGACAGCGAGGAGTGGCTCGGAGAGGAGGGAGACGCCAACGAGAGCAAGATCGAGAAGAAGTGCCAGAACTTCTTCGGCGGCGACGACAACGATTTGGCCAAGATTGTCTGCGACTCGCTCCTCGCCAACTGGCTCGATAAGATCGTGAAGCACATGGAGGACCCCAACTCCGAGAAGAAGGACTCCAAGCTCGCCTGCCAGCAGATCGGCATGTGCGTCGCCTAAACGCCCCGATTGTAACTTGACGTCGCCGCGTGAAAACTGTGAAAACTTCCACCAAATAAACTCTTCTGTGAAAGGAGGCTGTGAACTTGACGATGGGCTGTGAACTTGACGATGGCGACACCTACGCGATACCTCCCTTAGAGGTCCAAAATCAATTTAGAGGATCCACAGACCGCTTCTAGCAAACTTCAAACAAAAAGTCTAAACACCCACAACAACAAGAATCCACTATTTTATTCGATAACCGTACAATATACAATGTCAATAATGTGAAAAATGCGAGCGTCCTAGTCGGCAGCTTCGCTGCACATTTCGATAAGATCACCCTGGAACTTCGCGATGAAATTCGCGTACTTCTTGGTGTCCTTCATGTGCAGCAGCATCATCCTAGGGAGGAAACTGCTCACTGAAAACGAATCACTGAGAAGGAGGCTGAGGTAGTTAAGGCAACTTACAGTCCGTTTCGATAATATTTTTGAGCGACAGGAATCCGGCCTGATCCTGCTTGATGTCGTCGTTTCGGTCCATCATGCGATTCATCGGAGTGACGCTGCGGAGCGGCGACTGAAACTCGTGCTGTTCCGTTCTGTGATGATTGATGCCACCGTAGGGAGGTGGAGGCCGGCTATAGGAACCGGAAGCAGGGAGTCGCCTGCGCTTCGCGTCCGGACCGTTGAAGTTTCCTCCGCCGCCGTTGAAATGACCGCCTCCGCTCGCGTTGAAGTTACCGCCTCCGCTCGCGCTGAAGTTCCTTCCTCTGCTGCCGTTGAAGGGTACCGGTGATCGAGATCGACGTCGAGGCGATCGGCACAGACTTGCAGCGGGCGAGTCCAACCTGAGCGGAGACATCGGTTCGGTGTCGATGACCAAAACGTCCTCCTCGGCTGAAACGTCGGGCTCGCGCCTCAGTTCCTCGCAGTACAGGACAGCTCCGATTAGGCCGGTCTTCGTAACGATTCCAAACTGCTCGAGCGCTGCCAAGGCCTCGTAGATTGTGGTCCCTTCACAGCTCAAGAGTTTGCCGGCCTGAAACAGGATATTTTATCGAGGAACAACAAACCAATGCTCACATTTTCATTCGTTACCGTCACCTTGTAACGTTCCTTAATGCGCCCGCAAAACTGTCCGTAGGTGGCCGGAACCTTCATCACGTCACGAACTTCTTCGATGGTGAGGCGCCTCTTATCATCGGCCTTCGTCGCTTTCGGTCCGCTTTTGGGAACCACGGCTCCTGGCTTCGCGACGATCTGATTTTTGCCATCGAGCTCGACGAATCCTTGCAGCGCCTCCACGATAAGATCGTAGTCCGCCTTTGTTCCCCGATCCAGGCCAAGCGCTTTGGCGAGTGCAGCTCCTTCCGGCAACTTCTTCAGCTTTAGCTGCATCTTAAGCATCCGCACGGGCAGCCCAGCAGCCTTCTTGTCCAGAATCATCTGGAGAACCTTCTTGCCCGTTTCCGTGAGCGGAGGTCCTTCGTCTATCGGCGCATCGGCTTGCGCGCTCTCGTGGTCGAAAAAGTCGCTGGAAACGAAGGTATTCAATGCACTGAATATATTGAATGATCACAGCTTACCTGGGAGAAAATTTGCCCCTGACGAGATTGTTGTTCTCGATGATAACGTGCCTCATCTCCCTAAGGATGCTATCGAAGCTCCCACTGCCGAATGCATCGACCGGAAAAGGATGTCCGTGCTTCTTCCTAAAAATCGAAATCTAAACTCGAGACTCACCACAAATTCACTAACCTGTAGTCGTCCGCAAGCACCGGGAGACTGACGCCTTGGGCGTGGTGCCACAGCAGAAGCCAGTTGATGTTCTTTTCTGCTTCTTCTCGGATGTTCTCCGACATCTGAAAAAACATAAATAATCAGTTGAGTTCAACAAAAAAAACACACACCAAAACGGAAACAAGCTAAACCCACGAACCGCGACGATCACATGCTCAAAAACTCTGGAAATCGACAAATTTTCTCCCCAAGGCTTTGAAATCGCCCCTCGATCTCGACCACCAGCTGCAAACTAATGCGATAGCGATCTTAGGCTAACCCTGAATGTACAGAAGATTCTGATTTTTGAATTTGACGGTCGTTTTCGCTTCGAAACCACGCATAAATGTAGTAGTATGCGCTAAATTTTCTGTTCCTCTCGCGTTTGATGATTTTCCAAGCGGCGACGCATTGAAGGATTCTGCTTAGATCGCCTTCGATCGCGGAAGCATTATTGACTGGATTTTCAGTGGCGGTGTGGCTTCTTTTTCACCAACTCTGTTCTGAATTCCAAGATAACGAAGAGCGACGGAAATGAGAACAGATATTGAGCAGAACGATAACAGGAGATATGAGGAGGATTTTAGATGGTCTTAAAGAGTCAAAGGTTGTGGATGGTGGTATAAACGAAGCTTCAAGAGTGTAGACGTCATGTAGATGTCATTTGACGCAAGGATATCTTTTTCGGATATCCTACGTGAATACGAACAAAAATTGTTTCTTGAAGCTTTGGATTCTGTTTTGGATGTGAATACAATTGTTTGGGACCCTCTATTACCGAATAGTTTTGATGTGGTAAGCTTGATAAGAAAATGCGTCTTAAACTAAACAACGTTTTCTAGATACAACCTTAAAATGTTCTGCTAAAGAGAAACGTGATTAAAAATCTTGTACTAAACGACGAAATAAAGTGAATGTGGACAGAAGTTCAGAAACGTTGGTTTACATCATTGGGAACTCTTCAAAATCAGTTTCGATTCTCCTGGAATATTTGGAAGAGAGTTTGATCATCAATCAGATCTAGTGCGAGAAGATATGTGATCGCTCTTCCGAAATTGGTCCTTGATGGAGACTGGGCGCAGCTGCACAAGTGCACCGAGGCGCTCCTGCAGCTGGAGTCGATGACGCCGCAGAGGACGGTGGTTCGCTACCTTGGCCAGTGGTCCACGAAGCTCAGCGATATTCAGGAGCAGCGGCCAGTGGTCCACGAAGCTCAGCGATATTCAGGAGCAGCTTAGGTCGGAAAAAAGCCGTTTGATTTGCAACGAAACCTTGATTCAGCCGTCGACGAAATTCTTGTCGTTGACCGTTGGACGAATCTTGTAAGTAATTAGAACCCGAATAGACGGAAATACGGGAGGAACGAGTCGACATAGTACAGAATGGCCCAAAAAAAAAAATCCTTTCGCCAGACACCTCCGGCTCGCCGCTCACTGGCCAGACGTAGCGGAGTCATTTCGAGCTCACAAGTCGCGAGGAAAACGACCAGTCGGTTTCGCTAACAAATAGCGTAAAACCGACCGGTCGTCTGCCCCGCGCACCCTCGGAATGGGGCTCTTCTGTCTGGCCAGTGAGCGGCGAGCCGGAGCTGTCTGGCGAAAGGATTTTTTTTTGGGCCACCCTGTAGGGTGGCCGACGGAGCCGGGGCAAGAGACGGCGGCTGAACTGGAGCTTGAGCGGAAACGACGGCGAAGATAGGGACGGGATAGCTAGGCTGAACTGAACGATTGATGTTCGGAGGTGTTGCTTATACATGGCTTGAGAGGTTGACGTCGACTGAGTCGGGGTGAACATCGCAGTGAGCTGATGAGAACATAGGGAGAGGACGAGGTCGACATGGGCGAACGTCGTGGTGGACTTTGATAGGAGCTAAAAGTTTGGCCAGACCGGCTAAAGCGCGATATGGAAGCAAAGGCGCAACTAGCTAAGGAAGGGATTAATCCACATGTCCCTAACAAGAAGCGCTGTAAGACAGAAGCGCAATAGAGGGGAGCAAAAGCTCGAGTGATAAAAGGCTGGGAAAGTACGACAATGGTCGATTAAATGAATGACGTCATCGCAGACACTCTAGAACCGCTCCTTGCTCAACAAACGTACGCTCGTGTTATTTACGAAGCTTTTGGAGTTAATATTAAAGAAAACGCGAAAGTGGACGCGGACGAGTTCTATCAAGACGAAGGAGTTGAATGCAGTGAATCTTTGAAAACATTCCGGTTGGCGGACGAAGTTTACGTCGAAATTTGTGGTTTTCTTCCATGTGATACAGCTGCGAAGATAAGAGAACTTAATCAAGAGCTAGTGATAGAAAGAAAAGTGAGTCTTTGAAACTATAAACCACATCTGATAAGGACCCCAATAATTTATGATTTACTGAGTTGGCAATTCGCAACAAAAATCGCTTGCAGAAATGTCAGTCGCCACGAAGCGTTTAGGACCCCATAATGTATCCAGTCTGGTGCCAGCAGCCGCTGTTATTCCAGCTCTCAAAATGTACTTAACTATTGTGGTTAAAAAGCTCGTAGTTGGATCTTTGCGTTGTAGTGTGGTTCGTTCTTTGAACGCTACTATGCTGTGATGATATTATTTGTAGGTATTGGGCTAGTGTTCTTAACGGGATGTGGCTTGCGAGTAAGAAAAAACATGGTTGGAATTCACGAAAGATTAGCTGGATTGGTAAACTTGAGATTGGACGACGATTTGCAGCAGGAGCTTGTCGACTGTCAGCAAGGTAAACGCAATTCAAATTATCGATTAAATTTTCCAAAAATTTTAGAAAAAGTTCGATTTGAGTTTCAATTCAAATCCGCGCTCGAAATACAACGAAAATTTTTTAATTTTAATGTTTTTCAATTTTTATGCTACGGCCACGAGTTATGCGGCGTGCGGCGGCGGCGGCGTGAAATGCAAGCGGTAGATAAAGCGGCCTTCCAAGTCGAAAATTGAAGTGAAGACTTCTGAAGTGGCAACGCAGGGTTACGCATCGTTTCAGTAGAAATGTAAGCGATAGATAAACAAATCTTTATTCGTAACAAACGACCCAATCCATTAAAAGTACTGCGAATTTTGGTACTACAAACTCAAATCACCTACAAATCACCTATTTCAGCAGGAAACACCGAAATTCCGATCAAAACGGCCATTCTAGGCAAGCCCACCCACGAAGACTCCCCTTAATTCACGAAGCTCTCTGTACCGTAGGTAAGCTCATTTCACTTTTTCCTGAATTTGAAACGTTTGTTAACGTCGTAAACGTGTTTAGAAAGAAGACGCTTAAGAGAAAGTGGTAGCCTGCAAGAAAGTGATAGCCTGCATTTCGTTAAAACAAAGACTTATGCTGCGTTCAAACTCATGCGCGACAGCGATGACAACAGCGACAAACTCGTGTCGCTGTCGCCAAGGTTGCCGCCGGGCTCGTCACCCGGCTGCACAATTTGTATATACGGCGAGGGCTGTCGGCGAACTGTTCGAAACGATTCGAAAAGTCCGGCGACAACCTTGGCGACACGTGCAGGATAGGATGATTTTTGGCCAGTTTGGGGTTTTCTGAGTCGATTTTGACGGGTTTTGTGCTGTTCTGCAGCTTCAGTCATAATTTCACATGGTTTTGGAGTTTTTGGAGGTGTTTTACATCAATTTGCATAGTTTCACATGATATTTTCTACAAAATTTTGTGCTTTCGTGCGAACCGGTCGGAATTCCGTCCGAAGTTGCGTGGAAAACAGAGGAAAATCTTGCGAAATTCAGCGCTTTTCTTCCTAACCCGCTCCGCTTTTGCTCCGATTCCACCCATTTTAGAGACAAAATTGGTTGCGGAGAAAATCAGGAACAAAACCGATAAATTTCGCTTGATTTTCGTTCGATGTCCGCTCAAATCCGGACAGAATTCTGACCGGTTCGCTTGCAGCGTGCGAATTCCAGATGAGTCGCTCCAGATACCCCGGCACCCGCTCATTCCAGACCCTTTTTTTCCGCCCAATGAGCTATTCAATGAGCTTCCTAAGAATTCGGGTGGTGTCGCTCACGGTGTCGCCGAGGAATGTTCAAACTCAAATCTGGCCTTGTCGCTGTCGCGGATGAGTTTTAACGCAGCATTAAAAGGCCACAAAACTTTAAGGAAAAAAGTTTGGCTGAAGCGGGGTTCGAACCCGTGACCCTCGGATTCTTTTTTTTCGACTAAAATCCGCCTTTTCTGGCTACACATGGAATTGAGAGGTAATCGAATTGCCAATTCTGAATCTCCAGATCATTCTGAACAAAGTAACGGATTCACTTTATTGAAATAGTGCTTGCATAAAAAATAAAAAGCAGAATGTCCGAAATGTCGCTAGTTTTTGTCAAAAACAAAACGCGACAAAATCGACTTCTGGTAATCCACACTTTTGGGCACGCCTGGTTGCAAACGCAGGCTCTTTTGAAAGCTCTCGGCGTTACAATCACGATGCTCCAAACCAGAGCTTCGTAAACCCCATAGATGACGAGAACCGATGCCACCGAAAATAAATGCATGGCGCACCCGGAATTGAAACTCAAACGCGGCCTTCGGCCGAGCGCAATAGCGGAAAACTAAATCCTTTTTAGATATTCTTAACGGTACTGGCGATGAAGTGATCCCGTTCATCGAATTAAGCATCATCGAATGCTTGGTATGGTTCCAGAGATCCGGTCTTCCGTGAAAGGGGCACCGAAATTTAACTTAAACTCGCAGAACCTTCTCGATCTTTCGACCAGCTGAACTTTACCTCCGGCTGAAAAGCGTAGCAAACCTTCGACCTAAACTTCTAACACCCCTCACCCAATGCTTGGCCCAAAATTAAAAATTAAATACAACCAGATTCACATCTACTCAGTTCACAGATTACATAAGAGCAAGCCAATGAAATACACAATAAGATTTATGGTTGTACCGGTGATAAAACGAAATCGAACTGCTCCCTGCTCGATTAGTGGCCGTACTTCTGGAACTCCCACTCACGGTTGTCCAGGGGGCACACCTGACGAGTCTTCAGCCAACGGGAGATGCAGTGGAAGTGGAACGCGTGGTTGCAGACTCCCCAGGCGACGTTGCATTCTTCGGCGGTGGCGGCGGCCTGGTTGGCTTGGCATTCGATACAGAGGTCCATGATGTGGTTGCGGCAGATGGCGCAAGTGTCAACGACGATGTCCCAGGCCCACAGCGCGACGGCATTCCATTTCTTCACCTGGAAAGCGCAAAACTAGAATCCCACAAATCGATAAATCACCTCACCTCGAAACGCTTCTTGCCGTCCTTGTTCGCGTCAGCACCGGCCGTGTCGCCGTCGACTTCCATCTGGTTGGAGTCCGACATGTTCTACAACGATCCGATTGAAATGTAGCGGATGATTAGGAGACTGACAAAGAGCGAAACGCGTGGGTTTTGGACCGACCGCTCCGGAGAACGACTGACTCAGAAGTGGAACACGGATTCGCGGAAACAAACTACAGGGTCGGCCGAAAAAAAATCCTTCCGCCAGACACACACGCCGGCGCCCGTCTGAAACCGGTCATTTGGGACGATCTCGCGGCAAACGACTGGTCGGTTTCATGTCATTTGTTGGCGAAACCGACCGGTCATTCGCGACGAATGAGCTTGAAATGACTTCGCTCTGCCTGGACGGTGTCTGGAAAAAGGGTTTTTTTATGACAAACCCTGTAGCTCCTTTTTTCTTCGGACCACCCTATACATGTACTATACTGGTGACAGACACCAGTCATAAATATTGCGCTTAAAACAGTGAAACGCTCGAGAAATCCAGACAAACGCAACTGAGACGTCTCAAAATGGCAATATGGCAGCCAAAATTGTGACCTCACAGCGGAGCGACGAATGAATGCGCACAACTTCCTTCCAAGCTGTCGCAGGGAAGCGGAAATCCGAAATTCGAAATCGCAGAATGGAGAAGCCTCCGCGGTTCAAAAGCATCTGCAAAAGCAACTTTCGAAAATGCTTCCAAGCGAGGGCGAGCGAGAGGCGCGAGAGTGAGCGATGATGCCGTGTGCGGCCAACCACGATGATGGAAATTTGAAAATTACCGCCGGCTTGCGACCAGTCGGATTGCTCGCAGGTTCGGCTGATTTTGCAGCAAGCAACACGGAATTCTTGCGGAATCTTCGGATTTTGCATGTTTTTGGGAGATTTGGATCGCCCAAAAGAAGCCCGAAGGTCAAGAGGACAACTTGGCATCAATGACAGGTAATTCTAGAGCCAGCGTGGGCAGTAATGAGCAGAGCTCCCAAACTGAAGAATCATACGATGCCTAAGGGTTGTCATGGCTACCAAGGACTGGTTTGACGGGATCAATATCCAAGAAGTCTTCATTTCGTAGGCAATCTGAGAGTCGAAGCATTTCAATGGCCACTTTCTACACTTCCGCGTTTCTTCTTCTGAGGCTGAATAACATCACTACTTCCGAAATAGGTGACGATGCCATTTGCTGCTGGGAATCCGTACTTGTGCTTATTCTGGCATCGCGCTTGCGTCTTGCACTTCGTTCCCTCACACTGAAAGGACTCTTCTTTGAATTTTGCGTCCAAAATTCTCTCGCATTTCTGAAATTATTTATCGACATCTGCTTGGTAATCTATCTCGCACAAACCTTTGAAGTGGGGACAAGAAGTGAATCTCCGCATAAGTTACCGCTGCAGACGCCGTGCTCAAAAGTGTATTCGCATTTGGAGTAACGATCCACGAAAGCTTGTTTGGTCAAAGTCGCTTTCACTCCTGACACGGTGGCCAATATTAGAAATACCACGGAAATGAAAATGAGGAGCCCGGTGACAATCAGTGCCTGAAAAAGTGGTTGATTTAATGAAGACGCAAGAGGAACATACAATCTTTCTGGTTTTACGGATCCGTTTATCGGCGTCGGCACAGATCTGATCCACGTCTTTTCCTGGAATAAAATACTTAATTTTACGCGATTCCCCGTTCGCTTACTGATTTCATTCAACGCTCCGGATCCATCGTCTCCGTCGGGACTCTGAAACAATGAAGAAACGAATCTCTCGCTCGTCTCGTTCTTCCTCACCTGATTCGCGGGCTCTGGGGACTCTTCTGGGTTCTTCGGCTTCTCTTTTTCCTTGCCCTTAGCCAGTTCCTTTACTGGTTCCTTAACTGGCTCCTTCGGCGACTCCTTCGGTGGCTCCTTCGGTGGATTCTCCTTTTCCTTGGCCTTCGGTTTCTCCTTCTCCGACCTATTCGAATCCTTCTTCTTAGCATCTTCCGGCTTCGCTTTCAGCTTCACAGCGATTTTCTCCGTGCTGAATTTGCGTTTCACCCTCTGACCGCCTTTAGCCTAAAACACGAAAATTAGGAGATAAAGTAGATGCAAACGTTACCGGGCTGGTTTCAACTTTGTTTGGATCAGTCATGCCTGAAACGTTTTCAGATTCGTGCAATCGGTCACGGCGGATAAGAGACAGAGGAATGAATGCGGAGGGGCGAACGGGATTAGCACCAGTTGAGATGGTGGTGCGTCTAGACTTCGTACTAGCACGTCTGGTCGAAATGTTGAAAAAAAGTCATTCGAGGTGGCGGAAGTCCAGCGAGCGGTCGGTTCTTAAAAATGCTGATCGATTGTCCATTTTCCGAACGTTGCCGACAAAAATGTTACAACTGTGAAAATAACATTAAAACATATTATTTTAACAAATTCGTAACAGTATTCGACTGAAAATTCATAATAATTTGACCTTTTAGCGTTCAAAGCCTCCTTCTTACTTCAAACTTTGGACTCAATCAAACCCTCATTCTCTGAATTTTAGTCAAACAAAAACATGTCGGCGTCCAAAAGTTAATTCTGCATACACATCGCGAATTCTCCTTGTTACGACCACCAGAAACTCCCTCTCGCCGGAAGTTCCTCTTCTTGAAGTTGATGGTCGATGGCATTGGAGCTGTAAATTACAACTTCTGATTACGTAAAACATGTCACATTCAGGAAACCATCAAAACACAATTTTTAGGCTTTCTCTGCTCTGCTCGCTAATCTCCGGCAGCTCTTCTTCCAAAATCCCGAGATTGTATCGCTCCGTTCTGCTCTCCTCATTTGTTTTGTTTATCCTTTGTTGTTGTTCTCCATCATTTATCACGTTTTTGAATTTAATCGATTTTGGAGCTTTCAACACTCAATGCAACTCTCGTCCTGCTTCTTCCCATTTGCATAAAGGTCAATAAACGCAAAAAAGGCCTTCCCACCTTCCTCACAAGGGGACGCGAGCTACGACTCACGACCTCTCGAGCGCCAACTTCAGCGACGCGGAGGTCTTCTATATTTACACCACAAACAATTGTGTTCGGCCATTTCGGGAGGCCAAGGGAGCTAAGCGTGACTAAACTATTCCCTAGCGGTCAGCCGTTGAGATTGTGTGACAGCCTCCGCGGTTAGCAGCGCTCCAATCGGCGAAAGATGCGCTTCGAGATAAGTTTGTGTTGTGGGCCGCCGCTATTCCTCCAAAGCACCCCTAAAACGGCGCTCCTGTTTTTGCGTTTTTAGGCGCCAGCGGTGTTCTAATCTGAAGACCGGGAAGTTTTGACGTGAGAATCAAGAGGCGATCGGAGGTTACAAATTACGGCCGCGGCGACCCTCCCGGCGACCGCCCGACGGCCTCTTTGCAATTAGGCCCAGCTTCCAACCGTGCAGGCAGCAGCAGGAAGGTCGGCAGACCGTCGCCGATGTCGCCATAGCAACTGAGATCTGCCCAAGCCCGAGCTCCTCTCCCTCTCCACGCGCCACATCGATTGCTGGTCCCAAGAACTGTCCGTTGCGGCCAGATAATCCAGCCGCCCCCTTACCGGTCATCTTCTCCTCAACAACCCAATATTGTCGTCTTATGCGAGTTGCGCAACCTCGATAAGCTCCACTACAATAATCGGCCACGCAGCTGCCGAGTGGATTTATGTAATCTTCATTCAATTCTCGCGTTGTTCTCCAATCAATCCGGTTAGTCTCCGGGCGACCGCCGCCGTCGTCGGTAGGCTTGTCGAGTCACTCGACTCGCGATCTTCTCCTCGCCGGCCTAAAACTTGTTTGCGCCTCACTTCGCGGGGCTGTACACTTGGACCCTCCTATCTCGATTTCCGTCGTCGCCGAGTCCCAGGCCCTTCCCAGCCCGTTCCCGGCCGCTTCCCTCCGGGCCTCTCGACAGCTTCTCTCCAGCCGGTCACTATCGACTGCTATTGATCCGTCGGCTCACCTTTTCCCAAGCGAACATCCGCCCCTCCGCCTGTCAGATCGCTGCTTCTCCGATTTACCTAAAAATAACGTCGTTTGCTGCAACCTCGCGTGTCCCGATTTGCGCCTAATCAAATTGAGTTCGTTAGGGGGCAAACGAGCAAACGTCCCTCGAGCGCGGGGCTTCAGGGGCCACATATCCCGCTTCTTCGCTTTCTCTCCTTGCGGATTCCATTCATAATAGACTCTCCGACGTCTTCTGTAGCTGCACGCTTAAAGGCGCGTTGACGTGGCGGTGGTTCTCTTATACATATGTTATGTACTGGGGGCAAAGGGCATGTGCTCTATGTCGGGAGTCCCTGCCAGATGGTTCGGATCAGCCGCATCTGCGTTTTCCGGGTTCTTCTGCTCGAATTCCTCTCCCCGACCGACCGCTGCTGACTTATGTTGTTTTTTCTTCTTATTTCTGCTTAACTGCTCTCCCGGCGTCTCCGGGAGAAACCAGAGAGACCTCCATCTTCCCATACTCTCCTTAAATTAACCTAGAATTCTGGAGATATTAGCCTGGTTGGTCTCTCGGAACCCAAGCTCTCAGGGTGTTGCGAGGGTCTCCTCGCAGCACGTATCGGATTTGGACCGCTCCCGGATATCACCGCTGCCCTTGTGTCTCCGAGTATTTCCTGTCGCGCGCTCCCTAAGCCAATCTTTCTCATACTTTTGACGT
Source organism: Steinernema carpocapsae (assembly GCA_000757645.3). Lineage (NCBI taxonomy): Eukaryota > Metazoa > Nematoda > Chromadorea > Rhabditida > Steinernematidae > Steinernema > Steinernema carpocapsae. Next base: position 1,368,390 of record AZBU02000003.1, read on the forward strand.
CCCCAAAAAACGACCTAATGACGTTTTTGGAGGAGGAATGCGGCTCGATTTTTCCCGACGCCCCTCGAGGAGATCCTAGTCGAAGCCTTCCCAGAGGAGAGCTTGCAGCAGCAGCAGGAGCCGCAGCTTCCCTAAGCGGTGGTGACCAAATGTATGATACATTACATCGATGTTGTCGTGCTGCGAAGACGAACGAGGACCCTCCGAAGTTAAGTATCAATATCTGTCACACCATCGAGACCGACCAAGTCAAAGCGGCGAGTGGGCGCGCCGGCAGTGACACCCATCTTCCTCCAGTCCGCCGACCCTATGCCAGCTTCTCCTCCAGCGCTGTTCGTTCTACGAGTTCGCCTCCCGGACAACCGGGGACCTCCCCTTCACCGAGGAATCCCGAGAACCGCGAAAACTCTAAAAAGTTGCACTTTCGTCGCCAGACTTTCTGGGCTAATTCGCGAATCGCGCGCGCGATCTTTGCATAATCTTCGATTTTTTGAGGTTCTTGCAGGCTAGAGAGAAGAAAGCATGAGACGGGTCCAGTAGGAGGACGACTTCTCGCCGATGGTTCCTCTTCGCTCGTTCGGCCTGCACTATCATCAATTCAATGACCAGTTCAAGCGAGGGTGAGATTCTCCAAGCCTCCCAGATCATCCGCGACCGATGGAAAATCGTGAGTTTCGTTTGTCCTTTAGCCCTTCGCTCGGAGGCTTTCGGGTTCTGACATCTCCTGCTGCTGCCTTTCGTTGTTTTGAACTCCCGGCGGTGTTTATTTCTGATTTTATGTTGTTTTGAGTGACTGATCGCAGAAGACTCGTCCACGTCACATCACGTTCCCCAGCTGCACACAAACCCGAAATAGCCAAATCCTATTTGATCACCGTTACCGTAATCTCGTGCTCCTCTCCATAAACAATCCTTTATAGTAGTCGAAATCTGCCCAAAACCACAAATTGCAAAAGCCTCAAAGTACATTTTGCAGCGCGGAAGTTTCAAACTTGGGAAGATTGATCGAACTTCCTGAAAATCCAAAAGACGTGCAAATGGAAGTCGCGATTATCTCATTTGTTGTTCTTTTTCCGCTTTTTTCGTGCGTTTTTGTACTCAGAAATCGAGGATTTTTCTCCTCGCTAAACGGCTGTTCGATTTGGCAATAATTGTTTAAAGGACTTTTAAAGAGTTAAAGATGGGTTTAGTGAGAAGCACTCCCGCTGCTCTGGCCTCTGCGCTCCAAAGAGGTAATTGCAATAATATCCGACCTAAGAGGGGGAAGGGGGACTTTCGACGTATCCGATCAATTTTTAATAACCACTTCGCGAGTCCTAAAAAAGCACGTTTCGCTAATTTCGAGAGGTTGCGCCAAGCGGACTTTGGCCAGAATAGGGCGGAAGCAGCGAGGAAACAAGCGATTGTCAGAAGCCGAACTTCCGATGTTTCTGCCAGATTTCGATTTTGCAACTTTGAAATTTCGAAATTCTCCACGATTTTTGCATTTTGTTGTGCCTGAAGTTCCTTTCAAATGTCCATTTTCTACACGATTCTCTCAACTGAAATGCCTCTTTTCAGAAGCAAAAAGTCGGTGGCGGAGGATTCGGAGAAATTTACGAGGCACTCGACATTCAGAACCATAATGAGCGCGTGGCGATCAAAGTGGAGTCGAGCAAAGCCACGAAGCAAGTGCTCAAGATGGAGGTGGCCGTGCTGCGGCGGCTTCAAGGTGAGTTTCCATTCCTGTTGATTCCCTCTCTAATATGCTTTTTTCAGGCAAAGTACACGCGTGCAAATTCTACGGGTGCGGACGCAACGACAAGTTCAACTACCTTGTGATGAGTCTGCAGGGGAAGAACCTCGCTGACCTGCGGCGCGAGTCCCCGAAACAGTGTTTCTCCGTGTCGACCGCCATTCGGCTCGGATTCCAGATTCTGGGTGCCATACGGGAAATTCATTCGATTGGGTTTTTGCATAGAGATATCAAACCGGTGAGTCGCTATTTTATGGATAATCAGAAGCCTTGTGACAAGTCGTTCGGCGGTTATGCAGATATAATGTTCCGCGAAATCGTAAAATCGATAATGGACTATTATTCTCTGCGCGGTGCCAAAGAACGCATTCACTTTCTTCTTGAACGTCTTCGTTCTTGCGGCATCCGTGATGAATGACCTATTATCGGGCCTTTTCAGTCCAATTTTGCCATGGGCCGCACGAACAGCAATATGCGCAACGTCTTCATGCTGGACTTCGGGTTGGCGCGGCAGTATCTGAACGCGAAGGGCGAAATCCGGTCGCCCCGCACGGCTGCTGGCTTCCGGGGGACCGTGCGTTACGCCGCGGTCACGGCGCACAAGAACAAGGAGATGGGCCGCCAGGATGACCTGTGGTCCCTGTTTTACATGCTGGTCGAGTTCCTACAGGGCTCGCTTCCGTGGCGGAAGATCAAAGACAAAGACGAGGTGGGACGTATGAAGGACGAAGCCGACATCGGGAAACTGCTCGACGGGTGCCCGCAAGAGCTGAACGACTTCGGAAAACATCTTCAATCACTCGGATACCCCGACCTGCCCGACTACGAGATGCTCGAGTGCCTGCTGGTTACTGTACTCGGCCGGTTGCACATCAAGATGGACGACCCGTACGACTGGGAACTCGGCTACGAGAACCTGACGGCCGGGAGACACAAGACGACCGCAGCGGCAAACGGTAATTCGATCAGGAGGTCCTTAGGACACTCGAATGACCCTGCGTGGTAATCCGTTTAGGAAACGCCTCCACGCGGCTTCGATCGCACACGACCGCGATGAAAGATCGTGGACCCGGTGAGGACAAGAATCGGGCGCTGGACACGCAGGCGCCGATCACGATGGGCGAAGACGACGACGAGCAAACGGGTAACTGCATGAAGTTCGCGCTGGTACACCACGACGACAAGCACGAGAAGCCGAAGTACAAACGCCAGGAATTTATGAGGTTTTGGGTGAACCGAGGAAGCGAGGCTAAGCTGACGAGTGCTTTTAGGCCAAAGTACGGGGCGGTGAGCTTCGACGTGATCGACGCGGTGAACGCGAGGATGAACGCCGTGTCCAGCAAAAATGAGCTCTTCGACAACATGCAGATAGAGACCTCGGTCCACAACAAGGATGACAAAAACTCTGTAGAGGTAAGTGCGACGAAAAAGCCATCTCTTGAGCGTTGTTTGGATTTGCAAAACCAGGTTTAAATACTTTACACCCTGAGAACAGATGTCGTTAATACTTGTCATCGCTTAAGACGTCCTCGTAAACAATAACTGCCACACAAACTGCTTCCTCTCTAAATTCCTTTGCTCTTTGTTGTTGTCGTCAACTACAAGCGAAACGTTTGTTTCGGCGCAATTTATGTCCACACGTCAATGCCGGCCGTTTGTTTCCATAAATTGGGTGTGAAAACAAAATAAATCACGCCGAGAATCGGAAATTCTCACAGCGCTCCGGAGTTCCCACGCTCTTGTTTATTCTTCATTTTCAGGCCAATTTCGAAGTTCCCAGCAATGTCGTAAAGTATACGGTAGTTGGGGCCAAGAACGGAAGCCTCTCGCCGCAGCCGCCCGCGCGGGTCAAAAACCTTGTCCAACAGCAGTCGATCGACAAGACCCCCAAAAGCAATCGTTCTATCACGGTAGGGAAAGTACTCGGTTTCTTAGATTTGATCGCTCGTTGCAGGGTTCAACGAAGTACGCCGGAAAGCAGCAAAAGTCGGACACAAACGCCCAGCTGGACGACGAGATCAACAGCGGAGCTAAGCTGGCGCCGACTATCGTCTCCAAATGGCAGAGTGAGTGCAGATCGTCCAGGTCTGCAGGTCCTAATCGCGATTGCAGGTTCCTTCGACGAGTCGGCGGATGACGTCGAGCTCGCGGCGGCGACCGTCGCCAACGATTTCGTCGAAAAACAGCAGCCGGTGGCAGAGAAACGGTCGCCCTTGGCCAACGACAACCGGAGGGGGCCTCTTCGACCTTTCAGTTCAGTTGCGAGGCAAAACGTTCTCACGTCGACGACGCCGAACAGATTCCCGATCGATAACAACAACTCTTCGCCTCCTTCGGCAGAAGCCGCGAAGCCTCGGAGGGCCACGACGATGACCACTTCCCGGTCCGGAATTCCCTCGACCACGCAAGCTTCCTCGAACATCGCGTCGCCCTCCAGCGGCGTCTTTGGATGCTCTTCAAAGACCCCGGCCACGAACACGTCCACCTCCTCGAGCATCATGTCACATTTCAAGAATCTGGTCAATGTAAGTGAGACATGACAGAGGATCACGCGGGAGGCTGATTGATAGGAAGACAAGAGGGTGGATTAGAGGACACTGCGATAAGTTATTGAACCGGAACTGAAAGAATGACTGGAATGACGGGGGAGAGCTTAAAATAGAATTTTGGACCGTGACAAGCAGCAATGGCTTGGACAGATTTGGACAGATTGTAAGCGCAACATTTCAGACCTTCAACAACATCGGAACCGCCGCCGGAAACGTGCGCCGCCGCTCGCTCTCGCGCGGAATCAGCCTCGACGACACGCGGGCGAACTTCAGCTCCCGCTCCCCGAACGGAAACCAGCTGAACTCCACGGGCGTCTCCACGCCGGTTTCCTCCGCCACGACGCCCTCATCGGGCGGAGGCTCCCTGGGAATCCGAAAGGTGAGTCCCGGCTACTGATATCCTCTAACTCTGGCTCTTTTCAATCAGATCAGTCATCCTGCCTTGACCTCATCAAAAGTCGTTACATCAACGGTTGCAAACAGTCCGACTTCGGACGAGGAACGCGAGCTTCGTCGACAGCGGCGACTTCGTCGGCGCAGCGAAGTCACTCTTCCACCAAAAGATTCTAATTCCACCGAGGTTGGTGCTTCCTTTCGCTCTTCAAGCACCCGTAATCTCCTTTAGGATCTTCGAAAGCCGATCCAGAAAACGATCGTCATCAACTCTCCAACGCTCGTCGACTCCAAAGTGTTCACAGTCGCCGACGACGGAAAGAAACCCGCCATAGGAAGGTGGGCTACCGTAATCTCAGAATACCGTAATCCTGTAACCTTCCTTTAGACGCAAACGGTACCAGTTCCTCAACTTCAGTCCCCGGGCCACTTCCAAATCATAGCTCACTGACCACCACACAACCACGACACGACGATCGCTCAAGAAATTTCTATTTATTTTCGCTGTCCCAGATTCATAGGTTTCTCGTGTACAGTCTCTACTCGCCTTCACTCTAAACCGTGTTCTCCTTTCTTTTTCTGGTCATTACGTCTCTGGTGCTCTTTCGCTAGATTCTACACTTGATGATTCTAAGGACGTCGATGATCCTGAGCATGGCTATATCCTGTTTCTTTCAAAGATTTTGTTAGCAATAAAGAACTTATCTAACAACTAACAATTCAGATTTGTAGCATCTGAGAATTAGAGTTATTAAGAACGTAATTGGGGAGCGAATAGTCTAATAGGAAAGCTTCGAAAATTTCGCTAATGTCATCGGAATTTCTCAGAATACGTTTATTCTTTTTTCCCAATTTGAACAACTTAAAGGTCCGCAATAAAGAAGTCAGCCAAATTTATACGCAGGATAATTTTACTGTTACAGAGCGCTTTTAAGAGAGAACAGAACGCGCTTTCTTTTGAACGAAACGTTTTTTTTTCTTGTTTAGTTTTCCAATCGAAGAAACGCGTTATATTCAAAAAGAGCCTACGGTGATAAGATCCCCAACTTCAAAATGGGGTTTTCGCCCAAATCCGCATTCTGCTGCATTGCTTTTTTGAGAGGCCTGAGACCTGAAGCCTGAGAAAATAGTAGATTTCTCTGCTGTGCTTGCGTGCTTTTCGGCGAGGTCAGACTGTTAAGAATTACGCATTTGTGACATTTGAGGAAAGGACATTTGAACAAAACTATGTACCCAGTTGGCGGCACCGACTTTGCAAATAGGCTTCAAATTAGGTTGAACTTTGAAGTAGTTCATAAACCTTAATATGCTCAAACTGTTTTGATTAAATGTCCGGGATTCGTGAAGGGTGTTTCAGAAAAAAAGGACCGGTCAGACAGGGGGACGGGGACATGTCTGGAAATCGCGGAGCGGAGTCATTTCAAGTTCACTTGCCGGGAACGACCGGTCGGTTTCGCTAACAATAACGCGAAACCGACTGGTCTTTCCGCGATTTCCAGACATGCCCCCATCCCCCTGTCTGACCGGTCCTTTTTTACTGAAACACCCTGTACATGCAGACATTAGCGCTCATTTCTAAAGACGTTCAGATATCTGATAAATTTTACATTTTGTACCTGAAGGATCTTTCCACTTGGGATCTTTTCGCCTAGAAAACTTTTTTTCATATAATCGAGGAAACCAGTTAACCGCAAACTTCCAACTTCCTCGCTCCCGAACCCGAAATACTTGAAATCAGCGAACAGTACTACAGGCGTTCGACTCACAAGGGGACATTTCCAAGTGTCCATCTCAAATCAAGCTGAAAATTGGTGAGTAGATAGATCTCGACGCGCTGATTCCGAATAATATGGTTCTGTCGGCTAATGTGAGATCTAAAGTGCCTAAAAGGGCATGTCTAGAAAGGGAAAACCGACCGCTCAGCAGCCGTACACCAGGTTGAAATGGCCCCCGCCTGAGACTGAAATGGCTTCTGTTTGGCGCTGCAAGTTGCGTCTCGTCTGCAGTTCGCTCATTTCGGCTGAAAGAGTCGGTTGTTTTGCGTGAAACATGGCCATTCACGATTGATCGAGCCAAATTCTACATTTATTCGTTTATTCTAAATTCTACAAGAGCGGGTTTATGTCCAGTGAGCTGACGAAGACATGGATCAAAGATGATTTGTCAGTTCCAAAATATTTGCCATTTCTTCGTCATTCCGAGCGTCACTCGATCAATCAACGTCACTGTCGCCTTAAACTTTCTCTTTGGCTCGTTTTCTGATTAACTGTTTACCGTCACCGCATCCAGATGCGCCTCCAAACGTACCTTTTTTGCTTTGTTTATCCTGATTCCATTGTTAGGTTCGCTCGGTTTTGTGAATCACGGCTTCAGCTGGATAATTCTGCCTGAATTCGAAAGTTTAAATATCGTCAAATTTTTCTATTTGCAAAGTTTTATTTGCTCTTGAAGATTTTTTTGCTGTCTGTGGGCGTTTTAGGGTGGACTTGGCTTTTAAAGTGACGTTTGAGAAAAAATTCGTTGTTAGCTGTACCTATTCGGATTCAAACCTAACAATTTTCATAGTTTCAAATTTAAAATAGGCACCGCAGAAATGCATCATTTACAAATTTACATACCAACTATTAATCCTTTAGACTCAAATTCACATGCACTTAAGCACCATATGCCATTTTCTAAAACAATAAATTTGACGCCTACTCCAATATTTACGGTTTCATTACTGATCTATCCTTCTTTCTAAAAAAGCTGCCAATTTACGACGCTCTAATTTTTATGACGTAAACCTCTAAAATTGTTTGTAATTTAATTGATGACCTAAAGATAACACCACCTCGACCTGCCTATGCCAGAAGTGTTCGAGGCAAATGGGAGCAAGGAAAGCCTCAAAATAGCAATTTGGTGGCATTAAGCCTCCGCCATCTGCTCAAATACGGTTTTTCCTCCTGCCAGCGGGGCGAGGTTTTTTGGGGCGAGAAGCTATGATCGCTCTGCTGGCTGCCACAAAGCAAAGCACCTGAGCAAATAGCGTCTTCGCTTCCATCGTCCACCATTTAGTTACGAAATAAACGAAGGCGCATGGGAAACGCCGCGCGAGATCAACTCGAAGTCAGGTCTTCTGCTGCTGGCAGCGGCGGCCAGTCGCTGGGCGCTCTCTAAGAAAGATGTTCTGGGGGAGGTGCGCGGACGAAGACTGGTCACTGTTGCGGTTTTGGATCAGCTGCTGCTCGGCTCTCGCGCTGTTTTGATACGAAGTGGTCGAAATGTCGTCGTCGAATTAGAATCTTTCAGATCGCACATGGCTGCTGCTTGGAAGGGATACGCGACGACGCTCCTGATTGGTGTCTTCCTCCTACGCACCCCTCTTTCAGATCAAGTCGCTGCTCAAGAGAGTTCCAAGACGTTCGCCCGCGTCTTCTCCATCCGAAACGTTCCCTCGGAACCTTTGAAACCAGGTAGGTTCCAATTACACTTTTGAGGTGGCGGACAATCGATGGTTTGCGAGAAGAAGTTCTTTGTTGTTGTTTTCGCGCAGAGTTATGTTTACCCAAGACTCTCAAGGGTCTTGAGGTTCGTGGTAAATTTAAATGGATTTGTTCATTAATTGGGCACGGTATGCTTTGGTCTGACTTTACAATTTTCCAATTCTCGTCTTTTGAATGAGTCTTGATTGATCAGCTGTCCTGCTGTGGTCAAAATGCTTTTTTTATTTACTTACATTTTTCTAGAGCTCTGCTTATTCGTATTCTATTTAGAAATCGATGCTCCGATCCAGCGTTCTCTTCTCAGCTCCCTCTGGATCCCCTTCAAGCTTCCCTGGACTCGGGATGCAAGAATTTCCCAGAAATCTCCGGTCGACCCGATCAACGCGATTCTCAACAACGGATCCATGTCCCTCAACGACACCCAGGTTTGCTCAGATTTCTTTGAAATCTAATTCCATCTATTTTTAAGATCGTAGTGGTCGAAAACGGCGGCGAGGCGTTTCGCATCATCGACACCGACGTGGGCGAGCAGCAGGTAAACGAGGCTTAAGCAGCCCTAATCGTTCGGCGCATCCGCCTGCGGGATCCTGCTAATCTCTTCGCGCCTTCGCCGCTTCAAACGAGTTTTTGGAGGCTCTATTTTGCAAATGCGCCGTTGGCGACTTTCGAAGGCGGCTGGAAGAAGCCGGTGGCCGCCTCGGGCGCTGTTATGTCATCACGGTTATTGCTTGCGCGATGAATCAGAGTCTTTGTGCGCGGGCGGCGGCTCCAAGCGGGGACAGAGAACCCGAAGAATGACCGGTTCGAAGGGAAATCGGTGTACTTTGTGGAACGTAAAGTCGCAGCCGCGAATTTTAGCAAAAAGAGATTTGAGTGCAGAATTCGGGACATTTATTCGTTCCAAACTCTTTGGTTTCGAATTTTGCTGGCCAGCTTCTGACTACGTTTATTCCATTTGAAAAATGCATTTTTTCAGAACGGGACTACAGATGGATTTCCATCTTCTTCCAACTACACGCTTCCGGACGAAGGAACTGAGGAAGAAGTGGTCGAACTCGAAGTCACCGATCTGCCGTCGACCACACAGGAACCTTTTCCCAACAGAACAACCGCGGAACCTTATCGACCCCACAAGTGAGTTCCACACTTTCGTCCCTTCAAACCCTTACCCCAACACAGTTTAGGCGTCCAATCATCAAATCTGCCGGATCAACGGTCGTCCGCAACTGCCACACGAGCGTCCACGAGCTCGAGGACCGGATGAGGCGCTTGGGAAAATTCAATCCGCTTTTTATGGCCTCTACCATCGAGGAAGCCGGACTCAATTTCCGGTCGCTTCTTCCGCCGAGTCAGTTCGGTGAGCCGTTCAAGGGTTTCGGGAGCGGCTCGCCCGTTTTCTTCTCTCATGATGCCGCCGACGAGGTTTGGAACTCGCTGACTGCAAATGTGAAATGTTGCTAATTCTAGGATGAGGAAGGATGCGACGCCCTTTGCCGGGAATTCCGGGACGCCGCTGCGCGAGCGCTCAAGGAACGCGAAAATCCGTCAATGGGAGATTTTCCTAAAACGTCGCCTCAGATGGACGCTCCGCCGGTTTCGGCCTACGGAGGCGTGCAGGTGACGCCGTACTCGGAAAGATGCACCTTTGTAGGTCGGATTAGTCGAAAAAAAGGAACAGAAATTAAAAAAAGAGTTTGCAGGAAACGTGAAGATCAATTCCACGTGCACAGTCAGAGGTTCAGCAACCAACGGCGACGAAAATCTGTCCGAACTCTGCGATAAGTGCATCGTGATCCAGTCGCTGGGACCCGGATGCTTCCCTTCGCTGTTCAACACGGTTTCCTGTATTGGGGACAAGACGTGCTTGTTCGACAATTCAGATTATTGTAGGTTTTGGAACTAATCCTGAACCTCTTTACCAAAACAAGATTCCCATCACTAACGATTCAATTTCAGATTATGGTCAATGCACAGAATCAGTCATGTACATGACAGTGTTCCGAAACGCTCCGACGTTAGATGGATGTGACAACTGGGTCACAGAATCCATTCCTATCCCAGTTGGATGCTCTTGTTCGCTCCTTCGTGATAGGTATAGTCCGCTTCGGGCTGAAAAGTGATAGGTGCCTGATAAAATTTGTGATACACCGGTGATCTCAAAAGAGTGCTTTTATGTCAATAAATTATGGGTTCTAGAGTGCCTCAGAGTCCCGCATCAAACCACATCTAACATTTACAGTAATCTCCTCCCGTGACGGGTGCAACTACACTTTCGCAACATACGATCAAAGTGGACTTGGATCGGAATGTTTGAACTGGTCTGAAGTTTCGTCTGCAATAGTAATTCAGACCCAAAACACACATGTCTGAGACAGCTATACAGAGCGAAAAAATTCTTTCGCCTGGCACCCCCGGCTCCTGCTCACTGGCCAGACAGAGCGGAGTCATTCCCAGCTCACGCGTCGCGAACGACCGGTCGGTTTCGTTAACAAATAACGTGAAACCCGACCGGTCGCTCGCCGCACGACCGCAACGAAATGATCTGTTTCAGACCGTGGATCGGGCGCCAGACGGGCGCCGGCATGGTGTCTGGCGGAAGGATTTTTTTACGCTACCGTGTACAGGGTGGCCCAAAAAAAGGACTGGCCAGACACCCTCGGCCGACCGAACCGCTAGCCAGACTAAAGAACCCCATTCCGGTGGGGGGGGGGGTACGCAGACGACCGGTCGGTTTCACGTTATTTGTTGGCGAAACCGACCGGTCGTTCCTCGCGAATGAGCTTGAAATGACTCCGCTCTGATGGGCCAGTGAGCGGCGAGTCGGAGCTGTCTTGGCAGTCCTTTTTTGGGTCTTTTTTTTTGGTAAAACCGATTTTAGATCATTTTCAGTTTTCGAGGTCTTTCAAGCGGTCGCTCCTCAGGTTCCGGAAACTCCCTCTTCGTCCGACAATCGCGATGATCCAACGGAAATCTTACGAATATCTTCTCGTCACCCGGCCGAGCCAGTTCGTGGCCCACGTCCAGCTAAATCGCCCGGAATTAAAAAATGCGATCAACCACAAAATGAACGAGTGAGTGCTTCATAAGAATTCTTATCTGATTTTGTCGCTTAGGGAGCTCGGAGATGTTTTTGAGGAGCTCTCTGTGGACCCGGACACTCGAGCGATCATTATCTCGGGATGCGGAAAAAGCTTCTGCGCTGGAATCGACTTGAAAGGTTTCTTTTGAATGCTTTAAATTTGAAGAGTAATTGGTGATTTTTCAGAAAGCCTCAATATTGTGAACAGTGCTCTGGAAGGCGAAGACGCCGCGCGGATGGCGCGCCGAATAAGGGAGAAATTCAAAGAGAGCCAAAAGACCCTCAACGCGATTTCTGAGTGTCCGAAGCCGATAATCGCAGCTATCCACGGCCAATGCATCGGAGGAGGAATGGATCTGATCGCCTTGTCCGACATCCGATACGCGACAACGGACGCCCAGTTCTCGATGAAGGTTCGTTGCCAGCGGCTTCATATATTTTCAGTTTTCCATTTTAGGAAGTGGACATTGCGATGACTGCCGACCCGAACACCCTCAGCCGTCTCCCGCGAATCTGCGGAAACGAATCTTGGATCCGTGAACTCGTGTTCACCGCGCGCACCTTCGACGCCGAAGAAGCGTTGCAATACGGTGAGTCACTTGCTCCATCCACTGGCACCGGCGCCCTCTACAGCATCCTCTTGGCAGCCGCTTATTAGATGCATATGTCTTCTTTGTGTTCAGTCGAGTGGTTGACGTCACCACGGCGATGACGTCGGCGCGACCCTGGAAACTCTGAAACTCATTTGGACAAAAGAATTCGGAATTGCTTTGATTGATTGCGCGCCGTTTCCGGCTCTCAGCAAAACGTAAATCCTAGGATTGAATTTCCTTCACGGGAAATTTACTTTTAAAGTCAAAATTAGCCGATTCCCTGGAAGAACGTGTTTCAGCAGCAGGATTGATTTCAGCAGCATTCCCCTTACTTTCCATCTTTCAGATTTGATCTTAAAAGTCTACGACAGCCACGCTGAAGTGATCAAGGGCGCCGAACGAGTTTCTTTGACCATGTCCAACCGAAGTCCCGTGGCCATCCAGTCCGCGAAAACCTTCATGGAGTACGCTAGAGATCACTCCGTTGAGGATTCCCTTCGTTTTTCGGCAAGCCGTTCCTTCTCCTCACTTTTAAACAATACTTTTTCAGGCCGCGTGGAACCAGTCACAACTGCAAACCGAAGATGTTCACAAAGCGGCGCAGACGGCTCTGCTGGACGAACAGCATCAGCCCCAGTACAGCAAGTTGTAGGGGCTCCGAAGCGATGTGTGATTTAGTCACCGTTTCACCTGTAATGTATTTTGACGCTTCGCTGTTTTCGCGTAGACATTTGATCTCCTTCCGATCGATCCTTCGCGATCGAAAACTGGTTTTGTTTCTCCATTCACGCCGTTTCAATTCATTCCAAATTTAGATATCAAAGATCGAAACCAGGTACGCCCTTATCTCTTTCGCTTGGTATGCTGACGAGCTGCTTTATGGTGCTCTTTTATGCGTATTCATCTTCTCTAACGTAGAAGCGGTCGCTATTCTTAGATTACGACGCCGACAGTAACGACCGTCCGGTGGAGATACCGTTCGGCGTATGCAAAAGTACATTTTGCAGCAAAGGATATCTCAAGCTTGCACATTTGGCGCTTTTTGCGGCCAGTTTGCTGCCGCCTGCACTAATGCGCTTCCGAAACGGTCTTGACAAAGATGCGCAGGCGCCGGCTGCCACTCGGTGACTGTTGCAGCGAGCGCATCGAAATGTTTGAATTGTGATTTGGACGACGATAAGACGAAATCAATTAATGTTGGGAGAAGAGCAAGACGCTGCTGGGAAGGTCGCAGTTTCAACAAACGAGGGTTACGACCGAAGAATGCCGCCAGAGAACAGCGAAGTGGGAACGGAGAAGCGGAAGATGAAAAAAAACATTTTCGTTTCTTATTCATCGAAAACGGAGGCTTTGGGAAGAGGCGGATGGCGATTGATTGTACATGTAGCATGTGCGTTAGGGTGACAAGAAGCGCCTCGAGGGAGAACGAGGTGTGAAGTGAATTCGGGGACTTAAGGAGGGCGGAATTGCCGCTCATGGGCCACTCTTAAGACGCATAAAAAACCGAAATGGAACCAATATGGGGAAAAGAAGAGGCGCCGGAGCCTGGATTAAGGGAGTGGTGTAAACAAAGCAGTCCCCCAAATTGCGCCTTTTTTGAAAATGTAAACAAAATACGCATTGGGAGAATACCGAAAACAAGCGCTCGCTCGTTTTTCGGATGTCTTACAAGCAGTTCAGTGATTCACTTTTGTTTATAGAACACACTGGACGCCTACGGACAACACTACTGTTCCTTCTCTGGGCCGAGTGGAATGACGATTGCTGGGCGGAATCAGGGAAGCCCTTCATGCATCCTTCGACATCCTCTTCTATCCGCGACCCTCAGGCATTCTCGCTGCTGTTCCGAAAAAACCTTGTCATAATCTATCACCGCTCACAAGTGTGTACATTCGTGGCGTCGTCTGCCCCTCCCCGGAAGCGCACATTATAATTTCTCGAAGTGAGTTGTGTGACAGACAGCCAGTGCGCGTGATAGACCCGTCTTTCGGCTTGGGATTTGAGCTGCTACTGTTACTGCCTCCAACGTGTCACCTCAAATTCCTTGGGAAAACTCCACAAATTCAATTAGAAGTCAGTGCTGCTTTGTTTTCGTCTGTGCCTGTTTACCCGAGCGTCCTCTTGGGCTGTTTTGGGCTGCTCTCTCCAGTCAACGCTCCCTAAGTTTCTTGATCGGTCGTTCGCTCGTCGGTCGCCCTATCACCAACACAAACACAGGGGCGGAAGGAAGGTAGCGCAGTCGGGTCGTTCGGCGCTGGCGCGTCCTCTGGTGTTCTAAAAACGCCCTAACCGCCGCTCTGTCACCGTCGTCATCGTCGTCGGGTCCTTCGCCACTCGCTTCGCTCCGCTTGTCCTCTGCGGCCGCCACTCTGCTCGTTGTTTCTCCGCGAGGCGGCGGCTGCCTCCTCTCGCTCGCCGATCGCGTTTGCACAGTGCAGCGGCAGTGGCGAGCGAGAGGCGACGGAATCTGCAGCGGCTTTCAGCGCGGCGGCGATGCCGACGAGGACGTTTTTTGTTTCTGCGCACCCTGAATTCTCTCGTTTCCTCGCGTTTCCTTCAAATCGATGGGCGGCGTTGGAGTGAAAGCGAAGAAGACGCGCCGCGCCGGGCCGGGCCTCAGTCGGTGTAAGCGGTCGTCGCTCGAGCGTCTGAGTCTGATTGCGTCTGTCTCGCGCGGCGCCTGCCCTGTCTCGTGCCGGGACATCCTGTGTAATCGCTGCCGCACTTTTAGGCCTGCCGCGAGCCGTTGCAAGTGGCGGCTTAGGATGATTTAATTAGCGATGATTAGATCTCTTGCGCGAGATCAGTTCCCCTTGGATTTTTCGTCGATCTGTGTCATAATTTCGCTGGGGATTCGTGTCTGAAATGCTATTTTCAGACCGAATTTCATGTCTCGTTTTCCATATATTTTTTTGTATAATTCCTAAAAGTTCCGCATTACTTTTCATGTCGCTATGATGTGTGGCTTCGCGCACTTCTAAAATTCTTATTTTCAGGCAAAATGGGTAAGAACGGGAAGAGCGATATAAATGAGCTCAAACAGGAGGTGGCTATGGTAAGATTAAAAGTGCCTGGGACTACTAATCTCATGAATGATTTAGGACGAGCACACCATCCCCATGGAGGAGCTCGTCCGCCGTCTTGACTCCTCGATTGAGTCCGGACTGACCTCCACCAAGGCCGCTTCCGTGCTCGCTCGCGACGGGCCCAACGCCCTCTCGCCACCCAAGGCCACCCCAGAATGGATCAAGTTCGCCAAGAACCTCTTTGGAGGTTTCGCCCTTCTCCTCTGGGTTGGAGCGTTCCTATGCTTCATCGCGTTCTCCGTGGACTACTTCACCATGGAGTACCCCTCGATGGACCACGTAAGCGCTTTGTCTTGAATAACAGCAATTAACTCGGTTTCCCGTTCAGCTGTATCTCGGAGTTGTGCTGATGACCGTCGTCATCATCACCGGATGCTTCCAGTACTACCAGGAGTCCAAGAGTTCGAAGATTATGGACTCCTTCAAGAACATGGTCCCCACGTACGCTCTCGTTTACCGAGACGGTGAGAAGCAGCAAGTCCGCACCGAACAACTCGTCGTTGGTGACATCGTCGAAGTCAAGGGCGGAGATCGCGTTCCCGCTGATATTCGCGTCATATCCTCTTTCGGGTTCAAGGTAACTTTAAGTTCTTGCCTTCTGATTCTAATCAATCCCTCCATAGGTCGATAACTCTTCTCTCACCGGAGAGTCGGAGCCCCAGTCCCGTTCTCCCGAATGCACTAACGAAAATCCTTTGGAAACGAAGAACATCGCGTTCTTCTCTACTAACGCCGTCGAAGGAACCGCCAAGGGAGTCGTCATCTACACCGGCGACCGCACCGTTATGGGCCGCATCGCCCACTTGGCCTCGGGCCTGGACACCGGAATGACCCCGATCGCTCGCGAAATCGAGCACTTCATCCACCTCATCACTGGAGTCGCCGTCTTCCTCGGAGTCACCTTCTTCATAATAGCTTTCGTCCTTGGATACCACTGGCTCACCGCTGTTGTCTTCCTCATCGGAATCATTGTCGCTAACGTCCCTGAAGGTCTCATCGCTACTGTCACTGTGTGCCTCACTTTGACTGCCAAGCGTATGGCCTCCAAGAACTGCCTGGTGAAGAACCTCGAGGCTGTCGAAACCCTTGGATCCACCTCGACCATCTGCTCCGACAAGACCGGAACCCTCACCCAGAACCGTATGACCGTCGCCCACATGTGGTACGACAAGGCTATCGAAACCTGCGACACCACCGAAGATCAGTCCGGAGTTGGAAGCGCCAACAAGGGCGACACCTACAACGCCCTGATTCGTGTGGCTACCCTCTGCAACCGCGCTGAGTTCAAGCCTGGACAGAACGAAACCCCCGTCCTCCGTCGCGAATGCACCGGTGACGCCTCCGAGATCGCTCTACTCAAGTTCACCGAGCTGACCACCGGAAACGTGCTAGCTTACCGCGCCAAGAACCCAAGATTGCCGAGATTCCTTCAACTCCACCAACAAGTACCAGGTGTCGATCCACACCACTGACGATGGCGACAACTCGTACCTCCTGGTCATGAAGGGAGCTCCCGAGCGCATCCTTGACCGCTGCAAGACGATCATCCTCAACGGAAAGGAAGTCGAGCTTGACGACAAGCTTCGCCAGGAGTTCAACACCGCTTACCTGGAGCTCGGAGGTAAACCTACCCTTATCCTAGTTCTGATCCTAATGAACTTGCTTCAGGTATGGGAGAACGTGTCCTCGGATTCTGCGACTTTCGCCTCAGCACCGCTCAGTTCCCCCGCGGCTTCGAATTCGACACTGAAGAGGTTAACTTCCCCGTCGAGGGACTCCGCTTCGTCGGTCTCATGTCCATGATCGATCCTCCGCGTGCCGCTGTCCCTGACGCCGTCGCCAAATGCCGCTCTGCCGGTATCAAGGTCGTCATGGTCACAGGTGACCACCCTATCACCGCTAAGGCCATTGCCAAGTCTGTCGGAATTATCTCCGAGGGAACCGAAACCGTCGAAGATATCGCTATGCGCCGTGGAATCCCCGTCGAAGACGTGGACCCCTATGAGGCTAAGGTATTGCCCTTGTGATCTAAGAAGTCCTCTTACCTAAAATCTGTTCTAGGCCGCCGTTATCCACGGATCCGACCTCCGCGAGATGACCGAAGACCAGCTCGCCGACATCATCCGCAACCACTCCGAGATTGTCTTCGCCCGTACTTCGCCCCAGCAGAAGCTCATGATCGTCGAAGGATTCCAAGCCCAGGGCCAGATCGTCGCTGTCACCGGTGACGGAGTCAACGACTCTCCTGCCCTCAAGCGTGCCGACATCGGAGTCGCCATGGGTATCGCCGGATCCGACGTGTCCAAGCAGGCCGCCGACATGATCCTCCTCGACGACAACTTCGCCTCCATCGTCGTCGGAGTCGAAGAAGGTCGCCTAATCTTCGACAACTTGAAGAAGTCAATCGCATACACCCTCACTTCCAACATCCCTGAAATCTCTCCTTTCCTTACTTACATTCTCTTCGGTATTCCGCTTCCTCTCGGAACTGTCACCATCCTCTGCATCGATCTTGGAACTGACATGGTTCCCGCCATCTCCCTCGCCTACGAAGAAGCCGAATCCGACATCATGAAGCGCCAGCCCCGTGACCCTCTCCACGACAAACTCGTCAACGAGCGTCTCATCTCCCTGGCTTACGGTCAGATCGGTATGATCCAGGCCTCCGCTGGTTTCTTCACCTACTTCTTCATCATGGCCGACAACGGATTCCTCCCGTGGCAGCTCTACCAGCTCCGTTCTCAGTGGGATTCCCGCGCCTTCAACAACGTTGTTGACAGCTACGGACAGGAATGGGTGAGCATCTGGAGTCTGGAGTTAAGATTCTAAATTCTGGATATTTTAAGACTTACGCCAACCGCAAAATCCTCGAGTACACCTGCCAGACCGCCTACTTCGTCTCCATCGTCGTCGTCCAATGGGCCGATCTGATCATTTCCAAGACGCGCCGCAACTCCCTCGTCCAGCAGGGAATGAGCAACTGGACCCTCAACTTCGGTCTTGTCTTCGAGACTATCTTGGCCGCCTTCATGTGCTATTGCCCTGGACTCGACAACGGTCTCCGCATGTACGGTCTCCGCTTCTCGTGGTGGTTCCCCGCGCTGCCGTTCTCCGTTCTCATCTTTATCTACGACGAGGCCCGCCGTTACTGCATCCGTCGTTGGCCCGGTGGATGGGTTGAGAAGGAAACCTACTACTAGACGCCTAGTGAAGAGGATTCAGAATCCTGTAGTAACTAAATCCGCTATCTTTATAACTTGTGCTATTATTGAACAAATTGTGTATGTCTGTTTAAACCAGTGAAGACTGACATGCAACAACACAGGAAAGAGCAAGGGACACAGACAAATACTTTATTTGCTACATACAGTTCAAGGTTCCTCGAATTTTGTCCGAACCCAATCACTAAGTGATATTACTGAGAGTGCGTTCCAGGGAGGCGATCTTTTCGGTCTTCTCCTTGAGGGCCTGGACGAGGAGCTCAATGAGAGCGTCGGTTTCCTGCACGTATTTCGTGATGTTAAGACACTCCTTCCTAAATAAAGAAAATTAAGTTGAGAAGAGATCAAGGAGACGACTCACTGGTATCCCAGCATCAGAGATGCATCAGAATCGGTCTTCGTGACCCCGCTCGGCTCCTTCTCGGACTTCATCGTCGGCTCGGGCATCTCGACGACCAGCTCTTCGGTGGACGTGGCCTTGTCGCTCGCAGCCTCCTTCGAGCGGAACATGCCGTGGAACACGTCGTCCGTGATCTCCAGGGATCCAGGCGCGCTCAGGACTTTGCGGGAGTTGAAGAGACCGTGGAAAACATCGTCGGTGGTGTCCAGCGATCCAGGAGCGCTGAGAGCCTTGCGGGAGTTGAGAAGTCCGTGGAACACGTCTTCAGTGGTCTCCAGCGATCCGGGCGCACTCGATCCACACAGACCCTCAATGGAGCTGAAGAGTCCGTGGAGGTTCTCGTAGGTCTTCTCCAAGCTCGATCTGACGTTCTTCTTGGCATCGGCGACTTCCTCGCGGCTGAAGAGGTGGTGGAAGAGGTCGTCAGTCTTCTCCAGGCTCGAGGCGATCGCCTTCTTCGCAGCCGCGGATTCCTTTGAAATGAAGAGGCCGTGGAACACATCGTCGGTGGTCTCCAGCGATCCGGTCGCGCTTAGAGCTTCGATGGAGCTGAAGAGGCTGTGGAGGTTCTCGTAGGTCTTCTCCGTGCTCGATCCTTCGCTCTTCTTGACGTCGGCAACGTTGAGGGGCACGGCAGCAACCGGAGCAACTGGAGCAGCGGCCGGAAGGTCGAAAAAGTCTTCAATCGGAGCTTCCTCGGGGAGCAGAATGCGCGGACCTTGGTGCACAACGCTGCGGCTGCGGCGCTTCTTCTGCTTCTTCGTGGCTGCGGCGGCGGCTCGGCGCTGGACGACGGCAATCGGGCGGCACATGACGTTGGGACGACGTTCGGTTAGTCGAGCGTTCAGTCAGAACGAACCGACCACCAGCTCCGGTCCACTTTTAAACCCCTTCGCAGACAAGCGCTTCTAGTCTGTCTAAAGTCGGTCTCGGGGACGTATGAAAGCCCATTCTAGACGATGTTCTCGAACTTTCACCCTTGAAAAAGTCTGAAAATGTTCATTCGAAGTCAGCGCTGAGGCTAGAGACCGGTCGGTACATCAGGAACCGACCAGTCCTCAGCACTCGCTCGCCAAAAATGGTTTTTCGAGGCGACCCTCGTGCGGTTCTCCTCAGACATGAGACACCATGCGTCTCGTTTACTCATTTCTCCTGTTATGTCGCCGAGAGTGAGGTTAGGTTTTTTTCTGGTGATCCTCGCAATCGAGGCGCGAATCTGCAACGCACGAAACGTTTTATGCACAATCAATGGAAAAATCGTGACCGACGAATGTATCGGTAAGAATCTGCACTCCAAACTCATTCGCAACCTTGTTTAAGCGTCCGGATCAACCGCGAAGATCGACCTATACATCGGGACTGTTTCCATCGACGGAATTCTCACACGCATCGACGGACCCTTCGACATAAACCCGGAAAGAAACATCAAGTCGGGCACTATCGAAACATTCACCGCTCCAATCCTCCGATTCAACGAATCTGAAGTCGAGCAATGCGTCGAATACGGTCATGACTACTGCTTTCCCCGAGCCGACGTACTCTTCGTCCATTACAAGGAGTCAGATGAGCTCATGCCGATGTTCACACCTGCCCATTTCTCCGTCTACGTCGAATACGAATACAAGGACTACAAGTAAGCGCAATCTATAAGCACTCCGCAATTGACTTGCCTACGCATATTTACAGGTACAAGTTTACATACGACCACGCGATGCCGAACGCCTGCTCCGCTTGGATGGACGACATAGGCTTCTACCAAATCGGACCGCGTTACGGAATCTTTCTTCGGAGACGCAAAAAGCCGCAGATAGGTCAATACATTCGAGATTGGATTTGACGATAATTTTTATTCGGATGGCATATTAATGGCAAATTTATGAATACACCGTATTATTGACACTACCTCACGGCTTGAATAGGTGATAATTCAATTCACAAATGTTCAAGAATCCACTGCTTCTCTGCCTTGCACTCGTTCTTCAGCGCGCTCCTGGAATGCCTGGCGACGAACTTGAAGAACTTCGTTATGTGAATGATGGGAATCCTCAGTTGCAGCGCTTCCCGGACTTTCTTATTTTCTTCTTCACACTCGAGGTGGCGTTTACGATACAGCAGAAGCTTGCTCGACCTCATGGATTTGAACTTGTCGAAATCTTCTTGGTAGGTCCCATCACAGCAGCGTACGACCTTCCGGACATCTTCGAGCGAAGGAAACGTCGTCGTCTTCTTCTGTGGAAGCGCGTGGATCGAGAATCCAACGAAGAACGGGCAGGATTCGTTGGCGATGCGCTCCAGGTAGATGTCGTACCTCTCTTCCGCACTTTCGTCGATGAGAGCATAATTCGCGGGCTTTTCAAAGCGTTCCTTCTTGTAGGAAGCGTCGACCCAGTTCAGCGTGACGATCGGAATCCGCTTGCCGATGGCACAAACGAGATTCGTGCTGCGCCAAAGCTTCTTGACCACGTAGACGGTCGCTTCTTCGACGTTCTCCGTTGTCCTTCCACCCAATTCTTCAATCTTGAGAGTGGCTAAGTAGCGCTCCACGTCAGTGACAAAGGACTGGAAGGCTACAATGATCTAAATATGGCCTTTTAGATGACTTTTACAAGTAACCCTGAAATACCTTCAGCCGAGAACTGTTCAATGCGTAAGACGGAGTATAGAAGGGCTCCCTCTTGATGGTGGTCCGCCTTTTACACCTCATCTTTGGAGTCGCTTTACAGTTGCTGTCCGGTTCTTGTTTGATATGCTTGACTTCCGGAGCAGGAGAGGCAACTTCTTGAGCCTCTTGAGCGCTGCTATCAAGGACAAGCGGAGCGCTTTCTTTAACGATGGATGCGTCGCCGAGAGCTGGAGGATCGGTGATTTCTTCAGAAACGACCTCTTCGGCGGGAACGGCGTCAACCTGGATTGCAGCCGAAATTTCCTGAACGGCGACGTCTTCTTGCTCCATTTCCACGGGAGGAGGAGTCATGCTTTCATCGAGTGAAGCGACGTTTTCCTCGGTCGGAGCGTCGCCTGGAGCCCCCGAACTATCCAGATTCTCCGCAGTGTCCTGGGACAAAGATGCCGAAGGCGAATCCTAAAACAACAATATTATTTAGTGCTGAAAAGAAAAGCAAAAACTGACCATGATTTGACCCATAATTTCACTGCATACGAGTTTCGTTTGAAATGAAGACCTCCGGTGTTCGGGAGCGACGTTGTCAAGGCAGGAAGACCTGGGGAATAGAATAGAATCGTCAGAATCGGTCATGCGTAAACAAGTTTTGACCAGTGCAAATCTAAAGCGAATTCAGCATTCAACGGGCTCGTAGACCCAACAACGTGAAAAACGTTTGCCTGCGATTTCAATTCAACAACGACGATGATAATTGATCAAAGCTCGAAAACAACGAAAACGCAACAGAAAAGCCCATCGAAAAGTCATCGGAGAATCAGGGCGAAGAAGCCGAACTCCACTCCCGCAAAATTTTGAATTTTGCGCCGCCATCGTCGTGTGTGGCCTACCGACAGCGACTTTCAAGGCAATCAGCTCGTGGCGGGACCGAAAATTCTCGCTTTTCTATGAAGTGCCAGTGAACGTCCGATGTTCGGTTTCGAGCTTTCCATTTTTTGGCGTTAGGGTGTGCATATGTGGGGGAGAAATCGCGTTTTGAGAGGCGCGTTCTGCTTTGTTTGCGTGTTTCTTGTGTGCCATTCTTGCGTGTGCCTCTTTGAAGCCTGAACTCTACTATTTGAGCCCCATGCGTTTTCGAAACCTGATCGGTTGCCGCAGAATCCGACCTCAAATGATGCGTGCGTGCATGTCCAAACGCGTCTGAAACCCTCAAGTCTGCAAGTAAGAAGTGCTTTGAAAGTGCAACCCGTTCGAGACAGACACGTCTACGAACACACTCAAAAGCGTTGCGGCTCCATTCTCTGCCCCGACTCTTTCGAAGTTCGGTGGTTCGTTCAACCGCTCCGACTCGTTAGCTCCGCGAGCATCGTCCGGACGCTCCTTAAGCAGCAGCAACTTCCAAGCAACGTCGCCATGGGATTCTTCGCCTTCCTCATCCTGGCCTTTTTGATCGCGGTCATTGGCGCACACAAAATGGGATTCTTCGACGATTATATCAAGCGAGCGGAAGAGCTGAAGCGCCAACGCCAAGAGCAGCAGCAGCCGCCACAGCGAGAATTCTCGAAAACCGAGTGAAGAATTCGCGGTGCCTAGGAACACTGATTTGAATGTACATTTCGTGTTTATCAAGTTCATAAAAAGCAATCTTGGAGGACTGCGTTGTAGTTGTGTCGCTTTATCGTGTGCGCGTTTTCGAGTTTCGTGATTCCTGTTCGCCGTGCTCTTATCATGAATTTCTCAGTTTCCAGGAAATGCCTGCGAACGGATCGGACAGCGAATCCTACAGCTTGACTGAGGATATCCTTACTTACAAGTTATCTCGTGAAGCCATCTCCAGCATCGCGGAAACCAAGAAGAGCGTCGATGTGTATTTTAGCTTACGTAAGTCAAATGGAGTTGACAGCTGAAAATCATATGGCGATTTTAGGCAAAGGCGTTCCGGAACCAGTTAAGGAACATGAGCAGATCAAGCCGATCGAAGTGGACGATTTCCCGGGGTACGCGGAGAAGTTCGACGTCTTCAATATGATCGGTAACCTGGTGCGCATTTCGATCGATTACACATATTTTAATGATGTTGGTTTCAAGAACTACTTGAAGAGCACCGGATCTGACTTCGACATGGACGGCCACCTGAAGGAATTTCAGAAAAAACGCGCCGCATCGAGGATTGCAAAACTGAAAATGTTGAAAGAGATCGCAAGGCACACAGCTGAAATGAGCATGCTCTGCTTATTGACTCGACGACAGAACAGTTTGAAGGTGAGCTTATTCACGATTTCCTAACCATCCACTGTTAAAGCCAGGATATCGTCCTCCGCGAACATTAGTTCCGGAGAGCAAGACGGTCCTCAAGAACGCAATGGAGGCCGTCAAAAAGGATTACGAACGGTTGGAAAAGGAGCGCAAATTCGGACCGTCCGAAAAATGGAAGCGGCTTGGATTGGTCGAATACCTTCCACCGCACGACAAGAATTTGGATGTCGACCGGATGGATGACGAGAATCTCGACGAGTGATTCTTCGTGGTATTGACCTGTATGTAACCCGTTTATTGTTTCCCATGTATATTCAGATTAAATAACATTGTACTTACCCTGAGGGTGTCACTCTCGCCATTAATTGAAGTTTCCGGGGCAGTGCAACCCGAAGATCTCACGCGATGACTCATGATACCATTTCGGTTGCACTTTTCGACAAGTCACTCGTGTCCCGATCAACGCTGGAGGGAAGACATTTATGATTGATCCATTTCTACGGAAGACTTGCTTGCCACCGTCAAAATTAATTGCTGTTTTGGCGATATTCTTCGCGGACGCGACGGGCTTTTGCACAATCTCTGGCGGTGTTGGCACCAGAAAGTGGTTTAAGTGCCGCTCCTTCCCTCGAGCAAATCGTTCTGGGATCTAAAATTTGGCCACGTTTCAGGTTGTTTGTTTTGCTGAGCGAGATGTCACATTCCGGCGAGCTCGCTTGGTTTTTCGGATCAAACGATCAAACGACACTCGGACGGCTTCTTCTCAACTTCGTTAAAAGCGGCTCAACGCTGGCGTGGCTGTAACAATCGCGTCATGAGAGCTTCAAATCGCGTGTTTCTTCACCTCATCAGCGCGGGTGGTAGCCACCACGATCGAGAAGGCGAAACGCCCTGCGGGGCCAAAGGCAGTTGTCGGCCGCACCCGGATTGAGTTTATATCGCGATGGTGCTCGGGTGGCGGATTAACACTGAGTCAGTTTACCTCCATTGAAGTGAGAAGAAGCCACTTAAGCAGCTGTTTTTTGCTCCGCCGCTATCCATTCGGTCATGTTATCACTTGGGAACAAATCACCCGAAGCCTCCGCTCGTGGGTTCTCCAGCGCTTTGCGAGGCCCTAAGGATTTCCTTTGCGTGTGATTAATCGCTTTATGAGCGCCAAGATAATTGGTGATTTGTGCGCGTATCATTTGTTAATTATTTAAGGTCAAAGGCCGCCCGATTCCCGGCTCGAAGATCTCTTAGATCTTGTGCCTCTGAAATATGCGCCCAATTAACAACTGCGACTTTGCGTTGATTTATTCTCCTCCGCGTGCCTTCGAGGGGCAAATTTGTTTATTTAAGATCCGCTTCAGATCCGTCTGCGCTCCGAACTCATCTTGTACTACTCGACGATCTGTCCAAGGCTTCCTTTGATCACTGGGCGCTTCAGAAGCACCAGGAAGGAGTCCCGAGGTTTTTTCCGGGTTAAGTCTTTGAGCTGACAATTTAGGCCGGTTGAGTGTTATTCATGATCCGAGTCACTCAGCACGTGGCGCGCTTCGGGCACCACCATCATCCCTCTTAACTCCGCCATTTCGTCATAAATCAGGAGGACGATAGCAGAGCGGAGCGATTTGCTCTACGCGCTCCTCCTGGCGTCCTAAGATGCTTTCGGGCCGCCGTCGCGGAGCGCAAAAAGTGGCCAAAGTGTTTCTTTGCGTCCGTGTTTTCGGCGTTTTTACAAGATCATTAGATCTGGCATTTCCTATTTTTAGATTGCCTATTAACGCGTCTTCCAGTCGTTTACTTACTTTCGAGGGTTCCCCGGATTAATCCGGCTTATCCTACAAAAACTTTTTCCAATTTGTCCCATCGGTTCTTTTCGCTGGGTTTGTTTGAATTAGTCGGATTATGATTTACGTACCGGAAGTGCTCGCCACTGGTAGTTTCGCGGAACCGCGCTATTTTTTAAAGATAAGAACGTTTTTGATAGTTGACAATCTTAGCAGCAGACCACCCTGCAATTAGTTCGCAGGAGCTGCGGCTTCCTTCCTTCCTGGAAAGTGCAGATAAGATGGATTGAGCCATTTAGTTAATTCTGGAGGGGAGCACAGAACATTCCTTATATACAGATTCGGTCAAATCCATGAATAACACTCGATTTCCGGCCCTCCATCCATATTCAATCAAGCTCTTAAAAACGAAGCACAAAGACTTTGTTCGAATTCAAGCGGATGAATCAAGCGGATGATGGCTTCAAAGCTCAGAGTTCTCCTCCTTTCAGCGCCTCCTTCCGCTGCTATTAACGACCACCGTTCGGATAGTTTCGATATTGAATTATCAATCTTGCAGCCTAAGAACATCTGTGGTCCTGGCTTTCCACTTTCCGCCGCCCTGGGCTAAGGACCAGTTGTATATGTTGGCGGTGAAAAAACAGAAGCTAAAAAATCTCTTTTTGCACCTTCCCAATCACCCCCATTCATCTCCGTCACCGAAAAACGATGCTCGTAGAGTCCAATTCGACGACGGCTTTCAACAGATCGAGCGATCGGAATCTCCGATAGGTCCGCCATGGACATTTGTCCGAGCAATTAGGCCTCCATCAAACGCCGGCGGTTCTCTGGCCCGCCGGTTTCTTCCTGTATTCAAATGCACTTTTGGAATGTCCTCGACCCGGAGCGGAGACCCACGATCAACACACCTACTTGCGTTGATTGATGGGGGAAGTCGCGAGTTATTCTTGGCCATTAGCCTCTGTAATTTGCGTTTCGCTGTTTTGAACTCCTTTACACACGCCAAGAATGCTCAAATCCTCGTTAGCTCCACTTTTTGGACGTTTTGAGTTAATTTTCAAAGTCGAGTGACAGATTGAACTTATAAATGCCCCAGTCGTCTTAGGCGCCCCCGGGGAACTCGAGATCCGCCCGCTCGCGATCGCTTTTTAATTTGAGTCGAGAATCGTTTTTGGTCGCGCCGCTAATTCTCTCGCTCCCGCTCGCCGCTTTTGTTTGTTTGCGTTCTTCTTCTGCTTCCCATGGTTCCGCCGTAGTTTTAGACTCATTTTTGGGCTTAATTGCAGCAAGCTACACAAACGACTCGTCGCCTGGATTCCGACTTCTTTTTGATGAGAGTCGGTTGGCGACGACGACTACGATGGCCGCGGAGTCGCATCTCTACCCCCGAATCAAGTGGGCCTACCGGCGGTTCAAATTCAACTACCTGCTCCCCGTGATCATTCTTGTCGTGTACACCCTCGTCGGGGCGGCGATGTTCCGGAGCATGGAGCTCGAGAAGGACCAGCAGTCGAGGGCCGTTTACCGCCAAAACACGGAATACGCCTTGAATCAGGTGAGCTTTTTGAGAGTTCTTAAGGATGACGTCAGAGGTATTATACCAGCAGCCCCCCCTTCCCGGACGTCTCTCTAAAGGCTGTCTGTCTACTGTCTGTCTAGAGCGCTCAGAGTCTGGAGGGGCACCTCATTTTGACCATTCCAAGCTGCGGGAGTGGTCGGACAGTTGCTTCAGAATCGATGTGTATGTGGCCCATTTGCACTTTTAGAGTGTTCCATACGTTTGCTAGAATAGGTATTTGCACTAACAAGAGCGCGGAAGAGGCCACCTCGGGCCTACTATCCCCGCAGCCAGATGCCTTCGGCGCAAAAACCAAAGGTATTCGTCTGCGGTAGCCCCTAAGCCTATCGTAACCTTGCAGTCCCAGCTTACTTTCTCCGCTGCAAGGCGCCTACATTCCTAGCGGTAATTTTGCAAACCGACCGGTGAAAGCCGAATGCGATGGCTAAAGTGAATCTAAAAGTGCAAATGGGCCACATGTACAGAATGGCGCAAAAAAAAAAAAACAGCGCGCTTATCTCGGAGCCGTTGCATTTTTGAAGCATACAATGTTAATATGAAATGTGCAACAGGCAATTCCGCGTCGAATGAGCTATAGCACGCTCCTGTCAGGTCTAACGTTGTGCACTTATAGCCAAATGTCTGGAAAAACTGTTAAGAAAGTACGGCCAATTTTTAGAGGCTCGTATCTCGACGCTGATCTGTCCAATTTGACCGTTTTTGGGTGCAATCGATAGAGGAAATCGAGCACAACTTTTCGCAAAAAAACTGTTTAAATGTTTTATAACCAGCGGTCTTTTCAGGTTCTTGACCGAATGCTGGAGGTCCACTGCAACGACGTCGTCCTCAAAGTCAACAAAACTTCGCAAATTCGCCACGCGAAAGACGCGCTTCAGTGGTTCATGGACTACCTGAATCTGACCCAAGTGATTGAGGAGCGTACTGAAGAGAGTCCCTGGACGTGGGTCGGATCAATGTTTTATGCGGGTCAATTGTACACTACTATCGGTAATCTTGGATCTTTATCCATTATTGTGTAACAGTCGCTTTTCAGGTTACGGTCTTCCGTTCGCCAAAACCGGCGCCGGCCAATTCGCTAGCGTAATCTATATTTTCATAGGAATTCCTACGTTTTTGATGATCCTCAAAGAAGAGGGTAAATTGATGTCCAGAGGCCTCAGGAAACTCTACAAGCGACTCCACTCGGCCAAACAGAAGTTCCCGGAATCGACGCCGATTCGGAGGATGAGCCAGCCTGTGCGGGCAATGTACAACTTGTCCCCGCTGATTTTAAGCAGCAACGAGGGGACGCCGACGAAGAAGGCGAAGATGGAGCTGCCGCCGGAAACGGTGATTGAGGTGGAGTTGGAGCCGGATCCGGTGAAGGAGAACGAGCTGAACGAGGAGAAGGTGCGCCAGTACTCTTTCCCGATCTCGCTCGCCCTGAGCATCCTCGGCATGTGGATCCTCTTCTCCGCGTGGTTCTTCTCGATCTGGGAGGCCGAATGGGGCCTCACCACCTCCGTTTATTTCTTCTTTGTTTCTATCAGGTTTGCCGTGATTGTATTCTATTAACCTTAAAGACCATGTCAGCACCGTTGGATTAGGAGACGTCATTGCCCAAAACCCGGACATGATGATCGTGTACTTCATCCTGATCCTCGTCGGCCTCGCGCTCCTCTCGATGTGTATCAACCTGATCCAAGCGCGCATCGAGGAGATTCTCGACCGCCTCCTCATGGAACACATTCAGAAGATCGAAAAAATGGCGAAAATTGTGAGGGACGACGATTGCTACGACGAAACGACGACGCCGTTTGAAATCGAGGCGGCGAGTGAGTTTTCGCTTCTCTTCGTCCTTTGTTACGCGATTCTACGATTAAGATGATATGCTGACGAGGCCACTTACGACGATCGCACACCAGCCGGAAATCGGCCTTTGGGCGGTAAGTTTTTGATGTTAACAAATGTGAGGAGACGCTTGGGAACGCTTGGAGGGTTTAAGTGAAGTCGAGGGATACGATTAATTTATAGCTTTTAAGACCGTTCTCAAATCTCCGGTGATATCGTCCGTAAGTTGAACGAAGACACGCGAATGCTTAGATGTACGCACTGTGATCCATTTTAACTTTTTAAATTCTCTCTTCCCGCAACGCGAATGCTTATCAGCACGAATTTTTTCTGCGTTCTTTCTCTTTGTTATTGTCATTTTCCGTCATTTTACCTAGCTCCATAACGTTTATAGGTTTCAGCTATTTCCCTGTAAATTTATGACTCCCCGAATGACGTAATCTTCATTCCTCATGCCTGTTAACTCCCTTTTTGCTTGGTTCTCCCCTGCAAACGCTAGCTAATCACCCAATTCCAGGTCTCCCGGCTAGTCAAGGGAATGATGGCGGGCCTGGCCAACGACATGATCGCCGATCGCCTAGGTTTAGAAAGCGAGGACAGCGACGAGGACGCCGAGGAAGAGGTGCTCCGCGAGGAGGAGGCGAACCTTGTGGACCAAACATCGGAAGCCAGTAAGCGCTTTCAGGTTAAACCTGATCTTTAAGTCCAGATTCAGGCGTGAAGCAGGAGGTGAAGGCCTTCAAGATCAAGAACCTGAGGCGAATGGGGATGCTCTCGATGCTGAGTCCGCAGGTGATGAAGACGCTCCAAACGCTGCAGCACTACCAGGACAAGGCGAGTCCGGCAAGCGACTTCAAGTAGGCGACTCGGGCGATTAATCTCCCGTCACGCAATTATCTTGATTTAAGGACTATGCTGTTCTCGCAGTTCATCGCTTCGGATAAAGTCAAGAAGGCCGTGGAGGATAAGGCGAGGACGATGGTCAGCTGTTCGATGCAAACAGACCCGATTCCGATTAAAGTGCTGGCCCAGCAGACCAGCGAAGTGCCTTTCTGTCGCATAGGTGAGCTGGACCTGCTAGCCCCATTAACACCAAACGGGATCTCATAAATCTCAAGGGGATGGATGGGTGAAACTGTTACGTCTTGGATACAAAGATCGCTGAGAAAGTGCTGAGAAGTACAGGGAGAGGGGCCACGGTCCAGGATTCATGTAGTTTACACAGCTGTTCGGTAAATATGGAAGATTTATGGATTAAGTTGGGAAGGATCTAGGGTTGAAGGGGTGAAGGAAGACAGGTTGGCAGGCGGGGGATCGGGGACGTTGAGGAACCAACAAATTGAGGAAATGGGAGTTTCGCGGAATTCGGAGAAAGGTTAATGAGAGAAAGAGTTCGATGATTGTTAACAACTCAAAAATATATGACAAAAACAGGTGCTTATAAATAATATCGTCTCCTACTTTCTTACGAATTCCCCATTTCTTGTTTATCCCGATCCAGATCAGTTTTTAAAACAGAAATATATCAAAAAGAACATTGCTTATTACTAAATTACTTACTTCCCAACTTCCTTACAAATCGACCACATCAACTTCCATAGCCATCTGCTTCTCGACAATATTTCAAAGAAACCTCAAACTTGAGTTGCAGAAACGCCGCTGTCGCTTTACACCACCGACGAGGACTCCCCAAAGAAGTACATCGCAGATGCGGATACCGTGAGCTCCTCGTTCGATGCGGACTCAATGTATTCCGTCGCCTACTACGACCTGAAGTTCGACTACGGTACCGAAACGGTGCCTCTGGGGACGCCGCTCCCAATAAGGCGGAAACGATTTCACAGCAGCGCGATTTCTATGGGGATGGAACAGGATTTCGACGACGAACTCGACTTCTTCGAGGTCGGCCCGAAGGTGCACCAGCCCCTGAGCCGGAAAAGCACCACGGCCTCGCTGATGGTCCCCCCGGGCCCCGATGTGCCCGTGGCCCCGAGGAAGCCGCGGAGGATCGGTGAGCTTCGTTTTCTGGACTTTCCCAAGACACAAATTGTTTTGTTTTGGTCACATTCTTCGAATTTCGGACATCAATCTTTCTTCTGTCTTCAGTTCTCTTTTGATTTATAGTTAGCGAGAAATTCTATTTTCGGACTTTGTTTGTTTCGAAATGCAACCTAATCTTCGACCCTTTCAGAACGGTGTCCCTCGGCTCTGCTGGTGCCCCCGAAGGAGAGTCCTTCGAAGTCAGCGAACGACCTCCCTGACTACCGCCACTCGACCCATATCGACCCCCAAACCCTCGCCCGCCTTGGCGAACTGTGCGGTCTCCTGCCCAACGATTTCCGGCCCGGGTCCTCCTCCCAGATGGAGGATTCTGGTTGTTATTCCACGAGTCACGATGAGGATTCCAGCGTGATCCTTGACGACCAACACCCTCAAGCGAAGCCGCGGCCGCTCTCGCAGATGGAGAGGCTTCCAGAGGAGGTAAGCGGCAACGTGGAGCGAATAGAGAGGAAAGAATCGAGTGATTAGGAGGAACGGGAATGTTGTGACCGCATGTAAATAAACCGTAATTTATGATTCATCCGTCTTAAGGGCCTTGTTGAAACCTTTGCCATCTGGAAACGCATTGTGATAGAGTACATATGCCAACGTCAGTTTAAAATTTGGCCGTAGGTTGCCAATGCCATGACCACATGACTGGCTCTAACACATGGTAATGGCCGTTATGTGGTTCGTCGTGTGGCCATGGTTTCTGGCCATGGCCGTTGTGTGGCAATATCTGGACCAAAGGCAGTTGTTTTTGGTCATGAACAAAATATTTTAAGATTCTTGGCGGTTTTTGTGCCGCACAACAGGCCACACAACGGTCATTACCATGAATTAGACATGTCTCGCTGAAGGAGTATCACGACCTCCTAAACATTGTGATCGAATCGTCGAATTTACCATCGACTACATCTGTCATTTTTGTATTTGACAAGATTCATTCTGGCGTCGATGACCTTGCTCGACATACAAAGTCAAACGTTCTAAACCTTTCGACGCTTCATCTGCAATTGATTTACTATATAGTTAGCATTGATTAAACAGGAAAATGTTTTATTCACACTTGGGTGACAGTACAAATACTCGTATGCAAGACCCTTTATAGCGTGAACGCCTGTCTACTCTGGTCATGCCTGTACTACGTACCTAAAAATGTCGTTACTCTTAAAAGTCGTTTTCGTTGCTTGTCGATAATGTCGGGTTCAAGTTTCCTTTCGACATATTAGTTTTTTGACTCAAACGGAGAGATGCTGCTTCGTTTTTGTAATTCTAATTATAAAGTGTCGTTTTAGCACGTTGTGACATTCAACAAAATTTGCGGTCGAGCGCTCGATTTCGGTCTTCAAAATGGCCAAACAAAGTCCAATTTTTATCAGAATGGAACCGCAACCCTCAAAAATGCATTGCAAACAGAAATCAGACCTCAAGCCATAATATTTGGGCTTAGGAGCCCCGAACACCCGCCACTCAACCTTCCATTTCCAAAAAAACGCGCCTTCTCCAGATTCCCTGCCGGTCGGAGGCGGCAGCAACATTTTGTGAGGCTCACTTCATTCGTCGTGGGTGGCTTTTGAAGCGCCGATTTCGCTTTTGAAGCGCGCTTCAAACGCAACTCGGAACGCACTTTGCAACTAAAACCACCCCTGCGCGTCGTCGTGGGTAGCTGCGCGCGCGCGCTTCAAAAATTCCCCAAATTTATATGGCTTTAGCTTGGAAACGCGCGCGCGCGCTGAACTATAAAACCCCCTTAAGTAGACAAGCAATGCTTGTGTCACAGTAATGTGTAAATCATTCTCAGAAATTTTGTAGCACAAGAAATCTATGAAAAGGAGCACTTAATTGTTAATACCCCACCAAAAAACATACTAAAAAGGACTATTTGAGTTTTCGTAGCTGGTTGGGACTCCGCTGAGACGTCATTGAGACTTCGCTGTCTCGGCGACCTATTTCGTAATGGTCCATCTAACATGTGTTTTGTGAGTGTTTTGTCTCTAAGCCATTATATTCTTGAATCTGACAGTCGATAAGAACAAAAACAATAAATTTGACATTGGATATCAGACAAGTGGAAAAGAACTCCTGCAGGAGCTTTCCAAAGGCCAGTGCGCTCTCGCGGGTCTATGATCAAATTCAGTTCAACTCCGCTCTACATTCTGGACGAAGTTGGCATGACTGACACCCAGAACATTGATCAAACGATCAAAGAGCTTTTCAACTAATTTCAAGTAGGATGTTCCAGGCGTTATCAACGCTAAAAAAATTTTTGTCGACGATGAAAACGATGTCGTAGATTAGGCTGAAGGTAATGTCAACGACGACAAAGACACAAATGATGACTCCAACGACTCCAATAACGACCCACAGAAATCTATCGACCAGCCTCACAAGCCATTGTAAAATATTATAAAAACTCGACAATGAGGTTCCGGTGACAACGAATAGTGCAAAAACGAGGGTCCAACTGCGGTAAGTGATGCAAAAGCCTTTTTCCGACTACTCTTATTCTCTCATGATTTCGGTGCTCATCCATGCTCTGCGTGAACATAATCAAGAGCACTCCAGTGGAGAGATCCCACAAAGGCATGTATTGCTGGGATATCTTTCTTCTGTCTTCAGTTCTCTTTTGATTTATAGTTAGCGAGAAATTCTATTTTCGGACTTTGTTTGTTTCGAAATGCAACCTAATCTTCGACCCTTTCAGAACGGTGTCCCTCGGCTCTGCTGGTGCCCCCGAAGGAGAGTCCTTCGAAGTTGGCGACCTCCCCGACTACCTCCACTTGACCCATATCGACCCCCAAACGCTCGCCCGCCTTGACGAACTGTGCGGTTTCCTGCCCAACGATTTCCGGCCCGGGTCCTCCTCCCAGATCTAGGATTCTGTAATTCAACGAGTCCCGGTGAGGATTCCAGCGTGATCCTCGACGACCAACACCCTCAAGCAAAGCCGCGGCCGCTCTCGCAGATGGAGAGGCTTCCAAAGGAGGTAGGCGGCAACGTGAGAGGAAAGAATCGAGTGATCAGGAGGAACGGGAATGTTGTGACCGCATGTAAATGAATCGTAATTTATGACTCATTCGAATTTAGGACCTCGCCGAAACTTTTATAGAGTATATAACGCTGCAAAAGTTAATATCGAAGTTGACAGATAGAATTTAGCCTTTAGATTCTAGGAATTTGGGAGGTGTTATTGCAAATTGCAAAGGCGACACAAGCCTAAAGTGCAACTTCAGTTTGAGGAACTGCTCCAAAACTAACCGTTTTATTCGAATACCAATCAGAGTCAACTTCTTTTACATTAAAAATCAAATTCTAAAAAAGACATTCTAAGAATTCTGGAAGACTCAACAAAGACTGAATTCGTGACTCATCGGCGGCGGCGTGGTTTCACCCGTCTGCCGTTGTTGATTGAAGACGATTGTTTGATTGAACAAGAATTCTATTAATGAGGGTAAGATTGTGCTTCAGTTCATTTTTTTGTTGAAAGATAGCTTCCAGTTTACCCTTCGATCTTCAAACCACCCCATAAAGCCATAATATTCTCGGGTCACCCACCCATCATCCACTTTGGGAACCCTTGGCCGCGGCTCCTTCCTGGGTAAACAAAGATAATGAGCGAAGACGTCGTCCTGCCCGGATCGTCCGTGGTCGTAAACGTGTTTTTGTTTGACCGTAAGCCATCGATCGTCCAGGAATCGATTTCGAAAGCGAAGAATCTCTGGATCCTCCAGACAAATCTTTGCTTGTTTATTCTTGTGCTTCGCCCCACAAAAGTTGTTTACGTCCGAAATGCGAGGCTGTTTGCTGCTGGGCAAGCAAACAGTTCAGCAGACCGGGAGATTCTTTGTTTTCATCGGTGTTGACGTCGTCTCCTCTGGCATGTTTCATAATTTTGCGTTCGAAGGCTTTGGAGCTAGGCGTGGTAGGTGAACCGGTCCGCGTTACGCGAAGATCCTATCGCTATTGATTGTCACGCATTTCTGCGGTTATGCAAGTACGCGGGAGGCGTTTCTAGGCGATGTTATCAAACTGAAGTAACTGGAAATTACTGTTTACGAGGATCGCAATGAGGTCTGTTCTCACTTTCGCTGTTTTTGATGAGTGCGTCATTAAATTGCTATTTTAAATTGGTATCGTCAAAAGAGAAGTTTCATTTTTTGTTTTGGAGATGTTCAACTCTACCCAATTTCTTCTTTTCAAACCTTCCATGCCACTTATTGTCACTCTAAACTATTCAATATTTTTCAAAAGTTCAAGCTTTCTTTGACGTTATCTTGTATCCAAAGTGCTCACGTGAAGCGACGTCACTCAATTACTCTTCGTTAATTCCAAATCGTCTCTTTTCTCTCACCGAACAACGTTCGCCTCTCGTGGAAACCACTTTCGGGTTTCTGGGTTTTTTTTGTTAGCTCAAATTGATCTCTGCGATGACGCTCGTAACCTCCAGATGCGTCATCTGTTATGACCAGATGACTCATCCATCTATTGTTTGATTTGTTTTTGAGCTTGCACAACAGTGTTAACTACGGTTTCCGGTTCCTTCTGGTTTGGATTTTTTGGATTTTATTTGGAGCTATTTATCAGAAATACGCAAGAGGTGAAGCGGGTTTTGGAGTGATAGGAACAGTTTTATGTATGAGAATTCAAATGAGATCAGCGAAAAGAGCATGTCCTGTTTACTCCTGACTTTGACTTTCTAGGTACATTCGCGATGTGCAAACATGACTCAATTTTAGCATTTAAACCGCAAACGGAGTCACAAACACAACTTTCGTTTTACCAAATCTGGCTGTTTTCGTCTACGTCATGCCGTGTTTTATACGTAGCCAATCCCTCTCCGTTCCTTTTGTTTCTAAAACCAGTCCATCTCTCGTGTTTTGCTTTCAGTCTTCCCCTTTTGAGACTTCTTTGAATATTTGACAAAGACCCCATTGCTTTTATAGGTTCCACTAAATTTTGACCGCTCTTTAAAAATGCCATTATTACGAGAGTTTCTTAAAAGGGGCTTTGGCATTACGTAACTGGAAATATTGAACTAACATAAATAAACGGCCGCAATTTTAATTTGTTCAGGGACATTTCTAAAAAAGGCTATTCAATGTTCTGAAATCTATTAAAAACCGCGTTTTCCCTTTTAAGGACACTCTTCCCTTATCACTCTCTGAACTCTTCTTTTCTTACTGCTTATTAGTAATAACCCAATTTCCGGTTGCGTGCGATTCCTTCCCAAACGCTCTTCATAAAAAGTCGTTTTTTTCCCTTTGACGTCATCAGCCTAAAATTCGCTTTGTAGGTCGACCATCAGAGTTCTCTCTGAATCCTAATTCGGAGACAAGCGGCGGCTGTTTTCCTTCATTACGTTTAAGTGCGTCGATCTCTAAACGCCGCTTTCTAATGAGGATTCGAGGTTCCGAAGAACGCGCACAGAAGACCGAAGAACACGCACAGAAGGGGTCTAAGCGGGAGCGTGACCGGACTAAACAACCTCTAAGCACGAAATAGATTATGCGAAAGGACGAGTTAAAGTGCAGCGGTTACACATTGAGACGAATGTGAATTGAAAGAGAAATCATGCAGAAAAGGGTTAAGGACAAGGACACTCAAGGGTAAACAGCCTCGTACGCCCGAGTTTCCAGGAGCTTTTACGGATTCCACGAGTTTTCAAGTCGAAAAGTGTCCTTTTCTCTTTTTCTCGTTTTCCTCTTCAGAATGCAAATTCGGATTCCTTCGAATTGTTTTCCAAATGTTGACAACTTTTCTCGACGACAAACTCATCACGAACACATAATTTGGCATTTTCTGGGTGACGCAGTTTGTTAGTTAGCCGGGTATTTACCGTTTCGACCTTAAAACGGAGGAGTATTGTCTGTGATGTCATGACGACCTCGTCATCAAAACTGGGGCTAAAAATGCCCGTAGTTCTTATTTTGTGGTGTTGGAACGAATTTTAAAGGAGACTTTGTGTTTGATTCTGTGATCCTTTGTGTCCGATATTCTCTGTTCGCCCGTGCTCACAAAACCACAAAATTAGCTAAATTGGCTTCACTTAAATCTGGTCAATTTGAGCTGCTTTGTGCGTTGGAACCGTAATGAAACATGAAAGATTTTGTTTGAGTTGCGTTTTGCGATCTAGTTCCAACATCGGCTTGGTTGCTCATTGATTAGTGGAAAAGTCAGAATTTAAATTCATTTTTGTGGACCGACAAAATCGAGCAAGACGTTATCAAACTTGTCTTAGCACTTGGAAGACGCATTTGACAACAATCCCAATTTTAATCATGTAATCGAATCGAAAAACAGGAAAATCAATGTTATCACAGGAATCGCGGACTTCTGCTTTCGGTCCAAACACCACAACACAAAAGAATCCCGAGCGCCGATCGATTAGCCGCCTTCGGATCGTTTCCTTCGCGCATCTCGGGAATTCGGCGCCTAATCCGTTCAGCAAACGCCTCTCGTCGTCGTCCGATCAAGGACGTCGATCGACTCCTCAGCGCCTCCTTCGAACGCGGATCGTGGCGATTGCGCGAAAACAGTGTCAAATCTGTCGATCCACGTGCACCCAACCCAATGCGCGACTCGCTTGTTTGTGCACTTCTCCTACGACGCTGGCGCCTCCATGACTACAACAGCGCAGAGCCTCAGCTGTTCGCGGCTCCGTAACTGCCCCAATTTGTTGTATAGTCATGGCGGGCGATCCGAGGGCTACTTTGTCCTCCGCGCTTCTCGTTTCGTGCACCGCTAGCGGCGGTTTGCGGTTACTCGCCAGCTTAGCGCGTGTTTGCGTATGTCCGCTGACGTAGGCCACTCAGATTAATTTATCTTTTTCTATTTTCGGGACAAACTCGAGCCGGACGGTGACGAGAATTGGCTGCGTGGCCGGAATATTGGGTTTCGTGTTTCGGATTCTTGAGCAAACCTGGAAGCTTGCAAGGAATTCAAGTTGTGGGCTGAATACTTTGAACAAATTTGCTGCATTTAGATCGGAAGTCCCTCCATAACAAAACAAAGGACGAGTGCACTTTAAGGAAGTTTCTGGAAGTGTGTAGGTTCCGGACGCGGTTCCAACGATAATAATTGCGTTTGCAAGCTGTTTTAAAAGCGAGATTTGTATCGCTTTCAAGCACACGAGTAAAAAATGTAAAGGATTGCACTTTAGGAAAGTTTGGAGTCTATTAAAAATGCAATTAATACTGCAAGATTTAAAACCGAACGGAGTTGGGAATTCTGAGTTTTCGCACGCTGTGTAGCCACAAATTTCCACCTCACTTTGACATGCTTTGTTTTTTCTGGGTGCAATGTAATCTCCCTATTCGAAGATCACGCTCAAAAGCACAACGTATCTTCTCTTTTCTATTTCTGTTTTTTTCTTTTTCCGCTATATGTTGTTTTATCCTAATACGTGAACCCTGCAAACCGAGTCTCGCCTCTCGTCATCGCATATCTGCTTCTGACAGGTTATCCGTTCCACAAATCTCGGCCCAAAAAACGTCTCCGTCACGCGAATCCCACCTCCCCTGATTAGCTCCGGCTGCTGCTGCATCTTCAACCACTCGTTTCCACCGCTCTCTGCTTGCACCTCCCAACCTAAACAATTAGGCAAATTACAATTGCGTGCCATTTGCTCCTTTGTCACACATCATCTGGGCCCTTTCTCGTGCCATTTTCGGTCATCTTGCGTGCCTACTTCGACCGAAAGAATCCAATTTATGCAAAGAGATTCTCCGCGTTCTTAATTACCCGCCGCGTTCTCTGCTCCGCCGAGTTCCAATCTCGTTACACTCATCCAATCTTCTTTTTCACGCTGACGTTTCAATCGGCCCTTCGTTTGTCGTTTGTCCCATGGATCCTTCAGGCGTCTCTTCTTCTTCCCGGTTCACGTGTTTTCCATCTGGATCTCACAGAGACGCCACAGCAATCGCATTCTCGCGACACTTTTTTGTCTTCTGCGCCGCCGCGGTAATTCGTTTTATGGCGCCGAACGGCCTCTTCCACCGAGGCTAAAGAGTCTTTTCCTAAATCTCAAAGAAATGTGAACTTCGGGTTCCTGGAGCAGGCGAAGGAAGAGGGGAGGAGAGAATAATCTCTGCTCGTGTTCTCGAGACGTCTTCGTCATCCGTTCAGCGTTAACCCAGGCGAACGAGAGTCCTCCAAGGCAATTAAAAGCAGCATGTGTTCTTTGACGCCCTCGGTCCGAGAATATCCGATGACGAGAAGAGGAGACAAAAAGAGGCGAGAGAGTTTGTCCTCTTTTGTGCGTTTGCGCCACGAAGGCGACGTTTGTGGCGTGCAGTGATGAATCAGGGAGCGGAGCCTTTTTTAGACAGAAATGGCGATTTTGGAAAAGCGTGTGTTTTTAAGGCTTAAAAAGATCTGATCACATTTCGTTTTTTGCCGCCTCAAACCGCAACCCAAAAACAAATAGTTTGCTTGTTTTGATTGCATGATGTTCGCTTGGTTTAACCAGCACTCCGCCGTAATTGCCGTAGTTTTGTGTACTTTAGACTTGAATTCCTAAAGAATTAAATAGGATTGCTTCGGCATTTTCGATACTCGAAATCCCTTTATTTTTCTATTTTTGTCGTCCCTAATTAGCGCTGACTGCAATTAACTCTCAGGTCATCTTCTTTGCTTCGCCTTCACTATCTTTAAAAAAACCTTTTTTAAACAACGTCGTTCTGTGCTTCTTAATCATCCCTTTCAAATCTTTTGTGTTTAAACGTTAAGAAAGCCTAAAACAACGTTCTCTGGTCCAAGCTGCAAACGAGTTCCAAACGCTCCGATTTCTATTCGGTGACTCATTCGCCGAAGTTGAAAATTGACCTGCATCCTTCGGGAATCC
Organism: Steinernema carpocapsae; assembly: GCA_000757645.3. Lineage (NCBI taxonomy): Eukaryota > Metazoa > Nematoda > Chromadorea > Rhabditida > Steinernematidae > Steinernema > Steinernema carpocapsae. Next base: position 1,407,873 of record AZBU02000003.1, read on the forward strand.
CGCTTGTCACTCTCCGAATCGGTCCCCCGGACGTCCCTCAAGGAGTCACTCGATTAGCCCCTCTCAATTGCTACATTTTGCCCTTTTAACTCGTTTCTGTCTACGGTTCGCCGTCTCCCGCGTCCCTCGGGACCAACGCGCGAGGAACCCATTCCCGGTCGGTTCCTCGATTCCTCTGCAGTCCCGTTCTCCTTTTCTTCATCGATTCCGCTCATTCCGTTTTCGCCGGTTTTATTGAAATCGCCACATAATTATGGCCGCTAACCTTTCCAAGACGCTTTTCCGCCTTTCATTCGACACGCACCGAAACGAACCGTCGGTGAATTTGTCATCGTTTTCGGGAAATACCCCTAAAAGCGCCCTCTCGACGCCGAACTTTTCGGTCATTTTTGCATTTGGATTAGGGCTATTGTAGGTGGACATGAATGAGTGGGAGTGGAACTGGTTCACTAGCTCTTAAAGAGTGCTGAGAGTGTTTTGGTCCTTTGAAAAGAAAGTTGAGGTTTTTCAGTTTTTGGACTTTAATAGCTTCTTATAGATTCACCAGTTCATAAAACGTTCGAGACGCCAATATTAATTACCGATTCTGTGCCCTCAATCCGAGCTGCACTTGGCTCCATCATCTTTTATAGCCATCTCCAAAACACAAAAATTATCGAATCAGCTTTTGTTCCGTCGCGCATATTATGACTTCAGTTTTTTTGCCTAGATAGAACTGCCCATTCGGCTTCTCCTTATCCACTTGCTCAGTTAGTCTCCCCGTCGGTGAGGGGATCTTGACTCACCGCAATGTTTCAGTTTCACGACAAAACATTACATCACAAGCATTCGCCCTAATGGCCATTTGAAACTGCAAGCGCGTTTTCACTTTAGAAACTCTGAAAGCTTCGCCAAAAGTCGAAATGTGCAAAATATTCTCTTTCCGATGGAATTCCGACAAAGTTCTACTTTATTTTATTTTCAGTGCTGTTTGCGCTCTAAAAAAGTCCACGCCTCATCTGATCCAATCATCATCCTAAAGTCCAAAGACAAAAAAACGACTTTGTCCCAGAACCAACCTTTTCTCGACTCCTCCTTTGTGTTATTTTTTTGCAATTGATTGCAAAGTCCGAGCCCGCATGTGACTTGTCCTTTCGCGGTCCGCCTCTCGTCTTCTTCTTTGCTCCTCTAATCAAATTTCTTTAAACGTTTCCTCTTTTTTTCCGACTGACCCTTTCGTGCTTTTCCTGCGTTTCTCCGGCGACTCCAACCGCTTTCCTTCGGATCGCAAAACTCAAAACAAACGGCTTAACACGATTAAAGCCCCAGGATAAGCATTTTGTGCTCTGTGTCTGAGACTAATTAGGAAAACGCCGAAAACAGCCACAATTGCGTCGTCACTTAATGGTACAATCAAAACGAACACGGCTGGCCTTCTCGCCCAAGGTGTCAATTACTCGAATTGATATATGTTGACGCGATTGTACAAACGAGCAGACATAACAAGAGTTCAGGCAGCGCCTCTCGGGACGCCTCTTGACTTTCTCCGGGTTCTAAAAAACAAGCTTCGCCGGTTCCGCCGCTCTACCTGCAGGTGCACCTTGTAACTCGCGTAACAAATCGTCCGTCGTCCAGTGAGATCAAAGACCGCCTTGGACTCTCTCTGTATCGCGTTCTTCGCCTTTTTCATCATTCCAAACAACCTCTCGGCTCGTCGCCGCCTTGGAATCCGCCCCTCCAGAGGCGTCTCACGCCCCGAAAGGTTCCCACCGCCACTCGCTTCTTCCAGGAAGTCGGGCCGCGAATATTAATCCTCTCTCAGCTAAAAAGGTTCGCGGCCCTCGCGCGCTCTTTGCCCCTCGCGGCCACCTCCCGCTTCCGAATTCCGAATTTCAGATGCGATTATCGGCATCAGCGCTCCCCAACAGGTTCCTCCTTCTCGACGCTTGGCGCCTGTTCTCCTGTGATCGAACGAACGAGTGCTTCATCGCCTGTTTTTCCTAGAATTTCTTTAAAACTTTTATTTTGGACAAACTTTGAAACTTCCTGAAGCTCGCAATGTTTATAATTGAAACGTTTCAGGAAGTTTCAAGTAATCCTAGCTATCATGGTCAAAATGTGGCTTGAACTCTTTTTGATTTTAGCACATTTTTGCACTTTGCTCCTATCTGATTTCCTATGTTTTCGGTAAATTCTAAACTCTATTTCTGGTTGAACTTGTTCAGAACCGTGTTGTCTCCCTGGCTTCAATTACCCAGAGAACGCCGCCGTTTCCAGCGTTTCCTCCAGCTCCCCTAATGGAAACTTCCATTCGTGTTTCTTAAGAAGTTGATTGAGATGCTCCCCGAAAGTACTCCTCTGCGGCATAATTGAGCGGATTCTGCATATTCTCCTCCCGGCGCCCTTTCTAAGAAGACCTTCCTGGGAACCTGGATGTCGGCTAGTTTGATCTCTGTAATGACATCACTCCTCGCTACTCCTCTCGGATATCACTTTGTCCTTTCCGCGCGCCGTCCCCAGAAGGGGTTTTACGCGAATAACGTCATTTCCCCGTCCGAGTAAAAATACGTACAAGCTAATTATTCCCGCAGGTTCTATTTTTAGGAAACCTTAACTTCCAAAGAATTGACGACCTCTGGAACTCGCAAATGAGCAGCTAAATACCGCGCGGACGTGGAACCCTTAGTCCCTCTCGCAGGCTCCTTTGATGCTTTGATGATCGGGAGAAAGGAATCTCCACCACCGGTCGACTCGGCTCTCATCGACGGCATCCGCGTCTTCAAGTTCAAGAACGTATGTTATCTTTTATGTTCTTTAAGTACTAAGAAATCCTTTTGCAGCTCCCGGACCATGTGCAGGGCGAATTCGTCAAACTCGCGATCAGCCCGAACAGACACGTTCTCTTCTGGAGATCCAGCACCACGGTAAGCGGGCGGGGGTGGTGGAAAACAAGCATAAAACGGGAATTGCGGGTGGCGTGCTGCGGGTCGATTTCTCCTTCTTTGGTATGCCGCCGCAAGCGAGTAATTCGCCTAATTTGATCGTTTTGGAGCACTTTTGTTTTGAACTACATTCATCGAAAACAACAAAGCGATCCGAAAGTTGTCCGCTGAAACCTGGAGATCAGGACAACGAGGCATTTGGTTGTTTGAGAAGCGAAGTGTGAGTCGAGTGATCGGAGTAAACAACTGCTATTCTGATTGCTTTGTTTTGAGATGCAAGCTGAGATTGCCCTGGGCTAAATCCGCTATTTTTGGTGAGCCGGACTATAAAAAGAGACGTGTTGAGAGAGCCACGTGTCCTGTGTCCACAAGCACTCTGTTCTTTCGTGCCGCCGACCAGAAATCAATGCGATTCGTGAGCTGCAGAGGGCCGCTATAAACAAGCCCGAACTTTGGCCCGTCGCATATTGTTTCGCAAGACTCTTCAGGGCGTTAAATTATGTTACATCCACTCGAGCAGTTTTTCCTCATATCCATCAACATCCATCAACGCCGCGCGGTTTCTCAGAATCTTATTTGCGCCTTTTCAGGATGAGGGCGAGGAAAAAGAATCAGACGCGATCTTCGTCGACGAGATCGTAGACGTCTTCATCGGATGCCCGAACGAGTCTACGAAGCCGAAGGATGACGCCAGAATCAAGCGGGTCTTCGCCGGCACCTTCACCACCGCCGCCTGCGTCTTCAACGATTGCTTCGTGACGGTGATGTTCGGCAAGGACTTCGTGAACCCCCACTCGATGGTCTTCCTCGCCGATTCCAACGAAAATGCGAAGGTAAAGGAAGTGAATGCGGATGCTTTCGATCTCTCGATTCCAGCTCTGGTCCTCGGAACTCCGCCGCCTTTCACTAGAGCGGTACACGGATCTCAAGTCGACGTTCTACTACTGGCAACGACTGATCTCCAAGGTCCAGTACACGATGCCGGGCGACTCCATCACGGTGAAACAGTAGGAATACGATCTTGAGGCTTGTTTCAATCGGCTCCATTTCAGACTTCTCGACTCCATTTTTCCTTCAGCTCGGCTGAAAGAAGAGAAAAAATACTTAGAGAAGTCACTGCTGAAACACGTGCCAATCTTGAAGGAGAAGGTGAGTGGGTGTTCTTGGAATTCCATTCGGCTGTTGAAGAAGCATTGCATGTGTTCAGCGACCATCTTACGCTGAAATTCGAGCTTTATTTTACTGGGTTCGATGGGTAAACGGCACGCGAAAGGGAAAAATTGATTCCAGATTTCCGTTTCGCGTGCCATCGCAATTTTTTCGTCCTTAACGACCTCAGAAAACAGAAAAAATGGATTTTAAGGGCGAAATGCCGTGCATGAGGGCAGCGAGGCGAAAGTCCGGAAAACGAAAATCACGCGAGCGAGAGGTTTCTTGAGTCAGAGTCTGGGTTACGGTAAATTTGCAAACTTTTGCAATCGAATTTCGAGTTTGTGAAGGCGGCGCCCCACTTCAAATCTGAAAATGACGCTTCTTCCTTTCAGAAACGGGTAACCCAGGCGCTCCTGGAAGACGAAGTTTTTGTGTTTACGTTGTACAAAGAAATTACGGGTCGTCACGAGGTAGAAGAAATCTTCAAGAAGCGGTGAGGTTCTAAAGGCATGTTTGAAGTTCTAAATTTTGATTTTTAGATTTTCATCGGATACAATCAGTTCGCTGGAGTTTCGCGTGTACATAAACAAGTTTCAACGGGATTCTCGGCTCAATGAAGTCCTTTATCCGATGCTCGCGGAAGAAGGATGGACGAAGATCGCGGATGAGCTTAATATCGGTGAGAATTCGCTTTTGGGTTAAAATCAAAAGCGTTTTTTAGGCGATCACCTCAACTGCAACGACTTCCTCCGGTACCTGACTAGCCCCTACAACCTGGCGCTTCGCAAGGACCGCTTCACCCTTAAGGAGGAGGACATGCACAAGCCGATCTCGCACTACTTCATCAATTCTTCGCACAACACCTACCTCAAAGGGAAACAGATGAAGAGTCGTTCGGCGGTGAGCATGTATCGCTACGCCCTCTTGGCCGGCTGCAGAAGCGTGGAGCTCGACTGCTGGGACGGACCGAACAACGAGCCGATGATCACCCACGGACCCACGCACATCTGCTTCTGCACCACGATTCTCTTTCGCGACGTGATCCAGGCGATCGCGGAGACCGCGTTCGTAACATCGGCTTTCCCGGTGATCCTCTCCTTCGAGAACCATTGCTCCTTCAAGCAGCAGTCGAAAATGGCGCAGTACTGCAAGGAGATCTTTGGAGATCTGCTCCTCACAGATACCCTTCCGGATTACCCCATCGAGGCGGGCGTGAATCTTCCTTCGCCCTACGTTCTCCGAAGGAAAATTTTGATCAAGAACAAAAAGATCGAGAGGAAGCCGAACGATATCCGGAGGAGTGGGAGCAGTCGCTCCGTGATGGTGAACCAGCAGTCGACGGATTCCGGAGGCACCGAGGATGAGGCTGTGGAGAGGTCCGTGACGCGGATCTACATCGGCGACTCTTACGAAGCCGATCAGATCGTTTACTCCGCGAACAACAACAACCACATTATCAACAACAACGGAAGTCCTCATGGAAGCATTCGCGAGAAGGAAAAGGAGGAAGGTGATCAACCGGTGGGAACAGAACTCTCTGACCTCGTGAACTACATGCGCGCTATGGGAAAATTCACGTCATTTGTAGAAGCTGACAGTAAGAGCATTTCAATCTTGTTTGCTCAATGCATTATTCTTATTTCAGCACGACAAATCAGCTCAGAAATGTATTCGATGAACGAAACCAAGGCGATAGACCTGCTGAAACAGCACGCGGAGCGCTTTGTGAACCACAACAAGCGGCAGATTACGCGCGTCTTCCCGAGGGGATCTCGCGTGGATTCGAGCAATTTTATGCCGATGGTGTTCTGGAACTGCGGATGCCAGATGGCTGCCGTGAACCTCCAAACGGCCGACGTTCCGAACCAGGTCAACTTTGCCTTCTTCGAGCAGAACGGCAAAAGCGGATACATTCTGAAGCCGCCTTGCATGAGAAGGCAGAACGTCCGATTTGACCCCTTCGAGGTCGATAAAGTGGAGAATGTGGTGCCAAACAGCCTGACAATTACGGTAATTGTGTTTCTAAAATACGGATTAAACATAAAATGATTTCAGATCATATCTGGACAACTTTTCAACCTTGTCAGCGATCGGAAACTGTCGACGTACGTGGAGGTGGACCTCTACGGTCTTCCCAGCGATTCTTGCAAGAAGCTCTACAAGACGAAGACGGTCCCGAATGAGGGTTTGAACCCGGTGTTTTATGACAAGCCCGCCAACAGCACCTTCAAATTCGACAAGATTATCCTTCCGGAGATGGCATATTTGAGGCTGACCGTAATGGACGAAAGCCAGAAGATGATCGGCCAACGGCTTCTTCCTGTAACGGCGCTTCAGCCTGGCTACCGCCACGTCCTCCTCAGGAACGCGTTCAATCGTCCTCTAGGACCTGTGAGCCTCTTTGTTCACATCGACGTCCAAGATTACGTGTGCGATGCCCATCGAGACCTCGTTGACGCCCTGCAGAACCCTATTTTAGCCATGAACAAGGTCAAGGGTACGGAAAAGTCGTTTAAAATATGTGGTCACAGTATTCTTTCAGCCCTAGAAACGGTTCTCGAGAACCCTACGGAATTCGCGTCCAGAGTGGAGCAGAACAAGCGTCTTCTGGAGGTCCTCGAAAGCATAGGAAAAGGGTCGCCAATGAGCGAATTCTCCACGAGCATCGACGCAAACGACGATTCGTTCGAAAAGGAGCCCGGTGGCCGCCTGGAGAAACAGGCGAGTTTCGATCGGGTCAGCATGAGCGGCTTCGAAACGGACATCTCCACTCCCCACACGCCAATTTCGCCGACATCCGAATACAGTTTCCACAAGAACTCCAGTGAGAAGAAGCACATCGCGTTGTCCGAGCTGGGTAAATATGCGTTTTAAACTTCAATTTATATGAGTTCCATTCAGTCGCCTCAAAGTCCGATTTTTACCTCCAGCAAATGGTGGTTTCGATGCCGAGTTTGGAGAAACTCGAGAATCATCCGAAGGTCGCGAAGCACGACAAGATGATTCGGAAAAAGTATCCGAGGATGTTGGAAGCAGTGGCCGGGTTCGGGGAGCACAACTCCTACCAGCTGATCGCCGACGATGTGAGGGCCACGTTTGATCGATCTGTGGTGCAGTCGATCGTGAAGTTTTCGAGAGATGTGAGTGTATCAGATGTTTTGATTTAGAGGAGCAGTGATTGATTAAAGAGTAGCATTTTAACGATTCTTTCGATTTTAGAAGAACGAAGCACTTCTCAGTGTTGTCGAAATGGAACGCAAAAAGCTTCACAAAAGGATCGACATGACCCATGACAGGTGCATCTTACTAAACCTACATTCTTCTCAACCTGAATCCTTCTAGCGAGCTCAAATCGATTAACAAAATCAACCAGAAATCGCGGTTGGAAGAGACCTCAGGCATCGACAAACGAGTGAATCCCAACGAGTACCGGCGGATAAGCGAAAAATACGTCCGAAGAGGCGTCGAGGAAAACCGCAAACTCCAAAGCATTCGGAACAAACGCATTTCGGAGCTGAATGACCAAGTAAACGGTCTTCGGCTCGAAGCCAATGTTAGGATGGAAGAGGTAGTGTAGAACATGACCAAGGCAAGTTTAACAGGCTTCTTTCAGACAATTCATCGGGTGAACCAAATATTTTCCAAGTGATTCGGATTCTCCGTGTGCCATCGCCACATTCCACAAACATGTATTTCCACCATTCCTGTGTTCTCAATTTCCATGACCAATCTGTGATGATCATTCAGAATTCTAATAAAACTCAATCTTGTCAATCTTCAAATTCGCTCTCACAGCCATCGAAACCCAATTAGGTAGGATAAACTAGGCGTTATCCTTTTTACAGATGCTCAGCGACAGATTAGGCCTGGCCGCTAAGGAGCGGACCGATGTTTGACGAGGCGAAGAAGCGTCGCTGCTTTCGGGACGCCGAGATGTTGACTTTGTTGTTCGATACTTTGTTGGCTCTCTTTTCGACGACGCTGACCGGCACGCTTCTGTTTAGGCGGTGCGCGAGGTCGGCGGACCTCAAGAGAGCGGCGACTTCCGGACAGTCGCAAAGCGACGAGATATGAGGATTAACCGACTTTTCACGCGCCGAGGCCCCAATGGGGTGACCGGGGGATCGGATAACCGAGAGAGACAACAAACTTGGGAGGACGAATGAAAAGCTTTTGGCGCTTTAGAGGAAGGAGCTGTTGGGAGGGTTACGGTATTGGTTCATTTGTTAATGTCAAGAGAGATTTGTGCAAAACGGTTGAACGGTGAATAATAAGGTTGAAAGTGGAATCAAGATTAGCATGAACACACCAGTTCCACACCTTAAAAAATCAAAAAAACCAAAGCACTGACAACGCGCTAGTGGTGCATCATGGTTTCAGAGGTTAACGGTAGTTATCCTTTGTAAAATAAAGGAGAACGATCCAGACGTGTCCGTCCGTCTCTCTGTCCGTCCGTCACAAAATTTCTAGACGCTAGTTGATTGAGCGAACGGGGGTTACGGTAACGGCGCCATTTGCGTTTGCGTGCATTTCGCCGTCGCCGCCGCAATTTTCGTGGTTTCGCGCGCCGTGTCGAGCGGCGGTCGAGGAGCAACGGTGAAAATTTTGAGGCTTCAAGCGCGCTTTTAGTAGAATTCAAAGCGCCAAGGTCGCCTTTAGCCGAGAAATCGTTCAAACGAGGCGTGTAGCGCCGAGGCTGTTGCAACATAGGAATCTGTGAGGCGCGAAGCGCCGAACAATGCTGATTTAAAGAAAATATTGTCGCGCGATAGCGCGCGCCGCCCCATTAATAAAATATAAATATGCGATCAACTTGCTAACATTCCTATATGAAAATTTCACAGACCTAGAAGTCATTAGGAATCACTGAGCATTCCGAAAGTTTATCTTGAAAAGCGTGTTAAAGACGTCTTTAGTTCACTATGCATCCACCTTCTCCTAATCAAATAATTCTAACTCCAACACCCAAATAAATCGCTGTGCTCATTACAACTTCGCTAATTACAGATGCCACGAAGCGCTTCGAACGTAACTTGTCTTTCTCAAGGAGTCCGCGTTGGACTGCTTTCAAATATTTACTTTAGAAACGACGAAAATCGATTCTCGGTGTGCAAATTACGGTATTTCGGAGAGGACCGGTTAAGTGGCTGGATATATTGCATCCCGCCAGCTGCTGTGGCACGCGGAAACGCTGCAAAGATCTGCGTTTATTTGAAAATCCGTTAAGCAAATTTGAGAAAAGAAGAGGAAACTAGGAAGGAGTAGGAGAAATGGAGGACATAGTGGGACGCGTACGAATTTAAAGCGGTATGATCATATTTCTAAAGGCTGGTTTCCACTAGCTCACATTTAAAGCCCTTGAGCAATTTGTCGTAAAAAATCTTGACCCTTATTCATGTGGAAAAAACTTGCTCAACCAAAATTCAAATAAACTCAAAATCCCGGATCAAACCGTCGCCAGGCCGACCACCTCGCCGGGCTCCAAGTGGACATCTGAGCCGCTATTCCCGGCTTCGAGTGAATGTTCGTTCCTCGTTTTTGCTGCTCGAAAGCCTCACTTTGCGTCTTCAATGGCCCTCTCCCGAAACTTCATACGTTCTCGAGAGCTTCCTCGCCGCTACCGTTGCTTCTTCCTGCGCCAATCGCGGGCGTCCGCGCGGGGCGGCCCGAGGCCGACCGTCGCTGCGCGACGGTGGCCCCACTTGACTGTATATCGCTCACAAACGAGGAGAAGCTCTCGAGATCTCCGCTGTGCTCTCCTCGGCTGCCCTCTTCCAGCAACCACCTTCACTGTACACGGCACCACTTGAAGCCTCCGAAAGAGTACTTGACTCCTGCTCCAAAGGACATCTTTCGGCACGTGCCCTCGGGCGACCTGGAATCATGTCCACCGTCTTCAACGCCTTCTGCGAGGCGGTTCGCCTCTCTACCGCCCAGCCCCCAGGCGTGAACCACGCGTCCAGCCCTAACGCCGCCAATCTCCCGCCGCTTTCCGACAATTTAAAGTGAGTTTTTTGCAGATTTCCTTTGTTATTAAAACTCCGGAATAACCTAAAATACACGGTGGAAAGTCGAGGAACGTGTTCCAGAGCGTACTTGGCATCGACACTTCCTAAGAAATTGGATACTGCTGCGGAGACAGAACTTTCGAGTGGTTCGCAGGATCGTGCGAAGCCGATATCCTTTTACTTGCCCGCGCTCCTGCTTTTTAGGTTGGGTGGCTATTGTGCGGTTGCGTTTATCCGGATTTATTTGCCGTCTTTGCAAATTCAGGTTTGTATTTCTAGGATTTTGGGAGATACGCGCTCTTTTCGTACAAAATCCTTTCCAGAAGCAGTTATGAGTTTAACGGGTCAATTTTGAAGATTATAGCAAATCTTTAGTTGTGGCTTTAAAGTGGTAGATAAGTCCGCCGAATTTAATCACCTGTGACCAAAGTTATATAAACTGTTCTATTTACGACAGAAAAAAGTGTAGAAGTTTGTGAAAAAGTTTATCGGATTTTGCTAGCTAACTACAGGAGCAGTCCCACAAGAGTTACGCACCAAATAGAAGTTTGTCCGTAACAGTAAATACTCGAATGACCGAAATCCCAACCCCAAATAGAGTAAAAGTTCATTCGCGCAACAGTTATTCTCCACTCGAATTACCAGATCCGATCGCAGCGGATAAAACCGCGCCCAACACCGGGAATATCCGACTGATCGGTGCCGAAGCATCGGACCCACTGCGGTCTTCGGGCCTCGAGCACTCCGTTTTCGACTCTCGAGGAAAAGTACCTGGACGAGTAGGAGAACTTGTCGATTGGCCCTCGATTACAAGTTGATATCACTTGAGTCGCGGCACCTCTTCTGATACCTCTGCGGCCTCCGCCACTCGCGTCCCCTTAATTTGTTTGTTTTCACATGCAATCGGTGCTCTGGTGGCCCCACTTAACCGTCCAATTCTTGTTGGACGAGCGGATTGCGCGGCTCCGGTTACATCCCGAGCTCACGCGAAACTGTTTCAGGTGCGACTCGACGTTCGCCACCTCCACGGTCAAATCGAAGATTTCGGACGTCGCCTCGCTGAATCCGACCTCCGCGAACCTCTACGCTCCGAACGTCGCCAACTCGACGCCGTGGGCTGACCATCTGCCACTTTTAGGAGGTGAGTTCGATGATTCCTAATGTGCTACCGTTTCCCTCTTTCGAAACTTTATTCGGTCGCCGATTCTTCGAGGTTTCCTCCTCTCGCTCGCTGCTCTGTTTATCCTTCGCAAACACTTTTTCGTGTAGCGCGCGTGCCTGGCTACAGTAACCCGAGTCATCTGGCGACGTGCTAAGTGATCTTGAGGAGGAGGGGAAGAAGGGATCTGACTCATTACTTTAGCTAAATCAGTTTTTTTGTATGTTTACGAATAATCAGAAATTTCGTTCCAGGCTATCCACACCACAACAACCCTTTTGTTGCGCCAGCCTTTGATGGAAGCCACGTCAACCACTCGGGAAGCCAAACGCACCCCAACGGAGTTCCCTCCACCGGAGGCTACATCTATGACATTTCGCAGAACGCGAGCGGATTCCCGTCGCACGGATCCAACTATTACGGGGCGACGCCGGCCGCCTATGGGATGCTCCCCTCGGGCCATGACTCCTTCGCCCAGCACAGTGTTGGAAGCGCCATGGTTCCCCAGGGATCGACGACTCCGTGCATCACGGGGAAGTCGGAAGGCGACGAGAAGTCCGCGGAGTAAGCTCTGGAAATTAAGGATTCTTAATTGATTTCTTGGATTTAGCCAAAGCACGAAGGAAGAAGGCGATTCGGAGATGATCGACATGGACGAAGACCTCGAGGACGAGGAGACCGAGGGCCCCGACGGGAAGAAACGGAGGAGGAAACGCCGCGTCCTCTTCTCGAAGGCACAAACCTACGAGTTGGAGAGACGATTCCGGACCCAGCGATATCTCTCAGCGCCCGAACGAGAACAACTCGCTATGGAGATCCGTTTGACGCCGACGCAGGTAAAGATCTGGTTCCAGAACCACCGGTAAATCGAACGTTGTTATCCAAACTCTCTAATCCAGCTCCTTCCAGGTACAAGACAAAGAAATCGTACCAGGAGAAGGGAATCAACCCGGACCTCAGCTCGTCGACCGCCGCGGCAGCCTTCAACGGCGCGCGGCGGATGCCGATCCACATGCTCGTGAGGGACGGGAAGTCGATTCCGGCCGACTTCGGCCTCACCTCGCCGGTCACGGCGGCGGTCTTCGCCGGTAACGGATACCTTGGTCAAACGACCCCATCGGCCACCGGAGTGACTCCCGCGTCGTTCGCGGCCAACCCCAATGCTCAAACTCATCACCTCAACTCCGGGTACTACGGCTGGGGATGCGGCTGGTAGGAGGAAGGAGAGATTCTAGTCGACCACTCAAAGTTTCAGTTGCGCGTGCCTTATTTATTGTTACTGTTTGTAAATACGTTTAAGGCCCGATAAAAGGTCAAGCAAGCACTGACGGAACAATACATCCATTCGTCTACCAGGTCAAAAAAGAGAACTTGGCTAGAAACTTCAATTTTCTTAAAAAACTAAAACAAGGACAATGTAACAACATAACAATTTGTAAACCCGTTTTCTAAAAGCACCCGGAATCTTCCTCACTTGGCATCCTGGGCACTTTTGAGGACTTCTTCAAACGCTTCATTGACCTTTCGGTCTTCTTCCTGTCGATCCCTTTGGGCAAACTCAAATTTGACCTAAATTGATTTTTCAGAAAATGCTCGTTAAGGATCTACAAACTTCGTTGGAATCCAAAGCAGCCGCCAGTTCCGCGTAAACGTCCCTGTTCACGACGTGTTCTCCCTTGCTGGTACGGTAGCCGTTGTCCTCCCAGATCTTCAGCCATTCCATGCTGAGTTCGATGAATTTGATTGAGAACGTTCGTACGATGCACGGTTCTTTGTGCTGAAAAGGAGAATAGGGAAAGAATTATAGGAAACACGCACCTGGTTCAAATGATCGATAAGAGCATGCGCGAGGCTGACTTTGGTGATCTGCGTATTTCCCGTGAACTTCTTCAAGCCATTGATCTTGATCTCTGGGTCACTGATAGGTCCAGTGACAATTGCGGAAGCGTAATAAATCACCTTCTTTTTCTTTCCAGTCAAAAGGTACACTCGAGGAGTCCTAAATAACGAATATGAATAGGTGTATTCACAGAATTCTTCTTACGAGTGGTGGGACTTTCAGGGTTATCCGTGTGCTCCCTCTCGTATGCCTTCATGTAAGGTCGATCCCTTTTGCGTCCTTTGCCCTCGGATCCCAGCGTGGGATAAGAAAGGCCGTCCTGGGCCATAAGGCGGACTTCTTCAATCTTGCTCGTGGAGGCCTCGCTCGTTTCAGGCATCAGGACAAACTTCACGCGAATCTTTTCGAGATGCGCACAGATCTGCTTGTACATGTGGTGGTTGGCGACATTGCCGCCATCGGATTTTTTCCAACCGGCCATGTGGAATCGAACGAAACTGCGGGAATTCGTGACCAAAACGATGCTAGGAAGGCCTAGCTCCACGGCCTGAATATTCACAATTATGAGATTAACAAGTGATAGCACATGCCTTGACGAGAGCCAGTTCGATCGAAGCGAGTTCAGCTCTGAATAGCGTTGAGGGGATCATGCTAAGACGCCTTGTTTCGTCGATGGTCGGTATCCCGTCGATCGTTTCGTCCTCCCATTTGATCGCGTATCCACAGCGGGTGAAGTTTCCGGTTTCGTTGCTCATCGTGGCAGCCGCATACACCACGGGACCGTATTTCGCGAACGGCTTCGGGTCGAACATCTCCTCGGCCTGCTTCCTGATGTAAGTTGTATCGTTTCCTGCAATCCACTTCTGTCAAATAATCCCATAATTCCCGAAAACTGACCACTAAAAGTATCGTCAAACTGGACTTCCAGAGCGGTCTTCACTGCCTCTGCCTTGAGCACAGGGATATGCTGCACATTTACCTGCAAATTCTGAACTTGAACCCAATCCTCAACGATAAATCTTACGTGAATCTTCCCGAGCAAATTATCCAAATCCTTGATTAATTCCTGGTTCTTCACGGCGCCTCCGTCGGCCTTCGTAAAGTCGTTTTCTTTCCAAACTCGCAGGTATCGGTTGACAACTTTCTCCACGTACTCAGATCCGACGTGTACGACGAGCTTGTTCATGTGTTCCTGGTAAACCGCCTGCTCGAGGACCTTGCGCAGTGCCTCCAGCGACGCGGAGCTGATGTTGTGGTCTTCGGGGCACGATTCCATGAGGTTCTTGTCGCTGTTCTCGCCCCAGTAAACGCCGATTTTGGATCCCATTCTCTTGTTGCAGCTGGCGACCGCCGAAACCACCGGAGCGCTAAAGAGAAGTACGTAAAAACGAATAAATTGGAGAATGAAACTCACTTGTGCCAGAAGAAATCATCGCTGACTTGCGCGGGCTTCTCCGAAGCTTCCTTGATCGACCGAAGCAGTTCGTCGTCCTCAAAAGGCTCGAAACCTTCGGCGGACGTCGAGGCAAAGCGCGTCAAGAGGCGCGAGCTGAGGAGGAACCTCAGGGAGGTTCTGGCTAGCATCTGAAACCCAAAAATCAAATAAAATCGATTTTCCGAACACGCGAAACCCCTCTAAAAGCTCCCGAAATTCTCGAAATTCGTTTGATTACATCATCCAAAGGTGCAATTGCAAAGTGCGAATTACAGTAGCCGCGATCGCGAATCCACACAAATCCGTTCGGGACGTGATCTGGCGGCTTCTCGCCACCTCTGAACAGTTTCCCTCTCGTTCGGATCACATTTGGAAGCCGGCCAAGCCAGGAACCGCGGGGAGTCACGCGCGAAATCCTGTCAACAAGCTTTGTTTGCCGCAAGATGAAGAATTCGAATATTTGCAAATCGCGTCGGGACCACTTGTTAAGTAAATACCGAGGGTTTGACTCCGTTTGACCACAGATTCCAGAACAAATTCCTTTACTTTTGACTGTTTTAAGAAAGGAAACACATATACAGCATTCAGAAACTATATTTACATATCGATCACGTCAATTTACGAGTTAGTATAGAAAACTAAAATTAGAAGTACGATATCTACTGAACTAGAAAGAGGATGAATAGGTTGTGAAAGGAGGATTTGGAGGGAGGAAAGGAGAAGAGTGGACAACTAGAGAACTTACAGCCGTATTTTTACCGGTACTGAAACCAAAGATCGAATCATGGGCGGCTCTTTACTGACCTTAGCACGAGATTCTGGGAAAGAGGAGTCTTCATTTGGATTTGCTTTGGTTTAGGGAGTTTTGGTTTCGGACGCCGAGAATGTTTGAAACTGAGTGGATGATGCTTGCCTTCGGCCGGACGACCGTCAGTGGGAACGATTTCCGAGGAGTGATGCGATGACCGGATTGGGAGTTGGTGGCCGGATTGTGGATTTGGTAGATGGGGGAGAGCGGCAGCTGATTAGGGGAGAACTGGCGTTCGTTGAGGATAGCGGGAGAACGATTGACCAAGCCGACAGGTTTCCAAACTGAGTTGATCTGAAAATTAGGAATTAGAAGGGATTTAGGTATATGGAGCTTACCGGCTTGATTCCCATTATGTTCTGGTGCAAATATCTGATAGCGTCTTCTTGAGCTGACCGGTTGGCAAACACGCGGAACGGATTCGTGCGCGTCATCTCGTTGGTCATCAGCACCTGAGAAGGCTTGGGAGTTGGTTTGACCAAACCGGCAGCTTCCAGAGGATTCGCATTCTCATCGTTGACGGGAGGCGACGCAGATGACGCTTGGGCTTCGAGGAGTTTCCTCTCGCGCTCCGCGATCTCGGCGAGTTCTGCGAGGCCGAAGTGACCAGAGTGACGCTTCGCAGGAGGAGGACTCTGAGAAGCGGGAGGCGTCGCAAGGTTCACCTCCCAGTTCACCTGCGAGGCATCTGGGTTGGGGCCGCAGTAAACGAACAGCGGAATCTTCTTGGTTCCGAAGAGGTAGTGGACCTTCTTGATCAGATTCATCGCCACGAGGACGTTGGCGATGTCGTAGAGTCGGCGGCAACGGCTTCGGCTGGGAGGCTCGAATCCTTCAGTTTCAGGGTCCTTGATGAGGACAGTGCTCGCGACATCCAAGCTCACTTTTCTTTCATCATTCTGAAGCATTCTCTCAGAATCCTGGAGGTAGAAGCCCAAACGTACCGGATTGCACAAAAGCACCATAAGGAATCTTCGGCACAAGTTAGCTAACGAATTCTGGCCTTGGCGATCGCGGTTTCCGCGCTGTTTTCCGAGCGTGGGCAACGTATCCAAGCTGACGATCGAAGATTGCGAAGACTGCGGGGATTCGGGGATCAGGACTTCGCGGTCGTCGACGCCGATCAAGGAGCCGACCAGCTCGCTTCCGGCGCTCGAGTGCCGCTTGGAAATCACGGTGAACTGGCACATGGCCTGCTCGACCTGAGCGACCCTCTGGGGCAGTCCTTCCTCGTTTCCCTGGCGCTGGAGATTCGCCATCAGCTGAGGCAGTTTCCTGAGTCCGTGCCACTTGTAGTAGCTCTTATTGGTCTTGGCCATGGCATCGAGGGCTTCCATGACGTTCACGATATCGTAGATTCGTCGTTTTTCCACATCTAAAATTAGCTTTTCGTTAAGAACAGATCGAAAGGCGACATGCTTACTCATCGATTTGGCGACGGTTTCGAGGTGAATGTCGCGGCCTTTCCGCTCCTCTTCTTGCATCACCGTGAGGAACTTCTGACACAATTTCCCGAGCGATTTCTCCTTTCGGGAGACGGTTTCATCTTCGTCCGAAGCGTCCAAACTTCGCTTTCGGTTGATCTTTGTGGTACTCGTTTTCCTGGCGAGTTGCGCTAGACGAAACGAGGATTAGACGATGAAGGATAGGTCGTGGCGCTTAGTCACCATCACTAAGGAGCCCACATCAAAATCGCGCACCGCCACGCGTCTTCGCACCTTTATTCGAAGCGCTTTTAGCACGTTTGCTGAACTTCTCTTTTTCGCGCAAATTAGAACATTCGAAAATGGCTTAAAAAGACCCTAAAGTTCCCTAAACTTGAAGTTCTAAATTTCCAACAATGAAAAAAGCCAAATAACATTTTCAAGTTTTTCCCCAAAACGTCGTTAATGAGAATCACCTTATAACGTTCTGCGCGTGCCAAACGGACAAAAACTATAAGCCATAAATCAACCGGAAATCGCATAAATCAAACGGAACTTACCGGGCTCCAGCTGCGGGAGATTCTGCTCCACGGTGCAAACGTCGATTTCTTCGGAGGCCTCCTGCTTGAGCTTCATCTGGGGCGCCACGTTCTCTGCCATGTCCTGCAAAAAGCTGAATTTGAGCGTTTAAAGCTGCCGCAGCGATCAATCACTCGATAACATTTCCCGCGGATTTTTTGCGGTGGTTGGCGCGAAAACCGACTTTCCCAAACGCAGCGGCGATTCTCGCCACGATTAACCCCGGCGGGAGAGGAGCGAAGATTAACGCGGCGGCGGCGGTGCAGGCGAAGACGTCGAGTGGATCGGAGCAGGGAATGCCCGGACGGAACCTGGTCAGCGAGCGTTTCGCTTCTCAGATCTTATCATATCAGCCGAGTCGATCTCTTAGGATTGTTGCCGCGATTGCGACTCGCCAAATTCGGAATTTGAATATGCGAATTCGGGTGGCCTTGGAGGTGCGCGTAAAACGAGTTTTTCAGTTTCAATTAGGCACGGTGGTCATCAATCTGAGTGCCCCCTCGGGAGGCATCCGAGGTCGTCCGCGGGCGGCTGGAGCGAAGCGGCAGACAGATAGCAAGGTGAGAAGGGCCAGGAGAAGTCGGAGAAGTGCGAAAAGCGCGAAGTGATGTGAACTTTGCCACCTCAGGTCCGTATGCATGTGGACCTGGGAGTCGGTCGGAGGTCGTCGGACGCCGGAGAGATGTGCGGAGCAGAAAAGAGCTACGGTCGTTGCGGGTCGGACCTGACCAGCGAGGGGTGAAAGAGGCGAACGCGGGAAAAGAGGGGCTGCGGGGCGGAGAGAAGCCGCGCACGCGCCCTTTTTTCGCGCCAGTTATCGATGGGGGCCACGCAGCGAGGAACTGTTATGCGGTGGCAGGCGGGCTGTAGGAAGCCTATGTGCACTCTAGGAAGGGCTACCAGGAATACAGGAACACAGCGAAGGGCGTGAGGCGGGTCGGGTCGAGCGGTAGGAGGAGGCGAGGTCGGGACAAACAGTTTGATGCTTTTGGGAGGGAAAATTTGTTACAAATTTGTCCTTCGGAAGACCTGAGTTATCGCTTTTGGGGAGCTGATAAGCGTCGAAGACACGTCAGGGCGCGCAATGAAGCGATGGATTCGAATGCGTTTGGAAAGGTCAGTTTTGGAGACTGGGGCAAAGGTTTACAAAATATCAAAGCTAAAAGTTGTTAAGTTGGATAGTTGTTAAGTACTCGATGTTGCGATGAGATAGTGTTTTATGGAGCTATCACAAAATAGCGACCAGCTAAACCTCTAAACCTGTTCCGATCCAAAAAAGCCCGCGAGGTTCTAAAAGCGCCAGCCTTCCTCAAAGCAAAAAAGGCACCCGAAATCCTCGCAACCTGCCGCCTAATAAATTGTTGCCAGCCTCCGATTCACTCAAGCCGTAACAACTTCAAGCGGCAAGTGACCACCTAAAAGGTCTTTGTGACAAATGTCCCAGCCCAAAGCCGGCGGTTCCTTTAATTTTTGCTCCAACGTTCGCTCTTTTTCGCGTGCGCCAGCAGCTTGCAAACCTCCTGAGGCACAAAAATGGAGGGAAACCGCAACCAGGGATCGTGAATGGATCGCTTGCGTGCGACGCGAAAATCGGTTTGCGCGAGGTGGTAATTGCCTCAGAGGATTTACCGCCAAAATCCCATTGTCGGGGGATTCGAGGCGCTCGTGGAAACAACTAGCTCGCGTTCGAAGAAGATGAATGGTGTTTAAATTAGATGTACGCAGCCCGGCGTCAGGTTTAATTGGAGCCGGATTTATGGAGCGTAAGGGTTGCGATAACGACTGACCATTCGCAGGAATCGCTGGGAAAACGGCGAAAAGTGCAGATAGAGGGGAAAGTGGCCGAGTTGGGCGAATTCGATCTAGTTGACCTTTCGACATATGCGCCACTCGGCGGTCCCTGACCCCCGAGCGCGGGTGTACAAGCGACGCCGGTTTGTCCGCTTTCGATTGGCGTGAAAACCGCTGCAGCAACATCCCTAATCCCGTAATGACGCTGCAGGCAGTAATTACCAAGTTTTGCGGATTACGGTAGCGCAACAGAGGAACAAAGGATCAATTACGGAGACCGTAAGAGCTGAAGACGGGGCAGAGCGGATCGAATTCAAACGTGGATTAAGGAGGATTGCGGGAAATCGCGAAACTCTCGTGAAGTTGTGATAATTCGTAATTTACGAGGACCTCCTCGCACTTCGCCTCACAACGATCTTCAAACTTTCAACCTAAACGACGCCGCCGTAAATTTCGCACGCAAAGTCCATTTCAGGGGTCTCCGCCGCGTCCGTTTCTTCGATCGCTAATCAGATCGGCGGCGCCGTTTTCATTGCGCGGCTTATTTTGGCTCAAAAACGCCAATTAACGACTGCGCAATCGAGCGCGTCGGTCACATCGCTTGGAGATTACGTTTAAAGGATGAAGACAAGACGGTAAGTGACGCGGCGATGGCACCCGACAAAGGCTGAGTGGATTAGGCGGAGGTTAGGCAAACTATCCGGAGTTGCCAGGCTTAGCAGATGACCTTCCGGATGATCGTGCACGAAGGAAACTGTCGGAATTCCGGGCTTTCAATCTTGAGTGGAGGAGCACGCGTTCCCAGGACTTTTGACGTTTTGAGGTGGTTACTGTATTTATCGAATCTGGTTTGGGCAGTATATTTTTCGTTTATGATGAAACCGTAATTCTCAAGTGCTCTGCAACCCAGTCATCACCGTAATCTTGTCTTCTGAACCTCTCTTCCCACAAGTTCTCAATCGAAAAGTCGTAAATCGCACCTAACGACTCAGATCGAAGCCGTAAATCACAAAACACTAGTGTCAACGCTAATTGCCCACTCCCCGGGTCACCTCTGGTCACTGCTGTCACAGGCAAGCAGACCTCAGGAAATCCTGCGATCGGAATTTCTTTTTGCAAGCGTGTCGAAATCTCCACAAACCAGAATTCCACGATTACGATAATCCTTCTGTTTACCTGCGGCTATAAATCTGCCTCCGCCGATCTCCGTGCCACTTTCCCCTTGCGACATGCTCTTCTCCTCCGCTTTCGTGCTTCTGGTCGCCTTCTCGGCGTCTGCGAGAGGCGCCGACACCACCGCCGCCTTCCTCCGCGACTACCTCTCCAACGTGTATCCCTACGGTGGCTCTTCGATGGGGCTGGGATCATCGCTGGGCATGAATCCCTATTCATCATCGCTGCTGACCTCCATGTACCCTTACAATATGCTCTCGACGAATCCGATGATGTCCACGATGGGGATGATGGGGCCTTATCAGTCGATCTACGGAATGGTCGATCCTTACGGGATGGGGTCCTTGGGCATGCCGTCACCGTTTCGAGGGTTGAGTAGTGAGTGATGACTTCGCGTAATACATGATTTGTGGTTGTTGATGTTTAGATCTCGGCATGGGATACGGTACGTCAGGTCTCGGAATGGGAATGAATGGCCTGGGGAGTGGACTCAACTCTCTGGCGGGGCTGAACTCGATGAACTCGCTGGGACTGGCAGGCCTCGGAGGTTTAGGAGGCCTTGGAAGCTTCGGAGGCCTCGGAGGTCTTGGAGGATTGAGTGGATTGAACGGAATGGGGATGGGAATATCGCCGTTTGGACTGACGACCAAGCGAGAGAGGGAGTCGTCGTTCAGGTCGAGTAGGACATGAACTGCGATGTTTGAAATTGAACAGAATTTCTGTTAAATTCTTAGATGGCCCTGCAACTTGAATATAATTTAATAGATCTGATCCTTATTTGTACATCAAATATACAGACAAAAGCTATGTCAGGGCCTCAAAGCGTTTGGTAGAGGCACGTGATGGAGACGTCCTCGGTGCTGAGAGTGTCGAAGGTCACGAACTGTGCCGAGGGCAGCGAATTCAGCGAGCGCGCAGGCAGTTTCCTCTTCACATCGGTTGTCGGCGGTACCGACGCCGCCTTCGGCGCCTCCTTCGCCTTCGTGCGCTCGTTGTACTCCGAGGCGCCGCGCTTGTAGATCGGCTTCAGGAAGAGGTCGGTCTCCTGGGTCACCGAGATCGTGTTCCGCTTGTGCTTCAGAACCTCCGCAGGCACCGTCAAGCCCTTCATGAAGATTGAAGGCGAATGGTTCCGAACGGATTGAGTGCGACTGAGGATGAGGTTGTTGTAGTACGCGTCGTTTTGCTTCCCGGCGCATCCGTGCCTGAAAAGAGGACCTGCTTAGCTTAGAGCTTGGTTCGGAAAGTACATGTTGACGCCCCGCTTCCGCTTCAAAAATGTCCATCCGACGAGTTCCGAGCAAAAAACGCTCAATGCAGCAAAAGCGCGACAATTTGAGCAAATTTTCTCAAGTGGATTTGCACTTTTGGGTTGTCGGACTGTGTCATTGTTTTTGCGAAAATTGGCCTGAGGGAAAGTGATTTTTTGGAGGAAATGTGTGAAAGATGAACGAAAGACAAAAATTAGACATGGATCTGAGCGCACTTAGCACCTAGATTCGCACCTTGCAGATAACGAGGTGCG
Source organism: Steinernema carpocapsae (assembly GCA_000757645.3). NCBI lineage: Eukaryota > Metazoa > Nematoda > Chromadorea > Rhabditida > Steinernematidae > Steinernema > Steinernema carpocapsae. The sequence goes on from AZBU02000003.1 coordinate 1,429,688, forward strand.
AACAAGGGTCAGAATCTAGCCGACAAGCTGACGTGAGTTCTTTCGAGCGGCCAAATAACAACCAATCCATTCCTCTCCTTTAGCATTCTTCTGCCCCTCTCTTCAGTTGTTTTCCAAACCCAAAAGCAGTAAAGCAAACGCCCAATCATCCCAGTTCACACCCGAGTCGGCTCGACTCTTTGCACTTTTCCAAACACTTAAATGCTTACCTAAACCAGCCGAGCATCGTGTTCCTGTACTTGGCACTGAACATAAAGTAGATGGCGAAAGTGGAAGCAGAGTTCAGGACCACCAGGAGAGTGGAGATGTCGTTCAACTGGAACGCAATCGCGGCGGTGCTCTCGGCGATAAACAAGTCCGGCTTCGCGCACTCCACGAGATTCAGCAGGAACGGCAGCGTGTTGCACACGGCGAACATTACGGTCACCATGAGCAGCATCACGGTGGTCTTGTGCTCGCGTTGTTGCTAAAAAACGGAGGAAATGATGTCATCGAAAGGTCGACGGGTGCTTACTTGACGCGTCATCGCTTGTCGTTCGCGGCGGAAGTGGAAGATCGAAAGACAAACGTGGCCGTTGAGGACGATGATGGCTCCGAAGGGGATCAGGAAGTGCGTGAGGAGATAGGAGATCGTGAAGTAGCCGATCATGTAGTAGGGGTGCTGGCCGATGTCCCGCAAGTTCCGCTGGTAGTATACTTCGCCCTTATCGGAAGTCCTGAAAATTGAGAGATTAGATTAGGGAAAAGGAGTTGATGATCTTACGCGATGTCGTACTCGTTGAATCGGATGAGATTGTAGAGGACTGCGATCAGGACGATGAACATGAGCGCCGTCTTTGACTTGCGCGGAGTGCACCAGATTCGCACCTAAAACGGGGATTGCAGGGTGTGAACGAGGTTTTGACCGAACCTGGAGCGGGCGGCAGACGGCGGTCCAACGTTCTACTGTAATTAGCACCATGATGTAGATGCTGCAGGTCTGCATCATCAGGTTCACCGGATACACGTATTTCAGCATGTAGGCGAGATACTCCACGTGGGTTTCACGACTTTCCCTGAAATCGCAGAAAATGCTCATTTGCCTCTTTCTTCGGGTTGTCCCCCTTGGGAGATTCTGAGATTGTGGTCGTCGATGATCTGACGAGGCGATAATCGCGTTTAGCGCTTGATTTGGGCAACAAATATCTTTGTGGCTCGTGTTTTGAGCGTGGAATCCCGAAAATAAAAATGAAACTTGGTTGACATCATTTCGAGCATGTCGCCAATCATTTCGAGCATGTCGCCAATGCTGTTTTGGGCGAAGCAAACAAAATTAAGCGAAAACAAAGATTCTAAAGATTCTCGGTTCACCCTTGTGTTTACAACATTACGATGGAAGCTCTTGACCTCAGAGAGTGCATTCCTACAATGTGCGCCCTTCAAAGGAGATCTTTGGAAATAACAATTTCCGTCACTCCTCAAATTAGAAACTCCTACAGCCGATGTGTTCTTAAACATTCTTATCAACGGAAATTGCCCTTGGCAGGTCCTTGGAACCCAGCTCGTCACAAGACTACGTTCCAGACCATTAAACGCCCTCTGTATCCCATTTGCATTCAGGGTTCTTTAACGGTTGATATTTATAATTTCGACCGAAATTTGTTTTGGATTAAATGTGCGGAAAGGACACCCGAAACGAGACTCTAATTGCCTCAATTTCGGCCCCCGACCATGTTCGCTTTGTGTAGTTAAGAGCAAACAACTCAGAACTCATCAAACGGCAGCGTTCCTGAGTCATTGGAAAGTCAACCCCGAATCCCACTCAAAAAGTTCTTTGTTTTGGATCCGGCGTCTGGCCACGCTTCTCTCTTCCGACCCCAGTTCAATTTAATTACGATTTGCGAGCGCCAAGAGTACGGGAAAGCAGGAGAAAAACGTGGTTTTCGGGAAATCTGAACTTACCAGACGTCAAGAACGGGCAGTACGAATACCGGTATGGAGAGGATAAGGAGGCTCAGGTCGACAAGCGAGAGAGCCGAGAGGAGCACGTTGACCGAGGAACATCGCATTGAGGGCCGCGAGAACATGTAGAAGGAAACCGCGTTGCCTGCGACTCCGATCAGGGCAATGCCAAAGGTGGCACATGCCATCAACTGTTGGCTGTCCATCAGTGCATACTGAAACAGTGGAAACATGAAATAAAAGGTTGCACCCAAAATAGTCGCTGCGACGGTCTGACTAATGATATAGCGACAATCGAGAACGCAGTAGCAATGTTGTGTGGCGTATTGCAAACGCGCTGGAATAACGCGCCGGAGGTCGCGGGTTCGACTCACGGCCAAGGAAAGTGATTATTTGCAGGGAACACTGGGCTCTGATTCATCATGAGTTGATAAAATCCCTTATGATTCCATTTTTGCATCGAATATTTTGGTCGGATTTCGAGAAAGCGGAAAAGTGGCCGGCGTTTAAAAAGTCGCTCTTCGGTATAGCGAAGTCGGCCGCAGGACTTTTGTGATGGCGGTTTTAATTATATAAATAGTTGTGCGGAGATTAAGCAAAGAAGGGGCAAGTAACCCTTGGGAAAGAGTTCTCCAAAGGAATACTCGCCGGCTGCCGAGACAAAAAACAATGCACGAAACGCTGAAAACAATGGAAAGTGACGGCAGGCGACGAGGAGTGCTCCTGGAAGGGCCCTCGAGAGGAGGAAAACGGCTAATTCGGCGTCGAAGACGATCTTTGGTTGGTGCAGGCGAGGACGTGGCGACGACGCCAAAAGACAAAGAGCAGGGAAAACACTCGTGGCCAAGATTTGTGGTCGCCAAGAACTCGAAATTATTAAACGATTGATTGACGACCGAGGCGACGACGTGCGATTGCTCGTGAACGTAGTTTAGACTCGCGAGGGTTACGGTAGCTTTGATTAATTCACGAAAGTGACGCGGAAGTTTGAAACTGCAAAATTCAGTCAAACGATGGAATATTCTAGGATTGGACGAAAAACAGGCGATGAGGGAGTGAATGTTTTATGCGGGAGATGGACGTGGCCTGGAGAAGCACTCGGTGGACCTGGAAAGGCGCGGTCCCACGCGAAAGCAGAAAGGGTTTGTTTGTTTTGAGTCCCGCGCTGCTTTCGAATAATTGTCCGGAGTTAATTCGAGGATAATACGGCCGCTTAGGGCTTTTAGGAAAGGCGGCGGAGGAACAAAAAGCTAATTTTAGAAGTTTAAAGTGTCGAAGACGAAGATTAGGACGAGGAGGACGAGAGGAGACCGTGACGGAATAAATCCGGTAACATCTAGCTATTGGGTTACATTGGAACGTTCGAAGACGAGTCTGACGCCTTGTGATTATTAGGAGCAAAACGATAAGCCGGGAGGAACCAGATTGAGGCGCGCGATCTCTGGGATTCAGTTAGCGAGGGCGCTGATGAGGCGGGAGTGTCGGAGTCCAATTGACGATGATGAATCGAACTCGTTTCAATAGTCGAATTAGCGGCTATGCATAAAAATGGGCCATATGGGTTCCTCAGGGTTTCTGCTCGTTTTCTGCTGCGCTTCCAACGCCCATTAGCGTATGCTAACTCAAAAATGCGAAAGGCTAAATGATCGAAGCACTCCCACGGGTCTCCAAGGGACCGAACAAGGATAAAGCGCACAGGTTTTGATAGTGACGCAGAAATAAACGATGTGCCCGGGGGAGGTTGGGCGGTGCAGGCAGGAAGTTGCCCGAGGGGCCGGAATGCACGCACACAAACAGAGGCCTGATTGAAAAGTGGCAGAGTGACAAACTGTCGGAAGGTCCCGGGAAAGCGGTTCCGCAGAAGACATAGAAGACACAGAAGACCCCGGGGAGGCGAGGATATTGTAAAGGGGACCCTCGGAGAGTGAATGCGTAAAAGTGTTTTGGACAAAAATTAAAAACGATAAAATTGTTTTATTCTCAAAACAAGGGCTAGAGAACCGCGTGTAAGTAGTGGACGCGATCATGTTGGGAACACGCCGTCCTCCGAGAACTCCGCTTCTAGAACAATTTGTACTCGTCTGTCACATGCAACAACAAACAAAGCCTTCTGGATGAATCGTCGTGGGAACCGCACAGGGTATAAGCGGAAGTGCAAAGCAGAAAGAGGGCGGCGAGTACTCAGTCGTACTCTGAAGGTGATAACAGCGCGACAATGCTGAGGTAATAACGCGATGTTAAACGGTGTCCTGCATTGTAACAACTTCGTCGTCTTCGGGAGGAAACGAAGATCGATCGTCGAAATAACTTTCAACGTTCGCCCATTCAAAATTGCTTTTTCGGCCCGTATTGCCCAAATTGAATCTAAAAAACGTGTCCGTAATGTCTGCTACTCGGAATCGTTTTCTTAATTTCCTCCGCTCTTTAATCTGAACTCTCGATTTTCGTTTTCGAGTTTGTTTATTAGTACCCGAAATACTCGAAAGAGTCCTTGGAACCAGAAAGAGAAATTGCGGACCATAACTCTGAATCAGAGAACAATCTGAAAGAGAGAGTTGCAAGAAAATTAAGCTGCGAGTCTGCGAGAGACGGCAAGTTGGACTTCGTTATCCCGGAGCACAAAGGGGGAAAAGGACCCTTTGTAGATTGAGCCGAGAAGACTAACTTAGTCTGGCACAGAGGACACTGTAAGAACATAATCTGGCAGAGCCAAGAGACGCCAGAGCACAAATCTAAGCATTGAATCCACGAGGGGCAATAATTAAGGGGGCGGAGGAAGCCGGCGGAGATAAACAACGGTGATTCCATTAATATCAGCGCCCATTAATGCTTTACGTCACCAGGAAAGTGTTCATGGCACAACGATTGCAGACGGTTAAGCGCTTCCAAAAATGAGTCCGCTTACGACGCTTGTTTGTGCCAATGATTTGGCGCAAAACGATGGAGGATTGACACAGCTTGACGAATCAAAACAGAGTGACACTTGATCTTGGATAATGACGGACGAACGCTTTGCGTGAGGGTTATTACAAGGTGATTCAATATGACAATGCAGTTGGGGCTATTTATAAGGACTGACACACGCAAAGAAAAAATGTCAGTTCTCACCATTTCTTGAGTTTAAAGATCTAAGGAAACGTGTCGAATGTGGGGCTCTTATGTTTTGACGAAAAAGTCCCAAAATCTTAGATTCTGGCAAGCTCGAATGTTTGTTCCAGCAGATCCGTTTTACCTGGTCATTAACATCAGACCAACACGTCCTTAAACGTGGATTAGCTGTTTTATTGAAAGAACTGCACCTTGTAATCGTTCCTCCAAGTATGATATCTTTGATCCACTCATTCAAATATTGGAATTTTCTATCGATCATACCAAGACTTCCATTAAACTGTTTTTGACCTACTTTGTTTTGAACTCAAATTACAAACACTTAGTAAACAGGAAACTCAAAAAAGAACGCGGTTATAAAGACTTGAATACGTACACAACCCGATTAATAAGGTCAAAATGTGCTTTTCTGTAGACGTTCATACGCGGAAACCCAAAATTAGCTTATCTGAAGCAATTCTAAAAATAACCAATCATCGGGCCCAACGGCGTCGAACCCGGAAAACGCGGCTGCCAATTATCGCCAAACTCGCCCGCCTTCTGGTGATCGGTCAACGACGACGTCCCTAATCTTGCAAATGAATAAACGCTTCCGAAAATTTTTGTGACGACGAAAGTTCCGTGAACGAAACCTGCGGTCGGCGTAGGAAAGGCGCAAAAGTTGGATTTGCAGAGGAAAAGGGTAAACATTTAAGGGCGCCCAAGAGGAAGTTTAGCTTGAAAGAAAACAATGCACATGAAGCGAAAGCACTTGAGGAGAACAAAAACTGCACTTGAGAAGTGCAGGCTAAGGACGTAGAGGACCGAGAAAAGGTTTGGAAGGTGTTTGTTTACAGGCGCACGGAGATAACGAAGCAGCTTCCGGATTAGAAGCAATTACGGTAGAAAAGCTGAGATCGAGTGTGGAGGAAAGGATGTTTTGGTCGGAGGGGGTACTGTAGGAAGCGGAACACGAGGGTAGGAGAGTGGTTGGGGTTTGGGGAAAAGAGGAGTCCTTTTCTGAGAGCTTTTAATGTTTTGGAAATGAACGCTCGAACTTCGACCAGCGAAATGGTTACAAAAAACGCTTCTGTGGGCGATTTGGAATCGGAAGATTCTTGGTTTTGTTTTCACACGCAAAACTCTTTTCAAAGCTCATCGTGGATTTTTTTGAACTTCGATTAAGACCGTTCCGCACCCGTTAACCATCTAAGAGCGACGGAAGAACTTCAATGGCTTAAAATGTTGTGATCCACTAAAGTCCATTTCATTAAGGGGACGCCTCGTTTGATAAGATCTGAAAACACTTTGTCCCTTAAGAAGTCTCTGAAATGCGGATGTTCTTAAAAGCGATTCATGAATATCCGAAATCTCCAAAACCGTTTTGTGGAAAAAGTCAAAATAAGCGACGAGGAAGTCGGATGGGCTGTCTTCGATTGGTTCAAGAGAATCCCTTCTTTAATAACAGAATTGATTGCGGGTTTGAAATTTGCCACCAAGCTTGATTTGAGTTGCTAGATCATCTAAGAGTGCTAACAATCGGTTCACTGCAATTAGAAAGTCCTTACTATATCCAACTTGAGCACTTTTCATTTTAATTATCGTATTGGTTAGTGTGACGGACTTCTGCACTAAGGGTCACGGGTTTGATTCCGGTCAGCGTCCTTTTTTTGTCCGTTGTCTAAAGTCAACCATAACCATAAACACAAAGAATGTGCTAAAAAGCAGACTTTTTTGTTTTACACCACCACCAACGTGCGTGCACAGAGTAACGCGCGAGAGCGTTAATCTTGAATGCTGATTGCGAGTTTAAAGACAATAACAGTGTTTGAAGCCGTGAATTTCAGGTTTTTATTCGATAGAAAGTCTGGGAGTTTTTCGAGAAAGGAGCGAGAACACAAACAGTTAATCTTTGAAATTCCCTTTCAAAATAGCCTGCAAACGAAGCTAATCTCCGGGAGGCCAAACGTCGCATCAGGAAGAAAACAACTCCGACGTCATTTTGGTCAAAGAATCTGAGGTCTAAATAATCAAGAGCCGCGCCTATCGGCGGCCGATCGCGAAAACGAGATGTCTTCTGGGGCGGAGAGGGGAAAGGGCCCCGAAGGGTCGGGAGAGGCTGAGGAGAGGAGGAGGACGTGCTTCCCGAAACGTCCAAGTCAAGCGAAGACGCCGATGCGAAGCAATTAGATAATGGGCGAAGGAAAAAATGCACGCGCGTGCATATGTTTATAAGCTGATAAACGCCCTATGGGCACAAATTGGATTAACGCCGCCAGCCGACGGTCGCGTTCGGGTTGTTTGACGTCCCAGATTTGTCTTTGAGGACGGCGAGCGGCCCTAAAAGAGCTCCGAGGGAGGGCCTACGGTAGTCGGGAAAGCCGCATCAAACTGGCCGCGAAGTGACATCAGAAGTGACCGGAAGCTTCTTTTTTCGTTGGAGGGATTAGCCTTGCTGCTATTTCGGGGTCAGCTTAATAGCGGAAACTGTAGGAGCGACGATTCGTGGTTGAGACGTCAATTAGGAGAAGGAAAGCCCCTGGAATGAGGAGGGCGTACTCATGCTGGATCGAGGTTTGCAGGCAAAGTGCAGATTTATTAAGTTAGAGCTCGTTTTTGCATAATCAAGTGGTTTTGCATAAAACGGAAGCACGTTTGAATGGTTAAAGTGTTTGAAAAGGTTGGAGAAAAGATAAAAAGCGGGAGAATCGAGAATTTGAGGGTGAGTCAAGGTAATTCCGATGACGTTGAGTGATCTTTGCGAGTTCAAACTTTGTAGGCAGAATATCTTCAACACTTAATTTCCAAAAACAAAACTCGAAAACGAAGCAAAACTTTCTTAAAAGCTTCCTTCGCAAATCTAACAAATCGCAATTCTAAGAAGCCTACGTCAAACTCTTCCTCTCTTTCTCTTAGCCCTTTACAAACCGACGTCTGTTTCAAATTAACCACTACAACAAACATTCTTTGTCTAAAAAACAAGTTCTGAACCCTCACCAACCGTTGGTTAGTGTAGCCAAGGTCATAACTTCTGCCACCTAGACCACACCTAGAAACACCTTTTCTGAAAACTAGATTAATCCCACCACGAAAAAATAATTCGGTGGAAAATTGAGTTAGACGCCGCCAATTGTAGTTTACCTCAAAAACGGCAAGGAGAAAACATGTCAAAATAAGGATGAGGTCAGATACAGTCTGGGGGAAAACTGACAGTTGAAGAAAAAGCGGCGACTAAAAGATTCTTGCGAGATTCGACATAAACAGGATTCGGGAAGCGGCCTGGAAGGGTCGGATAATGGGAAGCGGAATTCGAGGATTTCGAGCTTTAGCAAATTGCTGTGTGACTCAGAAGATAATTTGTGCTGTTCGGGAACAAAAACAAGAGTCACCTGGGTCGGAGCGATGTGGATGTATGAGCCGAAAAGCGGCTATTAGAGACCGGTGAAGTGACGCAAATCGAGTGCGAAGAACATTAGGGTAATCTTGAAATCAAAAAGTCTCTTTTTGAGCCGAGAAACGCTAATCCGCTTTGGATAAGGAGAAAGGATAGCGGCTGGCATTTCAGGTAATGAGTAATCGAACGATGCGCGTAGAAGGCATGGTTAAAATAGGGAAAAGAGAGTCCTACGCGTCAAGATTACGTCCGAGAAACAGAGATCCAGGTTGATAGGGGGTGTCTAAGACTAGAAAGTATTGTTTGCAGCAATGTTAATTATTAGAATGACGACTGGCCCGGAGCTCATCTTGCTGCCACCGACGCATAAGATTTAAAATTAATCGGTGGCGCTTACATATATGATTAATTGGGTTCAAGTGAGATGAGAACGACAAAAATTACACTTTTCGAGTTTAACAAAGATTCGAAAAATGTTCTGAAAGGGTTTTTCCTCGACTACACCCTTCCAACTACATTTCGACTTTTACGAGTAGCCTTGAGACCTTCTGTACGTACGCCCAACCGGTGTGCAACTTAATCCGGTCTTTCACATATCCTCTAAGGTCATATTATTGAAATGGATCGCATTAATCTTTCACGTCGACTTCCTGTCGCTCTGCATATTTTTGGAATGCGTAACGTCAGCATTTAATTACCTTGATGTGTCCACGCCGTGCGTTTTCCCAAAAGAGCCGGAGAAGCGTGGCTGATTCGACCGAAAATAGGAAATGGAGAAGTGTCGCTCAGGAGTGCATTCGATTTGCAGAGGACGGAATCGAAAGCGGACCTTGAGTCCAGCACGTAAACACGTTTCTAAGAAGTACTTAGTAGGAAATGACTCTGGATTTAAAGTTGAAAGAAAAGAAACTGATTTTGAAGATGATTAGCACGTGCTCTGATAGAAAAAAGGACATAATCAAGACCGAGGGTGGAAGTTCAAGGCTTCAAAAACCAAAAAGAGTGATCAACGGCCTTAAAGATCTCTGGACAAAAATGTTTGTTTTTAGGGACACAAGGAATAATTTCTGGCATCCGTGTTGCCACCGGAGCCACCAGTTGACGCATGAATTTTTAGTTAAGCGAGACTACAGAATTCGGATAAGTCAGTTTTTTCATTAGTTTTACATACGTCTGAATGGAATGAACTTCGGATTATCAGAAGCCTACCTCTAAGCAAAGTTATCTGACGCTACATGAAACCTACAAATTTCGAAATTGCACCGAAATCCTTTGTTCATTTCTGAAAACAGTCTAGAATTTACTAGAATTAGATCAAGACGAGTCCACTCCACCTGCTCCGGCACCGCATATTTAACCGTCTAATCAACGTAACTGTCTTTTTCCTCAGGCCCAACCGCGTCTTCTAATTAATTCTCCGACGTTTAAAATAGCAAAAATTCCAAAAGATAATTGAAGACGCTCACGATATCTGGGAGCATCCGGCAGCTCTTTGCGCTCCCAGGACCGTCGTCTCCCAAACTCCAAAAGATATCGTCCTATCAAATCGAAAACATCTCAAAAACGTTGGGGATTCTAATCGGATTCGTCGATTTTGTGTACGATAATTCAATCGGAGACGTCGGCGATTCCGTTAGGCGTGTTTTTGCAACGTCGAAAGGTTGAGAGAATCGGAAACCGCGAGGAAAGAAGCGGAGATCCTGGGAATGTGCGTGATGACCGAGGCAAAACAGCGTTGTTCCAAGAACGCGATTGTTTGGGTTGTTTTCAAGAGCGCCAGATATTATTCGGTCGAGATTCAAGCATACGCTAACAAGCCCAAACACCGAAACAGGTCTTAAAAAAGTGACATGAAATATGACATGAAATACGAATTCGAAACCTGCACATTTTAAATTTTGTAGAATTCCAAACCCACGTTGCACAATTTCCAAAAGGTCACTCCTTGACGTGCCTGAAAACCGTATCCACCACAAGTTTACTTTTGCGGCTGCAGCACGCGCTCACAAGTGAAAGGCTGCTTAGCAAAACAAATTAGATTCGATGGAAACACGTTTTCGAATGCAGCAAGGACAAGAAAACAGCATTTGCTGTTGAGAGGACACGCCGTTTTAATGAAACAGGCGTGGAAAATTTTGGAGATGTTATTTGTTTTAGGAAACCAGGAGAAGATGTTCTTAGGTAAGACAAAAGACTATGACGCGATTCTGGGAGCTTAAAGGGCCAAGATTAGGACTCCCAAAATTTAGACTCCCAGAATTCCGTCCTAATCTTTTAGTAAGATTGATAAAATTGAGTTTTGATCAGAGCTTCTCTTCCACAAGTAATTTTTAGAAAGTGGTTCATCGGTGGCTCAAAAATACATCATTCCAGAGGGCACCCAAAGATGCTGTCACTAATGACCCACGTAGGCGATGGGCACGGAAATTAGCATTTTGGGAGATCCCAGAGTAAGTCAGCCTGACTTAAGCAAGGGGTGATTAAAGTAATTCTAGTTGTTTAGTACCAGTTAGGGTAAAAAAGTGTTGACAGAAAATAACTATTGTTAGGAGCTAACCATCTAATTCCAAGTCTCAAAGGGCGCTCTTCAAAATAACTACCAATAAGGAAGCTTCTTAGGTTAAAGGAAGACTCAGAACCCTAAATGAAAAACATCCAAAAGTCGCGCCAATAATTCCGACTACGGCTACATATCGGCTTCACCAGATCTCTAAAACGCTCAACCAATCTAAACACGCAGACCGGGGAGTGAGTCCACGGGCAGCTGGATCTCCGAGAGACACCTGCATTCTTAAACATCCACTTTGAATACGCAATCCAGGCAATTATTTTAGTCTGGGAGCGCTGAAAAGAATCACAGAGCAAAACAGGACGGGAATGAGCCGATGAAGGTGAGAATTGAAACGGTGGCGATGTTTTGGTCGTGGAAAAAAGGCCGAAAACAGAAAAAGAGAATCGAGTTAATTAGTCTGGGGTCGAATGGTAGAAGGATGGGAGAATGGAATTTAGGGTGTGGGAAAGTGAAGGATTTGAGGACGCAAATCTCTGGTTGAAAACCAGAAACTGATGGTCCAGAAAAGGAACAGCCCAACGACACAGATTTTTTGGATCCAGGAACTCCTCACCGGAGGCAGCTGTTTGTGTTTAGAATGAAAACGTTGCCCTTTAAGTCTGGGTCTCAAACACCAATATACATTGTCCGCCCAGAACCAAGCGTACCCATTATGAACTAGACCATGTTTCCGATCACAGAGAACGTTGAAAATCCACAAAAATAAGCACTTTCTGTGGAATACATACAACTTTCAACCATTTGTCCAGAGAATTTATCGCTTTGAAATTCACTCTTACAAAGTTGGGTGCAGGCGTATTCTTGCTCCTGAAAGTGCATTTCGAAAAACACAGAATAATTCGGCTCTCAGCAATTTATACTTAAGATAAAAACAGAATACAAAGTTGGGAGAGCCTGTACCCAAGACATGCAAGAACGTTCGAGGACCAGAGATGATTGAGAATTGAGAAATAGTGAGGTATTGACAAACAAAAGTTGGTTGCAGCTTAGAGTCAGTGAAGGGATGAGCAAATGCTCAAGGCTCTCTGGAAATTCCTTTTTTTATGTTTTTTAAGAAACTTAAAAACTTTTAAAACTCTATTTTCTAAGGTAATCGAGGAGATTCTAAAGTGAGATCAAGCCTCCTCCACGCGACCAAAGCCCTTCTCGCGCTCTTCGACCACCGTCCCTTCAGGTGTTTTCCAGCACGTTGATTTCTCCGTTTTTTTATCCTGAACAAAAACCTCCAAATCGAGCTAACCAAAACACCAAAGCCGCCTACATCTGCTCAAAGTGTGTTGATACTTCGTAACCAATCTCGGATTTTGCCAGAACTTTCGAGCAGTTTTGCGGTTACGCGTGAACTGCAGCTGTTTTGGAAGCGGAAAAACAAACCTCCTAAAAGTGGGTTTGGTCGAAGCACGCGCAGACTCGATTATGTCGGGTGTAACGCTTGAATGGGACCTCCTTTGGACAACGGTCGAGGAAGGGACAAGGGAGCGGTGGAGGAGGCAGATGGGTTCCGGTAGAGGAGAGGTTAGTTTAGATTTAAGAGGAAGGACTTGGATCGTTCAAGGGATATCCGTTTTATTTCAAGCCTAACCCAAGGAAGCCATATTGTAGTGACTCAAAAGGTTAAAATCGGAGGAACCGAGTCCTGCAACAAGACGCCCTAATCCTCGCGAAAGGCGATTTTCAAACAAACGCTCCGGCTAATCGCGGGTCTCTTTCATCCTCCGGAATCTCTCTCAAAATAAACAATTGGTGCCGCTTTGTGTTTTCTTAAATAAGCATTTTGGGATTCTTGCAACGTTGCCGCTTTGAAATAATGAGCTACAATCAGAGAAGATGATTGGAGAGCAGGAGAACAAGGCCTCGAAAATGTCATTTTGTGTTCCGTCTTCGGCGGACGTCACAAACAGATGCTCGAAATTGGAGAGTCGGAGCGGAAATTCGGTTTAAAGAATTGCGCCTCCAGAAAGAAATAAAAGCAAAAACCGAAATTCGGGTAAAAACGTTCATAGACCACTCGAGTGGTGTCGGAACCAGCGAGGCGCAAGATCGAAAAAAGCCAAAATCGGAAGTCGGCAATCTCCAGGGGCCGAGGTGTCTGGGGAGGAATGGTTGAGTTACGTATTAGGTGGGCACAACATGGAATCAAAGTCAAAAACATGCAGTTGTTCTTGCGTCTGCAAGTTCAAAATGCACAGTAAGACCACGACGCTTTTGTGAAAACTCTTTCAAACATCTTAAAATGTTTCCACGCCTTGAAAACATGTTCTCTACAACAATAATATTTGCTAGTCAAATTAAGAATTGTCCTTTCTGTAAGCGCTCAAAATGACTGCCCAATAAATTCAACATTTTGAAATTGTTCTTGTCAAAAACTAGGGTAAACAATACCAGACTCAGCAGACGACGCTGTTTTGGAAACTTTTGATTGGGTATTTAGAAACGCGTCCAACCGAGAACCCTCAAAATTCTTCCACGTACCCCAAAAACGAAGAGGGAGAAAATGAGTTGACGAAAACCATACAAAGTATAGTCGAGAATTCGTTGTTTGCATGCTGCATTTGATTCTTTTAAGTGGAAACATTCGGATAATTGTGGCCAAACATGCGCAAAGTTTATAAAGGCGAAAACAAGCGACGATCGAAAACAGCTATTTGCTATGTTGCGCGAAAACATCTGAAATTAATGATAATTTGTGCGCCAAGAAATGCGGGAGATCCGCAGTATGACTGAAATTTTTAGGATATATTTGTAGTCGAGCTGAGGCGCTCTATTTAAATACACTGCAAACACTTGATCGGTTAAGGTTGAATTGACCAAAACAACAGAAACTGACGTATTACGCAAAAGAGTAGTAGGAAAAAGTCGACCGTAGAATTCGAAATCAGTGTCCTTTAAGGTTTTTGAAACCACACATTCCTTTTAGCAAATGAAACATTAAAATTAGGAATTTCTTCGGACCGCGAGTTACACCCAAACAATGGTCAACTGGATTGCCCTTTGACTCAATCCATGGGAATAAGGCCACCATTGAATTTTAATGCAAAAACTATATTTTATGTCCAAGACTACGCCCAAACGCACCCGCAACAAAAGGTGTCCTTACCTCAAAAAAATAGCTGCATTCAGTTTGTCCTTTTGTGCATTCACGACCAAACCGAAATGCGCGCTTAAGCGGAAAAAGGCGTCAAAAACAGGGATCCGAGAGGAGCGAGTCATCGGGCGCCGGAAAGTGGAACCTAGTTCGGAGGAAAACGCGAATGACGCGGGGAACGCGATTAATTAGTTTAAACTGGTTACCACGAGAATCAATCTGCCTAACATGACGAATACAATTAAGCGCCGGGTATTTTCCGCTTTGGGCCCACGAAGACGGCCTCCACTTGGAAAAACCAGTGAATAAACGGTGTTTGTTTTGGGGTTTTGTGGGAAACGTGATCCCGAAACGACGTAAACAGAAAATAAGACGTTAATTGTCTGTGCACACTGGAAGCTGTCCAGGTCGAACAAAGGATCCTGGAAGCGGAGATGTGACTAAAGGGAGGATACGTGGATGGAGGTGAGCCTCATTAAGACGAGGCAGAAATCGGGGAAAAATAAGAGGTGGGTGGAATCGTTTGTGTGCAGGCAGACCTGAAGTGTTTTGTTCACGGAATCGAAAAGTTTGAAGAATGCGAAATGGTCATTTTGAATTCCGAAGCGGAAAGTGCGTGCTTGTTTTTTAGGGCTAAGTACGACATTCACATGCAAGGAGAAAAATTGAGAAAGGAGAGAGTGAATAACATTCCCAAAGCAAAAACGAACAATCTTAAAGGAATGCAAGAGCCAAGAGTCGAGAACACCTGTTCAGTTTTTCCGCAAGGTACAAAAAATCAAACAAAAACAAAAATTAATTAAAGGGAACGGCGAAGAAGAGTGATGTCCTTGTGAATCACGAAAAGAGGCCTTCTTTAAACTGCGGACCAACTGAGTGCAATAAAACAAGTCCAAAGTTGTACATCGGTTGACCAGCGACTACAGTCCGTCCAAAATGAAACTACCGATGACGCAAGCTCGCGCAAGCTCGCTCCGTTCGACGCCGGAAAAGTGAAACCGTAACCGCCCAAGGCAAAATTCGCAGGGTCGGCGTGAAGGGAACCTGAACTTGATCTCTGAAGCCTTAAAAGTCGGCTGAAAAGCGTTCTGTAGCCATGACTTCTGCCGTGTCTGTGTCAGGATCGCGGTAAGGCCGTGAAAGTCGACCTATTTTTTGCCATTTGGTAGACGTTTACGGCTTCAGATGCCCAGTTCAGGTTCCTGACCCGCTGACCCTGCGAATATCGCTTCTGGCGATTACGGTTTCACTTTTCCGGCTTCGAACGGAGCGAGCTCGCGCAAGCTTGCGCCATCGGTAGTTCCATTTTGTTCAGATTGTACATTACAACACACCCAAACCTGAAGAAACAAAAAACAAACCCTTACCGCAAGAATAACATTCAATGTATGGACGAGCTTCGGCCCCAAGAGTGAAGCTACGACCGGAATTTCAAATTTCATATTTTGTACATATTTGATTGCGCGCGCCTTCGATTGCTTCCTAAAAGTCGCAGGAAGGAAGAAGCTGCACTCGCTGTAGAAACAATCCGAGAAGAATCCAACAGCTCGCGATTAATAAATTCTAAAAAGCGGAACGAAGAGAGTCCGCAGAGGGTAAAGATGAGAAGAGCGACCCGGCGAATCTAATTTCGGGTCGGGCAATCAGCGAAAGAAGAAGTTCTGCGAGAAGTTAATGAGGAGAAGCTTCTTGAAACATCTGAACACAAAAAAGAGGATTTCCAGGAAGGGACGCAATCTCGGCGAAAATTTTCACGATAAGATTAACCTCTGCTGCAGGCTACACGCGGAACACGATGATCTTTGTATGAACTGATAGATTTGTGTTTTTAGAGTTACCACGAAGCCCATGAATGCAATTATTCTTTTAGCAGATCTGTTTTGAAGAAACTAAGTTAATATGCATTTTTGTCTCCTGTTTTCCTGGCGGGTTCAAAAAGGCTACTTGGGTAAAATCCATTAATTAAATTAAAAATGTAGAGAAAATTTTGGATTTCTTGAAATTCAGGTTTTTTCTAGCGCTTTTTAGTCTGTGATTTAAACGCTCTTTGAGTAAATTTGGTTTTTAGCGACCAGGAAGATACAACTTACATGTCATTGTTAAGAGCTTGTGCAAGGTTACGGTCAGATTATTGCATTTATTGACCATTTGCAAAGACCTTTTCAGAATTACTTGCGCACAGCTCCTTTTTCACTGCATGTTTTATGCACTCCAAAAACTTCGGAGCTTCTTCCAATTTCCACTTCCAAACTCCATAAAGTCCTTATCTCGAACCCATCTCCGCGTTCTTTGCTCTTTCCTCTTTTTGTCTTTGCTTCAAATCGAATCCACGCGTTCTCCGGGCGACTCGTAGCAGCTTCCCTCCGGCCAAATGCAAATGAGAGGATTTAATGATTTAATTTTATGTGGCCGCCGGCGTTTTCGGGCTTCTCCTCGGTCCTCCGGATCGATGTGTGTGGTGCTGCAGACTGCATTTCGCTTCTCTTTTTTGTGCAAGAGACGGGAAAAGACGCCTGGCGCAGAGCGGAAGTATTCTTTGTCCTCTGGGGTGCTTTTAGCTGTGCCTAATGTGCTCTCTGGATTGTTTCTTCTTCTGTCAGTTCTCACTCGCTCGCGCTAATTAACCGAAGAGGTCAGCGGTTTGTTATTGTTTTCGCGCATAGCAGATGTGTGAAACGACAACTGTAACGAGACACCTCTCGACATTTGCCGCCGCCGAGACTAATTGCATAAGCACTTAATCACACGCTCTGTCTCGGATTCGAGATTAGATTAGATGTCCTGATTGACGTTGTCTGACCCTCCTGGGACACGCGAACGCGGCCCTTGGACAATGGAGGCGGCTGATTAAGATCGGAGGAGCGAGGCAAAAATCGACTGAATCGGACAAATGGCCTCGTTACCGAGGTTTAAGTGATTCTTTTGTACCTTGAGTTATGCTCCCTTGAAGGTTTTGAATAACTGTAGTTTGAAAATTGCGTTGTAAAATGGATATTTTCATTGTAGCCGTTCCATGTTTGGACATCGGAGAAACATAAATTTACAACCAAAACATCTAAATTTTGAATTACAGCTTTTTGGTTTTTGACATCGCTGTTTCTCTAAATATTGTTTACAACCCTCTGAGAACAATTATCTGCGCGTATTCCCAGTGGCAATTAGTCATGTTCTCATAGACGAAAACAAATGGCGAACGGGAAACTTTTTTCAAACTGAATTTGTCTGTTTAAAACTCACAACTCACTACCCGCTGGTTCGTCCTTCCAAAAAGTGTTCTCTGATCAAGCATTCTTACCTACTTTTTCTGTTATTCTTTGAACAACGACCGTTTCTCCTTAAATCTCCTCTTCTTTCCGCATTCCAACTTACTCCCAATGGCGTCACGCGACCCGGCAGTTAACCTCCGGAACCCGAATGACGTCAAGGGCTTCTGACTCCGCTTCTGCTGCTACTTTGTTGTTTACGTCCGCCGTCCTCGGAACGCAATTTCCTGCAATCCAAGACGTTTCCCGGCCGCGCGGTTCTTGGCCCTCTGATGCGTTCGGGCGGCCAAAGTGCCTTTTAATTATATCCGACGACGTCGTTGGGGTCACCTCGCGGAGCTTCTTTCAACTTTGGCTTTTCTCAGCTAATTACCGATACAAGTCGCCCTAATTATGCGCCCAGCTCGGTTTCGGTGATTTCGCCACCGATCGTTTTTTGTTTTTGTTTTTCGCGCATCTGCCGCTCTTAAGTGAATAATCGCGTTTTGGCGTCCAAATTCGGGTCCCTGCCTAGATCTTGTCTCCGTCAAAGATTCTCTAAAATGTCCCTGGAAGCCAAGTCACCCGAGTCATCTTCGTACTTCTGCTCCTCGTGATGTCAATGTGAATTTGAATATTCAATCGAGATTGTCCGAAGCGATAAGTATTTCGAAATGGACACATTCTGACTCTAGTTCGGTCGCCTGCCTGCAGCTTCGCGTTCTTCTCGCCCGCCCGAGGACCGCGCTGAGCCGATTTAATCCTCGAGGAGCGAGCAGATGGCCCCACGTCCGGTTGGCAGCGCAAGTAAATTACCCGAACAAGCAGCGAGGCCGGGTGCGCGCGCGAAGTGCGCGTCTTAGGTCGCCGACTTGTCCGCCGTTCTGGCACCTCTGTGCCGCTTAATCCCTTGCGCAACTCCCTGTTTGCTGTAGGCAGCTGTCGAGAAGTGCGAAAACGCGTCCTTGAGAGCGCGTGGTACGGTTTAATCCGTTTTGTTGAACAGTCGACAGGCGATTAGGACCGAAAAGAGGATTGGGTGGCAGCTGTTGGCTCCAGGAGCAGGCTAAGGTTGCTAGGCGCGAGGGGACGTCGAAGGTTGTGAAACTGATGTATTGGGTTCTGTAGGATTATTGCTCATTCAAGAGATTCTTTGTCCTTGTTGCGATATTTCTCGTTTTGTGTTTCATCTATTTCGACCTCTGATCAGGGACCTCCTATGATCCTCTGATCTTAACGTCTTTATTCTCTGGTGTTTTGGGATTGTTTGGTGTGTTCCTTCCTGCTGTTTGTCTTCCATTTAACGTTCGTTTCTCCTGAAGACTTCTTTTTATGACCAAATTTGTCATTCAAGACACCAAATCATCGTACACTCTGAAATAAATGGTTGTTCTGCGTGATTTCTGGCTTCTTATCCACCAGTTCCAAGGTCCAAATTGAATTCCTGCGATCAAAAAGGCGCTTTGCTCCTTTCCGCCCCATAAGCGCTTTTTGAAAAATGACCCTGCGAAGCTGTCCACGGCCTGGAATCCAACCCATTTCTGGCATTTTAGCTTCTTCGTTATACTACGTCTCTCCCTCTTCTGCATCTTCGCTTCCCCTTTATCTCCGAATCCCCGAATTCTCCTAATCACTTCGTCGTCCGTGTTTTGATGTTTTCCTTGCCTAAATAAGGGCTTTTATCGTTTCCTCATCACTGTCCCATTCCTGACCGACTCGTGTCCTCCGCGTGTTCCTCTCCGCCAACAACTCTAATTATGCGCGTTGGGAGCTAGAAACGGCCCGGAAGGGTCGACTCGCCCGCGGGTCCTCGAGACGATTAATTTCATCGAATTTGCGGAGCGCGTAGTTTCCTGTGGCGATCGATTTGGTCCCCAAACGCATGAGTCATCGGGGGAGACTCAGAGGACGTTTTTTGGGCTTTTTCGGTATCACGGCTGACCGGGACGGAAAGAACGCGCTCGGTTAATCCCTCTTTCTGCAGGAAAACAAAGCGAGTGTCAGGAGAGAATGACCATCGGGGGGAAGTGGGTGGCTTAGGAGCGGTTCCCAAGGTGGAGGGTGCAGGGAGAGGATTATACCCCAAGGCTTTTGAAATATTATGCTAATTTTAGCCTTACTTTAAACATTTTAACTCCTTGTTTCACAACCTCTCCTTAATTGTAACCACTAAGCGACTATTTCGCAACGCGTCCCACAAGTCCTCTTCCAAAGCCTCCTCTTTCCTCCAAACCCTTCCTCGAATGGCCAAACCTTCTCGGACGCAGCGGTGCAAGAAATAAGTTTGGCATTTGTCATCATCAGAGGAATAAACAACGCGCCGCGGTTCCTCGAAGTTTCTTTGTGCCTTGTAAACAATTCCCAATTTGTCCATATCTGTCCGCCGGGCCCAGTCGGCTTCTTTTGGCAGGGAAGATCGGCGGGTTGCCCGGGCGACGGCCCACCTGGCGTCGTCGTTCGAAATTAATTGCGTCCGTGCTCCGGACGCCATGGAGAATTGGGGATGCGGGGTTTGGGACCTCGTCTTCAATCCATCTTCTCGCGTTTAAATTGATTTTCATGTGATCATATGCGTTTCTCAGCGTTTCACGGGATCAATTTACGCGGTTTTTGCACGCTGTCTCCCAAGTGGTGATCAGGTAGTGTTTTCAAAGCTTTAATTGTTAGGTGTTTTCAGGACTCAGGAGCGTCTTCTATCCACGAGCCTCCCGGGTGTCTCGGCATGCAACACTCTTCGCCGTCCTCCTCCAACGCCGAATCTCCGACGTCGCCCGGCTTCGCCAACGATCTGGTCAGCGAAAAATCGGCCAAAATCAAGAGATGGGTAAAGAACCGACTTCAGGAGGTGAGTCCTTCGAGGGCCATTCTCCCCTTTTTGCTTTCCTCTTCAACCGGATCGCTTACCTCGATCGGCCTCCGTCCCAGACTGTACATAATCCAATTAGCCAGCTGTTCTCCGATCGCGTCCACCATCAAATCGCCTTGATTAGATTCTCTGTTTGACTCCGTTTTCGCCTGCGAACAACGGCCGAAGAAACGCAATACCGCGCGCTAACCTAGAGAGTTTGTTTGTTTTGAGGAACTCCATTCGCGGAGAAGATAAATTCGAGGCGCCGATGGAGGAACCAATCCGATGCTAAAGGGTTGTAGGAGCTGCGGAGACTATAGTAGGCTCATTGGCGCGGATCTGAACGGCTGGCCTGGTTATTCTATCAGACCTTTTTGAATACTTATCATTTTCGATTGAATCTCGGCTTTCCAAACTTTTGCCAACAATAGAAATTGCAGTCTTAGCGAATCTTCGAGTTTCTTCAAGAGTCTCTTCTCTAACAAGTGTTTTTTTTCTTTCATATTCGCTTCCTTTTGGCTGAATCAATTCTATTTAATAGTTTGTATCAAATCCTCGATTCCCTAATTCATAAACCCATTTCCCACGAAACTGCAAACACCTCCACTTTTTCCTTAATGCAATTCCACAACCTCCCAATTTCCGCCCATTCAAAAACGTCAGAATCGCTCAATTTCACCTGTCGCCGCGGCCTTTTCGCTTTCGCACCCTTCGGGATCACTTTCCGCGCCCGAAGACAAAAGGGGTGACATTCACACCTATGTCGCCGGTCAGAAAGTGCGCGAAACCTTGAATCTTCGCCTTTCCTCGACTCCTCTTCATCCTCCCTCCGCCGAGTGGCCACCAATCAATCGTTTTTGTCACCCGCCGCAGCCATCTGCCCATTACCGAATTCCTCCCGCGCGCGTCCTCTTTGTTTTTCTGTTTAGAGGTGGGATCCCCGCCGAGAGCTGTCCTCGTTTCTCCTTCGGAGCTCCTTAACACCTCTCCGACTCCTCCGCAAACAACAACTGCTCCCTGTTTCACACGTTTCCGGTTCTGTGTTCCTCGGAATCCCTCCCTAACTTAATTATTCCATAAAAAGTCCACGCAACTCGCCGCCGTTCAGCGCTCGATAAAATCGCTGATTTAAAAAATACGCTTTGCTGATCGCTTGTCCGAGTTGCTCACGCTCCTGTTCCTCTCTCTCAGGTGCCGGTAACAAGGTCGTCGGAACGTCCGTTGCGCCGATATGCATACGAATCTGGAGAGGGAGGATGACCGTCCTGTCGGACATCAAGGCGACGCCGAAATGTAATATCCACTTTTCGGGAACACGATAACAATCGGGCGACGCGGATATTCGCTGATTTAGATGTCGACAATCCGGACGCTGCCGCGTAGTAGGTAAATATTGCAATTAGCTGCGCGATTCGCTGCTGGTGGGAAGCTGGACGAGGGTCGCCGGTGAGCGAGGTAATCTGATCGTGATTTTGGTATTTGGAGGGTCGATTGGGCTGTAGGAGTGAAAGGGTTGTTGTAGTGTAGCGAGGCTTGGAAAGGTTTTACTCTATCAGTCTTCACTCAGTCCAAAATAGCCCTTTCAGGTTATTCATTACTCACACCTGAACCAACGCACCTGCACAGTAACCGGTTCCCCTTCACCAAACTCATTCCTTTTAACTTTTTAAACTCAGTAAACAAGTTTGAGTTTAGCAAGTGCCTTCAGTCGTTTTCCCCGCTCCGATTCTGAATTATGGGTTTTCTTAACACGTCGCTGCAAGCCCTTTATTACGCCGTTATGCTCGTCTTGCGAGGTCTCCGTGGGACTGAATCATCCTCGTTTTTTGCTATCAAAGATTGCAGATGTGATTAGAGACTTCGTACTGGCATTGACCGAGTTTTGTGCCTATGTAATTTTTGGTTTCTTGAAATGGACACAATCGACTTTGATTAGCCAGTTTATCAGAGAAATCGCTTTTTCCTGGTTATCAAATTTTCGAATTGTTCAAAGAATTTTTTTGCAGTTGTTTTATTCACATTCATCCATCAAGCCAAACGGGCCTAGATGCCTCTCGCAACGTTTCCACCGAATTCTTCCCATGTGTCATCATTTGGCGTTCGGAGTCCAGAAAGGGCCACATGGATGACGACTTGACGGGCGAATTTATGGGTTTCCAGCCTCACCACTTCCACTTTCCTTATCCGCGCGTAACGTAATACTCCTTCCTTCTTTCCGGATCTCCGCCCCCGTAATTGGCCCAACTTCGAACCCGGCGACTCCTAAATTATTCATTTCCGCAACTCCGATTTTTGTTTTTGAATTCACTCCAACGCAGACTTCCTCCCAGCCCAAACAAACCTCTTCTCCGCCATCTACCCCATGTAAACTCTGGATTGAACTCTTGAAACGCGTCCCTGGAGGGTCTCTCGCCTTCTCCAACTTCGGAGGAAGATTTCATCTCATTCGATCAGACTGCAGTTAGTTCGTGTTGGTTCTTAGCGGCCCCTCGCGTCCTTTTGCTTTATTTAACTCCGAAAGTAATTTGGTTATTTGCAGCTCGAGGAGCAGAACGAACGACTCCGTGCCCAGAATCTCAAATGCTCCACGCAGCTGAAAGCGCTCACATCCTGTGCTGACAAGAATCGCCACTGGAGGAAGTCGAACCTCTTTTCGCATTCGATCTCGGTGAGTCGTTCTACTTCTGAATGAGGGTCAGCTATTTTAAGCCCGAATCCAATTAAACAAAAACTGTTGACAACATTAATGGCCTTTCAAATATGCACAAAACACGAATTCTCAATTTGCTAGTGGTATCAGTACTCTTGACCAAAGCATAATTCGCCTTTTTGGTCGCAGCAAAAGCCTTTACAGGCGCCTGGGGACCTTCGGGAACGTCATACGGAAAAGTGATTTACGACGCGTTTTATGATCGATCATGATCTATGGGGCGGACATCTCCGTGGAATCATCTGATTAAGTGCTCCGCGCGTGTCCTCTCGCTTTCTTTGTCCCTTCTAGGCTTTACTTCTGAATCTCGTGAATCACACTGAATGAGAAGAGGTGTTTTGCGTAACAAAAGCAAATGCTGAGTAATATTCGTAATCATCGCATTCCCATGCTCTCCCGCAAATCGTCCGGGTTCCTCGGAGGATATTATGCCTCACCCGGATGACTTATCTCGCTGTCAGATCAAATTTATCAGCGCGGGGCCAATCGAAACGGACGTCACTTCACGCGTCTTCAGGCGATTCGTTTATTGTTTTTTGTGGAGGCGCCGAAAGAAGCTTCCGAGCGCGATTTAAAATTAATGAACCTTCTGCCTTCGGATCGCCGGTTCGCTCGTTACTCCTCTGGGTTCAGGAAATTTCGTGTTGCGTTTTCGTCGTTTGGCTGCTGACACTTTCAACTTCGAATCCTAACAAGTCCTCACTCCGCACTTCCTGTCCAAAAACTGTACTCGTCCCCGTTTAACCCCTCTCCTCTTCTGTTAATGGAAGCTCCTCTACTTCCCGTCGACCAGCGGCGGTGTCATCTTAAAAAGACCGTCGACGCCGCTTTTTGACCGTCGAAGGGCACGTGTTCATTTGCCTATTCGCGGTTTCTCGGGACCTACCTTCTTCTGCTGCTTCTGCTGCCGCCTCTTCTTCTCTCAAGCGGAATTTCTCTCGCAAACCGTGTTTTACACGCCTCTTGCCTCCTCTCTGCACTCGCCGCAGACTGTTAGGCAAACACAAAAACTCTCGGAAGGCGCTGCATCTTCGCGATTTGCGTGTTAATTAATCCGTCTTAAAGCAAGCGTCTCCTGCACCCTTAATTCCCCGATCGTAGCTTTGGTTCTTTGATTCACGTGGTAAGGAGGGTTACGAGGCTTCCAGGGTCCACCGCCCGCCTGACTGGTTTGAGCCGCCTGTGCCGAAAGGGGTCCCCCTCCGCAGGAGCATTACGGGGACATTAACGACAATTCACGGCGCGCAAAAGGTGATAAAGATCTTCGCGCGACGAGTTCGGTTCGGCTGCTGAGAGTCGACTTCAAGGAACTGGAGCTGTTATGTCTTTTACATTCCGAATGGCTCAATTCGAGTGTTTTTGGTGTTTCTAGTGCTCAAGAAACTCGTAAGAGTTACGACTTCCGCTTGTTGCGCCCGGCAAAAAAACCGTTTTGAATTTTAAACTGGAAGGACGTAAATTTATTTGACGCACGAGTCCCGAGAGTTCGAGTGTAATCATGAGGAACAGATTGGTTCTTTAAAAATTCTATATTTTCACTTTCGAAGTGCTTTTTAAATATTTGCCCAAACCTCAGCCGGTTTGTATTTATTTCAAACTTCAATATTTATTCTTCGGCTTTCCGACGCCAATTCCTCCTTTGGAGGCTCCAAAAAGTCGCCCAACATTCCTTTGCGAGCCGCGAGATATGCAAATCCTCCCGGAACCGTTCGCCCCTCGACGCCGAACCGATTCATATTCAAATGCGCATCGATTCCCTCCGATTCGCCCCTTTTCCTTTTCTTCCTCTACCTGACTCCAAAAACCTTCTCCGCTTTATCCCGAATCCCATAAGTCCACTATTAGCAATTGAGACCGACTTGCAGCAACGTTCGCAGCGCCGGTCCGGGTTGCACCATTAATTTTGGCACGAAAACAATCACTTTCGAGCCCGCGCCGCTCCCCGGCGATCCCCTCCTGCGAGCCAACTCAACGCGGCACTTCATCAATCAGCCGATGGGACAAATTCGTCGCGGGGTGGTCGCCGAGTTCCCAAAACCCAAACTCTTCTTCTCGCCTTAGAGTCGGCGGATGTTTAGATGTTTGCCGGGCATCTCCTCCAAACCAACAATCGATGTGGCCAGATTTCATAAAAAAAATTTGCATTCTTCTCCCCTCACGCATGCCATTTATCCTCGGAGGGTCGCGAGCCAAGATTAATGACCAGCCAAAGCGGCGGACGCTGGTCCTCTTTTGTCCAAAACGTCCCATAGGAAGCTTCGTCCAGTCTCCACGTACCCACTTCTCCGCGTTTCCTAATTTCGATATGCATAATGCACTCCTCGCGTGCCCGCGAGGCTCGCGTTTCACGCGTCGACGCTCCGCCGGCCGCCGCCGGACCCTTAATTACGCAAGCCATCGGCTGACTCGCCGATGGACCTTAGCCACCACTAGCTGGACCCGAGGAGGACTTCTTATTGATCATCGACTCACCGAAGGAGGACTATTCCACAACCGTTTTATGGTCTTTACGGCCTTTTTTGCCTCTGCGGGCAACATTCGGCCGAACCAACTCATTAGAATTCATAACGCACAAAAACCGAACGCGCCGAGGACCGTCGGTCGAAGATGTTTTGGGGTGCACGCGCCTAAAAGCGCACGTAATAGCCCAGTCAAAGCTGTCTGCAGAGGAATCGGTCCGGGCAATTAATAATCCTCCTTGAAGTCACCTTCGGCTCGCGCGCGATTTGTTATTCTGCTCGAGACGGGCCCAAAATGAGGCAGACGAGACTCCGGAGCAGACGGATGGGTCTGACTTATGTGGTCTCGCTTTTCTGTCCAAATCAAATTTCATAAAGTTGATTTCGAGAGCTCGCGAGATGATGCTCCTCCGGTGTACTGTAGTGGACGTCCTAGACACGGGTGGACCTGACCAGACGGTCCCGACGTGAATAATTAGCCAATAACAGACAAGCGCATGCCTGAAACCGAGTTGCTCGATCATTCCTTGTGATACCCGAAAGTCGAATCGATCGTTTCGGGCTCCGTAGATCGACGTTCTCCTCCACTCGAATCTAACAGTTTTTCGCGTTTCAGGGAGCTCTCCCGACGACGTTCGCCGACCTGATGGACGACAATCGTACCTCAGATGACTCGGGGTTGACCAGTGACGGGCTCACGAGCGATGACACCACCTCCGAGGCCCAAAAGCGGCTGCAGCTGCTGACCGGCGGCCATCCACAGAATCGCTCGATTGACGGCGCCGCTGCGATGGTTTTGATGACGAAGTCTACGTCCGCCGCCATCGGAAGTCCGAGATCGAGCAGGAAACAAGCCGGTACGGGCGAAATCCTGAAAATAGTAATTTATAGTAATTTTTCCAGTTTTCTCCCCTAGCCTTTTAAATGGACTTTTTGCCAAGAATCGCTGCAGAGTAAAGCGAGATTTGCAAAAACGAAATTCAAAACTTTTTCGCTTCGGGACCGCGCGGAATTCTTTCGTTCGTCCTCTGCGAATCGGCGAGGGCGATTTTTGCAGTTTGGTCGAATTTCTGCAAAAATATCTCGAATTTTCTCGTTTTCTCGCGCTTTTTGTCTTTGATTTGTACTGATTTTCGCTGATTTCAGTGAGGATGCGTTCCGACGCAGCCACGAACAGCACCGAAACGCAGTCGTCGACGACGGATTCCTCGCCGTGGGAGGAGAAGCCGAAGCCGATCCCGACGCCGCGCCGGACGAAGCAGCAGCAAGCGATGCACGAGATCGGGTTCACCAGCGGAGGAACGGTAAGGGTTTTTTTTTTGTTTAATCTTTGATCTCGTATAACCGCTCCCTCATACGCGTTTTGTGACTCAAAACACAGAAAGTGTGGCCGAATTCTCTGCAAGGTTGGCGTTGTTTAATTATTCGAGTGCCGACGACGATTTCTGAACTGTCGATGGAGTGCGAATAAACAGGTGAAGGGCAAGGGCGAACATTGTGGCTTCTTGAGCGTCTCTTTGATTGATGTTTAAGTTTATGTTTGCTCATACTTTACGCGCTCTCGAGGAGTTGTTTTGTGGCGGCGGGGAATTCCCGTGAACTTCAGCGCCGCTCAGGAATTTTCTAAAAGTTAGAGCTTGTGACATAGAAAGGAATCTAAGCAGTCTATTATTTAAGATCGAAAGGGACAGCTTAAACTCGTACGAAGTGGACGACGACTACGGCGAGTACGAGGACGAGGATGAAATCTTCGATGAGATCGAGTACGACGATTCTCCGCTCGAAGACGGCGGCCCTTCGGGAGACCAGCGCTCTAATCCCCGCTACCGGCGTCATTCCTCGAAATACGCCGATTATGTAAATCTCACCGATTTCTGTGCGGTTCGCGACGAGGGGGACGCCGCCGAAGTCACGCCTCTTTACACGGACATCATCAAGCCGAAGTCATCACCCGTGAGTCCGTTCCAGCAACCACCGCAACTCCCTCAGCACCGTCCGTTTATGCAATGGGTTTGTTGTTTGCGGGCACAAAGCCCGCGGGGCGTTCTAAGTGATAAATTCGTTTTGCTTGTAGGAGCAGCGATTACATCAGGTCGCCGAAAAATGTCTTAGTATTTATGACGATTCTTCGTCGTCGGCGGCTATCGAACTTCAAGTTCTGCCTGGCACCTCCACCGTCGTGACGGACGACCAAGCCAGCAGCACTATGGGAACGCTGCGAAGGACGCCGCTCAGGAATCACCACTCCAGGAATCTCGATCAGGTACTCGCCTCTAAATCACTTGTTTAACTCGCTTTTCAGTTCTGTGACGTCCTCTCGCTTGGATCTCGCAACAGCGGAGCCAAGTCGGCGTCGCCCTACTGCATCGGCTCCCCTCAGATCCGGGCATCAGCGACATCCTCGGAACGGCAGCCCGATGATTCCTCAGATTATGCCGTTCCACCCGATGCATCGAATCAAGAAGTTGACATCAGGACATCGCTGGTTCCTTCGAGCAGAACGGTACTTGGTTTATGACTATAGTAGAATAGCTCTTGATCGCGAAATTTTAGTTCGAGAAATGCGGCTATTTAACGCAAATGTCCGACAGTCGGCTGAAGTCTCTGAAACGGCGTTTTGTGGTGCTGAGGGACGGACAACTCAAATTCTACAGAACGCAGAAAAATCAGGCCAGAGAAGAGGAGCCGATCATGCGCATCCTTATCTATGACGTAAAATCAGTATGTCGTTTGAGCAGTAAAAACGGATCTTACGGGTTACAGGTAAGCAGTATCATGTACTCATGTGGTCTTATTCCAGTTTTACAGATCAATTCTACTAAAGGAATAATGCAATACACAACTGACAGCGAGAAAACAACCGACGAATGGGTCACCGTCCTTAACCACGCGATTAAGGTATCGACGATCAGCGAGATGGCCCAGCGTGCGACGCCCGTGGACGCCCTTCTGACCGGATGGGTTTACAAGGTGAAGCACGGCCACTCGAAGAAGTACCACGCGAGGCTTGTGAAAACGACTTTATTCTTTTACAAGAATGTCGAGGACAAAGTAAAAAGCTTTCATTGAATTAGCCTCTTCAAGTATTCTCTTCCAGGTCCCCTCTTCGCATTTGTACCTGAAAGGAGCAAACATATGCGAGAAGAACCGTTCTTCGTCGGACGAATATTCCGGAAGCAGCGACGAGCAAACCACCATGGGATCGCAGATCGAGATGAACGGAAACGAAGACCTCTACCCCTCCAGGTTATCCGGACAAGTCCAAAGCCGCAAACGAATCCAATCGGTGGCGGACTACAGCATCTGCATCGAACTTCCAAGCAACGATCCCGTGTACCTGATGCTCCGCACCACCGAAGACCGCGACAAGTGGATCTACTATCTTAGGATGATGAGTCGCGAGGATTCCATCTCCGGAACCCCTTACGAAGTCCTTGTGCAGAAGCTCATGATGGGAGGAGGCCACAGCTGGCTCAACGAGTGGAACAACACGATGTTCACCGTCGTCGAAGAGAAGCTGAAGGGTCCGTTAACCACTATCGAGGACGAAACCCGCAGGAAGAAGGCTGTGGAATTGGACAAAGCGTGTTATCTTTTCACTTCTGTATTAATGAGAGCGGGTGCCGTCCAATATCACGTAGATTTGGCGCAGAATATCCTAACCACTGCCATGGAACACGAATCACTTCAAAACGAACTATACGCTCAACTCATTCGTTTAACCAGCGGGGCGATGCCTTACGGACTTCAGGTAAGCTCGTTTCTCACACTATCTCACCGAATCTGATCTCTTCTGCTTAGGGCTGGAAGCTGATGGCTCTGGCAATTCCCCTCTACGTCCCGAAGCAGTACTCTCTTCTGTGGCTGCTTCGAAGACACATCGAGCGTTGGTCAACGATGCACACGCAACTCGAAGAAAGTTGCGGAACCAAGAACGACTCGATCGAAGAATCCGAATCGAAGATGGCCGGTTACTGCGGACAAGCGCTGGAACGATGCCGGCGAGTCGGCGGAAGAGTCGAAGGACCGTCGAAGTTCGAAGCCACGACCATGCTGTCCCGGGATCCTTGCGCCACGAAACTCCCTCTGTGTATTTCGGTGCAAATTCCAAGCGGCGACTACCAAGTCATCGAGTTCGACGGATCCACCGAGGTCGGCCAGTGCCTCTCCTCGCTGTGTATCAAGCTTGGCCTGAGGCCGGCCTTGCTCAGCGGCTACGCACTTTACCGTGACTCGAATCTTTCCGGAGCCGGGATGTCCGACGAGGACTTGGTGCACCTGAAGGGTCGTCAGAAGCTCTGCGACTGCATGACCGCCTGGGAACGCCAAGCCAGGGACACGAACCACGGCCATCTTACCGAGGCTGTCGTCAGTCTTCGCTTGAAACTCCGCATGAGGCACCACTGGAGGGCGATCGCACACGAGGAAACTCCTATGGAGCGACTCTTCCTGTGCCACCGCATGGCCGAAGAGATCACTCTCGGACAGTTCCCGATGAGCAACGAGCTGGCAGAAGAAATCTGCGCTCTCTACGCTCAGATGAACTACTCGGACTGTCCGGGAGGAATCTCGGATCCCCACTTCGTCCGATTGACGTCGCGCTGCTATCCTAAGAAGATGCTCGAAGTTGCCTGCGAGAGGACGCTTCGGATGAACATCCAGCAGCACTGGAGCCAACTCGTCGGCGTCACTCCAACCGAGTGCGTCAGGATGATGCTCGCCGTCCTGCGTAAGTGGAAATTCTTCGGATCTTACGTGAAACCGGCGCGCGAGAAGATGAACACCTCGCAACTGATCTACATCGCGCTTAATGATCAAGGGATCCACATGCTCTCAAACAAACAGATGGTGAGTTCTTTGCGTTCCTGTAATCGTTTACTGAAATTCGGCTTCAGGAACTGGTCAGAACTTTCACGTACCACAAACTGATCCAGTTTGGCGAGTACCACGGCGACTTCATGGTTACGGTGTCCAGAGAAACGAAGGACGACGAAGAAACGCCGAGGGAAAGACTCACTTTTGCCATGGAACCGAAGCATGTCGAACAGGTAGGACTTAACCCGTGAATGGGATCCTAAGAGTTTGCATTCCAGTTAAAGAACCACGTGGCCGAGTACATACGCTGCCAGAACCTTGTCAGGAAGATGTCTTCGATGAAGTGAAGAGACGCGGATCCAATTTTCGAAATTGTTTTGTTTTCGTTGTTGCAAACCCGTTGTGTAAAAAGTGATCTTATGTATAGACTCTTAAGTAAAATCTAAACCTATGTCAGGTCTTAAAAAAACGCTAGTTTCCATATTTCCACACATCGAAGCGCGCATCGAAGCGCGCATCGAAGAAAATGCGCGCATCGAAGTTCGCATTTCAAAAAGCAGCCAGTGTTAGCAGTTCGATGGATGTACTAACCGTGGAACTGCCTTCTAAGGTCGTCGATTATGTATGTCAACGCGAAATACAAACTCAGCAAGCTAACTGAGCAATCCAGAACAACAAGCTCTCAACCAGAGGTGATCCGGATACGGATCCGGTGTGCTGGATTCGATCCGGATCCCGGATCCGGAACAATGTTCAGTTCGAGGAACCAAGCAAATTCTCGTAAACATTGTCGAAGACTTTGTTGATGGCCGAAAAGATCTTTTCCGAAGAAGGGTCGTGGACGAGCTGTGCCGTCAGCATGGGATTAAGCTCATCAGACTGCCTCCTTACCAAGCCAATTTTAACCCATCGAGATTGTATGGGAATGGATCAAAAATGAGGTCCGAAAGGTCGTCAGCGTCACTGATAGCATTCAAGAAATTGAAGCTCGCACACGAGAAATCATGGACGGACTCCCTAGGCGTCACATTGAGAGCTTCTTCCGACATGTTGTCAACGTGGAAGACGAAATGCACGCCTTCGACAACTTTAACATTGACCTGAACCCAATTATGGATGATGGTGAGTGACCATGAATGACGTCGTTTCGTTGGTCATGCTGAAAGAAGAGAGAACTTAAAACTGAACGCGAAACGCGAAGATCGCGAACATAAGCGGCTGCGAACGCACAGAAAAGGCCTCCTCGAGCATCTTGTGGCTCAGACTTGGACATTTTTCAATGTGGTTTTTGAGCCGAAGGCGCCTCGAAGCGGGGATAGTAGGCTGGGGCGATAGTTCCCGGGGTAGCGGGGTGTGTAGCGTAGGCTGAAAGCGACAATTTTCCTTTTAACACGAAAAGCATTGTAAACGTTTTTTGTGGTCGATTCAGCGGCGAAAACGGCGTCGTTGGCGAATGAGAAATGATTTGGCGGTGTAATATACAAAGTGGGCAGAAATGTTAAGAAAAGTTGTTCCGCTTGCAATTTCGCATCGAATGGGCTAACGACCGCCACTTACCTCTGAAAAGAAAATGTCTGGAATTCAGCTGTCTACACCGGATTTCACGGAGTTGAAGCCCATTTTCTGCGCGTTTTTATGCGCTTTTCAATATTTTTGCTTTAATTTCAATGTCATTTGCATCGTTTGCACAATGTCATTCTTGTTTCCCGCTACCGACATCACAAAAAACTGTCGAAATCGGACAGGCCAGTGCAAAGTTATGGTCATCTGAAAATCGGTACAATTTTCTTAACAAAATTTTCAGACTTTGGCTAAAAGTGCACACCCTGAAGGTGTGAGTGGTGATCGTTAGCTTGTTCGATGCGAATTACAAGCGGAACAATTCCTCTTAACATCGCAACCCTCGACAACGCAACAGCGTTGAGATAGAGTACATGTCTTTTTTGGCCCGCAGATTAATTCGGCGTGCTCGATTCGACAAGTGCTCGATGCAAGGGACGTCCAGATCTCTTGATATGTCTTGTATCCTGAAACAAACCTCCAACTTACCTTTCAGGCAAAATATCCGCCTCCGATATTGAGTAAACCTTGTCTTCTTCCGGCTTTAGGTCAAAAGTAAGCCCCTTCTTCCTCAGCGGTGTCTTTTTCGTCTTCTCTCGGACATCCTGGTCAGAAGTGCTCTGGACAGAGCCTTTCCTTATCACCACGTCCGAGTTGTTGTCGATCTCTTGCGTTGTCATCTCGAAGTTCGCCCTGACGCCGCAGTAAGCAAGGAAATCGCGGGCGCAGGTCCCGAAGGAGCACTGAACACAGGCGATCATCCTCTTGCAAAAAACGTTGCATTTTAGATTCATTTCAGATTGAAAACTGTTGCACGTTCGCGTGTGGGTCGTCCTTAACGCCGAAGGTGTCCTCAACAGCCGCATTAATAGAGCTCCTGAGAATGACAAGCTAGTTTGGGCCCAAATATGTCAGCTGGGATCAAGAGGAAGACGAGGAGATGCTTGTGGGGACTTTTGGGATTCACATGTTGAGAAGTTCAACTATACGAAGAACCGCACGCTGTAAACTTAAATGGCTGAAGAACTGGGGCGAGAGCAAGAATGAAGTCAATTTTCTGAAGATCTAAGAAGCGTTGAAGGAAAAGAGTGAGGCCAACAACCTTTTGTTCTTTGAACTGATTCCTATTCTGACGTGCCTCATTTTCAGTATCCGCTTGGTTCATCTGCTTTTCGAACATCCCGAAATCGAAGATTTGCTCTACCGTCTTCAGTTTCCTGTTCTGGGCACAAAACCGTTTCCGAAGTCTACTTCGAACAGCGTTCTGGCGTTGTACCATCTTTTCAGAAGTTCAAGCTCTTGATTCAGGCAACAGATTGGGCCTGGAGTGGTTCACAACAACGAAAGAAGTTCTGATCTGTGTTATACTTATCCTTGTTCTAGTTTTCCTTCTTGCCTTAACAATTTTTATGTTCTTCTTTCTGTTACCACGTCGTTAGTGAGAATTCTTTCCAAAAGTGATCTCAAAATGTAATAAACCAGCTTAAACGTTGGGCACCACTTTTTGAACTTATTGAGCATTGAACTTATTGAGCACCACTCGTTCAATTTGACAATTAGTTGCTGCACAATTCCACCCACCATCGTTTAATCTTTCAACAATTAGAGCCAAATAAAAACGCTTCAGTAGATTTTGGACCAAATTTACGAGTGTATCAAAATTTCTTAGCTGTGAACCAAGCGATAGGGTATAACTTACTTATCTCTTAAGTAAAATCGAAATTTACGCCAGGTCTCACACAGAAATGCTAGTTCGCATATTTTCACACATCGAATCCTCGCTCATCTCAGCATATCCTGTCGAAAGGGAGCTACTGTTAACATTCCGATGAACGCGCTACCCAAAACCGCTGTTCACTTCGAAGTAAACTTCGCGATTCACATCTCCTAAAACAGCAAGCTCTCGATCGCCTCGATCGACTTTTAAGCGTTCGTGTTTGTGTCGCCGTCACCACAAAAGGTTCGGGCTTCTGTGAATGACTCCAGCTGGTTTAGACCTAAATACGAGGTATGGAATCCAGAAGAAGATGTTGAGATGCTCGTGGTTTCCCATGTGGAGAAGTCCAGAAATAAGCAAAGCCGCATATCTTAAACTTAGGGACCGGGAATTGCATTACTGGACGAACTGGGTCGAGAGCAAGAATGAAGTCATTCTCCTGAAGATCCAAGAAGCGTTGAAGAGAACGAATGAGGCCAAGAACATTTATTTGTGCCTTCACGTATACTTCCTGGACGACTTTAAGGAAAATTCTGGAACTGATTCTAATTCTGTCATGCCCCGTTTTAAGCATCTACTCGAAGATTTGCTCTGTCATCTCAAGTTTCCTGTTTTGGAAACAAAACCGTATCCCAGGTCTACTACAAACTTCGCTCCGGCGTTGTACGATCTTTCCAGAACCAGCGAAAAATGGCCGGTGAAGAAGTTTGTGTTGGAGACTGACGGGGAGGTCATCTTGTCGAAATTGGTACGCGCTAGTTGGAAAGAAGAGTTACAGTAAGACTTTTTTCTGAAAGTTATCTATGCAGAGTAAGTGTAATAAAACTGTTCCACCCACATCCCATCTCAAGCACAAGGAAACGCAATAAATAGAGAATATTTATTATTTTTCAGGAAGTGCAGATCAAGAAAAAACACTCGAGTTGAAGGAATATCAGAAACGGGAACTACGAAGTGAAACGTACAGACGAAGGGAAATCCTATTCAAGCAAAACACCCATAAAAGGAAAACAAGAATCTGAGTCTCTGAGTATGTACAAGTACGGCGTGGTGGGGTTACGGTGGAGGTACAATCTTAGCGTGCGCAAAAACTGCGAAATACTCGTGAGGAATGAATATAATTATGACGCTCAAAGGGTAAAGCAAAGCCTAACAAGTTGAAGTGAGACCATTTTAGCCGATTATGGCGTACAGGATGTGGGAGGCCATGCCGAAGGGGATCTTCAGCAGCCACCAATAAACGTACGCGAGGATGTAGGCGCTGGTGAACCAGAAGATGTACTGGAACACGATCTTCGTCCAGCTGAATCCCACCAGGACGCCTTCTTCGCCCGCCGTGAACATGCCCTCTCGGTAGTAGTTGTCTGCAAACAAGATGAATGATTCTCGTTCTGTATCTCACGAAAACTCACCCAAGAGCTTATCCTTTTCGACGTAAACCTGGTACATCCAATCCCGAAGCTTATCTTCGTCCTCGAACGGAACTTCGTCCGCGCGGTAAATCTTGTAATTGACAGCGATGTCACATTCTTCGCGAGTTCCCAAACTCAGAGTCATAAGACTCAGCGGCTCTCCGTTGGGGTAAGCGATGGTCATGTCGAGAACGTATTTGATTGGAGGACGCGTTTCTAAGCAAAAAAATCATAAGAACGGGCGAAACACTCGATCAGCTTACGTTTGATGTACTTCTTCTCGCGCAGAGCGTCGACCGTATCTTTGATCAGCTTCAGTTTGCTGTTGCTTCGGCTCTTCTGGAGATTATCGTTGTCGTCGGACTCGCGAGGGCCAATTTCCTCCAGGATTGCCTTCACGCAACCCTGCCGAGGCAGGGTGGTCCATTCAGTGTGCGGGAACCCGTGTTTCTTGCCGTAGGCCTGACTCGTTTCGATCCGCTTATAGTAGAATCCTCCCTCGGGGAAGAGAATCACCCAGCGACGATCGCGGTCCCAGTAAACGTCCTTGAGGTGTTCCTTGAGTCGCAGCGGCTCCAGATGCCTCGTTTCCTTGCCTTGACGCACGAAATAGTCACCGTGCATTTGGCCGACAATTCCGAAAGGCGTCCATCGGAACATCTGGTCCATGAGCCACAGGGTCTGCAAGATTCTTGATGTATCACAGTTCACTACAATGTAGTTTTACCTTTCTCGACGCGACTCCCTTATTCTGCAAGATCGCGAAGATCGTGGGAACGTCGGCTGTGCTCTGGTGATTACACATCACCAGCACGCGTTCCTCACAAAGATCTTTGATGTCATCGCCGTATTCATAAACTGAACAAACAATAATTTAACAAATTTCGTCAACTCAAGATATCGTACCTGAATAGCCGGCTGTAATTCCCCAGGAAGCGATGAACGCTTGCAGCCATCGGTACAGTTTTCCTTCGTAGAACCAATAAAGACGGGGCCTGGAATAAAGCAGTTAGAAAAGCACAGAAATATCAAATGAATTACCAGAATCTTCTCGCCCAGAGCACTGGAAGCATAAAACCGTGATATGTGAAGAAAAAAACGGTGAGCAGGGACATGCAGAGCGTCGTCCTGAGCGGGATCTTGAGGACCCACAAGATGCGCTCCCAGTTGGTCGATTGGGACCATTTTGATCGGCCGCCGGGGAGATTCTTGCCGACGAGGGATTTGGCGGACGATTCTGACGTCATCGACGCTTCGCTGCTGTCCGAAGATCCCGTGTTCGTCCTTCGTTTAATTTCCGACTCCTCCATAATCTGAAAAGGTGGATTCGTAAGATTAAAAAAATGCACGTGAATACCGCCCGAACTGATCATTAATCATGGGAACACGCGAAACAAGCGAACGCAATTACACAACATGTGACCAGAAAATACAAACGATACCAATGGTGTGACTCGCTGCTTCTCTTCATGCTGATGTAATATTGTAATCGGTACCCGCGTGTGACTAATCATAGGATTATTTGACGGCTGTTTGTGTATATTATACGACAAACGCTTAAATAATGACGCTAAACTATAGAAAATGCGTCACTCGCAAGGAATTCGCAGGTGATCCTTAAATAAACTTCGATCATAACTTGGCATAAAACAATGCGGTGATTCAAAACGGAGCAATGCTAGCGGAATCCAAAATATTTACAGCCCATCTCCAAAATAAAGCGTTCTGAAACAGATTCCCAAACAAAATTTTTAAAATTTCAAACGTGTTCTACAATAAACAAGTGAATAAATCAGTTTTCTTCGCAAGGCGAGCCATCAACGGAAAATCGGAACGAGGTCGGACAGCTCGTGTAGTGTTCACTGCGCTGAAAGCAAAAATAAGTCCAACGACGACTTCAGGAGACACGCACCCAATGCACCCATTAACCGATGCTAAATCAAGATGGAAATTTTAATTAAACAGCAACTGGAGGGCTGGAAAAACAGGAAACTAACAATAGGATTATAATCAATCAAATGTGGGGTCGATAATGGACACAAAAACGGTGGAAAACAGCCTCGCCGCAGAGGTCATGCTTTTCTGTCGCCACACATGCAACTCGTTGTAGTTTTCGAGCGCTGTTTCAAATAACGAAAACAACACGACAAAAGCTGCAAAACAGAACGCAGAAAGATGTAATCAGGATTTTAGTGACCACACGAAACGCAATGACGAGAAACGGCATCCATTAGCGTTTTGGAGTGATAAGCGCGATTTCGCGGCAGTAGCGTCATGATAAAGAAGGTGGTGAAAGAAAGAGCAAAGAAAAGAGTTCATATGGAGCCGCTTTTGACGGGATCAAGGACGCGCTAAACGATGAAAAATGATGACCGCGCAGGCCGGACACGTTTTGGGGAAAGAATGGATACGATCCGCCGACGGTCACGGCGAGGACAAAGCGGACAGTGAGTGGCAAGCACCCGGCATGCAGGAGCGGTCTGCGAGGACGGGAAGATGACGAAATATAAGCGATGGCGCATCTTTTGCGAAGTCCACGTCACAACCACCGGCGTCATCGTCGTCGTTTCTATGCAAAAACGCCGGCGGCCGCAGAGTTCAGAGGTGCTGCATACGCTTCCCGCGGTGCAAACCGACGTCCGTTTCGCAACATTCGGCGTCTGCGCGTGGGAGGCGACAGAAAAAATGAATTTCGGTGATGACCTGCGCAGACAGGCTGTACACACAGGAACGAACGATGAGGTTTGCGCAAACGTGACCTGCCACGGCTGCCAGCGCGATGAGGAAGACGAAGGACGTGGCAGAGAACGGCAAACTAAACCCAAAGCGAGTGGTGCTAGCGAGAGAAGAGCCGGATGCTGCAAAAAATGAGAAAGAATGTGCGAATTTTACTATAGGAACACGAGGAGCGTTTTTAGAGTTCCGAGGAGCGCGAACTCCACGGGCGCCCGAGGACGGAGCAGGCCGGAACAGAGCCATTCCGAGAGTGGAGTTGAAAGGACCACAGAGAAGCAGAAAGAAATTAGACGAGAATTTATTCGAGAACTATGAGATTGAAGACATCGACGACGCGTAGATTTCGGTCGGCTTCGCGGGCAGCTCTGCGGAGTTACTTCTCGGGGCGCATCATGTAGTCCTCCTTCTTGTAGCCGTCGGGCTTGGCCTGGCCATAGGTGTCGGCATATCCCTTAGGCTTGGGCTTCTCCTGGGGAGTAAAGTAGGCACTGGGAGCGGGAGCGTCGGACATCGCGGCGGTTGACTGGTTGGTGGGCTACTCGACGGAGTAGGACAACGAACCGCCGCCCGGCGCCCTTTTTAAGCCTTCCGGTCATGCTGAACAGCGTCTGCGTCTTGCAGACTGTCTGGCCGCAGTTTTCCGTCTGTCCGCTAAAATCGTTTCAGACATTTCCGGCTCAAAAACGACCCGACGTTAAATTTGTTTTTTATGTCTGACCACCTCAAGCACCCTTTCAGACAAAGTCGGTCTGCTAATTCTAAACTTTATTTTCACAGTGTGACCTTGCGAGGAGCAGTCGTGCCAGATGAGTGCTTACCTGTGGACGAGAGTGTTATGTCTTTTCGTGATGATTGTTGGAGTTTTATTCATGATTACCGTGCCTTGGGTTATTCTTCGCTCGCTGACGTATGTTCTACTCACGATTTTCCGGACAAATCCATTTTTCAGGTCCGAACTCGAATCCCTTAAAAAATCCAATGTCCTACTAGAGTCGAAAGGAACGAACGCGTGCAAAGGGATTCCCAAGGCTCAATGTCAAAGACCACGCGAACAAGAGGTGGGTATTAAAGATACGTGACGCCTGTGCAAATAAAGCTGACCTTTAGGGTGCCGTCCAAAGTGTTTTCGAATGCTCCTCGGATAAGATGGATGCCAAATGCGAGTGCCCATACGAGAAATCATGCGCTATTATCGGACCCAAAGACGTCCGCTACAGCTGTTCCAAGGTAGGTCGTGGTCACGGGTCAACCTTCTCATCAATCTCATCATTTCAGGATATGCTGGAAGTCGCGGAATTCGACAGCAAAGATGGAGTGTTCCTATCGGATCAGGCGTTTCCAGCTGCTCGGAGCGCGACGAAATGTGCTTAGTGGAAATTTGAATGCAGCCGGATGGAATCCAACCGCAGATCTTGTTTCACATCCGCTATAACATCCCGCAAACGCGATTACCGACATCACCTCCATTCAGTCATTCCCGGGGTTCGCAAGTCACTTTCGCCTTTGCGGTTTACGCGAGTAACCCACTTATTTGCACTATTCTTTGTTCACAGCCGTTTTCGAAGATCTATTTGCGCCGTTGATCCATCACTAATATTTGGGAAACCTTGTAAGAACTGGGTCTTCGTTTCCCAGGGCACGGCTACGCCAGTTTTCTCTCCGTTTTTTGTTTCATTAATTGAATTAGATCGGAGTTGTGACCTTAAATGAAAAATAGTTGCACGCCGACATCTTGGTCTTCCGCCCCGAAACGTTCAGTGGAGATCCGAAATCAGCCTTCTTTTGTTTCGTCTTCAGGTTTTGTGTTGTTTTTACATTGGAATGTGTATTACATAAACTTTACGTGAACCGCGGTTCACCTTTTCCAATCGCCCTGGTCTTTTTCGCGCCATTTACGACCACTTTTAGGGTCCCAGACGAGCAGCACCTTCCGCTGAACTCCTGCGCGAGCACTCTCTAGGTGGTGTGAAGTCGCTATCCCTTCCGCGCTGTCGACTCTGATAGCGATACGTCAAAGCGTTGTCAGTTTCCATGTTGTTTGTTTCTGGGCCGCGGGCTGACTCCGTCCGTAACCCCGCTCCGAAGGACGCCTGTCGGGGTCGAATACATCGTTCTATGTAATCACTATGTAAATAACAGTTTCGCTTTCATCCACTCGTGTCTTTCTTCTTTATCGTTATCGCAGCGCCGCCGCCGACGTCGCCATTCGCTGACGAGCAGGAGAGGGGAACTTGTCAGCTGAAACGCGTCGTCAGGTTAGCAAGAGGGTCCCCGCCGAGTGCTTGCAGCAGCAGGGAGATCGTTATCCTGGATGCTACGGAGCATGGCTGCTCAGTTTCGCGCGCGCGCCAATCCGAAAACATGTTCTGGAGGTAATAACGAGCGCCTAGCGGCTAGTTCCGAGCTCGGTTCGCGTTCTCACCGCCGCCGCTCCGATTCCTCGCGTTTCTCTTCTCGGCAGCCGCATCACAATAATAATACATCGGCTCCGCGATATTGGCAATCGATGGCCGAATATGGCGCTTTTGGCTATCGTGTGACAACCCCGCGCCACTTCTTTCAGTTTTATGCCTTATTCACTGTTTTCTTCGAATTGCGATGACGCGCCGAATCATGCTCCGGAAAAGAGGCTGAGGAGACGCTTCGAAAACAACTTCGCTCCATCAATCAAGCACGAGAAATCGTTTGTGCATAGTTTAATGCGTTTCATTCTCGCGTTTTCGCGCTTTCAGCGCCGTTTTTAAGCCGTTTTAAGAATTATCCCACCTCTTTCAGGAACGATGAGCGTCGGTTCCAGCGGCGGCGGGGCTCACGATCCCATGGCAGGGATCGAACCTATGGACTTCAAACCCGTCTCCATGTCCAAACGGTTTCCCCTGTCAGCAGCCCTCGTCTCCGCCGTGGATAAGGCCTCGATGTCCACCTCCTCCTCCACGGCCTACTCCAACGGAAGCCACCCGGCGCAGGTCTTGAGCAACCTGAGCGAGTTCCGTTCAGCGGATTTTCTATGCGACATTGAGCTTGAGGTTATCCCAGTGTGATTGCGTACATTATATGCATACACTCGTTTTCAGGCCGAAGGAAGACGAATCCGAGCTCATCGGTTTGTACTGGCTGCAGCTATTCCATATTTCCGGTCGATGTTCTCCCACAATATGGTCGAGTCCAGAGAACCACTCATTATCATTAGGGTAAATCGTGAAAAACTCGCTTATCTTGGCTTACTGTCAGTTCCAGGACATTCCGGCATCAGCGCTCGAACAACTAATCGAATATGCCTATACAAGTAAAATCTCGATTAACAGCGAAAACGTCCAACAAATGCTCTACGCTGGCTCGATTCTTCAAGTCGACTACGTGTGCGAGGCTTGCCAGGAGTTCCTGGTGAAGTACCTGAGCGTCGGCAACTGCATGTCGATTCGGAAGTTTGCCGACCAGCACAACTGCACGAAACTCATCTCGGCCATCGACCACTTTTCCATGGAGCATTTCAGAGTGGGCGATGTGATGTGCTTGTGGGCTCTAACAATAGTGTGTGTTCAGGACATTTCCCAATGCCCAGAGTTTAACATGATCTCTGCAAAACATTTGATGGTCCTTCTACAGAGCTCCGACTTGAACATTCAGAACGAACAAGAGGTAGAAAAGAAGATTTATGCGTGTTATAATGAAGTTGGTCATAGGTATTCGAAACGGTCATTCGCTGGATCGAAGTGGATCCAGCAGAGCGTGCCCAGCACCTCGTGGAGCTCCTCTCGTGCGTCCGCTTGCCCCAACTCCCTGCGCCATATCTCCTCAACTGCGTCAAAATCCATCCTCTCATCGCGGTTAGTGTGAATCCTCGTTTAAAATATTCCTAAATTTCCTTCCAGAGCGATTATCACTGCCGCGATCTGGTGTCGGAAGCGATCTGTGAAGTCCTTCGCACTTACGAACATGCATCGAACCATTTCTCTTGCAATCCGACGACCAGCGGTTCCCTCATGCACACCCACTCCATCGCCTCGTCGTTCGGCTACGCGCCGCGTCCCACAATGATGCAGAGTTACTCTAT
Source organism: Steinernema carpocapsae (assembly GCA_000757645.3). Lineage (NCBI taxonomy): Eukaryota > Metazoa > Nematoda > Chromadorea > Rhabditida > Steinernematidae > Steinernema > Steinernema carpocapsae. Next base: position 1,471,320 of record AZBU02000003.1, read on the forward strand.
GGACGGAGAATCGCTGAATATGGACACGATGCCCACTAAGGAATGGACGCCTTCTAGGCCGCGAAAGTCGACGGCTGGGGTCATTTTCTGTGTGGGAGGACGAGGTACAAAAGTTGCCTATAAATATAGTAAAACATACCGTAACTTTGTATAGGGACTGCTGGAGATCCATTCCGCTCTGTCGAAGCCTACGACTGGAGAAAAGATATCTGGGTCAAGATCAGCAACATGAACATTCGACGTCGACACGTTGGAGTGGTCAGCGCTGAGGGAAAATTGTGAGAAAAGTGAAAAATATAGGAAGATAAACTTGATTGCGTTCAAGGTATGCCATCGGCGGCCACAACGGCACCAACCACTTGGATTCGGCTGAATGCTTTGACCCAGAGAGCAATCTCTGGGTCAACGTAGCTCCAATGAACACCCCGCGTAGAGGAATCGCCGTTGGAACTCTCGGTCGGGCGATCTACGCTGTTGGAGGACTTGACGACACGGCGTGCTTCCAAACGGTGGAACGCTACGACGTAGAGTCCGACAAATGGACAAACGTGGCCAACATGAATGTCCAACGTGGAGGCGTGGGCGTCGCATCGGAAGGTACAAGAAGTTCAAGACATCCTAAACATGAATCAACAGTTTCAGGAAAATACCTATATGCCGTAGGAGGAAACGACGGCACCTCATCGTTGGACTCCTGCGAGCAGTACGATCCGCTCCTCAACAAGTGGCGCCTCATCTCGAGTATGATGAATCGACGCGCCGGAGCTGGCGTTACCGTACTCGATGGGGTCAGATATTCAGATCTCTAAAAGTAACCTCAATCAAGCGATTTCAGTATCTTTATGCCATCGGAGGTTTCGATGACAACGCTCCTCTGAGCACCTGCGAACGATATGATCCCAAATTGAACAAATGGGGTCCGATCGCAGGGATGTCCTGCCCCAGAGGTGGCGTCGGCGTCGCCACGCTCGGTGGACGTATCTTCGCTATCGGAGGACACGATGGACTAAAATACCTCAATTCTGTTGAAGCTTACGACCCTGCAACGAACGAATGGCGCCCCGTGTCATCGATTTCCGAATGTCGGTGAGTTCTAGGAGGATGTTTGGCTCCAAAATTAACTCTTTCCATTGCAGAGCTGGTGCGGGAGTGACTTGGGCGAACTGCAGCCCGTCGGTCCTCAACACGCTCTCCGTCGACCCGAATTCAAGCGTTTCGAACTGCGTTTAGAGCGGCTAACTTCTAACATTCCGATCAATGTACCATATGTAAATTCTGCTAACAACCGGTCCAGTTTCTTTCAACGATTCAACTTGTAATAAAGTCACTCAAACTTGAACTCCACAGAACAAGATGAATACCAAAATCTACACAACTGTCAGACCCGTACTTTTATTAGCATAGAGTACGATTACAGCAAATATGACTTAACAACAAACTCAACTCAGGCTTCCAAGGTCTCTTCCTTCACTTCGGCTTCCTGGGACTCTTTTTTCAATACGGCTTCTTCGAGGCTTTCGACCTTGACTTCCTCGACTTCTTGGCCATCGACGCTCCCGGTCTTGGCCTCTTTCGGTTGCTTTGCCTGGGGAGGACGAAGGCTGAACTTGCGCCTCTGATCGAAATCCTTCGCGTAGGAGAACAGCAACGTCGTCTTCTGAATCTGAAACAGCAGCGTGATGTCGGGCTCGCTCAACTTGACTTCGTTGTGGAGGTTCTGTTGCTCCTTCACGTTTCCGACCACGTCGTAAACGTCCTCCCGGCTGATCAAGTCGCCGGTGTTTCTCCTCGCGAGGTCGATTCTGTAGGACGGCCACTCGCCGCTCTTCGCGTTGAGAACGGCCGGGAGATTCTTCAGGCACAATTTCTGCAGATCACCGAGCGCCGTGTCCTTGGAGAACTTGATGGTGTCGTGGACGGGGTACAGGCGCATCAGATGGCGACTCTCGTTTCCGGACTGGCACTTGTTGACAAACCACTCGGCGATCCCACTGATGTCGGTGTTTTTCAAGCGGCAGAGGATAACATTCCTGGCCCCGGACTGGATCCACTCGTAGCGCTTCTCCTTGAGGATTTTGTTCTTCATTTGGGACAGCGCGTCCGCGGCATCCATCTCCTTATCGTCTTCCTTGGCTTCATCGACTTCGTCGTAGTACAGCTTCAGGAGATTCTCTACCTCCATTCGGGCGCGCTTCTCATTTCCTTCGCAGGTGAACAGAAGGCCCTCGAGCGATTCGAAGCAGTTGTCAAGCTTCCTCCATTTGCCGTTGCTTTGGGGTTTCCAGTATCGGCCGCCGCCGCCTCTATTGATGGCCTTGCTCTCCTCCGAGGTCATCTGAAACGAGAAATTTCAGGGAGATCCGATATAGACCGAAAACGATGGTAAACGCACGATTTACAAATAGAACAGCACATTTGAATGCGTCAGACCCAGGTTCCAAACACGCAACACGCTCGAAAGGCCAAAACGAACTCGAAATCTGCGAAAATCGGAAGCAGCGAAGCACGCCATAGCGGCAAACGAAAAAACGAGCTGCGCATTCACTTCCCTTGCTGTTGCGCAGGGAAATCGCTTCGGGACCCAGACCATTATTCAAACTTAACACTACATCACAAATAACGAACACATACCGTATCGCCTTTATCGAAATTCAGCACTTTCGTGTCGAGAGTCGTTTGCAGCTTCTCGAGATTTGCAGATTTTCAATTCAAAAGCGATCCGCCGCTCCAGACGTCAAATCCGCCGTGGAGCGGTCGATTTCGGACTGAAACTGCGTTCAAGATATGTCTGTAAGTGCTCAATTCCGTCTGAATCGAGGCAGACATGTCTGACTGCGGGCATTTAACGTGATTTTTTCATACATCCACTCCTTCGAGACCGAATCCTGGTGCGTCTGGCTGGCGCTAACAGACAGCCGGAGTCAGACAATATCACGATGCCGCCGGATTATTCGAAATGAGGATTTCGCGTCGAGTGGTCGATTTCCTGATCGGCAAGAAGGATCGGAAGGTCGACCCTCGCTCGCGATCTCTTCGCACTGACCACTCAACTGACTCCACTGATCTATCGAGACCGAGCCGCGTCTTTGTCGATTCTACACAAAGCAGCCAGGAAGAAGCTCTCTTCGATGAAACAAGCTGGAAGAATTCGAGCGTCTTGTCGATGACCTTTCCGAAAGTGGAAGGAATTCACAAGGTAACTGGTTCTCCTCTGTTGTCTTATAATTCCTGAGTTTCAGAAGGGATTGACTCTCTGGACTTTGCCGTACGAGTGCTCCCAGTCACGAGTGGGCGGCAGAATGATGCATTCGAGCGCATGCACGTTGATCTGCGTGAAGCTGTTCGAAATCCTGGCCGCCGAGCACCAAGTCCGCCTCCCCGACCTCCGGGGCCTTGACATGAAGAAATTCCCATGTCCGGCGTACCCCTTCGCGGCGCTGATCAACGCAATCGTGGAGGGAAACGAATGGCACGCGCTGGCCATGTCGAAACGCAAGAGGCTCAGCACCCACACACGGTTTGACACCTTCACAGTCCCGGAAGCGATTAGCGCGTGCAACAACTGTATCAAGGAGCTCGACTTCATCGCGTGGAACGGAATCACTCCAGAATCCCTCATCGTAACGGTCCATGGCGCCGTGCGAAGGTTAGTTTAGAAGTGCATGGTGCGCAAGTGGCTTGTTTTAGTCAAGCTGTTTCAGAATGCTCTCGAGTCTACATGCTGATCATCGCCTTCCAGCGGACAACGGCTCTGGTGTTCGATAGGAAGACCGACAGTTTCTTCTTTTTCGACTCACACTCGCATCAAAAACACGGTAATCTCTTGTTTCCATAGAAAACGTGTATTTAACCACTCACTTTTAAGGAGCGCTGATATGTCACGGACCCTGGGAAGCGTTCTTCCACATGGCCTACTTCATTTGCAACCAGATCTACCCCGAGTCATGGAACCCTCTAAATAAGAACGATGACGTAAGCCTGGCTCTCGAATTCGCTCTCTATACCTCTAACCTCTATTTTCAGAAAATCGAACTGTCGGTAGTCCATTACGAGAAGTGCCGGGATCTCGGGGAAAGTTGGCTGAAGCGGCACTCGACGCTCGTCACGTCGCAGAAGATATTCCTGAAGAAGGGCGGAAGTACGCGGGAGAAGAAGACGCAGACCAGTTCTGCGCTGGGTTCTTGGGTGAAGTTCACGTCGAAAAAGTAAATGTAGAAAGTGAACCGAGAATCCGGACGGAAGGGTTCAGCGTTTCAGCGCTGGATACGTTTTTTGGTTAGAAGAAGCGAAGTGCTGGCGCGTCAGGTTCCTGGGATTGAGGATCGGGCTTTTGCGAAACAACCAATGTGATCATGAGAAGGTTTACGATCTTTTTTCGCAAAGACTTTTAGGACACATTGGATCGCTTTTTCGTTAACCGGTTTTTGAAGGTCAGATTTGGAACGCGACTTAAATGGGAGGATCTCATAAACGTACGTAACAGCTGTTCCAGAGTGTGTCATCGTTTGAAGTTTGATTGAAACAACAATAATGTTTGGAAAGGTCATTTTTTCGCTACAACAGGTTACGTTCCACCCATATCTCCATATAACCCTTTCATTCCACCACAAACGGCATCGACCCTTCTGGAACATGTCAAAAATCGCTCTCTTCATCCTCGCTCTCTTCGTTCTATTGGCCGTCGGCCAGTCCATCATCCAGCACATTATCGGAAGTGAGTTTCTGCCCAAAAACTCTCGGTGAAACGTAAGATTTCAGGTCTTACCGGCATGGGCGGCATGTATCATCCTCCCTACTATGGTGACGGATACGGCTACGGTCATCCCTACCATGGAGGATACGGCTATGGCTACCACCCATATGGACGCAAATGAAGTGTGCAAGTGTAAATTTCTGAATGCTCGTGATTATCAAATAAATCTTGCACGGAAAGCGTGTTTGTTTTGAACGTATCGAATCATTCTGCGTGAAAAGGAGAGGCACGGCAACCGTGTCGGTGATAAGGAAGTGTTTAAAATTCAGTCAACTTTTTGGGTGAAGGTTTGAGAAGGGAAAAGTGTTAAGCAAGAATTGACAACTGAGGTGTGATCGTTGATGCAACATCCCCTCTTGCATTTGCAATTTGGAAAGTTAATCTGTAAAATTAATTTTAAGAACATCCAACAAGTTTGAATTTCATAGGTTTAAAGCCTTTAGCTTGTTCTCAAACTTGGTCTTAATTTGTCACGTTTACATGCAACTCTCCTATTCGGCCTTACCAAAACTTCTTCCATACATGTGAATTTCGGTACGACTAGTTCAAAATACAAGTCCAAATCCACCCAATTGTGGACAACTGGGTCCAAGCCACAGCTGTGGTGCCTTCAAAGTCTCGCAAGTAAATTTAGAACAGCTACTATCAAACTTGCTAACACGGCCTTCGTGTTTCGCGAATTACCAACTACATTAAAACGGAGTTCGGTAAACTTGATCGTCACGTGGTAACGAAACCCAGACGATGATTCAAAGGAGGAAGTCTGCATCCTGTTCCGGTGTTTCGTCAGAGCTCGCTGGATCTCTTTTTTAGTTGCAAAAGAACGACGCGTGACACCTCTAAAACAGGTTCTCAAGTCACAATCTGCTCTCGGCCACGTTGGGAGAACGAATCGTCTGAAGGTTTCTTTGAAACGCCTTAGCACCTAAACTAAACCTGCGATCGAAACGTGTCGACTCTTAAATCGGCGAATCGAAGAACTGGTTCCACTTGTTCCACCCTCAGAAGAGAATATAAGCGTGGATCTAAGATGATCAAGCATCGACCCTTCTAAAGATGTCAAAAATTCCTCTCTACTGCTTCGTCTTCCTCGCCGTCGTCGCTCTTATCGACGCTTTTCTTCCCTATGGTGAGTTACCTCTGGATTTCGATTCTTGACTTTTTTCTCCAGGCTATCATCCCATGGTTTACCATCCGGTAGCCATGCACCCAGTTTACCATCCGATCTACCATCCTCCGATTTACCACCCATTTGGGTTCGGACGCAAGTAAAGACACACGTGGAAATTAAACTATTGTCGAATAAATCTGTATTCAAAGTGAACTGGAGAGGCGTGTATATCAATGCTGTTTCCAATAGTAATTAAATGAAAAATGCCGGCTCGAAGAAGTCCTTTCGAGGCGCAAGGACATCAAATTAGGATTAATTTTATTTTAAGCACGTCTTTTGAAAGTCAGAAAATCGTTCTAATTTTGTGTGCACTATCAAACGAGAGACTCCTGTATGGTGAGGCTATATGAATTTAAGTAAGATGTGAGAATATTGAAACGATTGACATTGGGCGAATGCGGTGGGAAAGAAAAAAGTAGTTGGCTAAACTACGAAGAGGAGGCGGAGCGGATTCGCTTGAAAGGGATTCAGTTCGGCTCTGAACCGTTATTCCTGTACGAAGCTCTTACTGGGGTTGAGTGCTGATTAACTTTAAGCGTTTTTCACATACTTTTCTTTTATAGATTCTTTTATAAATAGTCAGTTTGATGAACCTGATGATCAAAGATCTGGTAGCCAAACCCTCATAATTTAACAAGATATCTTAATGCCACACTGCTCGCTTAATATCTTTTTAGGTTCGAAAGAACAACGCGTAACACTTCCCCGACAGAATCGCAAGTCACAATCTTTTTTTCGCCACACTTCAAAAACATTCCTCGCGCTATCGGCAGTGTAACGCGTTTCTTCGAAATACTTTGCCACCCGAGGTAAACCGCCGACCGAAACGTTACGCCGACTTTAAAAGGTCAGAGTTTCGAGCGTTTTTCAATAATCAAACAACAGTTTAGAATCGGAGAGCCAAGATAAAAACGGGTTCTGCTTGTTCCACTTTGGAAAGAATATAAGCGCCGGTCGAGCGCCGAAAGCACCATCTTCTCCGAAAATGTCCAAAATCGTCCTTTTCTGGCTCGCCTTTCTCACCGTCGTCGCCCTCATCGACGCCATCATCCCCGGTAATTGAATTCTGTTTAAGAATTTCCCATTGTTTTCCTTCAGGTCTTGGCTATCACCCAGTGATTGTTCGTCCCATGGTCCATCCCGCGTACCATCCAATGGTGCACCCAGCTGTCCACCCTTACCCTCCTGTGTACCACGGCCACGGATTTATCGGACGAAAATAAACTACTGAACTGAATTTTTTTCCTAATTTGGAATTTCGCAAATAAACTCCACCTTGTCCTCCAATGTCACTGCGGTCACTGTTCTATCGCCCATCGTACAAAACATCAAATCGAGAGATCACCGATCAGCATCACTTTCGCACTAAATATCGCGAGCGCATCATTTTTGAGTCGTGCTAACTCTATTTAAAGCTTCTTTCTAACTGTTTCCTATTATAAGCAATGCAATCCTCAGTTGCTCCATCTGCCTGGAGATCTTCGACGGATCGACGGACCTCGCAATCCTCATTATTTGTGCACATTTGTTCCACTTGGATTGCTTAGAGAAAAGTTTGGATGTCCGATCAAGTTGTCCCAAAAACCGATACGGGACAGGTTCGCTCAGGTCTTGGGAGTGTACGGCTCTGGTAGTAATCAAGGAATTGGCGACCACATCGACCAAGTGAGGATTGAGAACGATGCGCTGAAGCGAGAAAAAGAGCGCCTTAAAGCAATGGTATAGTTCAACGCACGCGCTTTACGCGTTTTTCGGTGTTTTGAAGCGCGCTTCATGTCTGCAGAGCGCGCGCCAACTTTCGCCAACTGAACGACGCGCGAGCTTCAACTTCGAAAAACGCAGCAGCAAATCAAGATTTCGGGCGTTTTCTTGGTCAGAAGCGCATGGATTTTGAAAATTCGAGCGGATTCAACCGTTTGAAGGCGAGGGTTCCGACTGATACCAGATTCATGCGAATCTGTAAAATTGACCCTTTTTGACCCTGTTTTTGGCCTATTTTGATCAATATCTCGGCCGAAAGTGAAAATCTCGTAAACTCCTTTTCATTATTTTAAGATCTGCTCTCTGTGCTTCGAATGAACCCCAAAATAGGCGAATATATGCTGTCCTGATCCAGGATAATTAAGAAATAGATGGCTATGCCCGGCGAAATTTCAGACATTCGAAAATCGGCCGTTTCGCAAGAAAGTCGCTGAGATTCTGGCTTTCAGAACATTCAGAATGCGAAACTGATACTGAGTACAGCGAAAAAGAAGGCAAAACGCAAATTTCGTGCAGATATTCGCATGAAATTTGTCCATTCTTTGTCAAAATGCAGCGGCAACCAATGAAAATGCACCACGCGCAGAATTCAGGCCTCAAACCCGCGAAAACCCCACCGAAAACCCCTTCACCCGGAAGAAACGTACCTTCCCCAGGTGATGAAGCCGGTCGAGGGGGCTTCAGCATTTTATGAAGCGCGCGTCATTCGTCGTGCGTGGCAAATGAAGCACCGATTCCGATTTTGAAGCGCGCTTCACGCGCGTGCCTGATGCAACTATACCACCCTTTTGCCACTACCACTCCCTGCGCGTCGTCGTGGGTGGCCGTGGCGCGCGCGCTGCAAAAATTCCCCAAATTTGTATGGCGTTACATAGCTTGAAAACGTTGAACTATATTTACCATTGCCTTTAAAGAAGAGCTTTCGGACGTTAGAATCACTTTGTTGGACCAGATCGATCAGTTACACATTGACAATGCCAATTTGAGAAATCAAAAAGAAGAATTGCAAAACAAAAACGGGGAGCTTCGAGAGAGGATGAGGTTTCTGAGGGATGAGAAGCAAAGATTGACCCGAAACGTAAAAAGAACAGGAAGATAAAGAGAACCTTCAGGCTGCTTTTGAAGAAATCGAGGCGGTGAATGATTATCTTAGAAAATCGAATGCAAGGACTGCAAACAGAAAGCTCTTTCGCTCCGCCGATTACTCAACACATTCAGGGCAGAATGGGAAAAAGCACTTGAGGAAAAAGAGCTGGAAAAGCAACTTTTAAGGCGAGATCACGAAAGGATTTCAAGGAATTTGAGAACAAAGAATTGGCACTGAAGGTGGAAATCGACGTTATGAGAAGACAGGAGGAAGAGCGGATGCAGAGAGTTCAGGAACTCCAAGCGGCGAATCTGGAGATAGCTGAACTTCTCAGAAAGAAGCGGCGGAGGATTTGAAGAACGAGCAGAATTCGATATGTGATGCCACCGCTCATCTCATAAACGAAAGAGAGAAGTCCAAAAGTGAGAAGGCGGTGGCTGAGCAAAGTGCGGAAGGGCTCCAGGCTGCTTTGAAAAACTTGCAAGAGATTGTGAAACGGGTGAAACGGAAAAAACCCTGAAAGCGAATCTGGAAGAACTTCGAGTGGAACAAGAAGAGGCCGAGGGAGGGAATCTGAAGCAAAGAAAGAGATGGAACTGGTGAAGGGACGCGAAACGACAATAGCGCGCCGCGACAATAGCGCGCCGCGACAATAGCGCGCCGACAATTAGCGCGAAACGACAATAGCGCGCTTAGGGGGTGACATTAGCGCGCCGTTCTGGTTTTAGAAAACCTATCTTGAACAGCTTTTTTTATACACTTCTGACTCTTATCTCCTTATTAAGCTATTATTCTCAGAAGCCTGGGGGGTGCCCAATGAGCATCCCCCTGTGTGGAGGGTGCTCTGAAACCCCAGAAAAACTTTTAAACGACCACCCCCCCCCTCCCCGACGATAAACGTGACTTTAAGGGGGGTTAAACTTATCAATTACAACTTATCAATTATCGGACAAACCGTCGTCAAGATTCCCCGTCCCATGTTTTGGAACGCCGTGCTGCACTTCTTCAGGTGAAGGTTTTTCGGCCATCGTAACTCGTCCCCACTCGTTCACATGATTGGACCGGGAGCATATTGCTACGCTCGGCTGGACGGTGACTTTTTGAAATGCTTGGTAGACACTGGGTCCATGATAACGTTTGTCTTACGATCCGCGGTTCCCCAAAGCGCAAAGTTAAAGAAGGCTAACCGAGAGGCCTATACGGCCAACGGGTCTAAATTTCGATTTGACTCGAAGTTCGAAGGAGTCGTTACTTTGGGACCCGCGAGGATCAAGATGACCATTTTTTTTGTTGCTGATCTCCAAAATTACCATTGCGAACTGTTGCTAGGCACTGACTGTCTCACTAAGTTGCCGCGTGGCAGAAATGTTGCCTTCGATTTCCACACGAAGAATCTCCTGATTGGGGATTATGCGATCGGTCTCATCTCTTCTTAGGCCGGTCTCGTCTTCTCTTCTTAACATGTCATGTCTACGTTGAAAATGTTGAAGATAAAGTAGTCTACTTTTAAAATGATACGGGGACTGGTGACATAAACATTTAATAATCCAAACACTTTGAACACCAGCAGAACGGTAACGGCGCGCTAAAATCGCGGCGCGCTAATGTCGCGGCGCGCTAATGTCGTGCACGGCGCGCTAATGTCGCGGCGCGCTATTGTCGTTGGCGCGCTAATGTCGCGGCGCGCTATTGTCCCGGCGCGCTAATTGTCGGCGCGCTAATGTCATGTAGCCGGTGAGGGAGGACCACGGAAGAATGGCCGAAGTGTTGACGGACGAAAGGAGCAATTCGAAGAAGCTGGAAGAACGCATTGAGTTGTGTCGGGGAGAGAGAGTTCCTCGAGGCCCAAATGCTGCTGGCGAAGCCGCTCGAGAGAGTCGGGAGCAAGAAAGCCAAAGCCATAGTCTAAGATGCCTTCAAATGAAATAAACGAAATAAACGACTTGAGATAAATGACTTAAACTCAGTTCGGTGCAAATTCTCCAAAACGTAAACTAATGAACACTCAAAGAACGGCCCACAGAACGCTTTCGTCAAATCCTACTTTTACGGGACTCAAAATTCGTTTCGGGACCCTCGTGCGCTCGCTCGGTGTTGACAGTTTTGTCGGATCTTTAGTCCAGATTTAGTCGAGGCAAATCGATGCGGGAGCCTTGGACATTTTGTCGGACGCGCGGCGGATTTAGTCTAGTAAACGTCGTACTTTCGCTAGTTCGTTGTGGACTAAATTGCGAGTTTGGCGCGCTGAGTCCATGAAATGCCACGCATTCTCGAGTTTGGAGAGGCCTCGGAGCGAGATTTAGTCTATGCCCGGACTTTTGGAACTGGTGCTTTCGAAGATAGTGCTCTCGGTTCCCGAACCGCTATTTTGCTTAGTGGACTTCAGGGTTGCTCCGGAAGCCATAAATTCAGCGATAACAAAGACGCAATCCGAGAAGATTAGCGATAACTTCGCTCAGAGGGACGCGCCTGTTTGCAAGAACTTTAGTCAGCTCTAGTTGAAATGAGCTCGGATTAGATGATTGACTATAACAAGCGACTGCTGTAAGATTTTGTTACTTCTCGTGCGCCTTATCAGCAATGAAGGCAAGAAGAATCCCCGGTACACTTGGTTAAACCTGTACGGAGATGGTTAAGCAGGGTCACTGTAAATACATGAGGACATCTGGCAGATGGATGAGTAGTTTAGAGATTTAGGCAGTGGCAGTTGTCTTCAAAATCAACATTTCCTCTATGTGCCTCAAACTTCATGATTTGCACCTATTTAGTCCGCTCCAAAGCTTCTGCAAACTCGACAAACCGTGGCATTTCATGGACTAAATCCTCAGAGCGTTGAATTCGGAATTTAGTCCACACCGAACTAGCGAAAGTGCGACGTTTACTGGACTAAATCGGACTAGATCGTCCGACAAAAATGGACGCTCGTTCCACTATCGAACCGCGCCTCTCCTCCGCTTCAAAGCGCCGCTCGGCCACCCGCCGTCCGCAGCGCGGGAAATCGCGCATTTCAAATGTTTCCCGTCGTCGCCCGCGTTTCGATTATTCTTCGTTCTCCAATCCGATCGTTTTTCGGTGCCGTCCTCCGCTATTTCCTGTCCGAATATGGCTCCTCAACACTCTACTCGATCCGTTATTCCGCTTCCAGTCATGGCCGAAGGTGATAGAAGCAGCCCACATCGATTCACCGACGACGACGATAGCGACGACGGAAGCAACCCGAATCCGAATTCTTGGAACATGCTGGGGTACATGCCGGACGCTCCGACGCCAGAACAGATCGAAGCACAGAAAAGAGTAGACGCTATGATGGCTGAAGAAAATCGAAAATTCAGGGTATTTTGAGCTGAATGTTAAGGTGTTTAATATTAGGATTTTAGGAAGAAAAGGCAGCAAGAGCGTTTCCGGAGCCGATGGAGAGCAGAAAGCGGGCGGCGCCTTCAACCGAAGTCAGAACGCTGTATGACATCGTCCACAACCCCGAAGGCAGCGACGCGAAGAAGGCGAAAGTGGAATACTTCAACAACGCCATCGTGGAGGACGATCCTGAAGAACTTTCGACCTCTGGGATTGCTACGAAGGATATAAGAGCCCAGAAACAGCTGGCTAGGAAGATGGCAGCCAAGGAAGTCGCCAAGGGGAGAGCGGCTAATGTCAAAGATATGGAGAAGGGCTTGGCAACCATGATCAATGATCGAGCGGCTGCGAAGGTATAACGATGAGGGCCGATTTTGGCTAAAAATTTGCTTAATTTAGACGAAAGTTCTCCTGCAATCGGGACTTGCCGATGAAGACCGCGAAACCGCGAAGAAAACGCTCCAAGCGTTGCAAGGCGAAGTCATCGACGACATCGAATCAGCGGCATTCATGGTGGCCGCGAAGCTTTCGCTGACCGCAACCGTCCTCTGCGCCATCGGTCGTCGGATCCCGATCGTCACTATGGAGTGGATCAGAGCGTCAGCCGATAAGAACTTCCTGTTGAAGAACGCGAAAAACTACGTGCTGGAAAACGATAAATTCATAATCAAAGCGGGTAGAACGATGAAGCAGCTTCTGTATGACGAGCGAGAGGATGGACCTTTGCTGGAAGGATGGACCGTGGCGAGCGTTGGCGAGCATAAAATGTCCCAGAAAGATATCGGCCAGATTGTCAGAAGCTGCAAAGGCGAATTCGTCGATAGCGTGGACGAGCTGCGGGATCCCGAGAAGTCGATGCTCATCTTGGCTGGTGGCGATCTAAAGAGCGAAGCCCAAGTTAAGCTCGCAGAAGCACGGAAGAGGAAAATTCGACGCATTGAATTTGCGAAGTTTGTCGGAGCCGTCATAAAGCAGTCCAAGAGCACGTTGAACAGCAATCTGAAGACGTGATTAATCGTATATTTTTTGTGATATGGATCTAAATGCAGCTTATAAAGTTTTATTAATTTCGCTTGAGTGAATTGTGCTTGCAGGTTCAGTAATCTTCTACCTGGCTGGGAACTAAACCACGCGTGAATGCGGGGCCTTACAGTGACTTCTGGCCTTGTTAGTGACTTTTGACACAACCCCTCACCACAGCAACAACCTTTCGAAATGAATTTTTTTGTCGCTAATGTGTTGCAGACAGTCTGAATGGGCTAAACCTGTTGTGCAGACGGCTCCTTGCGAGTCTCTCGACCTCTGTCTCCGCAATTTTGCATTTTCCATGTCATCGACCGGCGTGATCGGTCGGTTCGCCGCTCTTCGCCTCGATTTCTAATTGAACGTTCAGAAACTTCCTTCATGCGATGAGAGATAGTAACAAGCAATCGGACGTCGAGCGAAGTTCCCACGACGTGGACCCTTCGTACAAGATATACCGCAAGAGAATCGTCGGCGCTTTGAGGGTGTGGCTACTGTGATGTCGTCACATCTTAAAATGCGTTTTCAGGGTTTATTCAAGCGCAAAAACGAGCCCGGCGCTGTTCCAGATTCAAACAAAGAGTCTCCCGCGTCCACGAAGGCTTTTCCGGCCAATCAGCAGAAGGCCTCCAACAAAAGCAAGTCAGCCCTACCTAAACGCTCGTCGAACCCTCCAACAAGTCCAGATTCCCGCGACAAGTCGAACCGCTCGGAGAAGACGGGGAAGCCGGAAACCGAGCTTGGAAGAAGAGGACTTCCTCCGCGTACGGTCATCCGCAGCGCCGAAAACAGCTACGTCGTGCTCGGTCTCGTCGGGTCGGGAGGCTTCGGCGATGTTTACCGTGTGGAGGACATGAAGACGCACAAGAAGCACGCGATGAAAGTCGAGTTCAACAGTGTGCGTGCCTCCAGCAGCAAGCTGAAAATGGAAGTCATCATTTTAAATGCGATTCGGGAGCGTATGGCAAAGGAACCCAAGCTCGCGCAGCATTTCTTGACGGTGAGCGTTTATCACATTTGGTATATTTAACGGTCCTGTTTAGATGACCGACAAAGGCATGAATAAGCTGCTCAAGTTTGTGATAATGACGTTGTCGGGGCCGAACATCGACGAGTTGCGGAAGAACATTTTGCAGAAGGAATTCAGGTGTGATCGATACCATTTCTTGTTCACGAGTTGCTTTTCAGTGCCAAAACTGCAACGCGCTGCGCTCGCCAATGCCTCGACGCGATCATCGCCCTTCATAAGATGGGCTTCCTCCATCTGGACGTCAAACCGCAGAATTTCGTGATCGGGGCGTGGCCTCAGCAGACCGTCGTCTATCTGCTCGATTTCGGAATGTCCTGTCCTTTGAAGTCAAAGTGCCAACATGGAAAGTACGTGGACAACTGGTCGTTTCCGAGAAACAGGGTGCCATTTAGGGAAGAGTTCTTTGGAACAATTCGTTATGCGTCTCGGAACATGATGAAGAAGGGGATCGCCTGTCCGCGCGACGATCTGGAATCGTGGTTGTTTACGGCTTTTGAGCTTTACGACACTTCGACTCTTCCCTGGAAGGGAATGATGGACGCGGAGGCCGTGTTGACTCTGAAGGAACGCATCTTCACGCTAGAAAGTAGCCTGAATTCGATGATCAAATCAAAAATGTTGTGACTTCAGGTCCAAAGGTCTTCGAAATAGTACCACAGGAGTTCAAGAAGATCGTGTTAGCCCTGAACAAGATGACCAACAACGACCGATATCCGAACTACGGATTAATCTCGAGGCCTTTGAACACGCTGCATCGAAGACTCCTCATCGATGGCAAGGATCCGTATGAGTGGAGCGACCCAAGCGGCTGCTCGGAAAGCGACCCGAGTGGCTGCTCGGTGAAGGCATCAAAGAAGAGCGATCGACCGAGCGAGAAGATCCAGAAGAAGGTTGCCGGTGCCGGGAAGCAAGGGCCATCCAAGACTGTAGAGAAGACGCAGAAGACGGAAGTTACGGTAAGCGGGAACGGATTTCAAGCAACTACAAGTTTTGTTCAGATTCCCACGGAAATGCTGGAGCCTTCGAGAACGGCGGATGAAAACGACAAAGGCGAATTTTTCGGGTGAAAAGCAAGCCCAGTTGGGAAGCTTGTGTCCGTAAATGTGTGGCCATAATTTCGTTGTCACTGTTGGCTGTGGACAAACAGCTTCTCCATGACAAACAGCTTCTCTTCTCCAGTCCGCATTTCATCGAAATTGAACTCACGAACTTAGAACAGGATTCCACTGAAAAGCAATTTGTGGGCATGTTTAACCATGATCTTATCAACAAATCGATATGTTTGTGAGTCGTTTAGTGTGGTGAGTCGGCGTTATCAGTCGAGTGTTGGGAAAGGAGGTGAACGCGGTTAGAGAGGGACTAACCGCAAACATTATCACATACAGTATGCGAACAAGGGAGAAACGCAGTGCGAAGCTCAAAGAGGACCGATTGCGTAGCTTATTTCGCCATCACAACACGCACATTAGAAGTTGTTTTGCCGCAGATAAGAGAACGCCCGGGCATTTCTGGAATCTGCGGTGGGGAAATCATTTCGGAATTCCGAGGGGGAGCCAACTGAATGAAGGTCAGTTGAAGCAATGTTTGCGTGTACTCCGGACTCTTCTTTTTACCTTTCTGACTCACAATTCGATTCTTATTGTTTTTGTTGCTGTTCAAATTGCTATTTTGCTGTTACATGACCCAGTAAAATATGTCTTTCTGTCGGTTTGACGTTATTGATTATACCCTTGTAACATTTTTGATTGTGCTTTTCATCCTTTTACACCTAATCTCGGTGCAAGCGGTTCACAAAGAGTCGTGGATGGCAGGAGATTGGGCCAACATCAATCGGCCTTCTCAAAACTTCAAAAACTATTATCCAGTGGTGTACCATTTCCGAATCCTTGAAAATCGTTTGCCGCGACCCTTAAAAAGTTGCGTATTTTGTAAAGGGCTCCCTTTGAAAATCACTTTTTTGCGCAGGAGGGCTTTATCGTTATCTTCAAGCATAGTATAAAAGCGTCCATATGGTTCCTATGCTGCCATAGTTTTTTATTTGAAAGTTATCCCACATAGCCATCTTTAAAATTGACTAAAGAAGCATAAAGAGAGTAGGAAGAACTAGCTAACGTAATAAATTTTCTTGTTTTGCTCTAAAACTCTTTCGATTGATCGCTTCAAAGCACGCTATTCACCAAACGTTTCTAAAAAATATCGTGCTATTACTTTGAATGACATTTATCTTGATAATTAATTCGGTTCGAATAAGAGCTATTTTTAGTATCGAACTTTTCCTCTTATTCTCAGGTTTACCAGTTTTTAACAAAAATAACGCCATCACTACCGTATACATCCGGCGCGCATGTTTACCAATTCTACGGTAGATTACTAAATGAATCACTTGGTTGGCGTTTTATCAGTTAGCAACGAGTCAACAAATCGAATATGTTCAACACGAATTTCCTGTTTTTCACAAGGATCGGCGCCGCAATGTCAGCCAGTAGGAAGTGCAATTCAAAGATCTTAATACCGTAATTCAAATGAAAGTTTGTAAACAGATTTTGTACGGTTGTTTTTGAAACACTGCACAAAGCTTGCAAAGTAAAAAGATTTGAGAAGAGTTGAACATGCTAGGCTACAGGTTCATCTTTTTGCGTGATTGTTGTGTGTCCTACGACGTCAGCGGTTTCTTGTAGCTTGCAGAATGATTAGGATCCACTACAAGCCGCAAGTACGACATCATATTAAGAAACAATTACTCGCTTATCACCACGCCGGTAACTAACCCTGAGTGGCAGGAGATTGGGCCAACATCAATCGGCCTTCTCAACGTTCCACAGGTGTAAATGGATTTATAAGATGATATTAATATCATCTGCGTGGTTTGCCAGCCTCTGACACGCAAAATCAGCTTCTTCTGGGCTTCAAACCTTGTTTGCTCAATGAATGTTTCCGACCAAACTCTTCGATTAGTGCACGATAAAGCGATCGATATGAAATTGCTGTTTCGAATAAGAACACGTGACACCCTAGATCAGCGCTAATCGGTTTTGCAACGTCATTATCGCGTGTTGACCGGTCAATTTTATTTTTTGTTTTTGGGGTTTAGTAAAGCGTGGAAAATTCATCAGAATGTGACAACATTGGAATGAAAGGATCAATATTATGGTGCCTTTTTTATCAGTTTGCTAAGATTTACTTTATGGTTCACTTTACGACTTAGTTACTAAAACTTAACTGAATTTGGCCGAAACAGCTTGACTTTTCAAGTTTCTACAAAACATTTTGTTTTAGATGACTCATCCAAATTCTTACGCAAGAAAATGTCCCAATTTACCGTACCTACGCCCATTCATTTTGTAACCACGCTCCTCTGCATTCTGTTCCTTCGTTTGGCTATTTTCGGACCATTTGTAATTTCAGCATTCAGGGTCTTCGTCAGACTTTACTGATAAGGAAAATCCCTGCAAAAGTACATTTTTTGTCTCTGCAAACAAGAGACATTCATCCTCGAGAACCCTAATTTCTTATAATAGACGTCCAATTCGTAACATGGAAACTTCCATTTAGTAAAACAGTCCGATATGCGTTGTTATCTTCCCGAAAAGAACAATGAACAGGTCAACAACTGGAAACAGTTGGAGATGGAGATGGAGGAAGTGAGTCGCTTCAGTTCGATGCTGGAGCCGTTAACGGAAGAGGAGAACGTGTGGAAGAACGGCGCCATTAACTTCGCTGGTAATGACGGGTTTAGGAACTGAAAATGATAAGAAAGTACACGTCAATTACCTAAATGTCGACGAAGAAAAACGAAGGGTTGGGTTGAGGAACGAAACCGTTTATTGAATTCACAAACTTACACTTATTCCTTTAGCGGAAAGAAGCTGCAGTTTTCTTCGAAGGGCTGCGTTGCTTATTGCCTAAAAAAATAGAAGCGCCGAGCACCAGCGCTGAACTCACCGTCAACTTCTCGATCAGGAGCTGCGCAATCCGCTTCGGACTGACCACCACAATCAGCGTTTTCACCGGGAAGACGATCGGAATCTGGCGCTGGTCGAAGACTCCTCCAAAACTTATCGGCCCTTCTGTTGGCTTCTCGTCGGCGACGGCTTCAGTGAGAAGGACGACGATGGAGAGGATGAGAAAGAACCTGAAAAAGGGATGACTTGCTCAAGAACATGATGGACGACTGAGAATTACCTGACCGATCCACGAAGCATCGCGAGGGGAGAATGTCGAGAGCAGACGACCCTCTGGCTGAGGCAGGAAGAGACTACGCGTAGACCAGATTCAGACGTCCCTCCAGACGACCTAAAATAGCCAAACAGTAGGACCTTTTGTGTGAGAAGCTTACAAGGGTCATTCACCGGAAAAACCTATAAATGTCATGCATTGTTTTGAATTTCCTGTTAGAAGAGATCGGCGTTCCACTTATCGAAGTTCAATCCATTAATTGTCAGTTGCCTTTGAATAGTTTTTTGAAATGCATGGAAAACGGTTAACCGTTTCCGGGTTTTAAGCGAGTGTGGATTTATCATTGTCGATAGGAATTTCTTACGTAAGGAAACACGGAAACGTCATTTCCGTTTCTTGGTTCATTTCAAAATATGTTTCTGATCATAGACCAAGCAAACACTAGATCATATGACAGCGGTGAAGTTTAGTAACCCATCAAGAGCCATGCGAGAACAATAAATACGTGTACCCTCTTACGTAAAGCTACTTGTAAACAACTTATGACCTAGTAGATCAAAGCCCGAAAGATTGTGTGAAAGAATCGGAATTCTGTGATTCAGAAAGGACGAATTTATTAAAAAGTGGATTACGAATTGAGTGCCTCAGATTTAAGACGATGGGCAAACAGGGCATTTCAACTGCGAAGAGACCTGAAAGAGTTTATTTAGTATAAAAAGGGCAAATGTGAGTCGTCTAACGATAGAAACGCTAAACGTCGAAGCAAGACGTTGAGCGAATGAAGCAACAAACGTTTTACGACCTGAACCCTTTTTTGCAGGCATTTTGGAGGAAAATATTTGAGCGAGGCTCAGGTGACCCGACTGTTGAAAATGCAGGTAAACACGAACACCAAATTGCTTGAAAGTGACTCAAATCAAATTTATTTTATAAGTGTTAAATTTTGTTCAGAAAATGTAGCGTTTTCGATGTTTTCGACGTTTCCGAATGTCAGGAATTTAAGAGATGTCCACATTCTTTTACTACGGCTTACGAATTTGTCGTGGCCCATCTTTCAATCATTCTCTTTTAGGGCGGTTCCCATGATAAGGAATTGATAAAACATCGCCTTCAATTCACTCGTTCGCTATACTAATCATATTGCCTTCACCGATGGACACCGATCGCCCCTCTGTAATTCGCGGTCCAAGCTTTTCGCTTCCGATCCACTCGGAACCGATGGAAGTCAGCGACGACGACCAACCGAAAGATTTGTCCATGAAGAAGCCGAAATCGATTTGCGAGAGCGTTTCCCTGCCTGTTCCTCTAGTTCCGGTTTCTGTTCCTCTTCCTTCCACGTTTTCCTTGCCGAGTTTGGTTTTGATTCCTTCGGTTCAAACGGACGTCGTCACTCTGGAAAAGCAGAGATCCGAGTCTCCGACCACGCCTCTGACTCCTACAGAGATTGTGCTCGAAAACTGCGTTCCTTCAACTTCTTACACAGTTTCTCCATCGCCTAATCCCACGCCACTTCAGAATCTCCAACAACCAGGTCAGTCCAAAATCATTAAATGGATCTGAGATCTCCTTCAGAAGCCCAACCCGCTCGGCGCCGAGGTCGACCGCGGCTCCCGGACACCTACATTCCCGATGCAGACCAAAATGGCGATTCTAAAATTTTCCAAAAGCGTATCTACGCGCGTCAGTACCGTGAACGGGTTAATGACTTCTTAGTTTGTGTGTTATTAATTATGATTGTTTTCAGATCAAGACGCAACTGGATGCTAAACAAGACCTCCAAAGGAAGTTAAACGAAATTCGTGCCCAAAACGAGGCACTACAGCGGGAAATCGACTTTTTAAAGCAGCAGAACCAAGCTTACAAGCAGCAGCAATTCATTTTCCAAGCTAAGAATTTCACCAAATGAACCTTACCACTTGGACCATTTCTTCCCAAGCGTCTTTTCCAATGAGAAATTGGGAAAGAAAGGAAGTAAAGTGGAGCCCGTTTCAGTCCAAGAAGAATCTTTGTATTCTAAGTAGTTATGAGACGTCGTCTATTCGTCGCTTATTCCGTAGTAGTAAACATAGCTATTTGTATTTATAAAAGATTCTTATATGAGCAAATACGATCGTATTGACGACTGCTCACTCTATTTGCCAAGTGATAAGACGTCGCGAAGATCCGGGAGCGACAGCTACACAACTTGTATGTCAAGCGCTTGCCAAGCTCTCATTTGTTGGCATTATATGAGGCGGACGTGACAGCTCAATAACCGAAGACTCTTTCATCGGTCCTCCCCAAACCAAGGATCGTAAATCTTCTTTTTGACCTCGGTTTTGGTTTGTAAGTCTGGACCTACCACGTGCTTTTTACATCTGAACACATTCAAAAATGGTCACGTTGTTAAAGTAAACAGCGCTGATAGTAACTGAAACCTCGTGAGGACTCATAAACCAGATTAACGATCACACATGCAGGTTTGGCGTTGTGTCAGTCCTCCAAACTACCACACTTTGAGGTTAATTACGAACTTGGAGTTTCTGACCAATTTTAAAACGACTTTTAAAAGGCTTTTGTTGATGAAAGCAAGCTCTAATGCATTTGGAATCGAGTTTCTTATCTCGGAATGCCGACCATTCTATCACTCCATTAACTGATAAACTTCCAAGTCAGCTTTTGAAGACGTCTTACTACCGCATTGTTCAAATCGCACTACTTCAGCTTTTCTTGCCTGTATTCTTATTCCGTGGCAGCACAGACTAGTACAACTCCATTCTGCAGTAACTATTTACAGAGCCTCTAGTTCTCCCTACTAAACTGCTGATAAGAGCCGATTCATGATTCCCGAAGCATGAGAGCGACGCAAAGCTGACGCACGCAAGTATAATGTGATAACGATTGAATTACACCAGAGTTCGTTAACCCCGAATGGAAGAGGAGAGTTTTGGCGTTGAAAAACGCTTCAAAACGAACGACTGAACAAAGGTTCTTGTTTAGAGAGCGAGAGCTGATCGGCAGGATTTTAGGGAAAACAAAGAACCTTATCTTATTCAAGCGCAAATTTGTTCTTGTGTCAGCATTTCGGAACCGAACCTTTGAACCGGCCGCTCTCAGAAGACATTCTTCGCTGCCTTAGGATAAACATATGCCACGTGTGACTCATGTGACTTCTTTAATTTCAATAAAGTTACCAGTTTATTCTCCCGAACATCCTCAGTTTAGCGAATCGATGAGCATATCCCTCGCTTCCGCCTGCATCCTTCTGTGCACCGCGTCCACCGCCTCCAACTCGTCCACCACTCGGAAATGCTGCAGAGTCCTCTTCACGTTCCCAGCGGCCTTGTAACACAACGCCAGGTGGTAGTGGATGTCAATGTACTGGTTCGGCCTCAAGCTGTCCGCCTCCAGGAAATCTTCAATCGCGAGTTGATTCACCGAAAAGGAGCACGGGAAGCAGATGTGTTGGATCCAGGAGAACTCGGGGTTCTTGAAATGGTAGAGACCCCTGAGGTAGAGAAGCTCGAAATCATCGGAATACTCGTGAAGCGCTCGGTCGGCGAGATTCTTGAACTTCGCGAGTTCTCTCTTCTTCGCGGATCCTTCCAAAAAACTAGCTTTTTCGCGCGCGATCAACGCACCCTGCTTCAGCGCCTCGAAATGGGTTTCGTTCAATTTGAGGGCGTCGCTGGCCGCTTGTGCGCCCTCGTTCAGAACGAATTCTTTCTTGGATTCGTCTTGGATTTGTTGGTAATAGAGATGGCAGGCTTTGGCATGTCGGCAGAGCAGTTCTAACCTGTTCTGAAAAGACTTATTTGATATACGTAGGCTAGGAAGGGGCTCACGTCGATCAAAACGTCGTAGGAAGCGTAGGACCTCTTTTCGGAGGATTCAGAAGGGCTGAAGGGAAGGGTAGAGTCGTTGAAGGACATTATTCAAAGTTCCTGAAAAATACAGAGTTAGCCATTCAACCACGCTGGGGATAAGCCTTTCAGGCCATCAAAGCCGTGCTTTTTCTGAACTGCGATGTGTAAGCAGTGCTACAGGTGCTTCACCGAAACAAATGCTTTAAATATCCTCAGATACAATTTTATCGTCAAGACAGCCACAAAAAGAACAAATCTCGATCAAGCCACCGAGTACTTCCTCAGCAATTTCCTCGCCTTTTCCTGGATCCGTTTCTGCTCATCTCGGCCATCACATTCCATCTCATCGATAACTTCCAAACAACGCAAAGCGTTCTGAATTTCACCTTTCTTGATGTAACAAAGAGCCAGGTAGAATTCGTTCTCAATCAAAATAACATCCTTCGCGGCCAAGCATCTTTGCACCTCTTCAAAATCCATAATAATCTCCCGGAGGGATTTGGTAGGTGGCCGAAAGAAGACCGCTTTGTAGAGGGGGCGCAGGAAAAAGGGCGAATTTAGAATCGCAAAGCTGCACCGCGCACGGAAGAAACGTGCCTCGTGGTCGTCGGGTTCGAAGCGGATGTATTTCTCTAGAAACTCGACATACGCGTCCGTCGCCCGCTTCCGCGCTTGGAAACTCAGCGTGGGGCAATCCTTGAGCGCTCGAGTGATCTTCACGCCAAGTCGAATCGCCTTCTCGTTGTTGGCATCCATCTTCAACGCCTCCTCAATGTGTCGAAATGCTGAAACCACTTTTCAATAACCTCTAAAAACCTCAAAATTTACCCGTTAACAAAAGAGTCCTTTGTGGGACCACCGACTTCGCTGAGCCGCAGCAGAGCCTCGCCAAATGATATGAATTCTTGACACATGCCTGAAATAAGGAAGCTATATTGGCAAACCGCGCACAACATCGCCCATTAGCGCGAGGTGATTGGTGAAATTCGCACGTTCGGTCGTCGCGCGATTTGCACGGTCTGTCAGCCGCAAACAATCTGTGTCAAAAAGTGTCGCACCATTTCGCACGTTCGGTCAGCCATATTTTGGCTGTTTTCTCGGCCGCACGGATCTCGAAAATTCTAACGGATTAGGCCATTTGAAAGCTATCGATTGGTACCTGATTCATGCGAATCGGTGAAAATGTATTTTTTGGACCCGGTTTTGGGCCTATTTGGCCCGATATCTCAGCGCAAAATGAATATCTCGAAAATTCTTTTCACAAAAAAGTTATATACAAAGATGGCCACGATTGGTGTGAGTCCCGCTCAGAGTAATTCATTCGAAGTTGGCCTGTTTTGGTGGAAAAATGGTGGTTTTTAGATGCAATCACAGATTTCTCCGACAAGACGGAATTAAAAAAAATTCCTCTTTCAACTTTGCTCATCGCGATTCAGGCAAACCCAAGGCTAATCTGTGCTATCCTGGTCCAGGATAATTGAGAACAAGGTGGTCATGTCGGGCCAAATTTCAAATGCCCAATAATCGGTCGTTTTGCAGGAAAACTTTCAAACATGGCTACCATTCTGGCTTTCCAAGAGCCGCGGTGCCTCTGCAGCAAACACAATGGCTCATAATTGCCGTCTGGCCGTGATTTAGGCTTCATTGAGGAATCACGTCGCCATTTCGATGAAATCGTTTTCCGTTTCGATCTATTGGTCCTGGAGCGAAATAGAGAGGCGGTGATCGCGATTCGCCAACCGCGATTTTGACCCGTTTGACAGACCGTGTTTGTATGGGATTCCAGGAAAGCGCTCATGTTGTGCCAGATTACGGAGGTTTCCGGCCAGATTCGTGTCGCGGGACATAGTAACACTCGTTGGTCCGGACGCGTCTTTTAAGCGACACTGCTAATTCATGGCCGTACAACATAGCTACGCAAACCTTTTCATACACACTTTTCTCAATTTGACTATTGAAAATATAGGAAATCTTACACTTGTAAGAAATGCGAGGCGCTGCATGTTGCGCCTTCGGCGCTTTCAAAAAACCATAATGAAAATGTCCAAGCCTACGTCTAAGATGCTCCAGGAGGCCAGCCCCCAGCCTGCTCGTCTTCAGATTTCCGTCTTCAGAACGCATGGATTCGGGCGAACTTGGGCTTAAAGGACGCGTCCAACCCTGGCGAACGAGTGTCACTATGTCCCACAACACGAATTTGGCCGGAAAGGTCTGCATTCTGGCACAACATGTGCGCTTTCCTGGAATCCTATACAAATCGGGGTTGAAATCGCGCGACGACCGAACGTGCGAATTTCACCGATCGCGTCGCTCGAATGGGTACTGTTGTGCGCGGTTTGTCAATATTACGTGACTATTTTGAGGTGATTCTTACGGCTTTCGAGTAGGCGTAGGCCTCGCGGCCTCGTTCACGTTCCAAGAGGGCGTCGATGTTCTTCAAAGACTCCTGAAAATGCGAGTTATGATCAGAATTAAGAGGGGTTCTTACCATTGAATTTCAGCAGCGAATTTCGCGAAACATTGCGATTTGACTTTGAATTCGAATATATAAGTCCTGCAAAACGCGAAGCGATGCGATGAGGCCGTAGATTACAGCAGCTGGATCGAGATCGCGTATTCTGGTCTTGTTTAGTTCATTTGTTGCCTTCCAACTATTGCATAAACATGTTGATTTCTCTTAATTAATTTCAGGTTCAACGATAACAAAGCGAAAATGGAGAATGCGAACCGTGTAAAGACCGGACAGATGAAGGAATCTTATGTAAGTCCACCCTCACATCGAATTCTAATCCACGCATTTCGATTTTCCTCTTCAGCTGCAGAACCTCGTTTGGAATCGGTCGACTCAAAAAATCGAGTTCGCTTCCAATGACGGAGGAAAACCCAACGTCATCAAGGTCATTCGACAGAAGCCCACGGAAACCAGGTACGAAACATAAACTCTTGATGGGAGTAATAATAATCTCGAATTCAGTGGTTCTAAAGACGAGGAAGAAGAGTCAAAGGAACAGAAAACAGCGAGCCTGGTCACCGAAAACCTGCGCGCCTCGGACAACGCGGTAATCAGCTTCGACGGGAAGAAGTACGAGCTGCTCGGAGTTCCCGCGATCTGCGACGGCCGTCCCTTGAGGATCCAGGGGGACCGATTCGAGCCCAACCTGGTCTTCTACGGCTACGAAGGTGACAAGTCGACGTCCGCCTTGCATCTGCCGCCCCCTTCAAAGAATCGGGAGCCGCAATCCGCTCAGAAACGCAAGGAACCCCCACGCGCCCACAAGCCGCCGCTTCGATTGGACGTCGACACAGATTCCGAGGAAGAGGAGCCAATATCGGCCGTGGAATTCCTGAAAACCCTCCACAAAGCGTCCGACGACACAAATAAACGTTTCCAGAAATGTTGATGCGTTCAGAAACATAAATTATTTATTTGGAGACTTTCTATACAAAAGGGATATTAGTATTTGTGGGAAGGGAAGTGAAGTGAAGCATGATTGCGCCGCATCAGCCCAGCTAATGAATTGGAAACGAATATTGAGAAAGTTTAACGAAGAATTCTTATTCCAAATTCGGGTACATCGCTTCGGCGTCGCGTTTCGAGGGAGGGATCAAGTGTTTCGGCAGCTCAAGAGGCAATTCGTGGCCTGCAAATGATAGGGTTCAGGAGGTGTTTCGACATTCGTATCTCACCTTCCAGTTTCAGATTTATCAAGTAGTTGGCAAGGGCGAACTCGTCGGAATCGAGCATTCCGTCGCGGTCGACGTCGGCCAGCTTCCAGATCTTTCCGAGCACCGCGTTCGGGAGCTTGGACTTGACCATGTGTTCCTTAGCGGCGCGGCCGGTGATCTTTCCGTCCACGGGATTCAGCGACTCAAAAGTGTCGTCGGCGCGGTTCCTCTCGCGCTCCACGACCCACTGAGATTCGTCGGCGCCCTTGTCGAATCCTTCGCCGCGTCCGAATCCGAACGGCGTTTCGGCTTCGCTCGCCTGGTCGAAGGCGCCTCCGCGGACGACCTTCGTGTTCGTGGCGCCGTTTCCGCCGTTTTCTACGAGCTGCTGCGCCTCTTCCTTAGGAATCTGCGCCATAAGGCGAGCTGAAATCGGAGATATAAGTTTAGTCCAAATTGATTACAGTTCACCGATGTCGGAAGAGAGCATTCCGTCGACAACTTCGAGAAGCTTCGGCTTTATGGCGTTGAACTTGGTGAAGTCGACGTTCTGGAGGTTCTCGCGCATCTTCTGCACGTCAGGGAAATCTCCGGGAGAGATGTTGTGCTCGCGCTGGAGTTGCTCGAAGATCTTGTCGAGGTTAGCGATGAGCTCCTTCTTCTTTTTTTCCTTGCCGATCATCGACGGCATCTGCTTGCGCAGTTCGGCGATGATGTAAGCGTGGACCTTGGCGAGGCGAGCGCGCTTGATCAGGTCGTTGAGCTTCCTGAGAGCGGCATTGCGGGGAAGCGCCTGGAGGTCGGCGAACAGATCGTGTTGCTCGTCCTGGAACAGCCGGCGGTTAATGTCGTACTGGAGCGGCTGATCCCAGAAAGAGCCGAGGTACACGCGGGAGACTTCGGGGGTCTTGAAGACCTTTCCCAGAGACCACATCAGGGCTCCGTACACTCGCATCAGCTGCTGGTGGTCCACCATATCCGACTTGTTGAGAACGATGCGGATCTTGTCCTCGTTGCCGGCGAGCGCTTCGATGCAGCGCTTGAACTCGTCTGAAATGTCGAGCTTGTGGGCGTCGAAAAGAAGGATGATTCGGTCCACGCGCTCGGCGAACCACTCGAGGACACCCGTGAAGTCGTAGCCTCGGTCGATTCTAAAATTTTAGGTGTATTTTAACTCATAAGTTGGCTTGAAATTGACCTTTGTTTTTCTCCACTGAGGATACCCGGAGTATCAACAATGGTGACGCTCTTCAGAACTTCGTTGTTGACGACAGAGCACTGGAAACGGTTAAGGAACGAGTTTCCAAACTTGCTCAAAGCGCGGAACTGCTTCTTGGAGTCCACGACAAGCGCGTTTCCGGGAATCGATCCCTCGTCGTCTCCGTGCATCACCGCGATAAAGCGATCGGTGGTCGGCTCGGGTCCGATCCTGATTCCGGGGAAGTCCTGCTCGAGCAGGTAACGGATGAAGGTGGTCTTTCCCGTGGAATACTGTCCAACGAGAAGAATCATCGGTTTAGCCTCGAAATCAGGATCATCTGAAATATTGGTTTCAATTACTGTGTCATGAAACTAATATTACCTAAAGCAGGAGAATGGAAGTCGTGGAACTTGTAGTACTCTTCAAGCGGGTATAGCTTCTGTTTGTAGATCTTGCGGAGTCCATCGCTCACAGTTTCCAGGACGTCTTGGTTCTTCTTTTTGGAAGAATCGCCTCCGAGCCAAGAGAACATTTTGGAAGACCCAACGACTGAAACGTGATTCGTTACGGAAGGCATTCATGTGTTCACAGTCCACATCATCGTTTGATCAGCGCTAACAATCAATAAAGCAACAAAAGACGCTTACATAACCTAAGAAGTCAATAATGACACTATCAGCATCACTTCCAGATGGGAATAATTGATACAATGGTCATCTGCTTCGAGTCACGCGACTGTCCACGAGTCTTAAATGCAGCAAAAGCAATCAAAAGTTCATCTGGCTATAAATGTCGTATTTAGGAAGCAGACCCAAAGCTCCATGAAAACCCAATTCAAAGCATTAGAAGCAGTGGAACCAGTAACTATGAAGTAAACAAAAGAAACCTGTAAGGAATAAAGAATTCCATAAATTTTAAAAGCGGCACCTACCCTTCCGAATTCGGTGACTCTTGCGTTCCACGCTCCGCACAAAACTCTCCAACATGACACGCGGTTTTGTTTCTAATGCAATTAACTAATCTAGCGGGGTCGAATAAATCGCGGATCTCCGACGCCTCCTACAGTTTGATGCACTTTGGTCCGCTGCAGCAAGATGATGAAACAAAGAGCGCGCGGCATGACGAAGCCGATTTGCAGCGGAGTTTTGCATAACTCCGAGTCGGGACAGCGCTGCCGCCGCAGAAAAGCGAAGTGAAAAAAGGGCCGTTTGGGCAGCCAGTGGCGGGCCGGACGGTCAGCGTTTCCTCGCTCTTCGAGAGTCGACGTATCTAGTCTCCGCTGGCTGCGATCTAGCAAACGCGTGCGTCGACCGTCACTTCACCCCACTCGACCAGCCAACGACAATCGATGGGATGAAACATAAACAACGGTCGCGGTGGAACGCCCGACGCCGCGATTCCGCGTGGAACGCGCAGCGACGGTCGTCTTCGGGAAAAAACGGACGGAGAAGAGAAATCACAAAATAGTATGGAAATGGCCCCGGTTAGAGAGGGAGACTAGAGGAGGGCGAGTGGCGGGCGATCGAGTTAATCGAAGCGCGAAGGAGACTTTTGTAATGGAAACAGATAAAAACAGGCCGCGCGAGGAAGTTCGGTGAATCAGTGAGGGTCCAACGAGATACTTCGCCTAGTGTTCTCGTTTAAAGAGCGTGCGAGAGGAGAGACCGGGCGCGGTGATTGGATTTTGAGCGCGGCCGGAGGCCGCGCGGATTTGAGTTTCATGATTGGATTCGGTTTGAGTTGGTAAGCAAAAACTGATTGGATTTGCGGTAGTTGGTTTCGTACTGTGGGAAGTGGTGCGGCAGATCAGGGTAACTGTAGGGCCGCAGTTCACGCTCTCGCCAGCGACTCTAAAACAAACCAGATTTTTTGCATGAGAAACGTGAGCGCCGTTGTAACACGATATGCAGCGTATTTTGACTGCGCGTCGGTCATAAAAAAAATTATTTCTCACTTTCTGGTGTCAAAATGCTACAAACCTACAAAAGACTCGTTTTCGAAGGAGGAGCTGTTTGCGCTCCACTTTCTGCGGCGGAAAACTGTAAATAACGCGCAATTAGAGCGGCGGTGATGAGCTGAAATGAGTCCGATTGGAATCGGATACTCGGCTGATGGACATTTGCGGCTGGGAAGGGCAAGTTTTTTGGGTTATAGGACGAAGAGCGGGGTGAGGCAAGACTGTGGGGCTACAGGAACTATTGACGAAATATGAAAGTGCAGTTGCGAAAGACGTTGTTATGGAAAGGTTTAGGGAAAGAAATTGAATAGTAAACACCCTGATGGGACATTCATGACGTTGAAGCCTTATTGTCATTTAAAATAAGATCCCACAGAAACGATTTCTTTTACAATGGGTGCCGAGTGTCATAGATAAACGACAACGGTCCGAATGAATCGGAAAAACCACAATTGTTGCAAGCAGAGCGACCTTGAGTCGCCCCTCCCGGCGACGAGAAGTCAATTACGCGTCGAAATGAAACAACGCGAAAGCGCAGGAGGATTAGCCAGAAACGGTCTCTTGAAAGCCGGAATCCGCGTTACAAACCAAAAAAACGAAACATTAATTCTGCGGCGTTGCGTCAATCAAAACATAAACGTTCTCCATCCGGCCGGCGTCATCGACACCTCGCACGTCGCCGCTATTAATATGTATTCAGAGGCGATAAACTCGCGTTTCCGAGGTCCACCGAGCGCCGCCAGCAAAACGGACCACGATCGATCCGCAGCAGAAGACGCGCGTGAAAACGAGGTTTCTGGGTTAAAACGCAAGACGACCACGCGGAATCGCGGAGGATTTGTGAAACACGAAGAGGAAGGCCTGAAGCCGGGCAGTCAGCTGTCCACCGATCGACCTGGACGCCACGGAGGCTGAACGGAGGACTTGTTTGCTCCCGGCTGTGGTTTTTGAGCGGGACGTCGATGGTGGATTGGAGGATTCGAAGGAGGTGAATCACCGGAGGAGGAGGACCGATGACGCGTGATAGGGAAACGCCTCGAAATCGAACGATTGAAACTATTTATTTCGAAGCGGAAACATTTCCGTTCGAATTGTGAGTCAGCGCTAGGAGAAGAACGATCTTGGACAGAGGCGACCACATTCCGATGCACTTTCATCTCAGGCCGTCGTCGGAGCCCCTCGGGGATTCCGCCAAGGGGCCGTCGGAACTTTCGGCGACAAGAAACGCGAGAGAAGATTGGATTTAAAGGCGAAAAGAAGCGGAGAAGAGGGCGGGCGGATGCTGGGAGGAGAGGGCCAAGTTCGGAGGACGCCGGGCTAATTTGCTAAACGAGTTAAGCGGCAGACTTCGGCTGCAAATTGCGGAGACGCGAAGGACGAAGAGCGCCCGAGATCCGATATGGAGGATGTGATTGACAAGTGACGAGGGTGCGTTGTTGCAATGATTTGTTGCGAAACGAGCGCAGAACTAATGCGAACTCGCGTCAGGGACAAAACTATGAATGTTACTCGACGTTTGTAGTTTTTGGTTGAGCATTCAGGTATCAAAAATAGGCTTGCTCAACTATTATCCAAACAAAAAATTTTTATTTTAGCAATCAATATCAGGCAAGTGTCGTACATTTTCGGCCTCACAAAACGTCCACTCGAAAGTGGAACTGGAAGGTAACACACGAATCCCATTTTAACCTGCTTCACTTACGTTTCATCATGCCTGAAGCTGTTGGGAGCGGAGTTTGCTTGTTGTAAAGTTATCGTCAGCATGCATGTGCAACGACGAAACTGCTGCTAAGAGCGGAAAAGTACACGGCAACGGCCCTTGTGCAAACAGTTCTTTGCACTCGACTCGCTTCGAAACGGAGATTCCGGCGGCGTTTGCACTTCTGCTTCCGTTTTCAGCGCTGAAAGCGATTCGCAATATGCGCTTCCGATCGTTTGCACCAAATTCTGCAAAATTCGCACGATTCGCCTGCTGCCAAAACACGACAACACTCGCAAGATCGAACCAAAAAGGCCAATTTGAATTCGGTTGTGAAAACGACCGGTGAGCAGCTGTACAGGGGGTCCAAAAAAAGGTCTGACCAGACAGTTCCGGCTCGCAGCCGGAGCATGACTCCGCTCTGTCTGGCTACTGAGTCACTAGCCAGACAGAGCAGAGTCATTTCAAGCTCACTCGCACGGAACGACCGGTCGGTTTCGCTAACAAATAGCGTGAAACCGAATGGTCGTCTGCCCCCCGTACTGGGGCTCTTCTGTCTGGTCAGCGTGTCAGTCGGTCGAGGTTGTCTACTCAGACCTTTTTTTGGACCACCCTGTAGATTGCTCCGAATGACCGCACTCAGACCGTTAACAAGTTTCAGAATCGAATCCAGACAGACGTCTGCGTCCAGCCTATAAAAAGGTCACTTCAACGGGAAGCGCTCACTCTCGGTCGGTCGGCTCGTCGAAAGCAGCTTCGTCCAAGGTTCGTCCCTCCCGTTCTGCTCCTGCTCACCGGCCACTTTCAGAATGTTCTTTCCGCTCCGCGGCGCTGATCCCGTAGCTCTCTTCATCGTGCTCGCGGCTCTGGCCTTTGCTCCGGGACTCCATGCGGACGGTCGCCTGAACGGAAAAGTGAAGTCCACGTACGAAGGCAAGATGGAGTTCCAGAACGAGGAGGAGCAGGCATTGTACAACCGCATGAAGGACGGCGAGCTCGACGTCACGAACAAGCTCACGATGAGCCAGCTCGACTTCCCCGTCAAAGTGGAATTCAAAGCCATTGACCTCGTGCGCCTTGAGAAACTTTTGAAATGGAAGGCGAACGTGAGTTGAGAGTTTTACTGGCTTTTTATTATGCTTTAAAATTTCAGCAAGTGGCCAAGAAGAACAAGAAACCGTCTGGTGGAAAGACGAAGCGCGATGTTGACAAGGTGGAAAATATGAGCTTGAAGGAGCGCATCGCCATGATGAAGCGTGCCGGCAACCTCGTCTAAGAAGCCAGCGGCGAAGATGTCCCGGAAGCTCCCGGAAAGCCGTTCCTTATCCACGGAGATCTCCAAGTAACGCCGTTCTTTCAATTTCACAATGGCTGAACTTCCGAGTTCATTCTAATAAATTATTTGGTTCCAACGATGCGAATTGAAATGGTTTTAGGCTTATATGTTTCTGCAAATTATGATGTGTTATTGGCTCCGAATACTGGATATCCCTGAAAGCAACGTATACCGGCTTGAATATTGACGCAAAATTAGCAGATTTTGGAGCGCAAACGATGCGTAGTGAGTGTCTCCAATTTCGACTTACATTCGAAGGGAAAGCCCAGCTGAAGCTCAAGACTATCGACAGCTTGAGCGTATTTTGAATTGAAAGTGGAAAAAAGTTGGAAGAAAGAAAATTCAAAACTCGACGTGTTTTTGCATTGTTTTGTGTAATTATTGGAATTCGAACTCATCTTGTGACTTGCTTTCCACGCATATCGATGTAGTTTTGAGTGCTATCAAACGATTTAGACCAGATTGATTGTAATCCAAACGAATCATTTGCCCCAAGTCAATTCTGTCCAGGTTTCGGTGTTCGGCAACCGCTGTAGCTCTTGAATCGGTTCTAGAGCTGAAATCTAAAGCTTAAAAACGATTTCAATTCCCGTTTAAAGCTAAACTATGGTTGAAATTCATTCATAGCAGCAAATATCAACGTTTCCGCATCGTTACAGTTTATCCAACGGGAATTTCCTGACAACTAGCGTTGCTTGAGTGTCGCTTGAGCGCATAAGTGGTGAATGGTTCGCGAACAAGTGACCAGATGAAAAGTCGTACCAAATATATTTATGTCCACAAAACTCAAATAAATGCATTAAAAATAATTCGCACCACAGAAGGTTCTTCTGCCTTCTTCATGTTCTTCCTCTTCAGGGATCCATTGGCTTCTTTGCCGCAAGCTTGGGTTCTGACGCGTTCATGTACTTAGTCGCCAGCAACTTGAATTGCGCATTCGCAACGTTCTGAAATCAACAAAATTAGGCAGATTTGTGAACTCCAAACATACGATCATCATGTTCGTCAACATCTTCGCGACCTTCTCCTCGTCCAGCACTTCAAAGATCATGTGCATGGGGAAACTGCTCTTGAGCTCGATCGGCTTGATGATGCCGTCCATAGCTTCCAAGAGGGCTTTGTCTTCCTCGGAAAGGTTCTCGATTTCGGCGGAAACAAGCACGTTGAAGGCACACGCAGCGATCAGGAGGGCGACGACGAATTTCTTCATCGCGGACATCGATCTGAAACGCGGGATGGAGTGAAGTCGGAGCACGGGCGACGAACCTGGAGTGGAGGGAGCTGGAGAAGCGACTGGCGACCGATCCGAAGTGATCGCCTAAACCTCGGAAGCGCCCTTTTTAAAGTGGCTTGCAGACAATGCCACTCGAGAGTGTGGTTCAGACCGCAGTTGAGCTGCAAAGTCATTCCGAGCTGAGGAGAAACCGGCGACCGGTCGTGTCAGGGGCCAAATTAGCTCTTAAGGCACGAGCTGTGTTTTGATGTTCCAGGTTTCGAATTAAAAAAAAATATTGTCATTTTCCCTCACAAATACATATACCCACTGCTGCCGAAGGAGGCTGGGCGACCATAACGCTTCAAGTACGTCACAAATAGATCGACCGTTAATCACTTCCTAGTTAGAAGGCTATCTTGCACCGACTTTTGTTATTCACGTCATTTCCACGCGATTCAGGTGGGCTCTCTGGTGCTGCAGAGTTCAGTGTGCTGCATTCGCTCATAAAGATCTCAGTCCGGACGTTCTAAACAGGGTTCCCTGTATTCTATCAAGCATTATGTGTGGCGTTCACCTTTTAAATCTTGACTGCTTAATATTAACCTGTTTAAAAGCTATTTCGCCCCGCTTTTTTACAAATGTTTGAAATACAACTTTTATGTTTTATTGCAATAAAACGTACTCAACTCGCCCAAGAGATGCACACATTGGACGATGAACAATACGTCGTTAACTGGGTCAACCTATAGGTTACCATCACAATCTTTTCCTTGTTATCCCTCTCCCGGTTTACGCAGTTCTACACCTCCTAATGGGGTTATCCGTCGGATCGGTCTGTGTTTTGCTTCTGCTGCCTTCTGCTGCCGTGGTCCGCGGCTGCGCCCGAGTTCGTCCTCCGGCAGCCGCCGGCGCCCCCGCCACCCCGGCGCCCGTGGTCATAAGTAGGTTCTTCTCAGCCTCTCCAGAAATCCGTATCAAAAACGACATAATCGAATTAATTTGCATTTATTTGCGCATCAATCCTGTTTTTCTGATTATTTCTGATGTTAGTGTTTTGTCCTTCGTAGGATGAAGAACTTGCAGGATTACGTCATCCTCGGTTCTAATGTTTTGGGATAGTTCATAACTCTTTGCTCATAATCATGAAAACAGTGCTTATCAACGTTGAACAGTTTGATCCCAATTTTCAATTTAAGCAATTAAATTGATCAAGGTCTTCAATCTAAAACCACAAAAACACTTTACAGCTTCTTCTCTCTAGCGGGCTTCTGTCGAAATTACGGCTAAGGCGTCCCACACATCAAATTTTCGTCGCCACTTTTCGCCGTTCGGAAAACCTAATCGCAATTTAATTCGATCAAAACAAGAGTTTTAATTTGGGTCAATTCCTTCAAATGCACCTTTCGCCAGCTGTAACCTTCGAACAAACAATGTTCGTTTTATTGATGTTCTCGTCGGCGGCCCTCTTCGGGGTCGACGCTTGTGCCAGGGTCGCCAGCCCGGCTCCTGCTGGTTGAACCCCCGTTCAGTGGCTTCTAAACGTGATTCTTTTAGCGGCTCCGGTGATGACCGTGGCAACTACGGTCACAACTCCGTCGACGGTCACGACGACTCCATCGACGACGGCTTCTACGGCTTCTACGGCTTCTACGGCATCAACTTCGACGACACCCTCGACGACCACTACTTCCACGAGTACCACGTCCACAACCACAACAAGTACCACGACCACTACAACGACAAGTAGGTTTTTGCGTATTTTTAAATTTTATTTTTGTCGTTTTAGCAACAACAACGACGACCACAACTACAACCACGACGACGACCACGACGTCCTGCATGGGAGGTGCGATGACTCAAGGAGTCTTCGTGTCCAACACGGTCAACCAGATGACCGATCTTCCCTTCGGAGCTATCGGAAGCGGTGCTGCGGTGACAAGTACCTTTGAAATTCACATATTCATTCCTAAAATCGTACTTTAGGCCAGTGTCCGTGCCAGAACGGGCAGTACTACTACTTCAACCCGGTGACCGAAACCGACTGGAACAACATCATCGGCAACAACGAGCAAGCGTTCCAGCTTTCGTGTTCCACCGGCACCATGACCTGCATCTGTACCTCCCCCACCATGTGCTACATGCCCTCGGCCGGCACGGAAACCTTTGTCTTCGCGCCCTTCTGTTCCGGGGGCACCTGCGGGATGTACACGCTGATCATGGCCGACGCGGAAACGGACGGACTCGTCCCCACCGGCGGAGGCGCCACGGTCACCTACGGCTCCCAGTTGGACAGTTCCGGCAATTTCATGCCTTTGCCAGCGATGTACCTGATGGCCACCGCCGTGGGATGCGGAGGATGTCCGGTGAACCCGACGTGTCCATAGGCGGCAAGTGTTCCGTTACACAGAGTTCAAGTTATGTTCAAGTTTTCGGTATTCAATAAATCCAGATTCGGATCCTCGGCAATATTTAGCGTAGATTGTGTTTCAGATGCTAAACGCGTCACCGAGGTTGATCCTTCGATTGGGACTTACAGGGACGCAATTATTTCCGCAAGGGAAGATCGAACGACGTGGATTAAATCGAAGGATCTATGGGCAAGGGAGCCGCGGAATCCGAAATAAAATCTCCGAAGCAAGGCGAAGCGCGCGAGGTGTTTGTTTTGGTGTTTTTGGCCGAAAGATCGTTTTGTATGTGTGAAGAGCTCAGATGAGCAAACTCGAAAATGCATCCTTTAGGCAGCTTGTGATATTCCTGACTGAATTGATGGAACTATTGGGAGAATTGGGAATTTAAGCGGGGTGAGTAATCGAATGACCGTTTTCGCTGCTCTCTTATTTTGGAAGATCGTGTGGGTGCTAGTTTTACGTAAAATAGCTATTTTCGGCTATATTTCGACTAGAGATCGTTTCTGTAACCTGTTAATAATCCCATGTTTCGCAGGTTTGATCCGCACTAAATCCCCGATCTTCCGGTAATATCGAATCGGGACAGATTGAGTACGTGCAAACTATGCCGCTTACCCAGAGTTCGGTTCATCTTTACGGCGAGGGTCCGGGACGTTTAATAATAACCAAGTGTATTATTTGGGCCCAAGCCCAACTTCTCACTTTTGCTTCGTAACTCTTCCGTGTACATGAATCCACTCACTCTTTCGAAGCCGTACCTTCTTGCCTTATCACGACAATTCTGTTGTGCTCATTTCTTTATTTTTCTTCCCGTTTTGCTTGTTAAATAGTGGAACTGAAAGCGCTAACCATAAACTCGATAACCTGTTTCTTTTATCTCAAATTGGATCGCGTGCCTTTCTGTTTCATTCCGGGGTAGACACTTGCGCTTCATGGAAACAATGAAGACGCTTCGAAGTTTTTGATGCGCTGATACGATACCTCAGATTTATTCGACTTAATTAATGTGATTTTAGGGTTCGATCAGATGAGGTGGCCCTTCTTCGCCCTCGTTTTTGTCGTCGAAGTGGTTGCAGGTTTGGAAAAGCTGATTTTTGTGCAGACCGTAAGCTCGATCCGAATTGAAGGTACTCAATGAGCTTAATTTCAGTACTTCCGGCATGGGGACCGAACCCCGGTGCAGCCGATCCGATCGAGTTCCTTCAACGCGGCGTTTTATGGGAATCAGCTGGGAGAATTGACGCCAGTGAGTGGAGAGATTCGGAATTAGGCTATTTGAGGAATTTCAGATTGGAATGAAAGAAGGAATTCTGCTGGGGAGGAGGATGAAGAAACGTTATGTGACCAGCGGATTACTTCTGAACGAGAGCTTCCTGAACATGAAGGAGGTTTGCATAATTTCCCAACTTTAGGAATGATCAGGGCTTTTCAGATCTACATGCGAAGCACGGACATCAATCGAACCCTGGAAACCGCGACCGCGTTTGTTGCCGGGATGTTCGACTATGGGAAAAAAGGAAAAGATTTCCCGGACGTCCCCGACTGGAAGCCGAACTGGACGCCGGTGCCCGTGCACACCTCGGCGATGATCACCGATTTTGTGGGTTTAAAATTTTGTCAAATTTTTTGAAAGATTGTTGGCTCCCGACGCGTGATCCCTGCCGAAATGTTCACGAGACGGTATTCGAAGAATTCTTCGCGGCTTTGCAAAATCGCATTTTTCGTTCCGTTTTTTCTCAGCGCTTGTTCTTCGTCTTCGTTTGAACGTCATTTCGATTTCCGTTCAAGTCATTTTGTTCACTGTACCGCATTAATCTCTGACTCTTAACCCAAGCAATCCATTTCAGGAAGGAAACCCGTTCCCCCTCTGTCCCAGAGCCGCAGAACTGGACTCTCTCCAAGTTCAATCGGAAACATTCAAGAATCTCATTCGCGACCACCAAGAATTCTGCGATAGGCTGAGAAATTTGGCCGGCGAGAAGGTCTCCATCAAAGAAGGAGTTTCCGTTTATGGCTTGCTTGACGCCTTATTGCTGCTGGCAAGTGAATCCTTGGTATATAGCAGTGTTCTCACTTCTCTTTTAGAAGAAACATGGTCATCCGCTCCCAACCTGGGCCAACGCGACAGTGCTCGGGAGGTTAAGCACTATTTCGAGCGAGCAATTGATGCTGAAATTCGGAGAAATCGGAGCAAGAAATGAATAAATCTGATAAGGAAACGCTTGGTTGTTTCAGGGACAAGGCAGCAACTTGATCCGGCTGAGAGGAGGCAACAAAATCAAGATGCTGCTGTCAAGGCTACAAGAGAAGTGGAATTGTTTCGCGAGGAGGAACGATAGCCGGAACTGTCAGTGGTACAGCAGGCTCAGATTTTACGGATTTGCAACGGTATGTCTCGAGGAATTTCTGACCAGGCTTTTGAGCACTTTGCATAGCCTTGCGATCAATCCTCTTTCGTGTTATCTTTGCAGCTTGATTTTAGGGCAACGTTTTCTCCGTTTTCTCCTCCTCTGTCCCCTTTTTAGCAAATCCTTTTGCCCAATTCTCCTCCTTCAAGGAAACCCAAGCCTTTGTCGTCTTTTCGCAATTGGTCACATGACTCAACCGCTCCCGATCTTCTCCTTTTTCGCTTCCACAAACCATTTCCTATCAGCTGATCTTCGCCATTTTCAGCACGACATGACTCTCTGGGGAATGCTGACCCCCTTCGGAATCGTCGAAAAAGTTTTCGGCAAACACCACGAAATCGACCACGCTGCTTCATTGACTTTTGAGCTCTGGAACGTCGACGGGAGGCCGATGATTAACGTTTGTTTATGGCGGTTGCAGCGGTGGCGTTATGCAACTCGTTTTTTAGTTCGTCTTTCTGAAGAATCCGAACCTGAGCGAGGAGTTCCAGTCGATCACCCACTTGATCGAGGGATGTCCACCACAGGGAAACAACTTCTGTCCCTTCGAAAATGTGCTCGCAGCCGTCAAGAATCACTTTCCGAACGACATCGCGGAGGAGTGCAAGGCCAGGAACATCGGCCGCTCAAAGAGGTCATCAGGTGAGTCGAGGCCTAGTTACCGTAATTGTCAGGGCTTGTTCCAGATCTGCCGAAGTTGGAAGCGTTCTTCGACGGTCGGGTTTGGTGATTGGAAAATTCCCGTTTTCCGTGTTGATATTTCGAATGTAATATTATCTCCCTGTCGCTGTTGACGCCGCGAGTTCGCATGGAAAAGTGGAATAGTCGGCGGCGGAACCGGTTACGGGAGAAGGACACCGTATGCGTCGTCGTTGTGTTATATGCGCGTTGTATTCTAAATGTAGGCAGATGACCCCGTGGGCGAATGACGCCGGCGAACTGTTGAGGAGCGGCGGCGGCGGATTCGAAGGAACGAAGGCCGAGAGGAACAGGTTGTATTGTGCTCGGAGCAAGAAACCCGACTGGCACCGACCGGCTCGGCGGCCGCGGCGAGGACGTCGAAAAAAATTGCGTCACTCGGAGGCACGATTGTGGCGGCGAAAATAGCCAAAAACCGAAAGAGAGGAGGACACGAGGCAGAAGGCCACGGCTCGACTCGGACTGGAACGGTTCTGAACCGGGTGCAGGTAGAACAAGTCGGTTCGAGCGGGTGTAACGTTGTTCAGCTGCTGAGTGATTAGCGAATCTCTTTTAGAGTCAACACGAAGGTTTAAAGCGCATGTTACAACTCTGGCTTTTAATGGTTTTACAAGTTGGGTGGTTGCGGGCAAAAGAGAACTTGAAGAAACTTGAATTCAGGGCCGATCTGAAACATTGAAAGAGGTTCGATCGGTCAGAGGCACTGAAACTGCAAAATATGTAAGGGCCTAGCAAACAAAGCCCGATTCTGCAATTGTTTAACACAGATCACTTCAAGCTTGTGTAAGTCGAGGGGCCGGTCGTAGTTCGATCCAAGCTGGACAAGAAGCGACCGCTCATCGACTTCTTCTTAGTTACAAATGAACATTTGCAGACAAGGCCGCTGTCTCTGTCTGCATTTGCGACATGAGATAGACATATAGATAGACATGAACACGCCTGTCTAGACATCTCAATCTTCACAATACCGGTCATAAACTACGGAGCTAAAGGGTTTATCTGTGGTTTGTGGTCCAATACGTGAGATTAGACCGTCTGAAAAACATGAGTAGTCTAGTAGAACTTGTCTGATATCCAACATATTCCTGATTTCATTATTCTAAAGTCATTCGCATAGGCGACTTGTCGAAACTCGGACCCTTTCAATAGTTCCAAGAAGGCGTAGGCTCTAGTTAGTCGTCGATGTGAACGATGTGAAGACTGAAAAGAGAAAAGTGGCAAAAACGACGGTGGCCGAAGGCCACCCTAGGCGAAGACCCGCCGTAGGCGGGGATTCGGCTAGTTCTAGAGCTCTCTAATCCTCAACTTTTTATCTTTAATCCCTTTTCCAAATTTTTCACTTTTCAGTCCATATCCCTATCTCTGCAAATGCGTTGTTAAGCTCATCTCTGTCAACGATTTCATATTCAACAGAACCATTCAACTTCAACCAACGAAACAACTTCAAACGAAACCACGAAACGTTACTTAGATTAGAGGACAAGTTTGTCGATATTTGAATTTTCACGTGTTTTTCCAATCGAGAACCTGTTCGCGAATGTTATTGACTGATGTAGTGAACCTTAGCACTGTGTAACTGAGAACAGGCTTATCGAGAGGAGAATTAAACGATTCTGGAATGCGACAATCGACGGTGGCTGCTCAACGAACGCGTGTAGAGTCAACATGTTTGCTCGAGAAAGGGCAAAAAACGAGATTACCCAGGAAGAGGCGAGGAGGAGAGTGTTCGCCCGGATTAAACTTGTTCGATCGGGAGAGGTTTGAGAAAATCGATTTGCTCGAGGAGCGTTGCATTAGCCAGGGATACTGTAAGCATTTGAATTTAGGAAGTCGGGAGGACGAAGACGAGTTTGGAAGGTCATGTTGTTCGTCACGAAGTCGATTAAATTCGACTTTTGGTGTTTGAAGCGCTGAACCTGAAATACTGGTTTGCCCAAACCGCTTAGAAGGGTTAAAAGTGATATTTACCAGATGCAAAGGTTGAGTGAGGGTTGGGTGGCTAGAGTTGCGTAATCGTTTTAAGCACATAAACTCGAAACTGCGAAAGTGTAAGGTGCTTCTGAAGCCTGCTTTGTAATAATCAAAAGCCGTAAAACCAAAACTTCTTGGATCTTTGACTCTCCTAGAATAGCACTCCGATCCTAAAGTGCAAATATTCCGCTAGATCATCCAAAAAAACCTGAGCGCCTCTTCTTTCCTGACCCACTAATCTCTGATTGGGCCTTTTTCTGCATGCAAATAGCCACCTCATCCCGATCGTCGCTTCAAAGTGTGTCGCACTTTCCAACTACGCAAGTTTCGCAATTATTCGCCCGAGCGCTTCGGAAGAAGCGATCTCCCCACAGATCGCTCTGTTCCAGGCAAATCCAGCGTCTTTCGGCGACTCTCTGCAAATACAGGATCTTTGTCGACCTCGCGCTATTCCTGGCACGCCGGCGGTGCGCCTCCGAGTCAAGGTCGTCCAATCGGGTCGCCCGCGTTTGTTGTTTTGAACCTCGAATCGCCGGCCGGCGTTCGGACAAATTGGGTCGTCCGGGTGCATCTTCGCTTCCTGCGTTCGTCTCCCGAGTCGCCTGTCCCAGCCGCCTCTTTGGTCAACTTTCAGAATTCGTCTTGTGCTCCAGTTTTGTAACAACGCGCGTATTTCCCAAAAACCGGTCTTTCTTTTCGTGTCGAGAACCGCGTGCCGACCTCTCGCGCTCCAGGTTGGGGTTTAATCGACGACGATGAGCGGAAAACGGGTTTTTTGAGAAGTCGGCCGGCGGAGGTTATCACATGCTAATTTCAATTTCCGCGACCGTTCGAGAAACGCGTAAAAACTATTTTTGTCAGCTGATTGCCGCCGAGGTCATCGGCTTCTGGCTGGCCGCGTGCCAAACTCGCCTCTTTTGTCAAGTGGTGGAAAATATTGCCAGTTGGCCTTGGAGGGTTAGGGGAGAACGACAGCTTTCGTGCTAAAGCTTGCAGTTGTAAATTACATTTAATGGCCAAAGATGAGTTTTTGTGACTTGGGAAGGCGACCGAGGTCGGTGCATGACTTCTCCTGTGTTTGCTTTGTGGTTCATTGTTGGCTTCATTTGGGTTATGACGGACACATAAGCAAAACAGTTGATTCACGTGGGGTGGAACTTTGTAATAGTTGCAGAAAAGACAGAAATGGCGGTTTTTGGTGCTTTAAAGACTACATTCCGTGGAGTGTCCATGCGATTGCGTGTCCTGGTTGTTAGTTTTTTTATGTCCAAAGTTTTTTAAGTTGTTTTTCTTTTTTGCAGCGACGTCCAGATTGCAGATGCTTCTAAATTTAGTTATCAACGGAAAGATTACTCTTTACAGCATGTCTGATGCGAGATTTCCGGTCGTTGAGGTTTTACTGTAAAAAGACTTTAAAGGTCGGAGATTGATTGCGGTTTCCACAAAGTCAGATTGTTGGACCTTCATATTAGCAGATCCTCAGATCACTTGACTCATGCCTTAAAAGTAATCTAAGAATTCTCGTTTCATTTTTTCAACTTCTTTATAAATTCTGGCTTTGTAATTCCTGACTCAGATATTTTGCTCTCACCCACTCACTTTCGGTCCCTCTCTCAAGATCTGGATTGTTTAAGCGCAATGAGAAGGAAAACGATCTATCGGCTGCCTCCGCGAAGCGAGTATTTGGTTGGAACATTAAAAGAACAAGCGATTCCGGTTTTTGAGACTTCGACACGAGGAAGTGGCGCCGCGCCTCGGGTGAAAGGGCAACGGAGCAGCTTCTCCTCTTTTTTCTGCTAGACTGCGCGTGCAGGCTTAATGCGTCTGAAGCATGCAGGGCGACCGGTTCCAAGCAGAGTTCATCTTTCGCTCCGGGCGACGACACCTCCAGACGTCCTCTGTATAAGAAGCGCAACGCGAGTTTTCGCTTTTGGCGGTTTTTTGTGGAAGCGCAACTTGTTCTTCTGCAGCTGTACCCTTTTTTGTGCTCTCCTAAAGCGCTTGCAGCTGTATATCAGCTTTTAGAATCTTTTTCCGCCTCCCAACTTTGTGTTCTGAATGCAAAAGTCTCAAATTGTAGCCGAGGGTCTACAAAGAATTGGGATCGGCAGAAAACAACTCTTTTGTTAATACAATCGCGTGGTTCTAGCTGGAATAAAGGACCTAATAGTTTTTCAGCTTTTCCGAATTGACTCTATGAACTAAGATTTATGTTTGTAGAGCAGCTAAACCCTTATGGTTTACCTTTCCAAACTCTCTGAATCCCCACTTCCTCGAAATGCATTCCATTCCCACCTTTTTCAACTTACCTACCGTACCATCTCTCCTAGTGTCACTCTGCTTTCAACTCACCACAACCCGTTTTTATGTGGGTCACTTTTTGTGTCCTCTGACCAGCGTACGTTCGGTTCAAAGAGAAGAGAAGTTAACCCAGGCTGCCGCGAAGTTGTTGGATCATCGCGAAAAAGCGGTAATTTCAGTCGCGCGGCGCAGTGCCAGGCACGTAACCCCGGCGGCGAGGGCGCCGAGAGGTGACGACCGGGGGAAAAGAGCAAGAAACCGGTTTCGGCGACCGCGCGATGACACTCGGGCTGCGAGGCCACGATTACGTGATGGTCGCGACCCGCGTTTTCCGGTTTTCGCGCGCCTCGCGGGGTCGCAGCGGCGGCGGCCCCGGGCGCGATCACAGATTGCGCAAGACCGGTCCCCGGGCAACTCCTCCTCCTTTCAGAGATACTCTCTCGACCTGGAAAGGAGCGCGCGCCCGTGCCAAGCACGATTCCAGCAAGGAAGAAGACAGCTGACGCTCTGCGACCTCTTGCCTCGTGACCACTTTAATTAACCACCCTTTTACAAAGTGACGATCCCCTCCGCCCCCAATTCCCCAGGGCGTTCCTGGCCTTCTTTGGCTCCCGCGTGCTTTTGGCCGGCTGCAAACCCGGCGCGTGGCGTTCGCCTCCCTCAAGGTCGCCGATGCAAACGGATGCGCAAAGTGCAAAAAAGTTTTTTGACCTTTTCCTTACGTATGTATAATTGCGTTCTTCTCTCTCTCCATGAACGTATAAATGCACTTTTTACGGCTCCCGGTTCGAACTTTACAATGATTTCGAAAGCCCGCAAGGGTCACGTTGGGTGGGTGGTCTTCGTTTTCTGTACTCCCAAA
Organism: Steinernema carpocapsae; assembly: GCA_000757645.3. Lineage (NCBI taxonomy): Eukaryota > Metazoa > Nematoda > Chromadorea > Rhabditida > Steinernematidae > Steinernema > Steinernema carpocapsae. The sequence continues at coordinate 1,515,244 of AZBU02000003.1, forward strand.
TATTGGTTTGAGTTATCTGGGTTCAGTATTATCGTGGACTTAGAGAAAGGCAAACAAATATTTCGGGTTCGCGAAGGAGTCTTTGAACATTGGACGATGGAACCCTATTTGGGGTACGCGGACTCTCGTCTTTAGATTCCTAATGTGCAAGTCTTAAAATAAGAATCATCAGGTGTTTTATTTAAGACCAGAATTGAGTGTTCCTTCGCTTTTCAAAGGGAATACCAGTAATATAATGCCCATTTCAAGTTTGAAGAACTCGAATGTAAACTCTAAAACGTCTATATTGGGCACTTTGTAATTGGTGCTCACACCACCTTCGTCTTTGAACATTAGTTCGGTAGCCATAACAGCGAAAAATGTGCGCACATCAGCACCCAGGGCCGCGTGAGTCCAACTGATAAGAACCTCTCTGCAAAATGCAACTTGCTCCTCGGAATCTTTCCGGCGCCCTTCCTTCGCTCCAAGTGTAACATTTCCCAACTCGCTTCTAAATTCGTTTTGTTGTAGTAAACTTGTAACAAGTTTTGAGAGGGTACGGTGGAATTCTGGGCTCTTCTTCATTCTCTACTTATTCGTCTTCTTTTTCTTCTTTTCTTCAATGTCACACAATGCTACCTAGCATACAAATACGAGCACGCGCGCGGGGTGAGGCGAGGATTCCGGTTTTTGGTGCCAGGCCCGCCTGGGCCCGGTGAAGAGGAGGTTACTACCGGTTTTGTCCTTCGGCCGCCAAGCTGCTCCAGCCTTCATTCGCGTCTTCCTCTCGACGACCTTTCGTCCGCAAGTTGGCTCGAGGCTCGAGAATCCGACGAATCTCGTCGGCGGTAGTTTAAATTGGGTCATCGGTCGCCATCGGCGTCCGCTGCATAATATCTTGTTTTTCGACTGCCTCGCACCGCGAGCAATGTCATTCGCCGCATTTTGACCCACTCGAAAGGTCGCGCAGTGCCGGTTCTCCGCGTTCCTTCCGCGTCCCTCGAAGCGCCGATGTTGCATAACGGGGCAACGTGCCAGCTCCCTTTATCACGGCTTATCTTATCGCCTCGTTCGTCTCTTCAATGGCCCTTTGCCTTCTTCACTCTTATGGTGTGCCTCTTTTTATTACGTATAAGCGCGTGCTCGAGGTGGTGTGATGCAAGCCTCGGCGACTCGTCGGAATCCTCCGATTCTGTGTTTTCACTGTATCTTTGTACTTTGTATACCCAGCAGCCTCCTCTGCTCCGTGTTATCGTGCGCGTCTTCTCCGCTCGCAGCGGCTGCGGCCCGCGCTGGGATGATAAGGAAGCGCTGCGAGGAAGAAACAGTCGACTCGGGCGAGAGTGACTCCGAGCGAGTCAAAGTTCGGACGAAAACCGGTTTCACCCGCGAGTTGCTTTGTTTGTCGCCGTGGGGAGGAGGAACCGAGCAGCAGCACGGACAAACAGGTAAATACGAGAAGGCGAGAGGGCGCAGGTTAAGCGCTCTGTTGCGTTTATTTCCGCCCACCCGAGCCGGAACTTTCTCGGATATCCATCCGCGCTGTTTTCGAGGATTCTTCGAAGAAGTTGGCGCGGAAGTAAACAGTCATATGGTCGCGCCACGGGGCGGTCAATCGGCGCGTTTTGGGAATGTAGGTGATCAGGGCGGGGCGTACTAGGCAACTCGCGCACCCGCTTGAAGGGTCACTCACGACCTCGGCCACTGCGCTCTTCGCGGACCGCTTATCCATGACGTCCGGAGGAGGTAATTCCGAGTTCCATTTCCTCCTGCTCACCATCGACCATCGCCTGCTTGCTTTTTCATTATGTAAATTCGCTACGTCACTGGCGTGACGCCGTAGGGTCACCGCGACCGACAACGCTTTCGTCTTCCAAATGGCACCACTATTGTTCTTCTTTGATCTGCGGGTGTCAGTCAACTGATAAAGCTTCTTCTCCGCTCTCTCTTCCCCGCTGCTTGCCCCGGCCCTACTTTCTAGTCCGTGACTTGCGGCTTCAGAGAGAATTCGTCGTCCCACCGGCCTCGCCGCCTTCTCCTTATCTCCCCTCTACCTGCTGATGACTTTACTCCCGACGCTTATCACCGCGCGCGTTTCATTCAGAATCTCCGCAGCTCTTAACACCTCGTGGCCTCAGAACCCTTCTTACTTCCACTTGCTCGTCCTCACGCGCCTCCAGGTGCCGAACTGGCGTCTTCACGCGCGGCGATTGCATATTCATTTACGCTATCTTTATGCAAACGGGAATTTTAATTCGTTGCATTCTGAATAGATCGACGTTATTTATGCGCCGCGTTCTGTGGGAGAAGTAGCCCTTCCTTCCGTGCCTCTTTTGGCGACTCGTCGCTTTTTGCCATTTGCGATCGGGCGTTAAGCCCTGTTTACCCGGTTTAAATCGATTTTCGTTTCAGATTTCGTTTGGTTTGAATTTATGAAAGACCACATGATGGGTCCAATCAACCCCGCCGTTGTAGCGAACGGCAATTCCGCAGTCGGCCTCCCGCCGCCCTCCGCCACCGCGAACGTGACCGTCAAAGCCGTAGGAAAACAGCACTGCTACCTATGCGACCTCCCGAGGATGCCCTGGGCCATGTGCAACGACTACGCAGAACCCGTGTGCCGAGGATGCGTGAATTATGAAGGAGCCGAAAAGTGGGTTCAAAATGTTGAATCGGAGATGTTAATTATTTAATTCCAGAATTGAAAATGTGATTGAAGCGGCAAGGCAGATGAAGAGAGTACACGGAATCGTGACAGACGCGCCCTCGGCCAACGGATCAGCGCCAGTTGTGAAGAAGGAAGTGCCGCAGAACGGAAATTCGGGACCTCCGGGCAGATTCTCGCCGCCGACGTCCAGAATCCCCGCCGCGCCCCAAACCGCGCCGGCGATCGCTGCTCCCAACGCGACCCCGGCCGGTGCTCAGTTCCCACAATTCGCCCTACCGATCGCCCAGCAGTTCTCCGACGTAAGAACCTCAGTTTCGAGTCTCTGATCTCAGATTTCTCTTTTGCAGGCCTTTGCCGCCAACCAGCAAAGAATCCTTTCGCTGGCCAACGCGCGGGGCAACGGCCACATCAGCCTCGAAGAACTCCAGGCGATGCGCAACCACATGCTTCCCAACGCGCTCTTCCCCGCGAGCAACTTCCCCCTCAACCTCCCCTACACGAGCCTTGCGGCCCAAACCAGCATCGCGAACCTTCTTCCCCAGAGCGCTCTCAGCCAGCTTGCCTCGAGGAAGCGGGAGCACGACGACAGCGAGAAGGGGGACGTTTACGCCAAAGTCCAGCGCGACGCACAAACGACGTCAGTTTCGCCTACTTCGACGCATTCGCCGGACAACAGCGGCGAACGCCGACACCTCAGCGGGTGATCGAGCTCTCCGATTTGCATAAAATTACCTCTCTTCCTTGCAGAGTGACTTTAAAGTGCACAATCTGCTCGAAACGACTCGAAGACACCCACTTCGTCCAGTGTCCTTCGGTGGCTAACCACAAATTCTGCTTCGATTGCTCCCGTGACTCGATCAAGAAACTTGTAAGTCGTAAAGATTTGCAAAGGAATCTAAAATGCTCTTTGCAGGAGACCTTCTGCCCCTCAGGCCAGAAATGTCCCTTGGCCGGTTCAAACGTGCCTTGGGCGTTCATGCAGAACGAGATCCAGCAGATCCTGGGCAACGACCGGGACTTCGAGAAGTACAAGCTGGAGCGGGAGGCGAGCGGCGTGTCCTCGGACGCCACCTCGAACAGCTCTTCGGGGAACAACTCCAACGCGACCTCCTCCTTGACTCCGCAGTCCCCCAACTCAACGACGACGAGTCCCGCCGGAGTCACGTTGGCGCAGAGTTAGGAAGACCTCTGCTACAGTAAACTCAAGGAAATACGTGTGCATATCCTCCCTAGCTACTCTGCTGACCATCTCCGATGCAATTCTCTCGTGGCCCCTTCATGATCTCGGTGTCCTCCCTCCCTCGCCCCTTAATAATTCAACGTTTCTCAGAATTCGGTTGTTTGAGTGCTGCTCCTCGTCCCAAAAACTTCGATAACCCACAAAATGTGAATAATGCCAATAAAAGTGTAACTCAATCGCAGTCACCTTGGAACACGTAGGATGAGTCAGGTTAGGTAACACGTGATGCGTAGGAGAACAAATGATCCGATTTGCTAGAAGCGAATGAACGCACTGTTTGCGCTAGGAGTCTCGACTACGTTTGGAGGTTATCGTGATAGTGACACCGTCGGCAAATAAGCCGAAGACGCGCCGGTTATCAGCCGGGAGAGTGCAGGAATTGAAAAAGAGAAATACGTGAATCAGATGAAAACGACGTGATTCAGAGATTCGAGATTGAGGGAAGTGTGAATAAGGAAGCCGAGGTTTTATTGCTGTTTTATGGCTGCGAAACTGTGGTGTCAATGGTGTGTCGAGGGCTTCACTAGTCTTTTTTGCAGCTACGGTGCAAAGCGGAAGTATATGGGCTCTCAAGGTGTTTTCGATCTTCGGCTTTCAAAACGTCTGCCCTTCTCTCAAGGTGTTTTGCAAATCATCCCAAAATCAAAAGCGTCCTCTGCTGAATTCCATAATTCAATCGACTTCATAAACTGTCCTTAACGTCCGTCGATCCCAAAATGGCACTTCTAAATTCCATTTGGCTGTTTTTGGCTCCTAATCATTCACTACATGCGAACAAATACGACGCGACCGTCGATTGGCGGACGAGCGAAAAAGGACAGAGTTTCCTTTTTATCAATTTAAGCAAACAAAGCGAGAAAATAAGGAAAACCGATCAACGACCGACTACAAGCAGAAACCAAGGTTAGTCATGTGGTTTCTAGAAAAACAGTGTCTCCTTCCAAGTTAGGACGTTACGAGGGAGCTGTGGACCAGAAATCGGTGTGACGGAATGTTGGGAAACCCGTGATCGAAGATATGGAGGGGAACGCAGACAAACAGGATTTTCTTACAGTTTGATTAAATTAATTGAGAATGGAAATAACGAAAATTGCCTGCCGTTTATGAAAAACGTATGAAGGCTTTGGGCTTGATTAGACGTCGTGAGAAGGTCTTTCCAAGTATAACACTAGATGTGTGATTCTCTGTTTGCATTTGTTTTGCACTCTGTGTGACTCAATTCAACCGATGATAAAATACCAAAGAAAACAGGAAAATTACTAATTAATTCAGTTATTAATGATTAAGTATTCAAAAATTACAAATTTGAGGATGCTTTGAGTCAGACGATTGCACAAGTGGTTCACGTTTTTTATTTTCGAAACGGGAATCCAGCGCTTCATGCAAATATTGTGTAGCCGATTACACTCAGTTCGTCCGCAACTGAGTGAATTTAGACTGGTCTTGGGCTCCTGGTATTTTAGGTCGATGTTACAAAAAGCCCGTTTAAATGTACTGGCTAACCCGTTGATTGAAACCTTCGCTGCTCGTCTTGATACCCATCGCTTTTTAAATCAAAGTCCAAAACCACTTTTCTTATTTCAAACTTGCATCCAACACACCACAGATCTATTCTTCCAAGAACTACATTCGAGGAATGCAAAGGGTGCCGACGTGGTTTCTCTAACCATTAAGCAGATGACAAAAACGGATTTTCGCTTCTTTTCACGTTCTTATCTGTCGATGACGCTTGAGAGCTTATCACAGACTGATTCCGACTGTAGTTTCCCACAGTTGCACGATTAGAAGATTCCAGCGTGTCGCTAAGATCCTCCACGGCCAATTTGAAAATTACGCGCCGAGTCCAAATCAGCCCATGTTAAGCGTTTTTTGTGGCGTGAGGGGCGAGATGTCAGTCGAGAGGTAATGCCGATAAGGAATCGAACCGCGTGAGGACTTTGGACTACCGAAAGAACTGATCGGACAAGAGTGCAAACCGTGGAGAAGTGGGAAAATCAAATGGAAATTTTATTGTGGACCGTTTGCAGCTGACAAAAGGTGGTTGCGTCTTTTGGTGGGGTGATAGGGCGAGGGAAGCACAAGGTCGCCGTTTGGATTTTGAACGGAAAGGAGTTTTTTGAACAGTGCAAATTAGGAACGAACAAGAGAGTGAATTTGAGGAAGTGGGTTGTGATTGATAAAGCGCTGTTTTGATAAGAAGCGGTTGGAAGGAACAGTGCCATACAGCTAAAAGAATTCAAAATTTCAGAAATGTTATAAACCCTGAAAGCAATGAGAACCCAAACATGTAAGATAATTATGTCATCCCTTCAACCGTTCTTCAACCAAATTTTCGTTTGACATTCTATAATTCTTTTTTATTCATCCTTTCGGCCCCCTCATAGAATTCTTCCCAGATCTGTGTTCTGCACACAATCTTAGGTGTTTTCATTCCTGGGCGTTTACAAATCTTGAGAAATCGAACGAATCTTGCCTTGTTTGTCATTCGCACCTTTCTCGGCCTTCCAACAGCGTTCACCCGAATTCGAGTAAAAGTTCGTACCGTAAACAACACCTCGTCTCAGTCGCCTAATCAGGTCAACTAGGCGCTCTTCTTCGTTTTGTCTCGCACCTTCCAGAACAAACTGCAATGGAGCTGAGGCACTCGGTGATTTACGATCCGATCCAGGCACTTCTCCTCATCTGCGCGATGCTCTCTTCCGTTTCCCCCTGCATGCGAACCGTTCCTTCGGCGGCCGCTTTAGGAGGAGGTGGAGGAGGCGGAGGAGGAGGCGGAGGAGGAGGTTGGTTCTTGAGTCATTTGCTCTGCCATAATATTGCTTAGGAGCTCCCGCGACTATCCCCACCACGGCTTGCACCGGACCGGCGAACAATCCTGGAATGTTCGTTTCTAGCAACGTGGATATGACCAACAATATCGCCTTTGGACCAATTGGAATGGCTGCAGCCGTGACTGGTAAGTAAAACTAAATTAAAATCTCATTTCTCTGCTTCCAGCCACTTGCCCCTGTTCCGACGGCACCAGATACTTCTTCAACACGACCACGCAGACCGACTGGAACCAGATCATCGGCAACAACATGCAAGAATTCGTTCTCCGCTGTCCCGGGACGATGGCCTGCGTGTGCTCCTCGCCGACCGTGTGCTACATGCCCTCCACGGACAACATCGACCTCGTCTTTGCGCCGTTCTGTTCCGGCGGCACCTGCGCCTCCTACATGCTCCTTATGGCGAACGCGGCCACGGACGCGATGAATCCTGCCGCCGGGAGCACCGGATCCCCGATCACGTATGGATCGCAGCTGGATGCTTCAGGGAATTTTATGATGCTCCCGGATTCATATCAGCAAATCAACGCAGTCGGATGCGGAGGATGCCCACTGCAAATGAATTGCTAACAATGTAGACTGTAAGACTAATAAATTTCTTTAGATCTGAAATTTGGAACGTCAAGCAACAATTTACAGATTTAATTACAGAAACAAAGCATAATATACATACAGAGAAGACCGAAAGTAACCGAAAATACAAGAGTTTAAGATCTCACAACCCCGATTCCTCCCTATTCCACTCATTGCTTGGCCACGACCGGAGCGGCAGAGGTCGGGTGGCGCCGCACGTTCAAACCCTCCTTCTTGTGCTCCTTTTTCTTCCCGTTTCCGTTTTTCTTTTTCCCCTGGCGCTGCTTCCGGCACTCCTTGTGGGAGTCATGTAGGGTCTTCTTCTTCTCCTGCAATTTTTTGTCGATCTCGGAGGTGTCACGGCACCTAAATTCACTTAGATCAAAATGGTTCAATTCCAGGGAATCCCACTTCTTGGCAATGGGACAGCACTTGGCGTATTGGTGGCACCGGCTGCGGATCTTCTTCACGTCCCGGAAGCACTGTTTCTGCGCGTTGTTCTTCTTCTCCTTCTTCTCTTTCGCCGCGCGGCGCGTCTTCGCGTCGCGGTTCTTCAGCGAAGGGTTCACTTTCATCTTCTTGATCGAGATACACTTCGCCCTCTAAACCGACAGTTATAACTTATTCATTTCCTTCTCTTCAAATACCTTTTTGCCCTTGAGGGGATAGTCGGAGGCATTGGGAGAGAGGCGTTTCAGGCAGCTTCCATAGTGGTTGGACTTCTCTTCGGTGAGCTCGTGGATCTCTTCGTGGAGGTGCTCGGTGAAGTTGTGGCACGAGGACTCGTGGTGCTCGAGGAGATCGACGGTCGAGTTGTGCACCGAGCAGAGTTCCCACTTGGCCTTCGCCTGCGCCTCGCACTCAATCAGCTTCTCGCAGGCTTCATTCTGCAACGAAATCACGAGAATTGAATGAAGCTCTTCCGTAATTGTCACTTACTTCAGCTGCAAAAACCGAGGCGACGGAAACGAGGAGAAGCGCGAAAAGGGTGCGCTGAATCATCCTGAAACCAGAAGGCATTGATGGACGCGAATGGACATCGAAAACGGAACACTCAGGAATTAATGAGCTCGGCTCATCTCCTCGTTTGCCCGAGGCGGATGTTGCCTCGAGTTAACCTCTCCCGCCTCCCTCCCTCCGCTCGTTAGGCGGAGAAGCCAGAGAGGGCGAGCATGTGTGGGACCGCTGACACCTGATCCTCCGGAGACCCAAGAAGGCGACGAAGGCTCCTCCTCGAAGATATCATAAAAGACAAGAAGACGCGCGATTGTAAGCAAAAAAATTCAATTTACATTGTTGTGATGTCGGCCGGCATTCGAGGGCTCCGGAGGCGACTGGCGAGCGGGAGGCGATTGCGGGGCGTGCAGGCATAAATAATTATCAAAACGTCGCGCAGCGGAGCGTGAAAAACGGTGATTAAAGCGTTCGCAATACTAAAAACGAAGCGAAGAATCTGTGCTGGGCGCGCACGACTCTGTTAGGCGTGCTTGGCACATCAGTGTTTATCGGAAAGTTGTCATAAATCAGGGTGGACACGACCGCGGGCAGATAGCCAAGGCCCGACTCCTGGGGGACCTCGGGCCTCTGCGCGCCGCTGCCCGCGCAACAAAATCATCGGCTCAATTATGTTCTCTTCGGCTTCGAGAAGCCGAGCAGCCAAAGCACCGACGGCGAACAGAAGAACTAATTATGGACAAGTCAAAAATAGGGAGGAATATTTGCCTTCTGGACTACTTGTAATCCTTTCTTTCGTTCCAAAGCGTCCGGGCCACAATTCACCAAAACACGGATCCCCGAGGCAAAAATGGATCGCATAAGCCCCAGAGAGCACTCTTGAAACAGTCTTTGCTCTTGGAGCGTACACGACAACTACGGTATTGGGAGGAAAAGGTTGCCGGAATTCGATTAATCTCAAGGGGCGAAAAACGCGCTGAATCAGCGGGAAAAGAGGGTAAGGAAGAAGAGGAAAAGATGCATGAAGTGACGTAAATTGCGAAAGGATTTGGAGTTTGTGGGTCCCTGAAGAATCGTAAGTTTTGATGGCTCCTGATCTGGAAAATTTCGAGAAACGCGAGATTTGCAAAAATTGCATTCGCTGACTTTATGGAATCTGTTTAGATTTCGGGATACAGTAGGGAAGCTTTTTGAAACTGGCAGATGTTCAAACCATTCTGTTCACACACATTCATATTTAAATACAAACCCCCAAGTAAACCCACAACAATTTATAGCACCTCTCTTCCAAATGCATACAAGAACCGTCTTCCCTTCCTCGAGCGTGAGTGCAGCCGCACTCCAAACTCCGAGTTCGCGTGTCGCCAGCAACTCTCGCAACTCCGCGTCCTCTCGCTCGCCTCCTCCAGGCTTCCTCCTCATTAATATCCCTTCCGTCGGCTTCCGCTGCTGGCACCACAAACTTAAAAACGTAAATACAATTGAGAAAAACAAGAAAAAAGCTAATCGGGTGATTAGCATTTGCCGAATTTCCCAAAAGCGCCGCTAGTGGCAGTTTTGTCGTCAGAAACAGATGTTCGTGAGAAAGACAATCGCGAGAAGGCCAAAACAAAAAAGAAAAAGTGGTTTGGGTCGGGGTATTGTAGTTGGGAGTCAAGAGGGCAGTGAAGAAGGACAATGTCGTGGACACAAGAAAAAGCTTACAGCTACTACCGGATCTATCACCATAAACTATTCAAGACAGAAACTAAATCATGCCTTGCCGAATGCAACTCAGAATCTAAAACTTCCATGTACATTTTGAGAGAAAACAGCAAAAATCCAATTTTAAAAGTGCAGCCGCCGAGTTCGAGTGGTCAAGAAGCAAAGCCATTTAAGCACTCATCATCGAGATGGAAATTAAATGCGGCGGCCGAGAAGAGGCGGAAATGGAGTCTTTCGGCACCAGATCCTCCGCCTCTGAAAACCAATGTGGAGGGTGCAACTGAAGAGGGCCAAAAAAGCTGTTCTGAGAGGACGACGGCTGCGCAATCCATCCTGCGCGCAGTCATAAAAACGGACGCCGACCAAAAACGGAAATGACACGCGGACAGCTGCGTGCAACCGACCTCCGCAAGCTCTCCTCAAACACCAAAAGCGGCCCATCTCCGGCCTCTCGGGGCTCGTCTCCCATGAACGCCCTTGTTTTCCCCCAAAGCCCAATCGTCCCACGATATCAAATGCGAATATTTCCATCGAATAGCTCTTTTTTATCTTTTCGAGACCAACAATGGCGCTTTTACGACGTGGAGGCGCTGTCCAAACACGGATTCCGGGGTTTCTTTTGGGATTTCGGGAAGCAAAGCAGAGGGTGCTACACCTGACGCTGTGTAAACACGGCGCAAAAGGCAACAAAGACACAACTGCCGACGTCGGAAAAACCCGAAAAAACAAAGAATCCAAGGTGATCGAGAGGGTTTGGGCTAGGACGTCTGCCGATGTGACTGGAAGAGACGGCAGATCTCAGTTCGGCTGACGGGGAAGAAATCAACTGGCATTGAAAGTGTTTGGAAGGAGATCTATAAGTGTTGAGAACATTGATCGGGACAAAATTCGAAATGAAGACGTTAAGTTAAGATCTCTGATCTACCGAACGGCATTTTGAAAGAGTACGAATTCCTTCATCCAAAACACGTTTATGGGAATTCAAGAGTCGCTGTTTATCGCAACGCAATTTATTCTGTTTTTTGTTTTCAATCTTGGCAAATTAAACGCAAAAACAGAAAATTTGAGATGGATTGACTCACGCTGCAATTGCTGTAATTCCATTTGACAGCCGATTTCCAGATGCAGGCGTTGAGTCACAAATTCCATTAGCGCAGAATTGCTTTAAATTATTCGACTGGAATTGTAAATTGAAGATGTTCGTCCGCACTTTGCATCAATTCTAATAAAACTTGGTTTTTTACGTTGAAAACGAAGCGAGATCTGATGTTTTTTAAAGCCGCTAAATTTTCTTTGGGACTGAATTCAATTTGAAAACTTTATCTTCGTCACGTGATGGCTGCTCAAAGAAACCGATGAGTTTTGGTTCTCGAGGGAGACCGAAACGTCGATGCACTTAGGATTAAGCAAGTTACTCAGCTGAAACATATCTCAAGGAAAGGTCATCGGGACGTCTGAGAACACAGGCGAATTGGCCCTAAGGAGAAGCTATTTCAATGGTCACAAATCAGTTATGACTCACTCAGATCTAAACCCACAAAGGTCAGTTCTACATTCCTCTTACCGCCGCCCTACATAGGTTCGCACCGCCTTGTTCCCATCTGGGAACACGTCTCCAATTCCCAAATTATAGAAATTGTGGCGTTGTCAGGTCGTTTTTGTGTGGCATACGAATCGTGGCTGCAATCATAAATGCACGCGAGTCGATCAAAACGTTTTTGTCGTCTTTGCCGCCGCCGAAACGTTCCTAACGTCGGCCGGACCACTTTACGGCGAAAAACAAATTCTCGACTTCCGCTAAGAGGATTCCCGAAATCCCCGCGGGCAAACGGTCACTCGTCAATGCAAATTGACGACTCTTTAGCTGGAAGAGTTAATGAATGCGGGACGAGAGGATCGGATGACTAATTGCGTAACAGATGGACACTCGCTGATCTTATCGACGCGAATTTACGATTGGCATATGCTAAACAGCGAAACGCGATGTCGGACGGGCTTAAGCTGAACGCGATCCGGAATTGGGCGGGAAGAATCGAGGCCCGGGGAGGTCCAGGGAGGGGAGGTCTGCTCACCTCAGATCAATCAGAGCCGACAGCTGGCGACGACGCGTTTGGCATCGGCAACATCGGGCGAAAGGGCAAAGGCGGGGATCGGACACAAAAAGCGATTGAGATTGATCGCTGTGCGAGGGAGTTTAACGACCGGGGAAAACAAAGGAGAAAAGAGGAGATAAATGCACGCGGAGAGCACTTGGAAAAAGTTCGAAGGAGGGATTTGAGAGGTGTTTTGGGAAGAAACGTTCGTTTTCGAGATCAAAGTTGAGGCGGGACAGCTTCTGGACAGGTGCCTTAATGAGTGCAGGTCAATGTTGACATCGTGAAAATGTTTTCATAAGAGTAAGGAAAACAGTGAAGCTGAAGTCTGAAAACATGAGTATTCCTAATCTTGAAGGATTACCTTATGGCCGTAATGAATGAGATGATTTCTGACCGAAAAAGGGTGCAGTCGGTGACGTAAGAAGCGCCCTTTGTTTCATGTTTTCAAAACATAACATAAGTTTTCATGAATAAATCATTCAAACCTTAACGAAAGACCTTAAAACGTAAAACGTCAAATTGAAATGTAAAACTGGTAGCCCTTCATTCGAACCAGCAAACATTTCCTCTACATATCAACTTTTTCAGGGACATTTCCAGCTATTTGAGCCGTACAGAGTTCAGCCCATGGCGCCGACCCTACTTTGATGGAGTACCGGACTTTCATGATTCTCTGATATCATGGTCGCTCGGCAATCTAGACAAAAACCAGAATTCGAATCTAACCAAAAATTGACCAACCGATGACAAAATGTCCTGGACCCAAAACATCCCGACGACAAAACATCCCGGGACTCAAAAACAGCTTGGATAAACAGGTTTCGGAAGGTACGCAAACCAAATGAAGAGACGTTTTATCGCCACCATTTTGTCGCCGCCGTTTTGTCGCCGGGATGTTTTGTCGTCGGGATGTTTCGAGTCCAGGACATTTTGTCATCGGTTGGTCAATTTTTGGTTAGATTCGAATTCTGGTTTTTGTCTACATTGCCGAGCGACCAAGATATCAGAATACCAATAACAGATTAAGAGGCTGCTAACAGAGTTCCAATTTTTGGATTTGACGGGAAGTCTTCTGTGGCTCTTACAACGAAATGCCTTGTTTCTAGTTTGGGTTCCTTGTATTTGGGAGTACAAAGGTCATTGGACGCTGGTTCCATTCATGAATTTTATCCTAAGAGTAACTCTCCTTATTTCTGCGACAAAACGTCCTGGCGAAAAAACGGCGGCGACAAAACGGCCTGTTTCGTAAGGAATACGGTACCAGTAACATTGCATACGGAATACGCAACGCCTACTTTACTCAGATACTCGAAAAGTCCATCGGCGGAAGTGTCGACTGTTCGGCGATTGTTCTAAAACCGACGAAACAAAGTTTGGGAGCTTTGGATTTATCGACTATGAATGACTGTATTGGACTGAAGCTTGACAACAAGTTCATCAAGGTAAAAACAATATAAAGCTTTTCATAATATGTTGTTACTCTGTTTCAGCTAGAGAGACGGTCGGTCGTGTTGAGTAAGCGGAATTACAAGAATCGTATTCAAGAGTTTCACACATTTTTAGAATGCCCAACTTATGGAACAAACAATATCGGAGGTTCCGTTTACGCGGCTGTTTTCGACGTTCTCCAGAGTTTGATCGCTGACTGGAAATGTCTTCCGATTGTCCTGAATCCGACGAACATGTGAGTGGGTGACCAGCCTGCTCCGTTGTGTCCTGTTCTTCAGCTGTCAAATGATTTGGGAGAAACTCAAAAAGTGGTAAAAAGCGAAAATCTTGAACTAATTATTTTTCATCTTTTTAGAATTTAAGAGCGAATTCTTGTCCGCACGCTTTCGATACGTTTGATCGTTTTCATATTAATGAAAATAGTCCCGCGTACAATACTCGACTCTTGGAACAGCTGTAACCGTGGTTTTGCAAGATTACTAACGATATGAGTATCACGTCGACTTTCTTCAACTTCTATCAACTTTCTCAATTTTTACGCGGTGAACAAACGGTTTAGTGGAAGCATCTGCTCATTGCACGGCTTTGTTAAACTGCATACAAGCAGCTTTTAACTCGTAAAGGTTCGACTATTCGGTTCGACTATTCGGTTCGACTACTAAAGGTTCGACTATACGTAAAGGTTCGACTATTAGACTTCCCGCAAACGGCACTGCGACGTTGAGCTTGTCTAGCACTTGTCCCAAAGTCATCTCCATTGTCGTATACAGCAATGCAACAACGTTAGCCTTTGACATTTCTTATTTAAACTGAAATTGAAAGTTTTGAAGCGTTACCTTCAGAATGCCACAGTGCTGAACCTGTTCTTCCCTGTCACGGTGAACCTGCATTTCCGACCCGCTTCAAGACCCATGGAATTGGCCGACCTTGACACCTCCGATGACAACTTTTGCGCTGGTAACTGTCGAATGAGAAGCCGCGGAATCATGTTGAAAAAGTGCTTCGGGCGTTTCGTTTGAAGCCCCAAGCATCTGCAAGGGCACTTCCTACAAAGTCCATGAAAATCGCATGTTCGGTCCGTTCCGCAAAATCGATTATTTCCCGGTCAGTTTCGCTGGAATTTCGCTCCGCTGCGTGATTTCATCTTCGAATCGACGCGCAAGATGTGGATCAAACGTTTCGTGTTTCCATTGCTTGTCTCTCGTTCCAAGAAGTTAATGCTGGTGTTTTGATTTGTCAGTTCAAGAATGACGAAATTTGTAGCCGATTTTCGTCAAATGCTGTTTTGTGATCGTGTTTCCCTGAACGCGCTGTCGTTGTATGGGTTTGTGTCGCAGGTGTTTGTGGTCGTAAAGAAGTTGAGATTTCAGCTGTGGTGTTTTTGGCGAGCTGATGTGAGTTTCGTCATTTTCATTTTCAACTCGTGCGATGAAATACCCAGATTTCTTATACCTTTTCTTCGCATCCAGCCCCTTCTTAGCCCAATCCGTCTGCGCTAGCACCTTTTCCCATGCTCTTATCTGAGGCCGATTTCAATGTTTACAATTCACAATTAGCGAAATCACTCTCAAAACAATCGAATTCGCGTTCGCAACCGTTAGAACAGGCTCAGGCACGCTCAAACATCTCGGACGGTCATCCCCCGTTGCACCGGAATTCACAATTGTGGACGTTGAAATCGGTTTTGGAATTGTGAATTGTGGATTGTAGTACAATTGTACCGGGATTGTGGATGTTGAAATCGGCCCCTGGCGGCTAACACATTTTACCGCCAATCTTTCGAAATTTTGCGTCCGTTATTTGCATTTCCAAGTCCGCTCCGCACATCAAACATCGCTTTTTCCATCCCTTCGCCGGAATAAATTTATCTCTCGCGTTCGCGTTCTTATTTTCATTCTCAGATCGGGCTGTTTTTCCTGCTCTCATTTAAGCAATTTCAGCAACTCTCCTTATAATGTCATCGGTCTTCTCGCGACTGTCTGCGCTGTTTTCCACGCGTGCTTCGGCCGCCCGTTCTCCCGAGGTATCGTCGTGGTTTCACTTTTGATCGTCGAGAACTGATGCCGGAGATCTCCGCTCGTGATGCGTTTCTTAGCCCCATATTGCTCTCCTAAATTTATGCCTTCATCGTGACTTTTTGCAGACTATGGCCAGCGTCAAGAGCTACGTGGACGAACTCATCGCCTCCAAGAAGGTCGTCGTCTTCTCCAAGAGCTACTGCCCCTACTGTCACAAAGCGAAGGCCGCTCTCGAATCCTTCAACCTCGCCCCGGGCGCCATGGATTGGATCGAGATCGAGCAGCGCGAGGATATGGGCGCCATCCAGGACTACATGGCCGAGATCACCGGAGGCCGCTCTGTGCCCCGCGTCTTTATCAACGGTGCGTTTACTTCTTGCTTTAGGTTTGATATACACATCGGGGACCCTGAAAACTGCTTCCTTATGAAATTTACTGCATTGTGGAATGGAATTGATCGAATCCATTTTCAGGAAAATTCCTTGGCGGAGGAGACGACACCGTCGCTGCGAAGAAGAACGGAAGCCTTGAAGCCAAGCTCAAGGAGGTATGAACTCATTGGATTAGAATCGGCTTAGAATTTGGTCATTTTCAGGCTGGACTTCTCTAAATATTCGAGGAACGATGTATTGGCGTCCGAGAGGACCATATTTTTCTATATGTTATCACTCATGTTTTCCAATTTTCAGATTTGTGCCCATTTAAATAAATCTATTCCATGCTGAAGATTGGCTTGGGAGATGGCAATTTAAAGCTTTATAATTGCCATTTACCCGTAGATCGTCATTGCTATACCTAGTGTAGGACGCACAATTCGTATTCTAAAGTGCATTTCCCGTAATCGATTAGCGAATTTTCTGTTTTGCGTGGCGGAACGCAATATTGCGACACCCATGGAACCGTTTTCCATCGATTGGATAACTTTAAGCAGTTTTGTAGGCTTATTTTGTGATCAATCTGTGACTGTTATTTTTACAAGATAGCTCTCTTTAATGTCTTATTGGGTAATCAACACAGCCATCAATTTTCCAAGTTTATCGTTTCTAAAATTAACAACTTGTTGTCAGCTCGTTTCTAAGTTGGTTTAAAAAAGTCCAAAATGCACAAACAGAGTTCTTCCACTCATCACCAACCTTTGAAACGTCGTTCTTAAGGCCGCTGGAAGTTTATCGATTGAATTTTTAGCGGTTTGAACGACTCTGGGCTTGCCGGTCCACTCGGATCTTTCGCTCCGATATTATGTGCTTTGTAATCTGTAACTAATGATTTACTTATGGGTTTAAGAGTTCATTATATAAACTGTTCCTGCTCTGTGCTTATTACTCTGGATCTCCAATGAGGTGATTTTGCAACGCTTCGTGGAGCAATGCTTCTCCCCCGCTCTTCTCTTTGTTTCGGCGCGTCACTTTGAAGGTCACATAAGGGTGCGAAAATGTTCATTTGGCACGAAGTTGAGGTGTGAAGGTGTGATTACGTGTGGCCGTGATAATATATATCCACCCCTTACCTTTGAACCTTCAGTGCAAACCATGGACGGGTGCGGCTGGAAAGCGCGAGGCGACTTCGTGGCTCCAGAGTCCTCCTCGAGGCACAGCTTCTTCCCTCGCCTCCGCCACCTAGCGAATCTTATCCCGATATTCCTTCGCTTTGTCCTCTTCTCGATCTCCCAATGGTGGAACGGCCGAGGCGTCTTCATCGACATCTTCCGCCCCCTCCAGCACAAGCCGATCTACGGAGTTCCTTGCGGAGCCATCGGAACCGGATCCGTGGGCAGAGATTTCCGAGGCGGATTCTGCAAATTGACGATGCTGCCTGGACTTGTGGAGCAGCGGATAAGCAGTGTGAAGGCGGACCAGTTCATTGTTTCCGTTAGGTCCAAAACCAGCGGACAACTGCTGTACCAGAAGGTCTTGAATGCCGCGAAGCCGAGGTCAAAGCCGCTGGGAGAGTGGGAATTCGGGTTCCCGGCGAAGAATCTCCATTTTCGCGGATTGTACCCGAGATCGTGGACGAAGTACGAGATTCCAGAGGTTGGAATTGACTTGATCTGCCGGCAAGTGAGTCCCGTGTTTCCTAACGACTATAAGGTAAGTTAAAAAAGTGATTCATGGCGTATTAAAGCTGTATTCAGGACACGTCAGTACCTTCGACCGTTTTTGTTTGGGAAGTGCAGAATCATTCGGAAGAAGAACTCTCCGTTTCCATCGCTTTCACGTTCAGAAACGGAACCGGAAACAGCCAATGGAGAAGGAGAACCTCTGCAGGTATAAGCACTCTTAGAAGTTCCTTTATACCGTCAGTTTTTAGGTTCAATCGCTTCGAAAGCAGCACTTGTACCGGCATCAACCTGAAGCATTCGATCAACGGTATTAAAACCACCTACGGCTTGTCGTCCCCGAACAGCCCTAAATCCAACATTTCGAAGACCACATTTGACCCTTCGGGAAACGGCCGTCAGCTCTGGGATGATTTGAAGACTTCTGGCGCTTTTCAAAACGACGAAACTCCTTCGAATCCAAAGGAACTCGGAATCGCGATCTGTTCGCAGCAAACAGTCGCTCCCAAGGAAACCGAAGAAACGCGGTTTTGCCTCGTTTGGCACCAGCCGATGGCCCAGTATGGGATGAAGATCCGGAGCTACCGCCGAAGATACACGAGGTTCTTTCAAGAGGTGGAGGAAATCGCATCCTATGCTTTCGAAAGGTCCGATTTCTGGGAAGAGGAGATCGAGAAGTGGCAGAACCGGGTGCTCCAGAACCCCTCGCTGCCCGACTGGTACAAGTCGGCCCTCTTCAACGAACTCTACTTCGTCACGGACGGCGGATCTTGCTGGGTCGAATTCGACGAGCGCTGGAGCGAAGAAGAGACCCAGATGAGCGAATGTACCAAGGAACAGTTCCGGGAATACGGTAGATTTGCGTACTTGGAGTCGTGGGAGTATTTCATGATCAACACCTACGACGTCCACTTCTATGCTTCGTTTGCGCTTTTGGAGAATTGGCCCCAGCTGCAGTTGTCCACGCAGCTCGATTTCTGTATATCCTTCCTTACAATTCCAAAAAATTGCAATTTTGTTTAGGCGATCAAGTCCTCTGCGAAGACAAACGCGTCGTTTCCAGCCTCGACCAAGGATCTTCGTCCTTCGCGAAACGATTCGGACGGTTGCCCCACGATCTCGGTCATCCTCGTAAGCAATAACTCAATTTTTCTATTCTAGAGCATCCTTCTTAGGCGATGAACCCTTCGTGTTCAACAACACTTACATGCTTCACGACACCGGAAACTGGCGCGATCTGAACCTTAAATTCATCTTGATGTCCTACCGCGACTTTGTCCACATCGTCGACAAGCCCGACTTCTCGGATTCCCGGAAACAGCAGATTCTGAAGCAGTTCTACGACCCAGTGGTCAGCATCATCAACACCGGTCTCTCCGAGTGGGACACCGACGGCGACCTGATGATCGAGAATTCGGGCACCGCGGACCAAACCTACGACATCTGGCGGATGAACGGCACGAGCGCCTACTGCGGAGGACTTTGGCTCGCGGCGGTCTTTTCGGCGATGAAAATGGCCGAAATGCTGCGAAACGAGAAGGACAAGAAGCGTTTTGAAGAGGTCTTCCAGGTGGCGAGGAAGGTCTACGTGGACAAACTTTGGAATGGAAAATACTTTGATTTCGATGAGTTCTCCGAGAACCGAAACTCAATCATGGCAGATCAACTTTGCGGAGTTTGGTTCGCTTCAATGATTCTGGGAGAACATCCGGAGGTTCTCGTGGACCGGGAAAAGGCAGAAGTCGCGCTGAAGACCGTTTACGAGTTTAACGTGATGAAGTTTGCGGAGGGGCGGATGGGGCCTGTGAACGGAATGAAGCCTGACGGGAGCATCGACATTTCGAGTCTTCAGAGCGAAGAGGTGTGGACAGGAGTTGGCTACGCGTTGGGATCGTACATGATAATGATAGTAAGCGAGAGATATCCGAGAACGATTCCTATTGGCTGTTTTTAGGGAATGCTTGAAAGGGGATTCCACACGGCGGAAGGAATCTACCGTAGCTGCTGGGAGCAATTTGGACTCCACTATCAAACTCCGGAGGCGTTCATGAAGGAAAGGGATTACAGAGCCATCGGTTACATGCGCCCGTTGTCCGTTTGGGCGATGCAGAGAGCAATCGATTTTAAGGAAGCCAAGTGATCCGAAACGGATTTTCATCCATATGGGTGTGTACATTTGAGAGTCTAACGTCTTGAAGAAATAAACTATTCTATCAGGTCTGCGAATAATTAAAGCATTTAGGGTGTATTTGGCCTCTCGCATAGGGAGCAAGTGTATCCGCAGGTCTTCTTCCGAATTTCCAGAGTGAAGAACTCGTTATGGCAAAACCCAACCGCCTGAAACTCTTTGCAACGAGAGTGAGTGTCGGCGCAAATTGTTCCAGTAATGGCGTCATTTCCGCCGAAGGCAAACGCGACGAGGACGAAAACGAAGAGAGCGGCTTGCATGGTAAAGATGAAGTGGGATCTGAAAAGTAAAAGATGAGAATTGGAGAGAGGAGAAGATGTCATGAGAGATCTGACTTCCTTTTTATACTCGAACGTCGATGAATGCAAACACAGCTGTGGAACGAAAACAATTGAAA
Source organism: Steinernema carpocapsae (assembly GCA_000757645.3). Taxonomy (NCBI): domain Eukaryota; kingdom Metazoa; phylum Nematoda; class Chromadorea; order Rhabditida; family Steinernematidae; genus Steinernema; species Steinernema carpocapsae. The sequence continues at coordinate 1,535,394 of AZBU02000003.1, forward strand.
GTGAAAAAAGAGGACCGATTTCCCAAAGCTCGATATTTGACCAGTTGCAAAATTTCATCTGTTTTATTCGAACCGTAACGATTTTTGTGTGGGCTCAATACACAAACGGCCAATGGAATCCGCTTTTATTTCCAATGAACGAGGCTGTGCGCGCTATTGCGCGAGTTTCTGTTTCACAATATGCTTCAATTCGGCGCTTCGCGCCTCCAAAAAGACATGAGCGCACCGATTTCGGTTTCATAAATTTTTTCGAAATACTACAAATTATATATTATTCGGTTCTAAATTCTGTGCATAATCAATTGAGCCAAAAAACATCCGCAACTGTGGCCAATTTGGCGTTTGCGGCACTAATTTAGGCGCCGACGCGGTTGCAAAACCGACCGGTCCGCGGCGACAACGAAACACGTGCAAACGCAAATGGCGCCGCTACCGTAAACCGCATTTGCCCAATCAGGCAACTCGCGTCTGGAAATTTCGTGACACACGGACGGACATGTCTGGATCGTTCTCCTTTATTTAATAAAGGATCAACTACCCACTATTTTTTCGGCTTGATCACAAACGGCTTGTTGCGGTTGCCTTGTCGGTTTCCACCGCCTCCTCCCTGGCCGGATCCTCCTCCGGACCTCTGGTTCGACGACAAATTCGAGGGCTGCTCGGCGCTGTGGTTGTTATGGTAATGCGGACAATGGCGCTCCAGATTCCGCGCGATCTCCGCCATCGACCAGCGGTCGTTCGGTGTCTCAGCCCAACATCGAACCTAAAAAAATTGCTTTAAAAACGAAGGTCAATAGTCGGCTTACCTGGATCAGAGTGTACAGCTCAACTGGAGTGCATTCAGGCAACGGCATCCTGTAACCGTCGCGGGCCACTTTTACGACCACTTCAGCGACCATCATTCCGGGATAAGGTTCGGCCCCGTTCGCCTGAAAAGAAGAGTTAGAACGACCGAAAATGGAGAAAACGAACCATGATTTCCCAGCACATGATCCCATAGGCCCAAACATCGGTCTTCTGCGAGTAGATCTGGGTCTTGATCGTCTCGGGCGCCAGCCAGCGAATCGGGACTTTTTTCTTCGCGTCCATCTGGTATATCGTTCCTTCGCGCGAGAGGCCGAAATCGCTGATGCGCACCTGAACGAGATTTAGATGATTACGCGTCTTCCAGGACCACCAGCCTTTCCATCTCCGACAAGGCAGTTTCTGGCGGCGATGTCGCGGTGGAGCACGTTCTTCGAGTGCATGTACTCCAGTCCCAGAGCTGCCCCGAGGCACAATTCCATCTTTTGTTGTGGATTCAGGTTCGTTTTCTGCAAATAAGAATCCAGGGCGCCGTTGTTTACCAGCTCCATGACCACCATCAGAGGCTCCTGACCGGCGGCGACACCGTAGCATTTGACCACGTTCGGGTGGTCGAAACTGCGCATTAGCCGCGCCTCGCGCATGATCTCCTTGATCTGTTCTTTCTTCAGCGTTTCCAACTTTGCCTAAAATAATTAATTACCACAACGCCTTAGCTCAATCACTCCTTACCAGCTTAATAGCCACATTCACCGTGTTCCCGTTCTTCAGTTTCAGGATTCCTTTGCTGACTTCGCCGAAAGCACCTTCACCCAGTTTCTTCGTAACCGTGATGTCGTCGTGCGAGAGTTCCCACGAGTGGCGGTTGATCGGATGGCGGAGGAGCACTTGGAAAGTTTTTACAAGGGACTCCTTCCGTTGCACATGGTAGTCGATCATGGCCGGAATCGAGTCGAATCCGTATTTCTCGATTGAGTATTTACCGGCGTTGCGCTGGATCACATAATGCTTGATCTGAAACAGAGACAATCAAAATGCGAAATTCAAGTTCAGGGCACCCCTCGCTCGTCGTCCTGCTGCCGGTACATCACAGAGAGGACGTAGGCCCTCGGCTGGCCCGCGACGGGCTCCGTGGTACGCACAAGGAAGTCGCCGTTGATGCGGAGCATCAATTTGATGTCCTCGCGCGGAAGGAGCCCGTGGTAATACTGCTCGTGGAGCAGCGATGGGTCGGTCATAGCGTTTCCTCAAAGATGAGTCGGCTTGTTCGGAACTCGCCTGCGGGGCAGATTGACGAACGTCGACGGAGGGCGACAATCGGAGGACGAAGACTGGCAAGGCAGCCGGAAGGTACCCTTTTATGCCCTTCCGAAGAAAGTCTAGACTAATTGCCGGGTCTAGAACACTCTTAGACAAGTTCTACAGATCGATATTGTCATTTTATGTAGGCTGGTCGAATCTGGTCGGTTTTTGTTACAGGGTGATTCAAAAAAAGGTCTGGCCAGACAGGTACAGCAAGCCGCCCACTGACCAGACAGGATGGAGTCATACAGGATAGCCAAAAAAAAAACAGCGCACCTATCTCGAAGTGGTTGCATTTTTGGATGATACAATGTTTAAATCAAATGTGCAACTGGCAATTCCGCGTCGAATGAGCTATAGCACGCTCCTGTCGGTCTAACGATGTGCACTTATAGCTCAATGTCTGAAAAATTTGTTAAGGAAATATGGTCGATTTTTGGAGGCTCGTATCTCAACGCTGAACTGTCAAATTTGGCCGGTTTTGGATGCAATCGATAGAGGAAATCGAGAACAACTTTTCGCAAAAAATCTGGCAAAAACAAAAAATTAATTGCATTGCAAAAACGTCGTTTTTGTAACCTTGAAATTGGATGTGGGAAATGTCGGGAAAGGGACGGTCGGCCGCCATTCATTTTCCAGACATGTTTGGTTCGGTCAAGAACGAAGGTAAAGGGGGATCACTAAATTTTTTGTTTTTTCTGAGGTTTTTGCGAAAAGTTTTTCTCGATTTCCTTTATCAATTGCACCCAAAAACGGTCAAATTGGACAGTTCAGCGTTGAGATACGAGCCTCCAAAAATCGACCAAATTTTCCAGATATTTAGCTATAAGTGCACATCGTTAGACCCGACGGTAACGTGCTATGGCTCATTCGACGCGGAATTGCCAGTTGCACACTTTTCGTCTTGTCTTTTGCTTTCAACAAAACGGAAAATGTCTCAAACGAATTTACTGCTTTAAGGGACATAAAAATCGGCCGGTGTTTAAAACGGCTCACTGGCTGTATAAGATTCAATGATCGTCTGCGTCGGTTGCAAACCTGTTTTTTCTTTCTTTTTTTGCAGAAACCCTTCGCCTCCTCCCCAACCCCCTCCTTCTCAAAACAAACCCCTACCGTACCGTCGATCATCCGCTCGCTCCCACACGTAAATAATGCATAGTTGACATTTCAACAAATCTAACAAACGGAAAACAACGTAAAGCTGGAAATTAAAGTTTGAATCTCTCGAAAACAATAATTTAATTATCGTATTCGGCAACGAGCGTAAATAGTTGCATTCATTGAAACTGTTTTCGATTCCGTGAACGCCTGAGTCACGCGGTGTGTGGAAGGTCGGAGGTTTGAAGATCGCAGAAAGCGCGTGACGTCTCCGGACTCCGCTGCAGAGAAAACAAACTAAATTCGAGAAATTGACCGCGGACGTCAGCGATTGTGAACGAATATTTGATTCCTAGCGGGAAACCGGAACTTCCACTGTTTTCGGACGACTCAAAATAAAATTCGAGTGCTTTTCTGGGTACGGCTGGTCTCGGTGCAGGTTACGTACGGTTGCAAGCTGTTTTGGGAACAATATTACAAAGCACATGTCGTATTTACGTCAAAAGACGGCAGATGACAGAGATCGGAAAGCTGTTCTTGAACACCTGAACTTCTTTGCCACGGGCGTTTTCTACGTGGCCGAATGAAGTCCATAAGTATCTTGCATCATTTCCGATCAATTCCTGAAAGCAGTTTTGATCTCTTATTGATGCACTCTTCCTACTGCACACTGACATCCGTCTGTGGAAAGCATCACAAAACAAACATTTTAATTCTCATTACTGCAATCAAATAACATCCGTTGCACATGTCGCCTGTTTACTAACAAGACTTCTGAACCCTCAACTCGTTTTTTCTCACGTCGCAGCTTATAATTTATTATTGCGTGGTACTAAAAAACTTGTATTTTCTTGCAATGCACCGAGGTTTGCAGGCTTAGATGAAAAGAAACATTCTAGAAACGACTTACGATACGCACCTTAACGAAAGACAGATTTGAGCAGCCTCCCAAAACAGCATTTTAATTAATTTAGTACTGCATAGTAACATTTTATACGGAAGGCATGTCCTAAACTTACCTAAACTCATTTTGATTCACGATTCATGCCACAAAACACGCTTTTTTATTTTTGCTTTGACGACACACAATCAAATAAAAAAGCATCAGATTCGAACCCATCGTGGGTGCAATAAAATGGGTTAGGGTCACGGTGTCTGCTTTTGTCGTCTGGTTAGTCACGCGCCTTTGACGCGGATCTTTTAATTTGCAGGTGTGGATACAACTCTCTCCCAACACGAACAAGAATGGACGAAATTGAAGTCTACAATCGTAGTCAAGTTCGGTTTCAAATCTGCATCACTCCATCTTCCGGAAACTTGATTCACTGCACGAATGGCTTTGCTCATTATTTACCGTATTCAAAGCAATACTGTTTGGTACCACTAATGACCTACTTCTTACGGTATCTCCGTATGACACAACTTCAACTGTTGTCATTGCAAAGCCTGTATAAGTAAGCTATAAGAGCAAACAAGCCCAATCTAGATTAGTCCACCAAAATAGTCCGCAAATGTTTTAAAGTTATTTCTACCTCCAGAATCTATTTTCATCCGTTGTCACAAGACAAACTCTCTCCCAACACGAACATCCCCTCTTCCCTCCCCCCCTGCAACAACGTGAGTCTTGTCGCACTTTCCTAAAAAATAACTTGTTTCTCTTTTCCGAAACCGATCCCGATCTCCGGTTAACGATCTCCAGATTCCCCTCATCATCTCGCGCACCTGGTGACCCAGATCTGATTGTCCACAAATGCAAAAATAACGACAGAGGTGACGAATCTGTTTTGAGTGTAGTCGCTGGGTTCAAGGTTTCCTCGTCTTATGACTCACCGCATCTGATATTTAAACAAAAACAAAAAGTGGAGTTAATTCGTGGAATTTTGAATTAGCCAAAAATACAACCTGCGAAAGTTGAAAGACGAGAGTTTCAAATCACGAATTTCAGTTTTGAGTCAGAATTCAGTGAATTCCTTTAATCTCATTCAGACTCTTGCTAATGAATCAAGTGTTCAAACTGTGTCATTCTCGGGTTTCCTGGTCCTAATAAGTGACCTCTGACTCACAATTAATTAGTGTGACACGTCTGCACGCTTTGAAAATGTCTTTGTTTGTTTGCTCTTTTGAAACGCAATGAAACGCGACATGCAGGATCCACAGGCCACCCCGTTTTCCTCCGCAAACAAAACAGTTTACTCTGCGACTCGAATGATTGTCCTAGTGTCGTCTGAACAGAAATTACCGGTTATGGCTACAGACACGCAAAACACAATAACTACAGGTGGCGTCTTCAAGGAAGCAAATTCAAAAAGGAGTTAGCTTGTGGGTCCTCTTCAGTCAATTTCCAGTACAGAGGGAGCGGAGACGGTCGCCCCACGTTTCGAGGCAACAATTATTTTCTCTAATTGCGTTCCAGCGCACAGCGAAGTTTGTCTTTGAGCTACCGAAGGCGTTTTCTTTAAAATCTCCAAACCTTATCAAACTCAAAATAAAAACTCAAACTGTCCGAATTTTTCTATTTCTGTTCCAATTGATTTTTTGATGTTTTGAGATATACCTTCAAACCTTCCACCTTGCAAACATGAGTCAATGGCGTCATCTGTTGATTACAACATCTGAAATCTACTCTAATCAGGAGCTTTAATGTGAAAAAACACAAAGCACGCTTTGTAATTTACCCTCTTTAAATAAATTCATGTTCCGAACACTGTTCAAACGATCATTCAGTAAAAGGTTTTTTTGGGTCATTTTGGCAGGTGTTCTCAAGTCTCCAAAATATTTTTGTCGGAGTGAAAATCTGCCGGCTTAGATTACATGTGGTATTGCAACTGTTCGAAAACATTTTTAGAGACCCACCAGATGCAAACGTTTAGCTCCAACTCTTTGATCCGTGAATTTAAATGAGTTACTGTCGCTGGTTTAAGCAACACCTTTGTACTCAGTCTGCGTAACCAGGACAACACCTTCGCACAATTCTGTTTGACTAATCCTTTGTCTTGTCACTGAATACCTAATAAGAGATGAAAACGGCGAGGTATTTTTGTATTTAGAAGGACGGTTTTGTTTCTGAGTCAGAATCTGCGCTTAGACTTTTAGCGTTTATACTTATTAAGCTGTAGTCGGCTTTCAGATATAACTCACACCTTTCTGATATTCAGCACCCCCAAACTCTCGCAGCCTCTCTATCGCTCTGCGTGGGACCATCACTTCTAAGATCCCATTCTTGTGAATTTTCGAAAATTTCGACGTCACTTTCGGCAAACGACTCTCCGTTGCCCATTCATATTCATTCCCCTCCTTTCCGTGTCCACATCCGCGCGTTGACCTTTGACTGATGATTCGCGGAACTCGCCTCCTCGCGCTTCTCCTCGTAATCTAATTATGAGTTTCTCTCCTTCATGCACCCAAATGAACTCCTCTCGCTGCCGTGTGCAAATTCTCAACGTTTCCTCCTGGGCACTCCTTAAATCCCCCAATTTGGCATGTGTTCTGGTGTTCTTTGGTGCGGGAAACTTTGATATTTCGGAGACGCAAACAGCAGCACCGAAATAGGGAGTGTTTGTTTACACGTTGTCTACCGTAATCCCAAAATTCCGGTACACGACAAATCGGCGCGAGACAAATTGAACAATCAATATTTCGTCAGTTTGTGTCCGGTTTGAATCCAAGAAAACGGAAAACAAGCGAAAACCACCCTCACGGGTAGTATGATTGCTGCCTTTATATACTGACGTTGGCGTTGAACTTGTGATTGGCGATAACAATCCAAAACTTTTCGGTTTTCGAAATATAAATTGTGCAACAAAGTCAGCTGATCACGACTAGAACATTCTGAACAATCACGACAACATTTTGCCCACTCAACAAAACAATCTGAGATAAGACAGAGATAAACTATGTGCAGACCAATTGTTTTCTGAGATGGGATGGATACGGTAATCTCGGAGAGAAAAACTATTTTTGGCGGCCGTTCAAGAGTGTCATTGCTGGCATTTACGCGTCCAGGTGGCCAGGTTTCAACCTTTTTAAAACGCCGTTTAAACGCAGGCAAACATTATGAATCTGGGATTAAATATCACGTTGTGACATTTGATTGGAGCGAGATTTTTGAAACCTCTCGGAAAAACGTGTGAGAAAGAAGATTGCACTTTCAGAGATCAGTCGAAGAGCTTGAAACATCTTTAATGGGAGCTTCGTTTTACGTGCGAAACCAGAAGTCAAATTGGTTAAGATGAATTTGAGCCAATCTGGTTTTTAAAAAACTGAAAATAGCTTTGTAGAGGTGTTCCCAGAGAACACCCGCTGTCCGGTTAGGCCACTTTTGTCTCCTGTTCTTCTTCGCTAGTTGAAACGATCTTTGTTTAGTCTAAAAATGATTTTACTTTGCAGCCGGAGGTCTTAAGGACCAGAATAGGACGGAATTCTAGCGCATCGAAAATAATAAACAGCTGCTTTTGAAAGTTCTCGAAAACTGCTTTGTGGTCTCCGAGGTGGCGCTATGGTATCATCGTTTCCACTAAACTCACAGCCTATTTAAGAAAGAGAACCTGAGCTCAGGATGTACGGACTAGAATCCTCTAATCTCTGCTTCAGCAGCTCTAGTCTTAGAATATCTTAATCTCTGCAACCTCAAAATCTAAGGAATATTTGTCTACATTTGTTGCATCCAAGTGCAATTTCTTAGCAGAAATTTGATCCCAAAATAGTTTTTATTTTTGGAGTATTCATAAGAAATTTGCGAATGCGACTCGGAATCTGCGATTCAGATGCTTAAACCAATTCATAACAATCATCTAATCACCATTTTATTCGTATTTACCATGTTCTCAATTTTCCCTGCAGGGTCCCATCCACGTGGCTCCCCTGTTTGTTCCTTCAACCATCAACATATTTTTGTTTACAGGCGAATCCTAACCGTTGGTCGAACGGTTGCAAATTACACCGCATTGTTAGGACTTTTATCCTTCTGTTTCGAGCTCTTTTAATCTTCGCGAAAACATCTGACGTCGTCTTTTTCCCAAAACGGATCTTCGTGTCATTCCCGCGTGAGAAAAAAAAACAAACAAGCAACTAATTATTTTGTGTTTATTTTAGTTTCCGGGGCAGGGAATGATCCGTGATTAGACGTGTGTTGTTAACATGCTTTCGGAAGCGACCGAAGATAACCTGGAGAAAGATTTCAGGCTTCCTTTTTTCGATTTTATTTTCAAGCTTTTTCACTTTTACTTGCTTTTTGTAATGATCCGCGTGAGCATGACGCGAAACCGTTTCGGAGGCAAACAAATCTCCGATCTTTCCGAGAAGCGACGTCGTGGAAAATTAGTTTTAATTAAGAAACAGCTCAAAACAAGCGATTTACAATTAGGAGGGACCTCGAAGAGGCGTAGATGTTGCTGTGCTGCGAAATTGGAGATGATCTTTAGATTTTAAGGAGTGGGGTTCTCAGGAAAATTCAGGGAAAGAGTAGCTCTCGATTTTACTGTAGTCATTGTTTTTGATCTGGAGTGGCTTGTTCCAAAAGGGGACAAAAATAAACGACGTGTGGAGGTTTTCCCGTTTTTAACCTAGCGTCTGAGGCCATTTCGTCCGCTCAATTAACTTCCATCTTCTAAAAAAGTCTCAAAAAGGTGCATTTTTCTATTTTCGCCATCTGAAAATCAAGCACTTGTACTTTCTCGGATCTCAGGTTCGCCTTTCGCAGGTGTCTCCTCTCCAGGTCGGATCTCGATAATCGGTTTGGAACCAAAACCAGAAATTTTCTTTTTACGCCTGTACGAAAAAGAAATGTGAATGGTGATCGGTAGACTTTCGAAGGGAGATTTATCACTTTTGTCCCGAATACGTCACCACTATCATAAGCAGCTGCCGCTCCGGTAGAGGTGATAAGTCCGTGACGTAGAGCTGGGGGCGCACTTCTGATACGGTTAGGAGTGTCCGTTGAAAGAGGTAAACCTAGAATAAACTGAAGTAGAGTGTAGAATTTGGAATGAGCATTCTTACAAAAATATTTTGCGTTCAAAGTTGGACTGGTTTTCTGCATTTCGTGTTGATATGTGCCCAAGGACAAAACAAAGTCAGAAGCTCCAGGAATATGACCAACCAGCATGAATCTGACCTTGCCATATCTGACCTTGCCATATGCCAGGACTTGCACTAAAATTAGGGACAAGAAAAATATGCTAGAACGGTTTTGCCACTTCGCGAACGCTTTCCTTGAGCATGTTAGCACATTTTCACAGCTCACTAAAATTCACACAAATCGCTGAATGGGACTACCCAACCTCACAGCGTGATTAAAATTTTTCGTGTAAATAAATCTTCAAGTTCTGTTTTCTGCCACCAGCGCTGTCGGATGACGTCTTCGGCGACTACCTGAAATTCTCGAAATTCTAATTTTCGCCCAGCTTGCAACTTTACAACTGACTACTGTATTGTGTGTTCCCGTTGGACCCTCGTTGTTTCCTCATCGATAAGTGCACCTCTAATGAATTGTGATCTCTGTCGGTTCTCCGTATCTGCCAGACGCAGTTCTATCACGAGGGAGGGTGCTCTGGAAGCGCGTCGGAGCGCGTCTGCATCTTTTTTTCGCGTGATTCCGATTCAGCGAATGTCATAATTAGTCGTTTGACACCCAAATTTGGCCTTCTCTCCTTCTCCGGCAACTCTTTTTGGTCTTCGCAATCTCTCCTTTTGCTCTTATGCGCGCTCCATTGGAGGCGTGAATAATCAAGTAGGTGACATTTATGCCCCGGACTCTTCCTCAAAACGAGCTCTTTTCGACCCGATTTAGCTCCGGTGGGGCGGCTTTGGACATCACAAGACCTCTCGAGGGTCTCAGGGTCACTCGGGTCTTAAGGGATCTTTGCCAGCGGAGATCTCCGGAGGCGACTGGTGCTCTTGGAATTGAAGCTTCAATAACACATTTCCTTTTGGCTCATTTGGCTCATACAGTCCAAACTGAACAGACTTGTCTTTAACCGTTCTTATGTGGGTTAGGTTGTGTTCTGCGGTAATCTCCCACCTCCTCATTTTCCTTTCGACCACGCTTCCACAAATCTTACCAGGTTTTCCGGTAAGCGATCGGTCCTCCGGCTCTAACCGGCCAGCCCCATTGGGCGGTCCATTTACGAACCGCCTACGAGGACGTCGACGAAAGCCTTTTGACGTCTTCAGCAGCTCCTAATCGGCAGGTGGTCACACTTTTGCACCTGTCCATCTCCACCGTTTAGCCTCGGCGTTCTCCCAGAAGCCGTCATTCCAGCTCCTTGGCCTCACCCTCAGCAAGGTCTTCTGACTCTGGAGTTCTCTTAGAATCCTAGGATTATCCTTGCCTGAAATCAAAACACTTTAATTTGTGTTTTATTCGAAGCCACTCAAAGTCCGCAAGGAAGTCACTTGCGCCAAGGTGACATCACCTTGTCCGAGATTTCCTCTTTTCCTAAATCACAATTTCCGACCTGCAATCTTCACAATCGAGATATTTTTTATATATATATATGCTTCTGCGCCTACAGCAGTCTCTTTTCAAGTGCTATTTCAGTGTTGCGTTTAATGTTTAATTTCCCAAAAAGTGCAAATTTATTTCATCGCGAGCAGGTGTTTCATGTCGATGACGTTTGTGACCTGAACTTGTCGTTGCAGAACCCTCAGGAGCAAAATGCGGTCGGCGGTCACGCTCTCCCTCAGCGCCATCTTCGCATACTGGCTTACCCAGATCCTCTCTCTCACGTCCCAAGCCAACGGTTTCTACGGTAAGCCTTCCAAGCCCATTCCTCGGCTAAATTTTCTTTTCCAGTTCTCACGAGGTACGAAAAGCCGCGCTTCGGCTCCCAAAATCCGAATTTCTTCTCGACAAACGCCGATCGGCTGACTTCACCCATCAATCAAGTTCGTTTCGTGTTTTGTTTGGTCTCGGGAGTGGGAGACGGTAGCAGACCAGCTGGATTTGCTGCTTTCTTGAATTTCCGTAAAATGAGAAAAATTCCAGAAAAACGACAACATCGCGGAATCTTTCCAGCCCGAACCCGCGATGGTTGTTCCCGAAAAACGCAACGCGAACGCGATGAAGCCTCTTCCGACCCCCGAGCACGTGTGCAACACGAACATACTGCGGAACTACCAGCCGACCCACGGACACGGTAAGGGCTTAAAGTACAGGGACGCCGGACTACGGTAGCTAAAGAGATTGCAAAAAATGCGATTTTCGACTCGAGCGCATCTCTCTAGTTTTGTCGCGTGTTTTGCATTCGAAACCTAATTTTCCGCCTCGGGGGATTTGCTGTTTATTCTGCAAAACTCTCGCTTGCTTTGAACTGCAAATGTCGCGTAGTCCAGATTTAGTTGATAAATGGGGCGATTACCCGAAAGCGTGGAGAGCATCCTGAAGACCCCAAAAAAAGGTTATCTCAAATGACACAGATGACGCACCCATTGTGCTCCAACACCGACTTTGTTCTCCGACTCGGATCTGAGGTTTTCGTGTTCTGGTGCTTATTACCGTCCTTTTCAGAACAAGATGGTTCCAAGGTGGAGATCCAACAGGACTCCGAGCGCTCCTTCAGCGCCACTTTTGTGGAGTGTGAGAACAAGGAGAGGAACGAGTGCCACGGAATCGACAACGCTCTGTAAGATCACCTCTTCGGGCTCCTTAGAAGCCATTTTCCAATTTCAGGTTCACTTCGGAATGCGTTACTCTGTACGAGTTCAGGCAAGCCGGCGTGCGTCCAGCTGGCAGCAGCGGTCCGTTCGCGCTTGGCTTCATCAAGGTGCCGATCACGTGCCAGTGCCGCCTTCGCCGAAAAATGCACCTCCAGTAGCCTCCACCGTAGGGATAGTTCTGTTTTCCCCTCTCAAGATCTCGTCCGCTTCTTTTCCCTTCTCTCCTAATCCGTCATATCTCATTATCACATTTGTTCTGTGATTACTCATCTCCCTTTAATTATTAAGAATGTCGAATAAAGTTGTTCCGATTTAGCCCTCGCCCGGATTCAGCTGCGCGTCGTCGGGCCTCATTAAGTGGTTAATTGGGAAAACAGACGTCAACGTCCAGATGGCCAAAGCAGGCCCGCCTGGAAGTGGATTCGCCCTTTTGGAAACTTGAAAGTTGAGAATGACGTCGGAAATGTTGATTTTGGTTTTGCTACAAAGACAAGAATAAACGGAGTGGATTTGAATGAGCTCTGGGAACAAAGGTTGAATAATTACATCACATCTCCAAAACCACATGTGGGGGAAAACAATCTGCGAAAGCTGCACGAAGGCACGCGTGATTCCATGTGTTCTCCGGTTCTACGGTCGTTCGGTGTTTCCGAAGGTTTAGTAAGTTCAGTTTAGTACAACAACCAAAAGCAGTTCGAATCTTTAATCTTTTGTGGACGTGAGTTCCGGAAGCTCGAGCTACACGTCAGAATCGAATCACTCATGTACCGTTTCTCTTCCATTCCGAAAACTAAACTCAATCCAACGTCAGCATTTCTTATGCCAGTTTCTGATCTCTACGGTTTCGTAGGTTGAAGTTCCAACTCTGATCGAACACCTGTGTGAACTCCCAATTTTTTGGAATTGTTATTAACCTTTATTATTTGCGATTGACCAGTGGGCGGAAGTCGTGCGATTCTACAGCTTTCTGGACTCGTATCCAGAATTCCAACGTCACTGTGGTTAATCTTAAATTGACCTAGAATTAATGATGTCAGAATGACCTGCATTTATGAAACATTTGAGAACAAAAGACGCCGAAATTTAGCTTTGCGGAAGTTCTGAAGAATCAAGCCGCTTTGATTGTACAAAAATAACGCTAAAACTGAATTCTGTGGGTACGGCGAACTCTTCTTCCATATACTCCGACCGATCCCCGATGCTTCCTCTCGTAGAAATGGCCGCTTGTCGGTTGTTAGACAGTCAGAGTCTTGCTTTTCAGACGATTTAACGCATCTAGACTGCAAGTCTTTTCGCAAACGACATCACACGCTCCTTCGCTCACTTCCATTTCTCTTTCAACGTCGAAGCGGTCGTGTGTAGCATCGTTCCTCGGCTCTAAAATTAGAATTTTCGCCGATTTTGTGCACCCGCGGACTAAACATCAGCCCGAATCCAATCTTAGGATCAGGAACCACGGAAACACACTCGTCGCATTAACAGCGACTCATAGCAAATGCAACCACGTTCACTTTCCAGCGCCATAATCCATTAAGGCTACACGAATCTCCTTCGAACGTGTCAAAATCCTTCTTTCCTCTTGCGTTTCGGCTGCTGACTTGCTGAACGACTTCGGTTGCTGCGTCACTCGCAGCTGCCCTGAAAATTCCAATTTGAAACCGTTTTGCTGCCTGCAAAACTCGAATTTACAGCGGGTCCCGAACGGAAATGCCTGCCAACGCCGCTCTCGTTTACTTTCTTCTTTACACGTTTTGAGATTTTCGAAAGTTTGCAAAACCGAACTGAACGTGCCGCGGTCGGAGGAAGAGACGCGATTTTCGTAGATTTCGTGCGGATTTTCAAATTTCCGTGCATCACTTTTCCGTGTTTCCTTAGCATAAGCTTCGATATAAAGTTAATTTTCTTTTCAATTTCAGTAGATTAAACTCGTCCTCCACAAGATGTCCTCGTCGGGCAGCGACTTCTCTACGCGAATCGTGCCGATTCTGCGGCCCGCGCTAATGACGAAGCTCGGTGAGATGTTCGGGCAGAAGGTGACCCAGGATCTGCCTGATTACATCATTGTCATGCTGAGTAACAAGAAGAGCAAGGACTACATCCACCGCCAGGTCATCGACATCATCGGAGAGAAGCGTAGCACCTCATTCGTCGATTGGTGAGTTCCTTTTCTTCTTGATTTCAGCTGATCTGAATAGAAAAATTGTGAATGATTATACCGAGAAGCTATGAGTTTGTCTTGCAAGCTGGAACAATGTTCCAGCCCCTGATTGACATGCGTTGATGGTGCGATGCATATGACACAAAATTCAATTTTTTTGCGCAAAATGTGGCTGATCTCGAATTTTTTTCCTTGCTGATTGAAATCGCGTAGGCTCTTCGTCAAACTAGAACAAATCGAGAGCGGCAAAAGCGAAAAACAGGCCGGTCCGTCAGAAGTCGTGAAGCCGAAACAAGAAGAACCGAAGCCCAGCCAGCGAACGCAAAAAACGTCCGAGTCTCAAGGCCAACGCAGACCATCGGAATCCTCCAGGGACGAGCGAAGAACAACTTCAAGAACCCAAGAAACCGATCGAAGACGCCGTGACGATCGTTCCAGGGAACGTGACCACGATCGCCGAGAAAAAAGGCACGGCAGGGATCGCCGGGAGCTCGAGAGGCGCGATCCTTACGGTCACAGGGATCGCGACCACCACCCGAGGTGTCGCTCAAGAAGCGCCGAACGTCGCCGCGAAGAACGCATGGATTCGCCTTCGCCGCCGCGGGAGCAAACTCCTCCGAAACCAAAGGTCCCCTCGTCGGTCGTCGTCAAACGACGCGTTCCTGATTCCAGAGCGGCTAAAGGAGGTTCGTCGATCTTTATGCGCGCGATGAACGCCGCCACAACCAAGGATAAGGCGTCGCCCCGGAAGAGAAGAATCGAAGCCGAGGAAGAAAGTATGGAGGTCGAGGAGCGGAAACGCGTCGTCCCCCAGAAGCGTAGCGCGCTTTTCTCGCGTCTCACGGGTCGACAGGTGGACAGCTCCGGCGGCCAATTCACGATCACCGTCGGAAATCGTAGCAGCGGACCTTCCGTGCGCATCCTGAGCGCGGAGGAGAGCGGCGATTCCGCGAACGTCATCCGCGTTGGAGCTACTCGTCGTATTGCTGAAATCAGTAAGCAAGAGTTGTTTCATGGAACCTAATCCTAATCTCGTTCCAGAGCGCATTGTCAGTGGCGCTGCCAACAAGAGCCCTTCGAAGGCGAGGATCGCGCGCGAAGAACGATTCGGTATGACGATGGAGCGCAAGCCACTCAACGAGCGCTTGTCGAAGATCGATGGAAGCCGATGTGTCCTTGGTGGCGTCGGAAGCGAAAAGAACGGATCCAGCGATAGTGTAAGCGTTCTTAAGCTGTTTGAAATATGGATAACTTTTGAAGGCCTTGTGAATGATTATACCGAGAAGCTATGAGTTTGTCATTCAAGCTGGAACAAGATTCCAGCCCCTGATTGTCATGCGTTGATGGTGCGATACATATGACACAATTCGGAATTCTTCTATCTAACTCTTGTGTTAGAATATCAGAGATTCAACTCGACTATTTCAGACTCCCACGTCCGGTCAGAAGTGGAACTACCAGATCCAGCTGAGTGACAACGAAACCGAGAGCGAGGACGAGGCGATGATCGACGCCATGGTCGCCGACGGAAACCCTTCTCCGCCTTCGCAAGCCGAGGATCACATGCAACCCGAAGAAAGAGCTTTCTTTAAACAAACTGTAAGTGGACAGCCTTGAACTTAGATTCTGATTTCATTCTTCCAGGCCAAAAACATTCACTTCAATCCTGCTCATCCGAAGTTCGCGAAGACCGGAGAAGCTGCTCAAGATCAAGGTCAAGTAAGCGCTCCAGCCTTCCCACCGGCGCATCGGATCCAAACCCGCTGCAAGTTTTACCCGAACTGCATGCTTCCCGACGGCCAGTGCCCGTACTTGCACCCGACGGTCCCGTGCTCCAAGTTCCCGCACTGCAGATTCGGGGAACGGTGCATGTACCAGCATCCCCTTTGCCGATACGGAAAACTCTGCCAGAATGCCTACTGCTCCTACACGCATCCAGCGAAGACGTCCAATCTCACATATTTCGCCGCCAAGAACGTCGCTGGAGCGAAACCCGGTGTGGCTGCCGCCACTTGAGATATTTATTTAGATGATGTTCGTCTTTCGAATAAAGGAAAAAACGTATCAAAAAGCGGAAATTTGTTTCAGTTGATGTGGAGGAGGACAGGCACGCTGCCGACTCTCGAAGGGGTCTTCAAACAAATGGAAAGCAATCGATATTCTCACGCTCGCGCGATTGTCGCGAGCGATGTCGCGAGGAGGAACGCGCGCATAGCTGCCTGCAGCATTGTAAACGATTGTGTTGGTGGCCGTGTCGGGCACCCCAAAAGAAGAATTGTTCGTTTCAGATGGACCCGCCGCGTCGATGTCGTACCATTTGAGGAATCTGGTCACCAGCGACTTCGACCGATTCGCCTCGGTCGACGAGGACGACGAATCGCTCGCTCGGCCGCCGCTCGCCTCGCTCCGCGCGGATTCCGCACAGCGGAACTCGCGGCTTCTGGAGATCGTCGCCCGCTCCCTGCTGAAGGCGCAGATCCTGACGATCCCCGGCGAGCTTCCCGAGAACTGTGAGGGGTCGACGTCGCTGAGGTCGACGAAGGCGTTCAGGAGGAATTGTGGGCTGACGTGGTTCGCTCGCTGCAGGTCGTCGCTTCGCCTTCCGGATTCGGCGTTGACGCGCTCTCGAGGACCGTTTCGTTAAAGTGAGTTTGGCCGGAATGTCTTTTTTGGGTTCAGAACTGTCTGTGTCAGTAAAATGACTATTTAAAGTCTGGTTTTGACCGTAATTTCGTCTGGATTGCCTCGAGCGACTTATTAGTTTGCTTTTGCATCAGCAGGCGATTTCCCTTGTTGTCCAGGTTCCGAAGCATGAAGTTCGCCCCTAGAACTCACAGATGTCCCTAAAACCGAACATTTACAGATTTTTCGAGCAAATTTTCATCAAGAGTTACAGTGGCGACGCGTTTTTCTCTTCGCCGAGTTCGCTTAAAATTGGGTCGATTTCCAAACAACTTTTGCTTCAAATTTGGCGTTTAAGACACATTTACTGTCTGTGTCACCGCCTTTGTTCCTTGAATTTTATTATCTTCAATTCTGCATGTTCAGATACGCTTCGCTATGCGAACCCAAGCCGCAGGACGACGCCCCCGACCACCTCGCGAACATCGGCTCCTGTTTAGCGTTTCAAAGCGCGAAGAACCACCGAACTGCCGGGAATTCTGCGATCGTCTCCATCGGCCTCACATCGCTCTTCTCGATTCTCCTGGAACTCAACCGAAGGGATCCGGATCTCTGCGTCCAAGCGCTCGAATCGCTTCTCAAAGTCCTCCAATCGCTCGGACCTGATGCTCTCCAAAACGAAGCGCCCGCGACGGTCCTCAGCATGCACTCGCTGCTCCGTCAACTCAAATCAGATGGTGAGTGCTTCGCAGTTCCTTTCAAAATCTCTCGTTTTGGCAGGTTCGAACCCAGTTTCGTCGATTGCGAGCGCTTGTATGCTAAGTCTCTCGACGGCCGCCGGCTACCCGGAGCTTCTTCTCTCCGCGTGCTCGGCGTTCCTCACGGAGCAAAAGGCGACCACAACGGTAAGATTGTATACTCCGTCAGTATGAATTAAGGATCATTTGCAGAGTCAGTCCGAGTTCGTCTCCATGCCGGAGAACTACCATAATATGACTAAAGTGGTCCAGAATTTTATCCACACGCAAGCGAGATTTGCTGATTCGTAAGTGCTTCTGATTAATGAAGCGTTAAATCTTATGGCTTAAATGTTTAGATCTTCAAATTGGTGGAAACGATGCTTAACGGACCACGATTCCTTGATGGCCTTCAACCTCCCAGATCTGATGGATTCTTCGCCGATTTCCAGCGCCGATCGTAAATTTGTGGGTTGTATCGCCACTGATGGTAGGCTTCACCTTTCATACCTTAAAAATCTCAATTTCAATTTTAGGCGCTTTTGTTTACGTCCTCAACTGCCATGGCATCTTCAAACTCGGAACTGGCCTTTCGGAAACAATCGTCGGCAAACTCTACGCTTCGAATACGCTGCTGAAAGCGAGCAAAGGAACCTGGCTGTCAGCGTGCGAGAGGACGATCTATCTCCGAAGGCGTCACTCCTCGCGGATTTGGGTTCTGGATAACGAAAGCCTTCAGGAGATCGGAGAACTGATCTTGAGAAGCTCCGTCGTCGATGGCGTCCTTTTCGTGGACAACTCGACCTCTTCGTTTTACCAAGCGAAGATCGACGAGTCGGCGAATCTCACAATCACGCCACTGGACGAGAATTTCACGCCGATGAACGAATCTCGGCAGCGGCAGCGTTATCGCCTCGCCGACATTTGCTACCAAACGTTCGGAGCGACCGAAAGCGGATCGCCGTGCCAACTTCCTCTTTTCCTTCCTAAATGCCTTCAAAGTCACGCTTCCGACCTTCACATGAGCAAGGACGTAGCTCTGTTGCTAGCCAGGAATGGGAAAGTGTTCTATGCGGGTAACGGAGCTCGATTTGGTCTTCAGGTGATGAAGTCTGAGTCTTCCAATCTTCAACGGTCATTTGCAGGACACGGGTAAATCGTGGATGGAATTAGTGCTGCCAGAGCCGATCGTTTCCCTGGCGGTCAGTCCAGATTCCGAACATATCGTCCTCCGATCGGGTTCAGGAAATCTCTGGGTGGCGGGTACGCGCTACGAAGTCGCTGGTTCGTCGCCTGCTCGAGTCAGGCACCACAAAACGCATCAAAAGGTTCCCCTCGGGAAGCTTCGGAAGCTTCACACTCCCAACAAGTAAACCGTTATCGCTTATGGCGTTGCTAAACGACTTGTTTCAGGCGAAGATGCGTTAGTGCTACCGTAGCTGCCGGATGTTTCGCTTACGTGACCGAAAACGGCAAATCGTTCGCCGAAGGACGTCACGCTATGCAAACGAACCCAGAAACAGGGTTGATCCTCGGCCTAGAGCACGTATTCGTCGTTTCTATTCACCTTGGAAAAACGCACGCGGTTGCCATCAGCCGCCAGGGACACGTTTACACGTGGGGCCTGAACAATATCAACCAGTGTGGTCGACCGAAGCCGGTAGGATTCATAAATTGGAGATTGTTAAACGCTTCTATCATTGTAGCCTGCTCCCACGGACGTCCCCAACGACGCTACAGCACAAGTTCTCTCTCCACCCGGCAATTATTGCGCCAAAGGAGAACATTTCTGGATGGAAGATATGTCAGCGATCTGCGCCGCTTGTGGAAGATGCTCCGCAAAGGGCGACGCGTGTCCCAGGCCGAGCGTTTCTCTGGCCGATCGGAGGAGCAAAGTGTTGTGCCAGTGCGGACCTGGAGAAACGCCGTGTTTAAGGTCAACAGAGAAACTCTTTTGAAATCTAAACAATTTCTTGCAGATGTGGAATTTGCCGAACATGCGCTGACGAGGAAGTGAAGGTCGAAACGGACTTTCTGGCTTCCCCGAACATGATGCTCCCTCCTGGCCGACTTCATGATATCAAAGTGGCCGCAGTGAGCTGTGGCAACTACCACACGATCATCCTAGCCGCAGATCGACGGGTTTTCACGTTTGGATCGAATTGCCACGGACAACTCGGAACCGGGGACACGTCCAGAAGAGAAACGCCCCACCTTGTGGAACTAGGCCCGGACGTTCAAGTGATTCAAGTGGCCGCTGGAGCGAATCACTGCGTTCTAAGGACGGTCGATGGGCGTGTGATCACCTTTGGAGCATCTAGATCAGGCCAACTTGGTCGAGAAGAAGGTGACAAGAATTGGCACGCGAAACCTGGGTTTGTGCCGGGTTACGGTAGCTCCGGAGGCGTCACAGCCGGATGGGTTGGAGCGAGTGGGGACACTACATTTATCCACACCCACAAGCAGATGCTGAGCAAAGAGAATCTGGCCGATTGTCAAGTAGAGTGAAGACGGAGTTTATCCATACCGTAATTCTGGTGTTCAGATTACGGCGAACAAAAACAGCATTTTCGTGTTTCCAAGCGAAGTCGGTAAGGATTACGTAGTGATCAGAAGACGGCATAACCTGTTCCACCAGCATCAGCTCGGTCCGCACGGGCTCTATACCAGGTTTGGCAAGGTCTCGAAATGTGTCCTTAGCGTTTAATTTCAGCTTTTGCTTTGAGCCCAACCACGACCTGATGTTCTCATACAACTCCGCCGAGATGCGCGTCCAGATGTACTCCTCCTCCATCTCTTCCACACTGCAACCAAACACTCTTTCGACCAGCGCGGGCAAAAATTTTGAATTCTTACGCGCCCCGGAATTCCTCTTGCCTCTGGAACCCGAAATAGGGCTCTCTGACACCCAACTGGCGATCAGTATTTTGATGTCGGTTTATGTGACTACGGTAATGGCCACCGCTCCGAGAGATGAAGTCAAGGTTGGTTACCAAAGTAGCTGGTTTTAACTGTTTCGCTTCTTTTTAGAAGCTAATCTGCGGGAATATGGACGACTACGACCAAGGAGAGTTCAACTCCATGGACAAAACATCGGACGGGCTCCTTCATGGATATAACACAATCGGAAGATTCCAGAACTTCGGAGGCGGCTGGGGCTATTCGGCTCACTCTGTGGAAGCCGTTCAGTTCCAACCCAGCGTAGATATAAGATTCTACGGCGTTGGACTGTTCGGTGGGCGTGGAGAGTACATAGCAAAGTAAGGCTCATTCATGGCACTGATCACACTTCCCGTTTTGGTTTAGAATGAAACTGTTTGGCCTTGTCGGCGAAGAAAACGACGAGCACGACATTGCGCTTTTGTGCGAAACTGACGAAATGCTATTCGAATGCGTTCCAAGGGAGAAAGCGCCCATCCAGTTTCCGAATCCTGTCGTCCTGAAAGCGAACCACTGGTACATAATCTGGGCTCAGATCAACGGTCCCAGCTCGGATTGTGGATCGAACGGCCTAGCGGTCGTTAAGGGCGATGACGGCGTGCAGATCACGTTCCGCAACTCGCGTTTGTCGAACAACGGGACCGACGTGAACGTGGGACAAATCCCAGATATCCTCTACAGGGCCGTGGCCCAAAACGACAAGGATGCGAGTGGAAGCACCCAAGCGATGATGGCTTCGAGGACCAGCGGTGAAGAGGAGCGGTAGGATTGAATAAGAGGGATGGGTGACATTGGTTGATTTCAGTCAGCAGATGTCGGAGATCTCTCTCCTTTCGATGTTCACCTCTCCAACCATCTTGAACATCGCTCCGAGTGCTCTTAGCCATCTCATGGACATTCTGAAGTGGGCCGTCACCCAATCCTTGGATACGGTAGTTTCGGTTCCTTCGGCCGAAGAAACGGAGATTCTAATGTGGAAGAAGGAACGCTGTACAGCGATTAGTACTCTTGCTATGCGTATCATTGGGTGAGGTTGTTAATAGCTTGAATTTTAAATAGCCTGTATCACAGAATCTACGTGACCTACTTGTATTCTTCGTCGGGAAAAGACGACTCCGAGGACTGTTTCAGCGACCAATTCGCAAACCTCGTGGGCCAACTCTCGACCACGCTCAACGCAATGTTCGAATTGGCGAACCAGAGCGTTCTGGAGGACGACCACGTCCAGATTCAGCTCATGGAGGAGGCGATCAGTCTCTACGTCTCCTGCAGCTCGATCCTCCTACCCTCGCCTACCGTAATCCTTGATCGGCTCGCTTGTCTCATGTCCTCCCCTGTGAGGGACTGGGCATTAGTGGCCCTTATGAGGTCGCTATGCAGAAAGCAAAATCTTCTCCCAATATTTCTTTCCCAGACAGATGAATTGGAAAGCTTGTCGGAGAAATCGAAGCGGATGAAAGACGTGACGAATCTCCTGACAGAACAGATCGATCCGAAGGCAGCGGAGAAAAGAAATCGGCTCGTGGACATGCAGAACATCATAAGATTCCTGTTCGAAATCGCGTTTGTCCAACCTGGAACGGGTGAACCGATGGTAACATCGGATTCTCCTAGAGCCTTAGCCACTGTTTCTTTTAAGAACCGTCGAAATATGAAACTGAAGGAAGCTGCGCACAAGCTTATAGTGACGATCGCCAAAGAGCTGATTCTGCCTGACAACAAAGGAACCAATGGACCTCCGGTTATGCAAACCTCGAATAGGTTAGCATAATTATATAAGAGCATCTGTCAGATTCTCATAATTCAGGTACCGCCGCACTTCATCTCAACTGAGCTGGGACCTGAACAACGGATCTGCGGACGCCATCGGCTTCAAAGTCGAAAGCTCGGGACTTTCCGTCCACGGCGTCGGAGTATACGTCGGAGCGATGAACATGGACTACCTGTTCACCTGCGAGATCCTCCAAAACAACGGAAAAACCGCCAATGAAGAGTGGTGCGTTGTGGAGAAGGTCATGGGAACGATCCGGGAACCCCAAATCGAGCGTCAGAATCGTGAGGTTTCGATCATCCGCCTGCACAGGCCGGTCAGAATTCAGCCTGGGGTCACCTACGCGGTTCGCCTCTCGATGAGCGGAGGAAAAACGTTCTGCGGAGAAAACGGAGTTTCCAGTGTACGAATCTCGAACAGCTCGAAGATCCAATTCTTGCCTTGCTCGTTGAGCGTCAATGGGACTTCGATCTCGAGAGGGCAAATTCCGTTTTTGCTTTACTCGATAGCAGATCTCGAGGAGAAACGCGTCGTTGCTGGAGTCCAGGATAGTGTAAGCTCCCTTCATTTTGTATTTCCTACGTAGTTCTTCTAGAACACAAAGCTTTTCCTGGTTCTCCTTCGTCACTTATCCACGAAGCTCTCCGCTCTCATCGTCTCTCGAAGGCTCACTTCTTGGGATCGGATGCTCTGTTGCCAGATATCTGGCTACGCGACGGTTCTGATGGAATCCAATTCGAAGAACGCGTTGGACGTTATGGCGACGCTGGACGAGCTGCTTCCGATGATTTCAAGCCTGAACGGCGGCGAACATGGTCCCGGAGGAGGGTCGCCGGTGGGAGGAGAGAAGAGGTTCCAAAGGTGAGTCAATCTGCTCGAAATCCTGTAAACAGTTCCTTTCTAGATCGGTCGAAGCGAGCATCTCTCGCGGAACTCAAGCGGTCATCGAATCTCCGCATCCTTACAAGCGCCAGCACATCCATTCCGAAATCGTTACTTTCGATTCGTCGGTTGAATTCGTTTCCATCGACTTTGCCGATGAGTGCTGCACAATGCAGCCTTCGGACGCCCTCTTCATCTACGTGGAAGATAAATGCGGCCGATACATTCCCGTAGGAAGATACTCGGGACTGAGGAAGGATTGGCCCGAACGGATGATTCTGATTCCCGGGAATTCGCTTTGGTTTGTCTTAGAAACCGGCATAGGAAACGAGGATTTACCCGATGATTTGGTGAGTTAGTCAATAATCTCTTTTGGCAACCAACGTAGTTTAGATGTACGGTTACCGCTGCACGGTTTCTGGATTCACACAAGCTGATCAGAACTCGAACCAGATCCTCGAGCAGGAACTCACATGGATCTGCGCCAACGCCTGTCGACTCCTTATCCAAGTATCAGGCGACAAAGAAGTCCTTAGGAAATTGGCCGTTTGCGAAGAGGAGACCAACGATCTCATCCGGAAACACGGATCTCTCCTCCGCAAGGGACTCAACATGTCCCACATTCCTTCCGTCCACGAGGTCCTAACGCGTAATCTGCCTCAAGCGCCACTCACGCAGGATCTAAAGTTCCTCAGGGAGTTCATGCGAGGATCGGCGAGTACGGTAGCCGGGACGCTGTCGAAGTGGCTGATGCACGAACCCGTCATAGATGCAAACACGTCCGAGTTGAGCATCTCGGAAGAAGAAATCCATGTAGGGAAATCGGTTGAGGTGGGCTTCGAGAAGAGTGAATGCAGCTAAATACTAGGTTTCAGATCCGCCTGATCCCAAAAGATCAATTTGGTAGATATGCGGAGAGTTCTTCGATGAACGTGGAAGTCAACGTGAGGACTGGAGCCGCGAGCGACGCCGAAGCTTCGTCCTCCTCGACGCCTTCCTTGGAGGAAATTCAGCACAAAACGTCGAACACCATTGAGCCGCAGCTTCCCAAAGAGGTCATGGAACACATCCAAGACCCTTTCCGGCCGACTTACTTGAACAAAGCCCGCTACATGTCCATAACGATGATGCCTATATTCGCAGACTACTCCTTCGAGGAGCTGCGAATGGCGTATCTCAGCGATGTTGTGATGAAGGATTCGGTGAAGATGTCTCCGAGGCACGATGCGTGGTGGGTTTAAAGACCTTTTGGTCAGATTACGGTAGAGTCGTATTTAGTTTTGTTGGCGAGTGGTGCCCGAGGAAGCCAGGAACGTATCGCGTTGAATGCCGCCTGGATGGGTTCCAGCTACCTCAAAGCTACGTGATTGACGTGACCGACGCTCCCCAGAACCACGCCGCAGGACCTCCTCCGACAAATGTCAAACGGAGAAAGCGCGTCGCTCTTTCCAGGGCGAGATTCGCCTCTTCTAAGAACGCGAATCTCTACAAAGGCGTCCGAATACGCTCCCATCCAGCCCTGAACGCAGTTCAAATCGGGATTCTCCCGCGAGATTGCGTCGTTTCCTACATCGAGCAACTCGAAAACACCGACGGCGTTTGGCTCCGATTAACCGATGAGACCATTTCCTTGTACTGCACATCTCACTTCAACTCACAGGTACACATAATCCGAAATCGAAGCTTTATTAAAAAGGTTCCAGGCCTGGTGCCTCCAAAAGAACAAACATCTGAATCGCACCTACCTGACGATCTGTGGCGAAGTGACGCGGGAGAAAATCTCCGAAGTGCCCCCTGCGAACGCGAAATCCTCGGACCAATCTGTCCTCATTGAGGCTGATGAAACCTATGAGATTCCGGCTTCTCCGAACGGCGTCCTCGTCTTCGACTATCCCTCCACCAGCGCCCATTCCGAAATTTGCCTCAAAAAGCAAATGGAACTCTTAACCGATGGCTGGATCCACAATCGAGAGGGCGTTTGGCTCCGTTTGAAGGCGAATGGGCGTTATGTCCGAGCTCAGGACGACGATGGGAGGACCGTGTTGCACAGGAAAATGTCGCTGACGAGGCAGATGTCGAATGGAAACGAAGAGGGCGAAGATTTTCCCAGCAAACTGAGCCAACCAAGCACTCCGGTCCTCAGAAACGGGACTCCAGTAAAGGCGTTGAAGCCGGCGATCGCGGATTGTTGTAGGAGTGTTTTCTCAGCGTTCCTCTGGCACGAGCGCCTTGTCAAGGACGCGATGGCGTGTGCCACGTTCCTGAGATGTCATCCCGAGCTTCAGAAGGTTTCGCTGATAAACAGCCTTCGGCCCGAGTATGCCATGATGATCCCGACGCCCCTTCAATCCTTGATTCGTTTGTGGAAGGAGATCATGTCCGCAGTGCTTGCTTGCATTGATCAGAATTTGATCCTCCCGAGTCCGCCAGCCGTGAAACAGCTTTCCTTGAAACCTATAACGAACAATCTCCATCAGGTTGATTTTGAAACCTATAAACTAACCATTCATGGATTCAAATTCAGAATCACAAATCAGACGGATCCAAAGGTTCAAAAGAACTCTGCGAGCTCTGCGAAGAATTCTTCCCGAATCCTGTGGCGGCGCACATGAGGATCGCCCATCCAGGATGCGGAGGTTCTTCGGGTGGCCACGGGTTCAACAGCTTCGGAAAATACACGAACGGCTGGAGTGGGACTTGCGGATACGGCGGCACGGCTGGAACCACGTTCTACTTGATGTGCCAGGCTTGCAGAAGGAAACAAACCAAAATAAGCAATAAGGGGATGCAGCAGGTTCGTTGGATTCAGATTCTTCGGTTTCATAAAACTCATTATTAGGAGAGAACCCGTCGCTGGAGAGAATTCCGAATGTCGAACATGTTCAGTCCTGAGACAGTGATCAAACAGAACGCAATGTTCCTCCTGGAGCTCAATTCGTCGATGGAACTTGAGAGCAAAGATTCCTCAACGAGCGCCTCAGGATGGGTCATTAACTTGTTCCCTACCTCTACCGTAACCCCGACTTCGCTTAAATCGGTCAGCATCCAGGCGACTCCTTGCCTTGAGCAAGCAGGGAAGATGCGGGCCACATCCACATCGAGTCAATCCTACGTGCGCAATCTTTCCCACGCGAGCGATCCTGGCCCGAAGCAGCTTTCGGTGTCTTCGACTTCCGGCGATAAACTTCGTTCGGCTAACGACGCACGAAGAACGACCGTCGAGAACATCGGCCGAGGACATAGTTTGGCTGTGCTCCAGAGTCCCTCGATTGCGTTGAAGTCGATTATGCAGAAGGGGATGCCGGTCCACAGTCCGAACAACGAAGAGGACCACATGCTTCTGAGCGTAACCTCTAACAGCATGGTCCAATCGGGGCTTCGATCCGTCCTCCAGCGTCCGGTTCTTGCCTTCGTCATTGAGCACCACGACTTGAGGCGCGTCCGGGAGGCATGTTCGCAGGCGGTGGTCAGAGCGATCTTGTTCACCCACGCTTTCAGGGTTTGGAATTGGCTTCTTCGGTTGGTTTCGGCGGAATCCAGGTTTGTCCAAGGATAAAATTGCATTTGTAAAGAATCTCCTTTAGTGTCCTCGACGTTATATGGCACTACCTTACCGCCCTGTCTTCATACGCTCCCCTTAGCCAATGGTTCACCGAGAACATCCAATTGGCGACCAAACTGAAGCTTCTCCCGCATCCGTGGCGCATCTGCTTTCTCGCTGGGCCCATCGCCAACTCGATGGTCACCCACATGCACTCGTTCCTTTACACAATTGCCGTGATCCTCCAATCGAGCGGCGTTAGTTCTTCGCTTCGCTGCCTCTGCTTCAAGGCGTGGACGTTCCAGCTGACTGCTCATGAACAGGTACAATTGATCGACCAAAAGCATCTAAACTCACCTCTTAGGACCTTCTCATGCTGATCTGCAACGTGCTCTCCACGGTCGCCGGCGTGCTCTCTGACGGATCCGCCGACAGCATGTGGATCGGCGACGAAGAGAGTTCCACGCTGGGCGAGAGTCCCGAAGCCCCCAACGATACCGAGCAGGCGCTGATCAAGTATACGCAGAAGGAGTTGAGCGACGTTTCGTCTTCGGTTGCCTTCGAATCTTCAAGTCGCCAAGCGATGGTCGTTTGTTTGACCGACGGAAACTTCGACACCTTTTGGGAAAGCGGTGATGAGGACAAAAAGCGGCCGTCGACGATCGCGCTGAACCTGGAATACGTTTTGGCTAGGTTAATCGCGGTTTACATTGACAACGTCAAAGACACGGGTTTTCGGACCTCGAATCTCTCGTTCCAGTTCGTGGACAAGGGCGGAATGAGGCAGACACTCTATTCCGCGAGTCTAGACATGGTGAGTGGAGGACGAAACAGACGAATTCCGTCTGCAAAGTTGCAAACGCTAGGCTCCCGCCACGAGTTTCCGACTTGGAAATGTCGTCATTCGACGCTAATGTTCGTTTCTG
Organism: Steinernema carpocapsae; assembly: GCA_000757645.3. NCBI lineage: Eukaryota > Metazoa > Nematoda > Chromadorea > Rhabditida > Steinernematidae > Steinernema > Steinernema carpocapsae. The sequence goes on from AZBU02000003.1 coordinate 1,562,830, forward strand.
ATTTTCGCGCGTTTAGGACTTCATCGGATGGATCAAAGTGTGCGCGACGGGCCTTTCCGCGGTCAAAATCATTATCCAAGGCTACGATCAGTCCGTCCGCCTTCGACAGGTAGGAATTATGTCCCTAAATCCTTCTCAAAACGACGTTATTCAGATTTCCACTTATGGGTTCCGCGTCAACGAGCTACAGGTCAACCAGAGAAGTCCTCTACGCCCGTCACCCTCGCACCAACTCCTCTTCAGCACCACACAGATCGACGCTTTCGCCCTCTTCCAAGCAATCGCGTCCCAGGCCTTCGGAGATGAATTCGCCCAGGATCAAAACGGAACCCTGCGGCAACAAGTCCTGGATCTCCTCTTCAGCCGCGTGCAGCTTCAACCGCTGCAGACCTACGTTTGTATGCAAATGGTTAACGCCCTGGAGAGGTAGGATCTAGAGAAATTTCGTGTTTTTGTGAAACTTATTTACAGGGAAGTGGCGACCCTTAGAGACCGTTTCAAGCGGAACTATTCATATGCTTGCGGTCTGATGGTGATGCTAGTGAAGATCTGCGGATCGAGGAAAGGACTCGAGGTCTTCAGCGTAAGGAACAACCTGCTGATCACCCTCAGCGAGCTTCTCCTATTTGCTCCACAGGTAACCGCGATATTTTCAAGATAAATCAACTTTCTAATCAAGGTTGTGCAATGCCAAGTCATCGAAACTATCGAAAGACTCATTTGCCTCTTCAAACCTTCGGCCGTCGACACCGTTCAATTCCTGGAGAACCTCTTGGCTTGCGTTGCCAAGATCGTCACCCTGCAAATCAAGGATAAAGCGAGCCATTCCGTGGCTTCGGCCACCGTCGCCTCTCACGTCGTGGATGCTCCGGTCCACTGGAGGGTCGATAGAACGACCACGGTGGAAATTGGCCGCTTGGTCAGAAATTTGATAAACGAAGTGGCGTATGTTTTAAGAATCGAAGAAACGCTCTAATAGGTCTGTTTCAGAAGCAGCGAATTCAGCGAGAACTGGGCCTTGGCGATGAGGACCGCTCTGGCTAACAGTGTCATGAAGCTGGTCAGATACGCTTCTGGCGACGTTTCGAGTCTGGTGACCTCTTCGGATTCGATGCGCTCCGTGAAGAACACAGCTATCGTGAAGAGCGCAAAGTTCTGGATATCGCTGTCAGCGCTGAGCTTGTTGAAGGACGTCGAATGGCTGCAGCTGTCGCCTTCCTGGATTCAATCGGTAGCGAGAGGGATAAATAAGATTATAACTTTTTCAATTTTAGCAAGGTGTATCGAAGGAGCCAGATCCGCTCTGTGATAACCACGACGATGGATACACGACCGCAAACGTTTACTGCGAAGTTTGCGATTGCTCGCTCTGCAAGGAATGCTTCACAGTGCTCCACCTGAACAAGCGGAACCGAAACCACTCAGTTCAGATCGTGGGCCCTTCCAATGCGCTCCCGCAGGTTGACATCCACGAGGCCTGTACAAGATTCAGATTAGGGGCTTTCTTGGTAATCCGAAATTCGACCGAACTGAAAACTTAAACCTTCCATTCCAGATTCTGTTCCACGGGACCACCTTCAACGGGATGGTCGAATTCGGAACCGGAGGAACCAACGAATTCTTCGAAGAGGGCGAACCCTTATCGAGGAACGTTTCTGGGGTCTGCTGTCAGGAATAGCTAACGTCGTCGCCGCTCCGAACCGAAACCGCTGCAGATTCTGCACGAACACGTTGGCCAGCGAGAAGCAGATTCTCCGAGGCTTTTGCAACCACGAGGAATGCGTTGCTTTGACCGAGAACGCGTGCAAGAAAACGCATCCTTGTGGACATCTCTGCTTCGGAATCGTGAGCGAAGAAGAATGCCTGCAGTGTTTGCAATGTAGAACTTCAGGTTGAGAGCAGCAAAATATTTAAAATCAAACTGGCAATTTAATTTCAGAAACCCGGCAAGACGCTGACGACCTCTGCGTCATCTGCTTCACAGATCGCTTAGGAGGTGCTCCTTGTATCCAGCTCAAATGCGGACACATCTTCCACTTCAACTGTGTCAGAACGGTTCTTGAGAAGCGCTGGGTCGGACCTAGAATAGTTTTCCAGTTTATGCAATGTCCTCTTTGTCGCCAACAGGTACGATTCTCAGTCCTCATCTCTTAGAACGTCCCCTTCTTCAGATCGATCACCCAAGTTTAATGGACCTCCTGGAACCGCTCATAGCTCTGTACCGAGAAGTCGCCACAAAAGCCAAACTTCGCCTCGAATACGACGGCCTGCTAAACGCTCCAGCATTGAATTCCGAGCGAAGCGAGTTCTTTAATCAACCCGAAGTCTTCGCAATGGATCGGTACATGTATGTGATGTGCTTCAAATGCAACAAAGCGTACTTCGGAGGAGAGAGTCGCTGTCAAGAGGCGCTCGAATCCTCCCAGTACAACCCCGAAGAACTGATCTGCGGAGGGTGTTCGGACACAACCGGAGCTCAGGTGTGTGCTCGGCACGGAGTCGACTACTCGAATACAAGTGCCGCTTCTGCTGCTCTGTCGCCGTTTACTTCTGCTTCGGAACGACCCATTTCTGCGCTTCTTGCCACGACGACTTCCAACGCCTCATGTGCCTCCCAAAACACAATCTTCCGACTTGTCCGGCTGGTCCCAAGGCCACAAAACTGGAGGTGGATTCTTGTCCTCTCCGAGTTGCACATCCGCCTTCGGGCGAAGAATTCGCCCTCGGTTGCGGCGTGTGCCGGAACATCCAAACCTTCTAATCACTCGTCATTCCGAAACTCTTTTCACTTGGTGCTACTTTCGCCTTGATCTCATCTCCTATTCCCCTCTACCTAAGATCTCTTCGCCTCCCAACATTCTCTAATCGTCATCACTTCCTTCGATTTCTGTCACTTTCGCCAATTTCCGAAGTTAATTTATTGTTATTGATTCATTTTTTCTTGTTGCGTTTGCACGCTTGGGTTGTTTATATTAAATCGAATGGGTTTCGCCGGCTCGAAGAACCAGTCTTCTTAAAGAAGACGAGGGCCATTATGCTGGCAACTTAAAAAAGTGGGTCGTTTAGGCTTCGTCGGAGGCGCGAGCGAGGACGCGGGGATAATGCTCGACAGGAAGGCGCAGGCGTCCGGTCCAATCGGAAGAAAAGGCGAAGAAAGGGATAACGCAGATGTTTTTGAAAAACAAATGGCACAGTTTAGAGGTCGGCAAGCCGCTGACGGCGTGACTCACCACGTTTCAACACGGTGCAGTAGTCATAACACAAGTACAAAACGATTCTAAGGCGTAAATCGTCGCGATTTTCGATTCATTTAACACTTGGGAACGCCGATTTACCTGATTGCCGCGTCGTCTTCGCCCTCGCCTCATCAATGGCTCTTGTTCTCAATCACCAACCGCGCGAAATCGCCGCAGCTGTCCTCGCCGGCCCAAAGCTCGGCATACATTGTGGCCGCCGGTCATCTGCTGGTGTCGATCGATGCTAAGCCACAAAGCCCGAGTTGTCCTTGTCCCTAGCACAACAGCGAGTCCGCTCCGGGATCCGGAGAAGTGATAGTTGTCACGCTATAGGAGTGTGACGGCTTGGTGGGTCCGCTTTGACTTTTTATCGGGACGAAGGCGCCGGAAATGACGTCGTCGCCCTTAGTAACGTGGGAAACAAGCGCTCTTTAATAGCCGCCTTCGCGGCGGCCCTCGCTGGAAGCTGTGTTCGTCCGGGTTTCTCCTCCTCTTTTCAATAGAATCGACGTCGATTCTCCGTTTGCCGTGGTGATTCACTCCGGATTCATCCCAGTTACGGTACGCGTGCTGATTTTGCCTATATGTGATTGCTGAGTAATATTTGAAGAACAGAATTCCGTCAAATTTGAAATTTTTTTTCTAAAGTTCTTTCGAATCCATGTTTTCCAAAAACTTCCTGTCAATCCGAGTCACTTTTGTTCTTCAACCCTTCAACGCGAGTCGAAGCGGCGGCGCTGACGTCGTTTTATCAGCTGCTAGCCGCCACATTTCTCTGCTATGACATGCCAAGGACATCTCTGCAAGTACTTTTGTAAACAGAACCCTTCGAAAACAGCCCTCAGCACCTTGCTGCCAAAAAAGGCCCACGCAGGCGATAATTTCAAGTGTTTGCGGAAGAGATTACGAGGAAAACGCGGAAGTCGACAATCGTTTCGCGCGTCGTCGGCCACAAGTTGACCCCGGGCCGACGGACTTTTCTCATTTCCTTGATTAATAGCCCGTGCTCCAGCTTAGGCAAAACAAACAACGCTGTCATGGCCATTAGCAAACACGCGGCTTACATTTTTTCTTTCTGCTTCTAAAAGCTTTTGTGGATTCTGAACCAGAGTCGAACGGGTACAAGTTGTTTCCGATGCTTTCTCAATTAGGTCATGTGCTTGCTTTATTACTCGTGCATATTCAAATGATTTTTCGACTTTTTTGCTCTATAAAACTCTTGGGAAAATACATAAATATCTGATTTTTCATGTTTTGAATGTCTTTCTGGCGACGAGCAAACTACATAAAACGCTATTTTGAGCATTTCTCCTATTGTTATTTTCTGCCAACTTACTAAACAAGTCGCTGGGGAGTCGAATTCTCAGAAGCGGACCTCTGTTGAGTGTCATCTCTGTCCTTCAAAACCATAAATTGTTTTAAGCACAGACGGTGAGCGGCAGACATGTAGCCAAGAGTTTACAGTCCCTTCGGAATGCACTCTCAGAGCGATTCTACAACATAATCGCATTTAAGATCTTGCAGAGCACATTCCGCTTGGCGAAGAAACCCTTTTTGCTTTGAATAAAACTGGCCGCTGATTTTTTGTCGGCTGCAAACGGTTCCTCTCGTCAAAACCGTTCAGGACAAGTGCAATTGACCGAATGCAGGAGCACGTAGCTAATACAAAGAAGCGGAATGCTAATTCTCCGCTAATTGACTCCAAATTGTGTTTGGAAATCGGAGCGCGTGCGAAAATCAAATTGACCCGTTCACGTGTCCTCTGGCGCTAATGAAACGTGAGCCCGCGAACAAATCCTTAATCTTAAGCAACCGTGCAAGCAGTCCTGCGGGATCATCGACCGGCCTCAGAAGAGGAATTGACCGCCTTTCGCTCCTCAATTGCGTGAAACGTCACCACGCAGCTTTTGGCCCAAATTGTAACAGTTGTTTGCTCTGCGCGTGAGTCTTTTAGAAGGATCATTCCGTATTTGCGCAGCACGCCACACAGCCCGTCTTTCGCCCTCGGCGACCACTTCGCACCCACGACGCTGTTTTCGGTATTCCCAAACTCTGTATCAGCTTTGCAAGTCAAGAGAATATCGTCGGAGGTGTGTGTCGATGATTCAAAGTGGGAGCGTGGAAGGAGAAGATGCTCTGATGAGATGCCAATGAATTTCACTTCCTCGCGGCGGCGGTTCCTTTCACCGCGGGTCGAGAAGAAAAGAATATTTTGGATTATTCACTCGCGCGCGTGATCGCTTACACATTTAAATTACGAGGCGTCGGATGCGTTATTTCAGTCCTTCCTGGATTTCATGTGACTCACTGTTTTCTTTGTTACCGTACTTTGGACCGAAAGTTTGCGTTTTTTGAGAGGGTCTAGAAACGTTTGAAGCTAGTTGTGTTCTACTCTCGTGAAAGGACACTACAAACTGCTTTTTAAACTGTCACCGTGAAGTTTATGAGTCAGGAAATGTCTCGTCTACACATTCATGACTGACTTTCATTCTTCTTTGTGTAGAATTCTTTAAACCGTTCGCTCCCTAAGCGGCGTTTAAACTTTCGGATACTTACTTAATTCTCCGTTTCAGTGAACCAGAGAAGGAAACCCCTCTGCAAGCGACCAACCGTCCATTCATGACCTAACATCGTTTCTGTAGCTTCAGCGAAGGTCACGCGACTCCTCCGCCTTTTCCTCAAAGTGCATGTCGTTCCGAAGCGCAGCGGACCTCGGCGGCTCCGCCAGGTCGTCGTCCCCGCGACGATTTCAGGTAAGTCCTTCTTCTTCCTTCGTCTCCCTCATTCGCCCGTGTAACTCGCTTGTTTGCAAATGGCTAAAGGAGGAGCCGGCGCGGGCCGGTAATCCGAATTTGTGTCTTTGATCGTCTTATCTGGCGGAGGTACCTACTCGGTCCTCCTCGCGTATCAGCCTCCGCGCCACTTGCTCCGATCACAGCTCGCTAAGGATCAGCTTCCGCCGCGCCTCTCGGACGCCCTTCGCCTCCTCCTGGTGGGCGCCTTCTGATGACCTCGTCATGTGAGCGCCACTCCAGACGCGACGAAAAATAAGACCACATCGATTATTTCTTAAAAATGCGTTCGGATTCATGTCTGCTTTAAATTTCTAAGAGGTCATTACGACGCTGTTTTTAGCCGATGTAGCTGAGATGTGATTATTGCAGCTCCTGACTGCGTCTGTGATAGCGTCGCTATTTCGGATTTTTTCGCGACTCTTATCTGTTTCACGTTGTTGTTTGTTGTTCTCTTTCGTAGCCCTGTGCATGAAACATCTCAACTCGCACGCTTCAGTTGTGCACTGTGTCTCACCTAATTCTATTTTGAGGGATGCCTCTGTGGTAATGTCGATGAGAAAGATTTCCGCAAGGTTCCAGGTGTCCAAGTCGCGCGACGAGCATGCCAGCGAAGGTGTCAGCCTCATGCGGAACCCTCAGGACGCTGCCGAGGGGCGCGCGAGCGAACCGATGCTCCGGAGTGCCGCTTCGGACTCCTTCTTCCGGACCACCGGCTCGAACGGCCGCTTCCAGGTGAGTAAGGGCGATCGAAAGACCGGGAGTCTGGAAAAGGAGCATTTTACCAATTTGAGAGGAGGCTTTGTTTGAAAACGAACAAGAACGTTTTGGAAACGACTTGTTAGGCCCGATTCAGGCGTTTCGTTTCGAGACCATTTTCGTATTTTTTTTATTTGCATCAGAACAAAGGCGTTTGATTGTCGCCTCCGAAAAGCGCGGTTTCGACGAAATTACTAATCGGCGATGTCATTTGTGGCGACAGCATTGGGATTTATGACGCTTTTTGGGAATTCGGAGTAGATCGTCAATGTTTTTGTCACAATGTGGAATCGAAGTGCATATGTCGGCTTCGAAAAAGCGGCATAATAAGTTCACGTGACCGGAACCTTTCCTTGTCGCTGAGGAAAGATGCCTTATCTACAAAAACTCTGTTATCAGCTGCAGAGAACCGGAATGACCTCTAAACGGTCCTTCCGAGATGCCTGATAACTCCATCTTTAGTGGTCACTGTTTGCTATGAGATTAGCAAGGATTAAAAAGTATTTGGGGGCGGTTGACCGCTTTCGGAAACTGATGTTTTGGAAATTTAGGTGACCGGATTGGAAGAACCGAAGGAGAAGACCGAAACGGGCGTAAACGATGAGCTCCTCACGCTTTCGGCGGGACCGAAAAGCGTCCATTTTTCGGTGGGAGAAAAGGCCGACAAGCTTGCCGACGCTGGGAACAAAGACGACTCTCTTGACCACAACAACACGGTGAATCTGAAGAGTTGGAGGCAGGGAAAACGATTGAAAAAGTGAAGATGAACATATGGCTTGTTTAGGAACATGAAGACACTGGAACACCCTCCGATTATCGACTTCTACCGGAACTCGGTCGACCAAGCCTTTAACAGCCGTCCGTCGATGAACCAGCTGATCCACGGCGACAACTTTAACAACACGGATACGCTGGAGGAATTCAAGAGTCGAAACGACGAAATCTTCGACGGCCAAGACCTCTCGCCCGAAAGTTCGCCGAAATTGGAGAAATTCGCGCCCCCACAAACGGCCGCGAGGACGAAATTCGGATGGATTCAAGGTGTTTTCGTGAGATGTCTGCTGAATATCTTCGGCGTCATGCTTTATCTTCGTGTTTCCTGGGTCGCTGGACAATGTGGCATTCGTAAGCCTTTCTATACTTTGGATATCACACTCAGCATGTTCATTTCCAGTGTTGGGATCGTGTGTGGTTCTCCTTGCTTCGGTCGTTACGACGATCACGGCTATTTCGACTTGCGCCATTTGCACTAACGGCGACGTGAAAGGTGGAGGCGCCTATTTCTTGGTAACATCTAAATTCATTTGAACATCGGACTGAACTGTTTCCATTGCAGATCAGTCGCTCGTTAGGACCTGAATTCGGAGGATCCATTGGCCTCATCTTTTCGGTGGCCAACGCCGTCGGAGCCGCGATGTACGTCGTGGGTTTCGCGGAAACGGTCCGAGATCTGCTCAAGGAGTACGGCATGACGATCATCGACGGCGAGATGAACGACGTGCGGATAATTGGCCTCATCACATGCTGCATCCTGATGGGAATTGTCTTCATCGGAACAGGCTTCGAATCTAAAATGCAGATGGGACTCTTGGTGATTCTCTCGCTCTCGATTGTGAATTACACGATCGGAACTTTGATTCCAATTGATGGGGACCAGATGATCCGAGGAGCGACCGGGTATTCTTGTAAGAGGAGAACTTGTAGATTGAGTCCTAAAGCTTGCTTTTAAGACGAAACCATGATGGAGAACATGCTCCCCATGTTCCGGGACGGGTACAACTTCTTCTCCGTCTTCGCTATTTATTTTCCAGCTGCCACGGGAATTATGGCTGGAGCAAATATTAGTGGCGACCTTGCTGACCCTCAGGTAAATATGAAAGTCCATCAATGTTTCCAAATGACCTTTTTTAGCGCGCGATCCCTCTAGGAACCCTTCTAGCTATCTTCGTCACTACAATAATCTACCTGGCAACCGTTTGGATGACGGGATCGACGACTCTTAGGGATGCCGATGGAGCCAACATCCCCGTGCTCCTTTCGGCTCTGAACAGTTCCAACGATCCTACTGGCTTCGGAAACTACTACGTGCAACCCAGCTGTGTAGCCAACGACACTTGTCCTTACGGACTCATGAACTACTTCCAGGTATTCTTATCATGAAAGTCCTTTCCTACAGCCCTTTGCAGGTCATGGAAAGCGCGAGTCTCTGGGGTCCCCTAATCACAGCCGGAATCTTCGCAGCCACTCTCAGCTCCGCTCTCGCCAGTCTTGTAAGCGCTCCAAAGGTGTTCCAAGCCGTGTGCAAAGATCGTCTCTTCCCCTACATCAACATCTTCGCGAAGCAATACGGAAAAGACGAAGAACCTCGCCGCGCCTACCTCCTCGGCTTCGTCCTGGCGATGGTCATGATTCTGATCGGAGATCTGAACGCCATTGCGCCAATCATCTCCAACTTCTTCCTGGCCTCTTACGCGCTGATCAACTACGCGTGCTTTGATGCGTCCTTCGCTGATTCTCCAGGTATCGCTTAATTGAAACGAAGTCTCCAAAACACCTTTCTTAGGATTCCGACCCGGATTCAAGTACTACAACATGTGGATTTCGCTCGGAGGCGCGGTTCTCTGTATCTTCGTCATGTTTATCATCTCTTGGTGGACCGCGTTGGTCACGTTCTTTTTCTTCGCGATGCTTTTCTCCTACATCTTGCACAGGAAGCCAGGTAGAAAATTCCGTGGATTACGGTATTTTGAGGCTTCCATTTTTAGAAGTGAACTGGGGCTCGTCGACCCAAGCTCACAGCTACAAGAACGCGCTCCAAGGAATGCTTAAGCTCACGAATACCGACGACCACGTTAAGAACTTTCGGCCTCAGATTCTGGTCCTCACTGGAAACCCGATGTCCCGATCTTCGCTGGTCGATTTCGTGAACAACATCAGCAAAGGATCCAGTTTGATGGTCTGCGGATACGTGATTCCTGTAGGTGTATTCTAAATGATGTCAGCTCACAAAACTATTTAGTTCAATCCCTGTGATCGCGCCTTCGCGACCATGAAGAAGATGGAGAAAAACCTCCACGAATTCTTCAAGAAGCGTCACATCAAGTCGTTCTATCACACCGTGGCGAACTCGAGTCTTAGGGCCGGCGCTCAAACGCTTATCCAGATGACCGGATTGGGCAAACTGCGTCCCAACATAGTCATCATTGGGTTCAAAACCAATTGGTACAAAAAGGGCGTCGACGGGCTCCCGGAGATCCAGGAATACTTCGGAATAATCCAGGACGCCTTCGACAGCGCGATGGGAGTCGGAATTCTGAGGAATTCCGGTGGTGGACTGGATTACAGTGAGGAGATGAAGACACTTTGCGTTTGCGACCCGGAGAGGCCGATGAATCTGGGATCGTTCAGCGAAAGAGGGACGAAGGACCACAAAACGGGCAATGGGTAAGAGCTTAAACAGGTTCTGAAAACAAAGGAAGTTTTTAGAAATGGGAAACCAAGGAGCGATATTAAGAGCACCACGAATCTCCTCGTCCCCTCGGACGACAACGAGGAGAAGGGCAGCAGTGTGGAGAGCGAGGCGAGAAATTCCTGTATCCGGAGTTCGTTATTTACCGTAATCACAATGCTCAATTGTAGCTCTCACCTCTTTCGAAGACCTGTTTCCCTTCGACCTCTTTGAAGAGGACGACGGAATCATTGAGGACGATATTCCGGAAGCCGATGAGAAACAAAACGGATTCGCGGGTGATCGGGATATTGAAGCCGGGCGCAAATCGGGCGGGAATGACGGTTCTCTCCCTAAGGACCACCAAGAACATCACTCTTTGCTGAGACGGAGAAGGTATGTCGTCTTTTCATTCAGCGCCGACGGCTTTATTTCCTATGATTAACGCGTTCTAATAACTTTCCCGATTCATAGATGGAGGAAACGAGTAGTTAGCGATGAGAGCGACAGGTATAAATTATGAATTATGTTGTTTTGCATGAATTCAAGCATGATTTACGTGGAATGCTTGTATCGTTCTCTGGTCCTGGCACGAATTGAATGTTTATGTGTTTGCAAAAAAATGCTTCTCAGGTCAGAACGGATCCATTTCAGCACTCGAAGGCACACGGCCGCACAAAAGGAACTGTTTACCACGATCAGTCGATTCCAAAGGAAGGTCAAGAAAGGAAGAATCGACGTTTGGTGGCTGTACGATGACGGAGGGTTGACCCTCTTGATTCCTCATCTCTTAACGATCCCCAAATCATATCTTGAAGTTTGCAGACTTGTGTATTAGAGGGGCTAAGGAATTTTCGAATTTCAGAACGCGGAGATGAGGGTCTTCACGATCTCCACGTCAACGAAGACGATGGAGCAAGAGCAGCGGAGCATGGCGGCGCTCCTCTCGAAGTTCAGAATCGACTTCGCCAACGTTTCTGTGATTCCTGATATCGGACGCCTACCGAACGAATCCACGTTCCGGGACTTTGAGAATCTTATCGCGCCGTTCCGTTGCGGGGGCGAGGAACAGGAGGTCGAGGGGATAATCACGGACTTCGAGATCCAGGCGCAGAAGGACAAAACCAGGCGGCAGCTGAGAACGGCCGAGCTGCTGCAGCAGCACTCCACTGAAGCCGATCTGGTGGTTCTGTAAGTATCTTCAACTAACAAATTAAAAGGAATTAAAAGCTCAAAACAAACTTAAAATGAGCCAAATTGACTTTCAGGACACTGCCAGTCCCCCGCAAGGGCATGGTCTCGAGCACGTTGTACCTTGCCTGGCTGGAAATGATGACCCGGAACCTGCCACCCACGCTGCTCATCCGCGGCAACCAAACGTCCGTGCTCACCTTCTACTCCTAATCTCTCCCCCGCCCCCCAAGTGCATAATTCTCTTTTCTCCAACTATTGTTTGATTCACGCTCCAAGCGTTTCACGATGTCCGGGTATGTGGCTAGAAACATGCATTGAAGTCAAATGCAATAGAGTTTATCTCCCCATAAAGCTCTTTATTCTGACTACGTGTACTGGGGCCATAAAGACCGATTAATGTACATAGTCCTAAACTCGTTTCATTAATTTGTCTGCGACGACAACAATCATGAGTGCACCCATAAATCCGTCGATTTCAATTAGCGCCGGGTGTTTCGGGAGCAGTTTATTCACAGGAACTCTGAGTCTGTACAATGGAACCGCCTAGATATCATACAAAACGATAAATATTTGTGCCGGGAACGGGAAACGGACAAACGTAGGAAATTTACAATCCGCTTCATCACATACTTACAGCCGGGATCTTCTCATCCATTGAAGCCTTCGGTTAGGTATTGCAGGCAGAACTGGAAGAACTTCTTGAAGAGTTGCTCCGCTTTGTCGTTGAAGCGATCCTGCAGAACCTCGGAGACCATGTAGAGAAACGGCTGCTCGAGGGCTTGGAATTTAGTGGAGTCCATTCCGGACACCTGGAAGCGAGAGGAGGCATTGATTATAGCCTGTCCGCCAGGAATTCGTCTACCTTGACGCGATGGAGTTTTCCGACGGCTTGCAGGCGTTTACACGCCGCGTCCGCGTTGCTCGGATTCGCCTCCACCGAGGAAATGACGTCATCGAAGACCTGGAAACCGTTGATATCAGATCTGGAAGGAGGTTAGACTGGGTTACCTGTACATATAACTTGGCTACATTCTCGAGTTGGACACTGTCGGTAGAGCCGATCGTTTTGGGGTCGATGCCTTTGAGTTTCGGGTAGAGTTCCACGTTCGAAGGGTTTTCCGTGAAATACCTGAAATGCACTTGGTTCTGTAGGAGAGGTCGTGAGGGTGCTTTGAAGGTTAAGCAGGAAAGGTCGATTTTGTAGTCGGTGTTTCCCAGTGACACCAATTCCTGTTATGGGGATCAGGTAACAACAGCCTTTCTTAAACTATATTCCGAATACGTCACGCGAAGCAAGTAAATAAACAAGTTAGCGAGTCCCTGCGGCCGACCTTTTTGTGTTTCAAGCCATTTGATATTTAAAAAAGTCAAGGAAGATAAGACTCTGGATAATCCTCAAAAGGAGAGATTCACCTACTTCACCATGATATTCCTGCCCAACTCGCTCTCATTGGCCCTCTTCACGGCCTTCCAGTAGTTCTTCATCGTGTAGAGCTCCCGGAAGTTGGCGAACGGCAGCCGGTGGTCCACTTTCTGGGCCTCGCCGTCGTCGGCTGCACCTGCGGCGGCCGGTTTTGCGCCTCCGCCGCCCTTTGCCGGCGCTACGCTGGATTTACCGCCGGCGTTCGATGGCGTGCTCCCTCCGGAACCCATCGACGGAGCACCCCATGCAGCGGCGGAGAATCTCGGAGTCCTGAGTTTGGGGGGAAGAGAGCTCGGGAGGGGGCTGAGTGGGTAACGGTCGGAACGGGAAACGACGGATCGGACGTCGATTGACGCCGGCAAGAACTCCTCAGATTTGCGTTCTTAGATGCCCCGCCCACTCCGGGTGCGCGAGGGGATGCAGGAAGCCGACGACAACGCGTGGACAACGGGTGTCCTTGGGGGTGGATGGAGGCAGGCGAGGCGGATTCTGGAGCCGAGTGTGGGAGAAGATCACTTGAGTCTCGAACACGTCATAACTTCGTTTCGATTCGAGAACGACATTCCGATCCAGAATTCGGCAAACCAATATCCTCCGGGAGCGAAGTGCAGACTAATGTAAATGTTGTCCTAATTAGAACAACTTCTAATTCCGGCGTCCTTTCAGGGTCGATTTAGCGGAAGTTGGCGTCATCGCAGTTATAAGCACTTTATGAATAGCATAATCCGGGAATATCCCATACACTTGTTAGTCCGAACCTGTACAGGTTGTCCTCAAAGGTGTCTTACGATTGTTAATCATTTTTAAGCGCTTCTGGGCCTCAAAGATCAGATCTTATTTCACTCTGCCAGCTGCGGGCGAGACGCACAAACAACTCTAACAAAGCACTTTAGGCGACCGGGAACAAAACCGTGTGGGATACAGTTTCCCAGGGCCTAGCTGGGTTTGTTTTGTAGCTGGGAAGGAAGTGGCGGTAGTCACGCGGATTCCTCGCGGATCCCTCGCGGTTCCCACGCGAGGGGCTCTTTGGCCCCGAGCTGAGGAGCTTGCACGACTTGTTTTTAGGTTGGCCAAAGACGTCAGAAATTTCAAATTGACGACATTTCGAATTGCTAAATTTAAACTGTATGTAATTAAGAAATGAGTCGGGAGAAGAGTTAAATGGGAGTTGGACAAATTGTCCAGGTGACGCTCGAGGAGTCAACGCGGGAGGCAGGCACGCCAGTGACGTGACCACGTTTAACGGAATCCGATTTCGTGCTCGAAATGTTCAGAATTCACGTGTTGGGCAAAGACGCAATTGGTCGTAAATTTGAATAAATTTGATTGGGCGGAATGGCGTTACCGGGCAATTTGAGAATTCACCTGCGTGAACAGAATTTTAAACTTTCCACTTCAACGAAAAAAACGTGAAGTTTAATTGAGTGAGCTGCGTTATGGGAGCCGAGTCAGTGACATCATCGACATTGGATTTGTGGGATTTTTCACTTTAAGAAAAGTAAATCTGTTAAATTGGAATCTCTGAAATCAGCTCGAATATTTTATATCATAATTTTTTGCCTAAAAGAAAGTATTTTTCATAAAAGAAAAATTACGCGCTTTTGATGAAAGTGCGATTGCAATCTATGACTAAAGAGAAGCGAAGCAAGCACTTTTGAAGAGCGGCGAATATGGTTAATCTTTGCCCGCTTATAGTAAAGTTGGACACACGAACAACTTTGAAAGGTTTTGATGCTTAAGTGAGCAATTAAAATTGAATATGAACTCAAGTTCCATTTTTCTAAATTTCGAAGATTGAGGCTAATGCCGTAGTGCAGTTTGCCGCCAACTCTCTTTATTCCGTTATGCAAAGTCCGTCTCGGTCGATTCCATCAATTTTTTATTTAAAAGTGCACAAAATCGTTGTTTTCGCTTTTTTACCTCGGTCGAACTCCGAGTTCGATCGACACGCCCTTTGGGATTTCCCAAACATCTCAATTATCGCCAAATCCTAACGGTCGCGTGCAAGGGCCAGACCATCAATTAACCCCGGCTGCGTGTCCTGCACCCATCAGAAAGAATCAAGAATCACTCACCGAGTAATCATGATCACGCCAGCGTCCTTGTTCCTGGTCACCGCCTTCCAGTAGTTCTTGAGGGTGTAGAAGTCGCGGTAAGAGTCGAATCCGGTGCGCGAGTCGACTTGCTTGACGGTTCTGGTTCTGGAAGACCGATGTCTTTGTCCTTGTCCTTGGACTTTTTGAGTTTCTTGAAAACCGCGACGGGCATGCTGCTGGGAGATTAACAAGGAGTCAATTAGGAGTTCGAGAGAAGCGCTGAATGGAGCCGGAGTGCAGGCCAAGTGTGGGAACGAGGCTCGGACTCGGAAGGAAGCCGGCGATGACGACCCGGAGTTAGCAATTATTTATTTTCGAACGCGAGAGACGTCCGCCGCATAGCCGAGCACAGAGTGCCAGAGAGAAGATTCAAGAGAACCTGAAATCATGGGAATGAAGCCGGGAAGGGCCGGGAGGGATCACGTGGGTTGAGCAGTCGGAGCTCGGAAACTGCTCGATTGACCTGGAAATTAGCGGAATTAAGTGGTAGAAGGCAATAGCAGCAGTTTGAAAGCTGAAACGAAGTGGCAAATATAAGCAAGCTACAGACAGTACTGAAATTTTCACAAAACTCATTGATCGTTAGTGAATTGAATTTAAGAGCGGTCAAAGTGTGAGTAAGAAACAAGTTCCGTATAGTCTGCATCAAAAATTTGTGGGTAAAGCAAGAAATTCCATAGACTAACGTAGTTTGGCAATATGTACGTAACTTGGTTTCATAATTGTATTCTGTGTCTGTCAGCCTCTACTAAATATTGTAAGCCTCACTGAATGCTGTACACCTCACGAACCGCTTCAATTCTCTAACGTCCTCCCCACAATAAACATCACTGGAAACGTCGCCTCTAAATCGAATCAGCTTACCCGAAAACCTCCAGGTCGAGTGCTCTAAAGTTAGGTACTCTCACGGACCTCCGCGCGCTCTTCTCTAATTTCCCGCGCGCAACGGCAAATCTGCACGTAAATTGTTTGCAAATTACGGTAATTCGATTACTTGTTTTGCGAAAAGCGACCATGCAGAGCAAAGAGCGCCTCGGCGATTAGGAACTGGTTAGCATATCTGAAATATCTGGAAGAAAAGCTTGAAGAAGAAACGCAAAGACCGAGAGGAAGGGGTTGGGGACGAAGAAGAGCCGGAGACGAGCTTCTAAGGCCTTCGTGTGCTGTGAGGGAGTTCTTAGGATAAGAGAGGTCGTCTGGGAGGTGCAGATGCACTTCTTGAATGGGTGCACGGATATTGGGGAGCTGGACTTGAATTCTCCGTGACTCAGAAGCCGAAAAGGGCGACCAGACGTGGACTTGTTTGTGGCACGTACACAAAAGGGACGCCGGAAGAGATTAACGGTTACGGAGGAATAGGTGAGAAGGACTCTGAGTCACGACTGAATTAGGTAGGTTAAATAGACTATTATAATAACAAGAATATGAGGTTAGACAAGACAAGAAAGACTCAGAAACCACTGGAAGCAGTTTGGCTAAATTTTCCAAATTTTCTGAAGAATTTCTGAGAGGTGTGGGAGACGTGAAAGGGAAGCCGCGGGCGCTGCACATAAAACCGATTATCGCATGTCGCGAATGGATTTCCAAACCAAAATGGGGATCCGCAATAAGTGTTTATGGAATCGATCGCCGAATGGGATTCGCGATCGGCCAGCGATTGAATGTTTGCGTCTTTCTCGATTGGGAAAATTTGTTTGTTGAATTTAAAACGGGGCAATAAATGGAATTACCAATCAATGGCGCGAGCTCGCGCCATTGATAGTTCCATGTTGGACAGACTGTAGTCACGTTTTAAAACTTCCAAACAGAAAGATGCCAAACCCACTATAAAACAAAACGACCCAAAGATGAAATCTCCCCAAAATCTAATTAAAGTATGCACTTCCAATCAAATCCTACAAAGCGGCGCAACACCCCGGAATCGCATTAAACCGTCTCCGCTCGAATCTGCCACAAAATTAATCGGAAGCAGCTGAACTCGACTGGCTTCGTTGCACTTTTGGCACGTTCTACCTAATCCTCTGATCAGTTCCACCTGCACCTTCCCCCTCCAAATGCAAAAACGCAGCAGCTTTTCCTAGAGAAACGCACGCAATCACCTGCTCGGCAAACTTTAATTTAGCTCACATGGTTAATCCAATCATTGGCGCATGCCAATTAAATTTTTGACGCTTTAAAGTGATGTAAAGTGCGCGAGAACGGAGTTGGCGTCATTCCAAGACGATATAAATACGAATTAAACAAAGGAAAGTTCCTGAGAACTGGCATTCAGCCTCGGTGGGAGAATTACCTGGGTCAGCTACTGGAAAAAGACAGTCTGGTCGGAGGCGACAAGAGGCCTGAGATCTGGGACAAGAAGAAAACGAAGGTCGGGGATAACAATTTTAGGTTGATTAGAAGCATTGTAAGAAGCCGCTTCATTGTTTTAAAAATTAGAAGCTATTCAACGCGGATTGTTTTGGGTGTGATTTTAACCTACAGGTTATACTAAAATTTGTTCAAGAGCAAGAACTCAGAGCAAGAAAGTGCAGTGGGTGCAGAAAACAAACCAAACAACTTAGGATCGTATTCCTAAACTTCTTTTCATACAAATCGACGCTAGAATTAGTACCGGAGCGTCAAAAAATTGACATGCAGACTGAACTATAAAATGAGCGACATAGTGTAATTCCTTTCCCATGGTTACAGTCGCCTGGCGACGGCGAATCGCTTGTGTAAAACCTGAGAATTGGAGAACTACATAAAAACCCTATCGATCCGACCCAGACATCATCGGGATGCTCTTTATCTCATATTTGTCCCAAACGGCTTTTTCGGACTTCAATTAACCATAAAATACTATTACTCGAGGAACGCAAATTCAAGACACAGCCTAACCTCGAGTTTGTGCTTAGTTCTACGGCTACCCGTTTTTTCTTCTCCTGAAGAAAGTCTTTTTTCGCTCTTTAGTCTTTCGTCCAACTTTAAAAGAATTTTCAAGTGCGCGCGTTAACATAATTTTCTCGAGTTTTTTTCCTCGTCACGCGGCGCGAATTCCGGGAAAAATCGCGGCGGAAGTCTGCGTCCGGCGGCACGCAATGCAAATGCAAATGAGGAGCGAATTAGGCGATCGACGGAGAACATGAGCTGCTTCTGTTGCGGACGGAAAGACGACGTGGTGGCACGCGAGAAGTCGCGATTGCCGTCGTCAGAAGCAAATTTGCGCCTGGCAACCGGATACTCGCGCCGCAGGCGACCCCAAAGATTTATACGAAGACCGCCGCAGGGCAGGCGACAAAAACGGGTTCAAAAAAGTAGGGTTTGGTTAAAGTTGAACGGTTCAAGTTTTAGGAGACCTGTAAGAAATGTTAATTGAATAGATGCAAAGCAGTAGCTGGGTCCAGTTGAGGTCAAGTACATTTGAAAGTCTTGTTTCTTATGATGGAAAATTGGGGTGGGCGCAATCGATTTGAAGAACAAATTGAAATAGGCTGTATCAAGGAACTATTGTCGGAACCACACTTAGTTTTTGACACTTCAATATTTAGAAAAAAGGCTTTTTTCAGGGTCGTTGCGGCTACAAAAAGTCAAAACTCTTGAAATTCCTTTAAAGAACCAAACAGATGTTCCAGCATAGAATATCTAGCAAATCCAAAATCATCGTGCCCTCCCGACCTTCTAGAATCGCCGTCGTCGCCGGCGGCCACAATGAGAAAACAAATAAAAAATGTCGCTCTGAAAAAGAGACGAAAACAATTTGCGAGTGCGCGGTGGGCCGCCGCCGGACACCCTGACGAGATAAGTGGTGGCGGTTGGTGGTCGCGGTGCCCAAGAACGGTCGCCGAGAACTCCGGAGGGCCAGGAAGCCGAGAGGGATGCGGGCCTAAAAATAGGGCCAGTTACTCAAATAGAAAACGAACGGCGGTCATGAATGAGGAGATTGAGTTGAGTGGATGCTGGACGCGGATGAGATGATAGGACTGGGAAGGAAGACCCAAAAAGGGACAAAACACGCAAAGGAGAGTGTGGCGAGTGACGTCGCGGAAGCCGAGACGCGCCTGAGAAAGGCGGATAATGAGAATCAGGCGACTTGTGACCAGGACAGATTTGCTCGAAGCCAATTAAGTGACTCAAAGAGGTTGAAGAGGCAGAAAAAGTCGATGTGGGGGTTCCGGGGAAAGATCCCGAGTTCGAAGATAAGCAAGAGTTTGCAGAGGACTCGTGGGCGCTTGGCGGGTGACAGTGATCCATTAGAGCTCAAGTATTAATTGAGGCGGGAGCCAAGGAGCCTTTCTTTGTATTCGGGGTAACCGCGAAAGTGCCAACGGAGAAACGGAAAAGTCCGTGTAGTGGAAGCGGCGAAAATAGACGATGTAAGAGGAGGAGATGTAGGGACACGCTTAATTGGAGTCGTTAGAAGCACCTGCTATGGGGTCTTCGTTCGTCACTCGGTTAATATTAATGGAGAACTTGTCCAAGGTGGCGGAATCGGGTGGCTGGACGCACATGGACACCTGGAGGTAAAACGGGGTAGATTAAGATAGAGAGAACTGCTTGTCAGGATTCCAAAGGTTCAGTCCAGAACGCAGCCAATATTAAACAAATGCCGTTTTTCTGTTCCAGAAATTGCGCGGTTTCTCCCACCTACAACCTCTCCGCTCCTACAATACCCACAAAATAAGCTGAGAAAGTATAAAGCGTCAAAACAAAGTCGCCTATGATTATCCGAGTGCACTTTAATTTCTTGTTTTTCTCAACAAAGTCGAACCATTTTGAATGCGTATTTTACTGTCCGAGACTACGGGAACATGTTTGTAACGCTCCGGATCAAGAGCTTAGGACCCACCAAAAGCAGCCGAAATTCTTTGCACCCAAAGAACCCAGAGCGTAAAACTGCGCCCGCGCATTGCAAAACACAAAATTCCATAGAAAACATCCGCGCTTCACTCGCCGTCCTTCGTTTAAGTGGCCCAATTGGTCCTCGCGGGCGCAATCGGGCGCTTGTTATCCGCGCCCCACTGCACCTTGGAACCCCGTCCGGCGGCCTAAGGACCTCGGAGGGTTTGCGGGGCTTCGATGACTCATGCCTCATTAACCCTACGTTTACTGCACAACTTCATGGAGGGTCCTTAAGAAGCACGGTCGCAAAGGGCTTCCAAACACGCGCGGCTACCGTAGTCTCAACAGGTTGATAGTTTTTGGCTTAAAAAGGGTTTAAATAAAAAACAAGATTTAGTAGATTCGGGCTGTCCAAATCACCGAAGATCAAACTTGCCCGTCCGCGTTTTTGTCCACGAGGCCGTAAACAACGTTTGGAAATGTCGATATCTCCGCGATGGGCCTCTGCCGCCCGCAAAAGTCGCCTTTTTGAACCGAAATTCACGCGCGCGAGGAGCGGAAATAAATGATTGCGTCCGGAGGGCGTGGGGGAAGAAGGAAAAGAAGAGGAGCCGCGAATCCGCAATGGGAGCGGTGAATTAGGAAGTCGTTGGCCCGAGGAAATGGAGTCGAAGGTTTGACGGAGAATCCGGAAAATTGGAGTTGCGGGTGGCCACTTAAAGCGACGACAAATAGAGGGAATTGGAAGAGAATCCAGAGACGAAGAACGCCTCGTAGCCGCGAGCAAAATGGAGAAGGGACCCGTTGGTTTCCTGTTTCATGATCGAAGGATTACAGGAGGAGACAAAACGAAAACATGCGAATAGGGAGGCCGGAAACGGCGGATACGGGCGCTAAAACAGGAGTTGATGGTGGACTGTTGTTATCTGTTTAGGACGGCAATTATTGCTGTTACATAGATTTCGAAGCAACGCCAATTAAGGACAGAGATGAAGCACATAGAATCCGAAAGTAGAGACTGAAGAAAAATTAGCAGCTTTGAATTTAAGGTGGCAAAGCCTTGCGTATAATTTGAATGTATTTCTGGCATTTATGAGTTTTTTGGAAAATCGGGAATACTCGCGAAATCTCTTGGAATGTGAAGCATTCTCAACATCGCAAACTCGTCAATGAATAACAACATTTGTGCTTGTAAAGTCAAAACTTCTGCTCCCTTCAAAACCACGTGTTTCCCCCTATTCCCCAAAACCAAAAATCTCAAACCAAACAAAACCCGCCAGACTCCAACCTCTCGAAACAAAACTTTATCCGACTTCTGCGCCTAATTCTCGTCTTTCCTCCCCCTCGCAAAACAGCGAATGCATATGCATGAGTGCTCCTTCGTCTTCGTCTTCTTCTCCCTGCCAGGAGCACTCTCCACTCCTCTTCGTCCTGCCCAGGCCTCTGGCGTCGGTCCAACAAAAACTTCCCACGAGGAATCAGGCGAGCGAATCGACATAATTTCATTCGACGCGGCGTCACGCGAAAACAGCCCCTTTTTGCTCGGCCGAGCCGAGGACGCATTTTCGGTCCTCTTCGTCGTCCTCTCCAGGGTCTGGGCGTTCCAGGACCTCTTTCGGAGGACGAAAAGATGCAGAAACGCCGAAATCGGAGATGCACTAGCACCGGAAAGTGAGCAAACAAGGGTCGCTTGCGTCGTTTCCCGAATCCTCTGGGGTCTTCGGGAAACACCGAAAGTCGTAAAAGTGTTTGCAGAGGCCGCATGCGCGGCTGAGCGTGCGACTTTCCCCGATTCCCCACGTTCCGCTCCCGTCAGGACACATTCTTCGTGCTCACCCTGATTCCAGCTCCAGGAAGCGCGCTAATCTCGCGCAGTTCACATCAAAAAGCAATCAATTCAGAACGTGTCGAATGAAACGGCAGCGGCGGACGGAGACGGAATAACTAAATTGTTTGATGGTGTTTTCGCGTCAGAAAATGTGGAAAACAACGCTCCTCTCCGTTCCAGGCGCGATCCTGCATTTCCAAAAACAACAGAAACCCCGACGGGAACAATGCGAACATGCAAATGAGGAGTCCTCGAGGGGAGTCGGGCCGTCGTTTTTCGGAACGTTTGGCCGGCGTGGGTTGAACCGGAGAAGTTGTTTGCTGAGTGGTCGTTGGGGCGAGGGGATGTCGAGATGTGGTTGAGATCAAGCGATTTCCGGCGACCAAACAGCGGAAAAAAAGTTGAGGGGAGAAGAGATTGCAATTGCTGAAAAAAGGGAGTCGTTTGGAAGGAGAACAGTTCTTTTGAACATTTTTAGGAAGCTTGTATTTAGACCGAAAGAGTGGGCGTTTTGTGAAGACAGTGGCTCTGATTTGAGAATGTGGGCGAACGGAACTGCTTATTTCGTTATGTTTTGTATTCTAATCCAAACAGATTCTGGCAATTTCAAAGCCCGATCACTGATCCTCTTCCTCCACTTCGTCGTATTTGAATTGAACGACCACCGATGCGTGGGCCGTTTTTTCGCGTTTCTTTCACGAAACGGACGTTCTTTGGATAACTGGAGAACACGTGTCCCACCTTCGTCCCACCAATTCTGGCCAAGAGATTCGCGTTTGGAATCAAGGAGTTTGGACTTGAATTTTTACTTTGTCTCTCCGGCGTTATTATTGTAGATGAAGCATTCAGAAACTCGGATTCGCGGGCGAAGGTGATCCAGGATTCGGGGATAGAATTTCATTGTTTTGGAAACTGGGAAAATTCAACTCACATCAATCCCAGTGTCCACCAAGCCTATGTAAATCGTCTTTTTTGTTCCGTGCTACGGGGTAGAGTAACACCAAGAAGTTGGAAATGTAGAATTCTTTGGACAGCTTTCGGGACGGCTTCCAAATTCCATGCTGAAATATTACCAAATATTAAGTGTCTTTTCACGCAATTTACTCATTATTTGAAATTGCCCAGTGTTGTGTTTGGTCTTGCCCACTTGGGTTCAGAATCAGGTTCCTATTGTAAGGGTTACGTTGATAGAGACGTCAGTATTCGTGGAAAATGGTCTCCCAAACCGATCCGCTCGGCGGAATCCAACTGGTTCCCAATCCAGATTCTCTCGATTGTTCCACCCAGAACGCTTGATGCGCGAGGGTTTCGTTCCACTTTTTGCACGCCAAAGGAGCCGCTTTTCAAAGAGTTATCGGGTGCACTCATGTGAGAATTTTCTCCGATATGTCATCTCCGACCACCGACATGTCGAAGAACATTGGGAGTTCCGGCTTGGACGCTTTGTCCTCGACGATCACGGACCTGTGCGCTATTTTGGGTCCATAATAGCTGCTCCAGCCCTGAGTATCTCTGCCGCTGCTGCTGATTTAGTAATCAACATTTTAAAAACTGGAGGACTTCCACTGAACAATTTTTATTCATTTTCACTCAAACCAGGAGATTCTCCAGTTGCATCAAAATCAAATTCCACCACGATCGAAGCGTGTGCCATTAACACGTTTTTGGCGAAACTCTTGAAAATGACGGAACGCGTTCCTTCGTTGTAGCCGGAGAACACGTGATCCACTTTCCACCATTGAATGCCTAAACGACATTTGAGTTAAGATGTATACAAACGAAGCATTCCTTTCTGGTTCTGAAAGTCTTTCTTGAACTGAAAGATTGACTTTCCCCGATCTCCCCCGAGAGATGTCCTTGTTCGTCCAGGAGCTTTGCTGTGAATTCATATTTGGCGTCAGGTTTTATTTTCGTAAACCACTCGGAAACGCGGATTCTTGGGCGCATCTGCTCAAGAATGTGCGCCTAAAGACACTTGTATCATTAACAGGCAGAACTGCAAGCTCACATCAATTCCGTATTCCGTTAGATCCACAACAATGGAATGCTCTGTTCCGTAATCGTTTGTAGCAAAGCAACGTTTTGTGGGCACTTGAGGGTTAAGTTCAGTGATGTCCAAATCCCTGGGTATAATTCTACAATGGCTTTTAATAGATTTTTACAATAGTTAAACTAACTCGTCATTTGTGATCGCCCAGTGTCGCGTCCGGTCCTCGCCACTCGAATTCGGAATCAGATTTCTGTTGAACGGCTTTTGGCGGTACAACCTTGGATTACTCCTAAAGATCGTCTCCCACACGGAGCCACTTTTGGGGATCCAGCCGAACTCGAATCCGGTCACTCTGGCTTGTTCCACCCAAAACGACTGCTGAGAGAGCAACTCGCTCCACCTCTGACACACGAGAGGAACCGCTTGGAGAAGAGTTTTGGGGTGAACTCGGACCAGAATCTGTTCCAGGATGTCTTCCCTAGCCCGGGTCATGTCAAACAGTTCTTTCGTCTCTTCCAATTTTGTTTTGTCCTCAGCGACCACGGACGCTAGCGCCATTTTAGCGCCGTAATTTCCGCTCCAGAATTGGGTGTCTTTGCCGCCGCTGGTGATTTCAACTTTTCGAACTCCGGCCGGATAGGAATCAAACACGTGTTCCACTTTCACCCATTCGAGGTCTGCAAAACAAGATTCTGGCTAAACGCCTGTTTCAAAGATTTACCTTTCCACTGCCGCATTTCTATTTTAGCGTCAAAGCGCACAGCCGTTTCTGGCTGCCCTTTTGTGGTCTTAATAGGACGATCTTTTTCGTCTTTTAGAAGGACGTTCAGCTGATACACGGCCCCGCAATCGTCCCGATGATTCACGTATTCAGAAACCCGAATCGGAGGTCGCTGTTTGTCAAGGATATCTGCCTGAAACTCCGCATTATCAAAAGAAGCAAAACAGTAAAACCCACGTCAAAGCCTTCTTGAATTAAATCCACCGTAAGCGTTTTCGTAGCCATGAAGAAGCTTGTGACAAAACAGTGGTCGATATGCAGAAAAGGATGGGGGTTGCTCCTGTAAGGAGGATGTTCGATACTCATTTCTGATGCTGAACAACTCCATTCCGAAAATCCCAAATTTCCGCTGTGGTTACGGATCAAATTCTTGTTAAATGGGGGCTGTTGTTTTGGCTTAATATTGTCGTCCACGTCCATAGCTACTTGAAACGCAGAATAGTCAGTTTTGGTGGTCGTTGAGCGGTGATAACAAAAACAGTTAATGACGCGTCTCCTAAAGTAAACAAACAACAGACTGCATAAACGTGCTTAAAATGTGTTCTGAAACGTTAGCATTGTGCTATCAGAAGAGATGAACACATTCGGCTGAAATCAAACAAAGCAAGGCTCTCGCGCGTCAAACTAGCAGAAATCAAATTCGAAACTGAAAACTACACACGAGTTTCGAAAAGGGAACGCACCAACAAAGTCTCGTTTTAGCCGGCGGAAGAAAAAAGTTGAAAGAAGAGAGATCGATGCGGTTTGGTTTGTCCTTTCGAGCAGCAAATGATTCATCTGAAACATCTCAAGAACATGGCTCACATTTCAGCGTTTGATAATTCCAGATGAAACCAATAAATTCAGTAATTAACCAAAAGCACAATTGTGGCTTAAATGACACGACGGCGCAACATGTGCTCAATCAATTGGACCACACACAAAGATCGTTATTGAATGAAAGAATAAAAGTCGTTGTTTTAAGAATTTCTCAACTACCAAACCAAAACATCATACAAGTTAGCTGAAAATCTTAACCCCGATGGCTTTTTTCTCCTTTTTCCATTTATTAATATGCTAGCATTTGGGAGTCAACAGTCGATGACTTGGGTGTCAGATAAGAAAACTCACTAAATAGTTTACTTATGAACCGGTCTGCGGAAAGGGAACGTGTTCACATCTCTTTGACTGTCATTCAAACCCAATCTTCTCTGTTGTTGCCATCAAGCGCTTATCATATCAACTCTGCGAAGACTAAATTTTTTCACTGCTACTTTTCACTGCTTGTTCTTGTTCCAAGCGACATATCAAGCCTGACCCTATGAATGGATCAACAGCCAACTTATTAAGCTATGTGCGTTCCTTCTCCGCTCTGGGTGCAGCGAGAAATTCGAAGTCGTTTCTCCTGTTGCGACCCATCTATCATTGATGCAGTCGTATCCTAAAACACTTGCTGAAAACAATAATGACGGTTATCAATAAACCCTAGTTAGCATAGTTTAAATAATTTTTGCTTAGATCACCGACTCGCTCACTTCTACAACTCTTTCTTGCACAACATGACTCTTTTAAGCGCTTATAAAATTACTAAACGGAAGAACAAGAGTGGAAGGTGTGAAGCCACAAGCAACAATAATTTAGAAACATGTGACCTTGAATAATGTGACCCTGTGACCTATCGACTCATTTATAGACTGATCCGCCGCATTTACTTCGTTTATAGGCCCTCAAGAAAACTACGACTACACAATTCCTAGGTTTATGTGAAAACCCTCATTTGCAAACAGCAAAAATCCTGGAGCGTTTTCCAAATTTAGTTCCAGAACGGATGAATTCAACTTCTGTCAGCAAATAATGAGCCAAGAGGTAAGGGAATTCACCGGATAATGCTGAAGGTTCTATTTAATCCGAATTCAAACTCGAATGAGCAGGAACAAAGCTCGCTCTCTATTCTCAGCTATCCTCCGGTTCGTGGCGTCAACATCCAATCCAAGGCGATCGGCCTTTTATATTTGCCATTTTTCAAGATCGAACTCCCTTGCTTTTTGAGCAATTTTACTAAAACGTCATTTAAAATAAATTTTGAGTTTGTCGAATATTTTGCAAAGCGACAAATCAATATTTGTGCAGAAGAAGCTCAACGGTGACCTCTTAAGGTCACTCCATCCCCGCTCATGCCTTTCTTGCCTGACTCATGCAGCAGGCTACACCTGCGCAGGGACAACGCAATGGAAATGCTACTAAACTCTGTACGCCTGGAACTGCTCTTCGTTTTTCGTGCTACTTTCTTTTTGGAATGTCGACTTTTTTTATAACCATGCACGTTGGCTATGCGTTTGATGACTACCAAATGTTTACTTCAATGGAGCGATTTGGAGGTACACCCAAGCAAAATCCTTTTTTCTTGGTTTAAGTTTAGATCAACCATTTCTTCCCGACAGCATCTTACGTATGCAGCAGGCTAACGTATACACACGGGTAGTCTATTGGCTCCACGACGGTATCCGATCCCACGATTCTTATTTGCTGAAGGCGAAGAAGCTGATCAACAGATACGAAAGTTTTGTTGCCGTTAAAGCTGCTAAAGAAGGCTTTAATCAGATGAGTTTTTATGACTACGTAGGTTTCTAATAGCCAAATTAATAAGCTCTTATTTTCGACTTTAAGTTCTCAAATCGCTACAACAAAACAATCGCTGACTGACAAGGAAAATCTCTACCGAGCGGTTTTGTTCGACTACAAATACAGACTTGCAAACTGCTTACTTGACGCGTCTTTGAGTCCTGAAAACTCTTCGGCTTTAGCAAAAGTTCAGGAAATCTTTGACGAAATGGAGGAAAAGATCGTCATGAATAATCTGAAAAGTGCAGGCAGGTCACGTTTGCCGAATAAAGTGAATTCTTGTTTTCAGATATTGATGACCTGCACGAGTACATTCCTATGATCTAGAAAAACTGTTTAAGACTTGGTTTAACTGACAGAAATTTGTTAAGCTTTTACCAGGAACTGATTCATTTTAGAAAGCACGTGTGTCTTCCAAACGCGGTGAAACAAAATGAGCCACGGGGATACTTTACGAGGCACTCAGCGTTGAGTATCTGTAGCATTTTTCTAATGGTGGTGGTCTTCAATTATCTGAAAGCCGATTTAGCTCTTGTTTATGCGTTAAAAGAAAACAATGATTCATAGTTAATTTAGTTTGTTGCGTTCGACAAGTAATGATTTTTTTAATTTTCAAGAACGTGATTTTGTACGACCACAACCGCCAATTGATGCAATTGCTGATGGAAGCAGTGGCTTCTCCTTGAGACTTCTCGAACTGTCCGCAGTCCAAACAACTCATGAGAAAATGAAGTCCAGGTTAGAGGATAACGGAATTAATGTCACTGGGGAGTGCCCTGTCACTGGGGACAACCTCATCTAGTATCTATTCATTTCAAGTGTTTCAATTAGCCGTTTATATCACGAGTTGTTTTAATCTTCCACGCTGTTCGATACCAAATGCAACTTCCCATCATATCCAAACGGCCCAGCGCTGCAGAGAATCTGCCAGTCTATGATGGTCGTGAAAAACACAAGTGTTTTACTTCGTCCAGCGAACCTCTCGCTGAAGTCAAAGAACATCTTTGAAGTTGTGTTGTGTTTACTGCATCAATTCCATGCCTTTAACCGACAGTCATTGGAAATGACTGCAAAATTGATTTAGCGGAATAAAACGCTACGCACTTCTTAAATCCTCGCTTGCATTTGCACCTCTTCGGCCCACTCACCTGAACTGTTCCGCGTCCATCTCGACTCTATTTACCCAATTCCCGTGTTCCTTTGATTCGTCCTCCGTTCTCTCTCCGTTCTTTGCCGGCGACCTTCGAATCGCTGCTGCGAGTGCGGGAAAACGCGAATTGTTGTTGTCGCTTGCGGCGTTTTCGACTTTCAGATTTTGCGGTGAGATTTCCGCGACGTTGATTCGCATGTTTTCCTAATGTCTTCCCGCGCATTTCCTTTTCCGCTTTTTATTGATCGGTTTCCGTTTGTTCTTATCAGCTAACTTCGCTTCTTTTGCGTGTTGTCTTTGTTTCTTCGCAAAGGGCGATTCGTTAATTGTGAGTAACATAAAATTAAACTGCATGCTTAGTTTCAGGCCGTTTGACACAAATTGTGACTTTTCGTGATAATTTAGGTCGAGTGATTTGACGCAAAAGAACCTATTGAACGTTTGTGGTAAACGTCGATTTAACCGTGAATCCTAGAAACACGTTTTGTTCTTTTCAAACATGTGCAGGAAGGAAACTCAACAGTTTCGATAGTGCGTTAATTATGATCTTTGCAGAGCCGAAATCCTACGTACGAATTGTTGATGCGTGTTTTTGATCTTATCACAATGGATCAACAAAAACGCCTTCGAAGCATGTCGTTGTTCACTCTTATTCTTACCTGCCATATTACGCGCCACTCTCTTCTCGTGCCAACACCTCTCCGTTCCTTAATCTCTTGCAGTTTCAGATGTTCCCTGCAGAATAGCCGAAGAACAGCTGTTCCTCGTCGCCGCCGTCCACTCTGGTTTCGTTTTCGTCGATCGCCGCTGCGAAGATGAGGTTTTCGCTTCCGCCAGCGGCGGAGGAGGAGGCGCGGCTCCTCTTGGTTCCGCCGGTCGCAGAAATCCACAAAAAACGCGAATTCATTGTGCCGGTGAGTGAGCACGTCTTTTTCAGGAATCCTTTTTGTTTCATTCGATTTTATCTTGATTCCATCAAGATGTCCTCAATTTGAGTCTTCCGTGTCGCGGATTGCGACGTCTCCCTTTTAGGATCTTCTGGGCTCTCCGAGACGTTCCTTCTGACTTTCCTTGTTTCAGATGAATCTGGACATCCGGCGGGAGCCAAAATCGGCTTTCACTTCGCGCACCGGGATCCTGATATGGCTGACGCTGCAGAATTCGGTCCACACGCTGTTGATACGGTATTCGCGGGCGAGGGAGGTCGAGGAAATGTTCTTCTCCTCCGTCGCCGTTTTCTTCACCGAAATCTTGAAGATGTTGATTTGTGTGTGGATGGTGTGTAAGGAGGAACGCGGCATCTTCGGGTTAGTCTTGCTCTCCTTTACGACTCCCTAACTACCCCAAATCGTTCACGCTGACCCAGAACGTCGTTTAAGCCAGCTTTAATCCCTAATTTCAGCATGATCCGATCGATCCGGAAGAACGTGGTTCAAGCGCCCTTCGACACCCTCAAGGTCTGCGTCCCAGCGATCATCTACACTGTCCAAAACAATCTCTTCTACGTTGCGGCCTCCCACCTCGAAGCGGCCACTTTTATGGTATTTGAAAGCCCTTAAAAAGACTCCATCGACACGCGAACCAATTTCAGATCTCATCGCAAATGAAAATTTTCACGACGGCGATTTTTTCTGTGATTCTGCTAAGAAATTCACTCGCCCGGGCGCAGTGGTTCGCGTTAGCGGTGCTTTTTGTCGGGGTTTCCCTTGTGCAGCTGCAGCCAGAGGCGAAGAACAAGGCGACGGGGGTCGAACAAAACCCATTGATAGGTATAAGGATAGCACACTTAAGCTTTGTTGAACAAACTTTCCATTTTCAGGCCTGGCTGCGGTTTTCGTCGCCTGCGTTCTCTCCGGCTTCGCGGGCGTTTACTTCGAAAAGATCCTCAAAAGCGCGAGTCCCGTTTCGCTTTGGGTCCGCAACATCCAAATGTCCCTGTTCGCGATTCCGGCGAGTTTCATGGCCGCCTTGGCGCAGGACGGCGCCGCCATCGCCTTGAAGGGCCTCCTTTTTGGGTTTGACTCCGTCGTGTGGTTCACCGTGTTCTGGTACGGCATCGGTGGCCTCTCGGTCGCCGTTTGCATCAAATACGCCGACAACATAGCAAAGAACTTTGCCACCTCCGTGGCAATCATCATCAGCACCTTCGGCTCAATGTATCTCTTCGCGTTCCAGCCAGGCGCGCTCTTCTCCCTCGGCGCCACTCTCGTAATTTTCAGCATCTTCCTCTACTCCTCCACTGTCGCCTTCCTTAAAGTCTTTCGGAGATGACATCTTCAGGGTTCTAATTCCGGTTCTGTGATATCTTTAGCCAGTAAAGTTTATGTTCAATCGAAACTTCCTCCAAAACCACAAAAATTCCCAGCCGGACGGGAAAGCTAATGAGTCACAATTGCAAGTGCAAGTTGAACGTGCAAAAATGGTCGAGACGCCTCGACACGTAAGCGCTAGTCGCGCCATCGTTGCAAAACATTCCTTAGTTGGCGGAAATCACGTCGGAGGCGAGGAATCTGGGCTGGACGGTGTAATGGAGGCAGCAGACAAGGCCGGTTCAAGGGACATCCGCTTTTTAAAGACTTCCGTTTGAATAGAATGCTTCTTCCATTAGCTTTGTTCACTTTTTATGTTCAAAATCACCTACAACAAGCACTTAAAATTAACACGAAAGCCACCTCTTCAACGAACTTTAGTTCGAGTTGACGTGACAAAAACTGGTTCTCGTGTTTTTTTGTGCTTATTTTGGGCTGAATGACAAATGATGTTGCTCCCCTCTTTGCACTACGCGAGAAGTGTGGCCATTAATTGCAGTTTCATCTCTAGCCCTTCTAGTCTGCTTCAATCAACTTTCGTTTCCGAAAGGTTTTCAGTGATTGATTTGAAGTCTTCTGAAGCTAAACCGGATCGTTCTTAACTCAAAAAGGTTCGTCTTTCTGCGACTCTAAAACTTGTCCGTAGATCTCTTTCATCCTCAACATGAGTCGACCTCTACTCGCTCTCTTCCAACCCTCAAACCCATAAATTCCCAGTCTTTCACAGATCAGTTCAACTGTTACCCTGTCCTCACCGTTCCAGCCTCTTCCCTCCCCTCTGCCCATGAATTCCCGCTTATTACACCCGACCCGCGTGTCATCGCCGTCGCGGGCGGCCTCCGAATTCCGCCATTCGCGTTGCCGCGGCGTTTATTCGCTTTTGTCCGTCTTGGAATTGATCGATCGCCCTCGGGTTGCGCTTCCTTTCGGACATCTGCTCTGGCAATGGCCCCGCTCGAGGTCCTCGTAGTGCTTTTGGACAGAGGGACGCCAGAGGCAACGCAGCTAGAGTTGAGCGCGTGGACGTTGCCGCGGCCGCGGGTCGCGTGTCGAGTTGTTTTCCGAGGTGCCGGGGAAGCCGTTCGAGGTTGTCGAAAGGAGGAAAGAGGAGTTGTGGTAGCATGGATTGACGTAATTTTTGATCGGGATGTGAAAGTTTGGGCACAGTTTGAATTTGCGTTCGATCAAATAGGCGGTTAAAAAACATCTTTTTTAATTGACTGCGATTGAATCGAATCGTTATCTGACTGTTTTGGCTGTAAAATGGGCAGCACTCCGACTATATTGGAAAAACTCATTGAACTTTCGATCTTATCTTATGCGTCTAGTCCGAATTGGATACCGGTAAAGATAAGGTTTGCAACGGACAAAGAAAGCAAACTTTTTTTTGACTACGTTTACGGCGTTTTGATTAAATTTTCCTTTGGTAGCTAGGATGAATTGTTTATAGCTGTGTTTATACAATGTGTTTATAGTGCTTAGCTAATCGAACTCTGCAAAACTGTTCAGAAGATTGCTTTAAAGTTGCTCTATTTAAGCGAAACTGTATTTTAAACGTTCTTAAAAGAACGGTAGGAATCTCTGATGGATCTTTTATGGACCATTAACCTGATTTAATTCATGAGACTTGATTCCGATCAAAGTTTGGTTGTCCACGCCCATTAAAACAGAAAATTATAATATAATCCTAATGGACAAACGTGATTATCATAAACGCTTACGTGGAGGGGGTGGACGGAAAAACAGATGGCGCCCACCGAATTCAGTCGATCGCTTCCATCGAGACCTTACCGCTCTTACAAGGTCACTGGCCTTAGGAAATTTTCTTTAAAAGCTGTATTCCGCTTCCCAGTGCGTATGTTCATCGAGCGAACAATGGTGGAACACTTTCGCCGACTGTTCTAAGTCCCAGAAAGAACGCGCAAACAGCAAACATGCGGCTGAGCAAACCTTGAAACACTCACCGAAAGGGCCAAACGTGGCCACGGTGTCATGCAAACGCAAATATTTACGCTATGACCGCGATCGATACCGTCTCCTCCTCCTCTAGCTCCTCTTCTCCAGTGCGTTATCACGTCGCATCGGGATCCACTCGACTCTGATCGGCCGACTGACCACACCTCGATTATTAGCACCCGTTTAGCGCGTTAGAAAATGTCGCCCAAGGAAAAAGACGAAACGGAAGTCGCAGAGCCCCGGGAGAACGGGAACGGAGAGGGAAAACCCGAAGAAGTCGAAGAAAAGGAGAAAGAGGAGATGCAGGAGGAGGAGGACGTGGAAGAGGTGAGTGGCGCGAAAATGATTTCAACGGGTTGAAGCCGGAGTCGAGTTTCTAATGAATTCTTTGCAGATGGTCGCCTCCGGAGAGGAAGTCAGGTCTCGACGTTCCCGGTCCAAGGGTGAGTTCTTATTTGGAATACGGCTAATTTGTTGATGAAGACTGTCAATGACTTTGCGGTAACTTTTGCCACAGACGTAAACGGTAAGGTTAAAAAGATTGTTTCGAATTCGATTAGTGTTACGAAGCATCCAAATAAGCGTGGAAACTGCGTAAAACGGTTAAAAATCGCGCAAAGCACTTGATGCCTATCTGTTTCCGTCCTCCGCTCGCTTGAAACTGCGCTTCCCCGATTTCTACGGCCTCACCTTGTTGAGTTGTGGCCATAATTAACCCTGAACCATGACGAAAGGCGTACTGTAGAGAAATTTGCAAATCGAGACAATTCGGAGCCGGTGTGTCTGGGACGAAAATGTCAAACGCGTGGAGATGTCTGAAATCGACTCGCCGGACTTGCCTGCTGTCTATTTCGAATGAGAGCTCGTTCGCTGTAGCCATTTCCAACCCAAATGCGCATTTAGCGGTCGTTTCTCGGCTCGATGACCTCCAAAACAGATTCCGAATCATACGAATTTTTCTAAAGGTGGCTCTGTCCTGGAAATCGGGGATTCGCCTCTCTCCAAACGTTCGGAAGTCACGCGCCCTCCACGGCGAGTACGTATTTGGTTTCCACGCGAGGGTTGTTTGCGTTTCGCCGTTTTCTAAATTTTTACGCGGATTACAAAACATTGTTCGCTTTTATCTCCGCCCCGATCTGCTCACGTTATCTGGGATCCACGTTATATAGTCGCGTTGCTGCAAGCAACAATTATAAATCCCACGCTTTCAGATCTCAGATCATCATGCTCTCTTGCTTGCTGCTTAGGACAGGGCGTAGTACTAGGAGTAAGTTTTGCCTTTTTCTGCCTGAATTTGAGCGATGGGGCTGACTGAGGTGGTGTTCTGAGGATTTTCATTACACTCAAATCAAACTCTCCAAATCTGCCAAATTTCATCAAAATCTGCAGGCATCACTTTGAAAGTTTCCCTTGTCAGTTGGTCCGCAACTGAATGGATTTGGACTGGTCTTTTTGGATTTGGACTATTTCGCCTGATGTTTTAACTGTTTTATCGCTTGGGATTGCATGTAAACCGTATTTTTTGCAGATTTTATTATCAAATACGCGAGCCTTATTATCTTGGTCCTCCAGAACGCGAGTTATGTGCTTCTTCTCCGATACGTCCGCACCCGCAAGCAGCCGCTGTTCCTCTCGACGGTCGCCGTTTTCCAAACCGAAGTCGTCAAACTCATTACGTGCCTCATTATCTTCACCATCGAACAACGGAGTATCACGAGGCAAGTCCAGCTAATCTTAATTCCTTTTTCAATTTTCATTTTCAGGTCATTCCGGGCGCTTTATCACCACCTGATCGTGAATTGGCTCGACACGCTCAAAGTCGGAGTCCCGGCCTTCGTTTACGTAGTGCAAAACGTCCTTCTGTATTACGCCGTTTCGAATTTGGATGCCGCCACATACATGGTACAGTCATCGACCTCATTCTCATCTGAATCCCTTATTTCAGGTCACTTACCAACTCAAAATCCTGACCACGGCCATCTTTACTGTGACGATCCTCAGGCGAAAACTCTCATTCTTCCAGTGGATCGCCTTGGTGCTTCTTTTCTCCGGAGTCGCCATTGTTCAGTTGGTAATAATTGTGAGAATTTCGAGTCCCGTTGACCTAAGCGCTTCAGAACAAAGATGAAACGCCGGCGGCTCCAGTGAACCACACCGCCGCGGCGCTCCAAACGACGTTGGCGACCGTTACCGAAGCCAGCGAACGCAAGCAACATCCGCTCTTCGGTTTGATCGCCGTGATCGTCGCGTGCTTCCTTTCTGGATTCGCCGGAATCTACTTCGAAAAGATCTTGAAGGGATCTGATGTTTCCCTGTGGCTCCGAAACATCCAGCTCGCCCTGCTCTCTCTACCCTGCGGCCTTGGAGCGATCATGGTAAGAGGTCTAGGGTTGAAATAGATCTGATGGTTTTGTTTCCAGGTCAAAGATGGAGGCAAAGTCCTGGAATACGGAATGATGCAAGGATTCGACATCGTCGTTTGGGGAACCGTTGTTCTGGGTGCCGTCGGAGGCCTCGTTGTCGCTGTGGTCATGAAATACGCCGACAACATCCTCAAGGCGTTCGCCACCTCCATCGCCATCATCGTGAGCTGCATCGCCTCCGCCTTCCTGTTCTCCTTCTCGCCCACGCTGATGTTCCTAGCCGGAACTGGCCTCGTCATTATCGCTGTCTTCGTCTACAGCCTGTTCCCTTACCGGCCCGCTTATCAACCCGCACCCACGGAACTCAAGGTCCAAGACCGCGAGAAGGCCGAAGCGATTTGAGCGGCGCCAAGTCAGACCCCTCTTACGATTTACGGGATTCGCAATCGTATCTGCTGTATTGTGATTGCGCAGTGAATATCATAAGGTGAAGTGCCTTAATTTAATGTTTCTGTTAAATTAAATAAAGAAATTATCATGATTTGGCGAGAAAAGCCAGGATAGTCGTGTGCTGCGCGAGAGTGAGGAAGTCGGGGTATTTGTCAAAGAGATAGCTGAATCCATGTCTGGAGCGACGTGGAGTCTCGAAATGTATCAGGGTGGCCCAAAAAAAAGCCCTGGCCAGACAGAAGAGCCTCATTCCGGGGGTGCGCGGTCAGACGACCGGTCGGTTTCACGTTATTTGCTAGCGAAACCGACCGATCGTTCGTGACAAGCGAGCTTGAAATGATTTCCAAAAAGCTCCATCTGGCCAGTGATCGACGAGCCGAAGGTGTATGGGCAGGGCTTTTTTTGGCCCACCCTGTACAGGGCGGTAGTATCTGCAAAAGTCATTTCCAGGGGCAGCATATCAAAGACCGGTTGGTCCTCACCTCTAACTGGCCCGAAACCGACCGGTCCTCGGCCGTGACATCCATCGAATGCCGCATTTCAGAGTTCCAGTTTTACCAAGACTGCCTACAGCTCATCAAGCATCTTTCTAACATGCTGATCTGAATCATTCAGTTTCCAGTTGTTACAGTGAACCTAAGAAACACATTCGAGTCCCTGAAATTGCGCTATTTGCTGAAACCCTGCCCTCACTTGCCTCGCATTACCGTAATTACTTCCTCTTTTTTGCAGCGATCTCACTAACCGGAATCACTCCTTCAGAGGTCTCCTAAACCGACCCTCCTTTCGTTTTCTCAAAATACTCTAAAAACAGAAACCAATAGTGAGCCACAACGCTCATAAATGTTTTAGTCGCTAATAAACGCCGCTTGAGTTTGATTTCGTCAACGATCTGTGACTTCAAGGATGCTGAGAAAACAGGAAATTCAATTCAGGCTGCATTCCAGGTTTTCTTCAAGTTACCTGCATGTTTAGAAACCAACAGCACAATTGTCAAGCTATTGATGTCAATCAGACTCTTATAAAAATGACCCCCATATCAGAAACTCTCTCAATCATCAAAAACCCGAGATTCCCATCTCCACCATCGACTACACTATTGTCACCGCACCTAACGAGATCAAATAAATCGTATCCAGACAAAACGGCCGCACAAGAAACATCTCCGATTTGTGCTCGGATCGCCCATCTTGGGATTGCGGTGCACAAAGGCGCTGGCGGTTACTCGGCGCCGCGCGGTGACCACCGGCGAGTTTCAGAACCGGCCACTTGCGCGCCCAGAGAGATCAACGCGTTAGTGCATTCCTAAGCGATCGATCTTCCCCAGCGATGCCCCTTGGAACACGTTGCACAGCGTCTTGGGTCCGCGAGGGCGGGAAGCGGGGGACGCTCAAGGCAAAATTTTGAAGATTCACGTGATCTCTGCGCACGGGAGATCTGTTTGTTGCCTGTGCAAATGCAGCAGCCGATTTGAAACGATGTTTTGACGTCGCCGACTTGTTTTCGGAGTTCGCGTTATTCAAGCGCCTCCGGAGAGTCGCGATTTGTGTTTGTGTGTCCACGCCGCTTTTAATTGGTACCGTGGCGACTCCCTGTCCCCTCAAGGCTACTCCCCAAGGCGCAAGGTGCACTTGCAGACCTTGAAAAGAAGCAAAAAGACGCCTGGAAAGGGTCCGGCGGCAGATCTCTGGGTTCTTCTCTAATTTCCGGTCTTTTTCTCAAGGAATCCCCACCATTACCGACTTTTTCTCGGCTTGGTTTGCACGAAATGGCGCTAATATCAGAAGCTCATTTCCTTGTCCTTGACGTCCTCTTCGCCATGCTCACTTTCGCCTCGCTAGGTGTAACTTTTGCGGCGACCCAGTGCTCACTCGAGTCATCGGTGTACCCGAGAACAGTCCGTTGTGGGCTGGATTAGGTATTTATTGATAGGCTGTTGACCTTGCTAGAACCTCCTTGTAATACCTTATTATCCTGTAAAAGTAGAACAAAAGTTGTTACGGCTCTAAACCATGGTTTTCAATTTATACCTATAAAATCTGTGTTTGGTTTGTGGTCGCTCTATGAATGTTCTCCGTGAGATTCATCCTTCAGTTTAGGAATTTTGAAAACTTCGACCGAAATTTCGTCTTTTTTAGTTTCGAAATTTAAAATTCAACAGAGTTTGAATTGCTGAATTGGAAAGGTTCCGATCGCTAAAACCAAAACTAAGATCTTTCGCGTGGGACATACACTGAGCATGACGTATTTTAAAACTATTTTTTTAGTTTGACGTCATACCGTAAGTGGATTTCAAAAGCTTGACTTGGAAAGCAGAAACGTGAGAGTTAGATGTAACGGCGAGTCTTAGATTGACTTTATTTAGATGCTGTTCAAATCGTTGAAGTTTCAAGTTTGCCTTAATTCATTTTAATTCGTGTTGCATCTTCTTTCACCGCTTCATCCGCTCCTAAATTTTGCTCAGACGATCGAAAGTTGTGTAAACTAAAAAGAGCGCGGATGGAGTGGTTTACCGGTTCACGCCGAGTCGTGTTACGCCTTTTCTCAGACGTCGAAATGTCCTTTTGTTGAAGCGTTAATCGTGTTTCAGCTTCTTTTTCCAAATGTTGCTTTCGATCGATTCTTCTACGTTTTTAACTCTCATTAGAATGAATCTTTAATTTCAAAATTCCACTCAGGCGTGGCTTACCTTTCACGCCAATTTGGGTTTGTGTCTTTTGAAATTGAATTTGACGTTTGAAAGCCTAAAGACCATGTTCTTCCTAACCTTGATCTGCGCACCGCCTAGTTAGCGGCGGCTGACCACAATAAGAATCCGCGAAATGTTTGCATTTCGCACGTAGGCGATGTAATCTGTCGGATCTTTTGGTCTTTTTTAGTCTTTTACAGTGTCCTGAAGTATTCTGAACCTCCATTAAATTGTTCCTTCTTAATTAGCGTCGAAACTCGAACAAAAACTTCTCCTTCCATCAAAGTTCTTCTCCCGTCGTTTGTCGGCGCAACAAACTTGAAAACAGATTTCCCAAACTCAAACACTCCAATCCTCCGTCGTCCACTTCGACCTTGAGAGAGAAACCCAATTTTTGTTGTATGCAGCCAAATGGGAGGTACTTACCAGCAACTTTAACCCCCAAAACGTTTCACACAACTTCTCGGCGAGGTTTGACCCTGAAACTCGTATTCTAATCCGTTTACTTTTTCTCCTCTGCAGCGTCTTTTCCTAAACTTTGTTGATTTTAGATTTTTCTGGCGTCCACTCTGCAAAAGCTTCGAAAGGTTTGGTTTCGCACAATTAAACTTCAAACTTTTAGTACCTTCAGGTCAAATTTGCTTCCGTTTCAAATCCGTGAATCGCTCTTATTAAGCCATCTCCCGTTTTTTCTTCTCCTTCGGATTACCCCAATCTGCACCGCAACGCCTAAACTCACAAAATGCTCCTAATCGCCGCATCGATCGCACACGAAATCTCGCACTTGACCACCTTCCGTCGGATCACTTTCACTCTCCTCCTCGACTTTTCTCAATTTTTCGACCCGCCGGCGGCGGGTCTCTTCCAGACCGAAACCTAACCGTCAACGAACCTGTTCCCTCCTCGGCTGCTCCCAAGCGGCTCCTCTTTCCCACGTCTTTCGCTCATTGTTCCCAGCGTCCCTCTGCGTTCGTCGACTTCTTCGTCGGATTCTTCGCCCAAGAATCGCGTCCGTCCGGAGGTCATCCACGGTTTTTGATGTTTAACCGGCCGGCAAATGTTAAGTGTGTCCCTTCACCTCTTTTTGCCGCCTCCTCCTCAAGAACCCCAAACAAACCTCTCTGAGCACTTCTCCGCCTGCACCGAAATCCGATTTGTTTTCTTTTTTTGTGTTTTCCGCGAACGGCGAACGCCCGTTGACACCTGGAGCCGGGACGAACTCCCTAATCCAATGGTCAAGGACCTTTTCCTTTGAAAGGAGAACTCGAATCCTGTTGACTCAGGCGGCGTTCCCGCCCCGCATCCTTAACTCCTTTCGCGTGTTTTCCCATTAGATAACATCCTCGCCGGAACCCTCTACCGAATCCTTTTTTTGTCCTCGGATTCCGCGTCGGCGGGTTGTTGGGCGAGTGCAGGCGAGATGGCGATTGTGCAAAACCGCGCGAGATAAGCATCGGTCGTGGAGGCATCGGCTTCGTTAAGATTCTTATCGTTGCCGGTCGCCCTTCGCCTCCTCCTCCTTTGCTCGTCGCCTCTTTTCGCGCGATTCGACGCTCGGATTCGGCGGACGCGTGTTCTGATTGACGCCTGAGGGGCCGGTGGAACTTGTTGCTTCCCACAATGATTTGTATTAGCTGTTATTTAGGCGTCCACTCTTCCCAGCGCCTAACTGGTATCATTATCCAAGGCGGTGACGCGCGAAATCACAATCGCCCCTCTTAGATTCCCTCCTCCGGCCGCCCTCCTTGCGTTCTCACTGCCTAACCGCCGGCGCTTCACTCTTTGGTCTTTCAGGGTCTTTATACCGTAACACTGCTAGAACCCTGTAGTACTAAGGAGCCATGGTGGACAAAGTGATCGTCCGCGCTGATCCGCTCTCTCACAAACCCGTCGATTTGTGGAAGAAGTACCTCCGACAAGGCCGCATCTGCGAGCCCGCGAAGACCCTCAGGTAGACGCTGTTTGTAGTTTGCGCGGTTTATGACGTCTCCAATGCAGGTTAGATGCGCCAATCTACGAGAACAAGGTGCGGTTCGTGTGCATATCGGACACCCACGAGAAGCTGCACGAGATCCTGCCGTTGGTGCCCGACGGCGACGTTCTGATCCATGCCGGAGATTTCACAAATTACGGCGACGTTGGCGAGGTGATCAAGTTCAACGCCGAAATAGGTCAGTTGCGAAGGAGGTGGCGCGGATTCAACGGACGGAGTTTAGGAAAATTGCCGCACAAATACAAGATTGTAATCGCCGGCAATCACGAACTCGGATTCGAAGACGGGGAGGACATGAACGAACGCCAGCTGGCCGGACTCAACATGCTGGGGATCAAGAAGGCCTACGAGATGCTCACCAACTGCATTTATCTTTGCGATCAGACTGTCGACGTAAGGATTCGGAAATTTGGAAGCGAAATGAGCGTTTTGGAAGCTTTTCGGAATCGGAAAACTACAAAACTGGATTCCCACATTTTTGTTTTGAAGCTTTTGTGCTCGGAATTTTCGGCATCTTTTGCATATTCGACTTTAAATACATCAAACCGGAATTTAGTACTTCAGCCGGCTGTGTTTTGCAGCCAAATTGCTTTGAAAAGCGGATCCCAAGGGTTCCGCGATCGACGTCAAGTGTTTTGTACGCCGTCTGTTGTCGTGCTCCACACATGGTTTGGCGAAAGATAATTATCGAAGGCGATTCCGAAAGTTCCGGTTGGGTGTTTGATTAAGACTTTGCTAAGAGGATGATCGATTAGGCTGTTTTCTGGGGAGTCTGCTAGTTCCTTTGAACCCCAAAACCTGGATTTCACAAAGTAATTCTGTTTTCAGGTGTACGGTCTGAAGGTGTACGGTGCCCCGTGGCATCCGATGCCCGGATACTCGTTCTACCGGTCGAGGGGTCAAGCTTTACTTCACAAATGGAATCTCATCCCGGCGAAAACGGACGTCCTCGTCACCCACACGCCTCCGCTCGGCCATGGCGACTACAACAGCTGGCAGAAGTGCGACGGACTCCTCGCCGGCTGTGCGGAGCTCCTGAACACGGTCGAGATGCGGGTAAAGCCGAAGTACCACGTGTTCGGGCACATACACCAGATGCGCGGGGTCACCACCAACGGCACCACGACCTTCATCAACGCCGCGATCTGCGACCACAAACTCCGCAGCGAGTACGATCCGATCATCTTCGACCTGCCGCTGCCGCCCGGAAGGAGCAAAGACGACTTCTGAGCCGCGTGGCTGAAACCGAAACGGGATCTGTTCTCTCTCCTCTTTGTACACTCTACCCGCTTGTGAATCAGTTGTCGCAGTTTTCTTCTGTACATCTTCTCGTCTCCTTCCCCGAATCCTCTCCAAACCCCCGAAATAGCCCTTATTTTGCAGAGCGAAAACGTCGACCCTTGCTCCTGTGAGTCTTGTTGGTCGTAAGAATTATTTGATGCTGTGTAGTGTGCTGAGCTGTCCGAGAATAAACGCATAAAAACTGACGAAAGTTCAAACTGGTCGATCCTTGCTCCAGTCTGCAGGCTCTGTAACTTTCCCAACTTCGGTCTTCAGTGCAAACGTTACAGGAAAGTGCATAAATTTACAGCGCTTACTCACGCTTATCTTTTCTAATCAGCCCGCAAATTTCCAATTAATTTCAAACTTCCTCTTACTGACTCGACGATCGTCTGGCCTTCTAAGACCTGAACTCTTTCCAGACAACCTTCCCAACTCGTCCAAAATTTGCACGCAAGCACCTTTGTCTTTTCCGCAGACCAACTTTTCAGCGAAGATCGCTATCAGCACAAACATTTGCACCCATCATCAATCTTCGCTTTTCTTAAAAACAAACTTTTCCGCGATAAAATCAGTTTCAAGTCACGCCATTTGTGCTAACCAAGTAGAATCGGGTAGCTGCTTAGAATAGTTTGT
Source organism: Steinernema carpocapsae (assembly GCA_000757645.3). Classification (NCBI taxonomy): domain Eukaryota; kingdom Metazoa; phylum Nematoda; class Chromadorea; order Rhabditida; family Steinernematidae; genus Steinernema; species Steinernema carpocapsae. The sequence continues at coordinate 1,604,623 of AZBU02000003.1, forward strand.
TGCTTACGTGGGAAAACTTATTGTTTACCACAAAATTGCCTCTTCGAAAGTCGGTCGATAAAATCTTTTCTCGGAACTGGCACGCGTGGAGAGATGCTGAGCAGAGAGAGAGGACGTAGTACGCCATCTGAGGAGACGTTTCAAGGGTAAACCAGTCGGAGATGGTATTGTTTGATGTCAGTCAGCTGAAATTTGTCCAAATCATGGAGGGTGCAGGGGAAGCTGTGAAAAAAGAGCTTTTCAAAATTACAAAAAGCTTTCCTGTATGAAAGTTAAACAAACTATGAGTTTTAGGAATTCTGACATTGGACTATATTCGTTTCATTCAAGCGATGATCTCTTCGAATTCCTTTAATAGGTATTCAAGCTTGTGATTCAACTTTAAGTAATTATCAAGAAAAAATGGAAAGAGCGAAGTCCACACCGCTCGGTTTGTGACTCAGAAAGGAACACATCTAACGGAACACAGTCAACAAACAGTCACAAATGAATTTAACCGCCTGAAAACAGCTTTTATCAACGTTCCTCTTTTTGTAAATCCGCATTTCTTTCAGTAAGACTGAAAAGCAATTCAAAGATTCCGTTTTTAGCACTCTACCACGACTTCCTATTTTATAAGCATCTCACTCCCTTCCTGTAAAATAGTTCAAACTCCCTACCTTCCCAAGTTTCCCTTCTTCCAACCCCAAATTACAAAATCGCAACTTTCCTCCGCGAATCCACTTAATCGTGCACCTTCTCCGCCACTTCCTCCGGGAAAATCGCGCGCGCCGAACTAATCGAGGCACTTGACACCTCCGGCGGTCAGGCCATCGTTGTCATCCTCCCACGTCCAGCCGCAATTTCAAAGAAACCTCGCCCGGCTCACGAATCTCGCGCCCGCGTGACCCAATCGAGTTGCGCAACGCTGCATCCGCCAACCTTCCATCATTCGAACCTTCGCGGATATCCCTTACGGGCAGCGAATCTTGCCTGTTCGCGCTCTAATCCTCTTGTGGAGAGAAAAATTGGGACAATTGACGACGTCGTCGAACGATCGGTGACCGAGCGACGGAGAACGATTGCGGTTTGGTAAAGTGCTGTTTTTGGTTTCAGCCACAGAGATGCCTAATTCCTATCCCAACTTTGAGCGGTACTCCGAGGTTCTGCCCGGAGACGAGCGGATCCACCAGAATTCGATTCATAAGGGTGAGTGACTTTTGACTGATTTAGCGATGATTACGAGTTGCCTGCCAACCATTAGGTATAGCGTATTTCAAGTCCCCAAAAACGATCTTGGGTTCAAAGTTTTAATTCTCGACTGCTTGCTGTTCCCACGAAGGCCGAAAAATGAAGAATCTTGATCCTTTCCCCTGGTTTTTAAAAGCGTTGGCATTCAAATTCGCGCTCTTTCTGATTTATGACGTACGCGTGTCCTTTGTGACCTAATCTTATTAAGGCTCATTCCGATAATGATCTCTAGAACTCATTACGCTTATCTGCTTCTGCTTTCTGACGTTTTTATGATTATGTGCGTGTTACGAACTTACCGCCGATTTTTTTCTTTAAACAGCGGGAATAGGCTGTAGGCTGCTCGGTTCATGAAGGCTTAGGCTTGAGCATTTTTCTGGTTTTACGCCGAAAGCGCCTGGCAGCGGGGATAGTAGGAAAAATCGGCGGTAATTGAAATATATATACTGAACCCACATTTTTAAGAGCTGCTAACTAAGCCTCCGAACAGCGATGTGACCACAATGTTCGAGCTGCTCCGCCGCGGCGTCACCCTCACGGACAACGGCGACTGCGTTGGCGAACAAGTCAACGGCTCCTACTCCTGGACCCGCTACCAAACCGTCGTCGACGAAGCGGAACAGATCGGCTCGGGCCTAATGGAACTCGGCTTGAAACCGGGCCAAGAAACTCGAGTCGGAGTCGCCGCGCTGAACTGCCGCGAATACATCATCGCGATGCACGGAATTGCCAGCTATTCGATGGTTCTGGTGCCGCTCTACCACAACTACAAGTTTGAAGCCGTATGGTAGGTTTGGATTTCTTGTCATAATGCGAATGTTGATTTTTAGTGAAATCGTAAACAGCTGCAAAATGGAAGTAATCTTCTGCGACACGAGCGACCGCGCGAAGGAGTATTTGGAGAACATGGACGCCGTGCCGACCCTCAAGAAGATAATTGTGATGAAGCCGACGGAGAAACTGGCGCACAACGACAAGATTCAAATCCTAGAGTGGAACTACATGCTTCGAGTCGGAGAGGCGAACCTGCGACCCCCGCAGCCCCCGACAGCTGAGGATATCTACATTATCTGCCACACTTCTGGCACCACTGGTTAGCATTTCTTCTCTGAAATACCCAACAGGAAAATTTTATTCCAGGAACGCCGAAAGGAGTCCAGTTAAGTCACCGGGCGCTGCTCGCCTCCATGGGAGGCCTCTACGCGCAGTGGTGCATCCCGCCGCACGATATCCAGTTCGGCCCCCGGGACGTGTATCTCTCGTTCCTCTCGCTCGCCCACATTTACGAGCAGCTCATGGAAGCCTTTATAATGTTCACCGGCGGCCGCATAGGATTCTTCTGCGGGGAAATCAAGAACCTTATCTCGGACATGCAACTCCTGAAGCCCACAATGGTCTCTCTCGTTCCCCGCGTTCTGATCAAGTTCCACGACCAAATTAAGGCGAACATCAACTCCGCGAACTTCCTCAAGCGCTTTTTGTTTCGACAGGCGGTGAAATCGAAGCAGCGAGCCCTCGCCAAGGGACACCAGAACTACAACACCATCTGGGACAAACTCGTCTTCAAGAAGCTTCACGCAATGTTCGGTGGCAACCTTCGCCTCATCACCACCGGAGGCGCTCCCATCACCCCTCAGGTCATGAACTTCTCCAGAGTTGCCTACGGATGCCCCGTTTTTGAGGGTTACGGGCAAACCGAGTGCTCCGCCGCTGGGAACATTTCTCTCCCTTTCGACACCGAACCTGGACACGTGGGGGGTCCTTCGTCCTGGGCTCAGGTGAAGCTGATCGACGTACCCGAGCTCGGATATCTCTCGAACGAGGACAGAGGCGAGGTGTGCTTCCGAGGAGCCGGTTTGATGACCAGCTACTACAACGAGCCGAAGCTCACCGCCGAGGCCGTGGACTCCGAAGGCTGGTTGCACACCGGCGATATCGGCATGTGGCTCCCCAACGGCGCCCTGAGGATCATCGACCGGAAGAAGCACTTCTTCAAGTTGGCCCAGGGTGATTTTGTGTCGCCGGAACAGGTCGAGAACGTTTATGTCCAGCACCCCCTGATCAACCAGGTACCCGATATACACTTCAAAGCCTCGTTCACCTAAACTTTTCAGATCTTCGTCGACGGACATACGACGCAAACGTACCTAATCGCCATAGCCGTGGTTTCGCTTGGCGAAATTAAGGAAATCGCCGCCCAGAAACAGGTATTTATTTAAAACCTTCACACGCCATAAATCCCCGATTTTCAGCTGAAATTCGGCGAAGACGAGGACATCCTCAGTAACTCTGCCGTCCGCAACCTCGTCGTCCAAGAACTCCGTATCTTCGGCGCCTCTAAGGGACTCAACAGCCTCGAGCAGATCAAGAACATCACTCTCATTACCGAGGAGTTCACGGCTGAAAATGGCCTTCTTACGGTCACCCTTAAGATCCGACGCCATCAGATGAAGCGCAAATTTGAAAAGGTGATAGTGCACATGTATTCGGAAACCGTCAACTTTTAAGAATGTTTGGGAGGAGGGTTAATAAACATGTATTTACAGTGACACGTCTTTTCAGGCAGCATTTAAAGCACAGTCATTCCACTTTTTGCTTCCTCTGCTCACGTTTAATATGAATGTAGAAGAGTAATCCGACCCAGCCGAAGACGACTAGGAGGCCGATAAGGAGCCCGAAGAGAAAGAAGGCACCCAGGAAGCCCATGATGGTCGCTATGGCGCAGAGCTGCGAGAGGACTGGGTGTTGGTGTACTCATCGAGGGGCTGAAAATTGAAATATTGAGGAGAGGAATAAACGATACGAGTTACAGTCTTGTAGGTTACATGTCGATCCTTGTTTGGAGATGGGTTTCCATTCCTGCTGAGGGAAGAGAGGGAAGACTTCGCTGGATCGATATTCGGCAAGCGAGTCAGCTGGCACGTGTTCGAGCACGTGGCGACCTAAATAAATAGCGAAATTTGGAAGTATTGGGCACATAGATTAAATAGTTCATGCAAAATAGAACACACTCAATTTAATTACAGCTCATAAATAACCCTTACCTTTCCAAAACTTCCATAGGTGAATTTTCGAATCATCAACGTCCCAGCAGATCTGAAATTTTCATGAGCAACGTGAAAATGATGAAAAACTAACCTGAAAAGCAAAGATCCAACGACCCTGGGAGCACCGCAAAACATCAGCATAACAACGGGTGAATGCCAAAGGAGCGAAGAGAACTTTGCAAACGAAAAGCGCAGGTTCGCGTCCCAATCAATCGTCGATCGGCGGCCTTATCGCAAACGTGCGAAGGCGAAGTTTAAACGACGCGGCGATTCCGCGTGGTGCCGACCGAAGAGGGCAGGTGGCGGTGCAAAAAGCGATCAAAACTGACCCAAACAAATCGATCTTTAATGCACCAGAATACGGTTTTATATCCGAAAAATTACATCAAGCAACGTTTTCCCTGCGGACGCACTTCGCATCCTCAAAATTCGTGGCGGTCGTGGCCACGAACGAGTGGCAACAGAAGGCCGCTTCTCAAAAATGAACCAACACGGTTCCAGGCTACAGAACATCCTCATTTCCGTGAATTCGTCGCCCAACTTTTGTCGTTTTCGAAACGAACACGCTCCACAGTCCTTGCCGTCGACCTGCTTTTGGTCGATTTTGCTCAGAGGGTTAGTTTCCAAGGATTTGCGGGGCGGAAGTGTCCTTTAACGGGTTTTCGGCAGGCGGCGCAGGTGTGAATTTTGGAGCCGGCTCTTTTCTATCAAAGCTTGCATCTAAACAAACGTCTATATTTATGAACTTTGCGAATTCGAATTTCACGTACAAGCCTTGTACGTCAGCGTGAATCCTTCGTCCTCACGAATGGTGCGATAGTAGAACTTAAGCGGGTTACCGAAACGTCCAAAATCGTAACTTTCGGTGGTGTTTGCACAAATCCTGAGAGAGACTTCGTTTTGTCCGTTAGCGCATTTAAGCCCACCTGCCCTCGTGATTGAGATTAACAAAATTATACATGTCAAGGCGTCCACAAAACGTCCTCTGAAACTTGTGATTTCACTCGCATAATTCGTTTTCGGCGTCGAAGTTCTTCAGCTTGATAAAAGTCCACACTTTCGTTCCTTCGGGAGCCTAAAAGCAACGTTTCAAATAATTAGTATGTCAATATCCAAAACTACCGTAATCTTGTAGTCGCAGAAGCCGATTCCGCCGGTTGCAAAAGTTTGTTTTTTTTGTGGCGACAATCTCGTCCGGGCACTTGATCTGCTTCACCTTCACTTCGCCAAATCGTCCAAGGAAACCTTTCTTGCAGATAGACGCAGAGCAGAATGCGAGGTGCACGTAGCCGCCGTTCTGACACGCAGCTGGTTCGTCGCGAGTTCCTGAAAAAAGTGAGTCAATTTGAAGTTCGGTTTTGGTCACGGATGATATCGCATAGCCGCCCCAGAGGGAGTAAATCAAGTACAAATCAAGTAGATTTTCGAAATAAGTAACGTGTGACCTTTACCGGTACTTCGAATTCGTGGCAGGACCAACGACGGACAGCTCTGACTGTCGTTTCCTCTTTCGCTCTTCGAAGCTGGCATACTGGTCGAATTCAGGAAACACCTTGGGATCATAATATTCCTGCTCGAACGGCACTTTCCACTTCGTCCTGTTCTTTAAATTCACGAAATACTCCTTCGGATTCTCGTTGAATCGCACGGCCATCGCTCGTTCGATTTCCAGCGTCACTATCCATCCCACGGGATGCCCCGACTTCGGCCACGCCACGATGGACGCGTTCAGCGGCCTCCGATCCGCGATCTTCACTTCCGTGGAATTCAGATGCAAGCGGGCCGGGTGATCCCTGTACTGGATAAAGCCGATGGCCGCCTTGAAGAATTCCATCGACGGTCGCTTGTTGCGGATGAGGCATTTCCCGTTCGCTTCCACTTTGAGGCTTTGGTCGAATTTGAAGAGCATCTCGTCACAGCTGAAAGGGGACGATGTGAAAATCTTTGAGTGTTAACGTACCTCAAATTCTGCTTAAAGAGTATCCGGCCGATTTAAGGACCCTTGTACTCTCCTGTATACCATAGACGGTGGCTATCTGAAAGCACGAGATCCATTCCCACACACGTACTCCGCCGAAGAGTTGATCAAAACGTACAAGTAGAGAATGAAGATGAGTTTTCAAAGCATTCTCACTAATATCTCTGCTGTCCGAGAAGACTGTCATCGTAGTTTCGGGGTCCGGTGTGCTGAAGATCTGGGAGGAACATAGCTAAAGAGAAATGTAAACGGTTAGATCAGGTAAGAGACAAACTGGAAGGAAACAAGCCAAGGTGACTATGGATATGCCTTAATTCAAAAATATCCCCATCGCTGGTGAAGTGCTACCTGAAATGACATGTCGAACATTAAAAATTGCGTGAAATGCTTTCAGTTCTATTGTAACTCCCCCTTAAATTTCTACCATAAATTTGCAGTTCTAAGTTTATAAGACAATAGCGCCAAAATAAGAACCAATAGAAAAGGTGATGAATATTCATGACAAACCGGCTGACATTTAGAATTGTTGACTGTCGGATGACTTTAGAACCAAATTAAAATTCGAGTGACATCTCAAAATGTTGGTTTTTGGTTTTTTATGACTCACTGTAACTACGCATCTCAATTGTGGCTTTTCGAAATTGTTTGTTATCTCAATTGTGTCCCTTCAAAACCTTATTAAACATAGACACATAGCGACGTGCACAAAACATTGAAGTTCATCACATATTTCATCAATTCACACCAATCGGCAATCATATGGTTTACGGTCTGCTCTCAGATTATCCAGCAGCATCGACCCCTGCCAATCCCTTCTCTCTTTCCTTCCAATCCCCAATCTCGTGTCAAAACCATTTCCAATCTTTATTTAAACTCTGGGTGATGCACCCAATATTTATTCGAATGAGTATTTTCTGCCAACCTGTGACATCGTCACAAAGAATTTTTGGGTTTTAGCAATACAGAAGCTCTTGGGCCTCCGTCCCCTGCGTTTTCCCCTTCTTTGCTTCTTCGCCCCCTGAGACCCCGCTTCCTCGACCCGTTTCGTCACATCCGCATTGAAAAGAACGAAAGCCGTCGCTTTCGTGTTGAAGGCTACCGTAACGTCGTAAGTCTTCTTGAAAAGCCTAAACAGGAATGGATTGAGTACATGAGTCCAGTGGGACTGATTCTCACCAAACGCCGAGAGCGTACTGCAGCGCGCGGGCGGCGCAGTAGAACGGATACACCTTACGGTCGGATTCCTTGCTCTTGCGGCGCTCCTCGGCCTTCTCGAACTCTTCGTAGCTCGTGTACTCCTTTTCGCCCGACTTGAACGTCTTCTGCCAGCACCAGTTCCCGTAAAACCCTCCGACCATCCACAGAGAGCCGTACTTGCCCCACTCGAGCTCGTTGGGTCCGTCGTCTCCAGAGGGCGTCACGACGAAGAAATGCGTGTCGTATTCGCGTCGCTTCTTCGAGTCTTTCAATACTTCGTAGGCGCTGTTGATCTTCACGAACTTCAGCGCTTGTTCTGACGTGCGCCCGGCTCCAGTTTTGTCGGGATGGTGCTAAAAAGGATCCTGGTTACGGTAGGTTCTCAGCTAACAATGCTTACCTCACTAGCCAACTTGTAGTAGGCGGACTTTATCTCCTTCTCGGTAGCTCTGGGTTTCACTCCGAGGGTTTCGTAGTGGGACGAGGTGCATCTGACGCGGAAGAGAACCGCCGAGTTGGAGAAGCAGCGACGGCCGAAGAATCCGATGGTGGACATGTTCAGAGGGAAGAGGCGAGGCTGACGACAGGTCCATGAAACACGGCAACACGCAGGCTTATATGGACACCGAGAAAAGGTAGCGCAGCCAGAAAGTGACACCTCAGAGAGTGGCGTCGGATATCCCCCCAACCATTCCCGAGTCCCGGAGCACGCGGAAGGGACGAAGAGGAGCAAAGATATGATAAACTCGAAACGTCCCAAGGTCGGAGGGCGCGGCGCGACCGGATCGGGATTATGGCCGCTAATCGTTTTACGCTTATCTTTCCAAAAACGTTATCCTGGAATTTGGAGTCACAAATGGTCGCTGTCGCATCAAACTATTCCTGCACTGTGTAATTTGAAAAGACGCACTTTCGGCTTTAAGAACACGGGCGAACAGCATCTCGCTGGAAATCACAAAGAACGAAATTTCGTGAAGTGATAAGCGAACAATTATTGAAAACTTGAGACCAGCGAAAAACACAAAAAACGAACAAAAACACCCATAATTAAAGACGAGACCGAGACTGATGGGAGCCACTGTTCAGCAGCTGTTTCAATGCTCCTCCTCTCTTGAGGGTTGCAAACAAACATCATTCTTTGAAGATCTAAAACATGATCAACAACTGCGCCGAAGATCTTCAAAAAACACCTCGAAACCGCCTCGCCGCAGATGCACCAAACATCAGACTGAAGCCGAAGGCGTAGAATTCCAGCTCGAGTCGAGCGAGATAGCAATCAGCACAACAAAGAGCCTTTTAGCAGGCGACGCGGGGGAATCCCCGTGTGAATCACCGCCGACGCAGAGCGGATCGATAGAACGGGAAATTCACGGGGACAGCAGCCGATCGCGGGAGAGAAGAGGTCACCCGCCGTGCGAGGAATACGGTCGGCAGAGGCCAGAAGACGCTGAGGCTCGGATAGTCGAGGGAAACCAACTGAACGCGGCCGTTTCCGTCCGCAGTAGATACGATCGGCCAGCGAGGGCGCGGGGACTCCCCTTGTTCGCCGGTCAGAAAAAGCGCAGCGAGAGAATCCCTGACGGAGCACGAATGGTCGACGTTGGACTAACGACATACAAGAGGTCACTCGGTCACTTCAAAACGCCCAATCGATACCCTCTGACGATGTATAAATCAGCAGCGCGTTTCGTTTTGTTTGTACGTCGTCACAACAAAGGCACTGGAAAGAGAAGTTCAGCTGAGAAAAACGCCGATTTGGCCGTCAGAAAAGCCGCTGGATCGATGCGCTCGGATTTTGGAGAGCGGCGGGAAGCGGAGGTTGGGCGGCGAAGTGGGATTTCCATGCAAACTCCGACCACGTCCGCTTGGGCTTCCCCGACGATTCTCGGTGATCAAAGACCGCCTTGCAAAAAAAGAGTTCTGGACGGGTGCTACCCAGCACGGGGACGGCGCGATGCTTTCATGTGGAGGGGAGGTTGAAAATAATGACGGGACCGGAGATCTGTTGATTTCGAGAAGAGGGAAAATAAGATATTTGTCAAGTGAGGAACAGTGATGTTTCCTAGCAGCACAATCGACCGCTTTCATGCCGAAAGGACGTGGAAATGGACTCCGAATGAAAATGAGACGTTTTTAATAGGCTTTCCGTGTCTGACAAGGGAACATTCCCAAGTGTGAAATTCAAATCGAGCTGAAAATTGGTGAGTAGATAGATCTCGACGCGCTGATTCGAAAAAAATAGGTCTTACCTGCGAATGCGAGATCTAAAGTGCCTAAAAGGGCATGTCTAAAACGGGAAAACCGACCGCTCAGCAGCCGTTCACCAGGTTCAAATGGCTCCCGCCTAAGACTGAAATGGCTCCTGTCTGGTCTTGCAAAATGCGTCTCGTCTGCAGTTCGCCTCATTTCGGCTGAAAGAGTCGGTTGTTTTGCGTGAAACATGGCCACTCACGGTCGATCGAGCTAAATTCAACATTTATTAACAAGTGTGACCAGATCTATCTGCTCACCAATTTTCAGCTCGATTTGAATTTCACACTTGGGAATGTTCCCTTGTGAGTCGAATGTGGTTCTGAAAAAGGATTTTCCAAATACACTGCTGTCTAGAAAGGCATCTCAAACACGTAGAACCGAGCGCTCACTTCATCCAGAGTTTTCAGACGCAAGCTAGACAAGATATGAGCTTGTTCATCTGATACAAATCAACATATAATTAAGAAAAACCCATGTAAGCATCTGGATCTAAAAACCAAAATTTAGAAAAGCTAGCTCAATCAATAAGAACGTTTCACGGGCATGATATCCGTTCTTTCTGGAAACGAGCGAAGACGTAGCAAATTTATTAACAAAAAACAACGGATGATCCTAATTCAGTCAGCTATACTCGACGAAGGCAACGGCGCGGGTCTGCTTGAATTCAATTCTTTTCTCTTGGCCGATTGGAACCTGAAATAATCTTATTTGATGAAGACTTCAGTTGCCAGGCAGTTCCTACCATATGTAGACCCCGTTCAAAGCGACCAGGCCTCCCAAGATAAGGCAGATTTGTCGGATGAAGCGCTTCTGCTGGTCCTCGCGCTCGAATTCTTCGTTGCGATCGTAGAAGTTTCCTCGCCTCTCGAAAAGTTTTGAATATTGGCCGTTTCTTGAGAAGTGGAAGTCTTTATCAAAATATGGTTTTAAACGCTAATCAAACGCTAAATTTACAGTATAGTCCTCCGGATCGTTTCGCTTCTCAGCATACGACATACCATAACCGTATGAACTGTGAAGATCTCCGCAGATTCCGTCTGCGAAGACGGAATCTGCGGAGATCTTCTGCCAGCACCAGTTCCCGTAAAACCCTCGGACCATCCACAGAGAGCCGTACTTACCCCACTCGAGCTTGTTGGGTCCGTCGTCTCCAGAGGGCGTCACGACGAAGAAATGCGTGTCGTATTCGCGTCGCTTCTTCGAGGCTTTCAATACTTCGTAGGCGCTGTTGATCTTCACGAACTTTAGCGCTTGTTCTGACGTGCGCCCGGCTCCAGTTTTGTCGGGATGGTGCTAAAAAGGATCCTGGTTTCGGTAGGTTCTCAGCTAGCAATGCTTACCTCACTAAATAGCCAACTTGTAGTAGGCGGACTTAATCTCCTTCTCGGTAGCTCTGGGTTTTACTCCGAGGGTTTCATAGTAGGACGAGGTGCATCTTACGCGGAAGAGAACCGCCGAGTTGGAAAATCAACGACGGCCGAAGAATCCGATGGTGGACATGTTCAGAGGGAAGAGGCGAGGCTGACGACAGGTCTATGAAACACGGCAACACGCAGGCTTATGTGGACACGGAGAAAGAGAAGCACAGCCAGAAAAAGACGCCTGAAGGGGGTTCTATAGTTCGCGACGCGCGGTCCATCACGCGTTTTTCGCGATTTTCCGCGCACGGAAAAGTTTCGCCGAATTACTCTCCATTCACGGTTTTACGGCAAGCACGCAAATGCTCCGATGCAGTATCTCGATAAACGCAATCAGGGCTGTGGTGTTAAGGTCTCTTTGGGTCGAGGAACATGGGTAATGAATGTTGGCGAATCGGGCACCGATGGATTCAGAATGTTGTTCTGAGTTCAACGAACCCAAGCTTTCCTCTAAGCACTCCAATCTCACACAACGCGGTACCTAGAAAAGTATCGGCTCAGGTGCAAAACACAAAATTAATTTATCTCCGACACGACTGTCCTGACTGCATTCAGCGAGATTACTGTATCGGAGCATTTATCGGAGCATCAACATAACCAACGAAACCACAGCTTTCGATCCATTTGGCCTCTGTTACAATTAATTTGGCTGGCTCATTTGATTCACGAAGATTACTCGAGGTGAAGATATGAAGCCCATGGCATTAGTCATAAAAATTAGCTACTTTCAAGATTTCCGGCTTCTGGTGATCTACGGCGAAGCAAAACTTCAATGATTGCAAATGCTGTTGCAAATCGTCAAGGAAAATGCAACATTTCAAAAGAGGTAGGGCTCCCGCAACAATTTCCTTGATCGGCATGAACTCTAGACATAAGATAAACACGAAACATTGCAAGGTCGGAAGGAGTCGGATATACACAACATATCCAAAAAAATTGCACAATTGGTGATAAACCCGTCAAGTTATTGAGGTTTGAAGTTGGTCAGGCCATCGGTCAATCCAAAACGCCCTTAAACCAATCGATGCCCTCTGACGATTTATAAAGCATCAGCGCGTTTCATTTTGTTTGTACGTCGCCACAACAAAGGCACTGGAAAGAGAAGTTCAGCTGGAAAAAAACGCCGATTTGGCCGTCATAAAAGCCGCTGGATCGATGCGCTCGGATTTTGGAGAGCGACAGGAAGCGGAGGTCGGCATTGTTGGAAGGCGAAGTGGAAATTCCAGGCAAACTCCGTCCACGGCCGCTTGGGCTTACCCGACGATCCGCGGTGATCAAAGACCTCCTTGCAAAAAAAGAGTTCTGGACGGGTGCTACCCATCACGGGGACGGCGCGATGCTTTCATGTGGAGGGGAGGTTGAAAATAATGACGGGACCGGAGATCTGTTGATTTCGAGAAGAGGGAAAATAAGATATTTGTCAAGTGAGGAACAGTGATGTTTCCTAGCAGCACAATCGACCGCTTTCAATGCCGAAAGGACGTGGAAATGGACTCCGAATGAAAATGAGACGTTTTTAATAGGCTTTCCGCGTCTGAGTCTAATGTGGTTCTGAAAAAGGATTTTCCAAGTACGGGGGTGATTCAAACAAAAAAAGGACTGGTCAGACAGCTCCGACTCGCCGATCGCTGGCCAAACAGAAGAGCTCCATTCCGGGGGTGGCAGACGACCGGTCGGTTTCACGTTATTTGTTAGCGAAATCGACCGGTTGTTCGCGACTAGCAAGCTTGAAATGGCTCCGTTCTGTCTGGCCAGTGAAAGGCGAACCGGAACTGTCTGGCCAGTCCCTTTTTTGAAACACCCTGTAGGCTGCTGTCTAGAAAGGCATCTCAGACACGTAGAACCAAGCTAGCGTCATCCAGAGTTTTCAGACGCAAGACGTTTTTAGACTTTTTAGACAAGATCAGAAAAATATGGTCTGTCTAAAAATTGTATTGTCTAAAAATTATGTCCTTCTGGTTCTCTGATCAACGGACAGGTCACGTTCTATGATGATCTTATGTAGAAATATCTGATAGCACGTAACAATAAATACCCGTGAGCACGTGTTCTCATTCCTTCCTTTCCCTGAAATCAGAACTCCATAAATCTACCATGAAGTTCTAAGACTCACACTGCTTGCTGAGTAGCGAATCCAGTGGCCAGCAGCGCCACCACACAAAACGCGTATTTGAAGTTCTGGTTTCGGGCGGCGGCACTCTGCAGGGCCAGCTGTGTTCGAATCTCCTTCTCGATCTTGTTAAGGTTCATTTCGTCGTCGTGGATCGCTTGATCTTCTGCGATTAAGACGTCCAAGGGCACGGCGAGGCAATCATGGTCCTAGAGAGGATTACTGTAAGTAATCCTAAGAAAAAAGCTAGTTCTTACAAAGGTTCCAACTGGCAATCTGCTCGAGTAGTCGTAAGTTTCTCTGGTTTCCTTATGGCGGAGGACGTAGTAGGCCTTTCGTTTCTCTCGGTGCTCGGCGATGGTGCCCAGGGTCATGCGGTTTCCGCGAGAATAGTGGTTCTAGAGATTTAATCATTAAACAGAAGGAGAATGAGGTGCGAATACCTGTTTCAGGTGATGTAAATACGCGGTTTCAACATCATTAGAAGAGACTTGAGATGGGATTCCGAGGATATCATAGTTGGATCGAGTTGTGGATTCACACCTCCTAAAAAGACCATTTGAACCAGCAGTTTAAAAGCAAACAAAACTACTTCTGGCAAAGGAAGATAGCGGAGAGGTTCTTCGAAGAGTTGGGGCTGATGACCTTGCGAAGCGACATTCCTGAAACGTCGTGTGTTGCAGTTTCGTGGAAAGACGACAAACGCGCTGCACCAAACTCGCACCACTTATTGTTAAACTGAGGAGCAGGGAAGTCAAATAGAGGGTCGAGCACCCTCCCCTCCTGCTCTCTCGTCTGCATGCTCGCCATCGGCACGATCTCTCCTCCCGACGTCCACGTGAAACGCGGCAAGTCTTGCATTTGAACTGCGAAAAAGGGTTGATAGCAGCGGGTGACCTGAGAAGGTGGCGTGTTCCCCAGCAAGCATCGCACCACCACGTTGTCGATATCAGAGACCAGCTGTGATGGGTGCACGATGTGCGACGTAATCGTCATGTCAACCAATCCTAGCATGTTTTATTCCGAAAGAACGAAGATACCAAAGGCACAAAAAACAACCTAACCATATGTACAGTAAAATGATATATTGTCCTAAACCAAAAGCGAAGCGAAGGAGAACCTGGGAATCCGGATTCGAGCTTCTTAACAAGGACGAGGAGCAATTGCTCTGAAATAGAGGTAATTTGCACTCCTTGTTTTCGTGATTTTGTGATGTAGTGAGTTTTTAGTGCATCCCGGGCTCCACATTTTGTACGTGTAAACACCCACCTGTTATCAGCGTGGCGGTCCGTTGTCGCTGGGATAAACCGTTTCTGATTCCACATTCACCGGAGCTGACGCAGGCACTGGCGGCGCGTTCATCATCCGGTTTATTTTCTCCTGCTGCTCCTTAAACGCCTCTTCGCGCCGACGCCATTCTTCCCGGTTCGATCGCACGATGCTGCCACTAAAAGACGATTTCGAAACATTACAAACAGAATTAATGTCACTAACGCTTGACCGTAGAAGATCTGGAACACGGTGACACCGAAGAAGGCGATCATGTACACCTTGAAGATCTTCCCGAGGAGATCCCAGTTCACGCTGATCGGGTTCGAGTGGACCGTTCTCTCGGTTCCGTCCGTGTCCCGGAAGGTGTAGGACGTGGACTGATTTCCGTCCTTGTCCGTGTGCGTCGTCTTCTTATAGGACCAACCAGGGCCTCTCCGAAACTCGTGGGTAGTTCCGGGACGACGATTCCGCGCGTAGCGGTTGCTTCCGAAAGGCCACTCGGTTTCGTAGGGCGCGTTTCTCCTAGTGGCGTCTTGATATTGCTTCCAGATCTGAGGATAGAAAAATTTTACGAAAGGATCATGGCCAAATTAGAATAGTCAAAGAGCGGATAGGATGTTTGCTTTGCAATTCCATTTTCTTCACTTTTAGGTCACAATCTGAAACCCGTTGCTTACCCTTTCGACTTCATCCTCCGAGTACGTTCTTCTTTTGTTTCGGTTCGCATAGGAGTTGTCGTAGTAGTAAGAAGCGTTCGCGCTAGCCGAAATCTGGCTATCGTAGATGCGCCGCTTCTCGCTGTCCTTCAAGATGTCGTAGGCATCCGACAGCTCTAAAAACTTCCGCAGCGTCGAGTCCCCCGGTTTGGCTCCAGTGGCGTCCGGGTGATACTGTAAGAAACGAGATTATCCACCGTATTTCCGGTCCTACTAACCTTCTTCGATAGCGTGTAGTACGCATTTTTAATGTCCTTCGTTGTGGCCGTCCTGTCAACGCCCAGAATGTCGTAGTACGTCCTTAAAACTCCGTGCAAGTCAGGAACTTGAAATTCAAAATTACCGACACAAAGCGGACGAGAAAGAGAAACATCTTCTATGGGTAACGTTCATAATTACCTCATCTGAAAAGCATAAACTTCAGAAAAGCTAGCTCAATCAATAAGAACGTTTTACGGGCATGATATCCGTTCTTTCTGGAAACGAGCGAAGACGTAGCAAATTTATTAACAAAAAACAACGGATGATCCTAATTCAGTCAGCTATACTCGACGAAGGCAACGGCGCGGGTCTGCTTGAATTCAATTCTTTTCTCTTGGCCGATTGGAACCTGAAATAATCTTATTTGATGAAGGCTTCAGTTGCCAGGCAGTTCCTACCATATGTAGACTCCGTTCAAAGCGACCAGGCCTCCCAAGATGAGGCAGATTTGTCGGATGAAGCGCTTCTGCTGGTCCTCGCGCTCGAATTCTTCGTTGGGATCGTAGAAGTTTCCTCGCCTCTCGAAAAGTTTTGAATATTGGCCGTTTCTTGAGAAGTGGAAGTCTTTTATGTTCGGCCTTCTCTGCGAAGCGTTTGTAGCCTGAAGAAGCACGGAATCAGAGCGAATTTGGTAAATCAACAAAAATCGTTTAGAAGGGGCCGTGCCACAAGTAACGAACGGCGATTTCGCAATCACTTTCGCCATCTACAGGTTGACAGGTTCAATTTCGATTAAATAAAAGCAACATCCGTTCCTTTCAACACAATCAGAGCTGTCGCCGATCTTTAGAAATATTTGCCGCTCCAGTTTTCGTTTTCAGATCAGAATTTCGTCCTAACGCTAATCAAAACCTAAATTTACCATATCGTTCTCCGGATCGCCTCGCTTCTCAGCATAAGATCTTCCATAATCGTAAGAAGTGTGGAGACCTGCGGAGATTTCGTCGTCGTAAACGCGCCGCTTCTCGCCGTCCTTCAGAACATCGTAGGCGTCCGTCAGCTGGTGGAATTTCGCCGAAGACGTGGAATCCTCGGGATTCGCTTGATCGGGATGATACTACAATACAAAAAAGTCAATTTAGGTCTTCGAAATTCATTATTTTACCTTCTTTGAAAGCGCATAGAAGGCTTTCTTGATTTCATTCGGCGTCGCCGTCTTCTCAACGCCAAGAACGTCGTAATACGTTCTGAAACTGGCAAATAAGAGCGAGATGGGTTGTTTACTGTTTACCTGCGGAGAGCGGAGGAGAGCGAGAAGCATCTTCGGGGGCAAACGGTCATCGTGCCACAGCGATCGTCCGTTGGATGCGAGGCGGCGAGGTGGAAACACGTCAGATATTTACAGTTTGGGTCCTGCAGCGAAGAGCGCGAACTGGAAGTTTGCAAAAGGCAAAATTGAGGGGATTTGGAAGGCGATGTTGCCTTGAAATTCAACAAAGCAGGGCGGAATGAGGCAAGACAGATCAGAGTGTGTCTGGAACATGAGTGTGAAGGTCTGGAATCGAGAGACCGGAAGCAAAAACGTCTGGAAAGGTATCTGAACTGGAATGTTCGCTTCCAAATCAAGTTCCTTTGCGCATTCCTGAACCGCATTCCTGTGGCGATTATGGCGGATTCACGGGGTTGCGCTTTTCATAAAGGGCAACTTTCGCAGGCTGGCTCGCGTGCACCTGCTGTCGCGTTGTGCGGATTTTAATGTCTGACGGGCGCTGGCTGTTAGCCGCAGTCTGGAAATGGCGGTCTTGAGAGTGATTCCAAAGTGGAATTCACGGACATGCTGATTAATTTGCGTGTTGAACTCCGGCCGCTCATGTTCCGAAGCGCCTCTAATTTACAAAATCGATAGAATTTCTGTGGAATGTGTCGCTCCAAAAACTGCTGTAATACGAACTGTGTTGTTGATGATTCGGCCTTGTTTGGTTTACTTATTACGTTTAGTTTTCGATCGGCTTCAGATCGATTCGCATTGTGAAATGCCGTGGTCGTATGTATTCAAATTAGTCACCGATAGCGGACTATCACGAGCGCTTTGATGTTGACGCGTTGTCACCGCGTTGTCATTGCAATCTAAATGTACCTCGGGCGTTCTCTAAACCCTCGTTCCATTTCAGTACATTGCACCATGGAGATCGAAGCGGAGGACCTCTTCGAGCAGCGAGGCCAGCGCATCCACTGTGATCGCAAGATCTACGGGAATCGGCGGCTTTTCACCGGTCCGGACCTCGTCAGGAAGAACGTCCTTTGGCACAAGAGCTTTGAAGGGGTCGAGAACTACATCAATCCCGAAAATGGCCAAGTCAACAGCTACTTTGAGGTGTGTTTCAGCTTATTTTAACAATTGTTCATTTGCAGAGTTTAGGAGAATATGCCGCCATTAAAGGACCTGGAGTTGGACCCCTTTGCGATGAGCAACTTTGTCGTCCCGTATTCCGCTAATAAGAAGAAGCGCTGGATGATCGAGGAACTCCTGGCCGAGAACGTCGAAGAATACCAAACGGAAACGATGTGCGTAAGCGGTTTAACGCAAGTGTTAACCGCTTTGGACAACGACATCGAGAACTACTGCGTGGAGTCGCCGTCTAATATTCTCATCGACGTTCAAGCGACGGCGTTCCATGAAGTGGTGGACGGCGTTCCGAGCCACGAGTACACGACGCACAAACTCACGAGAGAGGTCCTGAGGTAAGAGTTCCATTAGTCCCTTTTCTACTAATCTGATCCTTAAGAATCCCGAATCGGATTCCCACAATCGAAGACGTTGAGAGCGGAGAAGCGTTCCAAGAAGACGGGGCTTACTACAGGCCTCCCCGCCACGACTACGGCGGCAAAATCCATCTGGTCTATTTGACCATGAAGACCGACAAGAGAACAACCAGGATAAACGCTAACAAGAAGCAAGTAGTTATGCGTTAGTTGAGAGCTCTTATTGACTGAAATCGTTTAGGATTTCGAGGCTTGGATCAAAAGGACGAGAGGACATGCCTGATTTCTGGGCGCTGTTCTTTGGACTCGTGGAGGAAAAGAAGACCAAGAAGGTAGTGAAGAGCAAGAAGAGGTCCCTGGTTCCTGCTCTCGAAGACTACTCATCTCTGGACGCAGCATCGGAGGAGGATTTCCCGAGTGAAGAAGAAACCGAAGAATCTCATTCTCATCGGTCGTCGATCCACGACCTTCGCGACTACATCGTTCCCATGGTCACCAAGAAGAAAAGAAGAAAGCACAAGAAAACCAAGGCGTTCGAGGATTATCGACCTGTTCTCCCAGAAGTTCTCCGCAAGGAAACCGAAGAAGAATCGACGACCAGCATTCCAGAGGATTCAGCCCCATCTAACGTCAAAGTGGAGCTCCTGCAGAAGATCGTGAGTGACGAAGTGGACATCTCCGATGGAGTAGCTCTCCTCCCAATGTATCCCTTCATAGCCACTATGAAGCAGCGATCCGGGGATGTCTTGGTTCTTCGCGACGGAGCCCTGTATTTGAACCCGAAGCCTGAAGACGTGGACGAATCTTATCGCTTCTGCGCGGTGAAACTGCAAGCGAACATTCTCCTGGACCTAAAGACGATCGACAGCATGTCGGCGGGCCCTCATCTGCAAGTACTTGAGCCTAGAGACGCCGAGAAACTGGCCTTGGATCTCTACCGAGCGGAAGAAGAAGCTCTCAGGACGAAGAATTTCAACGACGTGGCCAAACCCAGCGTGGAGTGCCCGATCTGCCTCGGGGAAGAGTTCCAGTTCGCCTTGTCCGCCTGCGGCCACTTCTCTTGCGTCGACTGTTGGTCCAACTACGCGGCCCACGCGATCCACGACAACCGCGTTCCCTCCGCTGCTTTGCCGAGAAGTGTTCCGAAGTCCTCCCGATCCCGGTTCTTCTCAGCTTTGTCCACCAGGCCTTCGTTCGCCTCTACGAGAAGCAACTCGCCAACCGCCGACTCCTCCAGGACAACTTCTTCAGCTGCAAGCGCTGCGAGAAGTTCCTCTACGCGGCCTCCGGTACCTCAGCGAAGATCCTTGTGTGCGAATGCGGCTTTGGAATCTGCCGTGAATGCCGCGAAGAGGCGCACGTCCCCCTTTCCTGCGAGGGGATGAGGAAATACGAAGATTTCCTGAAGCGCAACGGCCAGTCGTTCCATGATTCTTCAGAGAGCTACGTGGCCAACGGAGTCAAGTGCCCCAAGTGCGCTTCGCTCGTCGATCGGACGGAAGGCTGCAACCACATGAGTTGCATCTGCGGCTACGAATTCTGCTACGCGTGCCGAAGACGTTTCACCGGATCCCACTACGAGTGCGAAAACGAGGGCCGCAAGGATTTTGCGCTGATCGATGGATCGGACACGATTCACCCCGTCGTATTCGGCTGGTGTTCCGATATCCGGAATCGGAAGCAACCCAAGATTCTCAAGGACATGAGAAGATATTTGGCGATGAAGAACGAAGACGAAT
This sequence comes from Steinernema carpocapsae, assembly GCA_000757645.3. Lineage (NCBI taxonomy): Eukaryota > Metazoa > Nematoda > Chromadorea > Rhabditida > Steinernematidae > Steinernema > Steinernema carpocapsae. Next base: position 1,624,547 of record AZBU02000003.1, read on the forward strand.
GTTTAGTTACCCGCTACGAACAGGTAAGTTGCTCCGTCCTCACCACACCTACAGATTCTCTTCAGATCGTGGATTTTGTCGAGCGTTGCGTGGTCCATCGGTATTTCAAGCGCAAGAAGATCAACATTGAAATGTCGGACGTCCCCTCGCAACAATTCTTGTCAGCGCTGGAGCGATTCATATTCTGCATGAGAAGGCCCGATAGCGGACGTTTCGAGGACGTGCGGCTCAAGAAGGTGGTCGACTTAGGAATCGTCCTTTGCGACTTAATGTCGACTGCGTGCCAGCGAATGTAGAATTATTTCAAATCTTTTGTTGTTACGGGTCAATTTGTAGATATTGTATTCAAAATTGTACGTATAAAGCAGTGTAGAGAGTCAGTGAATCTTTGGTATTTATTGGATTTCTTGGGAGGGAGTAGTTTGTTTTAGTTTGACCATAAATTTAGTCTGATTGATGGGTTCGAAGCATTGCAATGACAAATCTGAATCTGTATATTAGCTAATTTAAGTATAGCGACTCTCTTGTTCTTTTCCCGGAGAAATACAATGGGAGGCTTTGGTGATTGGATTGTGGAACGATTCGGGAAGAGATTGGCAGTTGAAGATGCTAGTAAGAGCTGGTTTGGTCTCCGGAATCTCTTTTCGGGTCGACTAGAAGGGAAATACACCGTATAAGATTTAACTCATAATCTTGTAGTGCTGCACAAGTCCTTCAAGCGACTAGAGGAATGATTTTACTCGGAGAATTCTACGGAGCGTTTCTACCTCACGACAGTTTGATGAAACTGAAAATCGTTCTTTGGACTCGAGGAATTCTTCCTTTTATGAACATTCCACGCACTTCGGCTATTTGGGCATTACAGCATGCTGCTTGTGGTGGAGCCTTTGCTGCCACCCACTGCACCTTGGCTAATTTAAATTGGATCGTAAGTTTAGGCTACACTTCTCGTAGTTACTCAATTGAATGTTTAGGACTCTGACAAGCGGTTCCCAGCATCCAGCACAGCTGCAGCTGCTACCAGTATGGTCCGTCGAGGACCGGTAGCCATGGTTATGCATCGTAAGCTGTTGGAATTTTGGCGCTACCGTGCACTAAACTCACAAGCGAACCTCTCCAAGTGTAAATCACAGATCGGGCTGAAAATTGGTGAGCAGGTAGATCTCGACGCGCTGAATCCAGAAAAATATAGGAATTGCCTGCAAATGCGAGATCTAAAGTGCTTAAAAGGGCATGTCTAGTTGGAAAAACCGACCGGTAAGCAGGCAGTGAGTTCGAATGACCAAGCCCGACTTAAGAAAACAGGTCATTTGAGCTTGGAAATTCGAGCTGACCGGTCGGTTTGACATTTTGTATGGCAGTTTCTCGATGTAGACATACCCTTTTAGGTACTTTAGATCTCGCATTAGCAGGCAAGACCTATATTTTTCGGATTCAGCGCGTCGAGATCTACCTGCTCACCAATTTTCAGCCCGATCTGTGATTTACACTTGGAGAGGTTTCCTTGTCAGTGCGATGAAGGAGTCAAAATGATCAGAGTAATTTTATTACGAGTACATCTAGAATCCAAGTTCATTCTTCGCAAAATCTTCCTCTCTGTAGAGGCCGTTGTCGTCTTCGGTGTCGTCGAGTGTTGCAGTCGGGGAAGTCGGCGAAACGGATCCTTTTAACAGCTTTGATCCGCTCGTTCCAGCGTCGATTGTCAACGTCTTTTCCCTTAACATGAACACAAAATATGTGCTCGATAATGCATGTCTTACACCGAGTTGTCTTCGATAGTCCGAATCCTGGAAAAGACGGACGATATCCTCGATTTCGGTTTCGAGTATTCCGTTGTCTGCCGTTCCCAGTCGTAGTCGTCCATGAACTTGTAGCCGTAGGTTGTCATAATTCCGGTGAGAGTTTGGTAGATGTAGTGGTAGTCAGGTCTGCAGTAGTATCCGAGCTCCCGGAGATGCTTTGGAATCTCGAGCATCTGGATGGGGCACTTAGAGAGGAGCCGAACGTCGGTTGTGGCCGCCTTCTGCTCCCCGATGGCCGGCTTCTCCTTGAGATAATGCCACGGAAGACGGCCCCGCATCTCAGCCATCACGTAGAGCATCGACCAGAGGTCGTCGGCGCGGCTCTGCTCGCGTCGCGCGTGGACGTTTGTGCTGCAGTAGCGCGTCGTGCCTCTTAAAGTGGATTCGACGGTCCAGTCTTCACGAACTTCGCTCTTACCTGAAGAGGCATCTTCCGCGCTCCATGCGCATTTCGACTCTTCCGTCCGTAATGCAGATGAACTCTCGAGAGAGGCCGAAGTCCAGAACGTGGACAATCTTCGCTTCGCGTCCACTCTTCCCCATGGCCAGGTTCGCCGGCTTAATGTCGCGGTGGACGTAGCCGACCTCGTGGATCTGCTTGATACCGAAGAGGATGTGGATGCCGAGCCGTATTTGCGTTGAGACGGTGAATTCCTTGTTGCAACGGCGAAAGAGTTTTTCGAGCGAATCTCCCAGCAACGTCATTACCTGAAAACGACTACTGTGACGTGAATCGGCCATTAAACGTACCATGTAGCAGTACTTCTCCTTCCTCCCTGCATGGATCAGCTGTGTTACAAATTTGCGTCCCGTCAGCCTCTTCAGGATCTGAAAAAACAGCTTAAGAATGGCAAAAATGAGTAAAATCGACCTGAGCTTCGAGCTTCAGCACACTTCCTCCCGGCATGGCGTTCGATTCAATCTTGAGCGCCACCATTTGATTCGTGAACTGGTCTTCGGCCATAAAAACAGCTCCAAACCCGCCTTGTCCGAGTTTTTGAACTATTTTCCACCGTTTTCCAACTAGTTTTCCGAGGGCCAAGTTGGTGTGGCTCGCCGAATCCGATCGTCGCGCCATCGCCCGACCGTTCGATCTTAAAAACGAGAGAAGAATGACGCGGATTCAGACTGGAGCTCTTGCCAGGGTGTGGGATTCCAGACGGCGAACTGGTCTAGACGCAGAGGACATCGTCTTAAAACGAAACATATATAGGGGGACAGTCCAAATCCACCCAGTTAGCGAATAGCGACAACTTGGTGCAATGGCTTGCTCTTGAAGCAGAAACGCGAAATTTCAGGAAATTTCATGCGATTTCCGGCGGTAGAACCTCTAAGTTGCCATTAGATTTTACGGCTTTTCTCGTCGCTTGCAAGGAAACTGTATGATAAGATGCCTGAAACCTTTGTTGTTGAAGGAACACTCATTATTTTAACACTTCCGTTAATTGTGCTCTGATGTTATCCTGCATCTCTTGTTTACGTAATTATCGCGTTTAATCCCGTCATATTATGAAATGCGCCCATAATTCGACTATTTCCTTTTCAGGTGTTATTTCCATCGTCTTTCGAAATCTCATGACGTTTCCTCGAAGCTCCTCCCTGGCAACGCCTTCCATTGCACAACCCGGTGCCTTGTTGTGTAACCAACGTCGCTGACTCACTCGCCGCATATAAACAACTCCGGTTCGTCGTGGGGGAACCCGCTTTCTTTGTTTGTTGTGCTTTTTCGAAGGTCGATCGAGTTGGAACGAATCGACCGAGATCCTCTGGTCAGCATGGAGGTTGAGGCGGCCGATCTCCTCGAGCAGCGCCGACAACGAACCCACCGCGAACAGAAGTTCTTCCGCCGAAGGAAGGTCGCCGTTGGACCCGATGTCGTGTGCAAGACCTACTCCTACGCGCAGTCCTTCAACCAAGCTTATAACTACATCTGTCATGGGATTCCCAACACGAAGCTTGCGGTAGGTTTTACTCTATTTGCTAAGCATAATCTCAATTTGCTTTAGGAATTCGAAGTTCCTCTTAAAGACCTTGAGCTGGACCCCTTTGCCGTTCGGTCGTTCTTTGTCAGCTACTCACTGAACAAAAAGAAGCGCTGGCTGATCGAGCAGCTGACTGCCGAGGACGTCGAAGCGTTCCAAACCGATTCCCTCCGCGTCACCTGCTGCACCTTGGCTACTCCACTTCAGAATTCGCAGTTCCACAGTGACATAAACGTGACCGAGCGAATTCTCGATAGCCAGGTGACTCGGGCGTATAACACTGTGAAGAAGGGAGTCACTATCCAAAAGACTTCTATGGCATCGACGCTGCGTTCGTACACTTAGTAAGCTGTTTGCCTCTGCTTTTCATCCAAACCATTACGTATTATAGTCCTAACTTCCCCGCAAGGTACCGCAAAGGACGTCGAATTAAGAACGCTCCGTACAATAACGTCCAAGAAGAAAAAGACGAGGACGCCTGCAAATCGGAAGACGATATCAAGCACTACGAGAGGAAGTTCCATCAAATTTACGCGATTCACAAGAAGGACCGAAACAAGTCCCGCTTTAACGCCGGCCAAGAGTAAGTCCTTGAGAGTTTTGAAGAGATTTAAGTTGTGCTTTTCAGTATTTCGAAACAAGCTATCATCGAATACTACCACTGGGGAGGTCGCTACCACGACAAGAAACGCGAAAAACCCAGAGTGATGAAGGCGGAGCAAGAATTCCAGGAATTCGATTACGAAGAGGACAACGTGAATGTTGAGGAAACTGAGGAGGAACACGCTGTGGCATTATGGATGCCACCTACCAACGAAGTTGAAATCGGAGATTTCGTTGTTCAAAAAGTCGCCCACAAGAAGAAGCGAGCTCAGAAGAAGTCGAAGGTTTTTGAGGACTATAGGCCGATCCTGGACGTTGACGAAGAGATGGAAACCGAGAATTCGAATGAAGCCGAGGAGCCCGTTGAGTCCTCTCCCTGTGCCGTAGTCAAGGTGGATCCTCTTCCGCGAATCGATGAATTCGACATCGATATCTTCAATACAAAACCCTTGCCCACCGTCCCGACCATCTACTGCTCCAAGAACTCTCATGGTGATTTCGTCATCGTTCGTAAAGACGGATTCTACCTGAATCCTAAGCAGGACGCCGTGGCCAAATGCTACCGTAAGAAGGAAGTCGTCCCTGAGAAGAGCATTTTTGCTGAGATGAAAACGGTGGATTCTGCCTTTGTTGGATTCCAACTTGAGGCGATGAGTTCCAGTGAAGCAGAGAATCTCGCTTTCGACTTGTACAAAGCGGAAGAAGAGTCTTCTTCGGAGGACGACTGGCTTCAGGTGATCAAGCCCGACGAAGACTGTCCCATATGTCTTGGGGAAGAGTTCCAGTTCGCCTTGTCCGCCTGCGGCCACTTCTCTTTCGTCGACTGTTGGTCCAACTATGCGGCCCACGCGATCCACGACAACCGCGTTCCCCTCCGCTGCTTTGCCGAGAAGTGTTCCGAAGTCCTCCCGATTTCGATTCTCCTCAGTTTCGTCCGCCAGGCCTCCGTCCGTCTCTACGAGATGCAGCTTGCCAACCGCCGACTCCTCCAGGACAACTTCTTCAGCTGCAAGCGCTGCGAGAAGTTCCTCTACGCAGCCTCCGGTACCTCAGCGAAGATCCTTGTGTGCGAATGCGGCTTCGGAATCTGCCGTGAATGCCGCGAAGAGGCGCACGTCCCCCTTTCCTGCGAGGGGATGAGGAAATACGAAGATTTCCTGAAGCGCAGCGGTCAAACCTTCCACGAATCGTCGGCTATCCACGTCGCCAACGGAGTCAAATGTCCCAAGTGTTCCGCCGTGATCGACCTTTTTGAGGGATGCAACCATATGACTTGCCTATGTGGCCACGAGTTCTGCTACGCCTGTAGGAAGCCCTTCAGGGGAGCGCACTACGACTGCAACTCCGTGGCTCGCATTGACTACAACCTTGTCGATGGAGAAGAAACCATTCACGCCGCGATCTTCCAAAAGTGCATCGTGTTCCGAAAGCAAAAGAACTCGTTCCGCCTCTTCAAAATGGCCAAGCGCCTTGAAAAGCGCGAGGATCCCGATACGATCTCCGGTTTTGTCAACACGTTCCGTCAGGTACATGTGACACTTTTCTAATTCCAATTTCCAAGTTTCCATTTCAGATCCTCGATTTTGTCGAACGCGCATACATCCACCTCTATCTCAGCCACCAACGGGTTCACTTCAAGCGGGACGACTTCCTCGGACGCCAATTCGTCAATCTCGTCGACCAGCGGCTCTCCTTTATTCTCAACCGTATCGAGGAGGCGAACGACGTTTCCAAGCTAAAGACAATGCTCCATTCTTCCTTAAAATCTGTGATGAACTCAACTCAAAATGCCAGCGAATGTGAATTGATCTCATATTGTACAAAGTAATGTTATGTCCATTGATGTACCCAGATTGTTACGTAAAAAATAGTTTAGTAAACGCTTGAATAATTAAGTCCATCACAACTCCTTCATGTGAGGTAGGTTGCTCTTTATATCCGCATCGGTTTCAAAAAGTAATTTGCATATATGCGAAGTCACAACTTTACCAGTTTTCGCACTACCAAATCTGGCCAAACTATAATGATGGACAACGTCTACAAATGGCTAATGGAACAACAGAACGAAGAATCAGTTCTTGAACAGGTGTGGGAAAGCCGTTTTGGGATTCGGGACGTGTATTCATGTCCCTTGGAAAGGAAGTACACTGTGTATAGCAGATGACACGTTGATAACTGATAAGCATTTGATTTTTCCTTTTTTCTAAAATTGAAAGCAAATTTTTGCGTTTTGCCGGCATTTGCAGTGACAGGAACAATATTTATGTACGGGGGAGTTTCGGGAAACAGCTTGTAAGTCATCGACCGTGCCATAACCGAAAACCGAAGCATAGCAAGAATAAAGATGGATTTTCAAACGGACAAAGCCATTTTAAAGTATAAGAAGCGTTCCTCTGTGGGTTTTCTGTTGGGGAGTCTACGGCAAAGTAAGGGTCACCACCTAGTGTCCATTGATTCACCTAACGTCGATGGTAGTTCTCATTATTGACAGAAAATTAATTTTACATATTTATAATTTCGATAGAATCCACATTTCGAGCGCTGCAGTCAGTAATGTTGTTAGTGACCGTTGACGTGCTCAGATTGATACATTAAAAAGTATAGTTTGTAAACATTCGAACAAATAACTCTACAATAGGTCGTTTCGACTTCCGCAGGCACAAGCTGATACAAAATTCGCGGTTGTTTGTTTACGCTTTTGCTGTTCGTTTTGCTGTTTGGGCAGCTTTGCGCGTCATTTTCCTATAAATGACGTTCGACCCTCGAGTGGTCAGTGTCAGCAGCCATGATTATGTTTTATGTGCTAATTGTGGTCTTAGTTTTCGTCCCATCTTTTGGGATTCCTCTCAAAGAGTGCAGTTCCTTTACGAACTGCGAAAAATGCGCCAACGGAACCGACTGGTTGGGAGGACGATGCGAGTGGGTTACGGTAGATTCTGGACAAGGGTTGATTTTGTTGTTTTCAGCTGGTGCACTCTAGGCGACTCTTGCGAGTCGATGGTCTTCAATTCGTGTCCTATGAACAAACGCGTCGGATTAAAGTACAACTGCCCGAGGAAGCTGCCGAGTGGGGTGAACTACGACGAGCAGTTCGCCAAGGAGAAGGCGTTTCCTTTGATTGCTGCGTCGAACGAGGACAACAGAGAGCGGATGCAGAAGATTCTGAATTGTCATTTCAGAAAGGCGGAAGTCGGGAGTTTGTTTCACGTGCCCTGTGACCTTCTGAATACGGTACGAATGGAACGCTTCTATGCTAGATGATTCTATGCTAGCGTTTCAGACCTCCTGTTTCGCCTACACAGTCGTACTTCACAGCGAGAAAGCGATCGCCGTGGTGTTCCGAGGAAGCAAGGGACCCGACCAGATCCTCCAGCAAGCGATCAACCTCTTCCTCACGAAGGCGATGCAGCCGTTCCACCCGACCGGCGGCCGCGTTTACGACTACTACCACCAGTCGTTCTACCGCCTCTGGGACTCGAAAATCGCTTTGGATCTGACGAAATACGGAAACCTCCTGCCTGAATATGACGTTTGGGTAGGTCTGTAACTCTACTCATGCTCCAAATGTGTATTTCAGAGCTTCGGTCATTCCTTAGGAGGCGGATTGGCGTCCCTCGCGGCGGCCACAATCGTTGGAAACGGAATCCGCCCAAGTTCCAAAGTGAAGATGATCAGTTTTGGCCAGCCGCGGATCGGCGATAGGAGCTTCGCCGAAGGCCACGATAAACTCGTTCCGGAATCTTTCCGCATTATAAACGGGCAAGACCCGATTCCATCGTTTCCGAGCCTCGAACCCATCGGGAGCCCATTCGAAGGCGCTTATCATCATCGTTTCGAGGTGTGGTACCCCAGTGGAATGGAGCCCAAGAGCGAGTACAGAATCAGCCACATGGCGGAAGATCGAAGTGCCTTCGGTGGAAACATCCAATTCAGCCCGGAACAGCACGTCTTCTACTTCGGCCAAGATCTGAGAAACTGGGCGAACACGACCAAGACTTGCTAAACAATAATAATTCACATTCATAACAAATTTTGAAGGCTTAAATTGACAAAAGAACACTGTTTGGTCACAGGTCGACATCTTCAAGAAGGCACCTCAGGCGCTTCGAAAGCGGACCTTCGCTTTGACCCTCGGCCGGAACGTCGTCGTTCGGGTTTGTGACGACCGTGAGGACCATTTGAAGAACGGCGTAGATCAGCGAGTGCTTGTAGGACGTTTGGACCTAAAAACTCTGATAAAGACATGAAACAGCCTTTGTAGATTGTACCTTGCTGTAGCTGAGCTCGTAGGGAAGCGCGAACTTGTCGGAGAGCATGTTCATCATGCTGATGTAGTACTCGAGGATCTCCCTCTCGCAGGCTCTTCTCTCCTTCGCATCCATGCTGACTCCCATGACCACGGCCAGGTCGGTCGTGAAGGAGCCGGCGTGGCATCCTTGCCAGTCCACAAGCGCCAGAAGGGCGAGTTTGTCCTTTTTCTGCACCTCCCAAAGCATGTTTCCCTCCCAGAGGTCTCCGTGAGCGATCACTTCTCCGATTTCGCCGAATTTGGGATTCGCCGAAAGGAGACTCTTCATGTTCCCCGGCTGTGCGTAGTTTCTGATCTTCGAGGCGATCTCTGGAGTAAACCAGCTGAGTTGGGACTGCTGGAGGACGTCGGCGCAGGAAATCGTGTATTTGGAGAGAGAGGTGATGAGGGCATCACAGATGGGGAAAAGCCCGATGGCCTCTTCTTGGTTCACGACGGACTGGGCTTGAATCATGGTGATCGTGTCGATGATCACGAGGACCTAAAAAGGGTTTCATTTGTTAGCTTATAATTTAATTATAGGTAGCTCACTTGGTTCTTCGTCAGTCCACCCGACGTATTCGCCTCCTTCAGGTTCTTTCCACTCAAATCCTCCATCAGAATCACGCCCTTCTTCTTCTCCTCGTCGCACATATCCTCCCCGTAGAAGTATTTCACTAGCATGAATTCCCTCCGCCCACGTATTTCTTCGCAAATTCATAGAAATGCACTTCTCGATTGTGGATCGCAGCGATCATGTCCCGGTTCTTCTTGTGCTCCACTTCGAGTTGCTCTTCGTTGTATTGTTTCGTTTCGTTGTTGAGCTCTTCGAGGCTCGAACGCATGAAGAAGTCACTTGGAACCTAAAAAGCTGATTTGAAAAGTCCATGAAAGAATCGAACCTTGACGATGACGGAATAAGAATCAGCGTCCGTTTGAAGCGTGACGCTGTAGATCTTGGAGGCGAACCCTTTTCCGTCCGAAATCAGCTTTTCCGTCGGATTTGCCGTTAGCTGAAATTCACATGTAAAAACTATCCATGAAGCTTATCCCACCTTGGAGGGATCCGTTCCCAGCTTGTATTCCTTGTCGGTTTTGGCCAAAATCTCCATCAAATTGGCCAGCGTCAAGTCGGAGTCAGCGACGATGTGGTCACTTGAAGCCATTATTCACAAACTGAAGGCAAAACATGAAGTTGCACGTAAAGAGGGGAACATATTTAGTATCCGCGCAAATCGAGTTTCGCGCGAAGAATCGGAGGGCAAATTCTGTTTATAGGCGCCTGGCAAAGCCGAAAGTCGTGCAATAAAGGGGGTAAGACGATGCCGAAGACGGCAAAACACGATTTGTGGTCGGGGGAACCGCGCTGGGAACGAGGAAGTTTGGATTTCGTTTGAGGCACCGGGAGAAGAGAAAATCAAGCAATTTGGGCGATGAACATTCAACCTTGAATAGATCTTGAATAGCCCAAGTAACCAAGCATATATAAAACAGCTCTGGAAAGTTCACTGCTCTAACACATCATCAGAAAGAAAGAATTTGCGCACATAAAACAACGTCCCGATGATTGAACGAAGAATTGCAAGGAAGTAATGGGAAATAAGATAAATTAAGCATAAAAGCATGTAGGCATGAAAGGTACACTCGCAATTTTTTGCATTTTATCCCAAAGCACCCAACTTTAAAGTGACCAACCAAATTCAGAAGCGGAGGTCACGAATTAAGCCATTCAACCGCAACTCGGACGAGTTAAACTCTCTGAATGAGTACTATTCAGAGCGCCAAAAGGACGTGACAAGCTTCCGCTCTCAAATACAAGTTGCCATCGCCCTCATGACTTAAAACGGGGTTGATTTCAACACCGTTGTGAAAGCGAATAGGAGTTGGCAACCGTTTTTCGTATCCTCAAAAACACGTAAAGAGCAAGAACGGGATGTTCCCCGACAGCGCGACTCTAATCTCTTCGGAAAACTCACAAAACGACAGAAAGGAAACACGAAAGGGCGAAACTGTTTGGATTTGTGCTCAGGGGCGCGCGAGAGGCGGTGCAGGCAAACTATCGATCGAAGCCGCTTTGCTCGCGTGTATTCGCAGAATCGCCGTTTTCGGGACGCCTTCAGGAACACGGCAACAGAATCTGCGACCTGCGTTCTCTTCTTTGATCCAGAAGAACTACAAATGACTCAACCAACGCGGACCTCCAACCAACACGGAGAATTGCACAACGTTGCGGCCGACGTCACCTTCGCCGTCACAACCAGTCGGCGACCCGCGTTTCGCGTCGTTTGTTTGATCTTCGCTATTCGACGCCCCTTCGTTTGAGAGAAAGATGGAAGCGCAACGAATGATCGGAGAGACGCGGTACTCGATTGGGTTCCTGTTGGACGTTTTAACCGAAAATCACGAAAATTTCGGAAATAGAGAAAAGGAGAGTGAGGTGATTATATATCGATTTGAGTGCTGACAAAAGGGTTTTATAGATCGAAAAAGTGGAAGAAACGTTGATTTCGAAGGACCGCGGATTCGGGTCGAACATTTATAGCGTGAAACTGACGTCGGCGGAAGGAAAAGCGTATTCGGTTGTGTGCAAGGTGCGTTGGATTTGGGGTGATTATGTAGTTGTTACTCGCTGTTTTGGAGTTATAATTGTAGGGTTCGCGAGAAGGGCTTTCAAAACTTTTCAAGTATGCATGAATAAAATTTGAAGAATAGTTTGAATGTCAATTGAACTGATTCTGCAGCTGAAATCGACCTATGATTTATCGATACTTATAATAGCTACTGACTGAATTCCCTTTCAGATCCCAACGGCTCAGCACCTCAACGACCACCTCCAAATATGCAACTCCGGATCGAAAAGTTTTTCGGAAGAAGAAGTCCGCGTTCAAAAGGAGATCAACATCACTCAAGTCATAGAAACTCATAACCGTGAAGTCGATTTCTACCGTTTTGCAAAGAAAAAGTTTCCGAGAAGCTTGAAGATTCCGAGGTTTATCTATGGAAAGTATATGAGCGAGACTAAGGAAGTTAGTAAAGTCCATGAAGCAAGTGTATTGTTCTGGTGTTTAGGGAATCGCCATCATGGAAGACCTCAGCGGAAAGTTCGAAAAGGGACCCAGCTCTGCATTCTCGAAAACCGAAGCGCTGACCATGGTGGATTCGATCTGTGAACTCCAAGTTCAGTGCCTCCTGAATCAAGATTTCGTGGAGAGGAACTTTCGTCCCGTGGAGAGCCTGGTCAAGTGCATTAAGGGCTTCACGCTCCTCGCAGTCGACGATCTCCTTAAGAACGAGAACTACACGTGGTTCACACAGGACCATGCGGACAAGATCTCCGCTCTGGCTGACTTCGACAAACTGTTGGAGGTCATGGCCAGCATGCTTGAACTTGGAATGCCTCCGGTCGTGTGCCACGGCGATCTTTGGCCTACGAATATCCTCTGGCAGTCTTCAGGAAATGGGAGCAGAGATCTACTTGCAATCATCGACTGGCAGGATTGCTATATAGGTGCACTCAAGCGGTAAACGACCCATTCTTAGGAATTCTTTCCAGGTAACTACGCAACCGACCTCGCTTCAATTCTTGCGGTCAATATGGACTTTGAGATGCGGAAATTATGCGAAAAGGAAATTCTGGAATATTACGTGGATAGAATGAACGCGTACAAAGAAAACTACAATTTGAACATTGATCTCACTTACGAAAAGGTATTCTGGATCATTGAACTTACATCTTGACCTTACATCTTCAAATCAGGTACACTTAGCGTATAAAAAGGCACTACAAGTTAGCGTCCTTCTCATAATGTCGCTTTTGGGGAATCCCGAAGATGTCGTGGACTACGGAGATGGAATGGGAAGACTAACCAGAAGATTGATGCATATGCTGGAAGACGTCGAATATGAATAAGGACCTAAATAAAGACAAATGAATGGTGCTTATGTTGAGGAGATGGTGATTGAAAGTGGGCAGAAGAAGCCAAAGACAGTTGAGAGAAACAATACATGCAACATAACATTGAAGATCTGTGCTGCTAGGGTTCAAACTTTAATGCCTTCAAGGGCGTAGATGGGAGACGAAAGAGGGGATGCATTAAATCACAAAATATGCATGTTTTCCTCCACAAACACAAAAGCAAAGTTTCATTTTTCAAGCATTTCCACTGATCTAACACACCTAAAATTCTCTTTGTTAAAGTCACTGCACGTGGTTAGCTTTAAATAACCACGCAAAATACGCAAACAGTGTGCTTTTGCTATGATCTTAGAACAATTTGACGTTCACATGCAATTCTCAATTTCAGCTACTCTCACAGGCTTTTTTAGTATTTTCAACTCAACTCCTTAATCTGAACACTCTCCAGTGTATTCCGACCCTTTCCCTGCAAATTTGCATTCATTTGTATCGTTCCCGGGTTGCCAAAGAAGTTAATTGATTGACGGAAAACGACCCCTCCGCGCCCCAATCTTATCACCGTCGATGGTCGATCAGTTTTTGTTGTGTCCCTTTTGGTAGAGATCACAAACAGTCGCACGTCGAATGGCTCGCCGAGGGATTAAACGGGAAAGGCGGACGAGGAGAGTAGCGGGAGAGATAAGGAAGAGTCATGTTGTTGCTTGTGGTGTCCTGCATCTGATCCAGTTGGTTCTTCGTTTACCAAGGACCCGTGTGGGTATGTGTGATTCTGAGTTCGGTTTGTGGTGTTTATGTGACGCTTTTATGTTGGGTTTTATTTTCGGACTGATACCATTGTTTGGGTGATGAGCCATTGTTGGTAACTTGGGTAAGAACCTTTGTCGCTATCCTTTAAATTACTCTAACGGAGATCTGAGGTGTATAGCGTGGGCCCTAGTTCGCTCAGTGAAAGCCAACAAAAGAGGTTTTATGGGTTTTCAGCCACACGGACGAAGAATACCTGGCTCGGTGACACTTATGATTCTTTACTCATTGCAAGGTTAAAGTTTATTTTCACGCAATGGTAAGCAATGAACCAATCAGCTTACGTTTAAAGGTGTACACGCTAGAGAAAAAGAAGACTTTAATTATGTTCTTTAAACTAATAAGGAAATGGTCATCGTATGAATCCTGGAGGAATTGACCACTATTGTGAGGAGTGTATTTTTTTTAATTACTGGATGGTTATTTGGTTTTATTTAGTCCAGGGAACTTCTGATGCCGATCGATTATCACCGATCCGCCGCCCAGACCTTCTTATTTATTACCTTCCGTTTATCGCTCTTACCGTTTTGATAAGATTGTGCACCACTCGCTCGCATATCCCTCCTCGCATTGGACTCTCGCGAACCTCGAACGAGCGAGAGGTCGAGGTTCGCGATAAGACGTTCGCCTTTCTGTTTAAATCCTTTCCTCCCGTTCGCTTGAATTTCTTCAAATAGGCGTAAAAGGTTTACCGACTCCATATTTGCCCAGCAAGCAATGGTTGTTTTGGCTTCCCTGGAGCCACCCGTTTCCCATCCATTCTCCGCCGCAGCCATATGACGGTCAGCTTTTTGGGCGCAGAGGGAGCACCGAAGACCCTTGGCGACCCGGGTGATAAAGCGAAGAACGCGTGTTTTCTGATCGCAAGAGTCAATATTTCCCGTTAATTAGAACTGTTTCAGTTAATAAAACCGGAGAAACGATGAAAGACCAAAACCTCGTCGCGTGCTTCTTTGTCGTTTTCCTATGCGTTTACTTTCTCGAGTCGATCGGAGGGTTCTACATGACCAGGTCAGTTCTAAGGTCTTCATTTCGTTAATCTTTAAACTTGAGTTTTAGCGCCATCGTCTACATCGAAAAGCAATTCCAAATTCCCAGCAAAGTGTCCGGAACGATGGTTTCCGCTAACGACTTTGGATATATTCCTTCCGTCGTATTCGTGGCTTACACTGGTAGTAAGGTGAGTATTTCAACCACGCTTGGTCTAAATACTCTGATTTTGTCAAACGGAATTTTCAAACAGTTTATTCAGCTTCTGTTAAATCCACTTTTCAGGGAAACCGCGCTCGCTGGATCGGCGGCGGTTGCCTGCTCATCGCTCTGGCCAACATCCTCATCAGCATGTCCAACTTTATGTTCCCCGTGGAGGACATCAACGCTAACACAGACATCGTAGGAATCGCCATGTCCGGCTCTAACACGACCCTTCCGCCCGACGTTTCCACACTTCGCTCGACGAACAATCCGTTCCCCCTCCGCTCCCTCCAACTTCCCGCCGAAGTCGAAAAATTCTGTTTCGCGAACAATCTCGCCGAACGCTGCTACGGCTACTACGTGAGTTCAGTCCTTTCCTGCGTTCCTTTATCTGTTTTCAGTCGACCAACAACAAAACCTCTCCTGCGGACTTTAAGGGATACTTAAGAGAACAGGCCGGAAGCTCGTTCGGAATGTGTGACGCCGTGGTGAACAATTTGAGGAGAGTGGTACGTTTGAAGAGCTTCAAATTTGGATCCGTAATTTCAATTTTAGATACACGAAGAGAAGTGCGCCCGCCACCAAACAAACATCGGTCCAACTCTAATGATCTTCGGAGGTCTTCTGATCCTCGGCGTCGGCAGGACGATGCCGTTCTCTCTTGGCCTCCCGCTTGTGGACGACAACGTCAAGAAGCGCAATTTGCCCGTTTACTTTGGTAGGAATCTCCTGATTATACTAGTTAAATCGATCCCATTTAGCTGGAATGTTCTTCATCCGTATCTGTGGTCCCATACTCGGTCTGCTCATGGGCAGCTTCTTCAATCGCTACTACTACACCTTCGATCGTAGGATTTAATGTCCTTGATTCCCCAGAATGATTTTTTAGCTCCCGCTGGACTGACCAGTCGCGATCCAATGTGGATTGGTTGCTGGTGGGCCGGATTCATGGTGATCGGAACGCTCCTCGCCGGACCTTCGCTGGGTCTTTTCTGCTTCCCTGCTCCGGAAGAACTGGACGAAGAAGAAACCGAAGACGACGAAGATCCCAAAACAATTGGAAAAGGCGCCGAAGTGGAGATGCAGCCTTTAAAGAAGAAGCCGAGAAAGTTGGCTTTGGTCGACAGACACCTGCAAAAGACCGAGGACGGAAAGGCGTTGATGCCGGAGAGCTTATTTGGAAAGGCCAAGGGTAGGCAATTATCTGAACCGCTTTTTTGAAATGATTTGTTTAGATTTCGCTCTGACAATGGCTGAAGTGTTCAAGCAGCCCGTGTACATCGGCGCCTTGGTCGGAAGGATCATCGACGTCCTCGCCTTCAAAGGATTCTTCGTTTTCCTGCCAAAATATCTCGAAATCCAGTTCGGAATCCCCCAGGCTACGATTAATATTTACATGGGCAAATCGAAAAATTTTAACTTTAATGCAAGCCGATATTTCAGCTTTCACTGGAACTATCGGATTTGCGTGTGGCGTCATTATCGGAAGCGTGGTCATGAAGTTCGCCAAGCTTCAAGGCAGAAAAGCGGCCGCGTGGGTCGCCGTTTGCTCCACGGCCGCGGCGCTCCTTTCGTTCATGAACGCCACCGTAGGATGTAAATCCTCTTTGGCTCATATTGGAGACTTCGGAAGGTAGATTATCTAGAAAAATTTAAATAACAACTCACTCTCCTTATCGTCCAGAACCACGAATTTCACCTTCTCCACGCCCTGCAACCAGATGTGCATCTGCGAGGAGGTGAATCTCTTCCCGGTGTGCAACAAGGGCGGCAACGTCTTCTACTCTCCGTGCCACGCTGGATGCGGAAATTACTCTCAAGTTCCTGATGTTGGGGTATTTTAGGACTTGGTGACGTGTAAATTCTTTTATTTTCAGCTCGTTTTTGCGGACTGCTCCTGCGCCAACGGATACACCGAAGTTTCGCGTGATTTCTGCAATGACGACCACTGCAACTCGCAGTTCGTGAAGTACTTTGTGAACATGGCTATTTCTGGAGTCTTCGGAGGAATGGGAGTCGTTCCTGGAGTTTTGATTATGCTCAGGTGGGTTTTCGTCAAGTTTGACAGCTTAATCTTATCCAAAACTAGAAGTGAAAAGCGACCTTAAAACTAAAAACTTTCCAGATCCGTGCCCGCGATGCACCGCAGCGTTTCCCTCGGCTTCAACGGCTTCCTGGTGAGTCTCCTAGCCACACTTCCCTCCCCAATCCTCTGGGGCGCCATCATCGACAAATTTTGCATTTATTGGAACCGATCATGCGATAAGAACGGAGCGTGCGCCATTTACGACACTGACAACCTCAGAATATGGTAGACCTTAAACTCCTCAAACTAGAGTTTAAAGTCCGTTCCAGGCTGCACGTGGTTTACGGAGGCCTCCGCATAATCTCGCTCGTCTCCGATATATGGGTTTGCTACTTCGCAAAGGGCCTCAAACTGACCGACGAGGATGAAGAGGAGCCCCCAAAACCCATCGACGATCACAAAAACCGAAAACTGAGTCTTGTGCACCACCACGAAGACGACGAAATTCCGGGTAAAGTAGAGGAGATGACGAACAACGGTATTACGCCGTTGATCTAGAGGAGAAAACTCAAATTGATTTACTTACGACGACCTCACTTGAATAAATACAGATTTAAACGGTTTAAGCGACTTGGACCTCGTTGGCGCCGATGACCTCGCCGCTCTGGAACTCGACCTGGCCGAGGATTCCCACGAGCGCGTCGGCGACGTGGTAGCACGAGTAGGTCTTGTGCTCGTCGTAGATCGACTTGAACGTGTCGCGAACCTCCTTGTCGTGGGATTTGTCGCGGATGTGACGCAGAGCAGGGGTGTCCACGGCGACCGGGTTGAAATGGAGAACCTTGATTTCCGGGTGCTCCTTCGAGAGGATGTCGAAGCCCATCTTGCGAGAGCTCTTGGCCATTCCTAGCAAAAACAAGGTGGAAAAGAGATTAAGAACGAATAGTACCGGTGTAGCCGAAACTGCTGTAAGGGTTCTCTGCACTGGGAGCGGTCATGTTCACAACGACTTTCCTCGTGGAGTTGTGGAAGACGTCGAAGAACGCGGCGTTGATCGCGTTAGGTGCGACCACGTTCACGGCGAACGATTCCTGTTTTACCCGTGGAATGAGATTCAGAAAATCTATCTCCTACCATGAGATCCTTCTCGTGGCGTCCGACCTCCAGCATGTCGTGCTGCATGTTTCCGATGGTCGCCGCGTTGTGGACAACGACGGCGTTCGCGTACTTCGACGACTTCAGGCGGATCGGCATTCCGGCGTAGCTGATCACCGAGTTCGTAACTTCCTCGAGGTCATTCCGGAACTGCTTCGACGAGGGCTTCTTCAGCTCCCATTCGACGAGACCAATCTGGCACTTGGCACCGGCGTGCTCAAGTTCTTCCTAAACCGAGAGCTTATCAGTGATTAGAATGGGTGATTAACTTTGATGACTCAACGGTCTGAGTGTGCAAAAGATGCACCTGACAAGGAGCGGAAGAAGAGTGGTTATCACTTAATTGGATGATGTCACAAAAAGCAGGAAACATACAGGCAAACAGTTTTGGAAGACCGAATTTTGAGAAAAATATCTTTAAAGACAATGGGTGACAATTTATTGTTGAAGGGCAGATTCCCGTTATCGAGTTTTATCTCAATGCTGAGGGTTAAACTTTATAAGGTTTAGTGATTTGTAGGGTTCTTGTGCCGACGGTTCTTATAAAAAAGAACTTTCTATTTACCTTGAGTTCTCCCAAACGCACTCGCGACCGCGAGGAAAGCACCAAGAACGACTCCTGAGTGAGGGTCTCGGCAAATTTGTGGGCGAAAGTTCTTCCGATGGGTCCGGTGGCTCCGGTGATCAACACAATGGATTTCGCTTCAAAGTTGACCGCCATCTCTGAAATACCCTTAACTTAAAACCGCTTTATGAATCGAAGTTCCTAAAGACATAAAACGGCAAAGCGAAGAACTAAGGACGAATTTCTGTTCTCCTCGAGGAGCGCTGGCGACGCCCTTATCGATGGCGCTTATCACCGCCGTCCCTCGTCACCACTTCCAGCGACGCGTGTGCTAAACCGAAACCGACGAAGGAATTTATCCACACAAATATAATGCACATTGAAACACCGGGTGCAAACGTCACGTTGTCATCGCTTCTCCATCGACAACACATCTGAACACAGCTGGATTAGGAGGACTCTTGTGGGACGGAGGATTACCTTCTTCGGCCGACGTCCTCTTCCCGTGGAGGAGCGAATTCAGATCTGGAGCCTTCTGAGGACACTGACAGTTGCATGAGGACTCACTGCTGGTCGGCAGAACGCGAGCTCGGTGTTCTTCCGAAGGCGTCGAAGGGAGCGTGTTGTTGTCCCTCCGGATTCTGGATTTTGACGAAACTAGTACGTTCATGTCGAAGATCTGCGCTTTGGTGAGGTTGACTGCGTTGGGCTCATTGGCTGGAAACTAAAAAAGGTATTATTAAAACGTGTAAAAAAAGAAGGTTTGAAGATTTTATGAGACCTAAAACTAAATGGAAAACGAAAAACGTTGATCTAACATAATTTTAGAATTCATTTAGAAACTCAATTTTGGTGGTGTTTTCTGATAGCTCATTTGCTTGGCATATCTAAAATCGAAGATTTCGGCTTTCGACAAGTTGATTTCGTTGGGATGACTTGAAGGAAACTGAAAATAGGAGTTTGGGCAAACGTGAAGGGAGCGAAAAGCTATTGAATTTAAAATCAAAAGAAAAAACTGGACAAAGCGGTGCGGAATGCGTGTTTGTGAGTAAGGCTTTGAAAACGTAAAATATGCATGTAGAACTGAAATGTCAACGGGAAACTTTCAGTTCTGTTGATTGAAATTTAGATACTCTCTGCTGATCTTTGAACAAACTCATAAAATTCAAAATTGAATGGCGTTAGATCTTCTTTTGTGGTGTTTGTGTCCTTTGTCTTCGAAACTCACTTTCGCTCATCCGCACACAATTCTGTTTTCCACTTCTATGAATGATTGAGTGCAAAAAGTGCATATAAATATTTGTTCTTGTCATTTATCAATTTTTCTGTTGTGACAGTACAAGCGTTTCAGGAAGACGGGAGAAGCACACGACACTGAGAACTTACTCTCTTGATATAACCGGGGTCCCAAATATGGACATAGTAAATACTGAGCGCGACGGCGGGGAGCGAAACAAAGAATATGTACCCGACGACGGTTCCAAACCGGATCCACTTTTTGTTCTCTCGCTGGGTGAATTTGGCCCTCTTGTCGGAGGTGTAGACCGGTTGCTTGGAACGCGAGCGAAGGCGACCCGTGTAATAGAAAGTGTTGTTGTTCATGCTCATTAAGGGCTGAAACGAGGCAAGCGCCAAATAGAGGAGAGACAAAAAAGCGCTCGAAATCGCGGAAACGTTTTGAGGAAAGAACAGCCCGCCGCCGCAAATGCCAAAACATTACATCTCGCCTCTTCCTCACATAATGGATTAAGATGTGCGGAAAATCGATAAGCCGGATGGGCCGCGGGCATTTGTTCGACAAAGACGTTTATTGCCCCAGGCGAGAGGCAGAACACAAGAGGGACGGAGGCCTTCCGAAATCCGTGGCCCTCCGCGGCGCCGGTAATGCGATTTGCGGTGCGCTGTGGGAGTGTTTTATGTCGTTTATTCTCCTCAAAAAGCTGCTGGACATTCGTACTCGCGGTAGTAAGTTATGAGATCGTGGCCATAGTACACCAGATGGTCGTAGGCGTTGTGCGAAGTCGCCGAAAGGAATCCCGCGCGGCTCTCCGCTTGATCCGAGATCCGGAACTCGCTGCCCTCCTTCATGCCCTTGGGATACCAGACCTAAGCGATTAAAAGGTTCAAACTGCACTCTTGGAGGGTCGCGACAAACCTCGTAGCGATGGTGCATTGCGCGGCCTTTGCCGACGGCGGGAATCACGTCGCGGGCGGATATAACTCTGAAGGAGAACGGGACGAGCCTGTCGTGGGCCTCGGCGTAGACAACGTTGCCTACTCGAGGTTGGCCAAAGGTTATCAGCTTGATCCTTGAACTGGGGACGAGGCCGTCGGCGACGACTTGGGACGACGCAAGGGAAGCCAGAGCGCCGCCGAGCGAAAGACCGAAGGACTGAAATGGACTCAATGTTATTGCATTCAAGATTTTGTGATTTGCAATTGCACGTAGATTCAAGAGGTCTCGTGTAAAAAACTTTGAACGTTTTCTGACCATTGTTGGTGACTACAAACAGCGTAGCAGAACCTGATCGATGGTGTAGTGGGACTGTGCACCTGTTTTCGATCCAAAGTGCAACTTTGATTAGTGACTTTTCACGCGTCGCCACACCACAAACCACCCATCTAATCGGTCCAGCTGGACCTTAGATCTCCGAGTTTGTAAAAAACTTCTCACCCAGATTTCGTAATGCGGGTGCAGCTTGGCGAGTCTCCGGACGTCGCCGGCCATTCCAGCGCTCCATACTCCCAAGAAAGACATGTGGTAGTAGGTGTACACTTGGCCTCCGGTGGCAGCAAAAGGAGAAGTCGGAGGAGACAAAAACTCATATGCTTGGTTCAGGAGCTGTAAAAACCTGTTATATGGACGTTTTCAAAACTCAAGCCACCTGAGGAATGCCCACACTCCCTCTGAATGAGATCACAATTGCCTTCTGCAAGGGCAGAAGCGCCGTAAAGCCGTAACAAGTGGACTGAAACGAACAAAATCAGAATTTCCCGAAATTTCTGCAAATCCCTCTTACATCATTATTTCCGCGTTTGTTGCAGGGACGTGGTAATTGCCCACGAGCTGCACTCCCTCGATCGAACACTTTAGGTTCCGTTCTAATCTGGTTCTGTTCGTTTCGGGCGCAAGCGCTATAAA
Source organism: Steinernema carpocapsae (assembly GCA_000757645.3). Lineage (NCBI taxonomy): Eukaryota > Metazoa > Nematoda > Chromadorea > Rhabditida > Steinernematidae > Steinernema > Steinernema carpocapsae. The sequence continues at coordinate 1,646,024 of AZBU02000003.1, forward strand.
CGGGAACACGATCTTCTTCACGAATGTTTCGTTATATCTGACGTTGGGCGGCATCGGCACCGGACAATTGTAGGGAATTCCGCCGACCCGAAACTTTTTGGGACATTTCCGCGAAAAGCGTCGTGTGCAGGAACTCGATTCTGTACACCAGCTGAAACAAGATGAGCGAGATTAGGAGAATTTGTGAGCAGGTGTGTGATTTGCACTTGGAAGCCTGGGGGCTTTAGCAAAGACGCTTTATGGGGAAAAGACGATGTGGGAAATGCAAATTACGCTGATAGCACGCGGCGACAGATCAGGAAAGACTGGTTCTTAGCTATATGCAATCAAGTGCAATCTTAGCGCGAAGCAGTTTCGGCAACCGTTTGAACCCCTTTTGATAAACCGGACTGCAGGTAAATGCTCTAAGCGGCAAAAAAAACAGGCCACGCTGAAATCTAATTGCGTCAAGGAGACTGGCGATCAGGAAAAAACGATGTTGTTATTTTGTAGTTTTACGCATCTTTGTCTGGGAGACGAGACAGATCAATCATCGAACAACCGTGGAAGTGAGGAGTTGAAAACGGGACGTCAACAACCACAACCTTTCGAAATATGAACTTTTAAGATTCACTACGTGATTATGGTTTACTTTGACATCATAATCAACATTCTAAAATTGAGAAATCTATTTTTTTTTATATCTTGCACTTGGGAGGATGATGGTTATCTTTTAAGGTCCTCTCGCAAAGATGTGTGCTGCTGATCGATTGACCCGAAATTGAGTCTGACGTCAAAAACAAAAACTTCTCTAAACGATAAATCATTTTAGGTCACTTCAGCCAAACGACTTCCAAAACTTTTATATTTTAAACTCTTTGTAAACACCGCATCTTATCCTGATTTACATCTTGGCACCAAAACCTGATAAACCTGTTTAGGTTTATCTTTGTTCGACATCTGTAGTGATCACTGAGACATTAACGGATTCTGACTTTGTTTGCATAGAACTCATACAAATTTGTCTAGTTAGTCCATTTATATATCCCAAATCGACCCAAATCAAGGTTAAGGTCAAAAATACTCACTCGCACTTGACTCCATCAGGTCCGACCGCTTTGGTGCACTCGGCACAGGACCGCAGTTCCTCGCATTCCTTGGCTTCGACGCAAACGACGCAGAGGACCACTAGAGCAGCGGAATAAGCCAAGACCTTCATGCTGGAGTCGAATGACGTAAGAGACGCCTAAGCGGGAATTTAAATATCTGCTTCGACAACGTCGACGCGAATCGGATTTGCGAGATCAACGCGCCGCCTGCCGGAGACCGGAACCGATCACGTGAACTGTGATCTGGTGGTCGCGCGCAAACTGGATAAGTTGCTTCGAAGGAGAAGAAAAAGCCGCGCAAAGTCCGAAAGCGAAAGTTTCGCGGCCGCGACGAACTTGGCGACGTTGTGGAACAGATGAAGCTGGAGATTACAGGCCGCGAGCGGGAGATTATAGGGAGGCGGAGGTGTGGGTGCACAAAAAGCGAAATTAGCGACAATTAGGGGATAGGCAGCTCCGAAAGGTGATTGGAGAGCGTGGACAGAGAGGGGATCGGACTGGATATGGCGTGATCTGAGGTCGGAAGTTAGAAACTACAAAGTTCGATTCCACGTTGTAACCGTTTTTTTGCGGCGAACCTGATCGGGGATCGCCGTTGTCATTTTCTGACTCGAAGAAGAGGCAAAAAGCCGATTTGGGGACAACGGGAACCAGTTTCAGCCGCATTTAACATCAAGTTAGGTAATGCCAAAGAGGCACGCGGGAACGCCGTCGAGCGGTCTCACGAGCGAACCATTCAAAAATACGTCGCCAAGGTAAAAAAAAGTCCAATGGGCGCTAAAACATACAATATGAGTGGATGCAACCAAAAGTGGCCGAAAAAGTGGCCGTAAGGGAGTTCCTGGTCACGCTGACTGCGCCAAGTGATGGGGTTTTTGATCATGGATTTTGTTTGAAAGTCTGTAAATTTTGAGGAGGAATCCGAGCTTAAAGCTAAAAGGATACAAGATCAGATTTTGCAGAAAAGGCGAGAAACAGGGTCAGGAAGGGAAGTCCGCCTCCGCCTTTTACAACTCTTGCCTGGAGACGTATCGTAAACAGAACTACGTTAACGCATTATCGACTTCCCGACCTTCAACTCGCCGCTCCGCAAAAACATTTTTCGCAATGCGGAAAGTGCACCACGACTTAAGATGCATCAAGTTCCGGCGGGGCCGTTTTTTATGTCTTCTGGAAACAAAGGCTCCGCGGATCTCTGCGAATGGGTAAGAACACTTCGACTTGGTTTTCAAACTATAACCTAAATTGGGCGAGGCGAAAAACGATTCTGTTGTAGTCTTAACCGGGTAGAGAGTGAAGTGTTTGGAGTGTGGCACAAAGCGGGCATGAACTATACGCTCGAAGGGAACAAATCACAGAACACAAAATCGGGTTTTGAACAGCTTGAATCGTGCCAGGCGATCGTGTCGGTGCTTATAGAAGATTCTTCAGTTTTAAAGAGAGAAGATCGGAAAGCTGTTAGCCGACAAGACAGAACTCACTGCTATACCTTCTTTGCTGTCCTAAATATCCATTGATGTGTGATCTTCTGCTGATTTGACGATCTTTTAATCTTCAGCCAGCTCGCGATCGACTCTGGGTGGTACCTTTTTGTACAGAACCAGTGAGAAACGGGATGTCAATAACGGTTCTATGTTCGATGAGTACACACACAAGTCCAGTGAAGCAATTTAAGCGGGAAAATAATGGCATAAATGATGAATAGCCAATAAAATAGCTTCAAACAAAGGAAAAATACAGGGCTGAGCCGGTGATCGAAACCGGGACCTCTCGCACCCGAAGCGAGAATCATACCACTAGACCACTCAGCCACAATGCAAAAAGAATGCAAACAACAAATGACGCGAGCGACGCCCCGTCTCATTTCGCTTGTCAGACAAAGAGCGGCGGTCGCGCTTGCAACGGTTGAGACGAACCTCGGCGCGTCTGACTTTTCCCACTCGCCGTCATTTTCCGTTTCAGAACCGGCGTGGAGCGGTCGGCCCGGCAATGGGTGAAACCGCTGCTCAAGAAGTAAGAAGCGGGGGCGCCAACGTTTCTTCACACGTGTCTTGACGCCTCGTTTACGGCTTTGGTGACGTTTTCTTCCTTTTCAGCTTAACAGCGCCGCGAATACGCCCGGGACTTTGTCGTCCACGGTGTCCGAAAACGGTTAGCACCACATTTTATAGGAAATCTTTATTTGTTCCTTTTACAGGCAAATTACGTCAAAGATTTTCGAACGTCTCGACGCCCAATGGAACCGTCTCGGACTCGTCGATCGCCTCCTTGGGACACGACAAGGAACCCAAGACCACCAAATATCCGACGGAGACGTATAAAATGTTGATCTGTATCGGAATGTTCATGTTCGCCCTACTTTTAAACGTTTTGGCCCAAGTGTTCTGTCATGACGTGGTCAGCAGGTGAGATCTCGTCAAGTGACCATCGTTATTCGCGCATTTTCAGGTTTCCCCTCTCGGACTTGTCGTTCCTCTTGATCCCAGAAGCCCAACTCTGGGCGCGTAAGGTGGGCGACATTACTGTCGCTGTCGGCGTCGGCACCGCTGTCAGTTTCCTCTTCGTGTTCCACAAGCACCGGACGATCGTCCTGAAGCGGTACTTCTACATCTTGGCGGTTCAATTCACAATGAGGGCATGCTGCCTCTCTCTGACGTATTATCCCAGCAGCTATGAGGATGGCCAGGAGTGAGCGATTTTGAACGAAGCATCCTTGCTTCAAATTAACGTTTTTCAGGTTGTGCATTCCGCCTTCCCACAATGGCCTCGACGACATATGGAAGAACGCGTATTCAATGTTAATTGAAAAAGTACGTTTCCAGTTGTGTTCCAACTTATGTATTGTTGGTTTCAGGGACTTCTCCAAATCGGAGATACTATATATTGTGGCGACCTTCTTTTCTCAGGCCACACTGTGTCAGTTGCCCAGAGCGCCTTCTTCCTCAACCACTACACCCCTTACTGCCTGTGGCCGTTGAGGTATTTTCTTTATTCTCTTTCCGTTTTCATACTGTATTTTGCAGATGGTTCTTGATAATCCTCTGTATCCTCGGCATGATCTGTCTGACGATATCTCGTGCGCACTACACTGCGGATGTTGTCATCGCTTATTGGATTGCGTCTTTTCTGTTCAGGTTCGTCCCGTTTGCATAATTAGTTCCAAACAATCGTATTTCAGCTTCTTTCACGCATTCATTCTAGTTCCATTAAATGACCGTCGGGAGTCTCGCGCCTTCCGCCGCTTGTTCCTCTTCTGGACCATGTTTGAATTGGAGAAGAACGTTCCTGCTGGCCGACTCCCGAATCGTCTCGAGTGGATCTTTTCTCGACCGCATTTTATGGTTCATTTTGTGAAGCAGCTGGACACGCCGGAAGACAGCAGCCGCTTGGGTCGAGCGGTGAAGTTTTTGAATCGACACAGGCTCAAAACGCATTTGTGAGTTAATTTATTCGAGTTTGTGATCTGTATAATAATTCCCACCCTCGCGTTTTGTGTTCTCAACAATGGCAGAACAAGCTCTGTGAACCTTCTCGTGAATCTGAAAATTAGACTTTTTCAAGTTAGGATCAAAGCTTTAAGCACTTACCTGGGGACTGAATCCATTCTCGAGAAGGTTTTGAAGTGGAACAGTGTTAAACTCGTTCCCATCAGAGTTTCCCACGGACACCGTTTGGCTCCAGGGGCAAAGGACGAACGTCTCTCCAGAGTTGAACGCAAGCTGGAGAACGTCAGCACCAACGGTTTATAATAAATACCTTAGCGGACTTTCCGTTATGAGACCTTCACCCGTTTTACCAGTGGTCCCGCAAAGAGGCGGGAATTCAAATTTTTGCAAAAAACCAATCCTCGGCAGATGCTGCCGAGTGCTTCAGGGAAAAATAAGGTCTTACAACAAAATTTCAAAATGTACCGTACTCCAAAAGCTATACCTAAACTTTTTCTGTATCACTCAACATTTCAGTCTTCACCCTCAACTTACCTTGGACAGTCGGTTGCTTTGTCAGCTAAGCAGTTACTGCCCAATGCTATAGGAGAGCTTGCGACATTCTGCATTTTAGTCCCGCAGCGAATTTCTTTTGTGTCTGTTTCTTTATACGATCGGTTGCGTTCTCTAATGTCGGCAGCTGGTGCCCAGTTTTTCAATTTTGCATGAATTTTTTTAATAATCACGGAACAACTTTAACTTCTGCTATTGCCTTCTATTCAGTTCTGTACTTGCGCAGTTCCTCAAACAGTCGGGTGACAAATATGATAATGTCGGCAGTTGCTGCTGACTTATCGCCCTTTCTTTACTTTTTACTACCTAAGCTTATGCTGAACTCGGCAGCCGCTGCCCAGATTTTTGATTTCATTAGAATGGGTCTACACTCAGACACTCAAAGACGGGTCTTAAGCCTAAACCCAGACCTATTATACCAAGCACAACATCCATTTTAAAGCCAACACTCAGACTCACATCTATTCTGTCTTACTGAAAAACGGGTTTCAAGCTACCTGACAAGCTGAGCTAATGCTGAACTCGGCAGCAGCTACCCAGATTTGCCGAATGACCATACTCGGTTAAACAACAGGCTTAAAGCCCACAGCCACTAAAATACGGGTCTTCAGTTCACACCCAGACCTTTTTTTGCCTAAAGTATACGAGTTTTAAGTCTACTCAGAGACACTCAGCAGATGCTGCTCAGTGTCTCCCAAGGTCTCACCTATCGCTTCTAACAAAAAAAAACAGAACGACCGGTCTCAAACCTACACCCAGACTCAGGCTAACGTAAAACTCGGCAGTAGCTGCTCAGATTTTTGATTTTATTAGCATTAGTCCAAATTAGTTTCTCCTTTAACTGAATATTTGGTGAGCTTAAATTTAACGAAAAAGAGACGTTTAGAGAAGCCGAGTTTAGTGACACCACTTTGTTGCTCTTCATTTTTTTAGTTAAAAGACGTAGTGACTATTTCCGTGGCTTGGCTATAATAAAAGCCTTCGTTAACTTTTTCTGACAATAAAAAAAAACCTTTTGCTATAGCCTTCTATTTACTTCTCTACTTGCGCAGTAACTCAAATTTGTAACTCAGCAGCTGCTGCCGACTGGTCTAAGGTAAATTACATGTTTGTGATGCGCTGCTGACTTATTTGTTGGCCAATAGTTGGATGAAGCTGCTGCGAATATGAGTATGAATACTTTATGGTTTTACCATTTTTCAGACTCTATAACATGTCACTTACTCCTGATCCATTGCTGTGTTTACCGAGAATAAGGAAATTTCCGAAAACCGATGCACAACTGATGCGAGAACATCGTGAACGTCATCGTCAACAGAAAAATGCGTTCGATGATAGCCTCTTGTACCTCGGACCGATGGATAACATTTGTTATTTCTGCGGTGCGTACCATTTTGCTGGTACTCAAAGCTGCTGTGAACACGGCAAAGTGTTCATTCCTCCAATGCGGAAACTCTGGGAACCGCTCCAAAGTCTCTACTTCAACCACAGTCATTCAGGCCGTTCCCAATTTCTTGAAAACATTCTTTCCTACAACACTTTGTTGTCCATGGCGTCGTCTACCCACGACAGAGTTCTTCAGAATCCATATGGGGTTCAATCGGTCAAGGTATGCTTCATTGTAATCACGCTATTCTCAATTATTATTTAAGGTTCGTGGTCCCGTACACCATATGCCCTCTGCCCTTTACCCCAACAATCCAGGACGACCACGATACGGCAACATTTACGTCTACGATCCAGAACGAGCGACTGACTATAGAATGAATGAAATGGTTTCCCGATACGTTAAAGAAGATCTATTGAAGACTCTCGGGGAAAAAGTTGCCCAAAACAACGTATTCGCAAAAGCCTACCGTCACATGGACGAGCTTATTAAGGAACAACAGGAACATGGAATTTCAGTACGATTTAACACTTAGTACTTTATTATATTTTTTCTTCACTTTAGCCGTGGGCTATGCGAATGAAGCTGATTGACGCCAGAGGAGTTGATCCGCAAAATCTTGTTGCCCATCCAGGAGTGTATGAAGCCCCTCAATGCGGTGACATGATTTCCGTTTACTTCACTTGCGGTCAAGAGATGAACGTTCCGCAGAAAGGATATATTGTCTACCCAAAAAAGACAAACATATTCCATTTGAAATGCGCTATTTCTTGCCACTCATTGACGCATTCTGTTTTCCTCTTTTAAACGGATATGGAGAGGAATCTCACAAAACGGGTAAAACTATCATTCACTTAATTGCTCATTTTGAAATTAAGGAATTCCATATCAAGAAGAGAAGAAACCGTACTTTCAGCGAATGGTGGAAACCAAATCCGATTTGGCTTCTAAAGGAATTGAAATCGATTGGAACGAAGAAGAACACAATCGAGAAGAGATTCCGCCAGGGGCGCAAGTTCAAATGGAAGAGATTTGGAGAGAATTCTACGAAGACTCGTCTAATATAAAGAAGAAAGGACTTGTCCCCATTTAGAGGACGACGAAGATAGCGACGAATCTAATGAATTTGTTTTGGAAGACGACGTTATTGAAGATTCTTTTAACACTACCGAACACGTCGCAATTGTGGAACAAAATGGCGAGTTCTATCCGCAAAGAGTGGTTGTTGAAACAAGTGAAGTGCAAGATCGTTTCTTGGTTGACGATTTCGAGGACAGCGATGATGAAGTAGTAAGGCTGCGAGATTCATACATCGATAAAACGTACATTCAGGACTTTGAGGCTGTGGCACTTCCAGAGCATGTCCCGGCAGATTTGCTCTCAACTTCGAGAAACGCAGAACAGTGCTTGTCTGTTTACGATAGCTCTTATTTGCCTCAAAATACCACAGATATCGATTCTGATAGTGACGAGCATTTGATCTCTGCTAATCTGGTACATGACTACGATTTACCAAGTGATGAAGAAGAACTTGCGGCTCAGACCTTTGAAGTTGAAAATTTGTCAACAGAAGGACATGTGAGTGTTCAGTGCGTTAGTAATACTTTAATAGTTTTCTTTCAGCACCATCAAAACGTCTCTCTTCGACAACATCTTCTTTTCAAGTGTCAGCGTCGTAAAGGATGGAAAAATCGGTTCACTGCCTCTCGCAAGTTGGGTCAGTTCTGGCTCATCGACACGTTTATGCGCATCATCAGGCAAAGAGGAGACGGAATTCGAAAGAATTTCACTCAAACGACTACCACCACCAAGTTCGCTTATGTTATAAAACATTCTTTTGTATTCATACTTTAGAAAAAATTTTCTTCTCTACATGAATCAGTTGGCGTCCCGCAGAAACAGACGCATTGGTGCGCTAACGTATATTCCACAGCATGTTCCAGGTTCTCCTCGATACCTCCGTCAAAAGTTCAAGAACGCTGTTGCTTTGTCTAACAAGCTTGGACATCCTGATCTTTTCATAACGTTCACTGCTTCCGCAAAGTGGAAGGAATTCAAGGTAGGACTTATCGTTTCACATCCAACTACACTGAACTGTGTCAGGAAAATATTCCAAAAGGCGAGACTTTTGCCGACCATCCTTTTCTGGTTGCCGAGGTCTTCATGAAAAAACTGAAACAGTTATTAAAAGACATCTGTGGAACAAGACCGACAGAAAACGCTGCAACAAGAAAGAAGCGTAAAACCGAACATAAAAACCGGACTTTGAAAAAAGGTGAGTTACAGTTGACATTCCATTTGTATCAACTGTTCGATTTGTGTTTAAGGAATATTTGGCGAAGTCTCTTGGTACGTGTACTCCATCGAATTCCAACAACGCGGTTTGCCTCACGCACATATTGTCATAAGTCTTGCTGATCCTTACAAGCCCAGAACTCCCGAGGACATAGACAAAATCTGCCAAGCAGAGTTACCAATTGTGCCTGAAGATGTCACCGATCCGAACTACAGCAAGTAAGTTCCATTTTCATTTCTCAAAACTCGCAGCTTCTGCCGAGTATTAATTTTATTCCGAATTTCTAACATTAAACCTCGGCAGATACTGCAGAGTTTTTAGCCTTCATTTAACTTCATTTAACTGGGCATGCTACTTACATTATAAAACTTTAGACAAAAAAAGCTTCGTGAACTTGTTGAACTGCTAATGATCCATACTCCGTGTGAACAGAATTCTAACGCCTACTGCCGGAAGAATATGAAGCCGCATTGGAAAATGTGCAGAAAACATTTTCCAAAATCGTTTGAAAACTTTTCGCACTCATCGACGATGACTACGCAGTTCTTCGTAGACCAAATAATGGCGAATGCTCCAGGTATTTAGTTCTTATTGTTTACAATATCGTTATTTTAGTTTGAATTCCTATGCAACAAACCAGCATGTTGTTGCCTACAACAAACTGCTTCTTCATAAGTATCAATCGCATATCAACGTAGAAATCATATCAAATCTTCGCGTCTTAAAGTATCTTTACAAGTACCTGTTCAAAGGTTACTTTTTCCAACTATAACATTGTATATATATATAACTATTGTTAGGTTTCAACCGAGCACTTTTGGAAACGATTGAGCGCACTGCTGTCGACAACGGCACTCCCCGAGGGGACGTTGGGGCAATGACAGCGACAAACAATATCCTTTATCCAAAAGGACTCAATCTTCCTAAAGGAGTTTTGCTTGAACGAGACAAACAAGCCAAGATACTGTTGACTAATTCTACTGGTGGAACGTAAGTGATTGTTGTTTTTCATTGATTTTCATGTTTACGTTTCTATAGAACGGATGACAATGGGCAAAACTTATTAGTCTACGATGAAGTTCAGATGGTTGAAGATCTGCGTGCCGTAACGTCCTGTGAAGCCGCTTGGGAAACAAGTGCCTATCCAATGAATGGAAGCAGTCATATTGTTGCTACCTGCTATATTCACGAACCGAATGGGGAAACTTTGATCATTCCAAAACATCAAGAGGAAGAAGTTCTACATCGACTGAGAGAGGACCACAACGAGATACCATCAATGTTGAAAGCGTGGTTTCATATCAACTCTCATCCTCCAAACGAGCGTATCAGAACGTTACTGCAAGAACTAACGTTCCGCGACATGCCAAAGTACTTCACGTACAAAAAGCCCAAATGGATATTCAAACAACGCACAAACGAGGATCGTATTGTTTGTCGAGTTGAAAGTATGTTGATGCTTACGCTGTCTTTGTCTAAGCAAAGTTAATTTAGGCGTCCATCCTCGATATCTCGAAAAGTTTGCAATAAGATTGTTAGCTATGAACAAGAAGTTTATCAGGAATTTTGAGGAGTTGAAGACGGTTGACGGAGAACTTTGTCCCACATTCGCCGATGCCGCCACAGTAAGCTACGCATAAACTCATTTAATTTGATGAAGAACCTATAGAAAATGGGTTTGATGACCAATGAAAGAGAATGGCATCTGACTATGGAAGATGCAATTCAAACCGAGATGCCTATTAACATCCGACGTTTGTTTGCGTCAATCTTAGTTTTTTGCGCTCCTGCAGATCCTCGACTTTTATGGGATATGTACAAGGTAAATAGTTTTAACGTTGCGACACTGATATTGTAATCTTTCGACGGAAATGTATGACCGTAAAGGAGCGTCAGACGAGCAGAAAGAGGCCCGAGCTCTATTCCACATTCGTTCAATTTTACGACACCATAACTTCGAATTGAATGATTTCTATCTTCCAGGTTAAATTTGTTCAATTCAGCTTCATTATTAATTAATTTAAGATGTCAACAAAAGTCTGTTGGGACATGATAGAGAATTGGTTGACGATGGCTCAGAGATGTATGCCTCATACGCAGAAATTCAATCCAGGGCCGCTTCCTTGCTCCAAGTAGTTTTTATATTATTTCGCGAATAAGTGCTTTTTCTTATAGGATCTTAACACTGAGCAGGAATCCGTTTACCGCGAAGTTATGCAAGAACGCAACGATATTAATGGGCGTCGCCTATTTTTTATTGAAGGTTCTGGAGGATGTGGAAAGACTTTTCTCTACGAATCGCTTTACTACGGACTTCGCGCACAAGGTCACAAAGTTCTTTCTGTAGCTCACACCGGTGTAGCAGCAACTCTTCTGCCAAACGGTTCTACTGTCCATCGTGCTTTTGGAATTCCATTGACCACCGAAGAGGACATGCAAAGCCACATTGACCTTGCGTCCCACAGAGGTAACGTCATGTAACGCGACTCGGCAGCAACTGCCGAGTTCGTACCACGCTTCATTTCAACTTTTTACTATTTGCTTTTTTCAGCTGAGGAACTTAAGCAAGTAGACGTCGTATTATGGGATGAGTCTACAATGAGTGACCGACGAGTTTACAATTGTGTAGATCGATTACTGCGAGCACTGCACGACGAAGCAGACGAGGAAGCTTTTGGAGGAGTCATGATCATAGCAGGAGGGGACTGGAAACAAACGCTGCCAATCGTTCCTGAGGTATTTTTAAGTTATCAATACAAATTTTAACCATCACTTAGGCCCGAGGCCAGGGAGTTCTCGACTATACGCTGAAGCAGTCAACTCTGTGGCCTCATTTCAAGCATTTTTCATTAAAAACCAACATGAGAGCTATAACAGATTCTGATTATGCGGACTTTATTCTACAAGTCGGTAGTGGTGAAGGCTGTGATGACCAAGACCGAGTCGCTGTTCCGAGAACAATTCTGTATCCTAACGAAAACGAAGTAAGTTTCAATCGTTAAAAAACTATTAAGTTAAAATTTAGGTTCTTAACTTTGTTTTTCCGAACGACGGCTCATCTTGGAGTAACAGGTCTATTCTCACTCCAACCAATGAAGTCAGTCTTGAACTCGCTAACAAGGTATTCCACATTATGAACAACATATTTGAGTCATATAGAACAAATTAGATCCTTGACAGACTTGATGGCGAAGCCATCACGTACATTGGAGTTGACAAACCTTACGTTGAAAGTCGTTCATCGCAATCGATCCGGAAACCTACAACAGCATTACTCCTTCCGGACTTCCACCACAGCAACTACAACTCAAAGTTAGAGCGGAAGTAATGCTTTTGCGGAACCTGAACGTGAGACTGGGTCTCTGCAACGGAACACGGCTGATCATTACGGCCATGACCGATAACGTAGTATTTCTTGTATTATATAACTTACTTACCGTTGTAATTTTAGTTACTCATTTGTAAGCCCGTCAAGAGAACACGAAGAATGCCCGAGAGCGTGTGCATTCACCGAACACCGATGACAAGTACAGAGCGTCCAGAAAAAGAGCTTATGTTTATCCGTCACCAGTTTCCCGTTCGACTGTCCTACTGCTTAACTATCAACAAGGCCCAAGGACAGTCTTTGGATAAGGTCGGAATCGTTTTGAGAAGTCCCTGTTTTGCTCATGGGCAGCTTTACGTCGCTTTGAGCCGAGCTCATCGTCAAGCTGACATCGCAGTATTCCACTACAATATGCACCACCCGACAAGGCCAGAACTTCATAATCGTCTTCACAATATTGTTTATAATCAGATTCTGAGATAACTGTATTGTTTCTAAAAACCAAAAATATTTTGCTTAAACCTTTTGTGTCTTTCTTTTTAAAAATTGTAATACATAATGCGTCACTACTTTTATATGCCAACTGAGTAACAGCTAACTTTAATTCTTTGAAAAAAATTAAGCTTAGTACTTTTATTTAATGAGCTTTCAGGTTACTGAACATTCCATTTTTCTATGAGCAAACTTACATTGACTTTAATCTCGCAGATACTGCCCAGTTATTTATAAAATGTTCATTTTTTTGCTGGTTTCAGATGGAATTTTCAAAATTTCAGGGAACCAACAGTTATCCTAAAGTTTTCTATTCAATTCTTACTTACGCAGTATTCGAAACGGTCGATGACTGCTCATTTTGGCAAGCTGGGCAGGTGCTGCCCAATACTAATAATGCCTGTGACAATTTTCCATAAGATGACTGATTGTCCTGTAGCATTATAATTTCTTGCAACAGCTTTCGAATATGTTGTTCTCTATCCTCGTTCGATCAATCATTTTCTCCTCAATTGTTAATGTAGGCAAATGCTTCCGAGTGCTTTATGTTCCTCAACAATTAAAACCGAGTTTGACCAGAACTCGGCAGCAACTGCCGAGATTTCGGTTCTAAACGGAATTATTTAAATTTTCAGGAAAACAGGGAACTGCTTTCTGCTTTCTATTTAGTGCTCTATGTCCGCAGGTCCCCAAAAAGCCGAGTGACGGTTATTATAATGTCGACAGTTGCTGCGGACTTTTCTCTCTTTTCTTTCTACCGTAACTAAACTCATACCAAACTCGGCAGCTGCTGCCGAGTTCGGTATGAGTTATTTTGTTTGGCTGAGCATTACAACGTACTTTTCCTAATGTCGTGCTTTACAATAAGTAAGCAACTCGGCAGATACTGCCGAGTTTCCCATTTCAGTTTCTTATATAGTTTTTCCGATTTTTTGTTAATAACATTTATTAACATTACGCTATTTTCAGACTGAAGTCATGTCAGATAAGCGTATTAAGGTGGTTCACTTGAAGAGTGGAACTATCTCTTCGGCTACGCCAGAACTTTCAATTAAGAAAGCTTCCTTTTCACTGGAGAAAGAGGTACGTTTTATTGTTCCGTTTTGAGGAACGCTTTATTCTTCATTTCAGCTCCATGATAGCGTTACAAAAATAACGCCCTTAAATGAAAATATTCTCCTTCACTGCAATCTCCTTTATCCTGGCTGTTTCATTCGTCCAATCACACAGAAACAAGTCGACAACATCATGGATTACTACAACTCTCTTCCATCCATTCCCTCTATGACACTTTCTGTGATGATACCGCGCATGGAAAATTCCACGAAACAAGAACTTGTAAAGGCCGCGATTGTGAACAATGATTTCACATCGGTCGCCTCTTATTGTCCGAAGCTGGCTGTCTTCCAGGGCAATCATCGCATTACTGCGCTTCACCAGATGAAGGCTGATCATCTCATTAAGTGTCGCGTATTCGACACTCTTAGTATTTATGAGGTATGTTCTTAGTCCTCACTTTTCCCGTCACTTTCTCTTACAGATTTCTGCACTGGAGATCTGCGAAGATCATGAACGTGCTTTCCATCTTCCTGTCGGCCTCATCGACCGAATGATAGTTCTCACCCAGCTACTTCCTATCTCTATGAAAGCTTCCCAAAAAGAAGAAGCCATTTCGAAATTCGAAAAGAAAGAACAGTTCAAGAAAGCTATGACCTGTGGTATTCGTCACTTCTCCCTTGACCGTATGAAGAAACAATTACAACCCCTGTTTCATATGATGCAAGAAGAAATCTATAGTGCGTGCAGAAACTTTCACGACTTTCTCGGTAATGAAATTTTGCCCACGAAGTTCCCGTAAGTTTCTTTTGTTGCAAAACATTGATATCGAACAATGTGTTCGTTTAGTCTTCATCGGTATGATATGTTTCTGAAGATTTCCGTTGCATTCGGAGACAACCACATCCAACGTATGGGTGCTCAAGTACGGAACAAGGATCAAGTAACCCATATGGATTCGTTGCTGACGCTGTGGAATCAGCGAATCCGTGAGCGACCAGATACGTGCAACATGTTTGGATTCGAATCTGTCATCAAACATGACAACGCAGCTACCAGAATTGTAGCTTGGTTGGAGAAGAACGCACCTCTGAAGGATACCGGATTTCCTGATTTTCCCGTTGTTCCTCCATTCGGTTCTGTAGCCGCTGAAGTCACCGACATTTCTGTTCAGTGTGGCCTCACCAGATCCCTCCATCCAAACTCTTCTCCACGCAAACGTCGTTTGTCGAAGAATTCTTCTTCTACTACTTCTTCTACTTCCACTGTTTTCCAACTTCCTCGCGACGTTACCGAAGAAGAATGGATGGAACTGTTCCGCACTAAGATCCGCGACTCGCTTCCCAATGGCACCTCTATCAAGCTTCACATTGTTGATCGTATCAACGATGCTTCCGAGCACGACGACGAAGAGTTGTCCGAACACGACGATCTTGCTGCTGGGTCCTGATTCCTTTCTGTTAACCATTACGCATATTTGTTCTCTTCTTGTTTCTTATAAACATTTGTTTCCATTTTATTGCAGTTGCTTTTGGTTTCGCAAACCATTATTACTATTCCTTACTTGATCACAATTTTAGCTTAATAGTGCTGCTGACTTTTGCATTCATTGCTGTTGTCTCATTTTCAACTCGGCAGTATCTGCCGAGTTACTTCCGCACTTCTCTAATCGTTCACATGTTACTTGTACTAATTTTTTCTGGATTTCAGTAGTTGCGATGCCTGCAAAAAACAAGCCGCTTACGCAAAAAACCTCTGTTCCGGAATCATCTGTGAATCGGGTTCAAAAGCGGACTCATTCACAGAGTTGCACTAATGAAAACCGTTCTCAAAAAAAATTCGAAATTGATGATGAAGAGGCTGAGATTAAGCAACAATGCTTGTCAAAAAATGCTGTACTGAAGTTGTCTGAGGACCTGCAACTTTCATCGTTTAAATCAATTGACACTAAGAGCAAAATGAAGTAAGTTAGTCTAATTTCCTTCGAACGTTATTTTCCCTATTTAGCTCAGGAACGTTTGTCATCGCAGACGCAACTTTGTTTGCTCCCGGTGAAAGACAGGGATCTTTTCAAGATTCCTTTGAGATGATTCTTCTCGATCGAGATCTCCTTCCTTTGAAAATGTGGGCACACCGTTCCCATTCACTCCCGTTCGCTGTGTTGACTGTTGGACAGGTTTATTGCACATCTTACACATTGACTACATTAAACTTATTACAGGTCATTGAACTGAACAACTTCTTCTGTAAGTCTGATGACTATGTAAAGTTTATTGGTCCGCTTGAACGTTTTCAATTTCTTATTACTTTTTTATTTTGCAGGATCTCCTGTTAACTTTCGATTGGAAGTGAACGAAGACACCACATTTACAACTAATGAAGCACTATCCGCATTTTGGAAGAATCGGTTCGCTGTGCTCACCGCTACGCAAATGAATTCCACTACTTTTCTCACTTATCACGGATTGTAAGTTATCCGTTTCTTTTATTACCCTACAGCAGTCTCTTTAGGGTGTGCTCTTTGAAGTTGAAGAGTTTACGTTACCCAGGAACTGTAACGATAAAAGCAGACCAGTCGAAAACGTACATTGGCAATTATATTTTCGTGACTTCCGATAACAAAACGGTTCAATTATCACTCTTCGGTGAACAAATTAGCCGTTTTCAACCACTCAAATGTGGCTTGGTATAAATAATGTTACTTTATTTTAATTCACTCGTTGCATTTCAGACGTACCAGATTCTCCATAGTCACGTTAAATCAATCGAGAAAACGGAGTATGCTGATTTCTCTTTGTCTGCTGCTTCTCCTAAGCTGGACTTTATTTCAACTTCTCCATCTGAACCGGAACGTCTTCTTACCATACTTGAAATTTGTGATATTTCGAATAGCCAGTTTACTTACTGTAAGCTTAGATGCTTATACTAATTTGATCTCAAAAGAAATCTTTGTAGACTCCAAACTTTACTTCGTCAGTAAAATCAGAGTTCCAGCTTATAAGAAAGTTAATGATTTCTGCACATATGAAGGTACCTTCATTCGAGAATTCATTCAAGCGCACTTCACTATTTAGCAATTGTAACTGATGGTTCCGTTACAAGCGACGGACGCTTGCGATGCTCCTGTGTTGAAATAATCGGTAAAAGAGAGAACGTAGCGTGGAAGCCCTTGAAGTCCATTGAAGGATATTTCCACATGTTCTACGATGGTAATTCTCACTGTTTTTTTATGTTACTTCACATTATAATCTTAGGTTTATTGATCAAATTCCGCACTATGTCAAACATGATCAAGACTTCTACATCCGAAGAACTTCCCGACGAGCAGCTTGACCGCCAACAAGCCTTTGTTAGGATGTAGAATCATGCTCTAATTTATAGTTTTTGATAATACATGGTTATTTGTTTATTTGTCTTAATGCTTCACTCTTTCCAACCTCACATCTATATTTCACAGTCTATTTCGTTTTATTTTACTTATTAACAATTTTTGTTACGTAACGCGGTTACTGTTTACGGTTCAGAAACTTGTGTATTTTAGGGCAAATTCTTGTTTACATTCTTCGCAACTGAGCAGCAGCTGCTGACTTTAAGAAAATCTTATGTTACTTGGTTATAAGTCAACAGGCGCTGTTACTTTGATTTTACTTTTACAGTTTTTCTCATAAAATGTTCATAAATCTCCTCTTTTCTTTCTTGCCGAATAACCAAACATCCGATTCCGTTTCCTCAAACGCAGTCTAGTCGTTGCTGATAAAGAATACCGTAAACTCTCTCGTCTCCATATATTCCTTCACGAAGGGGATGTTATTTCGGTCGTAGAATTGGACCATCGACTCCTCTCCGAATATATTTCTCTTAAATACATCGTCCTTTCCACGAAGAAAAATGCGATACTTTTTGTAGATCGTTTGTGGAACCGTGTCCTCATTGAAATTCAGTTCTGAATCTTGCGTGAAGTAGTGGAATGTGCTAAAACGGGTAAATTAGGTTTGTTGTTTCAAACTTTGTCCACTTTTCAGATAGTTCGGACATTGTCGTGTTGTCCCACTTGAAGAAGTACTGGATCGAGCCGTCGTTCATTTCGTAGCAAAGCCCGTTCCTCTTGCTGTGCCGGAAACGAGTCACCCAGGAGAGGGGAACACGCGACTCTTCGTGGATGCTCAGAGCGTAGGAGAGTTTGTAGTTGTTCACCAGCTGTTCCAGCATGTGCAATCCGGTCAGGTCGTCCTTTTTGAAGTAGCACTGCTCGACTGATTTCTGAAAAATCTGTAATCAGCCTTTTTCAGAACCACCAACCTCGGAACCCTTGAGCATTCTTTCCAAGAAGAGAGGCTCCTCCCGTAAGCATTCTCTCGGAAGAGCACTGGGCACCAGCTGCTTAAAAAATGCCATTTCTTGGATTGCGGAGAAGCTGAGTCTCTTTATTCCGTTCGGGTTCAGCATTGCCCCAATTAGCTCCTCAGCGAGTGGACTCACAACCCTATCTAAACTTGAAAGTTCCCACCGGAATTCGGAAATCTTGAATTTTCCTTCTTTTATTTCCAGAACGCCTTCCTTTACATCGATCTCCAAGAACTGGAAGGGGGCCCTTCCCACGAGGCAGAGGTGCAGGACGCACCCGAGCGCCCAAACGTCGACTCCGAACGCTCTCCACGAGTTGTTCCCGAGCAGCTCTGGTGCCATGTACCTCGGCGTTCCCTTGCGATTCTTAATTCCCGAAGGCTTCAGTTTCTCCGCGAGTCCAAAATCCGCAAGCTTCACTTCAAGATTCTCGGTAAGCAAGATGTTTTGCGGTTTCACGTCGCAGTGGATGATGGTTTTCTTGTGTAGGTATCGCAAGGCGCTCACTAACTGAATTGATGCGCTACCTTTCGTTAGATTATTTACCTTGGAATTCTTACCTTAGAAGCGATATACCGAGTTTCAACCTCCGTTATTCGCCTTCTCGCCTTCAACATTTCTTTCAGGGTGCTTTCAGAGCAGAGCTCGAGGACCATGACGGTTCTATCCTTGTTTTGGAAAAAGTTGATTACTTTTATGATGTTAGGATGCTCGATGTTGCGGAGAAAGGCCGCTTCAAATTTGAGCTAAATTTGCGTAATATGGTGAGTAATTCCTCTATTTCACCTACAATTTCCGCCGCTCTTTGTTTCTCCTTTACCGCGATCTTCAAAGCGACTTCTCGGCTCGTTTCAGAATTGACGCCTCGGTAACATTTAGCGTAGGCGCCACTTCCGAGGAATTTCCGCAATTTGTAGCTTGTTCCGCTCGCTAGATCCAATTGAACTTTTTCGATTGGCTTTTCTGTTTTTGCGAGTTTTTTGATTGGGGAATCC
Source organism: Steinernema carpocapsae (assembly GCA_000757645.3). NCBI lineage: Eukaryota > Metazoa > Nematoda > Chromadorea > Rhabditida > Steinernematidae > Steinernema > Steinernema carpocapsae. The sequence continues at coordinate 1,665,005 of AZBU02000003.1, forward strand.
ATTACTGTTAAAAATTTGTGGGTTGCTTGGAATTCGGCGATACGTGTGGTTAACGGGAAACGCAATGCTTGGGGTGATGCCAGAATTTCGGGTGCTTCGAAGATTTATATTATTACTTTCAGATCATCTTCTCACTGGATCGGAAGCTCAATGTTGACCCGAAGCCGGATTCGGAGTAAGTCTTCAGATATTTTTCCGCATTTTCGTGATCTTTACAGATTAAGGGTTTAAAGTTACAGCCCATTTCAAAATCTTAAATTCTCTACTTTGTGTTTCTTTTGTGACAGTTCCTCTCACGATTTCAGGCTTTTCTGCACCCACCAGAGCAGGTAACTCGTTCATCGCGTACGTTTTTTGATTGTTTGACCTCCGCTCGCTATCCCAGCGCAAATCGATTCTGACGCGGGTTGAAAACAAAATTGATCGAGTCGAAGTCGAAAGTCGGGTCTCTTTTGGTTCACTTTTTTGAGTGTTTCAAGGCGGCTTTTTGGCGGTCTGTTACATGTCCTGGTTTTCAAGGAATGCCGCATAATATTCTGTTAGATTCTGGCTGTTCCTTGTTATGGCTCGACGTAGTTTTCTCTTGACGGATGTGTGAACTTTGTGTATTTATCGCCGTCTTATCAGCCGGCGCGCGAACGCTTTTAAGCCCGTTTCACCACTTTCTGGCTTCATTCTTTGTTTTAGGGATGCTGGCCGCGGTCCTCTTCCTTTTGCTAATCCCGGTTAGCTGCGCCAAGACAGCGCCGGTCGTCGAGACCATCGACGGCAAAGTTCAAGGGTTCTCCGTCCCGCTCTCCGGATCTGAAGCCGAAGCGAACGTCTTTCTCGGCGTCCCCTTCGCTGCACCTCCTGTGGGCGATCTGAGATTCAAGGCATGTCAATCCTACTTTATTGAATTGGCTTAAGGAAACATTTCCAGAAACCCGAGACGCACGAAGGCTGGATTAATGTTCTCGAAACGCAGGAATTCAAACCGACTTGCGTCCCTCACCACAGAGATGCTATCCAGGGACCGGTCAGCGAAGATTGCTTGTATCTGAACATTATGGCGCCTGAGGAGGAAGTGAGTGGCGTCGAAGATTGCTTAGGATGACGTTCTTTTAAAGAGCACGGACCCCGAAGGATACCCCGTGATGTTCTGGATCCACGGAGGCGGCTACTGCCTGGGAACGGCACGCGCTTTCGGCTACCAAAATATTTCTGATAACTTTGTGTCCAAGGGAATCGTCGTCGTCACGATTCAATACCGTCTTGGCCCTCTTGGTATACTTGTATTTGCTGACTTTTATCTACTTTGGCTGTTCAGGATTCCTGTCCACTGGAGACGACGTTCTTCCCGGTAACCTCGGAATGTGGGATCAGGCGGCCGCCTTGAAATATGTCTACGAGAACATCGCCAACTTCGGAGGAAACCCGAAGAAGATCACGGTTTGGGGCCTCAGCGCCGGAGGTTCGAGCGCTCAGCAGCTCAGCGTGTCCCCGGTGACCCGTGATTACGTGTATCAATCTATCGAGATGAGCGGCTCTGCCTTCGCCGAGTGGGCATCGAGCGAGCGCGTTGTCGGGGTCACGAAGGACTTGGCCGCGGATTTGAAATGCCCGACTTCGTCCAAAGAACTGGTGGAGTGCATGAAGGAGAAGTCGGTCGACGAGATTTGGGACGCCGTCGATAGGACTGTGGGTTAAACAGCTCTTTTCAATTTCCACAACGAAATTTCTCACAGGGTGAGACTCGTTATGACATAAACCTGGTTAAATACGGACCCAGAATCGACGGAGAATTCTTCCCCGAAGACTACGAGAAGCTCTTCGCCGAAGCTCCCAAGAAACCCGCCGTGATCGGAATGACCGCCAAAGAATCCACCTTTTTCAGTATCCTTCAAATTTATGAATAAGGCTTTTTTTCCATTTCAGCGATTCTCGCCTTCGCCAAGCCGATCAACATGATGTATTTGGAGAGGAGCAACTTCACCAATTTCAACCGAAACGCGCTCGTCACCTTTATCAAGGATACGGTAGCGTCAGAACAGGTCGTCGGAGCCCAGGCTCAGGAGCTCCAAGATCGCCTCATAGCTTATTACGCCGACCAAGATGCGCCGGAAAACGCAGACTACAAGTTCTACCTAGATCGGTATACGGAGGTGGGATTTATCTGTATCTAAATGTGCCTAAAGCCTCCCTTTAGCTCTGCTCCGACGCCCAGTTCAACGTCCCCATCCTTATCGGAGCTAACCTGAAACGCGAACACGGGTGGCCCGTTTTCCTATACCTTCACGAGTATTTCAACAAGGCCATCTACCAGAAGGACGATCCGGCTATTGGGTCTACCCACGCAAACGAACTCTATCCGATGTTCGGACTCCCCGTTTTTGGGAAATTCGAGATGGTCGGGGACGAACTTAAGAACCAGAGGATGATCGTGGACGCTTTCGCCAACTTCGTCAAGACTGGGTACAAGCTTAGGCTTTCTGCAAATATTAATGAGGCAATTCAGTAATCCGTCCACGAAGAAGACCGAGTGGCTGGCCGTGGATAAGCAGAATCCGTCCCGCTACTTGAGCATGGACGTCCCGAAGCCGAAGATGGAGAAGGAGTTGATGCCCGAGGCGTTCCGGTTCTGGACGGAGCTGAGACGCGACTTCGACTACGATGTGCTCAGGGGAATCTTTACGAGCACGAGAAAGCCGAAGGATGAGCTATAAAGTTGTAAAACGTTAGGAACCTGGTTGCTCAAACTTCAATGCATCTGAGATTAACAAAATCCCAAAGACTATCATAGATTATGAACACGTCTTCAAGCATTTGAAAGCTTCTGACGACTGAAATCACGTCAAGAACATGCGCCTTGTGAAACGAGTTTATCGCAACATAACCGATCTCATGCTGGTTGCAGGCTGATATCGCTTTCCGCATCGAGGGTCATCAATTATGAAATTGAAAATACTTGATATTTCATAAGCGCCCATAGCAAGGAACAAGATTGGCGTACACGCTTGGTTTCTAAAATACCCAGCGTCAAAGAACAACGTGGTTTAAATAAAATAATTATTGTTCTGGCATTTAACATTGCAAGTAAAGATCGCTTTTTAGTTAATAAAACACGGAAAGAAAACGTTTTTGAAGAATACAATATTTGTAATTTCGTCCTTTGTGAGTTCGATTGTAGCTTCTTTGTCATTCTTTGACCGCCTGGCAGGACAATCGCATCTCGATCGTTTTTGGGTATATGCTCAAGGAAGAGTTCTCCAGTGAGCTGAAAGAACGTCGTCTCGGAAACATTCTGCTTGATAGAAGCGTAGAAGTCAGTAAATCAGTTTTGTTATAAGTTGGCTACCCGGTGGACATGACTTTCATCATCATTTGTGACTTTTTGCGCTGTTTTTGTTTTTGTGCGCAACCCTGTATATTGAATGTTCACACATTCTTCACACACATCTTCCTCTACTGAGGTCTGACTTAATTCTTACATCAAATCTTCGGCGCGCATTCATTCAAAAGCAACACACGGGATTAATTCATCGCCGTTAAATTTGCATCGAAAGCGAGAACCGTTTTTTTAATCACTTATCGACAAGAACTGCGATCAGCTATGTACCGGGGCGAAAAAACTGCGAAGCGCAGTATCTCATAGTGCCGCTCATCTCATTTTGCTGCTCTACCGTAATCTTTCGGGCATTCAGGGTGTTCGTGGCAGGACCCTCACAAATAATGAGAGGTGTTGACAGTTTTGTCGGACGATTTAGTCCAGATTTAGTCCAGGCAAATCGCTGCGGGAGCCTTGGACTAAATTTTGTCGGACGAGCGGCGGATTTAGTCCAATAAACGCCGTACTTTCACGAGTTCGGTGTGGACTAATTTGCGAATTTGGCGCAGTCCATGAAATGCCACGCTTTCTCAAGCTTGGAGAAGCCTTGGAGCGAGATTTAGTCTATGCCCGGACTTTTAGAACTGGTGCTTTCGAAGTCCGGAAGCCATAAACTCAGCGATAACAGACGCAATCCGAGAAGATTACCGATAACTTCGCTCAGAGGGACGCGGCTGCTTGCAAGAACTTGAGTCAGCTCTAGTTGAAATGAGCTCGGATTAGATGATTGACTATAACAAGCGACTGCTGTAAGATTTTGTTACTTCTGGTGCGCCTTATCAGCAATGAAGGCAAGAAGAATCAGTGGTACACTTGGTTAAACCTGTACGGAGATGGTTAAGCAGGGTCACTGTAAATACATGAGGACATCTGGCAGATGGATGAGTAGTTTAGAGATTTAGACAGTGGCAGTTGTCTTCAAAATCAGCATTTCCTCTTTGTGCCTTAAACCTCATGATTTGCCGCTACTTACAGTCCGCTCCAAAGCTTCTGCAAACTCGACAAACCGTGGCATTTCATGGACTAAATCCTCAGAGCGCCGAATTCGTAATTTAGTCCACACCGAACTAGCGAAAGTACGTTTTTTTTGTTTTTTTTTTCGTTTACTGGACTAAATCCGCCGCGCGTCCGACAAAATTTAGTCCAAGGCTCCCGCAGCGATTTGCCTGGACTAAATCGGACGATCTAGTCCGATTTAGTCCGGTAATGCCAGGGGGCGATTTCAACGTTTACAATTCACAATTACAATTACAATTACAATTCCACAATCACAATTACAATTACAATTCCACAATCACAATTACAATTACAATTCCACAATCACAATTACAATTACAATTCCACAATCACAATTACAATTACAATTCACCCCCATTTCAACTCGCAATTGTAGTCACAATTGTAGTTGAAGCGCGGTCGACATTTACGCGTGGTCCTGACAATGGAGAATAGGCTTTTGCGTTTGCTTCACCGGATCGAAGCTCCCTCTCGATGGAATCAAGGTTCCATCGAGAGCTCCGCATACGTGATGAATACCTGCGATTTTGTAAAATTCGGACTCGGTTTCTTGGGAATTTATTGACCAATCGATGCGAGGGAAGAGGCTTCGGTTGATCTCTTTCGTTACTTGCTTGATCGACCGGCAAATCGAAGACTTCGACAATCCCTGTGCATCTCCATTATTGTAGTAGTAGCTTCCTGAAATCCGGTTTAATTGGTCTCTAACTACGAAAATTTACATGAAATACCTGATGCGTAGAATCGGAGAGCAGCGAGAATTTTCTGTTTCGCAGTCATCGCGAAATTTCCACTGCATTCGGGGCGGATTCGCGGTCCTATGATTCCCAGGAGGCGCTCTGCTTGGCTTTGAGTCAGACGAAAACGTTCGCGGAACAAGGCTGCATCGGGATACGCGTCTTCCATTCGAACAAGACGTCTTTTCGCGGGGACTTCAGACTGCTCATCTTCTGATGACGAGGAGAAGACGTTTCGGTGGCTCATCTAAAACAAAAACAGCCTTTACTTCACGTTTGCAGCTCGCAACCGTTAACACAACCTCAGGCACGTTCAAACACCTCGGATAGTCATCCCCCGTTGCACCGGAACGGTCATCTCCGAGGAATTGTAAAATTTACCACCTACTCCGACCCACATGGGGAAAAAAGCTACAATTCACAATTATCGCGGTGTGTGGCAATTCACAATTGTGGACGTTGAAATCGGTTTTGGAATTGTGAATTGTGGATTGTGGACGTTGAAATCGGTTTTGGAATTGTGAATTGTGGATTGTGGACGTTGAAATCGGTTATGGAATTGTGAATTGTGAATTGTAGTACAATTGTACCGGGATTGTGGACGTTGAAATGGGCCCCAGGTTTGTCAAATGAATCCGCAAAGTTTATCCTCCCATAGTTTCGGTTTGGATCCAATCGGCATGGTCTATCAAGGGTGTCAAAGCCGCGACTGCGCGTATAGATGAACTTTCGCCGTAGATGAACGAAAGCGATGCGAAGCGCGCAGTTTGAATTGAGCGGTTTGGGGAGTTGTCGCATGTTCGGTTTATAGGCTGCCTGGAAACCGACATGCGGCGGCAGACGACGGGGTTCGTCATTTTGCTTGCGAGTTCGGAGCTGGACGGTTGTGTGTACTGTGAGCTCTGTTTGTTGGTGTTTTAGAGGTGATTTTCGTAGTGTGAGCTCTGATTGCGGGTATTGTAGCGGAATCGAACGGCGAACCAAGTCTGATTTCCGTTGTCTGTGTAACTTATTACTGTGTACAGTCTGTTTTTTAAATGTGAGTTGCGGGTGTGCGCGGCGCTCCGGGGAGCTCGATCAGGGTTTTCGCGACGGGACCGACCGAGCAACAATTTGGTGTTTCTTCTCGGATTTTCAGCGTTTTGTGGTTGTTTTCGACGCGGTGAGGGTGCCAGGTACATTTTTGGCTTTGCAGAACGTTTCTAGCACATCGAGCAACCATATTTCGTCCGCAAAACGCCAAACCCCGGAAAATGGGCTCGCTTAGTCCCGCCACGAAAATCCTGATCGAGCTCCCCGGCGCTCGCGCAATGTCGCAACTCACATAAAAACACTGTATATACTTCTTATTACTGCGCATATACTTATTACTGCGTCCCTGGGGGTGTCGTGGCGTGGTGCGTTTTATGTGTATAATGCGTTGCCCTTTGGCCTATAAGGAGCGCCGATGATCTTCACGAAGATCTTTTGCCCACTTTCACAGAAGTGGATGGAAGCCGGCATCTCATGTGCGCTGTACCTTGACGATGGCTTCGTGTTCGCTCGGTCAAGAGAGTGGTTAACGCAGACGCGAACCGTGCGCGAGAATCTAGCGGCAGCGGGGGTTGTGACACCTGAGAAGTGCCGCTGGAACCCGTTTCAGCGCCTCACTTGGCTAGGATATGAGATTGTCCCATTCTAGAATTTCTGACAAGGGAACCTTCAAAGTTGTTACACCCAAAAATGAGCGAGCTTAGTCAATTCTGGTAGTACTCGACGCGCTGAACAACGTGGTATAGGTCACTCGCGTGCATTTTGACCAAAAAGGCCCTAAAAACGCGTTTAAAAGTGCCAAAAATTGGCCCGCGGCGATGTATTCACGATTAGACACATTGAAAGCACAGCCTGTCTGGCGCAGTCGGTATGCGTGCGGACTACGAGTTTTGGGGTCGTGGGTTCGAACCCCGCCGGAGCCTATATTTTTGTTTCTCCCTTTTATCGCTTTTAATCGTTTTAGAAAGCGTTTGCGCGATGCGTTTGACGTTTCTTTTTGACATTTCTCGATGCGTTTTTGCGTGTTTTTGATGCAAGTAAACTTTGAGATCAACATAGATTTATTACATGATAAAACTGTCATCTCCGCTCTGGGAATCCTGCAACTCCCTGTCCTCGTGTGCTTCAGAGAACCGAAGCCACCCGCGGTCTTTCATGCGCAGCTTGCCCCTTTTCCTAACATCTACGCAAGTTACTCAAATTCGGGACTCATGACCAGCGCAATTACGGAGCACTGGCTGGAACAAGTGTTCCTTCCCAACGCCCAGAGAAGCCCCACTCTCATTGTCGACTCCTGGACGGAATACAACCAAGCGAAGAACGTATTTCGAGAACAGGTCCGATTTAAGACGGTGCCCAAGAAGTGTACGAATCTGGCCCAGCCATTAGATATTTACTTCAACCGGCAATTTAAAGCCTTCTACCGACGCCTTTCGGAAACTGTGATACGCGAAGAAGAAGCTTTCATTGTGTCCCAACGTGCGAACGTGGGCCGTCTCCTCAACCTCACGTCAAACGCATCGCGCAAACGCTTTCTAAAACGATTAAAAGCGATAAAAGGGAGAAACAAAAATATAGGCTTCGGCGGGGTTCGAACCCACGACCCCAAAACTCGTAGTCCGCACGCATACCGACTGCGCCAGACACGCTGTGCTTTCAATGTGTCTAATTGTGAATACATCGCCGCGGGCCAATTTTTGGCACTTTTAAACGCGTTTTTAGAGCCTTTTTGGTCAAAATGCACGCGAGTGACCTATACCACGTTGTTCAGCGCGTCGAGTACTACCAGAATTGACTAAGCTCGCTCATTTTTGGGTGTAACAACTTTGAAGGTTCCCTTGTGAGTTTTAGCACGTCTTGGCGATCGTCAAAATGGAAACCGTCGAGATTCCTCCAGCTCCGGGTCACAACGAATCAGCTCTTCTGGATCTCGATGCGACGCTCTTCCCTGGTTTGGCCGCACTCGGCGCATCCTTCAGCGCTTCCACCGTCTTCTGGAACAACAACCCGATCGTGAAGGTAGAAGCCGTCGAATCCTCTTCTCCAGTGGCGTTGAAGATGCCGAAGGCAAAGGGCACCCCGGTCCAGGTAATTCTGTTGATTCAACGCGTTTCCTAATGAGCTGTTTGCAGTGCACAGAGTGCAAAAACATGTGAAGGAGATGTACGCGTCCATAGGCTATCACATCAGTACCCACGAGGAGTCGGTGCGCATGGAATGCCTCGTCGGAGGATGCCTGGAAGCCCTAAAAAATTCAACCCACTACCGTGTGCATTTGAAGGTATTTCTGCCGCGTTTGGAGATATCCTTTAATAGCAACCATTTAGGACGACCACGAGCTTGAATTCAGCCTGTTGACCGATGAGCAGCACTCCAGCTATCAAGCGCAAGTGGACAGGCAGAGGAGAGCTGTGATAAAGCTGACGAAGACCTATTTTCCGGACGCGGGGATTAGCGATGTGCAGAACGCTCGCGGAATTCACACGTGCACCAAGTGTTGCTTCACCAGCGTTGGCCACGGAATCAAAATCCACGCGATCAGTCATCTCCACACCAGGATGGCTTGCCCCATCGAGGGCTGCCTGCACAAGTTCCAGGTGGATTGGACGTTGAAGAAACACTTGATGGTTCGCGAGCATCTTTGGGTGTCTTCCTAACTTGCCTTGCTTTCAGGAAGCGCACAAGCTGGGAGTGAAAGAGCTCGATGAGGAGCAGCACGCAAGGTTTCAGAAGTCTGAGCAAGAATTTAAGGCGGCCAGCGAGGAGATGAAGACCGTCTGCTTCCGGAGTACGGCCTTACGCATCCGTCGTTGAACGCCGAAGAAATCAAATAGGCACTTAGCCACTCTCACGCGTTTTTAGTTTTGACATGTTGTTATTATGATACAATAAAGCCATCTAGCTTTCAAATCGTGTTTCTGGGATGAGAAATTGTGATTTGTCAGTTATTCCTTCAGGCATTATCACGGAAACAAGTCCGAACCGCATCGCTTTAATGGGAGACAGCTTCTTCACGAAAGTGTGCTCCAGATCGGTCACCTGCTGCTTCATCTGCATGGAATCGCTCTGAAATGATGCTTTTTTAGCTCCGAAATCCCACTTCTTCTCACATAGAACGTCTTCTCCAGCTCTTCCATCTGCTCCATCAACGCGTCCATCACCACATTCAGGCCTTTGAATTTCTCCTCCACCGTCCGATAGCTCTCGTCGATCCGAGGCCCCGGGAACGCCTTCGACTCGTCCAGGTGGTTCGTGTTCCTCAGCAGCTGCCTCCCCTTCTCCATTAGCGCCTCCTTCGCGTTTGGGTAGTCGTGGATCACGTCCCAGAGGTCGTCTTTCGTGAGCACGTAGAGGTGCGCGTAGCCGACGGATCTGATCGAGGCCGTGCGGTGGTTTCCGTTCTTGTTCCCTGGGATGTTCAGAATGGAGAGTTCGCCGAACACGGAACCCTCGGTGAGAGTCACGAAGACCTTTTTTCCGTCCTCGCTGACCACCTCGAGCTGTCCGTGGTGGATTATGTACATTTCCTGGAATGCGAGGGTTTCGGGATTTTCAATTTATCAACATCTGCCTGCCTTCCCGATGTCGCCTTTCTTGCATACGTAGTCCGAGGGACTGAAGACCTGTAGGTTCAACTTGAGGATGATCTCGTAGAGGAGACCAGAGTCGCAGTTCTGAAATCACACAATTAGGAAACCCGGGGAATGAAAGCGAACCTCGAACAGCTTCACTTTGCTGAGCGTGGCCATGTGCACCTCCACGGCGAGCTGTCCGTGAAGGCGGTTCGGGAGAAAGTCGGCCATGTTCTAAAAACTACAGCTGAGCTTTCAAGGTCAAAAACAACGGCACACCTTTTCGTCAACCTTCGCTTGGCCGTCCGCCCACATAAACGTGAACCAGTTGACGATCCTGTGTTGCAGAATCGAATTGACTTGCCTGGAAATGATCCATTTTGGTCGATTCGGAGAAGCAAGAATACCTGTAGGACATGTGCTGCTTGCACCATCCAGTTTCTCATCGAAATCCGACCTTTGCGCGTTCATCTTCTGGACCATGTTGCCTACGTCTCCGACGATCACAGCGAAAATGACGAGGCCGAGGAGAGTGTCGCAGATCTCGAAAAGCATCTGGGCCGAGTGGGTCGGTGAAGGCTGGAAAAGGGGATGAGAAGATTACGATGTTAAGAAAGTACCTGTTCTCCGAGAGTGACCAAAGTGCAGGCTGACCAGTAGAAGCTGAGGGAGTACTGTTTGACAAAGTTGGGAAACCAGAGCTCGGTTCCTCTGCAAATGAACAGAATCATAGGCATTCTTTTGAATTTCCTTAAACCCACATTTCTACAAATTCTTTGCTTACGTAGTCTTCGTCGAGAACGGGGCAACTCAGCGTCAGCATCGGACACATTTTCGAGTAGTTCTTCGGGTCGAAATACGCCGGATCCGGGATCTTTTCGTAGGAGAACTCCCAGTCGTCGTGGACCGCTTCTGAAGCACAAAATCAGATTCGACCACATTCCTGTACTCACCGTCAATGTCGTAAAACGTGCTTATGAAGAAGTAAACACACGCGTTCCAGTGGAAAATGATGAAACAGATGAAGACGAGGCGGTAGAGGCGGAAGAGGTTCGGGTAGATGGTCCTTACTTCGGTCATCCCGACAAATTCCAGCATTCGGTAGATCTTGAGAAACCTATTGAGGCGGAAGAGGGACACGTGGGGACGGACAAAAAGGAGAAGGTCCGTCGGGAGGATGGCGAGGACGTCCAGCCACGAGTAGAGGTGCCGGATGTAGATGACGAACATGGACCACACGTCGCTGACGATGACTCCCTCGTCCAGAAATTCTGAAATCAGAAAATTGAATTCGAAGCAAAAAAGGTTAGTCCTACGTCTTCTGGAGTTAATAAAGACGTCGGCCACGTTGATCGCGTCGGCGAGGCCATTACCAACCAGCCAATAGCTGAAGAGATAAACTCGGAAGTCCTCGAAAACCACGAGAGATAAGGTGGTTAGGTTGTAGAAGCAGGCGACGGAGACCGCGAGTGTCCAATAATAGTAGAAGGTGCCGGTCGGGTTGATCGAGAAGTAGAGAGCGTCCCTGAAAGAGGCGATTAGAAAACGATGAAAGCGGATACAAACCTGAGGAAGTGGTTCTTCTCCTTCTTCAGGCTGTCGTTTGTCGATATTGAGCTCTCTTCCACCACGGGCGGCTTCTGCTCCTCATCCTGAACAGTCCCATTCATTAAATGTGCCAAGATCAATCAATATATACCTTCAGGCCTTTTTCCACATCCTTCTGTTCGGTGGCCATCGGCGGAGGACGAATCGTTAATGAGTCCCCGGAGGAAGTCGGCTAATGGATTTGACATCGCGTGACAAGGTGGGAGCGCTTGGATATCAACAGCTTGCGAAATTGGCGGAGATAGGTGGGAGAATCGTACAGGGTGGCCCAAAAAAATTTCCCCTGCGGGAGGGAGCGCTGCATTTTGCGGCGCTGCAAGCCGTGGGGTCGGTTAGTCGCAAATCCACGAGGGAACACGAGCGAGTGATGAAATCATGGTTTTCTCTACAGAAAACAACAAAAATCATACGTGATTAAAGAATTGCTAGCTTTGGCGTCCTTCGTTTGCGATATCTTGACGAAGAAGACGGCCTTCCTTGAGAAAGCGTGGACGACTGACCGACCGGTCACAGGACATTTGATCTAACAAAATTATTCCTCCCAGACAGCTCCCCTCTCAACCAGACACATCCTTCCTGTCTGGTCCCGCAGAGGATTTTTTTTTGAGCCACCCTGTGGCTTAAAGAGAGATGGCTGACCTGCATGGCTAAAAACAGGGCATGAGAGGAATCGAACTTGAAACTATTATTCATGGGGGTATCAAAGATAAAGATTAATGGATTTGGACTATTAGGTCTAAAGACTAACCGCATCCGAGGCTCTCAGACTAACCGAAGAAAAGCTCAGAAATTCTTCGGGAAGTCCGACTCCCAAACTAATTGCGATAGCACGAACGTGAAAGAATCCAAGTCAAATCCGCTTCCTTCTTTGCTGAGTCGCCCGACAGAAACAGGTCGGCGCGATGTACAAAAAACTGTGGAGGTAAAAAGTTAATATGTGTCCATAAGGGACACATGAGTGTCCCTGCGGAACTCCTTAGTACCTTAGTTACTGTTTCTGTTGGGCGACTCAGCAAAGAAGGGGGCGGATTTGGACTTGGATTCTTTCACGTTCGTGCTATCGCAATTAGTTTGGGAGTCGGACTTCCCGAAGAATTTCTGAACTTTTCTTCGGTTAGTCTGAGAGCCTCGGATGCGGTTCGTCTTTAGACCTAATAGTCTAAATCCATTATTCTTTATCTTTGATGTCCCCATGAAGAATAAATTTCTCTTCGGTTTCTGAAATCTTTGATTTCTTTTTACAGTGTACGAGCTGCTACGTATCTCAAAGAACAGGACACTTGTATTTGAAAACCTCTTGCTCGAGGCTCGCCGCATATTTGCGAGGATTTCGGTTTTCCCTCAGAATTTTCGAAAAATTACCAATCTTGACTTCTAGACCCTACTTTTGCACTTTTAGTTTGCTCTAAAATTTCCAAACTAAATTTGTTTGTGGGTTTTGGCCAATAATAAAGATTTCGATGGTTTCGGAATTTTGAGATTCGGTTTAGAATTCTAGATCTGGGAAAAGTGTGACATTTTAGCGTCCGAATCAAACTCGCATGGTACAAGGCCGGATATCTCGAAGAACATATGGCAGAATTCGTCACTCCAAAGAAGTTCTGTTTTCGATTCCAGAATTCGGACGCGAACTGCGCATGCGATGAGTTGGCAGTGTTTCGATGCTCGTATTGTGTGCATCATTGTTGCATCGACCACACGATCGGTCACACTTGTGAATAAATGTTGAATTTAGCTCGAAACAATCGACTCTTTCAGCCGAAATGAGGTGGAATGAGCGAACTACAACTACAGACGTCTGGCGCTGCAAGTGGCGTGTCGAAACTTGCAGCGCCAGACAAGAGCCATTTCAGTCTCAGGCGGAAGCCATTTGAACCTGGTGGGCGGCTGCTGAGCGGTCGGTTTTCTAATTCTAGACATGCCCTTTTAGGCGCTTTAGACCGTAAGACCTATATTTTTCGGAATAAGCGCATCGAGATCTACCTGCTCACAAATTCTCAGCTCAATTTGAAATTCACACTTGGGAATGTTCCCTTGTCAGTTGCGGACCAACTGATGCGAGTGCAAGCAAGCAAAAGATCTTGCAAGATCTCGCACAGTATGCTGTGCTTGGATCAAGACAATCGTGTCGGACACTACTTTTACAAAAGCGAAGGGCGAGTACATAATTTCGCCTTGCCGCACATCGTAAAACCCTCGATGTTCTCCTTGCAGTGTGACCCTTGAACCGAACACACACACCATATCTTATGCTTAAATGAATTTATTTTTAGTTGCCATCCTTGTGGCAGTTAGAACAGTACTTGCACATGAGCGTGTTCTCCGTGAATCCGATCTGCTTCCCCTCATAATCGAAATTCACGCAATAACTGGTCACAATCGGGAGTCCGAAGTACCAGTCGGCCCCGATTCCCCGGCGCGAATTCTCGAAGTTCACGACGCATTTCCCATCCACCAACGGCGCCTGGGTGTACACATACTGTTCCCGCTTGATCGTGAGCGTGGCGCCTTGGACGTCGAAGTGGAAGTCGGGAAGCGTTTGGTCGCAGTCGACGGTGTAGGCGCCTACAAAGTAGTCGTAGGTGATCCGTGTTCCTTCATCATTTTCTTCAGGAACTCGTTCGGCACTCCGATGTACTCCTTGTTGCTGTCGATGACCGCGTTAGAGCGGAAGGTCTCCTTGAGGCTGCCGAATTGGAATCCGCGGATCGAGAATTGCCAGTAGCCGAAGGAGGTCACGGGGACGTTGTGGGTCTTCTCACTCGGAGGGCACAGCTGCTCGTTTCCCCAGTCGATTTGCCCTTCGCAGCCGTTGAGCGCCAAGGCGATGGCAAACTGCTGTCGTTTCCAGTGTTTCAGGTACACGTGGGGGAAGAAGGTGTCCTGGGGAATCATGCGGAGCGAGGGCCACCCGCAGCCGAGGAGGCCCGTGACACTCGTTTGAGGCGTTCGGATTAGGAAGGTCACATTGGCGACGTCGACGTCGGAGAGCGACTGAAACGAGTGAATTAGGAATAAAGGGAGATGCTGGGAAACTACGTCGAACTGCTCGATAGCGGTGAGTCCGGAGGTTTGTTGGAACGAGGAGGAGAGATAATGGTTGTAGCAAGGCTGGTCGTCCTCGGATGGGTTTCCGTTAGGGCACAGGGTCATTTCCAGGTCGCCCTTGGTCAGATCGACCCTGAATTGGCCCATTTGCGAGGGGTTGCCGACATTAATGAGCGTCTCCAGAGCGGCATAGTCGTTTGGGTTGTGCTTGTAGTGCAACAAAAACTTGTTAGGCCTGAAAATGGTTAAAATAAATTTTAATTATCGCTCAACAATCTAAATTTCTTACGGATAGAGTCGACTGAAACACAAATCAATCTGTGAAAACTTGCAGATTTGTCAAAAAAACGAAATAGCACAAAGGACGGCCACGTCGATAAGGGAATTAAGAGCGTTTATCTCATTTAAGCGCTTTACCTTTTTGCTCAATTTACAAAGCTTAAAAACGGTATCACTTACCTGCGCACTTGCCGATGAGCGCGGAGATTCCCGCGTTTCCCGAGCTGGACGAGGACGCTCTCGCCCAAACAAAGAAGAACGCAACAAAGCAGAAAGCGGAACATTGCAACCGGTGCAGGGCGATTGCCTAAATAAAGCGAAGAGTCGGTGGCGGTCAGGTGGTTGAGGCGTCCTTATCAGCGGAGTTTCGTAGCGCGTCCCTTGATAAACGTGCATTAACGCTGCTAAGCGAGCGATGGAAGACCGCAACAAACAGAAGCCGGCGGGGACGGAATGCCAGAAAAAAGGTTGCAGAGGGCGAGTTCCTTTTTCTTTTTGGAGGGCCGTCAATGATGTGGAAAGCTTGCGTCATGTGAGCACAGATTTACGTGGCAGTGATCAGTGATGAACCTAATATAAAGAAAAGCATTTATTGTCCCGAAAAGCAGTTTAAACAGCGTGGTTAAGAGTGAAGCCAATTGCCTTCTTATCATAATCAAAAGTGGTGCAATAAGACGTCAAAATCTGGATTCCAAAGTACTGATTGGGCCCGAATCCGTAACTTCCGGAGTCCTCCGTTTGATGGTCAACACGCCTTTTCTGTTCGGTAGAGGATTTCAGTAAACGAATTTACTCGACTTGAATGTGAGGATCGTGCCGGAAACGGTCACCTTGAAGTCGCAATCAGGGCTGTGCGTTTGCAAAACATTTTTCTGCGAGACTCGACACTTTGTCTCGCAAAAATGCCGCGAGACTGCGAGACGATACAAGACGCACGGCCCTGGTTGCAATAAAACGTGTACGTCTCATAGAGTCCGTCCCAGGTGATTTCGTATTCCATCTTCTACAGAAACTTTACGGGAAATCTGATGTGTTCTTGTTGGTGGCGATGACAGCTCCGCTATTGAAGAAGCCGAAAACCGCTACAAACTCAAATCTGCGAATTTCAAATTGCCAGTGGGAGAAGGAGGTTAGAGGGACCCAGCTCGTTTGGGCGCTGCCACACACGCCCGATGGCTTTTGGCCTTAGTCGATGGTCCTGACAATGTCTTTGTCCTTCATCGCGATTGTGAACCGATTCGAGCCGCCGAAGCCTTTGAGGAACCCGTAGGGAAAGAACGTGTCCGTCGGGTATTTTCGGAGCGAGGGCCAGCTGAATCGGAGATGACCGAGCTTGAATTCCTTCGAAGAAACGGTCAAGGAGGCGGTGTTCCAGAATTGGTTCTCAAATCCGCAACTATTACTGAAACGCTTCATTCAACAACCAATAGCGTATCTTTAGTTGTGCTCGCCGACGTCTTCTCAAACGTGGACGAAAATCAAATAATTGTAGCAGGATTCGTCGCTCTCGACAGGCGGCGTTCCTTGACACAGAAAAACTTCGATATATCCCAGAGCGATGTCTAAGGCAAATCGCTTGTATTTGGGAGGCGTTACAATCAGCAAGGTGACTAGGAAAGCAGCGGAGTCCTGAGGGTTGTGGTGGTAGATTTTGGCATATCTAAAACTTGAAGAAGATTCGAAACTGTACCAAGAACTATAGGACCAGTCCAAATCCACTCACAACGGAACCTCTCGGAGTGCCAATCTCAAATCAAGCTGAAAATTGGTGAGTAGATAGATCTCGACACGTTGATTCCGAAAAATATAGGTTTTGCCTGCCAACGCGAGATCTAAAATGCCTAAAAAGGCATGTCTAGAACGGGAAAACCGACCGCTCAGCACCCGTACACCGGGTTGAAATGGCCCTTCTGTAACTGAAATGGCTCCTGTCTGGCGCTGCAAGTTCCTGATGCCTGATATACACCGCTAAGCAACCAGGCAAATTCCATCTCTTGTAAATTTCCTGAAGCTGTCCATTTCCTCCGCATAGATGCACTTCAGGTCCGACTTTTCGCCTTCAATCCTCCGCACAAATCCGTTGGACGTGGGTCGCTGGCCACGTCCCTCGTATACTCGTTGACCTGTTTTGGAATCACGGCGCAAGGTGCGAGGATGTTCACAGCTTTCATTCCTCCAGAATTTCTCCATCGGTCAAAAATAGCCTTGAAGAACTCGAAGTCGGTGCTGAGGTTCGATTTTTTTGGAATGTCAATCTGATACAAACGCTTGGTTCTCACGTTCTCGCAAAGGAGTTCCTGGATCGTCGAGGGGAAGTCCAGTATCCTCCAAGCATGCTTTCTAGGATGCGACCGTGACGAAGTTGTTGGATGAGGAATTCTTCGTCCGGACTTTTTTTTTGAGTTCTGGTACCACAACATTCTCAGCTTTGAAAGGAGTTTGAAGCGTGCCAAGATTGTTGAGAAAGCGTAGGTCGACTCCACTGCTCCCAGGGCAGGAATAGCTTGTCTGGCCAACTGTTTGGACACAATTGGGATCAGTTTTTTGAGCGAATCTTTCTCGGAGATCGGCGTTCCTTCGAACGGTTTGGTATTCATCTGAATCGAGGTGATGCACACGTAGAGCGAGGATCCTTGCAAATGTGATTCAAGTGATTCATGCAAAGTGACGAATTTCGCGTATGCCAAGGTTATGACGATTCCTATTTTGTAAATAAGAAATTAATTACATTGCAATAAAGGGATGGATGCCTAAAGGAGTATAATATTACGTGACGGCCGGAGCGAATTGAATTGTTGTGGGAGCGTCGCAGTTTCCGCTGATCCCGATTCCGATTAGACGAAGAGAGCTTAAATGGATTCTAAGAAAAAGAGCAGCTTCACTAAGAACCTAAATAAAAGGAAATCTACTGTGACGCAAATTCAACCACAGACAGAGCCATGTTATTAGCGTCTTTGCTTAGCTTTTTCCACTGTGGTGTTACCACAAAATGGACAAAACAAAACCAACAAAGAACAAAATACAGCTAGGACTGATGAGGATTGCAGATTTTGTGTGAGATTTAGCGAATCCAATTCTTTTGTTTCCGATGTCGTAGATCTGGCAATACTGAAAAGGGATTGTTAAATCATGCTCACAGGCCTAAAATCCTACGCTTCTAATAAAAACGTCACCAAGGATCCAAGCTGGCTTTCGGCCATTTTGATGTGGCTGGATACCCAACGCGCAAGAGTGTCCACCCATATTGATGACGTACTCGAAGGGAGGAATCAAGTAAGTGTTTCCGCCGATCACGAGTTCGATGTCGGGGAGGTTGTGAGTGTTGCAACTGTTCAGCACGTAGATATCGTTAACGCTGTCGTAGCTGGCTGATATCTCGTTCGCAATTTTCTCAACGGCCCACAAAGGTCCGACGATGAACGAGGTGCCGGTATCGGAGATCGCGATTTGGTCATCTCCGGTCAAATCACTCTGGAATCCTCCGATGCGGATGGAGTCCATGTCAAACTGCCAGTAGGTGAGTGCGGTGAGAGATACAAAGTTGATTTTAGTATCGCAGTTCTTGGAATCGAGTGCCCCGTAAGTGATCAGGCCTCCGTTTCCCCCTTGGCTCGGTTTTGTGTAACGGTCCATCCACACGGTGAAAAGCGAATGATCCAACTGGGAGAGGAGATTTTGCATCGGAGGAGTCGCTCTGTTCACGGCCAGCGCGGGCCACCCAAGGCCGAGAATTCCGTCGACGGGCTGATTGACGAAGACTTGAGCAATGGTCGTTGCGATTCCGAATTCCTGGCGGTTGACGGAAAATCCACCAAACTAAATTAAAATTACAAAGATGGATAAACGCAAACGACTTGATTACCTCGAGGACGTCGCTGGCCATGTATCCCGAGCACGCTCCTCTCCCATATCGCAAGGAAAATGGGTTAGACGTGGTGTTCAAGGTGCTTGAAGCGTTTTTCTGAAACGTCTGTTTTCGCGCGTCAGGTTGTCCATGACAGTTAACACTGTCGCACCGCGAGCTGATAACCCACAGATTAGAACTGCCCGTATCCAAAACGACCGTGAAAGGCTGAGCTGAAAATGATTATAAAGGAAATATCGATTGATGAGTGCTTACGAGGGGTGCCAATGGTGATGTCGCCGAGGTAGAAGTTGTCGTAATAGTCGATGAAAGGCTGAGATCCACTGATCCTGAGCTGAGCGTTTTCTCGCGCGAATTCTGCCCACGTTCCTTCGGCAATCATCTTCATTTTGATTGACCCGGTCGAACGGACTTTTTGCTTAATGACGGCTGCATTGAGAGACCCAAAAAGAACAAAAACGAAGAGAATTTGCAGCATTCTGAAATCTGAAAACCATAACGTTAACAACTATGAACGCAAAATAATTTTGTTCTGGAGCATGGGTGACTTTGATACGACCAGCAAAATATGACTATGCATACACCTGTCAAACCATTTTGTGACTGAAAGCAGAGACCGGCGAGAACTGATAAGACGTCTTTGGGGTAAGTGCTCTGATATGAGAAGTGTGAAAGTAAAAAACGCAAAAATGCATTTGAGTTAGTGTAAAATAAGTTTTCCAGCCTTAGGAGATGATTCCGCTTTGATTAGTACCCATTTTAGAGAAAGTTGAAAATCCAACTTAAAGTCGTGCATAAAATGTGTAGTTTCTAATATCCCAAGCACAACCGCTCGCCGAAAGGCCCTTGAGCACAAATGGAATACAGGGTGACCAAAAAAAACCCTTTCGCCAGACACCCCCGGCCTCTGCTCCGCTCCGTCTGGCCCGTGAGTGGCGAACCGGAGCTGTCTGACCTTTTTTTGGACCACCCTGCATAGATTGTCGAACCAGTTGTCTGAAACGGCAGATTGTGTGTCTGACAGTCTGTCTATATTACGTTCTAGACACGCGTTTTTCTCGGAGAAGAATGCATTAAGGGAAAAACTAATTTTACAGCGTTGTTCAACGCAACGAGAGCTTCCGAATGAGCCAAAGACCACTATCAACTTTTGGAACCGCTTTTTGAACCTTGCGAGTCATCTCCTCGTCATTTCTTTCAACTTAACCTTGTCTTTTTCCGATTCGGTATGAAATTATGGCTGATAGATAATTCTTTAATAAATGAAATGATTTTTTGCTCTTTTTAGTCCATTTGAAGACGATTTCTTGTTGGAACACAATAAAAAATGAGGGTCTGTCGTCAAGGGCGAAGGGAACCGTGTGTCGACCAAGAGCGACGGCGAGCGAGATTTGAATCGCCTGCGCAAGTGATCGCCGCGTTGGAACCAGAGGTGGCGGATCGGATCGGATTTTTCGGATCAGATCCAGCGCACCGGACCGGATCCGGGATCGGATCGGATTCAAGTTGGATCCGATCCGCCACCTCTGGTTGGAACCCAAGCGTAGGCATGACTTCGCATCACTTGGATTTGTCGTTGTTCGTAATATTGTGCGATATTCTTTTTGTATTGCTAACCAATAAACTCGTTTCTCGAACGTTGTGTTCTGTATAACCGCGCGGCCGTCGTGATCTACTCCAGACGCGACACTTGCCAGCACAACTACCGGAGCCTCCATTTTAGAGTCTTTATTCTTGAAAATACAACCAAGAAGTTGACGCTGACGCATAAAAACGTTGAGAATCGAGCAACGCTACTCCCATAAAAGTCTAAAAGCGCACGGGTGCTGTAAGTCGACAAACAGGATCTTCTTCCCCATCAGATTCATACTCCGTAGATTCACCGTTATCACTCTCTATTTCTACATTCGCCTTTTTCGTGTCCTAAGAAACGTATGTTTAATCATCACAGAAAAACCTTTTCACCTTAACCGATAGGGAATTTTCTTGACGCCGCTTCCGGGCATTACCTTTGCATTGAGGCACCGGTCTAAAATTGCGGTCTACCTTCAGCTCAGGCCTATACACGGTCCCATCGAATATTTCTTTGGCGCAGGTAGGTTTCTTCCCTGTCATGTAAAACATATCGCTGATGATCATTTCTCTCAGCAAGGAAACGTAGGGATTCACATTCTAAACAGCTCATAACTAATCATATGAATTCAAGAACAGACCTTCGTGATCAGATGTCCGTGGGTTCTCTCGTGGTTTCTGACTTCTTCCTGAGTGTGCATCTTGTAGTTGCAGTCACGGCAGGTGAACATCACGTCTTCGAAGGATCTTCCCAAGAGATCTTTATCGATGTGGCTGCGGATTGTGTGCCTTGGGATGGATCTTGTGGGGCAGATGAGGCAGTGGACTGTTTGGACCGTCGAAGAAAATCTGTAAAAATGAGTTTTTAGAATTTCGGATTTGAAAGTCCCTCCCACTGACCCTCTCAGTCGAAGTTTGAAATTCCGTTCGAGCGCCTCGAATCCAAACCGATCTGCATAAGCACTGTCGCCAGCGACGATCTTCACCAGATGCTCCCAATAAAACAGTTTCGGCGGTTGGTGGTTCTCGTGTCCGTGGTTCTGGCAGTGACCTTCCATCATCAGTTTGCAGTAGGTCGAAAAACAGCAGTGTTTGCAGGAGATCCGCCGATAGGAGAAGTGTTCTTTGACGTGGAGCGGAAACGATGTGTCGCCGACGGTCTTGCAACAGAGGAGGCAACGCATCTTTAAAAAGCGAAACTATAGAGGTTTGGAGAAGAGAATGAAGGCATGAAAGGCACAAATAACGCAAAGAACGGTTTGCGAAAAGCAAACAGTAAAAAAGGACAACGTGGCGAGCGACACTCGATCACGTTTCCTATTGATTGTAAACACGTCGGAGGTGCTGCTGCCTTCACTCAGGAGAGCTCGTGGAAAACGGGGGCGATCGGCGCACCGGAAATAAATTAAGTGCATCTTGTATGCGGACGAAATGGAGGAGTCCTGAACGACGATTTGGCGTTGGTGGGAATTTTGAGAGAGAGAAAACACGAAAGATCAGTTCGGAATAGCTGTACTCGGAGCGGCGGTGATAATCGGAATTTTTTAGGAATGTGCAATCGTCGATTGATTGGCAGAAACAGAATGCGAAATTAGCAGAAAACAGTACACAAAGAGTAGAAACAAGAGAAGTTCGTTTAGCGCTTTGAAAAGGGGGAACCTCAAACGATTGAGCGTTGGTTTGGGAAGTGATAACAGTTGACGTTAACATGGAAATAAGCATTCGAAAGTTGTAAACAAGACTGCTAAGGGTGGAGGGCAGAGATCACATGGTATTCAAAGTGCTCAAAAATCTAAAAGTTTCAAGTATTCCAATGACATTTTCGACGTTCGACTTTTCGGGTTCGTCAAGATGTTATTATTATTTAGTCGCTAATTTGATAATTTTCATTTTTCCCGTTTAAAGTCACTTTGAAAGGTTCTATTGCGTCGTGTTATTTCCAATTACCTTCCACAGCCTCACCTCTCCTCACCTCCCGCTCACTGATAAAACCGAAAAGATACCCTCGGAATGCAACAAAAGACTCAAACGTCCATCGCAGTTGCTCTTCTGTACTTGTGCACAGTGGTCGACTGCTAATTAACCTTGAAATGCTCCATATTTTTATTATTTTTTGTTTATGCGAATATCTCTTTAAAGGGACACAGACATCGCATTTTTCGTCGTTTTTTGGGTGCACGGATCGCGCTCATTTTTGGGGCAGGGGGGTTTTCGAAGGCGCTGATCACGATTCTGGCGTCAGAATGGCGAGAAACGGCTTCAGTACTGCGCAATATGGCAAAGTTAGGATAAGACAAAAAGGAGAATTTTACCAGTCGTTGAGCGGTCCCGACGCGACAATCCTGATCGAGACGCAGTCGCTTACGGTAAAATCGGATTTGGGTTTGCATTTCTTTCTATCGGCGAAATCGTCGTTTTGCGCCGCAAGTTGAATTTCACGCCGAAATGCGCCCCGATTTCACGAATTTTTGGAGCTTCACGTTTTGGTCAGTCGATTTTATTAGAATACGATGCTTTGTGGTTAATTGTCTTTCATTTCAGGGACGGCGAGCTGGGTAGGCGAGGGTGAAGCGTGCTGGGTGCGATGATTATCTGGTGTTGAAGCGAGTTTTATGGATGGATGCTATGGATGCTGAGAATTGTCGTCTTCGCGACGCTCGTCACCGTGCTGAATGCCGCCGTCTTCCGGCACAAAATCGCCTCTGCTGGATCTCTCCGATCGAAGCTGGTCGTGGCTGAAAAATGGGTCGATGAGGTGGTCAAGATTATGAAGGTGAAAGCCTCCGGCTCGCAGCACTTCATCGACTACTACGACAACTTCTACCTTGGAAACATCACTCTCGGAACCCCCGGTAAGAGATATGATCTGAGAGCTCTTTCTGAAGCTTCTTTGTTGCAGCCCAGCCCTTCATCATCGTCCTCGACACCGGAAGACACCGGAAGCTCCAGGGTCATCAACTCCAAATGCACGTCTCCGGCCTGTCAATACTACGAATATCCAAAGAATTTCTTCGACGAGGTAAAATCGTCAGGTGTAAACAGTGGCAGTATTGCCACCGGCGGAAAATCACAGCCACTGGCGGAAAGCCTACTGCCACTTGCCACTTTTTCCACTGTCACTGCCACTGTTTACCCAAACTCGGAGCGGACACTCTTTCGGTATTTGGACTCTTAATTTTTTTTGAACTGAAAATGTGGAATTCCAGTTTGGAGGACTCACTTATTCAACCCAGAAATTCGGAATCGCGAACAACGTCGCGGATTTTTTCGGGCGTCAGCCAGTTGACGGCATCCTCGGACTCGGATGGCCCGCGCTCGCCGTGCACAACGTCGTTCCCCCCATGCAGAACGTCCTCAACCAGCTCGACCAGCCCCTCTTCACCGTGTGGATGGACCGTCACGTGAAGCAGACCCAGGGATGCAACGGAGGTCTGATCACCTACGGAGCCGTCGACACCCAGAACTGCGACTCCCAAGTCAACTACGTGCCCCTCACCTCGCTCACCTACTGACGGTTCGCCCTCGACGGATTCGAGATCTTCGGCTACTCGCAGAGTAGCAACGGGCAGGCGATCTCGGACACGGGCACTTCGTATTTGATCAGACCCATGGACGTGATCGATATGATCGCCCAAATGGGTGCGCCCTACAATCGTCGTTGGAACTTGTACACAATCCCCTGCGATACGAAAGACTTGGCGGACCTCGAACTGTTCATCAATGGTCAGTCTTACAAGATTCCTCCCATCGAATACATCATCGACCTAAGCTTGGGAGACAATCGCTGTGATGTGGCAATGAACTCTCAGGACACCGGCGGGTTCGGGTCTCCTTGGATTCTCGGCGACACTGTATCCGCTCTGTAAGTCCACGCATTTCCAATCCTGAAATGTGAACTACGCTTTCAGTACTGCCAAGTCTGCGACATCGGACAAAAGCGGATCGGATTCGCGAAAGCACACCACAATCTCAATTAAAATTATTACTAAAAATAGGCGAATGGACGAAAATTCAATACATAGAGTCTACTTCAGCTCGGACTTCGATTCCTGGGTCTTCGAGGTGACCATGGGAGTCACTTCGATCATCGATCCAAATGAAGAAGCAACCGGTTGTGGTGGAACGGTCGAGGTCGACACGGAAGACGTCGTCGAAGAGTCCACGGAGGTCGTGGATCCGGAGGTGTCGTCGACAGAAGTTTTCTTCTGAAGTTCATCCGGACACAGAGTGGCGATCAGCGAAGGTGACACCGAGGGAGGCTTGGTCGTCGAGGCGTCGACCGAAGTACTCTTCTGGAGTTTGTCCGGACGCAGTGTGGCGATCAGCGAAGGTGACACCGAGGGAGGCTTGGTCGTCGACGTAGAGGATGACAACGTCTTTTGGACGGGGTTCGGCGACTGGGAGATCGCGGTCGTCGAAGCCGCAAAACTCATGTTCCTTTTCAGGCTGAAAATTGGACATTAGTCCAAATAAAGAATACAACAAGACTCACTTCTCTCGCGTGAGCTCGTCCGACATCGTCTTCTGAGTGCTGTCCTCCTTGAACTCGGGGAATTCGATTTTAGCCGGAGCAAAGTACTTCATGATGTCCTCGACTGACGACGACTTCGAGCTTCCCGGCAGGTGCGGAATGTCGCTCGCCTTCTTCTGCAAAGGGACGCTTTCCTTCGCTTCGATCTGCTTGGCGGTGCCCACGAGCTCGGGCAGCGAGGGCTTCGCGTCCAGCATCACCATCCTTCCGGCGTTCATGTCGATGGCCACGTGCTCGGGACGCGCCATCGTCCCCTGCTTCTTCGTGTTCGAGAGGTTAGATTTGCTGCTGCGTTTCTTCGGCTTCGACTTGCTCTTCGATTTCTTCGAGCAGCCCTTGCGGTTGCGCCGCTTCTTGCCGTAGTGCTTCTTCAGCTGCTTCTGTAGGTGCTTCATCTGCCTCAGCTTTTCATCTATCTAAAAGGGGTACTTAAATGACCGAAATCCGCGCTGAGAACTCACGCCACGCTGCGCATAGGTGAAGTAGCCACGGGAGACGACGGCGACGATCACGATGATTATCCAGATGCACATGATCCAGATGAGCGTCGTATCGAGCTTGGCCAACACTTTGCCCACCGAATGGAGCTGCTCCGCGTAATTCATGGCCGACCGCTTCTGACTTCAACCGAGAGCCGGCTGATCCGGGCGTCTTCAGATGCCTCGAATGGACGCAGCGTGTGTAACCAAACTGCGATGGTCTAGACAATTCGAGACACTTCTAGTCTATCCAGTCTACAGAGAGAGTAGAGACCGGATGCCGACGTGGAAACGGGTGGCTAGTCATTTTAAACTTTTGATCGAGTGAGGAGCGGGGAGGAGTGTAAGTGATTTTCAGTGGATTTTCATTGCGAATGTTTTTAGGTGTTGAGCATATTGATGTGTTTGATTTTGTCAACAAATCGTTATTTACTTGAGATTTACATATTCTAGGTGTCGAATGTACAGTCACACCAGAAAGTCAAATGAGATATTTAGCCTTTTTGAGGGAGTTTTACGGGTAGTTGGGGAAGGTTGAGGACACGAATTCTCTGAATTTTACGACCATTTTTTCGTATTCGGGCGTTTTCGAGTAGCGCATTTTCAGATTCGGTTCATCCTCGTCAAGCTTCATCCCGTTTTCGAACATTTGCAGCAGATCCCTCGTGACCGCTGGCACGTTGTTCCCGTTCTCTGCGGAGTTCATCGTGATCGTGTACATGTCGCCCTCGAGCTCCTCAAGCCACTCACGCTTAATGACCACAGCCTGAAAATCCACTGTAAATCATACGGCTCCATCATAAATTCACTAACATCTTGAATGAAATGATAAGGCCCTCTGGAATCGAGGTTTGAAAAAGCGATGAATTCGGCAGCCTTCGCATCGGTAAGAACGCTATCGGTTCCCAGGGTCACCTTGCGCACCTTCCGATTCTCAGATGCGACAGGAAGAAGTGCAAAGAACTTCGCAAGATCACCGAAATTTCCGTCTTTCAGGGGAGTTTCTACATGGGCCAGATTGAGATAGTTGACCTTAAGGAAAGCGCGCGAGAGGCGATCGTAAGCGCCGCGCGAAGAAGTCAGTTGGAGACCGGCGCCCTTGGCGATCGCGAGAAGTTGGCCGCAGATGAGCTGAAAAGACAGCATTGGAAAGGTTAGATTTTAACGGTTACCTCAGCCCTGTTCATTGCCTCAAAATCTATGCGTCTTGCAAAACACCAGTCGAAACGATCCGTGGAATTCCTGAACGCGTTCAGGAGTTTCACGTAGAGGGCGATATCGCCGTGCTCGTAAAGATATCCCGAGTGCCTGTTGAATCCGAGGGCCACGTTGTGCTTGTCCCACTTGTTTATGAACAGCGATCCCGCGTTCATCACGGCGACGGCCTTGACCATGTCCATTCCACAATCGTAGTCCTCCTCGCAAGCGGTCAGAATTAGATCCGCGTGCTCGAGGCACAGCGGAAAGCGGAGCATCTGAAATACAGTACTTAAGACGTTCTTTGAAATCTCCGTCATCCAACCCTTTTGCCCTTATTCGAAATTTTTCCGTTTTTGTCGATGGCTCCATGCAAGAACAGGCTCATGAACGTGTTCACAACGACCTTCTTCTTCGGCGGGTCAATAAAATCGAGTTTTTTGAAGAATTCCTGGTTGGTAAGGTTGAGGAACAGCGAGCTGAGATCAGTGAGGAGGATTCGAGGGGTCGTCGTCAGTTCCATGTTCCTAAAAGCTTTATGATAAAAATGTAAAAACAAGAATAAATCTCACTTGAACTCGTCTTCGGTGTACATTCGGAAGCATTTTCCGGGCGCCGTTCGACCGGCGCGACCTTTCCTTTGGTCAGCTTCGGCCTGAGAAATCCTGATCTCGTCCAACTTGTCGAATCCGATTGAATCCAGCGCAGCGTTCCGGTGCATCTCCTTTACGTAGCCGCTGTCCACCACGAAACGGATTCCGTTGATGGTCAGCGACGTTTCGGCGATGTTCGTCGCCACGACGACCTTAAAACAGCAAGATTAATCTTAGGAAACCCGAAATTCGGGTATCACCTTTCTGTACCCATCTGGAGTGGGGACAAACGCCAAATTTTGGAGATATCGAGGCATCTGCCCGAAGAGCGGAATCGGGATAAGCTTCCCACAGGCGAATTCCAGGAGTTGCTTCGTTTGGTCCTCCGCGGTCGAAGTTTCGCTGGCATCCGAGTTGGATTCTGAGTCCGAGCCATCTTCGGATTCTGCGGAGTCCGAACCGTCGTCAACTCCTTTCCGCTCGCGTTGTCGGATGGGAACGTAGCTCGGGTTAAGACGGTTGCAGATCGTTTCAATGTTTTTCTGAAAACAGAATTATCCTTAGCATCAGGAAAAACAATATTGTCACCACGGCGATTCATCGGTTCTCTCCCCTTCAATTCAGGGTAATCGCTCTTGAACAACTTTAACAAGCGACAAATTTACCTCTCCGGATTCGAAAACCAAAATGTCGCCATGCTCCTTTCCCTTTGCTATCTCGTTCACCAATTTGACGATCTCCTCTTGCCTGTTGCCGGCCGAATGCTTCAAATACGTAGTTTCCACCTTAAAGGAGCGTCCTGGGACGTTGATAATCGCAGCGTCGTTGAAGTACTTCGAGAACTTTTCGCTGTCCATCGTGGCACTGAAATCATACTCTTGCTTATGTCCGCGTTAAATAGAATTATCCTACCTGCACACAATTAGCTTCAGATCCTCCCTCTTCGTGAGGACGTATTTGATCTGGCAAAGGAGCATGTCCATCACGATCGATCGTTCATGAGCTTCGTCCAGGATCAGAACGTTGTACTTCAGGAGGAAAGGCGAAGAGGACATTTCGCGGAGGAGAATCCCCTCGGTCATGTAGAGGATCTGCGTGTCCTTCGAGCGGCAGCTGTCGAAGCGGATGTGGTAGCCAACATCGGCTCCTATCGAAACCGATTTCTCCTCGGCGACGCGTTGCGAAAGCACTTTTGTAGCGATGCGCCTAGGAAATTCGATTTTACAAAACCCAAAAACTTCAAATTTACCTCGGCTGAGTACAGGCGATCAGTCCTCCGCAGTTGAGACCCTCTTCCAAGATAAATTGCGGTAGCTGGGTCGACTTTCCAGATCCCGTTTCGCCCTTCACGATCAGCACTTGGTTCTTCTTGAACTTTTCAATGATTTTCTTGCGGAACGCGGCGATCGGAAGCGCTTTTCGCTGAGCTTCGATGTTCCCGGTTTGGAAGTGGTGCTGAAAACGGCGGATTAAGTTACAACAACCCAGGAATAACCCACCAATCGCTCGATCTCCTGCTGCACAAAACGGTCCTCGCGGGCTCTCTTCACTTCGGCCTTACGTCGCTGGTTCCGCTGCAGGTTCTTTCGCTTGCTCTTGCTCAATCCAGAACTCGACGCCGCCGCCTGGGAGCCTTCTCCGACCTTCGCGAGTTCTTTCTTCATCTTCTGGAGGAGGGAATCATAAGGATTATTCGCCGGATTCATCGCGGAGTCGCCGTCGGAGGATTTCCAGGACGAGCAGCGGCGGAGTTTAAGTCAGCGCGAGTCCAAAAAAGGAAAAAGAAACTCGTCGCGCGCCTTGAATTCGCGCTTGACACCTCTGAGGCCGCGCGGCGCCGATCGATGCGGAGAAGCGGATATGCCGTCGTCCCGGCGACCCGTTTTTCCTTGCTCGAATGTTGTTTGTGCCTCGATGGTCAAAATATTTGCTCATGATAACAACGGAATTCGCTGGTAAAAATACTTTGAATCTGGCGCGTTTTTAAAGCCTAGCGGTTTTTCAGTCAAAACGCGATCTAAAAGTAAAATTTTAAAGGTCGGAGTACGCACAAGAGTTGCAAAAAATGAAAAGGAAACAGCTGCCAATCGGAAACGAGTTAGCGCCGGTTAAACGTCGATCAGAGGCAATTAAAAGACCCAAAGATTAAAGAATTTGTGAACTGGAGGATGCAACGCTATGGACAAGTGGTAAAGTGTGTGCCGAGATATCTAATCAATGCAACGAATTAAGCATCGCTAAGAAAATAATATTGAAGAGAGCGACGAAGGAATCGACGCCGCAGCTCTTTTGTGACCCCAAAATGACTCATCTCTGGGCAAAAGCCATCGCAGCGGACGTTTTCAAACATTCACGCGAACAATCTAGAAGGAGAGATCAAAAAAGTGGCTCGCAGATTAGAGCGTTCGAAACGGTCAGCTTCAATTGGAACGCCCACTTTCAGCGACTTAAGATCACAGCAAAGAAAAGGTCAAAAGTCAATGAAAGCGATCATATTTACAAAGCGAAATTATTACATTTTCTATCAAATCAATTCATTCTTCAGGTTGCTTCCAATATATCTTCTCGGAACCATTTCGAATCTTACCGTCCTGCCCTGATAAGAAACGGGATGCCGAGCCTTGATTGTATTGAGTAAACGAGTCGACGTTTGTACACCGCGTATTTTTTTTTCTTAGCGGGTTGGATTAAAGTGTAAACTATTTCGCGTATTTTAGGTACCTAGGACTGAAAGCGTTGATGCAATTATCTCTCCTAGCACTGTTCTTCCTTTATCAGCATACTACATATAAATCGACTTTCTCAAGCTTTTCACCTTTTTCGCTGAGACCGACTTTTCTCTTTCTTCAAAATCTCGGAATTTTCGGTTTTCATTTGACTGGAATTTCGTTAATTATTTACTTTGAACGTGTATCTTTTACAGGGTAACTTCAGTTTTAAAAGCTGTTAGATATCTAGGAGAATTCCACTGGGAGATTAGAAAGAAATTTGAGTGCGACCCTGTTTGTTTTATCCACAACTTAAGCAACCATAGAGTGTGGTTGGACCTTATATATTCCCAAGAGACGCTTCCATCTGATTTGGGAGATCATCCAGGTATTTTAACAATGTTATACTCTGATCAACCGTTGCTAAGATGTCTTCAAAATGCAGAAGTACAACTGCCAGCGAGTTGTCCCAAAAGAAATCCACAAGCACAGCTTGGTCGAATACTCACAGAACCTGTACATCACCGTTTTTATCGAAAGCGCGCAGGATTTTGTCGAACCGATTGCAATTCTCCATCCTCTCCTTGCTTGTGAAAATGTGGTTATTACGGAGAAAAAAACATTGAAGCTGATGGCAGAGGAGGACCTTGAGAAAACTGTCAGTACGCTCAAAAATTACAGAATCATGCGAGTTCGCGATCGGCTTTTTCGGCCACTCAGTAAAGGTCTTTTTTACTGTCAGCCTGAGATCGAGCTCAAGAACTCAACGGATTTGTTTGCTTGGGTTTGTTCTATATATCATACTCCACGAAAGAAACGAAGCTGCGATACAAGCCGATCCTGAGTCTTTTTTGTCCGACATCACAAAATTGGCACCTGACTCGGCGGTCACATTCTTTCCTTATTCCGCTAAACTGCTTACTAGGAAAAGGACGTCCATTTTCAAACTAATCGTCTACAGAAGAGAAAATACAGGTGAGTTACCACCTTCAGTTTTAGAAGCTTTCGTGCTTATGGACGAAAAGGGTGATCCGGTGTCAAAATTCCAGCTTGATTTATATTTTTATAGCAAAAAAGCGCTGATCCCGAAAAATATAGGTTTTGCCTGCCAACGCGAGATCTAAAGTGCCTAAAAGGGCATGTTTAAAACGGGAAAACCGACCGCTCAGCAGCCGTCCACCAGGTTGAAAAAGCCCCTTCTGGGACTGAAATGGCTCCTGTCTGGCGCTGCAAGCTCCGTCTCGTTTCGTTCGCTCAGTTGGAAGAAGAGAAGAGGCTTAACTTTTCCGAATTGTGGCCAAGTTGTGCTTGTTTTCGAATTTCACCAATTTTGTTCTTTGATCAAAGCCAAAATCGTCCAAAAATAAGAAATTATCTAAAAATTATCCAAAGACATCCAAATATCTCTTCGCTTTGCATTCTGCAACCTTTTTTTTCTTTTGTAAATTTAGCATATTTTTTAAATAATTTTCATGTAGTTTTGCCTTTTTGTGCTTACGAATTTCGTGCTAATGCAGTTTTCAAAGAATTGAAATTGTTTTGAAGCATTATTGCAGCAAATTAGACACCAAAAACCAAAAATTTGCGATCTTTGACACATAGGACGACTTCGAGAATCACTGGAAACGGACGAATGATGAGTTGACCAATTCTTTTGAAAAAAATTCAGTTCAATTTGGATGCTTTTTGGCTAAACCACCCGTTCTTCAAACAGAAACCGCCGCCGCCGCAGCCGCAGGGATGGCCACGAGTTTCTCAGGCATTTACTCTAAAGTAAATCTTATGTGGTCTAACTGATTTAGATGTGGATTCCATAAAGTCTTTCAGTTTTAAGCGAAGTGATCCTGACGAAAGTAAAGAGCACAGCCTCGTAGAATATTCTGAAAACGTGTATCTGACCGTCCGTGTGGAAAGGGCGAACGGAACAGTAGAGCTTGCAATTCTGCATCCTCTGCTCGCTTGGGAAAATGTGGTTATCACACGGGAAAAGACACTGAAGCTCTTAAGCGACAATTTGTCACAAGCTGACATTTCTACAGATTCCAAGAATTCTTATTGGAAAACGTTTGATTGGTTTGTTTGGCGATTCAAGGCGGGTCTCTTCCATATTGAGCCAAAACTAACTGCACAAATCTTTGTACCTGAGTTTGCTGTTATATTAAACCTTACGACGAGGAAGATTCTACCGTAGAATCTAGTGGAACTTCGGCCTTGTTGGGTCTTACCAAGTTAGGACCATGGTCTCAAAATTCGTTTTCTCCTTATTCATTTGAGCTTCACGAGGGGAACAGAATATCCAGCGAATTTTTATTATTTCTTAATCCTTGAAAACTAATTCAAAAGATCAAGTTGTTGTGGAGCATTGCGGTTCTAATTTGAAGTGCCGCTTTGAAATTGTCGACTGCGGGGAACGGTCAAAGTAAAAGCGCTTTCTAGTTTCCCAAGAAATGTTTCAACAGCTGCTACTCTATTGAAATCTACTCCCGGCAGCATATTGGAAGCCAAAAAGAGTAACTGAAACATTATTTTGGAACATTTACTGGGTTACTTGCAGGACTGATGCACCATCTGAAGTCTCATTCCGAGAGTCGATGGTTATCAACACTACAGCTGAATTCAGCTCTTCTGAGTGAGTGTACTAACAACTTCACGTGGAACAACCCACTTAGCATATATTCTTTCAGAGTTCACACAGAAAACTGCTCCGATTACCAAACCGCCAGAGATTACCAAAACTACAGTTCCGAAAAAATCCCAAATTGCGAAACAAGTGTGAGAAGAACTTTGAGAGAGAAAGAGTTTTAAGACATTTTGAAACGTTGTTAGTTGCAGGACTGTTATGTCTTCTCTTAATTGCATTCCTGAAGGTGAAATGGATCTTGATGTCTGCACTAGCAAGAGCTCTACAGCGACGTGAAGTTGTGGCAGAGGGAAGGTACTCCGATCACTTTGTTATTGTTTCGCAAGACTCGAAAGTAGGACAGATAGAAACCGCGGTGGAAAAACGCGAAAGTCGCACGGGTCGGTGAAAAACAAACTTGCTTTCTAATCAGTTTTAACTTACTGATGTGAGTTCAGGTACTCTTGAATAAACTTGTGTCACTCCTAAGTTTGGCGATTCTGAAGCGAATACTGAGCCAGAGTGAACTTGCAAATTTGTGTTAAAATATTCACGTATATTTTCAGAGATGATTCACTCGTCGTTGATCACATTATTGAACGGTGATGGCAAACGATTCTGGCAAAACACATCCGAATACGGCCTACTGTGATGTAGCACCTTCAAAGTATTCTGGAAAGGAGACCGTTAGGGTGTGCGGTCTAACTGCTGAGAACAACGTCTTCATGGACACACACAAAAGAATGACCATTGCAACGGAGGTCACGGCAGAGACTTGGCGTCTGTACCGACAGACACTTTACAGCAACGTTAAGAGTGTAGGATGGAAGAAGTGAGCGAGAGATTGTCATTTCTTGCTACATCTCCGAACCAGGAATGTACGCAGAAAAGGAAACGGTGAAATTCAAAGACTCAAAAATTTCACTAGTCATTTAAAAACAAATTTTGGGCCTTCGAATCTGTTTTAATTAACTAGTTCAGGTACTTTTTAGAAAGTTCATGTGGGCGTTAGGCGACGCGAAAGTACCGAAAACATAAAAATTTGGAATATATTTGTGTGCATAATAAATTCTTAGTTTATGATTCACGACTCAAGACTTCAAGACATAGGCTCTGGTAATAAGAAAGATTAAAGCGTAGTCTTAGGAAGGTTGATAAGAAACTGATAAGGGGTGTCATGTCCGTTGCATTGATCGGTTTTGAAAGACGAGTTTGTGTAACGCTCCCTTTGCGGCGATGCCGGAGTTTGACTTCCTCGTGCGGCTCCTCGCTTTTTTCGAACAATCTGACTACACGTTCACCGCCTTCTTCGAACTCGGCTTGATCAGCGTTTTCTGGATTCTTATATTTGCGGCCGTCAGATACTTTCCTTATGTGATTCGTAAGACTCGATTCCCATATACTTATCTATTCGTATCACCTTTTCAGAAGAATTCCACTGGCGATTTCGCAAACATTTCGACTGTGTTCCTGTCACTTTGGTGCATAATTTAAGCGATCGAAGAGCGTGGTTCCTTGTTTCTTATACGGATAAACCGCTGTCAGAAAAATTGGAAGGATACCCAGGTAATTTTGAAGACAAGGTGTGATATAAGCAGATTGTTTGAGTGGTGCAATTAATGAGTGTCTGTGGTTTCCAAAGGATTGATCCTGACTGTGTCCACGAGCTCAACCTTATCGAATACTCGCAGCACCTCTGCATAAACGTGTTTGTGGAGAGAACTTCGAAAACTGTCGAACCAGTCGCTATTCTCCATTCTTTGCTCGCTTGGGAGAATGCGGTTATCACAAAGGAAAAAACGCTGCAAGTGGTTCGGGCAAATTACCCTGAACTGAATAGATCTCGATCCTACTGGCCCGATTTTGATCGATGGGTTTGGCGATATAAAAATGGATTTCTCCACTGTCAGCCGGAACTTGAGCTTAGAAACTGCACGAATTCTTCGATCTGGGCTCGCTGCTATATCATACCTGACGTCGAAGAAGAGGCTGTTATCGATGCCAGTGCTCATTCGGCTCTGCTAGGTCTCACAAAATTAAGTCCTGGATCGGCCACCGTTTTCTGTCCTTTTTCTACTCAACTTTTTGATCGAAACAAAACACCTAACATGAGGCTGATTGTGCACAAAGGAGACCAGATCGGTGAGTGACTTTTGCTGAATCTTAGACTAACCATTTCATTCAGAAGAACTCGTCCACTTTGACAGTATTCCATGCGTTCCTGTATCTAACTTATGCTTTGATGTGCGCAATTTTGGAATACAAAAAACAATGCCTGAGACTCATTCTCGCCAAAACCAGTTAGTTCACCTCTCTGCTGTGGAAGTGGAAACGGTGGTTGAACCAGCCACCAGCGAGAAGGTGCACAAGGAGTGAGAGTACTTTTGGCATCAGAAATGGTTTTTAAGAATTTTGTTTTCAGACTACTAGTATCAACAAATGACTCTCTCTTGGAGGCATCAAGTTTGAATATAAGTGAGCTTGAAAAACTAGAACTGGACTTTGAACAAGCTTCCTTATCCGGATTGTTAGTTGCAGTAGACAAATCACGCAATTCTAAAGACAAAAACTCTACATCAGTATTGTCACAAACTCCAGAAACAGTTCTTGACAAAGACGACAAGTACTTAAATGACATACCCGAGTAAGATCACTTTTAAATTGAAAACACTCTTAATTTAGTCCTCCCTCGGAAGAGGAAGAACTGTCTACACCGTCAGTGGTTCTGGATCAACCTGAAAACAAGGACTTAGGAGCGAAGTACCGAGGCCTTCCGTGCAACGTGGTCTCTCCTATGAGCCCAGAACTAGGCGCACAAAGAGTCGAAATCGATCCAAGGTAATCTTGTTTAGTTCTACTTTTTCTTATTTTCATTGTTTTCAGCGTTGAAGATGACCAGTCGGCCATCTCCGTAAGTTTTTTCGATGACCTCTCCGAGCTCTCTGATCCTAGCACACATTCCGAAGGCACGCCTCCAACTGAAACGCCATCCGCTGACCCTTCTGAGGACAGCGCCGGCCAAAAAATCTTTAAGCAATGCCTGGTTTTTAACGACGCTCCCATGTTTCCCATCTCAGCGCATTTGGTATATGGGAAATTCAACAAGTTGTGGACCTTTTTGACCAACAAGCATCATGAAGACCACTTTGTCACCTACGCGCTCACCTCGAGCGATACCGCTTTTATCGTCACGGACCAGAGAGTGATTATTGCCGAGAAACACCCGGTTTCGAGGTTCTGGCGACTGATGTGGCAGTCATCTCACGGCGACATTAGGAATCCGGAACTGCACGAATCTAAAAACGGAATTTTCATTTATTCCAAAAACCCAAAAAAGAAGATGTTCGGTTTGGGTGAAAGTTACGGAGACCTTATTAAGTTTAAAGACGCCAATGTCGCTAACGTAGGTCGATAACAAACGTTTAATATTATTTCTGTTTTAGGATATTTACAACAAATTAACAGAAGTCATGGAAAATCACCACGAGTCTAAAGAAGCCAAGAACTCAGATGCAGAAACGCTCAAAAATGATCGTGCCGCTATTGTCAAAACTGAAACGTCCAAAACCGAGTTGAAACAAGCCACCAACGCCGAGCTGCTCTACAAAAACTTTGCAGAAGGCTTGAGAATTCTCTGCGAATGCAAACTGACAAAACTACCTGCTCCTGTTCAGTTTCTGACCCACGGCCACATGTTCGAAAATTGCGTCCATATTGCTACGGACAAGGGAATCGTTCAGGCGAAGAGAGACGAATGGAGGAACAAGTGGCACGTCAGTTGGGAACTGCCCTACGCTGAAATTAGGAAACTCGAACGGACCAAGGATAACGGTGTTTACATTCAAATGACAGGGCGAAAATTTACACTTCTGGAGTTCTACGACAGCGACATTGCAGACGTGAGTTGACAGAAATTAAGATTGAAGAAATATTTAATTTTTAGACTTTTTGCAACATGGCCGCAGCGGCTCTTGAAGGCAGTTTGGAAAGATGACTTCTGTAAGACCTGGTAATCGAACGATTGCCACTCATCATATATCGTTTAGATCATAACCGATGTGGACAATGAAATGTTTAGTTGTGTTGAGTGGGGGCTGTGAGAACACTTAAAATACGACTCAGAATCGCTTATTTTTCATCTTTGGTATAGACACAAGTTTACAATTTAAAGGCTGTGGTGGGCCTTGGCGAAACCGATGCGCTTTCCTCCAATGTCGTAGACCTGGCAGAACTGAAAAAAGAGGAGGATTAGGAGTATTCGTAAAAATAGCTAGGCTTACAGAGCGGATGAAGGTGTCTCCGAGGATCCAGCTGGGTCCATATCCGCCGGTGTCCTGGCCGGCCATGGCGAGGGTGCACTTTCCGTTTCCCAGGCCGAGATCGAGGACGTACTCGACCGAGGGGATAGTGTGCTTGTGGCCTCCGATGATCAGGTTTACGTCGGGGTACTTGCCGTTGCAGTCGACCGTGTAAGAGTCGCTATCCCAGTCGAGCTGGGCTCCGAGCTCGTTGGCGACGCTCTCCATGACCTCAGTGGGCATGTAGAGGTACGAGGTGCCGGTGTCGGAGATGACCTGGTCTTGGCGGTTGTACTTGTAGGAGCCGACCTGGATGCCGTCCTGGGCGAATTGCCAGTAGGTGAGCGAAGTGAGGGGCACGTAGTTGACTTGGGAGTCGCAGTTCTGGGTGTCGACGGCTCCGTAGGTGATCAGACCTCCGTTGCCTCCATGGGTCTGCTTCACGTGGCGGTCCATCCATACGGTAAAGAGGGGCTGATCGAGCTGGTTGAGGACGTTCTGCATGGGGGGAACGACGTTGTCCTCGGCAAGCGCGGGCCATCCGAGTCCGAGGATTCCGTCTACGGGCTGGTATCCGAACACGTCGGCGATGTCGTCGGAGACTCCGAACTTCTGAGTGGCGTAGGTGAGGCCTCCGAAGGTAAGAGTGTCAACTCCGAGCTTTCCGTCGCAGGATCCCGATCCGTACTGGATGGAGAAGGGAGTTCCGTCGGGCTTGAAGGTGTTTGACTTGCTCTCGTCGAAGCGCTTCTTAGTGGGGGCTCCGGGGTATCCTTGGCAGGCCTGCGAGGTGCACTGGGAGTTGATGACCCAGAGGTTGGAGCTTCCGGTGTCGAGAACGATGGTGAAGGGCTGGGCTGCAACAAAGAAGCTTCAGAAAGAGCTCTCAGATCATATCTCTTACCGGGGGTTCCGAGAGTGATGTTTCCAAGGTAGAAGTTGTCGTAGTAGTCGATGAAGTGCTGCGAGCCGGAGGCCTTCAGCTTCATGATCTTGACGAGCTCGTCCTTCCAGGTTCCGGCGGCCATCATCTGGGCGCGGCGGGAGCCGGCGGAAGAGATCTCGTGTTTGAAGACGGCAGCATTCAGCACGGCGACGAGCGCCGCAAGGACGAGGATCTTGAACATCCTGAAAAGAATATCTCCGTTAGAATGAGCTCCGGACGAGGAGAGTGGCTCTAAAGCGACCACTCGAAGCGAATAGTTCGATCCTTCGTGGATCGTCTTTTATGCCCACTTACTTACGGCCGATCCAGCACTTCTTATCAGCGCTAACTTGCAGACGGGTACCGAGATCCCGTAGCCAAAGCACATTATCAGTGGCTAACGGGCGTTGGCGACCGTGGAATCATTCAGGATCGCTGGGTTGAAAAAGGAAATTGGTCATGTGCTTGCATTGTTGTAGAGTGATACCGATTGTTTGCTTCGGAGACCGGATATGACAACATCTGGGTCTATAGGTGGTTTAAATATGGATTACAGATAAACAACAAATATCAAAGCAAAAATATATGCTTTAAAGTACCGAAAAATTGAGAATTCGCTCATTAAATTTCCCCTAAATTTGCTGATTTTCAACGATTTTTATTAAAGCATAACAAGTTCGAACTCTAGCGAACCTGCGATCTAATTAAGCGCTACTGCAAATAACGAAACTTTTAATTAATCAAGCGATATTTTTGCATGTGTTGAGGTGTCAATAATTCTATGTGCTGACTTTCAGAATGCTCTAGTTTTTCTGCTTACACTGAATGACGTCGTTTTGATTTCTCTGATTTGTGATCGATGATTCCTAGTTTCCTATTCCGTCCTTTCAAAAAGTGCACTTCGTACGTCCGCTCGAGTATTCTTATCACCTCCATCTCCACAAGAACCACTTTGATTCCCGTACCGGATCTGCAATCGAAGCCTCGTGACTTTACAGTTTGACGTCAACGCGATAAGAACACAAAAGTGAACCGTTACACCGGCGCCTCCTAATCTCGAGGGTTTTGTTTCTCTCTTATGCGCCCTTTTATGATCCTTTACTGCTGTAACTGCAGTCTTTGCACGTTTCCTGATTTTCCATGCAACACGGAAGTCGTTTACGTCCGTTTTCTTTTCTCCCTGGTCGAGTTTGTTGGAACTGCTGATAAGAACTGTTTGCATTTGGGGTACTAACTTTATGAACACAAGATAAGAAATCAAAAGTTTAACGAGAACGTAGTGGTTCTGCTCAAAAACTAGTTGACTATTTTTAGCTTCAATGTTCACTGTTCAGATGAAAACGTGTGGTTAGGAATCGTTACAAGAGTTTCGGATTTGGGTTGAATGCCAATGTGTAGAATGAACCGCTTTTAAAACTTTATACATTTCAATTTTCGTTTTAAACTAAACGTATACTTCACACAACTCCGATCAGGTTGTAACAGAAGGTCATTCCGACCGACTGCATAAATGTTTTAGTTATTTCGCACTGTCCGAAGACGGAATATATAACACATGTCAATCCTAATTTTACGCAAGTTACCGTCGACATGGTGCTTCTACTGATCTTTATAGCCTTGATTGTCACCTACCAAGCAGCGGTGTTTCACCAAGCCTGCGGCTAGCGGAGCCTCTGCACCAAGAGGTTGAAGCCGACAGTGTCTGGGTCCGATATGTTGAAAGAGCTCCTCGTGCACGCAAGCCCCAACGCTTATTGGTGGACAAAGACTTGTTTCATATAATCAATGTGACTATTGGAACGCCACGTAAGCGGAAGATTTTTAAGCTAATTATTAACTTTTGTATTTTAGCGCAGCCGTTTGAAGTGTCCTTCGACACCGGCAGTTCCAACCTCTGGGTGATTGGAACCGAGTTCACTTTGGGCAACTGTAACGGAGGTCCCACGTTCGGAGGCTACAACTACATAGACGAAAAGACGATTTTGCTCCAACAAATCTTCGACGTTCCAGTCGAGCGACACCCAATTCGACATTGCTTATGGAACTGGACGCGCTTCAAGCGTTTTGGAAATGGATAAAGTCAAGGTACGCCTGAAACAAAAAACAAGTTTCACAGTCCCATCGCAAACTCTTGCAATCGCCGACTTCGCGGACCGGCAAATCAAGGGCCAGCCGATCGACGACGTTTTCGGAGCTGCGCAGCCCTCGATGGCGGTTAGAGCTGTGGTTCCCTCAATCCAGAACATCTTCGACCAACTCGACCAGCAGCTCTTTACCGTGTATCTGGAACATCGGGGATTCGGATACCGACGCAAGCGAGGAGGACGCGTCACCTTCGGAGCAATCGACGAATCTAGTTACAACAATCTTGATATCAACAGCGTACCCCTCTCGGAAACGGCCCACTAGCAGCTCCATGTTTCCAGATTGATTGAGATTTCCAGATTGATCAAAGTTACGAAGCCATGTCCGACACCGGAACTGGAGGGATTATGCTTTCCAAGATGATGTACGACGAGATCGTCCGTATTCTCTACGCGAAACTGGATAACAAAAACAAACTCCACTACGTCAACTGCGACGGCGTGCCCAACAACCGTTTTCCGGACATAGAATTCACGATTGGTGGCGTCATTTACAACATTCCGGCAAGGCAGTACGTCATGGATTATGACCACAAGGAAAAGAAATGCGGCCTTTCGTTTGTGGGATAAGACACAGTGGACTTGGAATGTCGATTGTGCTGGGAGCGCCATTTATTAGAAGTTACTGTAACGTATACGATTTTGGAAATAAGAGGATTCCGTTTATGCGTTCGTTTGATAATGATATTAATGGTTGAAGGGTTAATAAAACGTTCCTATTTAATTTGAGTAGTTAATAACATTCCGGACTAACGGCAGCTGAAAAATGGTAAAAGTAAAACTACAGTCAGAATTGACGAACCCAAAGTTTTCTAACGTTGAGGAAATGGATAACCGTTCAAGCAATAAGCTTAATCTTAAGTTAAGCAGTGGAGATCTTGCTTGAGTGATTATTTGCTTTTAAATTTGTCAGAGCAATGTTGCACTTATGGACGAATGAAGAGTAATGACAGAACGTTGCTGCTAACGTATGTGTACTTAAAGTTCAAGGGCAGTTGATAAAAATTACTTTCTTTGCACGTCAGTCGTCCAAAATATTTCAATGCTTCCAAGTCGTCCAGAATTTCTTAAAAAAGGACATCTAAAGCAAGAACAGCAAGGAGTAACCATGTTTTCTCTGTTGCTCCTGGTTAACCGATTCTCCTTCCTCGAAGCCGCTGTTTTCCACAAGGACCTCTCCGTTTCCTATGTGTCCCCATCTTCTCTTAACTCCGGCTTGTGGCGCGACTACGCGACTACTTCGAAGCAAAAATGCTGAAAAGTCGCCCATTTTAGCGGTCTACTTACCTCAAACGTTCCTCATGAGAGCTGCGGAATTGAGCTTCAGCTGATGTGTTCATCCGGCCCGGGTTCTGCTCCCTCAAAGGAAGACCTCGAACCGTCACAGCGACTGTGCGCCAAACTTGTAATTTTCGAAAACCGAGCAGCCGACTTTTCGCTTCGGACCCACCACGAAAACGATTTAACGCACTTTCAATTTCAGACAGCCTTGCAGCGCTTGTTCCAGACACTAGGACTCGCCGGTCTGCAGCCGCGCTCGTCCTCCTTTGTGTCGAGTTATCGTCGGTTGAGCGGTCGTGTCGCGGTAACCAGAATGAAGTCGTCCATCGACTCTGCAAGTAAAATCCGCGCATCCTTAACGACGTCGAATCGTTCCAGGTGATCACGAAGACCGGCGCGAAAGCGCTAAACAACGAAGGAAGCAGGCGCCGAAGCCAGCGAGGAACCTCACGACGCCGAAAGGGACGCAAGACCTGCAACCCTTCGCAGTTCCTCGCTTCGTTCACCACCGTCGCCACGGTCCAGGAGGACGTCCTGCGGCTCTTCGAAACCCACGTTCGCCAGTCGCCCACGTTTTTCGCCTTCTTCAACAGCGAAAATAAGACCAAGAATGCGAATCCACGTGCGTTTTTGCGACAATTTTTTGTCATTCTGAATTTTCTGATTTAGATGTGCTTTTGTTCGACCACAATCGGGTGAAGATCAAGGACGCCGGTCCCGGGAACTACTACCACGCGTCATTCGTCGACGGGTTCTACCACCCGCGCCAGTACATCTGTGCCCAGATGCCGTTCACGCCCGACACCCAAACGGACCTCTTCCGTTTGATGCTCCAAATCCGTCCGAAGACGGTCATCTGCATGGGAAAAATTGAACGTGAAGCGTAAGAAGCTATTTCGCATCTTTTTGTTCATAATTTTGCAAATCTAGCAATCTGTTTCCCGTGAAAAAAGACGGAACGAAATCGGGCGGCCGTGCGAGCATCAAGTGCACCTCGGCCACCTCCGATCCAAAGGTGGACCAGTATACGAACCTCTTCGTGTGCGGACGCAAAAAATTCAACTTCAAAGTCTTCTGCTTCAACGCGTGGCAAGAGGAAATGAAAATTCCCGCATCCGAAGAAATCCTGGAGTTCCATTCTGTGGTACGTTTTCATAATCTCCCATATGAGAAACGTACAGCATTGGGCATTAATATAGCCTGAATACGCCATAAAATTTCAAATTTTCTTGTGAAAACTAATTCCACTTTTTCCAGGTTCGAAAGGCTGTGCCCCAGAAGAGGAAGTGTCATTCGGGTCGGACCCTCATTATCTGCCCCAACGGCGCCTCCCGATCCGGCCTCTTCGCGGTCCTCGACAAGGAATTGGAGCGCTTGAAGACCGAAGGCCGAATGCGCTACGGACTCTCAGTTCGCGGGTGCCGCTACAAGGTCTGCAACTCGTTCGACCGTTTCGAGCTGTTCGAATCCGGAATCCGCTGTCTGACGATCCGAGCGCGCGAGTACGTTAAGGAGCACGGCAAGGGGAAGGCGAAGTGAGGCCGACCAGTAACTTGAATAAATGTCTCATAACCTGTCTGTAAATGTATTCAGTACATGGATCGAAAATTACGATTTTAGAAAGTTTATTTGGTTGATCCCATGACCAGGCAGAATATTTCCGAATGGCAGATATCAATCAACCACGGCGTTGCTGGTGATGACGCGTTTGTACCATTTGGCAGAGGTCTTAGGAAGTCGGGTGCGAGAAGGTGAGTTGAAGTCTACCTGAACGTGAAACATGGCTAATTTTAGGGATCTTAATCACTTACATGGTACATTCCGAAGCGCTCGGTGTATCCGGCGTGCCACTCGAAGTTGTCGAGGAGACTCCAGAAGAAGTATCCTTTGACGTTGCAGGAATCCTCAGTTATCGCCTTGTGGACGGCGTCGATGTGGCCCTTGACGTAGAAGATCCTGGATTTGTCGTTAATATCCTCGCCGGGGACTCCCATGACGCCGTTCTCGGTGATGTAGACCGGAATGTTGTTGTAGTTATTCTTCACGAAATTCAAGATCTTGCGAAGTCCCTCAGGGTAATAGCGAACCCAGGAATCTCCGATTCTAAATTGGCGATTTTAGGATAGCTTAAAAGCAGATCGCTTACTGCCACTCGGGACGGGAGAACATGAACACGTTCACGTCGCGGCCCCAGGTGCTTTTCATCGAGGGGGATTCGAGGGGCTCCGAGCGGCTCATGTTCGCGGAGGCGATCAGGGAAACGTAGTAGTTGAGGCCGAGGAAGTCGGCTGAGTTCTTCAGCTCCTTGATCTGCTCAGCGGTTAATTTGGGGAGGCGGGCGGTCACGCGGCCCTCCTTCTTGCGCAGCACCTCCATTCGACGCTTCATGACGGCTGGGTAGTCGCCCTTAGGGTGGAAGATCGCGTTCGCGAACCAGCCAAACATGAACTCGAAGGCGAGGTTCGCAGCGGCGGCGTCCCGCAAGGTGTCAGGCTCATACCAATTTGCGTTGATCGTTATGCCCACGAGGCCCTTCTGGGTCGCCTGGAACTCGCGCTTGTAGATGGAGGCGGCGCGGGCGTGGGCGAGCAGGAAATTGTGTCCCGCAAGGTACATGCTCCACTCGCAGTTGTCCTGGAAGCCACCGGGCGCGTGCGAAGCCACCTGACTACAGTATCCGTACACCGATTGCGAGTGAGGCTCGTTGATCGTGATCCACTGCTTCACTTTTGTGCCATATTCCTGGAAGCAGAAGCGCGCGTAATCGCCGAACCAGTCGACGATGGCGTCGTTGAGCCAGCCGCCGCGGTCACCCAGCGACAGGGGCAGGTCCCAGTGGTACAACGTCACCTGGAAATTGGAGCTTATCAAGGATTTATGGCCGAGGTCTATCCCACCACGGGCTTGATTCCGTTCTTGAGGATACTGTCGATGAGATCGTGGTAGTATTTGACGCCCTCTGGGTTCACTTTGTTGACGCGACCGTTGGGGAAGAGGCGAGGCCAGGAGATTGAAAAGCGGTAGCTCGAGATCTGAAAAAGTCCATTTTTTAAAATTCTTACAAACTGTCAGCCTCACTCCAAGATCCTTCATGATGCTAGAGTCATTGGGGTACTGGTTGTAGGTGTCGCAAGCGACCTCTCCAGAGCTGTTGTCCTTGTTCGGGTGGAGCTGAAGGAAACGGTCCCAGATGCTCGGTCCACGACCTAAATTTTGTAAAAGTTGGAATTTCCTAACACAGTTCTCTTCGTACCATATCCCATCTGTCCTCCTTCGACCTGGAAGGCGGACGTCGCAGCGGCCCACACGAAATCCTTCGGGAACTTCGCCGCTTTCGCCCCAGGGCGGCTTGGAGTGTCAAGCGAAGAGCCGAAAAGGCAGAGGATGGCGACAACCACGGCGATCAGAGAGGTGCTGGCCATGATTACTGAAATAATCCAAGTATGGCTGGAAGGCCCTTTTGAGGGTAGTACCCCGGTTCCCATAATCACGCGAGACAAAGACTGCTTCATTGTATCAAAAACAGGAGTCTGTTTGGTCTTCGATAAATCTTATCAACGCATTTGAAAGATAATAAGAAGTGCAGAACTGCAAAAAACGACTGAAAATAGTCGTGTACTTCAGTTTTTTTACCATTATCAGTTCCACGGACCACCCCCATCCTTCAGCTACTCAAGCCAGA
Organism: Steinernema carpocapsae; assembly: GCA_000757645.3. Taxonomy (NCBI): domain Eukaryota; kingdom Metazoa; phylum Nematoda; class Chromadorea; order Rhabditida; family Steinernematidae; genus Steinernema; species Steinernema carpocapsae. The sequence continues at coordinate 1,709,560 of AZBU02000003.1, forward strand.
ATGGAGCTGCAGAGATCACACGTTCAAAATATCTTCAAAAAGTTAGACGCCTTTTAAGGCAACGAACTCGCTTTTCAATTCTTGAATTCAAAAGTTCAAACTCACTTTTCAGCTCAGGGTCTCTAGGAAGCAATAGGTTTAAAACGAAATGTCGACCGCCTTTACAATCACGACCCATTTTATAAGCGTATTCGACAAAAAAAAAGACCGTCGGCCTCCGTAATTTATTTGTCGGTGATTTTAAGCCATCGATCAACAAACAATCTTATCAGTGCCGTTTTGTTTACTCGTCGAATTCGTGACAAATGGCGTGGGATTTCTAAAATATAATCTAGGAAGAGGGTAGATCAATCATCCGGCTACGAAAAAACGGAAGTTAAGGCTACGTTGAAGAATTGTTTATGATTTCCGTGACATGAAAGGTGTTCCACCTGTCATAAGCAACCATCACGCCAGTTTTTAATTGAAAAGTTCTTACAGCAGCAGTTTTTCATTGAAAAGCTTCGTGTGGATGAAGTCATAATAAGACATCACATGAGCAACCACAAAAATGCTTTTAGGCAAAAAAGCGTTTATTTCCTTCACTCAATAGGGTCATTAACGTTTTTGACGAATTCGATAGAACACATTTGGTTTTCAAGAATTGTTATAATTGTGTTTTTGTGTCCTTTAGAATGAAGACTCATTTGTTCAGAGTTTAAAATAGCAGCTAACATTCAAGCCTTGAAGTCTATTTTTGCGAGCTTCTTATCCAATACATAATGGATTGTTCTGTAGCCATAAGCGTCAGCTGACAGAACGCAAAACTTTTTTAACAGCGTCTGAAAGCATACTGAACAATTTTTCAGCTTTGTTTAAAGGCTTTAAATGCTCCTTTCAACTACAGTTGTAAAATAACGGACAAAGTCCGCATTCCAATCTCAGTTGATGTGTTTCTATTGTCAACTTTTTGAGCAATCAGAAATTTATTGGACAAATCTGGAAACGGTCATCAAGGAAACGAACGAATAAAGAATTAACAGAAACAAGTTGCAATTGCGAAAGATTAAGTCATAGGAATGGCAATGGGAACGCTAGCTGGAGCGTTAATGTACATGTACAAACAAGAGACGCTAAAGACACAAAGAAACTATCCCGCATATCCCCACAGAGGCGCGAGCCTCGGCACCGAGTCGCTGGGGTTAGGCCTTGCGATATAGGCAGCCGACGTATTCTTGGGTCTTGAGCGGGTATTCCTGGACCACGCTGTACTTTTTGGTGTCGTAGACCTGAAGACTGAATTAACAAAAGGCTCGGATGAGCGCTTCTTACCAGCAAGTTGGATCCAGTGGTGAAGAGAAGGAGGGAGTCGCCGCCGTTGTGGACGATTCCGACCATGTCGCGCGGGAAGTTGGGGAAGTAGTCTGAGGAGGTGCCGTTGAAGGTGGGGATGTTCCAATATGCGTCGTAGGTGAAGAACTTGTCGTTGTCCATAAAGATCATGTTCCCGTCGGTCCACTGGAAGCCTATCCTCGGCTGGATCACGATCTTCTCCGACAGCTTCTGGGGGCTGTTTCGGGCTAGCTAAAAGAGCGTTTAAGATATGGCTAAACAGAATTAGGAACTCACGTGGAATCGCCCCTTCTTCTTGTTCCAGCGGAATCTGTAGACGGTGTCGTGCTCGATAAGCACAATGACTCCTCGACGGGCGTTGGTCAAGGCGGCAGTGACGGTTCGAGGACCTCCGGGGAACATGTCGGTGATCAGGAAGGAGGCGCGCTGGTGCAGGTTGTCGTTGCGCCAGATTTGGTAGACGCGGTCCCGGGAGAACACGTACGTACGGCCGTTGGGGGCTGAAATAGAAATATGTTTTGGTGACATGTATGTATTTAAGGTTTGTGGATCCGTTATGGATCCTGTCAATATACTATTTCAATTCAGTTTATGTCATTCTATGCTTAAGCCTCTTAGCACAACCTTCATCTCCTTCACTTCTTTTCTAATCTCCGCTCCGACTCCGTTCCTCCGACTTCCTTTTAGCGGTTTGCACCCGTGGAATACATAAAGAAGCACTCTGCTAACCCGTCAAAAGCAGCCGCCAGACCTCCTCGCCTTAACTCCTCTCCGCTCACTAATTTAATCCGCAAAAAATTCCGATTTAATGCTAATTCTTGCGTGGAGCTCGTTAGGGCTGCGACGGCGGGCTCACCTTTGATGATGGCGTCGAATCTGAAGGGGCAGTCCGAGGGCGGTAGCGCCATCACCGGGCCCACGTCCTTTGCCGCTTTGCTGCTCAACGGCTTCGGGTGCTCGCGCTTCCACGGCTTATCTCCCAGGTCGCGACGCATTTTCCTGGCGCGAGTTTTGTGCCTCCAGCCGCGGCGACGACTCTCCGGATCCTGACCCGACTCCCTGATAAGACGCCACTTTTCTTCCTTCGTCAGCCTAGGAATTCGTTTCGGAACGTTCGCGTGGTTCTCGATGTTCTTGTGCCTCTGGGGAATCAGCTTCGAGTCCGAGTCCTGAAAGGGTTCTTCTGAGATCTGGGAACACCGGAATCAACTTACGATCGCATGTCCGTCTTCGATGTTCTCCACCGGGATCGAGTTCACGCTCAGCGCAACGAGGCAAACGACCACGAGGGCCAATTTAGTAACCCACATTCTGAAAACACAGAAATTGAGATTCTCTAAAACGAACGAAACGCGAGTTTTAAAACCGAAAGTGGATCGTTAGCCCCGACCCTCCTTAGCCGGAAGGTGATTCGGGCACAGCATGACGCCTTACAAACCTTTCTCATGGCACCATTTCGGGGCTTTTAGGAGTCAGATGGCGAAGTGTGAAAGCGGCCACTTCAGGAAGGCGGTTGATCAACGCGTATTTACTGAACGCAAATAAGGAATCATCGAGTGGGGAAAAAAGTTTATGGGGTTAGCTATGCGGCAAAAGTGAGCTGAGTTTAGGAAAAAATGAGTCATAAAATTTGGTTTTTTGAGGAAGCGGTCATGGAGGAGTCATGCTCCAAAAAGTCAATTTTGTTCGAAAACGCAACCCAGAAAGCTGCCCAAATCAAGCTATCAAATCTTGCAAATCCGAAACTTTTGCGCCTCGGGAGAAACACTTCGCGTTACACTCGAATCCGTCGCTTCTTCAATAATTTTCACCGTTTCAATTTGAATGTTTGCCGAGCAATCGTCGAAACAGATGTAATTCGTTAGAAACACAGAAGCGCGCCCCGATCAAGCGCGTCAAATCCTTCCTCTTGCGCTTGTTTGCGTTGGCGCGAGTGGTCACACGACGCTTCGGGCGTCAAAGCCCTCAAATTTTCGTGCCTCCAAGCTCTCGAGAGCGATTAGGCGCTGGGAGGAGGTGGGTGCAAGATGAGCGCGAGCTTCGATCATGCTGACGAGTCTTGGAAATCCGAATTTTCAACGCCAAAAATGTTTCAAGGTGGAAGACATGCAGCGCCTCCCTGCGAACCTCGCCAACCCCAAAGTGATCAAAGGCCGCGCTTTTCCGCCCTCCGCGGCTTCCAAAACGCACCGGATCCGCGTGGAATGCAAAGTTTTACCGATCCGCCTGTCGCCGCCTCCTTCGGGCGTCAAAACATTACACCCTTCGGCGGCCCCTTTGGACCACGCGCTGCACGCGCCCGCCGCAAAAACCTATCGCGAATATTATTCAAATGAGGCCGCGCAGAAGCGCTTCCGCCGGAAAAACGCGAAGGAATGCAACTGCGGCTCGACGACGAAGCCTTCTTCGGCAGCAGCTGCCGCGCGGCCGCCTTCTTTGCAACTTTTTGCAGAATTCCTACTTTGCGCGTCGTGGGGAAGCGGAACGCGAGAGGAGTTAATTATTAGGACTCCGACTGTCCGAACCCGAGTTCTACAACTGGCTGCTGAGGGGTGCAGACGAGCGCGCGAGTTGCGTACAGTTGACAAACAAAAGGCTCTTGAGGGGAGAAGAAGGAGGCTGAGGTGCTGGAATCGAGCATGAGATGGGTGAGCATAAGCTGAAGAGATAGGGATAAACGAGGGAAGCTGGCAAAAAATGGACTTTGGAGTGGTCGGACGGTTTAACAAGTGTAAACGAGGCAACCGGGTAAATACGGAAGACCGTTTTTTGAAGGAGTTCAGGAGTGAACTTTGAGGTTTGCATTTTGTGGTTTGAAAACGGAAACGTGGTCCTCAGTTTCAAGCACTAAATAACCTGAATTTCAACATCAACTTCTCACCATATTCGTAAACCTAACGCAAGGATAGCTTCTTCTCCCTCAAAAGTACAATTCCAGGACAAACGGTCAAGCGCTTCGAGGAGAAAGTGCGTTCGGACCGCGAGCGACGTGGGGCGCCAAATCGAAGACGGCGCTTCGAAACGCAAATACGACGCGATTCTTCGCCAAAGCTGATAAAACGCGCTTGAAGTGGAAGCGGTCGACGTCGAGAGCGAAACGATCCGTGATAAGCACTTCGAAACATAAACACCCCGGGCGTTTTGGGTTGAAATCGCGGAGGAAAGCCGATTTCGGAACTGTAATGAGCGGGAGGCGTAGTTATGGGTTTAAGGAATTAAGAACAATTCAGAAGAAAGAGAGTTTGGAGGAGATTGAAGGGATTGTTAACGTAGGAATTCAAAAGTGAAGGGAGCGTTCAGGGTCACTTATCACAAACAGTAGCCTGTGCCGCCAGACCTCCCCAATTTTACGAGTTAGACCTGTAAAAGTACAAATGCCCTCGCGCCAATTCGTGCCACCTCGGACCGAACCACCATAAAAGTCCTCGCAGATCTACTTTGGCTCCCGCCGCTTCACCCCCTTAAACGACCGGAGAATCCTCGTTTTTGTCCACTCTGTTTTTTGTTTAGCGAGATAAGGAGTCCGAGTTATGTGGGATGACTACAAAGCGTTGCCGATAGCGGCGCCACGGATTCTTCGGCGTCATGTAACGTCGCTTTTTCCTCTGAATTATTGCATGTTCTCCGCGTTTTATTGTTGATCACTCTCGGCGGCGGAACAAAGTTCACGTGTAATTTTATGCCGCGCGCAAACAAAAAACAGATCCCGGAGGCAAAAAACGACTGCGTTATGTAAACTGGAGAGGCGCTGGAGGTGCCTACGAGGTGTTTATGGAGATGTTTGAGAGGCGATTTGAGAGCCCCGACAAGTCGTAAAAGTGCAGGGTGAGGCTCCTAAGGTAGGATGATCGGTTTTAAGTGTACCCTTATGGGAAGTTTATGGGATTAGGTGGTAAAAAGCGAGAAGAGAATAGAATAAAGGGTTGTTTAAGCACATTGAGCGGGTTGAGGCTGATATACTCCTTTTAAATTTTACACGAGTGATTTAAAAGAATTTACAAAGTTCAACCTTCAAAAGCCCAAAACTTTCTTAACTTTGCAAAAAGACATAAAAATTAATGGCACAAATCACGACTGATGAACAGATTTCAAAGCCCCTTAAGGACACCTTTATCTTCGCCGCCTCTTTTTCAAGTTAAACTTTTTGCTTAACGGTGCCTTCCTCCGCCTAGCCCTTGATTTCCTCCCCGTCTGGCGTGATTTTTGCACTTTTCCACTTTTTGCATTTACCGTATCCCACTCCTCACGCGATCCTCAGAACGTTCTCAACCGCGTGCCACGCATGTTTCCCTTCGCAGTGCGGCCGAACCAAAATAAACGTAAAGCGCTGCAGCGGCGGTGGACGGCGGTTTACAGCAGCGGAGGGGAAGCAGCGGCAAGCAGTTAAGAACGAGATAACGCGGAGCCGCGGCCAACTCGGAAAGCAGCGGAGAGCAGAAGAAGAAGGCGATTGTTGCGATTTTCTCATTGGCGTTGACGCGAGTCTCTCGAAGAATCGGGCGATTGTAAATCACTCCTGTACCTGCGATTCAACATGCAAATTCGCGAGTTGGCTACGCAAACAAAGCGCTTGTAAACGCGGCGGCGAACGGAAGATGACGACGCGGGATAGATTGTAAAGACGGAAAAAGGCGGCCACGGGCGCCTAACGGGTATTGCATAGTTTGAATAAGAGCGAGGGCTAAAAGGCCTTTTTGTGGATCCGTCGAAGGTTCTTTGGACGTGGAGGAAGCTGAATTTGGAGAAAGGAGATCTCATTGATAAGGTTTGACCAAGCGGTCAAAGGCAGGAATGCGGCTTCTGTGCTTTCAAAGGAGCGAAAGGTTGTGGGAACGGAGCCGGCTTCCGTAATTCAGAAAAGAGCTACTGCTATCACACCTTTGAAGAGTTAGAAACTGCTGTTATCGCTTTTGTGACCTTAAAAAGACTGATAAGACTTAAAAACGCATTTTCGACAATTGATTTGTTGATGAACCCTTAGATCTCCATCAGCAGATAGCAGCAGAACAATAGCAGCTTCCTTTACGGAACTTTGAGTGCCGGGTGATTTGTTATCGGGACTATAGATGGCAAATATGGGTCCACGTAAACAGTGCCGTTCCCATCGTTAGGCTTTGACATAACGTAAAACTTTGACATATTGAAACAAATGAATATTGAAGTTTGGAAACAAAGGATGTTTTGGATACTTTTACGTTTTGAGGAATAACGTTGTTGTAGGGGCATTTGGAGAAGCGTCTGTTTAAATAAACTTGCGAAGAATTTTTATGTGTTTTATAATTCTAAGACCCAGACACCCAAACAGCTTATTCAGCTCAAACCTGCACGTTGCAACCACCTTCGTTATTAGTCACTAGCTCAATCTCCACCCGGAGCGGCAAGAAAAAGATGATTAAGTGCGCCCGAAGAAGCGAACGCTTACTCATAGTGCATCCGCGCCGAACGGTTTCAGGCGCAGATACCATCTACGCCGCGATCGTCTGGAGGCGATAATTCCCTCAAACGGAGTCATCAATCACTCGAAATTGGGTTTCAAGCTGGTTGCAACTGAAACAAGAGCACCTTTGTAGTTCGAAGTTGCAGAGTTCGAGATAAAATCAGAATTTATTTTAGAATCTACTTTTGACGCCAATCGCCCGAGAAAAGGTAGCAGAACGAGGGGAAGACGAGGAGGGCAGTGGCGTAGCTGATCGTTGTCATCAAGATCATGAACATCCCGATCTCGTAGAACGCCTGCGTTTCGCTAAAGACGAGCGCGAGTCCGGAGACGAACGTGGTCAGGGCTGCGCAGGAAACTGGGATTGCCACTTCTCGGTTCACGTGCCTGTAAAAACGTTTTTAAGAAAGCTGGAATTGGAACCACTCACCCTAGCTTCTCTCTTCCCCTCACATCCGAGGCATGTCGGTAAGAAACCGCGTAGTGGAGGGTGTAATCGAAACTCGAAACTCGATAGTGAGCACGATGACCGTGGCTTCGACCACGTTGATGGTCCAACCCAGCTCGAGGACGACGGCTACGGTAGCCATGATCACACCGCCGATGCAGAAAATCGTGATGGCGCTGAGTTTGAGCCTGAATGTGGTTAGGACGATGACGGCTGCAGAGACAACCACGGAAATGGCCACCGAGAGCGCCGTTCCGTAGAGGAGGCTGTGGAGGAGGTCGTAGAGTTTGGTAATGTCCGCGGTCGAAAGCACGAGGGTGTTTTGGAGCGCTGAAAGTGATGCAGTTAATTCTGAATTCCAAACTTCCTCACCTTTAACATGGCTTGATTGAATCTCCCTCCTCAGCTTCTCCAAATCATCGAAAAGCAGTTTGATATCGGAGTAAACCGGTGCGAACTTGTGCCGACTCGGACAGAGAACGGCGTAGGCGCGGAATCGGCGCGTGGTTTTGTCGAAAACGGGGCCGTCGACGGGAACCACGGAGAAGTCGTAGAACGTGGGAAGAGGGTGGCGGCGGCTGAATTTGAGGAAGCAGCCAACGAAGTCGTAGTTGGAGATGGGACTCTGAAAAGCGAAGATCAAATTGTAGTCCAAGATCAAACAGAATCAGGCGTGTTTGTCACGAAACTCAACGAAAGAAGCTCTTTAGGGGAAAGTTGTTTTGACCTCGGCCGAACATGCGATTTCTCCTGTTTTCGCCTTGTTGCGGCGAAGGCCGATCACCGCAGCCGCTTTTTGCGTTCTTTCGCCTTCCTGGAAACGCGGTCCGACCCAAAATGGGAATTTCGACCCGCGCGAAATTCATCCTGAAGAAGAAGTTCCGGGAACAAGAGGAGCTTCTCGAGAATCGCCGGCTCCAAGCGCTTGGAATGTGTCCCCGCAAGAACTCCCCGAGCATTTCCGTGAGTTGTTTTTTCCTTAATTTTAAGTTTTCTTGAGTTGAGATTGATCACTCTAATTGGTGCATGTGTCTTCTCAATTTCTGATTCTTAAAAGGCAAAAAAATAAGCTGTAATGTACAAACTTTGAATCCATGTCAGGATTCCGTCGCCGGCTCTTCATCCACCTCCAAAATGCGTAAAAGAACTCGTTCGGAATCCCCGGACGAGGAATCTTCGTACTTCTCGGACGCACTGAAAATCACCGAACGCCGCCAATTCGTCGATGCGCGTGAGAAACCCACGACCAAATTGAAGATCAAATGGAAAACGACATTCGAGGACTACGAGGACATGGAAGAAAGCGTTCCCGAGCTCGTGAAACGCTACGAAGTCACGAAGACCCAGCCGGTGGAGTGCGTCCTAGGTCCGATCAAAACGGATCCTCAAACGGATATCGCGAAATCCCGATTCCTCGTGGAACGACGGGGCGGGAAGAGATTCGCAATGTCTTACCGGAAGGTGCGAGAAGAGCACCCGGACTTCCTGATCGACTACTACGTGAGCAAGATTCGGGCGAAGGAGATGCCGTCAGAAAGCCCCGCGATAATTTGCCTGGACGACGAAGACGAGAAAGAGATGGTGAAACCGGAGCGGGAGCTGATCTTGGAAGAAGACGCACAAGCGGAGCTCCCAAAAGAAGAACGGGTAGTGAAGGCAACCGTGGACTACATGGTGGATCAAGTATCGCAGGATTCGAGTAGTATTTGAAATATGTTTGGCGTTTACTGGTACTCAGATTGTTTTGAGAATAAAGATGTATTTGAACTAACCTGTCCATTGATGCAGCATTTTCCACAGTTTCTCCCGCTCGTATAGTTTAAAAACGTCGAAATCCACGGCTGCTGCTTGTGGTCCTTCAGCTCTGCAACTTCGCTCTTCAGAATTTTCTGCACCATTTTCTCCAATGCGAATATGTTGCTTGTGTTTCGCAGATCGAATCTTGAATCTTCTTGTAACGTTCCCGTTTTTGAGTAGATAAATGAACTTGAATCCCTAAAATGCGATTTGGTAATTCACACAAAATCTAAAACTATTCTTACCGGGTCGGGAGGAGTCCAAAAACAACGTAAAAGTTGAATTTTCGCTCCTGGCTCGCCTTGCTGTTGAAATAGAAATTCGAGTTCTCGTCAAACCACTCGAAGGGATGAGAAGAGCGCAGAATCTGCATCGGATTGTTCTCCGGAAGGCGGATTCCAGGTGTCTTCACAACTGAATAAGTACTCCTAGCTGTGATGGCCAGAAAGAGGAGAATAACGGGGATGTACGCCTTGGAGATCATTTTGGGAAGCAGATCACCGAAAAAGTAGATGGTTTGTGACGAGATTTGCTTGGCTACGCGGCTGAAGAATTGCCTTGTCGGCCAGCGTGTCGCCTTTGCGTGTAGATCGGGGCATTTCGCAGTCGTTTCCAAGAAGATGATGCAGGCGGGAAGCGCGGTGACGACGAAGATGTAGTTGACGAACATCGTAGCCCCAGCGAAGATTCCGAAGCATCTAAAACGAGATTTATGCAGCCTAAGGTCAGCTATACCTGAGAACGAGGATATCTGAAGCAGCGTTAGCGAAGAAGGCGACGGCGGTGGTTGCGGAGGTGACGAACATCGCCACGGCGGCGTGCGAAAGCGCTTCTCGGATCGCTTCTTTGCACCTATCCTTGCCCACCTGAAACTCTTTCTCGGTTCTTGAATCAAAAGTGGGTTCCTTACCTCGTCCTGAGCCGTTGACCAAGTAGCGAGATAAGTCGACGACGTGTGGTTGTTGCTATCCACCTTCTTGAACAGGCAGCTCAGCTCCTGAAAATTTCAAATGCAAAGCCACACACGCCAACTAACCTGTTTCTTCTTTAGATAGCAATAATTGAGCAAGAAAGTGTCGTCGGCTCCGATGGCCACAATGAGGACGACGACGAGGAGATTGACGAACGGAAAGAAAGTGATTCCGAAAACGATTGTGTAGAGAAAATAGGCCGAACCGACGGAGAGAAGGAGGCCTAAGGTGACCACTACAGTAAAGATCACACTCTGGTTGTAGATTAAAATGCCCAAAATCACTAAAGCTACGGCTATCGCGGCAAAAATGCAGTCGGAAAGAAGTGCCTTCTGGAAAAACGCGTCCTTCATGTTGAAGAAAAGTCCTTCAACCCGAATGTGCTCCGTTCGTGAGTAGTAGCTAAGGAGATTACGGTAGAGGGTACTGTAGAATTCCATATTCGAACTTCCATCGTAGCTGATTGTGAGTTGCATAATCGAAGCGACGTAAATCGGATCGCCGGAAGAGAGCGAACCCGAGTCGAACTGTTTTGAAAGAATCATGTTCCGAAGTTGGACGAAAATCGACGAATCGCAGAGACCGGAGCGGTCGGCGAAGGCCGAGGTGCAGTTCTGCACTGATTCCCGGAAGTCGTTAATCCTAAAAGCAACGAATGAGGAAAAATGTTGTAATGAATACTAACTGATTTTGGGTCAAATCTTCACATCGCTTCTTCGAGTTTAGGTCATTGCACATGGCGTAATAAGGCGCGTTGAAGGAGAAAGGAAGCTTCGTAGTGGCGGCAGTTATGTTCGTGGTTTCTACGGTTTCGGAGATGATGGCGTCAAGGTGGCAGAGTTCCTTCATTACAGGCAGAGAGAAGAACTGAAAATGCGCTTTAATACAACAAAAAACTCCTACCTTGTCCACAGAATCTATCCTCCAAATGATCTTCGAAAGCACCATGAGATAATCATTGGGCACGAAGCTGCTTCCGAGCATCGCGAACTGCATGCACGCGTCGGCTTTCGATGGATCCGGATTGAAGTCGTCACTGCCGTAGTCGTCGTAATTAATCGTGAATGGTTCTCCTCTAAAATTGCGTTTTTAAACAATATAATGCATCATAACCTACGTGGTGGTCGTACGAAGCGCTCTTTTGGCTTTTTTTAGCTGCATCTGTTCCCATTCTTCGTTAAACAGAGTTTTCCTGAAATAAAAAGATAATTTTTAACACGCTATTAACTCACATTCTATCCAAATCCACGCTCCTCTTCTCTCTCGTGGGCCCCAAATCGTCCCAATTCGCCATATTCTCCATCAGATTCACCAGCGCCATCCTATCGTCGGCCAACGGCGTCCCCCTCGTTTCAAACCCATCTCGAGGGTTAAACGTAAACGCGTCGTATCGAAAATAAATTCCGATGAAGGTCATAAGCGAAGCGATGAGTCCTGTTATGAGCATGACAAGCCCTGCGTGGTAATACAGGAAATCCACGTATCTAAAAAAGCCCCTTTAATTGACATGTTTAACCCTCAATTTCCTACCTGTTCCCGGCATTCTCCAGTGCTTTCTTCACCTTTCCCGTCGGCTTCACGTTTTCCAACCTCATTTGTCTTGTCTTCGAAAGCCTAAAATAAAAGCTGTCGCATTCATAAACAGGCGCAACGCACGTTCGTATACGAGAATAGGAGCGATCGGGCAAAACTGTCGGCGACATTTCGAGGAACCGCAAAAGAGGAAACTGTTAGCTTTAAAGCCGTAAATATTTCGCGTACGCGGCATGTTTGTGTGCATTACGCAACGTGACGACGTTCATAAAGCCAAGAAAACGACGATATAGATGAACGGATGATGGAAAAGGACAAAAACGGTACTCAGAGGAGAGATGGGATTTTAATGGGAGGTGAGTAAGGAGAAGGAGAGGTTAGGGTTTGAAGCGGATAGGAGAGTGGAACAGCAAAGGGATGAACAGGTTAGCCCTAAAAATGAACAGATTAGCCCATTGTAAGGCGAAAATTGCACATCCGCTGAAGCACTACTTTGAAGATATTAAGAAAATCGAGTTATTTCGGACCAAGCAACGTTAAAATATGAATACCTAAAAAGACAGGTGTTTTTCAAAGTGCGCACATAAGATCAAAGGACTGCAGAACGACTCTTTCTTTGTAAAACCTAAAACGACCGAGAGCATTTTGGAACTGACCCTGAAAACAAGCTGACTTCACTTATTCATACTTCAGGAAGCAGCTCCGCCAAATTCCAACTTCGGTAAACAACAACAAACCGGATTCATTGAAGCGACACCGAATGAAACGCGGATCCAACGTTCATTCAAGGAAAAACGTCTACAGCGATCGAATTCAAACGGCCTTTTCAACTCCTTTGTTCACGTTTCATGCTTACTAACAGTTCTTTGGTTCTTTAAACGTCGCCCACCGCTTCTATGGTCAAGTTTCCCTCTTGAATGTTTGCCTTCCGTGCTCTTTCTTTCCATGTATCATCAATATTAAAGTTTTTATGGATATGTCCTTTTTCATAAAATACCAATAATACAATACATACACCGAATGTGTACTCAAAGGGAGTTTGCGACCTGGGGTTTGTTTTTGAAGCTCCTTCAATCCATTCTATCCTATACCATTATCTTGAAAACCATCGTCGTCGAAGCCATTCTGAATGAGTTCGTCGTCTTCTTCGTCGTCGTGGAACCCGTTCTCGACGATGCCGTTCTGCAGGACTTCGTCTTCCTCCTGGATTCCGTTTTCACGCAAACCGTTCTGCAGGTGTCCGTTCGCGAAAGCGCCGTTCTCGACGAATCCGTTAAGAGCGTTGTGTTCAGGCTCTATGAACCCATTTTCCACGAGTCCGTTCTCAACAAAGCCATTTTCGACGTGGCCGTTAACCAAATGACCGCCGTGATTCCCGAAGCCATTCTGTGCAAATCCGTTAGGCAGATGCCCGTTTTCGATGGGTCCGTCCATGTAGTTTAAGAGGCCGTTGTGGAATCCGTTATGGAGACCATTTTGGGCGAATTCGTTGAGCCAGAAATCTTCGTCCCACTCCTCTTCGAGCGGTTCTTGTTCCACATCTTCCGGATCACGCTCCACGACTTCACCATCCACATAGAATGCTCCAACGCCGTCAGCGTAGTCGATGAAATTGGGGAGATTCTCGGATCCGTAGCGAACAGGACGGGGTTCTCTGGGCTGCTCGAGCTCCGGATCTTCGACCTCAGCGGGAGGAGGTCGGGGTGGCTCATAAGCAAGCAAACGAGGAGGTCTTCTCCGATCCACAAGAGCGTCTTCGTCGTGTTCCAGATACCTTGCCACAAGTTGCTGAGAAGGAACCATTTAAAAATCATTTAAAAAATTCTTCTTACTCTGGCCATTTGGTGCAAGTGGAGAGCAAAACCGAGTTTCATTTGGAGGATGTTCACGTAATCGTTCGCCGTCAACATCACAAAAGATTGTCCGTCGATTTCCTGAAATTTGACTTATGTCACCATCAAGAAAGCTTGAAACTAACCTCTTCGTAGAGCACGTCAGTAAGCGGAGCCAAAACGGTCGTTCTTAAGAAATCGCGCAGTTCTTCCCTAGACCAGGTGGCCGGGTTGTTCACCACTCCGATCATGGCTTCGTCGATGCTCATCAGCGGTTCGATGTAGGGTTCCGCCTCCGCAAACATCTGGCTGGAACTACAAGGTTGCGGAGACGGAAGCGTGCGTTCTGCCTCGTCCAAGCTTCTGATCAAATCTTGACTGGTCCCGGGCTGATTTTGTTCGCCTTCACCGGCTTGGATTTCTATCTGGTCTTGGCTGGATCCAGGCTCGGGTTCTTTCGCTTCATCGACCTGGGTTACGGTAGGTTTTGCTGTTTTTGAACATTCAGGACCATCGGATTGTAATTCTTCAGGCTCGGCTTTTGGACGGATAAGCTGCTCAAGTTGATATTTAACAGCGCGGGCTTCTTCTGCGCAAGCTTCTTCGATAGCAGATCCCACTGAAGTATCTTGAGAACGATCGACAGCTGGTTGATCACCGGCTTCAGCTTGATCATCCAATACTCGCTCTGATCTGACCATAGGTGAACGAGAACAGGTAGATCCTCATGGTCTTCGGGTTCAGTCTTAATAACCACTTCAGATGGAGCCGCTAGCAAAGGATCCGTCTCTCGGTACACCATAATATTCCGGAGTTCTTCCGCACCGGGAAATTCCACCGGTTGCACGAGAATCTCCGCTTCGTCTTCGCGCATCACTGGCTTTTCTTCGTTCCCGGGAGCGTCAACGACAAGCTCTTCTTCGCTGCTCAGGCTGTCATCACTGTCATCGCTATCCTCAGAGTCGTCGCTGTCATCGGAATCTTTACTTTCGTCGCAAGAATCCTCCCCGCTGCTCTCGGAGTCTTTCCCTTTCTGCGCTTTCAGCCACCTCTCGATGACCATGGCTTCAATCTCCGGATCCTCAACTTCCTCAACGTCCATTCCCTCGTAATACTCGACCGGGTTCCCCTCTTCATCCACGTAGAGAACCGGGTTACCTTCTTCGTCCACGCCCTGATTCGCTTCTCGACGTGGTACCAAGCGTGCTTCAATCTCCTTCCTCAATTGTTCTTCCGTCAGAAATGGAGGCATCGGAGTCATGTTCCAAGGATTCAAGGGTTCTGGCTTGATATCTCCCAAAGGAGAGTCGCAAAAGTAAGGATCATCAAGGTGAGCGTCTTCATATTCGCTCGTGGCAATCGCAAGGTCGAATTCCTCGACTCTCATCTCATCAAAATGTGGGTGTTCTTCTCCCTCACGGTGTTCTTCGAGGGATTTCTCTTCTACGAGTTCTTCTGGAGCTTCTGTTGGATTCTCTTCAGGCACCCCCTCAATCACCTCCCTAAGAGCATCTGCACCGGTCTCCTAAAGAGTCAGCTGCATTTCAGAGGTGTTAGCGTTGCTCCTTACCTCGGAACCTTCGACTTCAGCTTCCTCTTTTCTGTTTTCAGCAATCACGGAGTCTTCCGTCTCTTCTTCAACTTGATCTTGGTAAACGTAGATAGGCCCCGGCATTACGCGCCTGTGAGGGGAGTCTACGGAGGAAGAGCTGGAAGAGGATGACGAAGATGAGCTGGAATCACTATCGCTCTCCGATAAATCCGAAAGTTGGGTTCTTGTAGAATTCGGTCTCGGCTGAGCGTCTTTTGCAGCTGGACCTTCCGGCTCTTCATCGCTGCTGTCATCTCCGCTCTCCTCGCTTTCTTCTTCATTCTCCACTCGTTCTTGCCGAGTCCCTTCATCTTCGATTCCTTGTTCCGGTTCTTGTGTCCTCTCATCCTCGAAATCTTCCTCTTCATCCTGTTCTTCTTCGTCAATTTCGCTTTCCGCTTCTTCCTCGTCTTCATCTTCCATCTCCGTGTCGACCTCCTCTCTTTGCTCTCCGACGGTGTTCTGGATTCCGCCCATATTCCTGAAAACGTGTACCTCTTCCAGGCTGCTTGATGATTCCGTTTCCACGTGTTCCGAATGGTTAGAACTCTGCCTTTGCTCCAATCCGGCGCCTGGATGACGTCGCTTCCGCGATCTTCGAATACCTCCGGAATAGGCCGCTTGGTAAACGTTCTGTCCGCGCGTGGGAGCGACGTTTACGTGGCTGTCGGGGTGCATCGCCGTCAGTCTCCTGGAAACGGCACACTGGGCAGGACAGAGGTAAGGGTCCGTCATGCCCATCGCAATGAGATGAGGACACGCGTCCAGCTGGATTAGCATATACCGAAGCCAACCCAGCATCTGCGTCGTCTTCTCGCACACTTCCATCTTGAACTTGTAGGCTCTGGGCCTCAAGTTGTTCGCGTGATTCGCCTGTTTCGGCCTGGAACCGATCTATTACAGGACAGAACTTAAGAAATAGGTCTCACCTGCTCTTGATTTCCAAGGTCTTCACTTTCGTGTCCTTGTTCGCCTTTAGAATCGACATGACAAACGCGGGCCTGTAGGCACAAGTCATGATATCCCGAAGATCTGCTTGATGAGCTGAGGCATGGGACCAGGGCCGTAGTGGTGACGAAGGCTGGTCACCCTATTCTGGTTCAAGAAAGGACCCGGGTAGCAATGCCTGTTGACGATCAGGGAGGGAATCCACAGATCTCCTGGAATCGGTATAGGTAGGAAAATGCTGAGTTGCTCCGAAAACTCACTGTGCAGCCACACGTCGGGGAGGTAGGACCTCTTGGATCCAATAAAGATTGGAGATCGCATGCTAGAGAACGTAGGGAACAGATTGTAGCGATCATTGTGCTTCTGATTCGTGATCGGCCTCAGCGTTTGGAACTTGTGCATCTCGATCAATCCCAAACCGCTCTTGTCCGCATAGCCACATGGGAAAAAGATATCTGACCTAAGAATGAGCGGCGTGAGCTTAACCGGATCATAAGAACACCCACTGGCTGGTGTAGATCAGCGAAGGATTCGCAGCCGAGTCCGCGTCCATGTGGATCCAGATGAGATGCTTGAGGGTTCGCGTGATCGTCGCTGGATAGCACACAGGCTGGCCGTTCGTGACCGCAAATAACTCCAAGTGCCGCATTTTGTGAATCGGCTTAAGCAACTTGGGCAAACTGAAAAGAGCTTCCGGCGCAAAACAAATGAGTTTTAATCGAGATGCAAATTCGCCCCAGGTGAACTCATTTTCTCCGAATCCTGAAAAGAAGGCTGAATATATAGAAGAATAAGGAAGGCAAAGTCGTTTACCTGTTGGCGTCGTTAACCGTAGATTGTTCCTTTGGCAAAATCCACAAGGGAAAATAAAATACTGTTTCTTATGGCAGATAACGACTTCATCGTCGTTTTGCATATCCCGTACTATCTTGACCAAGAAATAGTGATTGTTGATGACGTCGCAAACGTAGCCCGGATAGAACGCAGTCCGAGTTCTGTAGTCCAGCATCTCGACCATCATGCCCGTCTGAAAATAGTCAATTAAAAAGGGACGAAAGAAAGTTGGGACTACCTCAAACTTGTGATTTCCTATTTTTGAGAACTCGAAGATAATATCCGGAGTCGGTTTTATCTTTGCCTGTTCCAGCCAGGGTTGCGAATCCGGCGCATAGCGCGTCTTCTGGCATTCCTGAGAGAGGCACCATCCGACTCTGTGGCATCGCTCGGAGGTAATAAGGACGACTTCGAAGGTGGCGGTGGCCGGGTGGACGACTTTGACTACGCCGCCGTAGATTTCCTTGATGCATACGATGTAAACTGTGAGGGGATCAGTTCGATCTTGGACTTCGAAGTACTGTCCTTCCTGAAACACATAATTATGCAGAATACAACAAATCCAGCTTCTGAACAACTCAATAACGCTAAAGATCAAGGACAAACGCGCTGTAATCAGCCGAATTCGGATGATTTTCGAAACTGCGAACGACAGGAGGCGAGCAAGAGGCGGAACCGCGAAATTTCGCGAATTTTCGCGGAAATTAGTGTTTGCTTTGCTCTCACTCGCCGCGCCTTCTCGAGTTCTCGACACGTTGCATCAACCTTAGAACCGCATTTCGCGAGTGTCACTCGAAATCTTATCGTATCTTATCTCGCCGAACGACGCTAATTAACTACTCACCCGTATGAGATCAATCAGTTGTCGTGTCGCAAGTTGTTGGAAGTATTCGTGAGTGACGTTCGCCAGAAAATCCCATCGTTTCGGTTCCATCGGCTTCGACATCAGTTGACGCTTTATCCTATAAAGCTTCGGTTCTCCTTCGGCCGGAGGACCTTCTTCTGTTCGGTTTTGCTGAAATCCACTTTCTGGATTTTCAGGATCTTGCGACTCGGGATTTTCGCCTTCCCGATATCTTCCTTCATCTTCAGGTTCCAAACTCTCGGTATCGGGATCTCTCTCGGAAGTCCGGTCGTCTTGAGGCTCATTCCCTTCGCCTTCTTCCTCATTCTCCTCGCTGAGAGCCACTGAGGACAAATCCGCTGTGGAGGTGGAGGCGTCATCCTCGTGGATCGAAGACGAAGGAGTCCGGAATCCCAAGAAATCTTCGGCTTCGTCGGGGATGCGGTCGGGGTAGCAACATCGTTCCAGCGGGAACCAATCGATAACGTCATCGCCGTCGACTTCTCCGACTAGCACCTGTCGGAAGCACACTTGTTCAACTTTGACCTAAATGAACGTTTGAATTTTGTGCTTTCTACCCTGCTTCTACCCGAATCCAGCGGTCATCGTCGAATCGAACCGCCGTAAGCGTTCCTGGGATGAGGCAGCGTTCGGCCACTGTTTTCCTTAGGAAATGATGATGTTTGAAAAGCGCGGGATCGGTCGCGGGCTGGAGCGCTGTTTGATCCATGAAGACGTTCCAGCGGAGCGCCGGCACGGCCTGATTGGACGTGGACGTCATTCTACACTGCGAAGAAACGGCCGACCTGCGATTATATCATCGCTCGGGGCATCGAGATTGGACTCCGGGGTTTCGCAACCTGAAAAA
Organism: Steinernema carpocapsae; assembly: GCA_000757645.3. NCBI lineage: Eukaryota > Metazoa > Nematoda > Chromadorea > Rhabditida > Steinernematidae > Steinernema > Steinernema carpocapsae. The sequence goes on from AZBU02000003.1 coordinate 1,727,995, forward strand.
GACGAATTTGCGGCTGTAAGATTAGACAAAAGTGCCTATTTCGCTTATTCATCGGACAAACATTAGCACTGCAGTATCGCTAACGTGGGATGGGGGAGGAGTCAGGCTCCTACTGTAGGAACATCTTGTAAATCTTGCACGTTCGGCTGTTCGTGCGTGTTCTCTCGCTCTCGTTCGCCTTTTGAGTCGCCGCCGCAGTTTGTTGCGAAGCTGATTGCGGAAGACGAAAGAACGAGGCGCGTCCGAGCGATCGGAACGATAAAGAAGATTTCCCACCTACACCGGGTGACCGGAGGAGAAAAAACACGGAGAACTCCAGGGACAACTCGCATGTTTTCACTCAACCGCCAAGATTTCGATCCTCAATTCCACGTCCATCGCACTCGCGTGCAGCGGTAAAGAAGGAGCTATCGCAATGGAGCGCGGCTTGCTGCTTGCATTCGTTCGTTTATCGATCGCCGAGCGGCATTCTCCGTTTGTTTATGCACAAATGTACAAATCCAGTTTTGGTACCACGAGATATGGGCCGGATCCAGGGGAACGCGTAGAGGGGTCGATGGGTGTTCTTTGAGCCAGGCTGGCGCGTAAATAAGAAAGCGGCCGCAGGGCACAACTGAAACAACAAAAACAAGCGCTAACCAGAAAGGTCAAATGCTGGGAACGTCCGAAAAGACGGGGAGGGACGACCCGATGAGGTAACGGGACATATATTGGGTGCAGGGCAACTAGATCGACGCTCTGAGTCACGCGCGACGGTCAATGGGCAGCTGCTGGGATTATTCATGTGCAGAGAACGATCTGAAAGAAGCGGATGGGAAGTGGCGCAGAGAGGAAGCCACGGGGATGCAATAAATGTGAAAAATGAATACAGTCGAATTGGAAAGAGCCGGTAGAGAGATCGAACGTCGTGCAGGGCGAAGTTACTTTCGTGGTCTTCAGTGCTGGTGTTAACAGATATGGCGAAGGACCTTCAAATAGACGTGTACTTCCAATGCACTTTAAGAAATCTGTCTGGCAGACCACAAAAACGGTGTCAGGAAGTCGTTTTTGGCAATTTGTAGTTTTTGTGGATTTAAGATTGGTAGTTTTTCGATTTTATAGTTTTCATAATTTAATTAAGTTTCAGAGGACTGATTAATAATTGCGCGCCAATTACAGTATGACTTCAGCAGATTAGCACAGCGGGGGACGTATTTACTGCCCTGATAACGCAAAGCAATTTAGAATGTTTTCTGATTACTCATTTTGAAATTACTACTACAAAATGTCCCTCTGAAAACTCTGAATAACCTTAGATACAAAAAAGGGACGTTCTTATACAACATCAAAGTCGCACATTGGTTTCGCTGTAGTAGATCTTATCGGCAATACCTGATAAGATCTGTTTATGCATTCACATTCAATGGGCGACCAGCGCTTGCGTTCCGCACCTAAACGGAAAACAGGACACTCCGATTTTTACGTTCCTGTTTATGTTACAGCTGGTTTTTATAGGTACAGTAATCTGCAAAGTACAGAGACTTTTCAGTACTATTTTGTGGTTTTTGTTCAGTGAAAAGGGTCTCGTGTGTTAACTGAATTTTCCTGAAAATCAAATGCATGTTTACGACAATGTTATGTAGGCCGGAGGGCGCTGAAAAATAACACGAAAGAAAATGTAAATTAATCGACAAAAAGGAAGATTCAGGAAATGTTTGCAAAAGTTAGAGGTTGCAACTCAACCCCACGCCTCAGAAAATTAAGTTTTATGGTTTCTATTATACGGAATGTTTCTGTGTCCATGCCACTCAACATAAACTTTGAGGAACCTACAAGGGGCATTCAAAAATAAGAGGTGATGTCATTATCCGGCAGATCCCGTTCATTGCAGTACTCCTCGTCATTATGGGATATGGTACGAATGGCATATGCTCGAAATCATAGTTGCATCACAACCTCTTTGAAAGTGTAAATGAGAGAAAATGTCACTTATCCCGCAAATGTCCTTGTGTACTGATTTTGAATGATTGCTCTCAACGTTCTCAGATGGTAGTTTTGATAACTTCTATATTATCTTGTAGAGGGACGGAGATGACACATTTAAGTTTTCTTTTGATCTACGAGCAACATTTTACAGCAAAGATCATGATTCACAGACCCTATTTATCATTCTTTCCCTTTCGCTCAGGTGCGACCAAATTCCCTCAATCCCAATCAGCATCCTTCTCAGCCAATCTCTCCCGCTTCTATTCTTTTTTGAGAACAGCTTAAAAGTTGCGATCAACTGAGTAACGTTCTTTTGTGCTTTCGATATTGCTTTCGATATTCCAGAATTGTTTTAGAATATGACAAACTATCCTTCCCAACTTTGTTAATGTAAATCCAGTCCTCTCAGCCACAATCCACACCCTTCACGTAAAATCATACGGTACCTCCCGCTCGTTACAGTACCCCACGTCACCCTCGTCGGATCACCCGAACTCACGCCTCTCTCCTCAAACGGCTTATCGGTCTTCAGTCCCGCTTCTCCCCTCCGGCCTCCTCTTGCACCCCGTCCGCTCGCGCGCACTCCCGAGATCGCGCATCGATCATCTGTGGGTGAATAACGGAGTAAACGTCCCACGTTCGTCCGCTCGCAGATGACGTCGCCCTCGTCGGCGGCCGAGTATCGACCGCCGGAGGAAATTCGGCGCCCGAAAAGGCGAACGGAGAAGAAGAAAGGGAAGAACTCGGAGGACGAAGCTGCAAAGGGCGAATCCCGGCGCCCGCAATCCGTTTTGTGTTTGCGTTGCGAGGAGGTTTTGTTTTCCGTGAATACCGCGCCTCGCGATTTTCCGAAAACAGCGATTTCAATGAATTTCGGAGCGCCAACCGGAAAAGAAGCTGAATTTTGAATCCAGAGCGGGGAATTGTCCCGTTTCGGAGGGGTAGGCGTAAATTGACCGGAAATATCGATTCCAATTTGCCTAATTTCTGCGTTTCGCTTTTGTTCAGCAATCTGGCGAATTTTCGCGTGTTTATATTGTTTATGGGTTTGGGCGTGGCTCATTTCACAACCTTTTGGTTCTGAATCTTGGTTTGCAAAAGTTTACGTCTCTTAGATTTGATAAAACGTTTGTCTCTGAAAAGCGGCGAAATCATGTTTATTTGAGGAAGATAATTAGGAGTTTCAAATGCTGAGATTTTCAGGGTTCAGAAGAGTATTGCGATTTTATTAAGGTGGCGTAATTTTTAGCCATATTTTGATCCATGGACATGTATTTTTTCTGGATTTTCAGCTGTTTCGTCTCTTCAAAACGTGTTTAATTTCTTGCAGTCATGATTGCGTGTGCGTGCGTCCGTTCTGCGATCACATTTGCATAATTTGCATCTCTTTTCAGGTGAATTTCAGCCTAGCGCCATCGACTGCTGTCGATGCTCCTATCCCTGCGATTCGAGCAAATCGATCAGGTACCATGAGCGCCCACCAGGTTATCACAGGCGCTCTCAACAAAGGCGAGAGCGTCTTCGCCGTGGGCACCGTTGAGGGCATCAACTTCACCGTAAGTGGACCGATCATTGACCTCTCCCAAGATCTTTGATTAAGGCCTGCGCCGTAGGAACGGATGTCGTGATCCTCGCGTCCAACTTCGAGCGAGTCCAAGTGATCCCCGGAGGCCTGCGCGACGATGAAACCGTTGTCACCTCTGTCAACTGCTGCAGCGATTCTGGAAAAGTAATTCTTTCTTTTCTTATATCAAATTCCCAACCTTCTGAATTTAGATCGCCGCAACTTATGGACGGTCGATCCGGATCTTCGACCCCGTCCATCACAGCGGAAACAAATTCCGCCATGTGCGTTTCACTTATCTTGCTTCCGAAATGACGATCCCAATTTAGAAGCTGAATTACCGATGGTTCGAATCATGCAACATTCTATTCGAGGACAAACCTGTGTCCAGCGTCCAGTGGAGCTTGGAGGGAATGCGGCTTCTGATTTCCAGCGGAAATGAGCTGCTCCTCTACCAGAACAAGGCTCTGAGCAGGATCGGCCACAATCAAGGAGTCGTCTTCAGCATATCCGAAGACGTGTGGTTTCTCTTCCCTTGTGTTGCTTCAAATTATGGTTTTAGAAGGTGCAGAACGACGTTTGGGAATGCGTGTGGAGGACAGTTTTGTCCGAAGAAGCGCGCTTCATCCGCTTCTCGCCTGATTCGACGTTATTTGCCACCTGCGGAGAGAACGACTTGCTGGTCAAGATTTGGTACCAAGATAACGGTAAGCATCCATCAGATTATAGGGATTAAGCATCCAATTTCAGAAGGAAACGAGCACAACCAGAGGACGAACTTCAAGCATTGCTACCTACAACATCCATGCCCGATCACCGGTTTCGAATGGCGGAAAACCGGCCGCTACATGCCGCGAAACTGCATCCAGAATGTCCTCATAACGTGGTGCGTGGACAACACCTCGAGGATCTGGAAGGAAAATTGTCAGTTTGACAACGCGTTCGACGTGAATGGCGATATTATCGAGATTGCCGAGGTTGAGGAGCATCACCACAAGAAGCACAAGCATTTCAGGGTGAAAAACGCGAGAAAAAAGATTTTGAACCGACTGTCGAAGTTGAAGTAAGTCCGACTTCAGATTTGCAGTTTCCCTATTGTTTTCAGGCACGACAGCAAAAAGAAGAAACATTCCGAATGCAATTCAGGGGCGTTTTACGCCTCGGGAAGCCGCTCCCCATCTTGCTGGGATCTCGCGAGCAACAACAGCGGAGGATTCAACGCCGTAGATTTCTACCTGGCATGCACAATTAACGCTGATAACGGTAGTGTGGACATGTGTAAAAATAGCCGTGACGAAGGTTTTGAAGATTGCTTACTGGTCCCCTCGATGGACACTAACAACTCGCTGCAGAAGAAGCCTCTAACGGTACATTGGCTTAACAACAAGGAACTGATCTTCAGCAAAGGCGCCGAGAAACTCCTCGCCGAAGCGCTGCTAAACGAAACTTTGAGCGAAAGAGGTTGGTTGGAGAGAATGGTATGGAGTTCATATGGCTGGTTTTAGGTACCAGTGAAGACGCAAACTCCGAATGCACGAGCGTAGAAATCGACGTTCCGGTGAAGACGCCGTCGACGATAAATGGGACGCCGGAAGTGACGACGCCGGTGAACGCGGATCAGATTTCAATGACCACGAACGACGCTCTGGACGTGAAGCTCGAATCTCTTCTTCGCCAGTGGACGAAATCAAGCGACATTTTGTTCGCGATTCATCCAGTGGATGGAAGCTTGTTGTCCTGGTACGCGAATTCACAAAAGACCTTTATCAGCTAAAGTTCCTTTTAGGACCACAGAGTGGCTCGACGATAACTGTAGGCAGCCGACTGTCAGCTTCACTTCACGATTTCCGTCCGCGTTCCCCCTCACGGACGCTTCTTCTCTGAATCCGCTGCTCAACACCTTTAATCCCCATGACCCGATCTACGTCGACGTCCTCCAAAGGCATCACGATCACGCGAGTTCGTCGGAATCGACCGAAGGAACCGAGCAAGAGAAAACCGATCACAGTAAGCTGAAGCAACAAATTCTCAAGCCAAAGCTGTCACTATTACAGATAACATCCATAACGCGATATCTCGGAAGATCCAAAACAATACGCTGTTGATGCTCACCAGTCACGAAAACGGGTCGCTGAATCTATGGCGCTTATCGATGGAAGAAAATTCGAATTTTACGACAATCCTGAATGTAACTCACAAGTCGAGGATGTGTGGACATCGGTTCCAGGTGAACAAGGTAACGATACCGGCATTCTACGCCTAGATTGCTTACCCTCTTAGGTTGTGCCTCACCCAGTCCTGCCTCTTCTGATCACCAGCAGCCAGTTCAGCTCGGAACTCTGCGCTTCGGTGAACAACAACGCCGATATGGTCAAGGAATCCGAGCTGATCCTCTGGAAGATCAGCCCGGTTGGACCGCTTTGCCGAAGCGGAGGCGTTCGAGAACTCGCCCGGATTACCAGTAACGCGGCCGAAGCCTTCTCCTGTTTGGCGTGGATTCCGGCGATCTTGCCAAGCTCAACGTTAGGAAGCGTTTGCAACTCGCCGAGTTCGTGCTTCGTGGCGAGCAACGGAGGCAAACTCATCGTTTACCAGGCGGTCGTCGACGCTCGCGGGCTTCTCTCGGAGCTTTTCAGCGCTAAGGCCACAAGAACGCGGTCCTCTTCTTTCAGGTATTCGCTTTCTTGAGCATTGTTAAATCAAAAAATTATTATAGCAGCGTAGGCGAAGCTCCACAGAGCAACAACTACCATAGGCTCAACGACACTTTCAACGTCGTGTCAAGCCAATCGACCGCCAGGCCCGGATGCGTCCTAAGGCTCTCGGATATTTCGAATTCTGATCATGTAAATCACTTTCTTACCTTGATTAGTGTCCATTTCTTGGTTTTAGAAGTGGGACGGCGTCCTTTTGCTTCACATTTTCAACGAGCGCCTCGCGATCAGCAACGGCGACGTAGATTTGGACGCGAGCGCCGTTCGAGGATCAGTGATCGACCGATCGAAGGCCACGACCTTCTCGGATCGCTATTTCCTGGTTATGATCGAGAAGGACAGCAACGTGGACCGCTTGAGAATGTGGTCGGTGAATCTCTCTTCCCAAATCCCCATGCTGATCGACCACGAAGGTAATGCATCCAACAACGTTACTCTCTTGCTACCGTATCCCTTCAGATGGAAATGGCTCTGGACGAAACATCGGCTACTATCGTTCTGCCTCTCCCATGCGACCCTCCGCAGCGAAACTGGTCATGGATTCGGCGCTTCTCTGCGACTGCGAATTGGGACTTCCGGAAGGTGTTCGAGCTTTATCCGCCGTGGCAACCGCAGGTCACTTGCCTTCATCGTCCCTCTATCCAGCTTGCCAGGCTCCCTACGTCATTATGGTCGCCTGCTCCGATGAGCACATTCGCTTCTACAAGTGTGTTAAGAAGGACGCCGGAGAAACGTGTACCTACGCCTGGGAAGAGTGGCGAATGATCAGCGACGACATTCCAAGTGCTCTGGAAATGGACGGTTAGTGTTTCACTACCGTAATTACGATCTAAACGATAGGGCTTAGGTTCGATTTGCAATGTTTCCGCGGCCCACAGCGGGAGATTCGCTTGTGCCTTTAAGGCTCCAGGCTCGGAAATGTCGAATAAGATCGAAGTCGCCGTTTTCGAGTGCGAATCTTCTGGAGGAGTCGAGTGGCTTCGAGAAGACACCTTGAAGATCACCGGTGCGTCTGTTCTATGCTCCAAATATGCCAAATGCGATATCAACGATTACTACGACGTGAAACACCCTGTGGACAACTTTGTTTGTGAGATTTCCCAGAGAGATCCTTCGCATCGGGCTTCTCTGCTGAAGCGGATTCCCTCGCGAAGCAAATTCGGTATGTTTCTAATCATTGTGCGCACTCGTGTCGTAGTCGTAGTTGCGTAAATTCATGAAGGTGGAGGTTAACGCTAATACTCATCCGTAGCGTGGTCGTGGTTGAGGTGTTTTCCCAGGAATAATCTCAGCGATCTACAGGAAGTGACTGCTCTCTCAACTTGCGCAGGGTTCTCAGCGATCACCAGCTTATTTGTGCACATCTCATAGAAAGGCGTAAGTTAAGGTTGGAACCATGAGTTTTGTGTGATTTTTTTGCATGCTGTGTTTGCGTTTGCCTCTTTTGCCTGGGTAATGCTTGCAACTGTGTTATGTGTTGTTTAAATGCGTTTAGAAAGCTTAAAATATAAAGGTTTTTTTAGGCAAGGCCAATCCGAATGTTTGGCTGGATTGGGTGAGCACGGAAGATGGATCCCATATCCTCACTGTGGGCGTTGGAACCTACATCTACATCTACACGCAGGTTTCCCAAGATACAGCTCAGAGGAACGTGGTCATGATGAAGGACACTCACGACGTCCGACGACCGCAGCTTAGAAAGGCTTCGTCGCTTGTCAATTCCGAGGATTTGAGGGCACGACTGGTATGTGGGTTACTGAAGGCTGACCTTAGAATGTGATTTTAGGTCCGATGGCAATGTATCCGAGTCCTGGAATTGGACTCTGCAGACGGACTTCCACCGTTCCCGACCACGATGACTTGGGTCCGCGATGGACTCCTTCTGGTCGGCGTCCACAGCGAAATGAGGGTTTACAACCAGTGGAGTTTGAGCACAAGGATTAGCGCTCCTCCAAAGCCCGAAAAGGAGAAAATTTCGAAGCTCGCGCCGGCCACGATCGCTTCCAGTTTGGCGCTGAACCTGAGCCGGTCCCACTCGATGCTCGATCAGTTGTCTAAGCGACCGAAGTTCGACCATTCGAGTGGAACGAAGATGATCAAGGAGATCATGAACAGGTTGGACGGATCATTCTTGATACTTCAAATGAGAACAGTTTAGAGTTATGTCAACGAAGGATCTACAAGAAATGGTGAACTACGACGACGTCGTCGAAGCCGTCAGCGACGAAGGATTGTTCGAAGCCGCCAGGCTAGCGAGTCCAATTCTGCCTCAGTACCACCCCAAGCAGCTGATCGAAATGTTGAATTCCGGAAAAACGCGTCGTGTCAAAGCTATTCTACTGCATGTTCTGAGAGTCCTGAAGGTAAAGAAATAGCTTTATGACCTTTCTGAAATAGCTTTGACCTTTCTGACTTCCAGAGAAAGAACACAAGCGGCACAAACGTGTTGAACCGAGGCGCCTCCGTGCGTAAGCTGTCTTCGGTTGGCCTCGGAGATGGAAGCCCAGGAAACCCGAGAGAACTCCAGCGATCTCTTTCGATCACAATTGAAGAGGGTCCGGATTACGAGGAATTGGACGTCCTCTCTCCTCTGCCGCTCTATCTCCTTTTTGAAGCGGACGATACCGACGGATCGAGCGATGACCCTAAGAGGATGAATTCCCAGGACGTATGAATCAAGCATTTCTTCATTCAAATTGCACTTTTTTCCAGGCTAACTACGACTCGCTGTTCTCTGCTAACGTCATCGAAGACTTGCCGGACGATCTGCTCGAAGAGGAAGAGGAGCGGTCATCGATGGGCGGCCGATCCAGGGCGAACTCTTGCAGCAGCAACGTCTTCAGATCCAACTACAATATCTCCACAGCGTTTTCGGAGCGCAACAACCGGATGCTGACCGAGCTTCTGACCCATACACATCTACCTGGATTGACCAGCGTCGACCAGATGCATCTTCTGGCCATCGCGGACACCTTGAGCCACTTCTCCTCGGACGTCATGGACAAACTTACGCAGGCGAACGCGGCTCTGAAGGCGCCCAATGTGAGCATCCTTAACGACAACTCGAGTTCCGGCTACGCGCAGAGCGGCGCTTCGACGGATTCGGTCGACGAGTGCGGCCTCCGGTTCCTGATGGCGATGAAGCAACACGAGTACCTTCTCCTCTGCCTTCCGCCGAACCAGAGGAAACGTCTTGGGGACAAGGGACTCCACTCGGCGCACATCATCTGGGCGATGCACTCAGAGGCCGAGAACGAGCTCCTGAACGCCATTCCTTGCCTGCAGAAAGGAAGTCCGACCTGGCCGGAGTTGAGATCTCTTGGATTCGTATGGTGGCTGAAGAACACTACTTCGCTAAAGACCTGCGTCGAGAAGATGGCCAAGGCAGCGTTCCAACAGGACTCGAATCCTATGGATGCGTCGTTGTATTATCTAGCCTTGAAGAAGAAGAACGTCCTAACGCATCTGTTCAAGGTTTGTGACGAATCAGGACGAATTGGACTCAATTGTGGAAATTTAGAGTGTCCAAGATTCGAAGATGGCCGATTTCTTTCAGCAGGACTTCACGCAAGATTTTTGGAGGAAAGCAGCGTTGAAGAACGCATTCGTTCTTATGGGAAAACAGCGATACCAGCATGCTGCCGGATTCTTCTTGCTGGGCGGTTCTCTGAAAGATGCTCTTCAGGTAGAATTAGGGTTCCTGAGCCGTTATAATGATTCAACTTACAGGCAATCATGTCAAAACTCGATGACATCCAACTTGCGATGATGGTGATTCGCCTGTACGAGTCGGAAGTGACTAAGCAGAACGCTCTACTAAAGGATCTCCTGTGCCGCGACGTTCTCGGAATCTCCGTCGACGATTTCGACGTCGGAAACGTCGTCATCGGCAGTTCGACCGAACTGAACCACTCCGACGGCCGTCAGAGGAATCCCTTCGAGCGTTCCATGGCGTTCTGGCTCTTGAAGGATTACACACGAGCTGCGTCGACGTTGCTCGAGGAAGCGAGCAAAGATCGCTTCGAGAGCTCCGATCTGAACGACTGCTCTTTGTCCGATATCTTCAACTTCTACACTTACCTTCGGAAGCATCCTCTTGTCGTCAGGCAAAAGCTTAATGATGCGGGTGTTCAGGTAGCTTATGTCGAAAAATGCTATTCCAAAGTGTAATATATAGGTTGGCACGACTGACGCTTTCTTGGCGTTAGGAAAGGAGCTGGAGAACCAAGTGACTCCGAGTGAACGACGCCTCTTCTTCCGCACCGCTTCCGCTCACCTCGCCAAGGGATGTCCGCTTCTGGCCCTTGACGTCCTGCAGCGGTTGCCTAAGAACCTGAATATCGCAACAACGTTGTCTTTGCGATCGTTGAAGACCAGGCAACAGGCTTTGGTAGGAATAGTTCAAGAAGACCTGTTTAATCCGAAATTGTAGGATTCCATTGATCAAGTCGACAAGCCCGCTTTCGACAAAGCGAACACCGTCGATGCCACGGATTGGTCAGTCCCCACGAACGTTGTGCGAGACGACGATTTGGAGCTAAAGTGGAGCGACGACGAAGATGAGGCTGAAGAGGAGCCTATTCCAGAAGTCAAAATCGAAGCCGTGGACGAACCGAAACTAGTCACTCAGATTGAGGCCGACGATACGCTGAACGACAGTACTGATCTAGTAAGATCTACCATTAGATTTTTGTTTTCCATTTGAACTGTTCAGGAGATCAAGAAAACGTATATAGACATTATCGCCCAGCAGCTGAAATTCTCCGCTTGTTTGCGGATCCTGATGGACGAGATGTCGATGCTCGCCAGCGGATTTGAGGTAGACGGAGGACAGCTCCGATCCGAACTCTTCCAGTGGCTAGAGCGAGAGGTTGTCCTCTTGAAGAAGGTGTGCGACTACCACATCGAGACATCAGTGACCGGAGAAGACGATAGTGGGTTGGAGATCTTGGATTTCAACGATGGGTACGTGAACATATCGAAGTCGGACAATGATGGAATCTTTACAGATCCGAGATAAACCAGCTCCTGCCTCTCCACGAAGCGCTTCAGCGGGATCGCCTAAACCTTTCCGCCAAGGCGAAGGCGACGATCCGGAGAAGGAGGTGGCTAATCGCCAACCAGAAGCTCATCCGATCCTTCACTTCCTACTGTGCCCTGCACAGCGCTCAGAATTACCGTTTGACCTCGGCTTTGATGGAGCTTCTGATTCTCCTGCTCGAGGTTCAGCAGGATTCTGGTCTTGAGGTCGAGAAGCTCTCGAATGGTACCATAGATCTATCACGACATTTATATAAAACCTCTTTAGATCCTATTCCGGACATTCAGTCTTTCCCTCTCCTAGTCGCCTCGTTGTCCTCCTTCAAAATGTTCGTCCCATCTCCGCTGCACTTCATTGAGAACCAGTGCGGAGATCTGCTCTACTCGATCTTGGACGTCGTAGAGCCTCCCGTCATTGAGCAATCTCTTGTCAAGGTCTGCTTCAAGCTTCCTAGATCATATCCTGAACTACTGATTTCAGGCCTACTCGTTGTACCATCTCTGCCAAGGATTGTCCTCATGCGTTTACCAAGCGCTCTCGGACATTGACCACTGCTGCAACAGTGAAAATTGTCAGCACAGCGGGTAGGAAATTGGTTTACACTACAACTACCGTAATCCCAGTTTCAGTGCTTTGACTGTCCGGCGAATGCGGACGCTCTCGAACGCTGCGAGCGCCCACGAGGACATTAACGTGTGCTCCGTGCCTTCGAAATGGCCTGGAGTGGACAACCTCGTGGCTCTGTTAAGCAGAGAACACGATGAAGATTCTCCGAACCTGCGCCTTCTGCTCACGGAATGCTTTGTTTCCATCTCGATGTCCCTCTTCTGCTATGCGTTCACCGCTTGTGACGCTCGCTGGCTCTATCGCCTCGCGGCTCACGACATGAACACCGCTTCGTTCGGCGACGTTTTTGGAGGCGGTGGAGAGAAAAAGTTGAAGACGGCTGCACCTGCGCGTCCTCCGAGTAAGGCTATCATAAAGGATTCTTGAGTAATTCCGATTCGCTAGGGCCAGCAAGACCGTCATCGACCGTTTCCACGGTGAGCCAGAATACTGTAGCTTCGAAGAGCGATTCCGCGACGTTGCGAGCTAGACTCCACGCGAAGGTCTTCGGAACTGACCTGAACTCACATTCGCCGTCCGCCAGCTACGTCGCCTCAGGTAACAGTTCGCCCTCCTTGGCTAGTACGCCTGCTGCCGTCGAACAAACGATTAGCTGCTGGATTCCTCCCAACAAGCACATTGTTCAGTACTTTGCCCAGAAGGTAGAATTATCCTATCGAACCATCGAATATGATATTTTAGCCCCACCACGGCAAGGATCTCGGAGTGGAATACGATTCTGACGATTCGCTCTCCGACGCCGACGACGAATCGGATTCCGGGGATCTGGACCTTGAACCCCCGGCTCACAATTCTCCAAATTCCTATCCATGGCTTCTAATGCGCTTAGCTTGTGTCCACATGCAGCTGTTCCGTCTTAGCCATTTCCTGTCGCTTGCAGGTTTTGATTCCGGAGGTTGGCTACGGTATCAATTCCATATTCTCTGTATGACTTTTTAAGATCTTCCAAGCTTGAGTCCTCGGATCACGTCGATCATTCGGCTGCTAGAAAACTGGGTCGCTTGCCTAGAGAACCAGCTGGACACGTATCCAGGCGGATGTCCGGTCAGTCTCCTCTCCGACATGTCCGTGGACACCTCGGATCCGCTCAGCGTCGGGCTGCTGAAGAAGTACCGAGTGCTCATTGAACCTGGGAACACACCTTTCGAGTCGGACGACAATAACGCGCTCCCGGTCCGCCGTTTGTGGGCTTATCTGGTGCGTCAGGAGCACCTGATGGAAATCTTCGTCCGCTTCATCTTCGGCCAAAGAACTACATCCATTCACGATCATACCACTCGCAGTCAGGGATCTTCCGCTGACAGTGGACGGCTGCCTGATCCTTACAAGATTGTCCATCGCGAACAAGAGCCGATCGTAGCTTTCGCTTGTGGCCACGTAATTCTCAATAGTTGATTCAGTGGTTTCTAACTTTGGTTGTTCTAGAGCCGCAACGGCTGGATCGTCCTTTCCACGGGCAGAGAAATCCAGGAACTCGACATTTCCTCGGTTTACGACGAGAAGGAGAATCTGGTTCGCAAAAAGAGCTCATGGCTCCAAAGCCGAGCGGAGCTGGACATCGCCTTGGAGAAGATGTCCAAGGACCCTCTGCGGGACAACGACGACTACCAACTGATCACCGATGCGGGAAGAGCGCCAGTTCCAGGAAACCATTTCGTAAGTTGTTTCCACTCTCTTCAACAACTCAATTTACAAGAATGCATCTTTGATTTTATCTTCTACAAACTTTTTTCTTTCACAGATGACTCCTTTTGTGGTTGACCGTAGTCGAAAAGCTTTGAGAAAGGTATTTTTCGTTAGTATAGCAGATCGTGCCACGTGTTGTTGTGTTTGAGGTGGTGCGCATATCGTTGTGTCGACTTTGTTTCCGAAGCTTTCAAGTTTCCTGTGATAATCTGTGGTTCTTTAGATGGTAAAACGACCCGTGACGGGCGTTCGACGCTTGGATGCGCACCCCACTCTGCCGTACTGTAAGAATGAGTTCAGTTTTCAGCTATGATCAAGAGGTATTGTTTAGATCTTGGTGGTTCTTCCGACGGCTCCATCAAGCTCTGGGAATGGGGATCCCAGCAGCCCCTCTTCACAGCTCGAGGCGCTGGCCAGTACGCAAAGGTCACGAAAGTCGTTTTCTCGACCAACGGAAACAAGTTTGCTGCTGTCGACGGCGACGGATTGCTCTGCCTGTGGCAGGCGAGCCAGAGCCTCACCGTCAGGAAACCCTTCTTCGTACGTGTAGATCCGAAGAACTGAATTTAAGACGCATCTTTAGAACCAAAAATGTCATCAGAAGACCGCAGCGGACGTGAAGTTCCTCGGCCAAACCAGCTCGGTCCTTGTCACCGCCGGTCATGGAACTGGCGACATCAACGTGGCCCTCTGGGACACTCTTCTGCCCCAGAGCAAGGCGATGGTCCATTCCTGGGTGACGCACACCGATGGCGCCACCAGCCTTCACTACTTGCCCCATTCGCAGGTAATTTATAGCTCTACCGTAACCCTATTCTTGTGCCTTCTCCTTAGACGATCATCTCCGGAGGGCGCCATGGCGAAATCAACATTTGGGACGTGCGCCAGAGGCAGCTGAGGGCGAGCATCAAGGCCTTCGAAGGAACTTCCGTGAAGTCCTTGGCTGCAGATCCCGCCGGTGATTTGATCATCGCCGGATCCAACGACGGCGATATCAAGGTACCGTAACTTATCATTTCATCTTGAACGTGGTAATCCTCAGATCTGGAGCGGCGGCGATGTTGTCCCGAGCCTCCTCTACGCGCTTCCCGGCGAGCACGCGACCAAAGGCGGCTTCAGCCTGCGCCAAGTCGGCTCCTCGAACCTCCAGGGCGTACAGCAGCTCCTCGTAGACCACCAGATGCGCCTCTTCTCCTGCGGCGCTGATTGCTCCCTGAAGTTTAGGACACTACCCAACATCTTCAACAGCCACTGGATTTAACCCAACGCCAATTCCACAGAAGTCATGACCGACATAATCTCGTGCTATGCATCCCTTAGTCAGCGTATCTGTGATAACCCGACATTGTAAGTAATTCCTATTTATCAGAGTGCTTTCGCTTGTTGTATTTGCTCTCGATGTGTTATTTTAGGTCCTAATTAGTTAAGATATGTGATATTGTTGTGTTATATGTATATAGCATTAGGTATCGGCGGTTCACTTATTTGAATTAACAAAATTGTTGCTCTCATTCCAAGTAGAAATACCTGTTTTCATTAAACGTGACCACCTAATATCAGTTGAAATGCGAAAAGAAATACAGCTTGAGATGCGATTTGAGTTAGAAACTAAGATTTGGAGTCGAACGAAACCATTTCGGAGTTGTCTTCGCGGACAACGAACATCGCAACAATCAACTTCTAGTGTGCCAAGTTAAAGAATCGGAATATGTCTGAAGGCGGGTCGGTGTGTGAGTCAGGGATCTCGAGTACAGCAGCATTGCCTTCGAGCACTCGAAACTTCTTAACGAAAGTGTTATTAAACCAGTGTAAGGAACTATTGCTCTCATTCCTTATAGAAATTCCTGTTTTTTTATAATCGTTACCAGCGAATGTGAATGGAAGTGCAACTGACTCTGTTGATGATCGATTGCTGAGGAGAAGGGCGAAAACATCGCTTGTTTTGAGGAGCGTTGCGATCTTTGTTGCGTTGTGGCCCGGGTTTAGTTTCAATCTCAGCTGGTAGCCCCCTTCCAATCGATATGATTGCTCGGTGTGTTAAGAGCGCAGGTCGTTTCTTTCTTTCAAGGTGAGTTTTTAAAATTCATGGTGCTCAATATTACGCCTTTAGATGTCTTTCTACCCAGCCCAGCTATGTCCACATGGCCTCTTCAACCCCGCTTCTGAACATGACAATCGGCCAATGCCTGACAAAGAGCGTCGAGAAGGTTCCAAATCAGGAACTCTTCGTTTTCAGCCATCAAGGAGTGAGGAAGACTTTTTGTGAGGTGTTGCAGGACGTAAGCGTTTGAATTAAGCTCTGAGAAAGTGAGAAATATGTTTTCAGAGCCAAAACCTGGCAAAAGGACTTTTGAAACTCGGATTACGATTAGGTGATCGAGTCGGGATTTGGGGTCCGAACTACTACGAATGGGTCGTCACGCAGTTCGGAAGCGCTTTGGCCGGAATGGTGCTCGTAACTATTAATCCGATGTACCGAACTGACGAACTCGAATACGCCCTGAGGCAGGTTGGCGTGAAGGCGTTGATCACCCCAACGGAGTACAAGAAGGCGAACTATTACAGGTGGGTCGATCTTTGAAGTATCTTATTCGCGAAATTTCGAAAATCAAGCGGCGAGCGACTTTTGGTGATGCTAATAGTTCAATTTTCAGAGCGCTCAACGAGATCATCCCTCAGCTCACAAGCGAGAAAGAAGGCATCGGCCTCGTCCACGACAAGGCCTTGCCCGATCTGAAGCATTTAATCATCTTTGGGAACGAAGGAAGGCAGTTGAGGTGATCGTATTTATTTTAATCATGCCCTAATTCTATTTCAGAGGCGCCTGGAACTACACGGACATTGAAAGCTCCGGTGGAAAAAACGAAGACGAACTTTTGGAGGAAATCTCGAAGAAGATCGCTCCCGACCAGCCTGTTAATGTCCAATATACGAGTGTAGGTCATGGTGTAGAATTTCCAATAATGAATTCATTTTCAGGGCACAACCGGCTACCCGAAAGCGGCGACTTTGAGTCACCATAACATCTTGAACAACGCTTATTTAGTTGGAAGGCGAATAGATTTGGACAAGAAGGTGGGAAGAACATATGTGTGGCGAATAACCGAATTGTGTTTCAGAGGCACACAATGTGTGTCCCAAACCCACTCTACCACTGCTTCGGCTGCGTCATCGGCAGTTTGTCCGCGATCGTCCACCAGAACACGTGCATCTTCCCCGCTCCGGCGTTCAACGCTCGGAAAGCGATCGAAGCCATTGATACTGAGAGGTGGGTTCCGCTTTAGTGATCCTTCTAAATTCCATTTTTCAGATGCACTTGCCTTTTCGGCACTCCAACCATGTTCATCGACATCATCGGAAATCCGCACCTCGCAGAGGCGGACATTTCCTCGCTTCACATGGGAATTATTTCAGGCGCCCCGTGTCCTAAACCACTATGCGAGAGGCTCGTCAACGACATGAACTTGAAAGACATCGTTGTGGCTTACGGATCGACGGAGTTGAGCCCTGTGGCCACGTGTTCTTCCTTCGACGACCCTCCTCTAGAGAGAATCAAGAATGTTGGGTATCCGATAGAGCACTCGGAAGTGAGTGTCGTGGACGAAAACGGATGTGTGGTGCCCAGAGGAGAGCCTGGGGAGCTTCGAGTACGAGGATGGCTCGTGATGAGGGAGTACTGGGGCGACGTCGAGAGGACCGAAGATGTTACCATGAAGGAGAGGTGGTACAGGACGGGGTGAGTGAGTTGGCAGGCATGGATAACACGGTATGATTCGATGTTTAGGGACACGGCGATCATGAACGAAACCGGAAGCCTAAACATCGTCGGGAGGAGCAAGGACATGATCATCCGAGGCGGGGAGAACATCTATCCAGCGGAGATCGAGCAGTTCCTGTTCAAGCATCACGCTATCGCTGATGTCCATGTGATTCCTGACACCTTTTACTTTCTTTACGCTCCTATTTCAGATAATCGGAGTTCCTGACGAGCGATTCGGTGAAGAAATGTGCGCTTGGATCCGCTTGAAGGAAGGCCACGTGGAGGTGAACGCGGACTCGATAAAGGAATATTGCCGTGGAAAGGTAATTCCACGCCCTATCCCTACTAGCTACGAATTGTTTTTTAGATAGCTACATTCAAAATCCCGCGCTACATCATGTTCAAGAAGGAGCACGAATTCCCTCTCACGGCGACCGGAAAAGTCAGAAAAGTGGAAATCCGCGAGCTCTCGAAGAAGGAACTCGGTCTGCAACAGATACAATCGCATTTCAATTAAGGATTTAATAGAGAAGAGAGGTTTATACAAAAGAGAGGCATGCAAAAGGTTCTCAAATTCTACCGTTGTGCAGAGTTTCCACCTTGCCGACGAACGCGAAGACGTCGCCGGCGAGCTGTTTGGGCACCTCGAAGGCAGCAAAGTGGCCTCCGTCGCTGAACTCGCCGAAGTGGGTCATATTGCAGTTGGCGGCCGCGATTTCCTCCGGAATCTGCTGCGGGAAATCGTGCTTGAAGGAGGCGTAGCCGGTGGGAACGTGGATGAACTGGTTCGCGAGAGCCTCGCACGTCGGGTTGCCGAAGTATTCGGCGTAGAAACGCTGCGAACTGACGATGTTGTTATTGGTCCAGTAGATCGAGATCATCGTCAGGAGTTCGTCCATCGTGAACTTCCTGGAAAGCAGTGTTTAAATACTCAAAAGCAAGAGTGAAGAGTTCACTTGGTAAGACCTCCGTCCTGAAGACTGCGGTACTTCATATTGGTCCAAGTCGAGTACTTCTCTAGAATGTACGCCGCGAGGCCGATCGGAGAATCGTTGAGAGCCGTTCCCACAGTATCCGGCTTGGTCGCCTGGATGTGCATGTAGCCGGACTCCTTGATCGCTTCCAGGAAGAACGTCTTCAAGCTGAACGTGTGGAAACTGGGTGACGTGAACGTTAGTGAGGGGAAGAGGTGTCCGAAGACGTTAAGGAAGAAAGTCTTCGCGTTGGAATGAGGCATAGCGGGGAACATGTTCAGGTGAACGCCGATGACGTTATCCGGGTAAAGTTTCCCCAGGAAGGAGACGATGATGGCGCCCCAGTCGCCACCCTGCACGAAGAACTTCGGCTTTCCGAGGCGCTCCATCAGCTTGCGAAAGATTCGGGCCGCGACAACCTGGTTGAAGCCGGTTTTCTTGGGCTGATCCGACCACCCATAGCCAGGAATCGACGGAGCGATGACCTCAAAGGCAAAATCCTGGTCCGTGCCGGGGAGATTCTTGTTGGGGTCGGTGAGCATTGGGATGAGTTTGTAGAATTCGAAGACGTTTCCGGGCCATCCGTGCACCACGAGCAGCGGATACACTTTCTTGTAGGTCTTCGGGGGCTGCACACGAAGGAAGTGGATGTTCATTCCTTCGATTTCGGTGGTGAATTGAGGGAACGAGTTCAGGATGGCCTCCTGCTTCCTCCAGTCGAACTTCGTTAGCCAGTAGTTCTTAACTTCTTCGAGGGTCTTCGAGTTGAAGCCGTATTCGAAGTTGTCCGAATCTTCGAGCACTTCATGGCCAATTCGGGACTGTTCCAGGCGTTTCTTCAGGTCCTATAACAAAAAATGCATTTTGTACTTCTCAGCGATTTCACCTGCAAAACGGCATCAGGAACGTTGATTTTGAAGGGGTTGATGGCAGTGTTGTCCGGATGCTTTGCGCCGGAACCGAAATAACCGTCTTTGGCCACTTTGATCTGAAATGTGGCTAATTAGAATATTGTACGGTGAGGGGAAAACGGTCGACAGTCATCGCGCAGCTGTTTCCCATCGAAAGCATTCGCGCCTTATCACTTCACCCAATCATGTGACACGCTCTTTGCTCTTTGTTGTGCAGAAATACGCCATTTTCTCAGCGGAATGCTTTTTTGAATTTCTGCGTCGTACGAAGAGGCAAAGTTTGAGCTTATTTTGAACCAAAACTCACTTGCAGAGAGGTCTAAATTAAATTCGAATAAATGGCAAAAACCGCCACTCCTTAACATCTTCAAAGTGCTCAAACCATCCAAACGTATCTAAACTCACTCACCTCCTTGCTGACATTCTGCAAATAGTGGTGGACGTTGATTCCAACGATCACGGCGGCCACGGCAACGAGCACTTTAACGACGGCACCCATCGCCTTCCGCACTCCTGAAACAAACAAATTCACTTTCGACGAGATCAGCTGCACATGAACAAACTCGCCGCTCGCAAGGTCGTCGCATCGATTCGCAGCGTTTTTGGGCGCAATCTTTCGCCTTTTGCTCGTGCAACGCTCACGTAAGCAAGCAAAAGAGGAGAAAGAAAGATGCAAAACGGAAAACAGAAATCGATCGTGAAGTGGAGTGCTTATCAGGGCCACCGACGCGGTCTTTGGAAAGGAAAAAGGGACCTTTGGAGCAAAGAATACACTCTATTCTGGTCGATAAAGTTGGTTTGATCGGTGTTTATTAGCGCGTTTGGGAGGAGGGCGGTGAAGCACTAATTTGAAGCGGAAGATAAGTCCGCGCCGTGGCGAGTACACAAATCAGTCACAGAGAGGAAACGGACGAGGGACAAATAGGCGGAAACGAGACGAAGGGCTACACAAAATATAGTGGTAGTGTGTAGGATGTGTTCGATAAAAAAGGAAGAAATGAGAGGGTGAAGGTTCCGAAGGTGAAAGATCGCGAAATGGAAAATGGTTATCTTTATATCTTATCCCTTTTGGAGGTATTTGCATTAATATATAAATATGGTAAGATGAGGTACAACATTATGACACAACAAATTATTACTCGACCTGTAGCAATTAATTATTCGAAGCGGAGCATCTCCGTGGACACTGAAATGGATAGTAAGATAATGTTATGCAATTTTGCTTCACCTGGCTTATTCTGTACGCAGTGCTTTTCGCACGATTCCTTTGTCCTGATCAAATTCTCCGAAACGACCGTTTCTCCGTGGCAGTATCCATAAGGATAAGAACAGCATTTCCCGTTCTTTGCGTACCATCTCAGAGTGAACTGCGATGGCATTTTTGCGTCCTCGCAGAAGTCTCTATAGGGAACTGAACGCTCACAGGCTTTGCGTTCTAAAAAAATGGTTTTTGCTACAGTTAACGGCTGAGTTCTTACTCAGTTTCTCGAAGTTCTCCAGGTCTTCTTTGGTCGGTTCCTTAGAAAATGGCGGAGGTGGACTGGCGAATTCTTCGAAATTGGTCCCAATTTGTGCCTCTTCAGGGTTCGTCGGAACATCGTGGGCTTTAGCGGCTTCTGCTTTCAAGCAATATTCTTCGCAGGCTGCTTTTGTCCGAAGTTTGTTATCTTCAACGACGAGGGAACCTAAATTATCATTGTTCAACAATTTTCAAAGCAAGTTTCATGCCTGGACAGAATCCATAAGGATAAGAGCAGCATTTTCCGTTTTTCGAGTACCACCTCAACGTAAACTGTGTCGGGAGCGTTCCGTTCTTGCAGAGAGGCTCGAATCGGGCGCGTTTGCATGAATACGCCTTTGGGTCTTCTCGGATGAGCTTTGCAGAAGGGATTCGCAGAGGAGCGGGCGTGGGCATCGGCTCCGGGAACACTGAATATACACTGGATAATCAAAATTCCAAATTCGAATGAATTTCCAAATTCCGCCATCGCGGAACCGCCAATTCATCCTTCAATTTACCTACTTTTGGCTTTTTGTCGGACGACTTCCTCCTCAACGCCGTTCTCTCCCTCGGCCTCGTCCAACTTTGTCAGGTCGACGACGACCTCCTCGCGTTCCCTGGGCGCCTCACTCGATTTCGTTCGGTTTTCGCCGCTTCGAATTCCTTTTCTCCGCAGCTCGATCTCGAACACCTGGAACGCGTCCCGATTACCACTCCAGAACCCCGCTTCTCGGCGGCTATCGGCTCCAAAATCTCCGACAAAGACCCCCGACACCGTTGACCGACCCGAGACCCCGTGACAACCGAAGAAACTCGTTATTCTCAGAACACGCATATTTACAAAGTGAAAGTGAATCCAACAAATTGGGACAAAGTGCGTCGAGATCACTTGGAGTGCTCACGTTAGGAGTGCTCACACCGACACCGGAATAACGTGCGCTCGTTAGAACTTCGCGGGAACGTCAGAAACCTTTGCGTCGGGCGCGGAGTCGCCGTAGAGCTGGTAGAGCTTCTCGAGGTCCGGGCAGCATATTCCGCGGTCGGGCGTCTTTGCCTCGTCTCGGAACTCGCAGAAGAATCCGTCGGGACACGTTTGGGAGCATCGGAACACGCGGCCGGCTTCCAGAAGGGCGCCTTTGCCGTCGGAGCAGAGGGGGATCGGGCCTCCGATCTCGTCCTCTTCCGGGAGGCGACCTGAAAAAGACCATTAGGAATACTCGCAGGATTGTAATACTTACGAGCAGCAACGATGGCGACGAAAACGGCGAGAAGCAGTAGAGATTGACGCATTCTTTCTAAAACAATTCAACGTGGATTCGCGAAATCTGGATGGTTTATAAGTGGTCACTCGGCCGCGCGCCACGCCTCCGGAGATCGCGGCTGGAACACGTCGGGTCGAAGGGACGAAAAGACGCCAAAGAGGGCGGCGAAGGTTGAGGAGTTGCTTCCGGTTTCCACGTGGGAAAGTCGGTCCGAAAAAACTGGTTTGGGAATAGGAAAGTTGGGAGAGTTACGGGATTGGGAAGTTTTTAAAGTTTAATTGGAGCTTGGATTTTTGTTTTTCGCGTGTTATGGGGGAGTATTGGTGGAGCGAAAGTGGGAGATCCGCGATTTATCTTAATTTCATTTGCGTTTTACAACAGCTGGAAAATTCCTATCAGAAACTGAAAAATCAAAACTCCCACAAGATCATTGTTCGGAAAGCCCAAAATACGACCAGACTATTCATAAGACAGCGGCTGTCCAACAATCAACATCCTAACGCCTACATGACCCCCTTTTTAGGCCATTAACCACCTTCTAAAACAATGCGCTTATCTTAATGGCGTCGTTAAAACTTTGTCAAACTCTTTTCGGACTCTGTTCTAGATTATTTTCCACAGTTATAGTAGCTAATTTTAACTTCTGATGCTGTCTAGTGTCAACTTGAAAGGCTAACGCTTATTTTCAAGGTTCTGTTAGATCCTTTCACTTTTCTTTTCTTATAGTTGTGGCATTCCTCTCACACTTTCGCATTTCGCTATATTATTCTATCAGATTAGTAAACATTGCTAGTAGGCTTGCTAGTCCAGCTCAGCTAAATTACTAACTTTTGACATTAAATGCTTTTGCGATTCGACCTCTCCAAACCTTCTTCATTCTTTCCTTTCAACCTGTTTATTTTCACTTGTCCGGTTCCTCCACAATGCACTTTTGCCCGTGACCATTCCAGAAATACCCTTTCATTTTCTCTATTTTTCAGTCTGATCTCAACCCGTTTCACTAATTGCTTCTTCTCCTCCAAAATCTCCAATTTTCCCAGATTTGGTCGAAATCTGCTTCGCTTATCACGTCTCCGATCGCCGCCGCACTCTTATCCTCTCGCGTAATCCTTTTCGAATTCTTCGTTTTTCTTCGTTTTGCGACACATCCGATCCAAATAGATCCAGGCGACTCTTTGTTTTCGCGATAACATCTCGATTGTTAAAAAGTGGCGACGGCGTTCGCCCGTTTCGGCACGGGTGATTTTCCGAGATTCTATCGCCTCTCTTCGGGATTTCTTGCAACGCGCTGTTTTCGAGCGCCGCGCAAAAACCGAGCCGCCCAAGGTGCTCGGATCGCGTGCTTAGAACTGGTCGCGGCGGTCGTTCGGGTCGCGCTCGGTGAACTTGAACGAATGAAGCTTAGCCGACCAACTTTCGCCCTCAGGCCGGTCGTCGCCTAACGCCTATTGTTTCGTGTGATCCCAGTTTTTGAGAGCAGTTGTGAGTCATTGCGGGGCGCCTTGAGATCGCCGAAGTTCGAGCGCGGATTCCGGGAGCGGCGACGACTCGCTCGCCTGCACCAGCGATGCCTGCACTCTGTCAGTCCGACAACGTCGGCCTTGAACTGCCTACAGCCACACCGCAATCACAAGAAGACCCAACCACACAATATATTACGAGAGGAGATGACCGCCGTGGGTTGTGCAGATGTCCGGAAGCGGCCGCTTCGTTTGGTGGTCATTGGAAGTGGGCCCACGGCCATTGGAGCCATCCACCAGGTGTTTAAGCATGTGCGAGAAGGGAGGATCCAGGAAGACGATGTGGAGGTAAGTGGAGAAGTGAAAGGTTTTAGCTAAATGTTATCCTTTTTCAGGTAACCGTGCTCGAAAAGGAGTCTGAAGTCGGAGGCCTCGCGCGCTCTGTCACGGACTCCAACGGCTTCACGTGGGACCTCGGAGTCCACGTCACCGGAGCCTCGAAATATCCGGAATTCACAAAAGTCTTCGAGAGCACCTCGACCAAATGGAACTACATCAAACGGATTGTCAAGGTTCTTAAGTAACCCTTCTTTAATTCTAATAGATTTTTCAGGCTGACATGAAGCACGTTTTGACCTCAGAGGACCCAACGCTCAACTATATCCCGTATCCAGTCCAGCAGTTCGTCCATTGTCTTCCCGAGAAGATAAGGCAGAAATGCAACGGAGATCTGAAGATCATCGACCCGACCAGGGCGGCGAAGAATTTCGACGAGTTCACGTTTAACAGTTTTGGACCGACGATGCAGGAGATATTCATTAGGCCTTACAATGAGAAAGTAGGCGGAATGGCTTCGATTTAATTTAAATAAGAATTTCAGGTGTGGACGGTGGCTTTGAATGAGATGAACTGCGATTGGGTCGTCGGGAGAGTGCCGAAGCCGACCTTTTCGGAGGAGAAGCCGACGCCGATTTCGGTGTTCCGATACCCGGCGGACACGAAAGGAATAGGAGAAGTTTGGAAGCGGATCGCCGAGAATTTCCCGTCCGATGTTTTCCATTTTAACGAAGAAGTGATTAGGATTGACCGTGATAGTAAGATGGTGGGGAAATCGGCCAATTTTTGAAGTTCATTTTGACTTTTCAGATTACCACGAAATCTCAAGAATATCCCTTTGACGCGGTTCTGTCCACGATTCCTATTGTTTCACTAGGAAAAATGTGCAGATTGGATTCGCCAATTAACTTGAAGTACTCCAAGGTATCAATTAAATCATGAAGTCAGTGTCTTAAACGGGTTTTTAGGTTCTACTCGTCGGGATTGGCTTGAAATACCCACAATCCGACTGGGCGGCCAACGTCAGCTGGACCTATTTCCCTCGACCCGAAACAATCTTCTACAGATGCACTTTCATCTCAAACTTCAACGTCCATATGACCCCAGATGCGGACGAGTACTGGTCGGTCCTCTGCGAAATTGGGCTAAAAGCGGACGAGGAGTTTGATGAACGGGAGGTGATAGATAGGACCACTGAAGGTAGTATTTATGGTTGAACGAGCCGAGGAATGCTAAACGTGAATCTTTAGATCTGCAAGAAAACGGAATCATTGAAAGCAAGTCGCTTGTAGTTAACGAGTGGCTTCACGTCCTCCCCTTCGGATATCCGATTCCGACGCTGAACCGCGAAGAGGAGTTGGCAAGGACGCAGAAGATATTCGAGCAGAGTGGCATCTATTCCAGAGGGCGGTAGGAATCTCAATGTATTTGCGCGATCTAATAAATCTTATTTAGATTCGGAGGCTGGCGCTACGAGTGCGCGAATCAAGACCACAGCTTCACCGTAGGACAACAATTCGTAGATTATCTCTTCTTCAAAACTCCCGAAAACGTTCATCTTGTGTAAAAACAGCATCTGGAACACAAGAACTTTTAAATAGCGTCTATTTAACAAGTTCAGATATCTGGACGTTTAACAATCTAGAGCAGTTTAAGACAACAAAACACATTGAATGCCCAAGGCAAAACGCGTTAGTACACCGTATCACTTCAACCAACCCGTAGTTGAATCGTAACCCCGCTTGATCTCCGACTTCGGATCCGGGAACCTGCTGCTCCACGGCTTCTCCCAGCACTCCAGAGTGCATCTGTCTTCAACCTTATAGTAACTCGTCAGCACATCCTTGTAGGAGGAATCTAACTGAATGATGGGAAAGTAGAGGCTTCCCAGTGCTTTCTTCCTCTCCTTATCGGCGAACACCGTAACTTTGACTTCGCCAGATTCGCCGTCGCCCCACTCGGACAAATTCAATTCCACGTATTGTCCGAAGTAGATCGAGTTGTACGCGGAAATCGCCTGGTCGATCTTCCTCCCAGAGGGAAGAAACCAGCGGATGTAAACGGTCGGAGAAGTCTTGTTCTCGACGGTCTTAACTCCTTTCCAATGAATATGTAAGAAAATGTACGAATTCTAAAAAACAATATGAGAAAATTCATGGATTTAAAGAGTCCTACCACATCTGGTAAGCGGGTATGATCGCGAAAGACCTCCTCAGTTATCAGGAAATCCATTCCAACCACCATGTCCTTTAGCTGGAATCCTCCGTGCTCGATTCCGCTCAAGTTCGCCGCTTTTGGAGTCCGGGAAAGCAGAACTTCTTCCTCCTCACAAGAGAGAATTAGCTGAGGTTCCGAGTCCACTGACCTCTTGTAAACAAAAACGTTCTCCAGCGAATCTTGGAGGAATTCTTGGCCCATTTTATGGTAAACTGAGCTGCGTCGACTTCCTCCATCGACGTGCGAAGAGTAAACGTTGATCCACGTGGAGTTGTAGGAGGGATGCCTGGGGTCGATGAGGTACAGGCGGTTCCTAAGCGCCTGTTGCTCGGCGGCTGCGATCGGGCGAACGTCGATCATCGGGTCGAACTTCCGAGCGAAGTGGACCGCCTTTTTCTTGGCCTCTTCGAGCCGAAAAGCGGCACTGTGGCGTTCTTGATAGACGAGAGGGGAGCAGCCGCCCCAATCGACCACCTTCTTGATCCGCTCTTGGCGGCAGCCTTGAACACGGTCCCTCCAGTTCGTGATGCGTAGATTCTTCCTGACGATCTTATGGCAAAATTCTGAATTCGCCGCCACCTAGAACCTATTACCTTAAGGCAATTGCTTTCATAGTGCAATTCTACCGTATGGAAGAAGCTTTCCAGAGGCAAAAGCATGGTTTCGTAGTATTTGAGAAGTCCCTTTACGATAGGAGTGTCGTTCCTAAGCACAAAATCAGCCAGTTCTTGACTGATAATGATCCAATCAGAGCCTCCGTCAATCTTAAGAGCCTCGGGGAAGTAAGTCCGTTGTCCGATCCTCCACATTCGCTCTTCACATTCGTGGAAAACAAAATTGAAGCCTTGTTTCTGAATAAAGGTTCCTGCGTCCCGGCCGTGGCTGCTCAGGTAACTGTACCCCTTATTCCTAAACACAAAAATTTAGAAAAGATGAGAAATCTCACTTTCTTACTTGGCGAAATTTGCTTCCAGCTCAGCGAGGGACAGAATCATCATGTCGCTTTCGCTCATGTTAAGCACGAAATCCCAGTCCGTCCATCTCATGGATTTCGCTTCGGCTATCGAAGCCAGGAACATTTTAAGGAGAGAAGCGCCTCCCCAGATTGTCGACCGGCGGTTCCTGGTTACCTTAAGATTCGGAAGAAGATCTTCGAGCTTCAGCAGCTCCTGGAACAAAAAATCCTGCCTTGCATCGACGTGGACGTAGTAGAGGTGGGACGGACTATAGATCGTTTTCAGCATGCGGTTGAACTGACGGATATCTCTTCCGTTCAGTTGGGTTAGGAAAAGAATCTTGACTGGTTCTCCGTTTCCAGTTGGCTCCACGTACTCTTCTCGCTTGCCAAAAGTCTTTCCTAAATCCTTTATTCAGCACCTTTGACACAAAAGGCCCACAAACCCTTCCACCCGGTCCTGTAGACAGCGATCGCTTCGTAACCTCCGCAAAATCCACCTCCAGTGCAGTTGTATCTCTCACAGCGGCTTTCTTCCAGGGCTTCTCGCTTCTCAAACTGATCTTGGTACCCGCAGAAGCATTCGTGGCCGAATTCCACCCCTAAGAGATCGAATTTCGTTTCTTTCAACACGAAAAACACATCCAAACCTGCGTATTCGTATCCGGCTTTCCGGCAATAAGCGACGCACGTTTCGGGCGAATTCGTTTCTGGGAATTTGTTCTTGGAGAAGTCGTACAGATGCGATGTGAGAAGACGGCTTTTCACGGAATCCCTGAAACAGCCTTCGTAGGCGCCTTCCAAGTTCGCCTCTAAAGACAAAAAATCGGAAAAGCAATGGATTTAGCAACTTGCCGAACGCGGGACACTGGTTTTCGAACGTGAATCGACCATGTCCACCTTTGGTGATCGCGCAGTAGAGATTTCTGCCCGATTCCTTGCATTCCGCGGTCTTCATGCGTTCAAAGGCGTTCAGCGCCAGTTCCTCCGTGATATTGCACTGAAAAGAGGCTTTAAGAGTTTCCCGCGGACACAGTGCACAAACTGACTTCTATCGCGGGGGATATCTCTTCTGCTGGAGCGCCATGTCGAATAGAATCGTCCAGGAACGCGGGAAACACGAAGACGTTGAAGATTAGGCCGACGAGAACGACGATGAAGATGAGTGCGACATAAACCCGTTTCGGTCGAGGCAAAAAGTAGTCCATGGCTTCTTCGTCCAGGCGGTCAACTCATCGGCTCGGATCGAAGGAGATTCGAAGTGCGAAGAGTAATGCGGATTTCGCAAAAAACAAACGCGGAAACCGAACTTTTCGGTGACCGGGAATTACTGTTATCAGATGAGTTGAGACGGGTTTGCAACTTTGCAGACGTCGAGACGGCGACGACGTCTGGAATGACGAAGGGCGTGTCAGTGAGGGTGTGGTCCAATTGAGGTGAGGTTTGAGCCGAGGAGCGGTCGGAATTCCTCTGGGAATAAAGATAGAAATAATGTGATATCTGATGCCCGGCGGACGCGAAGGGAATCTGAGAAATTTGGAAGCAAATCTCCGAGAAGTTCCAACCAGTTTCCATTTCGACGAAAGTGGTTGGGATCGATCATGTCAAGATACCTTCGACGCGATTTTGTCCACGATTCCTATTGTTTTGTTTGGGAAAATTTATTGGTCTATTTAACAAGTTCAGATATCTGGACGTTTAACAATCTAGCGCAGTTTAAGACAACAAAACACATTGAATGCCCAAGGCAAAACGCGTTAGTACACCGTATCACTTCAACCAACCCGTAGTTGAATCGTAACCCCGCTTGATCTCCGACTTCGGATCCGGGAACCTGCTGCTCCACGGCTTCTCCCAGCACTCCAGAGTGCATCTGTCTTCAACCTTATAGTAACTCGTCAGCACATCCTTGTAGGAGGAATCTAACTGAATGATGGGAAAGTAGAGGCTTCCCAGTGCTTTCTTCCTCTCCTTATCGGCGAACACCGTAACTTTGACTTCGCCAGATTCGCCGTCGCCCTACTCGGACAAATTCAATTCCATGTATTGTCCGAAGTAGATCGAGTTGTACGCGGAAATCGCCTGGTCGATCTTCCTCCCAGAAGGAAGAAACCAGCGGATGTAAACGGTTGGAGAAGTCTTGTTCTCGACGGTCTTAACTCCTTTCCAGTGAATATGTAAGAAAATGTAAAATTCGTTTCTGGGAATTTGTTCTTGGAAAAGTCGTACAGATGCGATGTGAGAAGACGGCTTTTCACGGAATCCGTGAAGCAGCCTTCGTAGGCGCCTTCCAAGTTCGCCTCTAGAGACAAAAATCGGAAAAGCAATGGATTTAGCATACGGAGCGTTATGAATGAAGATCGGGAATGAAAAACAACAACAATTTATTCGTGTTTCAGGTCCTCTTCGTACTCCTTCAGCTGTTCCATGAACCCGTTGTTCGGCCTGGCAATCGGCCTCCCCTTGCGCACCCGTTCCAAAGCTTCGTCAAGTGAAAGGCCTTCAAACTTCATGAGATACGCGAGGACAAACGTCGTCGACCTGGAGATTCCCGCGTTGCAGTGGACGAAGACGTTGCCGCCTTCTTCGACGATCGCCTTCCGGATAAACGCCATCGCATCAGGAAAATACTTCCGGATGTTCATCGAAGGTTCGTCGAGGACGTTGACCGTGAAGTAGCGAACCTTGGGATAAAAGGAGTTGCGAATTCCAGAAGCGCAGTTCAAGATGTGGGTGATCTTGTGGGCGTGAAGGACTTCAAAGTCGTGGGCGACGTCTTGGCTTCCCACGAAGAGCTTCTCGCAGCATCGGGCCACTTGAAGGTCGGGTTTGTCGTCCACAACGAATCCAAATCGACGACGTCGTTCCAGCGCTTTTTTCTTGCGATTCGAGAGTTCTCCGGAGCTTCCTGCTTCGACTCTGACGAAAGATCCGTCCGCTTCCCTCCGCTCGACGACTTCGGATCCATCTTCTTTCGTGACGTTGATTTCGACCGCGTTCAGCTTTCCCTTCGCATCCCTCAAGCGCTCTGCGAGGGACGTCATCTGAAATCGGGAAACATATTTAATCATTCCGAAATAGATTACTGCACAATAAATGAGTATCGGATTGTTAATCGCACGAGTCGGGTGCTTTCTGCAGCTCTTCTTCGAATTCCCTCAATTGCCTCACAAATCCGTCGTTCGGCCTCGCGATCACTCGCATCTTCTTGACCTCCACGAGGGCGCCCTCGTAGGAGAATCCTTGAAACTTCATCAAATAAGCGATGACGAAGGTGGTCGAGCGGGAGATCCCGGCGTTGCAATGGACGAACACGGTGCCGCCTTCGAGCTCAATCGCTTCGTGCATAAACGCGAGAACTTCTGGGAAGTGCTTCTTGATGTTCGCCGTCCTGATATCGACCACGTTCACTTGACAATACTTCAAGCGGTGTGAGAACCAATTTTCGGCTCTCGAGGCGCAGTTCACGACATGCGTGACTCCGTGGCTCTTCAGGATCTCCCAACTCCGCGCCACGTCTTCGCTGCCTGCGTAGAGCCGCTTTCCGCACTTCGCCATCTGCAGGTCGACCAGCACGAAGCCCTGGTGCCTTCGCGTTTCCACCGTCCTCCGCTTTTCGCCTACCAGCTGTGTGAAGAAGCCGTCTTTTCCCCTACGCTCCACCACTTCGAGTCCATCGGATCCGGTTACGGTAACATCGACAGCTTTCAGCGTTTTCTCAGCCCGGCAAAGACGCTCTTTCAACGAGTCCATAGCAGAGCCACACGTTGCAATCTCAATTTGCGCTCTCGGATGAAGGAATGATGCAGTACGGTGACAAGATGAGATGAGGGAAGCGAGGAAGAAGTGAGAGGAGAGAGTCGTTAAGTGCCAGACGGACGGAGATCGTCAGAGGGAGGTGGACGGCAGAAAATGCCTTAGCACGCTGTGGAGATATTGCAAAATAACTCATTTAGACGGATGCAATAAGACACTTGAGAGACAGTCTGGGAAAGTGTCTGAAATTGAAATGTTTGAAACATAGAAAATCTGCAATGTTAACTATTTACAGGGTTGTTTACAGCAAGCTGATTCATTCTGAATTCTGAATCACGTGGAATTTAGTATGTTTGGACAATCATGTTTGATCAGTCTTATGTTCTCATTGACCAAAGTGTTCAAATCTAACCCAGGCCATCTATTAATGATCTGCTGTGCGAATCAGCATTCTTCACACTCTTCACGCGCAATTTCGATCCAACGGCGCCGCAATCCAGTCCGATCAGATTCGTTTCCGCGATTCGTGACTTGTAATTTGCGAGAAAACAACTCGGCCGAGCAAAACGAGTTCTCTTTATACACGAAAACGATCGAAAGGCCAATATGGCTGCTGCTTACTAAACAGAGCTCTGAGAAGGGAACAATCTCACGCAACGTCTTTACATATTAATAAAATAAATCTTTATGACAATAAGATGAAATAGAGCGCGTGACAGCAGTCATTATAAATAATGTACAACGTGGACAAAAGAAGTTGAGACTGTGAAAACCGTGGATCGCGTGGACGTGTCTTCAGAGAGAGGATACAAACAAATTCTAACAATGCTTAAGCAAAAAAAAAACATTAGAAGGGACAAGGGAGAATAGAAGGTAGCGGCCGGTTTCATTCGGGTATTAGGCAAACTGATGGTTCTGGGGCCACGAATGGACCCAGGGTGGCTAGGGAGGAGTAGAATTAGTTAAATACAGTGTTGGACACCACGCACTTCTTAGATAACGACGATGTATCACAAATTGTGTGAAAGGACAACAAAACGACAGCATTATACCGAACTAACAACGAATGGTGGAGATTAGGTGGAACGCGGTCTCGGCGTCATAAAACAAACGGAGTTTTACCGTTTCGGGTACCTTGAGCTCTCTGGTCATTTCTTGGATGCACTGGATGTCACGGGCGCCGCAGCGGGGCTCGCGGCTGCTCCGGCGGGAGCACCACCGGACGTCGAATTCGAGCGTTTCGTCGAGTTCGGCGACTTGTCCGCCGTAGCGTTCGCCGGTGAAGAGCCCTCCTTTCGGGCCGCGATGAAGTCCGTCAGCGGTTTCTTCGACAGAATCTGGGGCGCCACCGACGGCTCTGGCGGGTTCTCTTCCACAGCCGCTAGCCTCTTCCACAGGTCTTCCCTATCCTTCTCGCGCTTCTTCTCCCTTCAAGGAAAGTAGTTCTTAGTCTGTTACAGCAACCCAAAATTCTACCTCTGTCGTTCTAATTTGTAGTTGGCAGTGAGTTCGTCAAACAGTTTTCCATTCATCTCCATGAATGTCTTGAGCACATTGTAGACCAAAGCGACGATCGTTTGATTCCAGTGTTCCTTGCTAATTCTGTACAGAGCAGGGAACATGATGGGCATGACCTGGAAGAGGCGTTTTAGATCAATTCTTAGAATTGCTGATTTACCTGAACGCTAGTCTCTTCGATCAAAGACAGGATGTATTCGTTGTTCCAGAAGTAGAGGGCGCGCTCGGCCACCTGGAAATGTGGGCTGGAAACACATTTTGCCAGCTGGCGGAAGAGGGGTCGATGATCTTCTTGAACTGCTCCGGCTCGATGATGTCCAGGATTTCTTCGACCTCTCCCAGGAACATAACCTCAACAGGGGAACTAAGAATTCTATTTTCGGAGTTTCAGTTTACCTCCTTGGAGCTGCACGTTCGAGGCCAGAACTTGAGGAGCGCATCAAAGACTTGCGGGGTCAACGTGGAGTCCTTCTCGATGAATTGGACGACGCAGTAAGCGAGCTAAAACGGGTTATCACAGGTAATTGCGGGGGAGATAAGTCGTTTGTTTGTTTTGGGTGCACTTTATATGATCGGTTAGTGCCTGGATAG
This sequence comes from Steinernema carpocapsae, assembly GCA_000757645.3. Classification (NCBI taxonomy): domain Eukaryota; kingdom Metazoa; phylum Nematoda; class Chromadorea; order Rhabditida; family Steinernematidae; genus Steinernema; species Steinernema carpocapsae. The sequence continues at coordinate 1,760,833 of AZBU02000003.1, forward strand.
AGTTGTCATCATTCGGAACGTCCACACAACGCAGATGATGCGATTAGAACTTTGATCGGCTCGAATACATGCCGACCCGTCAAGAACATTCAATTTTTCTCCTTTTGTGTTATGCGCTATGCGGAGCAGCGAATGTGGGAACGATAGGAAACGTGATTTACCCCAGTTTTCATGAGACTTCCGCTTTGCAGAATTGAGGTGTGAACTTACCTGAGCGTGATAAAGACTAAGACACCTTGGCTTGTGCAGAGGCAGGAGCACCTTGACCAGGAACACCTTGTGCTCCTGCTTAAGAGGCAGCGCGAATCCGTTGATGATGCTGCCCAGGATCTCGAGAAGCTCGCCAACGCCGTTGAAACTATCGGTTTCGAACACGAACGAGAGAAACATGTTATTGATCTGCTTCCTGATGAAGGCGCGGAGGCCCAGGAATTTCCCGTAGATGCGGTGCAGGACGGTCTTCAGAAAATCTCGTTCTCTTGGGTCTTCAGAATCGAATAGTTCAAGAAGCTGAAATATCACATGTCAAACTCTCGTTCTAAAAGTATTGAGGTTCCTTAGATTGAACCAACTGAATTAGAGTTAAAATAAACTCACATTTAAAACGAATCGCTGGTCAATAAATTTCTTTCCGATGGCCGCCTGAAAGTCCGGAGACTCGAGGAACCGCAGGAAGAGCTCGTAAACAAGCTGGAGGTGAGGCCAGGACACTTCGAGCGTCGGCTCATCTTCCTCGGGATCGAATTCGGAGTTGTCGCTGGGCGGCAAAACTCGGAAGATGTTCTTGGAGACCATCTTGATCACCTCCGGGTAGATCGGCTCCACGATCGAGCCTTTTACGCTCGTGATGTGGTCGATCAGTTCGTTCAATGCAGCTCTCTTGATCTGAATATAAATCTTTAAGAATGCTCCGACGCTTTCAAACTCACTTCTTTGCTCTTGAGCTGCGCGACGGGGTCGTAGAAATCGAAGATCTTCTGACATTGCTGCAGCTTCTGAACTACTAAATTAGTTTGCTCAGCGAACGGCGTATCTGAAATGCGAAATTCGTAGATTAGCGTTATCAATTCGTGGGTGCCCACCTTTGATCAAAGGCAACTGGACTAATTCCGGCTCGTTTTCTGTGTGGTACCGACTACTGTTGACCAACCTCCGCCGTCTCCGGCTGTTTCCTCGCTTCGAGAAGGGGTCGATCTTGTCAACGAACTGTCCAGCGGTGGCCGAGAGCGGCTGGCCGCCGGTGGCCGCGCCCTGGGTCCTCGGAGGAGGCACGGTGTGCTGTGCTCCCGGAAGTTTATCCGATGACATCTGAAAAGCAACTTTTAGAAGCGGGTAGTTCCAGCGCACATGCGGGGTGATAATCACGCGGCGACAAACGAAGGTCGGAGGCCATATCGCACATACCAAAATTAGAACTGATAGCACGCGAAGAAGACGTGAAACGCAGGAAACGAGAAATCAATAAACAGCGCAGAAGGTCTTAGAACGCAACAAGGAGGTCCCTCGTCTTGTTCCCGTGTTCTAACGGTAATCGATCGCGGCCAAGCGCGCACCTTGCCGCATGATAACGGCGAGAAACGCAAATCACCGGCTGCAGCGAACCAGCAACAACAGCGCTCCTCTCGGAAGCGGAGAGAAGTGCAAGGAATTCGCTTCCTCTCCTCACAGAGCAGCGCAACACAATCAATCGAAGAGAACAGCTCCTCACTCACTTCACGGAATAAAAATCGATGTGACGCAGATTATTGTTTTCAGCGTTGCGTCGTTTCCCCGCTCCTCGTTTCGATCAAACAACAACGCGAGAAGAAGCACGCAACGACGGCTTCTGCGCGTCTTCCCGGTTTAACAGCGATGGCATCGCTAATTAAAAGAAAACAGCGTGGGAACGCGGGAAGAAGCGGGAAAGAAGCAATTCTGCAGAGAGTGGCGTGCCCTAGGCACGGTAGCCAACCGGGAATATGCATTAAATTACTCGTTCTTCTCTTTATCGTTATTTTTCTTCTTCTCTTCTTATTTTCTGATGCTCTGACAGTTCTAGCGATGGAAGAACAAGAGCAACGCGCCGCCGCGACGTCGTTTTGTCGCCGCCGCGCGTCCACCGCGGCGTGCGACCCCGCTCCGCCCTCAAGTTTACTTCATTCAGATCGATAATAGCACCACGCAAATTGTCTTTCGCCATGCTAACTTGTTGTTGACGGATGGCTACGCGAGTCCTCGGCGTCGCTACCATTTCTCCGACTCCGCAAGTCATCTTCGTCCTTCCATTCCTGAGCGGCGCCGGCACGAGCTCACCTTCGCCCTCTAATCGTGGGATTCTGCCTTCTTCTTCTCCGCTTACACCTCGGATTCCTTCAACAGCAAATAAGTCCAGCAATGCTGGTGGCGCTGGTGTAACAACGCCGGCGACGACTACTGCGACCACGCCGCATAACACATTTCGCACACATCTTGGAGAACTTCCAGAAAATCGCGAGCGCCCTCACGTCGTCGTCGCTAAGCGCAGGCGCTGCTGGACATGCGGAATGGCGGGAACGAGCGCAAAACGAGAAACAAATCGGCAACGTAAAGACGAACCCCAACCGCAAAACATGCCCGCATAGGGTAGAGCGGCGCTGAGGGAGGCATAAAACGATAGGAGTGACGTGATCGGAGCACCTGCAAGCTATAGCCCAAGGGTTGTGAATGGAGAAAAAGGTTATCGATTCCGGCGTACTTATCACAATCGGTCTGATCTCGCTGCGCGGAGATTCGAAGGTTAGGGAGATGCAGCGTGGCGCGCGTTCTCCAAGACTAAACAAACGTTTGCACATACGCGAGAGGAGCGGCGAAGAGTTGTGACCGATCACCCTTGCGGTTACGGTGGGCGATCGAAGTCGACGCCGGTCGGTCGCCGGAGTGGTTCAGCATCGGCGGCGAGTTTCTCGCTGCAGCAGGACGCGGCGGCGAAACCACTCAAAATCTGCCGCTTTTTCCAGCACGAGCCGCTCCAGGCTTTCGCCACGACAACCCAATTTGATTCTTTTCTGGATTTCCCCGAGGCAAAAATAACACCCGAGGCGAAGTCATTCAATTTGAGGAGCGCGTATTTACCCACGCGAGTGGGAAAGCGATCGGCGCGAAGAAATTGTGAAGAGATTTGGTTCAGAAGTAGAGTGCAGGTTTGCAACTCCCGTAAAAAAAACATAAAAGAAGCATGTAGCCGAGTCGAAAACCAAGATCTTGTTGCGCATTTGTAAACCAAACGCAAAGTTGATTTCGTCTTGGAACGATGACCTTGACTGTTGAGAAGGAGAGTAGCTTCTCAAGCAGTAATTCGGTTTAGTTGCGTGTTGCCTGAGCGGAGACTCCGGAGATACGGTAGAAAAATATTTCAAGACGAAGCGCGCACAAATGCGAAGCCGCGTCACTTGTTTTCGTGTGAAGTCCGTTTCCGTGGGGACGATGTTCAGGTTTTTCCTGGAACGAACGTTTTGCTCTGCCATTAGGTGTGCTTGTAATCGTTTGATTCTCATTTTCTGTGTGAGATCAAATTTAGTTCGCTGATTTAATCATGTTTTTGGCTGTGTTGTGGCTGGGGAACAACGCTTCGCACCCACAGCGGGTTCGTTTCCAAGACGCTGCATTTAATTATTAATGTTCGGGATTTCAAGTGTTTCCCAATTCGCGTTCCAACAGTCGTTATTCCATTCCGCTCTAATGATTATCTTCCATTTTCAGGACTAAAGATGACCACCGCTCATCGTCCGACCTTCGACCCAGCCCGGGGTGGATCAGGCCGCACGGAGGGCGACCTCTCGAAGCTTTCCCAGCAGTACTCCAGCAAGGATATGCCCTCGCATACCACGCTGAAGTATCGCCAGAAGGGACAACAGAACGCCGACGACGTCCGCGTCCGCGACTTTCGTCGTGAGCTCGAAGACAAGGAACGAGAGCACCAGAAGGAGAAAGAAGCCAAGGAACGCCGCGAACGCAATGCGGGAAACGACGACTATGCGGCTTCATCGGCGAAGAGATTAAAGTAACGTTCTAAAGAGATCTGAGCCTTATTTAATGGATTGGCCTGTAGGATCGAAGCAGCGCCCGCGGCATCATCCAGCGCCGACGACGATGAGCCGTGGGATAATCCGGACTCAGATGACAGCGACGAAGATAGCGACGAGGACGACAACGCGCTCTTGATGGCCGAACTCGCGAGAATCCGAAAGGAGCGAGCTGCGGAGAAGGCCGAAAAGGAAGCCCAGGAAAAGGAGGAACAGGAGAAGGTTCGGTACGAGAACATCCTTCAGGGAAACCCGCTCCTCGCCGCGAACAACGAAAGCGGCCCTTCGGAGTTTAAGGTGAAGCGCCGCTGGGACGACGACGTCGTCTTCAAGAACTGCGCCAAGGGCCTCGATGAGCGCAAGAAGGAGCCGACGTTCATCAACGACGCCATCCGCTCGGAGTTCCACAAGAAGTTCATGGACAAGTACATAAAATAATCCCCCGCTTGGCCCTTTGATCCCGTTTTCTTGTACATTTTGCGGACGATAAATGTTCGACCTCGAAATTCCAAATTTCGCACCTTATGTGCATTGTTGTGTTCAATCTCATATCACGGTTAGCCCTGTATTATTACTATGTCCTGGTCAAATAAAACGTTCAGATTAACAAATCGCGTGAGGTTCGCAATATTGTTGTCTTAAGCGATTCCGTTCTGGCATGGATTCTGTCCTTGTTACGTATGAAATGTTGATGAGAATGTTATATATTTGCCTCATTTAGGACAGCAAAGGCCGACGAACAAGAGATGCTAAGGCAGTTCCTTCGACGGTGCTCGGACCTTTGTCCCACTCATGATCTCTCGCGTACCACGGTAAGCTCATCAACTACGGAAATGGGCAAGAGTGAACTGATAAGAGGGTTCAACTCTAGTTCAAGAATTCCACCCACAAATCACTGCGATAATGATCATATTGTTTCAGCAAAAGAAGCTCGTCACCGAACTAAAGACCCTTGACATCGCTCGATGCTCCTTCCAGCTTCCGAAGAAGGTCGAACTTCGTACGCCTGCGTACAGTTCGGAAGTGTTCCAAAACGAAAGGATCCATTGCTGCATTTTCGGGTTCAGAAAGCGCAACGACTTCCTCCCTTTTCACGACCATCCGGAGATGTATGGCTTCATCCGAGCTCTCCGAGGTAAGATCCGGATCGAAGCCCACTCGTGGATGAACAACGAGGATCTGACCGTCCGCTGTGAGGCTTCGATGGTCTTGGAGGGTGACAAGGTAGCCGTGGTCGGTCCCCACATCGGAAACGTCCACCAGATCACCGCGCTCACGGACGACGCTGCCTTCTTCGACTTGCTCGTTCCTGGATACGTAGGAAACCGGGACTGCAACTACTACCGAGAGCGGGAAAGGTCGCGGAAGGACGGCACCTGCCAGCTCGAAGAAATCTACGTCGATTACGGTTTCATGGCGGCCCATACGGGAAACCAAATCCTTCGCATTTGACGGTTCTTCTAGTGCAATTACTAGTTTGTACATATCTTCTTTGTCAGTTTGTTACTAATTTTCAGGAAAATGAAACTTTTTTGACCAGCTTTTGAAGTTCTCTGGATCATTTCCGCTCTTCAGACGTCCATCTCAGACATCGATTGTCTGAATATTGCGTCGGCGTAGACAAAAGTCCAAGGACGAAACCTCATTTGAAACCTGGCCGCGTACAGAAAGCGGTTGCTCTTCTTGATGTGATTCTGATATCGCGGCTGAAGGTTCTTTGACCTTCTTTCGAACTGAACCCGATGGCCCAAGCGAAAACGTGAAGCTGAAAAAAGCGATAAACTCTTACATGGTTGGTTCCTTGGAACTAATCAGCGCGAGGTCGACCAGTTTTACCGCCGATAAAACTGGGCGATCTAAATAATGCTTCGGCCACATAAGCTGCGATGTGCGACTCCGATTGCGGCATTATAGGGCCACTCTTTGCGGCGTGCGTTTGCGTTCTGCGGCAGCTATTGAATAACGCAGAAGCTTATATGGCCACTCATCTGCGGCGGCATCTGCAGAAAATCCTCAGAATCGCCTGTTTCAACACAATTTGTCTTTATATTGGCTAAAAGGCTCAATTAGCAACTTTGTCAGATGTGTGAACAAGATTCAACATCTTCGGCCGTACAAACATTGGGCTTTAAGACATTCCAAGCACCAAACGCGACCCAAAATTTGAAGTTGAAAGGATAAAATCATCTATTTCATATAAAAAACTGTGATCTTGTACGAAAATCGCACTCTGAAACGTTTCTACAGCTGTCTTTCCTATTTCCCTAACCAATTCCAACCAAAATCAGTCTGAAAAATGAGGATTCTGGACGAAAACCACACACCGCGACACACGCCGCATCAAAAAACGCCTCGTTTTTTCGCTTAACAAATTGAGCCGCACGCCGCAACCGCCGCCGCAGCTTATGTGACCGTAGGACGCCGCCGCTGCCGCACGCATTATGCTTCGGGCACATAAGCTGAGCTTTGGTGTAACAGAGTCTTAGAAGCGATACTGTCAACAAGTAAGATTTCGTTGGCTAGATCGACTTGTGGAACAGTTTGTTTGCTGAGCGATAACACCGTTCTTTGTTGGTCTTTCGAAAAAGAAAATATTCGGCGCGTTTTTCGCGAGGGTTTCCGACGTTTTTCGATCCTGCGCCTCGGAAGTGATGCCTCGGACGCACGCATTCCCGCGAGCCCCAATTAGCGGGCCTGCTCCGAACCGCCAAACCCCGCCTCGGCTTCTGTTTTGACTCTTTTTTCCTCCGCGACTGTTGCGCGACGTGGACGCATCGATTTTCCCATGGTGGATAAGCGCGGAAAAGTGACCTTCCGTGGTTGGCTCACACGAATGGGTGTTCCCGTGCCTAGTCATACTGGCCGCCAACGAAGAGGCACTCGATCTGTGATTGTGTAGCTTGTGATCACGGAAAATGCGCCTCAGAGCGGCGGCCGAGTGCAGCGGTCGACTGGATTTTGTTGAATTTTGTGCGCTTCTGTCACAGTGCTTATCTCGCGGACGGCCTTCTGATGCTTCGGGCGGGCCTCAGCGGTGCACTCTTAATGTCCACGCAACCCACCGCTGCTGATAATCAATTGGCGAAGGTCATTTTTCGCGTCTTTTTGCCCGAATCCCCCGTCGGGTTGTTTTCGCCGTGCACTCTTTAAACATCGTGTCCGCGTCTTCAATGTTCCAGTGTTGACCCAAAATAATTCTGTTTTCAGGGTGTTTGCCTGATGGCCGATCAGAATGGCTTTAGGAAGGCTCTCGTCTTTTCACTCACTTTTATCAGGTAAAAGTGGTTCTTTTGGGTTTGGCTAAGCCTCATCACTGTTTCAGTTATGGTCTCTACCACGCTAGTCGAAAGACTCTCAGCGGAGTCAAAAAGTCGATGATCGACGAATGGACGAATAACGGAACCCACGAATTCGAGTTCGAAAGCGGAGGAAATGGAATTGTTGATGTTGGGACAAGCGGAATTTCTGGGCATAAAGTTCTGTATTTTAGCCCATTTTCCCTTCAAAGGATGACGCCAGCAATTTCCTCGGACTTTTGGACTGCCTTTTCATGTTGGCCTATGCTGCTGTAAACGCTTGAAATGACCAAGAACCGTTTCATTTCATTTTTTAGGCTCTTTTCTTCTGGGGATACATGGGCGATCGGTACAACCCCCGTAATCTGATCACCATGGGCATGATCTTCTCGGGAGTCACGCTTACCGCGTTCGGCGCTCTCCCCCACTTCACCCACTTCTACTCGATCCCCTTCTATATGATCACTTATCTCGGCTTCGGCGTCTTTCAAGCCTGTGGATGGCCCAACGAACTCGTGATCATGTCGAATTGGTTCGGCGAGTCGAACCGCGGATTACTCATGGGAATCTGGTCATCGTGCCAATCGATCGGAAACATTTTTGGAGCCATGGTCATCTCGTTCACCCTTCCCATGGGATATGAAGTGAGTGGATGAGTGCGTGGGTGTACTGTAATGAATCTAATTGTAGTACTCCTTTGTCGCAAACTCGGCGTTTATTTTTTTTGGAGGTATCTTGTTCTACTTTTTGATCGATCCAGCGCCTAAGGAGTCGAGACTGAGGAGAGAAGTTGAGAACGTGGAGGAGAACTCGAGGTTGGTCGTTAGAAGCAACGCAACGCTGAAACTTTTCACCCATTTCAGTGACGACGAAGACGACGTGGTTCGACAACCACGACAACCAATCGACAACCACGCTCCGATCACCATCTGGGAAGCACTCTGCCTCCCAAACGTCGCTCCCTATTGCCTGTGCAACGCGTGTCTCAAATTCGTCAACTACGCTTTCTTCTTCTGGCTCCCGTTCTACCTCTCGAAGAACTTTGGCTGGGACGAGACCGAAGCGAACCAACTCTCGACGTGGTTCGACGTCGGCGGTATCGTCGGATCCATCGTCGGCGGCCTCGTTTCCGATCGCATCGGTCACAGGAGTCCCGTGGTCGTCACCATGCTGGTCACCTCGCTCTTCTCCCTTCTTATCTATTCCGGCCTTGGGAACGACAAACTGGCTAACAGCCTGGTCATGACCCTCCTCGGATTCACGATCGCCGGTCCCTACAACCTGATCGTGGGTACTGTATCCATCGACCTCGGAAACCAGCCCGAGCTGAACGGAAACCCGAAGGCGATGTCCACGGTCTCCGGCCTCCTCGACGGTACCGGTTCCTTCGGCTCCGCGATCGGCCAGGCCGTGATCCCCTTCGTCCAGAACTCGCGGGTCGGCTGGTCCGGAGTGTTCTACCTTTTCATCATCATGGTAACGTTCCATTTCGCCCCATTTCCTTAATCCTTCTTTCTAGAACACTCTCTCCATCTTCTGCCTCGCCAGGCGGTTCTTCCGCGACGTCGCCCACCTCAAACGCTCCTGGAAGCGTCGCCACGAACGCGAATCCGAGCCTCTCCTGAGTCCTTAATTCCAAGTGCCACACAAACTACATACGGGCAATCAGATGACATTCTTCTGAAGAACATATCAAACTAAAATATTTCATTGCTGAAGTCAAATATCAGTAAAGACTCCTGAAGGAGTTATCACACGATCGCCACAGAAAAAGGAATCGGCTGTCTTTGTTCCTAATGACGTCGCCGAGAGGATCAGAGTCGAGAGGACCCCACTTATTAGCACATATTTCCGCAAAGAATAATTTGTTCGGAGTTTTTTCTTCGTTTTTAAGCGTCATTTTTCTTTCCTTTTTCGTTTTTAATCGCTAGACGCGTTTTTCCAAATTTAATTGGTCTTTGGCCCTTCGACAAAACTTTCCCGCCGTTATCGTCGCAGATTCTTTCGTCCGCCTCCCAAGGAATCGAAGCGACTGGGATCATGTTCTTAGGAGCAATTCCTAGCCAGGTTCGTGGGTGCAGCTTGAGTACCTTTCGCTGAGGCGGAGACGAGTCGCTCTTTGTGCCTCCATTCGCTCGTCTGGCGTGTAATGAATATCCTCATCGTTTTCTATGCGCTGGGGATAATCCTTAGCGTGGTTACCGTAGCCATTACGTTTCGAATTCGGCAGTACACTACGTGTCACTATTTCCTGCTACATCTGCTGATTCCATCGGGGGCCAGCGCTATTTATCTCTTCTTCTGTGAGCTTTTACAGCTGAGGTCAGTAACCAACGAAATGGTGTAGGTTCCCGTTCATACACCAGCGCAATCTAATCACATCTGTAGGCGTCAAATCAACTTTCGTTCCATGAAACCTAAAAACTCCAACGTTAATTTAATAACCCTTGCAAACCCGTTCTCTGCAATAATTGAAACGTGTGGCTGAATAGAGCTGAACCTGACGCAAAGCAAGCTAAGACAGGGTCGTCTATATGTTTTGAACAAGGAATTAAATAAGAGCAAAATTCAATTTCTTAAAATTTCGGATTTGGTTTGCAAAAGCTATCATTTGCCTCCATCCGTTGAAGATTTCCTCATTCCCACATTTTACAAATTTTTGGTGGGAAACTAAAATTAGGGTGGCTGGGAAAAGTGTTCTCGAGCATTCCGAGGGTGGTCGAGTGGAAGAAGGAAATTGGTCTGGAATTACAGAAATAGATTCGAGAGAAAGAAATCAAAAACGAGTTTTCAGGAAGTATGAAGCCACTGAGATCCTCTACAACCTTACCCAAAACTATGCTGCGTTCCAATACGAAATCCTTGGAAATCTCTTCCTTATGCTGACCTATTATGTCCACAAAAATCCGGTGGCCGCCTCGCGGTTGATATCGTAGGGTTCACTTTGAGTTTGCCTAGTTATCGCCAAAAGCGTTTAGAAAACAAAGAGCCTCTTTCAACACGGCTCAGATGGTCACAGTGGTTTTATCAGTTGTGGTCCGGATTGACCTCGATCTGTGCAAAAAGATGCTGGAACCCAAAAGCTTTACTCAGTAAGTGATATTTTTGGATTATCGTACTTTGAAATCATTAGACGTTTGATTATGGATTTGAGCTACAATCTTCCTTGTCTTGTGGGTACAGTAATCTTGTTTATATCCTACACCGCGGTGAGTCGAAAACATTAGGAATTGAACCTCAAATTACCTTCCAGTGCATTCATCAGCTCGTCACCTACCGATCTAAGGCACTTTCACGTCAGCAAGCACGCAAGAAAAAACAAGTCCTCGGCGCGGTTTTGTTTTTCACGCCGGTCACTCTTGTTTATATCGTCAATTTCGGTGTGTTTCAATGTTCTCCTAAACAGCGTAAATTGGTCGTTGCCAGCCGACTTCGGCATCGTCATCCTTCGGGACGCTCTCATCTTCATCCCGAACGACGGTTCCGCCAACGAGGTCGTAAAATTCATCAAAGAGGTCACGGACCCTTACGTGTTTGCGTTATACGCCGTGAGCAGCAATTTCCCCGCTTTACATAAACCCAAAAATTTCAGCTACAAATTGTTGTTTTCCCGGTGTGCGCGTTGTTCGCTTTCAAGGAGTATCGGAAACAGATTCGGCGTTGGATGAGGCCGAGGAGGAGGAGAAACGGGACGAGGCGACGGTTTGCAAATGACGAGCAATGTTGCAGTTTTGTGTGATTGTTCTGAAAGGCTAAAATGTAATCACCACTCCTTGAAAGTTCCGAACAGGTGAACTGAGCATCTGCTTATGGCTGTTCACCGAAAACAGATGTTTTTCTTGTGGCAATGCTGTAAGTGTTTCGTAGAATGAATAAAGACCATTTACGTGCGCTCCTCCCACAGGTCCAATTTTCACGTCAGAGAAGATCAAAACATTGGCATCTTATCGTCATTTACTCTTGACTCTACCAACTAGTCTAACTTAACTACTGGTTCCTTCACTTGCTTTCATATTTGAACGATGCACATCAACGTCGTCATGTACAGCCTCAGCTCCATCCTCAATCTCTACACATGCATCACGGTGTATCTCTCCCGAGGCTTCTTAACGATCAACATGTTCCTCCTAAATATCCTTATTCCATCGGTTTTCAATTCTCTTTTTCTTGTCAATTTTTGGTCTTCTTCAGAATGAGTAAGTCTTGGATATGGTACAAAAGTAACGGATGTTTAGAAGAAATTTCTTTTCCAAACTGTACCGCTTGGTAGACTTCTACGTCTCTTATCATTACGCTGTTGTCGGTAGCTTCTTCCATACCTTTACGTATTTTCTCTTTGTGAAACCTGTAGAGGCTTCTAAGATCATTAGGTGGCAAACTATGTTCAAAAGAGCTTGCTAATTGAGTGTTGGCTTTAGGGATCCAAAAAAGTATTTTCTTATATCACAAGCAGTGGCGGCGGCGTTCACGCTTGTGTCTTACAGTTTCGTCCAGTACGGGAGGACGTATTACAGCGCTCACGACAATTTGGCCATTCGGTAATTACTGGCACTCTTCGAGCTAAGAATGACGATTTAATGCTTTTAGAAGAGCCTTCAGCACATTCTCCTTCAACGTCCCATGCCTGCTTTGGACAATTTTTCTATTTGTGTCTTATTTTGCCGTAAGTTTCCACTTGTCACATCTACTTTTCCCTTTTCAGTCGGTCTGGAAGATTACAAAATTTCGCAAAACTACGTTTCAAACGACAAAAATGAGGCAAACTAAAACCATCTTCTTCTTCTACACGCCCATCATAATCTTGTTCTTAGGAAACTTGGGTTGCTTTCTCAGATCCATAGCATTTTTTTAAATCAGAGTTTAGCGGACTTTGGGGTGACCTGCATCAGAGACTTCAACCACTTCGCTGGATGTCCAATTGATCCTCATTTCTTTGAAACGGCACGAGAGTGCATTAATATTTCTTCGCCTTACTTCTACCCGGTAAATGATTTCTCATTGAAAACACAATTCGGTTTTTTAAGGCTCAAATGCTCATCTATCCCATTTGCGCTTTGGTCGCTTTTCCCGGATATCGATTTCCGTGTGGAAGTGGACTTGGACTCGTCAGGCTTCAACTCTTTCGTTGTCGTAATTTGTGAATCAAAGTAAATAAAGCAGTAAAAGGTCGATCAGTTTTGGGCTTTTTTCGAAAGCAGATGTTTTTCCTTTGAGGCTCTTGTGAAGGTTTCCTGCGCTCCTCCCTCTGATTCTGCTATTGTCATGAGTGACATACCTAAAAATCAGGCACGCGTACCTTACCGTTTCTGGAATTTCCATTTTGCCTGCCTACCAAGTAAACGCTAGCTGATCCAAATTCTACTTTCACCTTTCAACAATTCCCATCAACGTTATTATGTAGTCTTAGCTCTCTTCTTAACATCTACACATGCGTTACGGTCTATCTCTGGAGAAGCTTCTTCACGATCAACATGCTCCTCCTGAACATCTTTTTTCCATCCGTGTTCAATTCACTTTTTCTCTGTATTTTTGGATTGCTCCAGGACGAGTAAGACTCTCATTCTTGAAGCATAAATGAACAACAGCTTAAGAACAAACGTTTTCTCAAAGCTGTATCGTTTGGTTCCCTTCAGTTTGGGAAATCTTATTACGGTTCTCCACAAAAACTGACAATGAAGTAGGCTCCTTACACCACCTACTGTCTATAAAAAATTATGGTCTTTTCAGGAAAACCTTTGCCAGTCTTCTTCAACTTTCCATGCTTGCTTTTTTCTTGTTTGTTTCTTATTTCGCCGCAGGTCTTCGTTCCCTTATCATCACTTATGTTTAAATTCTTTGCAGTCGTCCTGGAAAATTGCTCAATTCTGCAATCTTCTACACTCCCATCATCATTCTTTTCTCGTCAAATCTGGGTCACTTTCCAGCAGTAAGCTGTTTACTAACCTTACAGTTTAGCGGACTTCGGACTTACCTGCATCCAAAACTCCAACTACTTTTCTGGTGAACCAGCCTCTCCGAATTTATTCAGTGGGACACGTTTATCGACATCACATCTGTTTATTTCTACCCGGTCCGAAGTAACTGCCATAAACTTTCCACATTAATTTCTCATAGGCACGAATGCAAATCTGCCCAATTTGCGCCTTAGCTGACTTTCGCTGTTACCGAGTTCCGGTTTGGAAAAGAGCAGAAATTCGACCAGCTTCAGCACGTTTAATGTAAAACAAATTAAAGTCGAACTTCTAGAAGTGCGTTTCAGCATTTAAGAATTTGTGCAAGGACTTTAAAATTTAATAAATTCGCTTTTATCCATTTACAGCAAATTAGGAAAATTCAATAATGGCACATAAGAGCACACATTGAAAGCATTAATTAAAGGATAGGGCGCAAACACTTTTATGTTCTAGCATGAATTGGCTTTGATCCATATCTTAAAGACTAAGTTTTGTAAATAAGAAGAGATCCGTACAATTCGTGATTTTCAATTCAGTTTCTTCTGACATTTTGTGACTAAAAAGTGCTGTCGAAATTGAATTTTCTGGAATTACTCATTTTTCTCCATTTCGCTAAAACCATCACTTCATCAAAGCTGCTGCGGTGTATTTTTGTTCCTTTGCTTTCTGTCTTCGTGCAGTTCCATTTTTCTAGAAATGCAAGTAAATGTGGTCTTCTACGCCTTGAGTGCAGTCCTAAACGTAATGACATGCGTTACCGTATACCTCTCAAAGGGAGTCACCACGGTGAACATGTTCGTTCTCAATATCATGATCCCCTCGGCGGTGAACGCGGTTCTCCTGCTCGTATTCGGCTTTTTACAGGGTGATGAGTATGTCTTTGATACATGCCAGTTTTTGACTTTGAGGTTTTTAGGGAGAACACTTGTACTACTACTTGTTCGGTATGGCACTACCTGTACCACTTGGTTGACACCTACGTCGCTTATCACTACGCCGTGGTCGGAGTGTTTTTCCACGTGCTCACGTATCTCCTTTTTGTAAAACCCATTTTTGCATCCAGGATTTTCCAGTTTGTTTTGATGGTCTAGTTTAAAATAAGAGCAGAGGTCGTTCAGAAACCCGAAAAAGTATTTCATTGCGGCTCAACTTGTGGCAGCCTTCTTTGGAGTGCTTTCAGCCAGTGTTGTAATTTTTGGCGATATTTATTACAGCGGCGTTGAGGTTCGCACATTCAGGCGAGTGCCTCTTTGGCATCAATCTATTTTTCGCGTTCACCTTTTTAGAAGAATAACGAGTTTACTGCTCTACAACATTCCCTGCTTCCTCTGGATCGTTCTCCTCATCATTTCTTATCTCGTCGTAAGACAATCTTCTAGCAGTTAACCTAACCATCTCCTTTCAGTCCATCGTTAAGCTGGTCACATTTCACTCGGGTTCATTCCAGTCCACAAAGGAACGGAAGACCAAAATGGCGCTCGTCTTCTTCACTCCCATTGTTGTCCTCTTTGTTGGAAATTTATGTGGGTTTGAATTTTTTTCTTTTCAATCCGCTTTCAGGTGACTTTGGAGTAACGATTGCCAAAGACCTCAACTACCTAACTCACAATCCTATCGACCCGCTCATCCTTGATGCGGCTCGGGGAATCATGTTATACTTTGTAGGATATTTTTACCCGGTAAATCAATTAGAACGGCATCTCAAAAACCACGTTTTAGCTTCAAATGTTGATTTATCCGATCTGCGCTTTGATCGCTTTTCCAGAATACCGCGATCCTGTGCGCATTTGGGTCTCCACGTCGTTCGTGTCATTTAGCTAGTCACACAATTTGATAACTGTTAGATTTAATAGTCTTTGCGCCAGTTTCAAAATAAACTTTTGTTAATTGAAATAACAGCTCCTACGTCATCTCGGTTTGTCTACAAATGCTTTCTCTGCAGTGCTTATTTTGAAGTTTTCAAGCTCAAACAACGGCTAAAATAATGGCTGAAAACGCGGCCTTCTGTGGATGACCATTTTCACCCTTACGTAGCTCATTAGGACGACTTTCGAAGTCCACTTTTGGAAGGGGATGCACCTTTGTTTGTCCCAAGGTGCCCCTTAGCGAGCGCATGCCTTCTCCTAATGAGCATGTTTTGACCTTTAATTTTACTTGCGAAAAACGCTAATAACGGTGATTCCGAAAAGCCTTCAAAGATCCCGTCTCCATGTAGAAGGCTAATCTCACCAGCTCGCTCTAAATCTTTCGTCCCTGTGCGGAATCCTTAAATATCAAACCTTTCTCATCAGCAGTCATTTTTTAACTATTTCAGTCATATTTACGCGATTTACCTAACCCTTACGTGATGTAAACAGAAACGAGTATCAAAGCATTATTGTTGGGTAAACAAGATTTCCTTTGAACCCCCTGGCTGGTTCTCACGCCAGCGCTTTAGGCTTCGTTTCTACTTATAATTGTCTTCGTTAATTTCAAAAACGTCATTTGCAGCCGAAGATGCATGTAAAGGTCCTCATTTACCTTGCCAGCGCTATCTTAAACACTTTCTGCTGCCTGAACGTCTTCCAGGCGAAGGGATTCCCGACGGTCCGCGTCTTCCTCCTCCATATTCTCCTTCCATCCTCCGTCAACTCGATTCTTCTTTTCCTTTTTTCCGTTTTGGAAGGGTTTGTTCTTGAAGTATTTGGTGTTTTGTGAATTCTGATTCCAGGTTCACTGGTTCAATAGTGTTCACAAAGCTTTACAACCTTGTCGACATCTACGTCGCCTACCAATATCCGATAATTGGCAGTTTCTTCCATTTGCTGACCTCATGGCTGTACACAAGGCCGACGATCGCAGCTGAAGTCATTTAGTAAAACCTATTCTTTTAGCAAGTCAACAAAAACGTGTTTCAGTAAGCAGAAAAAGTATTTCTACGCCGCTCAAGCCGTCGCTTTGATCATGACAGTAATCGCGTGGCCTGGGATTACGATGGAAAGGCTTATCCACGTTCCTTTTTACGTCGAGTAAGGCAAACTCTTCAATTCGATGTAACGACTATGATTTAGGAGGCTTATTATCAGCCTCACCTATGATATTCCCTGTTTCAACGCCATCATTATGCTGTCTGTTACATACGCGGTGGTAGGATAGCACTGTGATTCGGATCTAATCTGTCTTGTCTCAGAGCATGTGGAAAATCTTGAAATACAAACGACAGTTTTCGACTTCCATCAAATGCCGGAAGACACGTACAGTCGTCATTTTCTTTACTCCGATTATCGTCTTTTACATCGCGAACATTGGTACTTTCTTTCTTCTTTTCCAGTCAAAACTTGGCCCTTTCAGCCGACTTCGGTTCAACGCTGATTCTGGACACACTGCTCGTGACCAGATTAGTCACCGACGACCAGCACCTAAATCTTAGATCCGCCATAAAAACCGACTTTTCTTCTTACTACTATCCGGTAAGAGTTACCACAGAGCCTAAATTGTATCTCGCCTTACAGGCGCAAATGATTATCTACCCGATTTGCACGGTCATCGCGTTCCCGGAATACCGTAACCACCTAAGGTACACTGACCTATAATATAACCAAATTATAATCGAGATTTAGATTCGCTTGCTTCACAAAAGCGTTCCAACGCAGATTGGAGAAACTGTGTCCAACCTATTTCCTGCGGCATCCTTCTACGGTATCCACCATCTGTTGAAAACCAAATTTAGCCACATGACGAATTTAACGAGCTTGTTTGTTTATTAAATGTGACCTGTTTGCAAGTTATGCCACTTACACTGAAAGCTAACGGCCAAAGAATGCTACAATTATAAGAAATTCCCGCTTTTGCCGGTGCATCAATTTTTAGAAATTGGCAACTGATTAGAAAATCTGTTTTGCAAACTGCTCTAAATTTAGAAAAGCACGACCGTTGTTGATCGTTTCTCTTCCAAAAGCTCAGTTATCGTCAAAGCCGATTTTGTTGATAAAATTGTTACTTTTGTGACTCTGAAGCATAAAATTTCTCAAAGCTGCACAACACATAAACTTAAAATAGCAAAAATCTGTAGTAAACAAGTCAAAAGTGCTCTGTAAACGTTGCATATAAATCTAAGTTTGCATGAGGGGTTCTGCAGTTAGTCATTCATTGGAATTTTCCTGAACATAGTTCTTCTCGTTTTCTTTGTCGGTTGGGCGACTTCGAAGGATTGCCTCGACCGCATCTACGATGTGAAGTCTAACTGCAAGTCTCTGGCTTGCGAAAACGACACGGGGTCCCTGAGCTGCGGCTACTTCCAGATTAAACTCCCCAACTATGAGGACTGCGGTAAGCCCGGATAGAAGACGGGAGAATCGGACAAGGACGCCTTGCATCGCTGTGCTAAGGACCAATACCTGCTGAATTAATTGTTTCAAGACAGGGCGGTTATCTTTTAGCACATTAATATGTAAATTCACATTTTCAGGCTTACGAGATACGAGGCAGCTGCAGGAGAAAAGGATCCTGCGAGAAAATGTCGCGCCTTCACAACGGATGCCCCAATGGATGCAACATTGGAGGAACCAACGGCTACCGTAACCAGGTCAAGGCTTGCTGTAGATGTACGTGAATGTGGGAATAAAACCAAAACTGCATTAGTTTCATGCAACAAACTGCTATTTATTGAATACTGAATTGTAGATTGTACCAGCAACCAAAAACTCAAACAAATCTTGTTTTTAGTGATATAATTGTTGTTTGATCAGTTCACGCAACGGTTTCCTGTTGATTTAAATGAATTTGTTCACAGTTCAGATGGGACGTTCTAGATCAAAACGCAAATACTGTCGTCACTCATGGTTATCCAACTGTGACTCAGTTGGACCGAATCTCTTTCAAAATCGTGATTCACAAACTCAATATCCAAATCTCGTTTTTTGCTCCAAAGTTTAAAAAGGTAGCAGCCACACATTTTAATCCAAAGTTTTCAACATTCAGGACCTGCTTTTGCAGAAGAAAGAAGTTAATCGTCAATAGGACATGCTGAACAAGTGCGAGAGAGAATACTAAAACATATCGACGAAGATTCCGACCTTCAGTCTTTGTTTACAGGCGTACTGTAACCAATGGTGCCGCCACGTCGCCGCCTTGCACCGTTTGGATGTGTTTGCCCTTCCCGTAGTGACGAATCGAAGAAAACAAAATCAAACGCTTTTGGTCAAAAACAGAAATTGGAAATCGGGCGGTTGAGTCAACAAGAACGGAATCTTGTTTACAATTCAGGTGGATATAAAAGCAGGTGGCCGAATCAGGGTCATCCACCTCTCGACAGGATGTACTTCAAACTCGCCCTCCTCGCTTTTTTTGCCGTCCTCGTCGTCTCCAAGAATTGCCTACAGTGCATTTGCCAGGTCGAATCCGGCTGCAAACCTATCGGATGCAACCCGGATCAAGGTTCCCTCAGCTGCGGCTATTTCCAGATCAAGCTTCCCTACTATCAAGACTGCGGAACCCCCGGAAAAAAGCCCGGAGAGTTGGACACGACCGCCTGGAAACGGTGTGCCGATGACTACAACTGCGCTTCCCAGTGTGTCCACGTTAGTTTAAGCTTTCTGAAAACTGAGATGAGCTTGATGTTTCAGAACTACATCAAGCGCTACGCCTCGAAGTGTCCCGGAAAGAGCGCCTGCCAACAAATGTCGCGCCTTCACAACGGAGGCCCGAACGGATGCAATGTCGGAGGAACCGCCGGATACTGGAACAAGGTCAAGACTTGCTGTGGATGTAACTGAACGAATACAAACTAATCGAACGCTTTATGTAAAGTGTGCACTTCAATAAATCTAATTGCATGCATTTCAGTCTATTACTTCGAAAATAAGAACCGTCAATCGCTGTCACACTTAGCATCCGCAGCAAGCCTTGACCTTGTTCCAGTACCAGTCGGTTCGGCTCGCTCCGCATCCGTCAGGGCCTCCGTTGTGCTGACGCGCCGTGCGTTCGCAGTCGCCCTTGTCCTTGCACTTATCCTTGTACTTGTCCATGTAAGCCTGAAATCTCCGAGTAAAGCTGAGAACCAGATAACTCACGTTGACACATTTAATGGAACAGTCCTTGTCCATGGCACACCGCTTCCAGGCGTCTTCGTCCGACTCGCCGGCGTTCTGATTCGGCTTTCCGCAGTCCTTGTAGTAGTCGAGTTTGAGCTGGTAGAAGCCGCAGCTGAGGGAGCCTTCGTCCATGTTGCACTCCTTTGGGGTGCAGTCGGACTCAGCTTCGCAGATGCACTCGAGGCAGTCTTTGGAGGCCGCCAGGCCGATGAAGAAGACGAGGAGAGCACCCAACTTCAGGAACATCGCTGAATAACTGGATGGAGGATCGAGTATCATTAGTTTGTTTTATACCCAAGATCCAGGAGAACTTTGGACTTGTTTGTGCACACCGTTTATGTTTTCTGATATACTTCTGAAAATCAATTTTGGAATTCTATGCGCTCAAGGTCTCTCGGTCTATGAATAGAGCATAGCGCTATCAACGAAATCAGCTTTAAAATGCTCACTGGACTTTTAAAAGTGGAGCGATCAGGTCATCGGACAGCGCGGAGTCGGATGCTAAATTTAAGCTTGCTTTACAGAGCGACTGCGAACGACCGCACGTCAAAAATCGTTGAAACCAAAATGATTGGGGGACATTTTCGAAACCGACAGACAGTGTCTGCCTCGTTTCGATTCCGTCGCCATTTCGCTTACATTTGTCTATTTCGTCCTATTCAGACATCAAATCTGTCTCGTATGCATCGTTGTCTGCTTCTCTCAATGCTGACTTGGCTTTGAAATGTCCTCGGGTAAATCGCCTTGCCTGCACGCTCCCAGTCATTCACGACCTGGCAACTGCCGCCTTATCCCATCGCGGCAGGACCCACCAAATAACTCCCCCCGTCTTCTCAGATTTGCGCATCGCTTTGTCATCGCGAATCGATGCATTTTGTGCACGCGGATTTCGACTCTTTTTCACCGCCGTCTTTCGCTCTTTTCAGAACTTTTCCGGGTGCCCTGAGCTCTGAGCATTTCCCGAGGCGCACATCGAAATGGACGACGTTTTCATGCATGGATCATGCTTGGTTAGTCGCCGTTTTTGTGTTGTCAGCTGATTAAACAACGTTTTAGGTGTGCCAAACCAAAATCGCCCACGAAGATGCGAAGAAGAAACACAAAGTCGACCAGAAACACGTCAATGTAAGCGTTTTTGACTCCTAGAAGAAATGTATTTTGTGCACTCCATTTCAGAAAGTCGCCGTCCACAATTTCGTGAAGACCGACGTCCCGCAGATGACTAAATCCACCGATGGCCGCTCCGTGTTCCACGAACGATGTGCACAGCGCGGCTGCTCCATCCTAGGCTTAGAATGCCTTTACGAGCTCAAGTTTCCTTGGAATCCAAGCCCTCTTTGGATCTGCGCGTTGTGTTTCACGGCTGGCGACTCACTCAACGCCTTCGACAACCACATGGACTCCGATCAGCACAAGAATACCTTCATGGTACGTTTAGGATCGCGGTTCTTATAGACGACGATTTTAGAACGAATACGGGGAAGACACTGGATTGATGATGCCAGAATGCTTCCATGGCGACGAAGCCAAAAAGGTTGTGTATGCGAAGTTGATGCTTAAGCTTGTTGATCATTGTGTGGTCGATCTGGACTCCACGGAAGTGAAACTATTTATCGTGGAAGATGACGAAGAGCCGGGAGCGAGCCCCGTTTCCAGCGCCGCGGAGAATGAAGCTGGAGGGAACACGGAAACGCGGGCCGACGTCTCAGAAGCGAGCGATGCGGAATCCGTGCAAGTCCTCGAATCGGACCTGATAATGAAGGATGTCGACAAAGACGAAGAAGTCCAGATTGTGGAGAGCGAAGTTCAGATTTTGGAGGCTGAAGGCGAAGCGGTTGGCAACGATTTGCGGACCGCTACGAAAGTTCTTTCCACAGCGGAGATTTCGCGGCAGTTCCACATCCAGCGGAAAGAAAAAAGAGGCGAAGCTAAGGAAGCCGTGAAGACCAACCACACAAGATCTCCGGTTGATGGATCGTTCCATGCGAAGCCTCCCGAATCGGGGAGTCAACAGAAGCGACTAGCGGATGTGGACTCGACAGCGCCCCAGGAGAAGAAGAAACGCGTGGAGAAGGAAGCGAACAACAACGATTTTGTGGTGATCGACGTGTCGTCCGACGAATCGAAGGAACCACCACCACCGGAGCAGAAGACGAACAACAGGAGGAGAGTTCGTGGGAAAAATAAGCAGAATGCCGCGCAAGGAAAAAATTTAGTGAAACAGTATTCTACGTTGGATCCCGTCCCGGGTTCTTCGCGGAACTGCTCAAATGTGCTCGTTTTGACATCGCATCGAGTGAGCTCGCTGGATAACATCTTCAATAAACCGACTGCTGGAAAAGTTCCGGCCATTTCTGCGAAACCCGCTACTTCTACCACGAAAAGCGCTCCTATGAAGTCGATACAAGCTTCGTCGAAACCAGCGAAACCTCAGAAGTCCGAACAACAGACCAAAACGGCCAAGGTGGCCGTAGCTAAGATGTCCAAGTCAACGACTTCTTCGAAACAAGAGGAGCGAAGACAGGATTCAAGAAACCATGTGTCGTCGTCATCTCAGAGCGCTAAGAAACCATCCCAAGCGACCTCTTCGAGCCACGACTCTCACATGTCCTCATCTCGACGCAGCAGATCTCCGGGACGCTCTCGTCCTCGGAGTCCCCCGGGACATCGTACAAGATCTCCCGAACGCGGGTCGGCGACTTCGAAGTCGCTGGATTCAGCCCACGCGGAAGCGCTGAAGTCGAGCATGTACGCCCACCGCCGCGTCATCAGAGAGATGAGACATCGCCGGGACCTGGTCGATTACTGTAAGTCCCACGTTTCTAAATTTCATTCCTTGCCGCGATCGTGTTTTGTACTTTCTATGTACCTCCATAGGAACTTGACTACAATCGGCGGAAGCTTCGGTTTGAAATATTGTTATCATTGGGCTCCTTTACGACTGACTTTTTTGCGTCTTCTTGGATCTTTCGAGATTTTCCATTGTATTGATTTGTTAGATAGATGGCTTGTGCCGGAACATAGCTTCGAAGTAAATCTTTCCTTTTCCTGATGATGCCTGGACTGCGCCGCAAGGATAGATGTTGCAAATCTTCTTCAGCCAGTGATTTTTCCAAGAATCGACTCATTCTTTCCAATTGGGGCTTTTCCACTTTAACCGTTTTACTCCGCGTTATTCTTCGTTAGATTCTAAAATCGTTTATTAGATTGTGAGTGACTTTGTCTATTTCAGTATGGAAACAAGGCATCGAACCTATACGTCCCAACGATCAGAAGGCGATTTGCTTCAACGCAGCGGTAGCCACGATACCAAACATTGTGGGAGTAGCGAATCTGCACCCCGTGGAATGCTACGATCGGCCGACGATCGAAACGCTGTTCTGTGGGATGTGCTCCTTCTGGTCGACCTGCAGTGTGATGCTCGAAAAGCATCTGACCTCCTACATTCACCGAATGAATTTCTTGGTTTGTGAAATAATTCCTATTTATGGTTTAAGATTGATTTTTGCAGAGCCGCTACTATTCAATGTTCTACAAGATTGTGAAAAAAGAACACGACAAGAACATGAAGGAGCAGCTTCTTACGCAGTACGTGGCGCAGATCTGGAGAACCGAAGGAAGTGGGATGATGACCCACCGGCTGAAGTGCGTTCTCTCGAATTCGGCGCTGGACCAACACTGGCTCGACTACAGCAAGTTCTTGAGCGACAAATGGAAGACGGGCGTCAAAGTGGAAATCATCCGTAAGAGATTTCTTAGGTCGATTCGGAATTAAGTATCGGATTTATAGATCAAGCAGCTCAACAAGAAGCTTACGAACGGAACTCGAAAGAAATCGTTCCAGTTCAGAATCCCGATATCGTTGTTCTTTCGCCACCGAAGGAACGGCCGCGACAGCGCGAAATTCGGAGAAGCCGATCGAGATCGCGCGATCGAAGCAGCCGAACGAGTCCGCGTCGGCACAGAGAAGTGCGGGATCGAGAAAGGGATTACGGTCGACATCACGACCGTGATCGCGAAAGGGACACAAGACGAGATCGGGAGAGAGATCGCGAACATGAGTATGATCGGGAAAGGGACGGAGAACGAGCCCGGGAAAAGGAGCGAAGACACTCTCCTCGTCGATCTCCCCATCGTGAAAAGCCGACGTTGGAATGGGTACTGTACCTCGTGATTTGTCTAAGAGCTAACTTTCTGACTTTCAGAGCATTCTACCCGTAGATTTGAAGGTCACACCTAACAGCAGGGACACCTTCGAGGCACTGGCTTCTACTGTCACACGCACAGAAGCGCCTCTCTCGGAAGAGGACCGCCAACTCCGAATGATCTGCTCGCAGCTCGGAATCGCTGAGCGCGACGTTCCCTTGGCGCGCAAGATCGTCCAAGAATTTTCACAGAACTTAGGATCGCAAGCGCAAGGGTCCCAGGCGAAGCGGTACCGTAGTCCTTCACCGACGTCGGTGCACCTCTCAAATCTTCGTGCCGTTCTCCATCAAGCGCTGGATTTGGAACGACAGCAGTATCAGGCGCCTCCGCAGGTGCACCAGATGCAGATGCCTTCTCCTATTCAGGAGCCTATGCCGATGGGATATCGGATCTCGCCTCCTCTGCTCCAACAACCGCAACCTGTCCAGTTCCAGGAGCAAGTCATCTACCAGGAGCAGCGGATCTCGCCGGCTCTCCAGTTCCAGCGGCCGCCTCCGCTTCTTCAACAACCTCTTCCTGTTCAAGTTCAGCCGATGTCCCAGGAATACTGGCAGCAGCAGCCGCAGATGCAGGCGGTTCCCCAGCAGATCTGGAATCCGGCTCCGCTCCCCAACATGAGTGTCCCACCACCAGCGGTGCCGACCTATGGAATTCCTCAGCAAATCGTGACTTACGACCAACCCCCACCAGATCTCTACGCTTACCCGCCTCCTGGACATCACTATTAATCATTCCATGTATTTAGTGCCATCTGCGCGCGTTTGGCGTTCGAAATATGACCGGTCTTTTGTGTTGACTCTTTATGGATTAATAGAAGTTCTAATTGAGGATTACAAACGTGCCTTAGAGGTTTTCTCTTGCGTGACTAGATTGAACGTGATTCCGAACGACGCAAGTCGTTCGTAGATTCGCGTTTTCCCGAAGGCGGACGCTGTTGTGAAGACGCCGCCTGATCCGGGAAGAAACTTCTGGTCCTCGAGGAGTGTCATCGACGAGGAAACGACGCAGCCGGCGGTGGTGAAGTAGCCTGGATCCGGACCTTCGCACTTCGCAACCACTTTCACGTCCGGCGCGGTCTTATGCTGCTCGGACGCCGGAAGCTTCTCGTTCCAGCCGTGGCCGATGAACCAATACGTAAAGGACGCCTGAATTCTTTGGATCTTTCGCTATTTACAATATGAAGCCTTGCCTGATCAAGCTGTGCCCTCGTAGGCCCGTCTTTAGTGAAGAAATGGAAGGAGAAGATCTTTGGATGTTTCTTCATCAGGGATTTCAAAGTGTCGTATTCGATCAAACCGTTTATCGCTCCAAGCCAGAGAAGCGTTCCTTTGGCCCACCAGTAGGACTGTGCCCTATATAGCGTGTCGACCCTGACTGGGCGAGTGTCGTTCTCCTTAAAGTCGTTATACTGCGAACGAGTGACGATGGATTTGTCGGCGCCGTGGAACGGAAACACGTAGCCGTCGACCTCTTTGAGGTAGGAGACAAAGGGTCGTTTCGGAGCATTAAACGGAGAAAACGGCATCTTCCCGGGCATAATCTTCTTCCGGAGATTCCGGAGCTCGTCAACCTTCGCTTCGGACAACCCAAGAAGGAGGCTGTCGTAAGTCGTTGCGGAGAAGTTGTAGCCCTGAACGATTATTTGTTCCAGGATTTGGGAGCTACGTTCTTACCGCCTCTCCAAACTTCGGGTGGATCACAGTTTCGATATGGCTCAGATCGCCTTGAAAATTCCGTTTCAGGAAATGAAGTCCGAGGTCACACGGGAGGCTATCGAATCCAGTCGCTCCAACCACGTAAACGCCTTTTTCCTTGGCCAAATCGTGGTACTTCGATTCCATCTTCTCGATCCACTGAAACGACGATTCTTAGCTAAAGTGTTGCAACAAGATTATCCTACCGCCGGTTCTCCGGCCACATCTATCTGATGTGCTCCATTTTCGATCGCTGCTTTGACCACAGCTTCTCCATACAAGCGGAACTGAAATCTTCAACATAAGCAATCAATTCGCAGGATTATGACTTGCCGGGCCGACCGCATTGATGATGACCTTCGCCCGCTTCGCCATCGCTGCTAACGTTTCCGGCTTGCTCGAATCCGCGATCAAAATCGGCGTTGAATTTAAGTTTCTCCCGCATCTCTCTCCGATCATCTTCAACGCGGTCTTCAGTTTCGCTTCGCTCCTTCCAGCCACCGCATATTTCACGCTCGAATATTCAGATTTCACCAGATATTCGAATATGAGAGCCCCGGTGATCCCAGTGACTCCGTAAACGACCAGATCGAAGCGACAGGAAGACATTCCGAGAGGAAAACACGCGATTCTCCGCTTCGTTTGGAGAGCGTTGTGTGGAACTAGAGACTACATTAACTGTGATTTAATAGAAAAACCATGTGGGAACTCCCTCGCAACATCTTTGGTACAACTGTTGTTTAGGATTGTGGTAATTCGTTGTGAAATTGGATTTGTTGTGAATCTTGGAAAACAAAATATTGCA
Organism: Steinernema carpocapsae; assembly: GCA_000757645.3. Classification (NCBI taxonomy): domain Eukaryota; kingdom Metazoa; phylum Nematoda; class Chromadorea; order Rhabditida; family Steinernematidae; genus Steinernema; species Steinernema carpocapsae. The sequence continues at coordinate 1,786,899 of AZBU02000003.1, forward strand.
AGGAAACCTCGCCACTTTTGAAAGTGGCATGATCGATTTGGTGTGAGCTGATAGAGCAAGTGAAGGTCACCGAGAATCGATTCTTGTGATAAGCATGTCGTTTCGAGATTCAAGGAGTGTTGCCAAACCACATGAAACGCATGCTTATTGACAAGAAGGGCTGCTAATTCAAAATAAGTTGCGGCAAATAATTTGTTTGTTTGTGCTTATTGACATGAGAGACTGCAGAGTGAATTCCAATCAGATGTGTGCAGAAATTCCAGCAACCTCCTCAATATTTGATCTGATTCATAGAATCAACTTCCATCGTCTTAAATCTTCCAAGTGACCCTATCATGCACAAAACTACGTATGGAACCATCTTTAGAAGGTCTTAAATAAACCGTTTTTATGTCAAAAGGTTCTTCATAAAGTTATTCGTTTTTAACAGCTCCAAATCGATGTCGATTCCTCTCTCCTGCTCACGATAAGCACTAGTCACCGGCACTCCTCCCCCGACTTAAGCAATCGCGCCTCCGATGGGGTGTTGTGGCGTGATAAGAAGATACAAAATGGACCAAAAAGTCGCATCTGAAGTGCAGTGCGTGCATTTACAACCCAAGTGAGCCCATGACTCACGTCGCTTTGCCTTCTTCAAGCGATTTAAGGTCAGTGAAGCGCCGAGACTTTGCACTCTGCCCCCTCGCTCGGCGGCTGTCCTTAGAAGGGTCGTTCCTCAAGCAGCGCCCATTCGATCCAGTTGTTCTAGCTCATTATCATTCGCTGGATTCCGTTTAAACTGTTCTTTTCCAGGATTGTCAAGGATGGTCCCTCACGACAATTCCTCACAAATCGTTCCAAATTGGTCGAATTTCTGCGTCGCTCGGTTTCCAAAGAGGGCGAAGACCAGCGGATGTTGTTGGCAATTTCTTCCCATGACTTGCAAGACGATCCTCCTGTTGTGTGTATGACCCTCACAGGCGCCACCGTCCTTCGGCTGTTCGTTGTCCGCGCGGCGCATTCTGCAACGCCGTTCGCGTGGCATTCTGCAAACGCCGCTTCTGCAGCTGTAAAGTGGCGAGCGAGAGGCCACGGCCTCTCGCTCGTCTCGATTTTTGCACAAATTCGATTGTCGCATTTGCATCGCCGCATCTCCGCATCGCCGTTTCCACTTTTCGCAATTTCGGCAATTTTCAACACGGCATTTTCATGATTTCGCCTTGAATTCTCCAGTGTGAGCTGATCAAGACGTCTGGTTTTGTGTTGCCGCTAGTGTTTTGCGACGTCTGCGAATTGAATCAGACCTGTCTGTCAGGTCATGAATGGATTCTGTTCGCCTTCTAAATTTAGCTAATTGTTGTGTGCGTGTGGTCTTAATATCTCGATTCGGCGCGTATTTCGATTTGTTTGCGCTTTAAACAATGCCGCTATTTTTGCAGAAACATGACGGAGAGATACGACATCGTGATCTACGGAGCCACAGGCTTCACAGGCGCCTACGTCATCGAGCAGATCGAGAACAGCAAGGCCCTGAGTGTGAGCAAGAGCGAGATCAAGTTCGCCATCGCCGGGCGCAGCGAATCCAAGATGAAGGCCACGCTGAAGACCGTCGGAAGCCGCGTTGGAAAGGACCTCAGCGCCACGAAGATCATCATTGCCGACTCCAGCAAGTCCGAATCCCTCGCCGAGATGGCGAAGCAGGCCAAGGTGATCATCAACGCGGTTGGACCGGTGAGATGAGAAGTTTAAACCCTGTGGTATTAATTGAAGCATGTTTTTAGTATCGACTTTATGGAGAAGCTGTGGTAAAAGCAGCAGTAGAGAACGGGGCTAGTCACGTTGACATTTCAGGCGAACCAGCGGCAAGCAAGATTTAACAGAAAAGTTTGAAATGTGCTGTTTTAGTTTTTGGAGCGTATGCAGATGACGTACGGAAAGCAGGCCGAGGAAAACGGCGTTTACGTTGTTGGAGCCTGTGGATGGGACAGCATCCCGTGTGATCTCGGAGTTCTCTTTCTCAAAAGGAACTTTGGAGGCGACCTGAATCACGTGGAATCGGTGGTCCAGATGAACCACGGAGAAGCTGTAAGTCTATTTGTTCTAGTGTGCATTCTGATGGCGTTGTGTTAGGGATACTCCTTCAACGCGGGCACCTACCAAACGCTCATCCTAGGAATCGCGGCGGCTCGCTCGGATGGCCTGGGAAAGATCCGCAAGGCGATCATGCCTGAGAAGATCCCCCGCTCCCAGTACAAGCTGCCCAAGCACCCGTCGCTGTGGTCGCTTCCGTCGCTCGGAGGATACGCTCTCCCCTTCATGGGAGCGGACAAGAGCGTCGTCAACCGATCCCAGTATTTCGACTACACGGTCAAGAACGAGCGTCCCGTGCTCCTGGAAACCTACATCCGGGTCCAGTCGCTCTTCTGGAGCATTATGCTGATGCTCTGGCTGGTCGTCTTCCAGTACCTGGTGCAGTTCGAGTTTACGCGCAAGATCCTCCAGCAGTATCCCGACCAGTGCAGTTTCTACATGTTCAAGAACAGCGGACCTACCAAGGAACAGATGGAGCAGGTAAGCATCCTCATACCCTAAGCAGATCCTAACCAGTCGCATCTCTTAGGCCTCCTTCACCTACTGGTTCTTTGGAACCGGTTGGAACGACAAGCTCCCTAAGGATCAGGAGCACCCGACGGCTCCGACCGTGAAGAAGGTGGCGCGTTGCGACGGACCCGACGCCGGATACATCGCCACCTCGGCCTGCGTCCTCTCCTCGGCCCTGACCATCTTGGACGACAAGGATCTCCTGCCGTCCACCGGAGGCGTCTTCACCACGGCGTCCGCCTTCGGCAATTCGAAGATCTATAACCGCCTGGACAAGTTCGGCATCAAGTTCACCGTGGTTGAGAAGACCATCAAGGAAGAATAGAACTGTTGGTCAATATTTTGATAATTAATAAATGTAATTTTCTGTAGAATTACCTGTTTTCAATGTTCAATGACATTATATGGGCTATAGGAACTGTGGCATTGTTCGTATTTAGTTGGTGTGATGTGAATTCAGGTTGGTGTGATATGAAAATTGTATATTCCAGCTATTTAATGGACATATGCTACGAGAACCCCGTTAAGGTTGACGATGCTGACCAAGGAATTGTTCTCCAAGCTTACCTATGACGTTTCTGCGTTTTTGCAAGAGCCGAACTGCCACTCCGAAGATCGCGTTGACAGTTTTGTTGCCAAAATTGCTGGATTCGTCAGCGTTGAGCTGTCGGAAACATCGCATTCATTCCCAAAGAAACGTAAAACTGAAAGAGCCTTCGAATCGCCTCTCAGCAAGAGCGAATCCAAGGTGGACAATTTGTCCGACGAAGACATTGAAATTCCTCGAATCGAAGAAGTTGAAGCACCGCCTTTTGGAGAAACAGCTGACAAGCACAGCAGTAAGTGAGCAGAAAGGAACGCGCTGTCGCGATTATAAGAGCGTTCGTTGAAAAACAAAGTGGAAGCAGTTTGGAGAACTTGCCTTATAGGAATTATGACTTCGAAAAGGTAAGAATGTTCCCCCGATTTACGCAGATTTGTTGACCTTTTTAGATCTCGGAAACCTGTTGCGAGAACCCGATCGGATACGTCCCCGTTCCGGTGGGAAGCGTGGGCCCATTGACCGTCAACGGAGAAACCTTATTTGTGCCTATGGATGAACTGCCTGGAAGTCGGAACCGCCGGGCGAGGAACGGGACTCCCGGCTTAAAAAGCGAATCTACAAATGCTGAAATGCGCGGGAGGACACAGTTGCGTGTTTGGTGCTTAAGAGATGTCATTGTATTAATTTTGTTAAGATAACAGAGTTGTAAAACAATGATAAAACGAGTGTATCGTGTTGAGGGTGTTCAAACATATGCAAAAAAGTGTAAACAAACTGGGTCTTTTGGTACTCATGGAAAGAACCAGATCACAATGCCGTCAACTTCCCTGAGAAGGAATCAAATTGGAACCCCGGGGAATGTTGTTTGTCGCGGGAAGTTCGATCTCTAAGAGAAAGCAATCTCTCAGTTGTGCGCGGGACACTCGAGGCGTCGTCCTCGGGTTGTTTACAATCACCGCGGTCGCTGTCGAAGGAGTCACTCGCGTCGTAAGTTGTGGCATTGTGCGAAACGCGCCTCTTCGATTTGCAATCGCGTTTTCGCAAGCGCTCGGCGGTTTGTTGCGTTCGAAAATGGGAAAAATCGACCGTTTGCTGTTTTCGATATTTGTATTCCAAATTAATGTGCTTTGGTCTTATTTAACTGTGATTTGGCTAATTATTGTCTGCTCCCATCTTTATTGGATATATTTCTTGTGTTAAGCAGCAGCAGATCACGCAGCAGAGCGATTCTTACTGTTTACCACTTGATTAATCGTTCAGGAAAATGACAGAGAGATACGACATCGTGATCTACGGAGCCACAGGCTTCACAGGCGCCTACGTCATCGAGCAGATCGAGAACAGCAAGGCCCTGAGTGTGAGCAAGAGCGAGATCAAGTTCGCCATCGCCGGGCGCAGCGAATCCAAGATGAAGGCCACGCTGAAGACCGTCGGAAGCCGCGTTGGAAAGGACCTCAGCGCCACGAAGATCATCATTGCCGACTCCAGCAAGTCCGAATCCCTCGCCGAGATGGCGAAGCAGGCCAAGGTGATCATCAACGCGGTTGGACCGGTGAGATGAGAAGTTTAAACCCTGTGGTATTAATTGAAGCATGTTTTTAGTATCGACTTTATGGAGAAGCTGTGGTAAAAGCAGCAGTAGAGAACGGGGCTAGTCACGTTGACATTTCAGGCGAACCAGCGGCAAGCAAGATTTAACAGAAAAGTTTGAAATGTGCTGTTTTAGTTTTTGGAGCGTATGCAGATGACGTACGGAAAGCAGGCCGAGGAAAACGGCGTTTACGTTGTTGGAGCCTGTGGATGGGACAGCATCCCGTGTGATCTCGGAGTTCTCTTTCTCAAAAGGAACTTTGGAGGCGACCTGAATCACGTGGAATCGGTGGTCCAGATGAATTACGGAGAAGCTGTATGTTCCTTGACTAATCTCTTAGCTAACGCGTGTCGTAATCTTTTAGGGCTACGCAATTAACGCCGGAACATACCAAACCCTGATTCTTGGAATCGCAAACTCCAAATCTGATGGTCTAGGCAAGATCCGCAAGTCGATCATGCCAGAGAAGATCTTCCGCTCTCAGTACAGGCTTCCTAAACGCTCTCTTATTTGGTCGCTTCCTTCGCTCGGAGGGTACGCTCTGCCCTTTATGGGATCGGACAAGAGCGTCGTCAACCGATCCCAGTACTTCGACTTCACTGCCAACAACGAGCGCCCAGTGCTTTTGGAAACCTATTTCCGCGTTCAATCGCTTTTCTGGACCATTATGCTAGTGCTCTGGCTTCTTGTCTTCCAGTTCTTGGTCCAATTCAAGTTCACGCGCAAGATCCTCCAGAAGTATCCCGACCAGTGCAGTTTCTACTTGTTCAAGAACAGCGGACCCAGCAAGGAACAGATGGAGCAAGTAAGAAAGAACGAGTAAAGAAACTTCAGTCAATACATGTCCTAAGGCTACCTTCACCTACTGGTTCTTCGGTACCGGATGGAATGCGAAACGACCTCTCAACGAGGAGCACAGCGATCCTCCCACAGTGAAGAAGGTCGTGCGCTGCGATGGACCCGACGCCGGTTACATGGCGACGTCTGCTTGTGCCCTCTCTGCCGCTCTGACCGTCCTCGACGACAAGGAATTTCTTCCTCCCAAAGGGGGCGTCTTCACGACAGCTGCCGCTTTTGGAAGCTCCAACATCTACGAGCGTCTCAAGCAATTCGGAATCATGTTTTCTATGATTGAAGAGCCGAAGAAGGCCCAAGAGCCTAAGAAGGCAGAGTAGAGTGTTCGAATACAGTTGAAATTAACCTCCAAAATACATATTTATCCAATGAAAGTCATCCTACAGAAATACTACCACTGACACGCGAACGAAAATGGAATCCAAGGAGCGTCAATGCTGAGATTTCTGTCTTGAACTGTGATGTCGACTCCAAAATTATAGGCAAACTGGACAAACTCGCGGAACGCTTGTCTTGCTGTGTCATGGTAGGGACGTAATGCGGGATACACCAAGAAAACGCCCCAGTCCGGAAGAGCGCATTTGATGTTCATTTGGATGGGGGTCGAAAAGGGAATTATAGGCTCTGATTGAAGCCGAGGCTGAGAGAAGCCAGGGTAGGCCGAAGTATGATCAATATGAATTTTAGGTTGAGGAAGAAAGATCTTCTGGGTGCTTTTGACGTTTCCAAGGCATGTGGGACACTCTGGTCGTTCTTGCAAGCTCCTGATTAAACGGCTCTGGTGGAATGAGTGGCCACATTGAGTAGCGAACAGAGAAGAATCGAGAGCGTCGTGGCAGATTGGGCACGAAAACTGGAGAGAAGAAGCTGGCATTTTAATTATCGCGACTATAAATTTTTTATGCTGTTATAGATGAAGTTATCAGGAAAGCGATGCTACGGTCAGGGGTGTGTCTCATTCTACTCTGTAGAAAGCCAAATTCAATTAGCTCACCTTCTTAGTCTCAGTGCGCTAGTAGCGAGAACGATCACACTTAACCACATCTCTCCGTATCTTAAAAGTGTCGATAAGACACCACTTCGAAACAGAAAAATTGATCACTGACCACATTTTGATGCGGTAATACTCATTGCTCCTCAGCTGATACCTGCTATCTAGCAAAGTGCTTTTCAATATAGAAACAGAGAGTTTTGGTACCCTGAAGACCCGAAGTACCGTTGCACTTATAACGCAGAATAATTCGTTTTGGTTGTAAGTTTTCTGGACAAATCGAACTTTTGAAGTAAGAACACTCAAGCACCTGCCAGTTCCTTGTCACCAAACAGAACTTTTGATTTCTCATTTTTCGGTTTCGTTTTACTTCCTCTTGTAGAATAATTTAGAGAGGCAAGCACAGAAGCTACGTAACAAGCCAGTGAACGTGGGAGCGAATTTTTAATGGTTGTAAAATGACCTTAAAACGAACATAACAAACATGTAGAATCAGCGAGTCTAGGAGTCGCCAGTTGACTCTCCTCAACGCGGAAGGACAAAGTGCAAATTACTGTATTTGAGCACGTTGACATCTTTGTTACAACCAGGAGGCCGATCCTCGTTTCTGACTTCAAAACAGAACATTTGATCACTGACCACATTTCCGCAGTACTACCTGATATCCGTTATCACTCTTTCGACCTTAAAGCAGAGAAACAAAGAGGGTTACAGGTACTCTGTGGATTCAGGTCACCCCATCCCCATATGCCACTGTGAAAAACTGGAATCGGACGTTAGATTATGAGCTTACGATGGCAGATACGGGTCCGGTCGTAAAAAGGTACGTAGAGTGATGTGCCGGAGAAGACAAAGGCAGGAAGCTGCATAAAAGGGAGTCCTGGCCACGCTTGAATCACTTCAGCAATCATGGCCACTTCCATGGCACCTGTACTCGTCGCGGCGCTCCTCTGCTGCCTCGGATTGTCTCTTCCTCTCAACGAGAAGAGTTCAAAGTCGGCGAAGTTCCCGAAGGATTTTGTTTGGGCCGCTGCCACTTCCGCTTTCCAGGTCGAAGGAGGACAGATCGGAACTGGTATGGAGATGTTTCTGTCGGTATGTTCTAACCTCCTCTTATTTCAGGCCGTGGACCGAGCATATGGGACCGTTTTTTAGTCCTTCACTCGAACAAGGACAACAGCTCCGGAGAGGTCGCTTGTGACACCTACCACAAGTACCCGAGCGACTCTGCCCTTATGAAAGATCTTGGAGTGAGAATGAGGTTGTGAGAATGTTGAAAAATCAACTTTTTCAGATCTCGAACTACCGCTTCTCAATCTCCTGGCCTCGCCTCTTCCCCAACGGTCGCGTCAACAAAGTGAACCCAGAGGGCGTCAAATACTACCACGATCTCATCGACAGTCTCCTCAAGAACGGAATCAAGCCCGTGGTGGGATAGACCTCGGCCATAAATCTTTGATAAGCTCCAATTTCCAGGTGACGTTGTACCACTGGGACCTGCCTCTGTCGCTGGGCGACCGCGGCGGTTGGCTCAACGACGCCATGGTCGACTGGTTCGGCGACTACGCACGTTTCTGCTTCCAAGAGTACGGCGCCAAGGTGAAGCAGTGGATCACCATCAACGAGCCTCATACGCAATCAGTGTACGGGTACTGTAGTCAGGTGGCTTCGCACGCGCCCGGTGGCTTCCAGGACAACTGCGAGTGGAGCATGTACCTTGCGGGACACAATTTCCTGCTCGCCCACGCCCGCGCCGCCTCCATATACAAGCGCGAGTTCCAGGCGACCCAGAAGGGCCTCGTGGGCATAACGATCAACGCAAATTGGTATGAGCCTGACACCTCGCGGGACGCCGCCGCTGCGAACCTTGCCTTCGAGTTTATGTTTGGCTGGTTCGCGAACGCGATCTTCCACCCCAAGGGCGACTACCCAGCCGTCATGAAGCGTCGAATGGAGGTGCTGCGCAAGAAGGAGGGCCGCGTGACCGCCCGCCTCCCCAAATTAACCGCTGAGCAGATCAAGGAGCTGAAGAACTCAGCCGACTTCCTCGGCCTCAACTACTACGTTTCCCTGATCGCCTCCGCGAACATGAGCCGCTCGGAGCCCCTCGAATCCCCCTCGATGAAGAGCACCTGGGGCCGCGACGTGAACGTGTTCATGTTCTCCCGCCCCGAGTGGCAGTAAGCGATCTGCCTTTGAGCTACCCTAGTATCGACTATTCAGAATCGGAGATTCATGGATCCGCTACCACCCGGAAGGTCTTCGTCAAATTCTCAACTTCGTGAAGAAGAACTACAACAACATTCCGGTCTACATCACCGAGAACGGCGTCATGGGAGCCCCCGGCGAGGATATGAACGACAAATCCAGGATCTTCTACGTCAAGGGCCACATCGACGCCGTCCACAAGGCGATCACTGAGGATTCCTGCAATGTCAAAGGATACTTCTTCTGGAGTCTCCTCGACAACTTCGAGTGGCACGCCGGATACACCGAACGCTTCGGAATGTATCACGTAAGCATCCTGACTTTTACAGTGTAAAAAACGCATCCTAATTCAGGTCGACTTCACCTCGCCCTCTCGTCCTCGGCTTCCCAAGTCCTCCGCCAAATGGTACAAGCGCGTCATCGCCAACAACGCCATTGTCGACTAATCGTTTGTATGCTTTTTTGTATTCTCTTTTGTATACGCATTTCCTGTTTATTTCTTTAAATTAACAGTGTAAGAATAAAGCGTACGAGCCAGGTTGAAGTACAGTGCGGGATAAAATGATGTAGGCACCCATCTTTTTCGTCGCATCGAGCTTTGGACAAACTTTCGCGCTAAACAAATTTTACCATGCGAAAGAGCGCGCCAAATAACGGCGGAACGCACGCGACGCCCGCGAACAGAAGAGATTTTCGAAGTCCATTCCAAACTGGTTTTTAATGCATTTTTAACCGTTAGACAATTTGTTTTGCGTTTAAACCGTGTTTAATGCAAAAATCTGACCTAGAATTTGCTAAAACAGACCGGAATGGAAGATTTGAGCCCGAAATTGGGGATTTTTATAAGTTTTGACTTTTTACACCTGAACTTGAACTATTATCTGGTTTTGTAACGATTTTCGGACTCGTGGCTAAAAAATGGTTTTACATTGGCCGCACCTGACTCAGGTTCTGTTGAACCAGACTCAAAACATCTTTTTAAGTCACACCAAAAGCATTGTTATCGGTTGTTTTTGAGTTAAATAGTTTTAAAGAGCGTAGTTGAAAACCTATGTGTCCCTTTTATTGCAACATTTGCTTCAAAAAACATAAAACAACGTTATTCCTAGTCGGAGGGTCAAAAATGCTTGATTTTTATGCTAAAACTGGACTTTTTCAGCTAGTTTGTGCAAATCAATGCCTCCAACAGAGTTATTAAACTTGAATTTTGCTAGACTTGAACAGACATTTTAAACGACGCATTATTGGCAGCGGCGTTCGAATACGAAAGCAACGGAATCAGCTGCATCAAAGCCAAAGAAGCCATGGAAATTTGTTGACTGTTTTGGATTCTTGGCAGAAAACGACATGGCTAATGAAAGGTATACCGTCATTTCACACACAGCACCTCTAAAAGGGATTTTTGAACCGCGAATTTTGATAGGAAGTCAAGATTCGATTTTCTGTGGTCAAGAATCGGATCTTTCTAGTCCCGGTTCGTCCTTATAAACAACAAGAACGGAGCTCTGTTCGACGCCCACTGCACCTAAAGCTTTCGCCAACTCCGTCCACCTCAAGATGGGTCAGCCGCTCGAAAAGATTGACGCAAAATGGAGCGTTCAGAACGCGGATCCAGCTACTACATCCCTGGGAACGTACGTGGCGGAGACCGTTAAGAAAGGCGAAGACCGGAACGTTCGTCTCGGCGCTAGGATGAAGGCAGAATTGCTTTCATTGTGTTCTCAATATGATTTACAGCATCTAGAGTGACAAGTGGAATAAAATTTGTTGGCTATGAGCTAAACCCTAGCGTTCTTACTAGCGTTTTTGCGCCTAGTATTTATTTGAAACATAGTCTAATTATTTCCTATATTTCCTATGAGCTCAGCTGCAGACGATATGGAGCTGGTAGCTGACTTGTACACTTTGAATCAGGTAAGCAGCTCGACAAAAAGTTACGTTCGGCCGGCACTTATGGAGAGTCAGGAGCACCACTTCAAGCTGTTCAAAAGATACTACGAGTTGGCGGATCCTTACAATTTGAAGAGCTTTCTGCACGTGACCAGAGAAGACTTTGACGAGCTTCGTGAAATACTGAAGGAGGACCTCAGGAAGGGGTCGAATCACAGATTCTCGATTAGTCCAAAGCAGCGATTGGCGGTTTTCTTAAGGTGAGTAATTCTGCAAGTAACTACGCAAGTAATTTTGAACTAACAAGCCAATGTTCAGATTCGTTGGGCATTGACCTTCGTTTACGGCCATTGAAACAACGTTTCGGATTGGTTCAAAAACTGTCCGCGCCCACCGGCGAAGGCTCGCTATATTTCAATTACAAAGGATTCCACTCTGTTGTAGGATTGGCCTGGGTTGACGCCGACTACAGATTTATCTTGTTCGACATCGGCTCTCTCGGGAGATGCTTGAATTCTCAAATTTTGAATTCGGGCGGAATGCTGAATGTACTACATCGCGAAAAACTCCCAGAAGATCGAGAAGTCCGTGGTCATCGACTTCCATACGTCGTTGTGGCAGAACAAGGTTTTGCCTTGACGCCAACGGTTATGCATCCCTTTAGCCAGGTATAGTCTGTTTTTTATGTGAGTTGCGACAGTATGCCCGGCGCGCGGGAGAGCTCGATCAGGGTTTTCGTGGCGGGACCAAGCGAGCGTCGCGGGTTTGCAATGCGGTATTTTTCGTCGGCGGTTTCCGCGATTTGTCGTAATTTCGACGCGATGAGTCCGCCAAGCACCCCTTTTCAGAGGCCTGAAAAGGCGGTTCTTCGCGAAAGATTGGTAACGACGGCATCACCGAGGACGACAACTGCATGGAACTGGATATTAACGCTGTTTCCCGCGTTTGACTATGATTATTCGAACTGTTATTGGTTTCTATTCTTGATGTCCCCAGACAAAGCCCGGGATCTCACATCCAGCCTGGCGTTGCTTTACAACTGTTTCCGGACCAGCGAAATGAAGCGGAATGAAGTCCCTGAAAACGTCGAAGATTATCCTGACGCCAATTTGTTGTATTCCGTCCAAGAAGTCCCCACCTCCGCTCGAGCCGCATCGCTGTTGGCGAAACGATTGCGATTTGATTTCGCAACGTATTTTTCTAGTCCTGCTGGACAATTGCTGTGGCGTCAGTATGCATGAGTCAATAAATGTGGTTTTCTGAGCGTCGCGTCGAAAATCCCATCGACTATACTAAATACCGAGCTCGCGACTCGTCGCGCGCGACGGTCAATTTTTGGTCGCGACCGGTTGCGCACGACAATTGGCAATTGTCGCGCGTCGCAAAAACAGGCCTTTAGAACTTGCTGGAAATAACAAAATAACAGGTACAAAGTAGAAAATAGGGCGAGTGGACAAAAAACACGACAGTGTTTACTGAAACGTACACGAAAAACCTGTTCGCGGCACTTCTAAAACACAATTTTCGGAAATTTGTTATTATTTTAAGCAATTCTGATGCTTAGGAAATCGGGTCCAAATTCAAAACTCATAAATGGTGTATTTCTAACCTTACTTCAATAGTATTTTGCTTTTCTGTTCCTTCAGATCTATCTCGTTCTTCACATAAATTTGTTATGACTTTCGCACTTTCGCAACAGCATACAGAATCGCGTGGAATCCTTTGGAACATTTGTGTTTATATCTTCTTCCACTTTGTGCGCGAGCAAACTACACTTTACATGCCTCGTTGCTCCTTCGCTCCTCTCTCGCTCCCACATATAAATATCCGCGATTGTCAGTTCAACGGAACGCAGGACCTGTTTCTTTAGAGGTGTCGACCCAGGAACCGCTATTGATTGGGGTCCAGGCCTATTTTGTTTTCTTTAAATGCGCGATTCGTGTCCTTCGCAGTCGGTCTGCAAATAATAAGTGCTTTCAGAAAATGAACGAACGTTTCGACCTTGTCTTCTATGGCATCACCGGCTTCACGGGCACTTATGTGTTCAAGCAGCTCCTGAGCAAGCAGCGCAAGGGCCAAATCCGTGAGGATCTGACGTTGGCGGTGGCCGGACGCAACGATGAGAAGCTGAAGAAAGTGCTGGATGACGTTTCCAAGGAACTGGACGTGAATCTGGCCTTGACGAAGATCATCATCGCGGATTCGAGCGACCCGGAATCTCTAGCTGCGATGGCGAGGCAAGCGAAGGTCATCGTGAATACCGTTGGACCCGTGAGTTTTGGCCCAATTAAAAGTCATTTAATGAACGTTTTTCCGTTCCAAAAATTTGGAGAAGCGGTGATCAAAGCGGCCGTCGAGAATGGAGCCAGCCATGTCGACATTTCGGGAGAGGCTCACGTAAGAACGGAAGAGGAGATAAGATAAGATTATGATTTCGAGTTTCAGTGGATCGAGGAGATGGAGGCGACCTACAGCAAGAAAGCGGCGGAAAACGGCGTTTACGTGGTCGGCGCATGTGGATGGGACAGCATTCCTTGCGATCTTGGAGTGAATTTCCTGAAGAAGAACTTCGGAGGCGACCTGAATTACGTGGAGACGTTTGTTCAGATAAACACAGGACCCGCGGTGAGCATTGTTTTTCGTGTCAACTCCTAAATTTCGGTTTAGGGGTACGCACTCAACGAAGGCACCTACCAAACCGCGATCCTCGACGTAGCTCATCCGAACCTCGAAGAACTGAACACGAACCGCCAGAAAATAATGCCCCAGAAGCTGCCAAACACCCTCTACAAAGTGCCCTCGCACAAGTTCCCCTGGGGCATTCCGACCATCGAAGGATACGCTCTTCCGTTCCTCGGCGCCGACAAGAGCATCGTCAACCGCTCCCAATACTACGACTACGCGGCCTATGGCGAACGTCCCGTCCAGATCGAAACGTATTTCCGCCTTCCCTCGCTCTGCAAAACCATTTTGGCGGTTCCGGCGGCGGCCACATTCCTCGGAATGGCGAAATTCGGGTGCACGCGGAAGATTCTTCAGAACTACCCGGATCAGATGACCATGGGAATGTTCAAACGAAATGGACCCTCGAGGGAGCAGATGGAGCAAGTAATTGATTCTGGCTTGGGCCGTTCTTATCCCAGTTTTCAGACCTCGTTTACCTATTGGATCTTAGGAACCGGCTGGAACGAAAAACTCCCGCTCGAGCAGGAACACGGCGAGGCGCCGACGGTAAAAAAGACAGCGCGCTGCGACGGCCCCGATCCGGGCTACATGGCGACATCTGGCTGCCTTCTGTCAGCTGCGCTGACCATTTTAGATGATAAGAGTTCTCTGCCGCCCCAGGGGGGAGTCTACACGAGCGCTGCCGCGTTCGGAAAAACGAAGATTTACGATCGCCTGGCGAATTTTGGGGTCACTTTCAGGATGGTCGACTAATAAGGAAACATATCCATGACTTTAAAAATGAATTTACAGTGTATTAAAACAAAATGTATGTATTAAAACACTACCAGTAGCTTCATTGACGTATCCAACCGTCTATTGCATTTGACCAGTCTTAAAGGTACGAGTAAAAACAGGCATTTCAGATTTATCGTTCAAATGTCACAAGTTAATAACTCCGAATTTATTTCTGCGAGATTTTAGCACAGTTACATCGTGTGTGATTAACTGGTTCATTAAATTTAAACAAATGGAGGTATTTTACTACTTTTCGTTCCATTTTCATTAACGATGATCAGATACCCAGGAGAGCAGCAAGCGCTGAATGTCGTATTTTGAGTATTTCTGAGAAGACAAAATCATGAAAAGGCAGTTTTTGTCAACGGTAAAATAGCAAGTAAAATCTTGTTCGAAAGCATTATGTCAGCATTAAAATGGGTTACCTTAAGGGGTTTTATAGTTCAGCGCGCGCTTCACGCTTTTTTTGCTGCTTTGCTGCCGCTTCATTTCTGGAACGCGCTCGCGCCAACTGAACTACGCGCAAGCTGCAAATTAAAAAAAACGCAGCAGCAAATCGAGATTTCACCTGCTGACGCGGTTTTATAGTTCGATGTTTAGGAGCTCCGAACACTCACCACTCAACCCTCAATTTCCAAAAAAAAACGCGCCTTCTCCAGATTCCCTGCCGGTCGGAGGCGGCAGCAACATTTTGTGACGCTCGCTTCATTCGTCGTGGGTGGCTTTTGCTGCGCCGATTTCGCTTCAAACGCAACTCGGAACGCACTTTGCAACTAAAAACACCCCTTCGCGTCGTCGTGGGTGGCCGCACGCGCGTCAAAAATTCCCGAAATTTGTATGGCGTTAGCTCGGAAACGCGCGCGCGCGCTGAACTATAAAACCTCCTTAAAACCCCTTTAAAGGGACACAGACATCGCATTTTTCGTCGTTTTTTGGGTGCACGGATCGCGCTCATTTCTGGGACAGTGTGGTTTTCTAAGGCGCTGATCACGATTCTGGCGTCAGAATGGCAAGAAACGGCTTCAGGACTGCGCAATATGGCAAAGTTCGGATAAGGGAAAAAGGAGAATTTTACTAGTCGTTGAGCGGTCCCGACGCGACAATCCTGATCGAGACGCACTCGCTTACGGTGAAATCGGATTTGGGTTTGCATTTCTTTCTGTCGGCGAAATCGTCGTTTTGCGCCGCGAGTTGAACTTCACGCCGAAATGCGCCCCGATTTCACGAATTTTTGGAGCTTCACGTTTTGGTCAGTCGATTTTATTAGAACACGATGCTTTGTGGTTAATTTTCTTTCATTTCAGGGGCGGCGAGCTGGGCAAGCGATGGTGAAGCGTGCTGGGACTGCGGTGCGATGATTTTCTGGTGTTGAAGCGAGTTTTATAGATTTACAAGCGGATTCATTTATTCACGATCGCACTCTCTGGTTCAAAGTCCTGGGTTTCTTCAATGTGCTCGTGAAGGTCAGTGCTACAGTGAAGCGTCTCGAATACGGGATTCCGAAATTTCCATTTTTCGCAAGAGGAACGCACGACGATCGTAGATCCTTTCCGATGAACATTAGGCGGAGAACTTTCGTCCATCAGGCGCTTTCTGCATGTAGGGCAGCGCGCCAGTTGGAGAAGCTGTTGTATCTGCGTCCATTCCACGAGGAAAAACTTCTTTTTGTCAATTCTTGAAGTAGTCGCTGGTTCTGGACTGCTCTCGTGATCTTTCTCCTCAATCGTAGATAGGATCGCTGTCCTATTGATGTTTGTTTGCAGCGTTCGATCGCTTATCTAGTAGTCAGACGATCAGATTGATTTAGATTTTAGCCACATCTCTTTTAAGGTGTTAAGTAAATTTTATATCAGGGTTGCAATCACTGGGTTTCGCTCTGTGTTCGCAATTTGTCATTTCGCCGACCACTTTTTTGTCCACTCCCGTCGCTTCTTCCAAATGCGAATCTCCCTCTCCCACGTCTCCCCTTGTGACTTTTAACGCATTTCAGAGCTGCACAATAACTGAATAATTCGGGATTTAAACTGTTTGTTTACACTCCCACCAGCTGCGGGTCAAAACGATTAATATATCGACCAGAAGCTCCCGCTGACCTTCGGCTTTCTTCGGTTTTGCAATGTGTTTCTCGGCAACCATAAAATCGGCCTTTCGATGTTCTGAACGCCAATAACAACGTCCTTGGCGGGGATTTAGTTTTTGACACAGGATTTCCGCCGGGAATAGGTGTGAAAGGGCATGTGAAATGCACGGGTGAGGTTTTTGTAGCCGAGAGAGGAGAGGACAGTGTTGGGAAACGGTTGTTGCAGTTTTGCGTCAAACAACATTTGATAAAGTCAAAACAAAACGGTTGAACGAGTGGATCTGAGCTATTTTGAGTAGGCTTTGCGTAGGAGCCGAAAAGGGAGTCTTTTCACAAGATGTGCTTTTGCGATGTCCATAAGTTCAAACAACTTTAATGCTTTGACCTCTTCTTTAAAACACTGAATTGTATTTTGCAGTCTTTTAAATGCTTTTCTTAAAACTTTTTTCCGCTTTTGTCCCAACCTCCAATTATGCCGTGTTCTAAACCGCTCTTTGTTTTAAAGGACTTCCCAAGAATGCAATGTGTGACGTTCTCTTAACTGAAAAATCGCAGTCTCCCTTCTCTCCGATCGCAAAAACAGTATGAGGCACTCCGCTCCCGTCTTCTTCTCGCCCCTCCAGCTGTTTTTCACAGCTCCAGGCGAAACTTTCGATTTAATATTGCCCATCACGCGCCCGGCTGTGACGCAATCAAAGCAAAAAGAAGAATTATGGCCTGTTTATGCCGTAGACTCGAGACCTCGAGGTGCCCTTTCGCGGCTTCCCTCGGCCCCCGGCGGCAGCTGCCGGCGAGAAAGTCCCTCGCGAGCTCCCAACTGCGATCCAAGCCTCCGCACAAAGGCGATTCCGATCTTTAGCGTCTTGCGGCGGCGGCGAGGTGCCGTCGACGGCCTCGGCGATGAGCACATGACGCGGCCGAGATTCAGTTTTTGTTTGCGGGAAGGTCGAAGAAAACGATTTGCACAGCTGCTACGCGTTTTTCTCTCTTTTGTCGAGGGTGGGGTGGTCTTTAATCACGGCCGGCTTTAGTTTCCACACCAAGAGTCTCTAGTTTAGTGCGGCAATTAGGTTTAATTGCAGAAACTAAGAGGAGAGGGACGAAGGGGGTAATTGCGGAGGGTGGAACGAGCGAAAGGGGATAGGAGAGGCACGAATTGACTGTAATTTCGGGCTTTTCGGGTGTGACGGGTGAATAATGCAAACTCTGGGTATACAATGGAGGGTTTGGAGTGGAAGAAAGGCTCTTTGAGTGCGGGCTAATAAGGTTTAGAGTTTGAGAATGTAAAGAAGCACTCTTTATGACAATATCGTAAGCAGTTCCACAAAACTGCAACCTCTCATCGCCTAATGTTTTTTTCACCTCTAATCCAAAGCAATGCTTTCCCACAATTAGCGTCATTATCCCAATCTCATGCCACAAACAAACAGTCCCTGCAACCGCCGCTCCACTGCCTAACAAGCCCAATTCGGCGGAAATCCCTTCAACCCTTAGTCCCTCTGTACCCTCTCGCATGCCTGTAACGGTCTCTGCAAAGGCCTCTCGGCCAAAGATTGCCGTTTGCACATGATCGCCGACGTGAAAACGGCGGCTTCTCAGCGGCGCTCACGAGACTTCGACGGCGCCCTTGATTGTATGTGTAATCACATGTTTATTCTCGGAGATCGAAATTCAAGGTCGCTCATGGGTGACAACCAGAAGGGCTACGGTAATGCACAATGATCGCTGTTCCCTAATGTTTCGATTGCGGCAGGCGTCGTTTTTCGTTACTGCTTTTGTTCGCGTGCGGAAATATTCTAATTACAATGTTGTGTAACTCTAATTATGGGCTAGGCCAAACATGCTTATCTAGCCTGGGAATGAGGTTTCTGCAAGAGGTGGGAGAAGGGAAAAACAGGAGAAGACGGGAATAACAAGGCTTCAAGGCGGCAAAATGATATACAGTGTGCAAGGAAGATGTGAGTGGTGACAAGGAAAACAATCTAAAGCTTTGTATTAGATTGAACGGTCCCGAACACTTTCAGTGGTTCTGTGTCAAAAACAACCCTTTTCCAGTACCTCTCTTTGTCACATGTCCAAAACATCTTCTCTTTGTCTTTGTTTCCAACCCAAAACACTCAACTCCGCTTATACAAAGGCCTTTGCCGCTACTTCCTTGTTTTCAGCGCTTCGATCGGCAAGTACGCAACGTTAGAACGGGCCCTTGATTGTCAATCTGCATTTTCCTTCTCGTTAAACACAATTACACCAACTTCTTCTCGGAATTGTTTGCCCTTTCCTCCCTCTTTCTCGCTTACACTTCTTCGAATCGATATTCGCCCTGCTTAACAACAAACGTCATTACGCGCGTGGATCGCAATTAGTTCGAGGTGCGTTCGCCTGCGCGACGATAACGATCGTCCTCTTCTCCGCGTGAAGATTTCTCAGAAGCAAGGATTGCCTGAGGACAAAAGGTGCTTGAGAGGCAAGGATTAGTCACTTGCGTGAAAGTCTGACTCACGAATTTTGGGAGGATTTTGTGGAAGAGACACGCTTGATAGGACGAAGCTGATGAATCGAGAGAGAGAAAACACGAAAACAGGCGAATAATTAATCAAGATTGACAAATTTGAGAACGGAACAGGCGACAGTTGACGTTGCCGCGAGGGGAGGATTTTGGTAATCCGCCCCGAAGAAGAAATCGTTTGGGAGGAAAGATGGGGAAGCGGATTGGACAGATTTGACTTTTTCGGGGTTGTTGGAAGGGCTTGGAGGATGAAGGAGGTAAAGTGGCGTCATTTAATGGAAGAACCGCTGTTTACTCAGTTGATGTGTTTACCATGATTAACCTTTACAATCTTGAAAGCCTTGATTCTACAAATTGGCATGGTGTTGTTCTGTCGTCAAAGGCCTGTTGTAGAAAACAGCCATGACGAATTTTACAACGAGGCTTTGTTGTCTTTTCTATGCAGTTTGGCGCCTTCGGAACGTCCGCATATACTTCTTTGATTTGAGAAGTAACGGCAAATGACCCTAACCCTGTACAGGTTCCACACATTCCTCACAGTCTCATAATCAACGGTATTAAAGCCGACTACGTGATTGATTCGAAAACCAGTGTTCGATGTTGCGGAACGTGAGCAATTTTTCGGTCTTGAGTGAAGTGAAGGCTACTGATTCCTAAACAACAAAATTTTGAAGATTTAAGACAATCGGCTGTTTCTACCTTTGTTGTTTCTGTCTCTATGATAAATTGCAGTCCAAAAATATTCTGTAAAAACTGGTTTAAAGAATAGAAAGAGATGCCTTGTGTGCAGAAGTTCTGCCGGAGATATTGAAAACGCGTTAATCAAAATACAAAAAGTCTTGAGGCACAGTGACCCAACTGTTGTCGTCTTTCCCCTACTTTCTAACTTGTTTTTCACTGAGATTAAATCAAGTCTGAAGAGCCCCACGAATTCCTCTAACTCCACTTGTCCTCTCCACATTCTTCTTCTGATTCCCAAATTTAAATCAACTCCTTTCCGATCTCCGACATTGCAGCACCGACGTCAATTCCGGTGTCCTTTTACCGCGTTCCGTTGAGAATCACTCAGCTGAAACCAATCTTTTTCCCCCGTAGCCTCGAACGGATCGACGGTCACTGGGCGACGGTCACCCGACACCTCGGCGTCCCCGTGCGCCAACGTAAACATTCGGCGGCTTCGTTCGTTCGGGAATAAATTCAGCGAACCGCTTCCTCCCGTCGTCCGTCCGTTCGGCTCCGTAAACAAACAATCTAACTCACGTGAATGCCTCGCGCACTTTTCTGTTTATCTCCAGCACAAAAACAATTTCCCCTCGCCACTAGAATCTTGTTTTTCGAGGTACTAAAACTTAACCAGTGGTGCATTTATGGTTCTGTTGCCGTTTTTTCGCCCAATCAAAGAACGACGAAGTCGTCGTCGAAGTGTTCCCTGATTCGATCGAATCGCGTCATTTCGCCTCGTCTTCCTTCTTCGTTCGTCGCTCAGATCACCGCGGCGGCGTCGGCGAATCTGCCTGACCGGGTCATCTTTCCTCTTCGATCTTCTTTTCGTCTTCTCGCCTTACCGCGTGACAATCACCTCTCCCGTCCGTCGTCTTTCGGGTCTTTTTGGGACGCCGCCTTGCAGCGACCGAAATGCGCCAACGCCGCAAAAACGCTGCCGACGCGGAATCGGAACACGAGAATCGGCGCTTATCGCAGCTGGGTCGAAAGGGTCGCGAAAGCAATTTTCGGCATGCAAAGGTTAAACATTTACGAGTGGGCGCCGAAAAAAGGAAGCGGAGTTGAGAGTTCGAGTGTAGAGAAAAAGACAAACTTTGCTCTCAATTCCGGGAAACTCGGAGGTTGGCAGGTTTAAGTTGAGAGAAAAGGAAGCGTTTGGGTCGTTCGGTAAATGTTCGGTACCCCGGCGACCTTGCGGGTTTACACTCGGAGCGGGCGAAGAAAAAGCTAAATAGAGATGCTGATTAAACGCTCCGGTGGTCTGCGTGTCAACTTTACGCTCGATCAAAGGAGCGGACGATCTGAAAAAGTCGAAGATTCATGTGCTTCTGGACTGCAGAAGACCTTTCCAAATAAGGTGCGAATCTAATCAACATGTTGAATCTGCCCTGATTGTATTTTACCCAGCGAGAACAGGGTTTCTGGCGATGACCCACCACGAGATGCGATCGAGTTTCGATCCACGTTAACCCGGTTCCCCTTCAAATCTCAGAACGCATCTTCTCAACACGTTGAATTGCCCCATTATGACCACATTAGAATCTCGAACACTCCAAAAACGTTTAGTATTTTGCCCATTAAGCGGCAGATTCCTCGCAGATACGATCGACTTTCAGTTCTGCACAAGTTTATTGCAATATTAACGGGGCCGCGCGCGCTATTGCGCGACAATATTTTCTTTAAATCAGTATTGTTCAGCGCTTCGCGCCTCACAGATTCCTATGTTGCAACAGCCTCGGCGCTACACGCCTCGTTTGAACGATTTCTCGGCTAAAGGTGACCTTGACGCTTCGAATTCTACCAAAAGAGCGCTTGAAGCCTCAAAATTTTCGCCGTTGCTCTTCGACCGTTTCTCAACCTCAACACGGCGCGCGAACCCACGAAAATCGCGGCGGCGACGGCGAAATGCACGCAAACGCAAATGGCGCCGCTACCGTAACACGCGTTCGCTCAATCAAGCAACTCGCGTCTAGAAATTTCGTGACGGACGGTCAGAGAGACGGACGGACACGTCTGGATCGTTCTTCTTTATTTTATAAAGGATGTTTATCGCCTCGAACGATTCTTGCAGAACGAGTTCTCTCCCTCGGCTTTGTTTTCATCCGAAGCGTACTTTCCCAACGCTATTTTCGTCCCTCGGCTCGGATTCGCCTCGCCGACTTGTTTTTCGCCGGATTTTCCAGGATTACGACTCACGCGTGACTTGGGTTCGGCTTCTGAGTCAACCTTTTGAAAGCGGCCGACAAAGAAGGCGATATGTTTAATTGCGGATTTGACTCATGCGGCGACGGGAATAGGCCCGGGGGCCGCTGACTCACGCCCACTCGCTCGTTTAGTCCCGCTCAGGCCTGCGCATCCTCCAAATCGGTCCCCAACGCGTCGTCGCCGTCATCGTCGCTCGATCCATCACCTCCTCGCCTTCTTCTCCCAGCTGGCGGCAGCGCCTGCATCCCCGGTGACTGGTTCAAACCGGTTTTCTCCGCTTCTTTGCGAGGAGCGCACAAAAATAGAACTCGACGCGGGACGGTAATTCGATTCGCCTGCTGCGGTGGGTGCTGTAAAACACACTTGGAAAATGGAGGCACAATAGTCCCCGCTCCATATCCCTCAACGCGCCTCTTGTGCTGCGCAGTTTCGTGGATAATAACGACAAAAAAGGCGACCGGAAACGGTCGCTGCACAAAGCGCCCGCTAATTAACATAATCCTTGGGTCAACTCGGACGCCGGCGCTAAGTGACGCCTTCCTGCAGCAGCTGCTCGAAGAGGCCTTCTCTGAGGCCTGACAAAAACACCTGTTGATGGGGGGGGGGAAGAAGAGCCTGAGAGGCGAGTGGAATTCGGGCAAATGACGTCGCCACGCGAGTCAACAACCCAGCGGCTAATCGCTCTGCAAACCGTGAACTGACCAAAAGAGTTCCTCGTCCGGAGTCGTGAGAATCGTAAGATCGGAAAATTCCGCGATCGCGAGGACGCCCATGCATTAGGTCGGATAATTATGCGCCGCAATTTGACGCCGAGGTCAAGTGTGACTCGTAGAGCCTTGATTTGGTTTTGTTTTTCTCGTTTTAATTGAGTTTCGAGCGACAAAACGGTGACGAGGTAATTGAGGGTTGGCGAACAGGCCGAAGAGTTCGACGGCGAAGGCAAAAACAGGTGACTCCGAAAGTGGTTTTTTAGTGGCAGGGATAAAGGCTACGAATCCTGTTCGGCCAAAAACAGATCTCTGGATTTATTGTGTGAAAAAGCCAGATAACCTGAGAAAGACCGTAAACACAGAGGAGAGCTAACCTGAGTTCTCTGACACCTCGGATTGAAGCTTTTTTTTGACAAAATACACACGGAGTCCCGTTCCAACTGGTTCTCCGTTCTTTGGCCGGTTCGTTTTTTGCCATGAAATCCGTTCCCCGATTTCAATTGATATCCAAATCCCAAATCCTATCGCCTCGCAACACTTCTCCGCTGCGATTTACACCCGAAAAGCCGCGATCTCGAGTGCAATCCGTCTTAAGATCTCTCACCGCTCGGATAATCCCGTCTTTGACGTGCAGTCCTGGATTTCGAGATTTAAAATATGCTGTTTATTATCGGTCTCTTCTAAGATGTACCGTATAACGATAGAGATTATAAAAATGTACAAAATTTAACTGCAGTAACGAGTCGAATAACGGAGAGGCGAGAGAGGATGGATTTGTTGGGGATATCACATCGTTAGGAAGCTAACAAATACAAGAGAAAAGAATTCAAGAGAGAGAATACAAGCCGGTAATTGGATGAGGGAAGGTAGAGGAAGAGGACTCGAACTCGCGCCCTAACAAGAAGAGAGATAACAACGACGATGCACACGCACTGGGAGGAGGGAAGGCGAAGATAGAAACTCTTTGTACAAGCTACTTGGAATCTACATACACATAACGGTGGATTGGGGCTCAGGAAGTGAGACAATGCTCTGGGCAACCCGCAACGGAGAATTAGGAGAGAGGAGGACTCGAGCGAGGACACACACAATCACGCTATGTACAGGTTCGCGACGACGTAGATCGAATCGAATCGTAGACGACGATCTTTGGAAGAGGATAAGTATACAGGAGAGTCGGAAGACGAGGGGTTCACTACTTCTAGGCGCCTCTGAGGCTACAACTTCTAGACCGGCC
The DNA here is from genome assembly GCA_000757645.3 of Steinernema carpocapsae. NCBI lineage: Eukaryota > Metazoa > Nematoda > Chromadorea > Rhabditida > Steinernematidae > Steinernema > Steinernema carpocapsae. The sequence continues at coordinate 1,810,481 of AZBU02000003.1, forward strand.
CAGCCGGTCGCTCGGGTGCTGCGTGTGGGGCTGGATGGGGTCGGGGACAAGAGGAGAGAGACAAGTCGATGAATAAAACCGTATTTCGAATGAGAAGTTAGGTTAAGAGAGAATAAATTACTTACGACGTATGATGCGACGGCACGGAAAAGCACAAATAAATGAGTGTTTGGGGTGTAAAGCAGTAGACAACAAGAACAAGAATACCCATGGACCCGATCACATCACAGTCACACACTGCGCAGCTTCACGTTTCGGAGGAGAACAACTAGAACGGAGGAGAAGAGGAACTCGGAGGAAAGGAGGAGGAACTATACACGTTTCGAGACTTCTGATTTGTATGTCGGTATGTACAAGACGAGGAGGAAATACGCGCGCGAGGTAAGTTTGGTGTTGGCAGAGAAAGGAGATTACGGTATGTACACAGGGTGAGAGGTGAGAAGGGAAGTGAGATATAAATCTAGACTAAGTTGGACTAAAGAGAATGACTGACTGGCTGACTGACTGAGACTACGCGCAGATTAATGCCCTGGATAAGAAGACGCCGTACTCGAGGCACAGGAAGAGAATAGAACTCGGAAATTACATTTACAAGGAATCCCGTAAGAAAGGTTGGCGTTGCTGGAGACATGACTCACTTGGTGAAGAAGAAGAAGAAAAAGACGAAGAAGAAGGTTACATAGAAAATCTGGGAGGATTTGTACAGAACTACCAGGCAATAAGAGAGTTTGTGGAGACTAGTTTGGAGTGGAAATGCAGAGAAGAAGAAGCTAGTTAGAACTAGAGAGAGAGCGTGGAGGAACTACTGGAGGAGAGACATTAGCACGATTGGGGAGGCGGGGCGGTGAATGAGAATCGTTGTTGGAACCCTAATTTGCACAGGGCTGAGTGAAACCAGGTTGAAGCTGGCCTAAGCCTGCGAGATCAACTCGTTGTTGAGCTGATGCTGGTGCGGCGATCGCGGAGATCCGAACATGTGCATAATGTCCACCTGAGAGAGGTTGTGGTGTGAGAGCGAGTCGCTTTCGTTTTCGAAGCCGCCCCACACCGAGAGGTAATCCTCGATGAACGAACCCGAAGAGAAGAAGTTGGAAGAAGAAGCGTTGGAAGTGTTGGAAACCGAGGATGAGATGTTCAGACCGCTGCTACCGAAGTACGAGGATTGACTATTGCTGCTATTGCTAAGGTAGTTGTTCCAGCTCGAGTCGAAACGGTACGGCGACCATTGCGACGAGCAGAAGAGGTCGTCGTAGAAGAGATGCTGAAATTCAAAGGGTTCGGAGCAGTTCGGGAACCGAAAAGAGTACCTGGGGAGAGGTGGAGATGTCCATGTCCTCGTCAGAGTCGCCGGCGTCGGCGGTCGGCACTTCGGTCTTCTTCGCATCAAGATTCCATTGATGCTCACCGTCCGACGCCGCCTCAGCCGTCTCCTGGACCACCATCGGCTCATGGTGCTGCAGCTCCGAAATCACTTCGATGTCCTTGAAGTCGCCTACGTTGGCCACGTCCATGGCCTCACTACTGTTCGTGGCGCTGGCCGCATCGTCCGCTTCCATCAGACTGCCCAACACATCGTCGCGTTCGCTGCTTTCGGACAACTCTCGCTGTAAACGACCCGCATTAGGATCGGTCGACCCGAACTCAAGCCTACCTGCAAACACTTCATCGTGTTGTAGATGAGGACGGATTTGCGGAGCGAAATCGGAGCATGCGATGTGTTAATGGTCTGAATTTTGGAGATCGACAGATTCAGCATGGCGCGTTTTCGCTCGACTTCCGTGGTTGCCGAACTGAAAAACGGAGATCGAGATAAGCGAGCGAGGAAATCGATGCAAACCTTGAGCCGAAGGTCGCGTTCGGAGACGAGGAGAGGTGATGTTGAGACAAGAACCCATTGGTGTTGGAACCCACTCGGTCGTCAGCCTCCATTTCCGCCGCTAAGGTGTTGAACCTGCAACGAATTCGGTTAGAACACATTATTAAGGATTAAGAGGCAAGGGCTGCAGCACTTGCAAGTGCTAAAAGCAAAGAAAAGCAAAGTAAACAAACCTGTAATGGGCAGAAGGGGTCGAAGAAAGCGTCGCTGTCGTCGAAGACGGATTCGCCGTCGAGGGGAGAGGAAGAAGTCGAGCATCGTCGACTCCGGGGGCGAAGACGAGGGAAGCCTCGAATTCGCAGAGGGAGAGGACGAGGAAGAGAAGGAGAACCGGGGTGAGGAGCTCGACGACGAAGGCGTCGGAGGGGGAAGCGACGACAGCGACGCGTTGAAGTCTATCACCATTTTGAGGGAATCTTGAGCAAGAGCAGGAGGCCGGGGGGATATCTGAAAGCGGAGCAGAACTGTAAACGGATACACGGAGATCTCGACGTCGTCGTGTACGGGAACGAGAGCACTGGGGATGCCTTGGGGAGGCCGGGTGGGAATGGATCACGACGGTGGCTGCTGCTACTGGCTGAGTAGTAGCTCGCTCTGCGCTCAGCTCTGTGCAGTCAGTGTGTAAGGCGCCCTCGTTCACATCGCAAACAACGACGACCGCCGCTCGGCGATCGTTCGCGGCGACCGACTGGCTTCGGGCTCTGGCGCTCGCACGCAGGGGCCTGGAGCAGCGGGTGAGAGAGCGCGTCGGCGAAGGAGGCTGTTAGGCTCGCGCCCCGATAGCGAAACGACGTCGACGTGAGGCGCGAGCATCGATTCAACCGCGGCTGATCTGCGCTCCGCCCCTCCACCGGGCGGCGTTTTCGTTACTTGAAGGGCGGCTTCGCGGCGTAAACAAAGCTGGCGGCCGCCGTTGCGGCGGATTCGGTGGCCACCGACCGACGGACCGACGGAGAAGGAAGCCGCAAGGATGGACAGACCTTCGGACGGACCCGGGCCCCTTCCGCAAATTTGCAGCCAAATTTATGCCTCGCCGCCGCAGCCGTAAATATGCGTGTGACATGTGACAAGCCTCCCGCCTCCCTCTTCGAGAGGATTCTGAGGGCCGGCCGCGAAATAAACAATTTTGGCACGCATCGGCGATCGGAAGGGGGCCACCCACGTTCATCCCTTACACGAATAAGCACGTAGAATCGATACTCACAGGCTCACGAAGGGAGCACAATATACGTTCAGCGATTAAACCCGAAAACCGGGTCTCTTTTGTATAATTAGGGTCCGGCGTGGTGTTCCAAGCTCGATTCTAGGCGCTGACCTCGAATCCTAAATTCAGTGCGGGCAGCACCGAGGCGGAAGCCGCGGCAGTCGCCGAAAGGTCCGCGAAAAGCGGCCGAAAGCGCTTAAGAACGGAAATAGTCGCCGAAACAAGGAATTGGAGTGGTGGTTCCGAAGACAGAGTCGTTAAAAATTAGAGGCATCCAAGGATACCGCATTTCCAAAAATTTCGGTGACCAAATTGATTTTCGATGGCTTTAAAACATTCCCGGACACCCCCAAACACCGCAGAGCACTCAACATTCAAAAATCACACTTAACAGATTGAATGTTCAAGCCCACGCTCGTTCCATACTAAAAACAACCCCGGAGATCTCCGATTCGGAATTAACGATGCCACACGCTCCCTAATAGGCGCTACGCATGTCGACATCATCTAAAAAGCGTATTTGCGTCAAAGCGATGAGTCGGCGGGGCGCGTGCTGGGACGATCACTGTTCTTAGGCCTTGGCGAATCCCGGAAGAGAAAAAACATCTGGAAAAGCAAGTCGGGATTTTGCAGCAGCAGCAAGTTGTTTGTGCCGCGGATTCTTTGTGCCGAAGCGATAACTCTCTGTTCTCCGTAAGCGCCTCTTCCTCGCTCGAAATCTTCTTTTATCCTCGGAGGCCGTTTGAATAGGGACGTTTGTTTGTGGTGCCTCCAGCAGATCTGTTTGTGAAGCTGCCGTCGTCGTCCATCAGCGCGTGGGGAGCAGCAGAAGCGCTGGATTTCAGATCGGATCGGCCTTTTTTTAATCGTCCGCAGGCGATTTGTTATTCTAATGCTGCCACAATCACTCCTCGCGTGTTTTCACAGCCGAAAGACGGAAAAATCCGGCAAAGACAAATTCACAAAGCGACTTCTAAATTTAGGAGTCAGGTGATCGTTCAAGACTCGCCGACCTAAGAAATTAAGTCATTTAAGACCAAAAAAGCAATAAGATCGACACTTTGCCCGTCCACAAAAGACAGTAAATCTTGGGAATATGCGAAGCCAAGCGAAAATGAGGCGCAGAAAGACTTTCGCACGTACCGATCTGCTGACTTCTCGGGCGCGCAGTAAAGTCGGCGGAGGCTTATCGGGGCTTCCTTGGGTGCTGATAACGCGCAGTTGAGCAGACACGGCGACTCAGAAGTCATGCGGGAAAGGGCGTCCGCAGCTTAACAGCGCCAAGATCGGCATTATCAAAGACGTTATCGGAGTTGGGTGATGGTATTCCTAGTATGCTCGCCAGCGAAAACAATCGAGATAAGGACAGAGAAGGTGATGGAGGAACGGTGCTCAGAAATCACTCGTGAGTCACGCCAAAGCAGCTGCAGAAGAAGCCATCTGTCGATCCCAAGAACCCGAAAATCATAAATGGGTGCAGAAGTGCGAAAAAAGGAGATGGGTCAGAAGGGCGCAGCAGTGGACTGACCGTGGGAGAGACTATTTATAGCCGCGCGTATCTTTGGCAGCAGATGGGTTGAGGAGACATTCGAGAAGCGTCGCGAAAAAAAACAGGTTTTGAAACTCACGTTGCGCAATAGGTCGCACCTACTGGAGGGTCAACGTAATCTGATACGCTGGAAAAGGGCTTTTAAGTTAACCTTTTGGACCCTTTGAAGATCTAATTTAAGAATCTTTGCCATTCATGTTTCGAAAAACAGGCCAATCAAAAATAACAAATCGAGTTTTCGGTTTTGGTCGGCCTGTAGTTTTATTTAATCTCGAACATCAAAGTGCGGCCGTCTGAGAGATTTTCTCAAACTCTTTTTTGGATATGCCAAAAATATAAAAAAACAATATTTTTCTCTTTTCTAAGAGCTCGAACACAGCTCGAAGTTTGCGTGAAAAACATCTTTTAAAACTTCTACCGTTTTTAATATCGCTTGCGTTTTTTTGTCGTTACGGTTGACCCTGCTGCCATCAATCTTCAAAACAGCCTCATAACAAAGCCACCCACACATCCTCATCTACATTAATAAGCCATAGCCAGGCCAAAAACGCCGGTCGTAACTGCAAAAAGCAAACAACCCAATTCTGGTTTCTTTTATGGCTGCAATTACCCAGACCAAAAGATCGTCCTGCCAGTTCTATAAAACAGTCCACAGGTGCCCAAAAAAGAATCCAAACGATGGAAGTCTGTAAACACGTGCTGCAGCCTCGAGTCAGCCGACCTTCTGATCTGTTTGTGTGCCTCACCCGTAAACCCGAAATAGCCGTTCTAGAATGTTCTGAAACGACGTGTTGACGCCCGGCGTCTGCCCGGCCAAACTCTGGTCTTGTCTTCGGATTTCCGAAATAGCCTGCGAGTATTGGGTCCCTCTTATTTAACTAAACTTTCCTCCCGCCCCGGCGGCAGACGAAATTAAGCGCCTCGAGTCTGATTAGACCGCCGTGACGCCGCCGCGTCGACGCAAAGTACGAATTTGTGGTCGAATCCCCAGACGCGTGTCGTTCACAAACGATCATGTTCCCATCAAAAACAAACGCTCGATTTCTGGTCTTTTTGAGGCTCTTTTTGCCGATAACCTTCAGCCGCTCACGTCGATTGACAGATCGACGCGTAAACAACCGGTAAACACCTCGGAGACTTCTCTTCCGCCCTAATCACGTTCTCCATCTCTTACGTCAGAAAGTCGTTTTTCGGCACAGGGAACGGTAGTTACTGCAGGAGAAGGGTAGAGAAAAAAACTGTAATGATAAGAGATTTGGAGAGAAAAGGAGAGTAAGGCGAAAACGAGAAAACGAAACTGCGGATTCTGTTTTTGTAAACGTGGTGCAATTAATCGCAGTACTGAGATAGATTTCGACTGTAAAAGTGATTTGATGAATGCTTTTTTGTGATGGAAGACTAAGATTCGATAGAGGAAGTTGGGGAGAAAACAGTAACTTAAGAGGAGAAAAACAGGGAATGGAGATAAGGAAGGAAGCGGCTGATAAGGAGGGGATGGGTGACTAATTTTAGAAGGAAACCGTTTTTGGAGATCTGTGACGTCGGTGGGTCATAGATTAGGTCCGTTTCAAGATGATCTGAGTGTTATATTTCTTAAATCAACGAGGGTTTTGAAAGTGACGGTTGTTACAAAATCAATCAACGCTCGCCTACACAATTTAAAGACCTATTTGGCGAATAGAACAAATCTAAGCTAACAATTCTAACTGAGTTGCTTCACAGCAAAAACACTCCAAATGTTAGTTTAAGAATGCCCAAATAACCCCCTTTTATAGATCATTAAAAACGCCACAATACGTTACCTCTACCACATTCCTAGCATGATTCCCAGATAACGCTTCGCCCCGTGAGCGTTAGGCCCATCAATCATAGACCACGCAAAAAACAGTCTCGTAAAACGTTTCTTGCGGAACTCAGTGTTAAAAGGGCACTTTTTTGTCTCGAGACGCTTTTTGCAGTTTAATGCGTTTGAGCGGTACAGACGATCGGAACCAGCGAGCATCATGGAACGGAACGTGAGTTTGAGAAGTTCTCAGATGCCTTCTTGACAAGGCCTAATTGAAGGTTGGGAAAGTGACCGCTTGCGAGAATTAAAGATTCCAGGTGCTTCAGCCTCCTCAGATGCACTTTCTGCTTTTTGCTCTTCACCTTTGTTGTCACCTTCAACCACAAAGGTCGTTTTTTGCCCAGAATCACAGGAGGGAATACGGTAGCTGTGACACATCTTCAATCATGAACGGTCCTAATTAATCCTCAGGAGATTTCCAAACGTGTTTTCACATCTGCAAATGCCCGCTGACATCGTTTGTGTTAGTGACCACTTGGGTGAGTCACCTTATCTCAAGGGGGGCAATTAACCTAGGAGAAAGAGGGCAGCGGGAAGGGTTTGAAAGGTTTGAAATGCGTGATGTCAGATGTGAAGAAAAATAGAATTAGGGGTATTCGTAGGAGGTTTGAAACAGGCAGAAATTCTTTGGATATTTCGGAATCTCTCCTTTGTTATAATTACAGGTTCCCCAGTCTGATCTCTAGACTCTCTGGATCTCGAAAAAATACGTTTACGCGAGGTTCCAAGAAACCTGGGATCAAAAACATTTCCGCCGCTTTGAACTTTTGTTTTTTACCATTCAAGTGAGATACTCCGGAGAGGGATCATTAAAGCGCCGCGGATCGTGTTTTTGTCGCCGAGGAGGCTTCTGACGTCAGGAGTGGGGGAGGAAAAGTTGCACTTCGAGGCTCGTGCCTCCGTAGCCTGTGTGGGAGCGACGACGCAACTGGGAAAACGCCGCCGCTTGATGGCCGGCGTGTTTTGTTCGAACCGGAACGTGATCGAGAAGGTGATCGCTTGGGAGTGAGTAGTTTGGTGTTTGGATGGGAGATGATGGGTTGGATGGGAGCAACAGGCGTGGGTCCGGAAAAGCTTTGAGAAAAATTATTCGAAAAAGCGACCGTAAAGGACTAAAGAGCTCCATCTTCAAGGTGAAATCGACAAATTCCTAATAGCCGATTCTCGGAAAAATGTTATTTTTTGGCTATTTTTGAAAAGCGAGAAATAAGCCAGCGGAGAAACTTGGAGCAGACAACTTGTTGATGTTTTCTTTTGCCCTATACTAGATCGGAAAATGTGATCACTGAAAAACGAAATTCTTAATGATGTTTTTTGTGTTTCGAGCAAAAAGACCCTCGAGATACGAGAAGAAAGAGTGAAGGAGGGACCAGTAAAGGCGTTTATAGAAGCGGCTACGTGTTTTACTATTTGAGATTCTATTTTTGGATCCAACAATTCAATAACTTACAAGTACAATGTCAACCTGTTCTATCAACTTACCACGACATTTTAAAGATGGATTTAGAACCAAAAACAATTGGCCGACGCCCAAACGATTCTCCACAGAGATCACAGAACTCCCAGTTCTTTCTCCCCACAAAAAAGGCGATTTACACAACGAGTGCCGGGCGAACAGGTTCGTAGTTCTTTCTCCAAAATTTGTTTACCGTATCTCGCACACGAATACGTGCCTTGTGCCAAAGTGCATAGCGTTTTTTTCCGGCGTCGGACCTTCGGTCTTTCCTCCAAAGCCGGCTGCCTCCGACTGTCAACAAAGTCGTTGTGGTCACGAGGAAAGAAGAAGTGAACATGACTGGCCGCGGACGGCAAACGGTTCTCGAGAGAATTCGCGAAAAGTGGCGCAAAAACAGAAATAGAATCGGAGTCACGGGATTAACGAAGACGCCACAGAGGGAACGGAACGACCTTTAGTGAGCGAAAACGGTGCATGGGTGGTTATCAGTGGCAGACTGGAACTGGAGAGGAGCGGCGGCGGAACTGATCTAGAGAGCGGAGGAGGAAGGAAAGGTTGTGGGGAGCGGGTTCGATTGACTATCATTTCACGGTTTATCGAGTGATGGGTCCTGCTCGGAACGGTCGTGGCGTGAATGGAAGAGCTCAGCAAACACAGAGGGTTTTGGTTAAGCTTCAAGAAAGTTGAGGAGCGGAGAATTGAAGAAAATAAAAAAGACACTAACTGAAAGTCACTTGCATGCGTGATATATCATCTGTTCGCAAACGCACGCATGGCCGCTTTAGCTCAGTGGCAGAGCGTCTGTCTCGTAAACAGAAGGTCGCAGGTTCGAACCCTGCAAGCGGCAACTATTTTTGACAATTTTAAAATTTTTTTAGAAATTATTTTACGCTTTGCTTTTTCACGAATCTCATTTGCCACTCCTGAAACAAGCCAACTTGTTAAGAAAATACCTAACCGCTGCAACCACTTTGCACACGGGTCCCACAACGAACAGCCTGCGACAAAAAGGGCTATGAAATTCTCACTTGCAGCCAAAGCGATTCGAAGATTTTGGCCGAATTTCGTTGAAATTTTGTCGTCTTGGCGGAGATTTTCGAGGAAAATGCGTGGAAACTACTGATAGTGTCGATTTCCGTGATTTCGTTTGACTACCTGTATTTTCGGCACGTCATTATTAGCCGCTGCAATTTTGTCTGTGTGAACGTCTGACCTAGAAGAACTCTTCTGAAACAGGTCACACTTAGTCTGTAATCTGTCCTTTTTGGCTAATTAAGCCTGAAAACACAGACAAAGCGCTGTTTCGTAGAAATGGAATCGGCCGGAATTCGACGAATCTGTTCCCGTGTTTCGTCTTCGTATGTCGCGCCTCTCTCCTCAAGATTTTCCTCCTTATTTCACCCCTTTCCAGGCCATGCAAAACGTCTGCATCCGTCTGCTACCCCTGAGGAATGTCGGCCGAGCGCTGAACTCCCATGCTTCGTCCTCGAAATCCTCAGCGGTCGACCTGACGAAGCCACAAGTGGTCGTGTGCAGCAACGGCGTCGTCGCCTGCTGGCACCCGAAGATCGAATTCGCTTACGAGAATTCGAGGCCCATCGAAGAATCCGACCTGCGCTTCGCGAAGAAGAAGGAAGCGGCGGTCTTCAACGACGCCGTCCTCGGCGACTACGAGCGCTCCAGGATGCGCCAAGGCCCGACCAACGCGGAACTCACGGAGATCTTCTACACGAGCAAGAACGAATGGTTTACGCGGACCCGGGAAGATCGACTCTACGACGTTGCGGCACCGTTGCCGAAGAGGAAGAAGTGAAGGAAGATTTTGTTCTTATAGTTCCCTTTGTTGAGTATTTCACATCTTTTAGGCGCAGAAAACGAAGACTGTTGGTGAATAAATTCTTTTCATTTCTGTCTTTTTTATTTTCCGTTAGATCTGCTCGTTCTGTTCGACTTTGGATTCTTTATCGTGTGGCTTTTGATGTGTATGAACCTTGTTCCTTTATTTCAGGTGGCTTGTATGTTTCGGCGGTTCTACTCGAAACTGCCGCCGTCCACCTCCAACAGGCTAAAGGACGCGGATGGCATCTACAGCAGGATATTGACCTTCATGAAGGAGAGGCAGACTACCGCCTTCGCCGAAGAACACGTGCTGAAGAGCCATCGCCTCGATCGAATCAAGAGGGACGAGTGGGCGCTGATCTACCGCGATGTGGAGGGAACCCGGAACCAATTCTTCGCGGGCGTCGGTTTGCCCATCGCGTTGGGCGGCTTCGCCGTTGGTATTTACCACATTTGGACCACCGACGAGGAGAAGCGGCATCGACACGTCAAGAAGCTGCTCAGTGACGCTGAGGAGGTAGGCCACGATTTGTGAAGCGTTCTGTAAATCCTGTTTTCAGTTGGGCTCATTCGTCGCTATTCCCATCGTGATGAGTGTCCTTATCGTCGCGTTCATTATCAGGATTCACACATTGCGGGTCTTTAGGATATACCAGAATCGAGCGGATCCCGATGAGTACATGGCGGTCATACCAAAGCTCGGTTGGCAACAGCAAAAGGTAGGCATTTAGAGAGGTGGAGCACAGCTTGATCTATTACCATTCCAGGTGCCCTTCAACCGCGAACGCTCGTGCTGGATTCTCCCCGAGGACTTCACGGATCTTAAGCGCCTCGCCTTTATTTCCGTCTTCGGAAACGTCATCGCCGGAAATCACCGCCTGATCCTTGACGAAACCGCATTCCGTGCGAACAACCTGCGAAGCTACATGCTCAACGAAACCAGCAGTCCTCCGAGATTACAGGGACTCTAGGAAGTGCTCAATTTAGGGTGTTATTGTTGTTTTGCTTGTTTTATAGATGGCTTTGAGATTCTGGGAGTTTTCGAAGCTTTGTAAGGGTGTAATTGTGGGATTTTGTGGTGCAGAGCCGTGGAATTGGTCGGGGTTGCTCGCCCGTATTTGCTATATATGGGTTCTGGAGAGATCTTAGAGCTGTTGGGCTTGAAAATAACCTGCTCATAATTGTGATTCGGATCTCTAAAGTAGAAGAAACTCGGGGTCGATCATTTTAGGTCTTCTCCACAAACCGCAGCTTGTTTCTATGCTGATGCAAACCTCCGGAGTCCGGACCCTTCTTCATCGCACGATTTTCGACATTTTCGATTTTGAAATTCCGCAACGACGCACGGCCTTTTGGGAAATCCGAAAAGATTTTTTTTAGAATTTTCGCGAATTCGCAGAATTTTCGCGAACCCATCAGCTCCGATCTAAACGCGTTCTCCTATTCCAGAATTATGATAAAAGTGATTTCGGCGATCGAAAAGCTCGAGGGAGAGCTCTACGAAACCATCACCCACATGAACAACCTCAACGAACAGCGGAGGGCGGTCGATATGATGCCTCCCTGGAGCTCTCTCGTCAAGAATAACCCAGAGTGGAAGCCTCTCCTCGTGGCGAAGATGGATTTGCAGATCTCCGAGTCGATTGACGAGCTGAAGGTGAGCCAACCTGTTGTGTAAGCCCATAGCCTAACATTTGTAGGGCTATCTGGACGAGCTGGAACAGGATACCGCCAAGCTGCGATGCTTCAGCGAATTCGAGAACAACTTCTCGTATACGTTCCAACACGATCTTCTGCTGTTTTTGGACAATCTGAAAGAGGTTCACGCCGGTTACGTCAAGGCATTAAACAGCGGAAAAATGCTTAACTTTGCGCTGAAGCAAATAAGCCTCTTCGATTCCAACCCTACCGTAAGAAGCACCATTCAACGGCTTAAAGCCGACCTGAAACTGGCTTTATAAGGCCGATTATTTGACTTGTATTTTACCCTTTGTTACCATATAAATTCCAACCAAGCCTGAAGTTTAGAATTACTCGTTCACATACCGTACTCCGTCCATGAATATGTTATTCCTCTCTATCTCCAACTTTCGGAGGTGTTTGGTCGCTTGTTTTTCTTTTCTACACGACCCAGACGCTCCGAACACATCACGACAAATCAAAACTGACAAGAATAGTGTGATTTATCCGTATATGGAGACATAGTATCTTATATGCAACAACTTTGTGTACACGTCTTCAGAGCACCGTATAGGAACGGCTACGATCGGAGAGGGAACCCGGATTGGCAAAACGTTTAGGTGATCGCAGTTCGAAAGTGTGGAATGAGTCGCGTAGTTCATCTAGCTCGGGGGAGGTCAGCTGCTCACTGGAATCCTTGCGTTCTCCTAAGGAGTCTTCGTCGTCCTCGGAGGAGACCTCGCCGGTGATCGCCGTGACAACGTCACGGGCAAGTTTCTCGAAGTGTTCGTCCTCCAGGACGCAGTCTTCCTCTATGATGCGCAAAGCGGAGGTTTCAGTCACGGCTTCAAAGAATCGGTACGCTGAAACAAGGCTCATTAGGATCCGGGGTTACGGTAGGTGTGCTTACTATATGAGGTTAGGCATCCCGCGAGCTCGTTAGCGGCGGGGTTGAAGTTGGTCGGCGGCTTCGCGCCCGTGATGGACCGCCTGGGGAAGACGTAGGCAGTGACCAGCTGAGAAGAGGGGAAGCGTTCTTCGTGGCGGAGGGGGCCGCTGGTTCGGATCAGGGGCGCTCGGGTGAAGAAGACGTTGTGGGCGATTTTCTGCTCGGCGAAGAGGTCAACGCATTTGGTGATGTTCTCTATGAAGGTGTCGAACTCGTTGACCGCCGCAAGTTGGAAAGCGAAGGCCGAGATAAACCAATCTGGGCGGCGGATGGCATAGATGCCTCTGGAGAGTTCGTCGAACCTCTGAAAAAAGAACGAATCAGACGGTTGCCTTCGAGACGTGTTTTGATAGGTCTGATGGACGCAATGTCAATCAATTGTCTAGACAAGGGCACACAAGGGCTGCTTTAATTTCGACCCTTTCCATCACTCGAACCGGTATAGGTCCGGGTAATCCTACTCACCCTGAAAATAAGGTCGCTGTCGTATGGCCAAAACAAGGCGTGCATATGCAGATGGTTGACGGAAGCCTGTCCTAGAAGGCTGTTGAAGAGGATGTGGAACGAGTCGTCGTCCACCAGGAGCATCATATCCGTGCCCATGCGGATTGACGTTTCCGTCAGGCTCTGCGGCAAACACTTGTTCACCGCGGGACAAGCAGGCTGTGGTTCCTTTCGAGGGGACTCGCGTTGATGGCGACGATGTGGCGATCGAGCGGATCGTCGCTGAAGGGGCGATCCAAGCAACGGAAGAAGAAGAGGATCTCTTCGCTTTTGAGCCGCGTGAAGTTCCAGCGGAGGTTGCAGAACGATTCCGTGATGCTGCGGAACCTCATCGGCTTCCGGCGCAGTTTTCCGCGTTCCACGTTCAGCTAAACCCGGAAACATTAATTTAAGATTCTTATATAACCAATTGTCACCTGGATTGAGAAGTTGTAGTCTCCATCGAGGAGCTTATACATGCAGTTAAGGTCATACTTAAACACCTTCTCCTTCTTGGCGTTTCCCATCTCTGGGAGAGGAACTCCTTCAGCTCCTTTTTCTGGTGGGTCGGCGATCCAGATTTCGCGTTGCTGATGGGTCCGCAGATGGGCTTTTTAAGGTCGAAGATAAATTCTGAGGTACGGTATTGGAAGAAGGGAGTCGGGTCTTTCTCTTGAAGGCCAGTCGGGATCTAAAAGAACTCAAATTAGACATCGTAAAATAATTCTTTTGGTGATTTAAAGGGACACAGACATCGCCTTTCTCGTCGTTTTTTGAGTGCACGGATCGCGCTCATTTCTGAGGCAGGGGGTTTTGAAAATGCGCTAATCACGATTCTGGCGTCAGAATGGCGAGAAAAGCTTCAGGACTGCGCAATATGGCAAAGTTCGGATATGGCAAAAAAGAGAATTTTACAAGTCGTTGAGTGGTCCCGACGCGATTACCCTGCACTAACCACAATCGGCTACGATGAAAACGGAGTAATGTGGCCTTTGATCGAACTTTTCTGTTCATCGCGTTGTGGGACGTGTTCAATGAGAAATCCACTCAAAGTCCTACAAGAAACTTCACAATCGCAAAGAAAAACGACAAGTTTCACCGCCAAAAAATTGCAAATCGATTCCATCGTAGCCGACCGCGATTGTACAGGGCAGTAGCGCCAGGAACACTAACACTGAAAAACTGGTAAAATTCTCCTTTTTCCCTTATCCGAACTTTGCCATATTGCGCAGTCCTGAAGCCGTTTCTTACTACATAAACAAACGATGGAGAGATAAATTCCAGTCTGCCGCTGAATTCTTAATTAGGATGGCGAATTCGGATTATAACGCCTTCGGAGAGATCCACTTTGGAACACTTTTAAGAGCAGAAACACTTGAATGGAAAAGTTCGAACCTGGACAGAAGAGAGCGAGCGCTGGGCCCGGCCGGGGCCGTCGATAGGAATCACAGGAATCTTTCCGCTCATCGCCTTTTGGGCTTCTTTTCTTCAATTTATTCGTTTCGGCTTCTGTTGGCTCACGTGGCGGGTGAGTAAATCTGAAACGACGAACAACGCGTTAAAGACCACAGATATGACTTAAACGTTCGCACTGTCCTTCGCACACACCGCGAGAAGCGATTCGAGTATTAATGAAAAATGGGGTTGCCTGTTCCTCTGCTCGCAACTCGGCCGCACACAGGCGGGTCGAAAAGCCCAGGAAGAAGTCAGCGAGGGCCAAAGTCGTGACGGTTATGCGTGCACACGCGGCGGTGCTAATTGTTGTTATCCACGCCGCTTACTCGATGACACCGTGAGGAGATAAGATAGATGGGACAGTTTGTTTAGGGAGGAAACTGCTTCTTCGGCGAGATTAAGCGACAAAACATGCGGGATTAATGGGCACGACGCGCGCGGATGAGCTTAAAATACCCCCGAATTTTCCTCGATCGCATGCGGATGACAGGGAAAAGAAGTAGGTCCTCGTAGGGCTACCGCTAAGGGCACGTGGACCGCAGGACGAGGGTAACGAACCCTGAACGACATGTTTGTTTAAGAGCGCAGAGACGAGAAAATGACGAAAAAAACGTTTTTTTCGCTTGGATGGAAGCCGAAAATGGTCTCGCGGAAAACACTTCGAATATCCATCAATTTCGCATCGCATTTTCCCAAAGTGGGTGCGATATGGGGACTATTTAAAAGGTCACGATAAAAAACAAAAAAAGCATAAAAGACGCAAGAAGTTCAAATAGGAAAACAAAACAAGATTGGAATTACCATAAACCGTGCGTAAACGAAGTGCAAACGATCCATGCAAGCTAATAAATCAAACGATCGTTCCGGGATTGAAATGAGTCCACAAACTCGGACTTAGCCCACTAAACGCTAATTCCGCCGAAACCTTCGCAGTTCTTCGAAATCATGTCCCAAAAGGTCAAAAACACGCCCTACGTAGGCATAAACAAGGAACACAGAAAAATAGCCCAAATCGCATATTAAAATGGGTGTAAAATTTGAGTTGACCCCATTAAACGGAGTCCCGTGGCCACGGATTCCCCTTGAGGAGTGGCGGAGGGCGGCTTAATTGGATTGTTTTGCCCATTAGTTGCGTCGGCGCCCGATCGAGGGCGAATCCATTTAACTCAACCAAGTTATAGCGCTACTTACTCACAAAATAAATACCCAGGACAAACAATCGAAGTCGAAAACAGCGGAAAAACAATTTGCGACGGCGGTGTCATGTGGAGTCGATTTGGCCCGTTGGAGACGCATCTGGGCACAAAAGACGCCCAAAGATCGCGAGAATCGTTTCGGGCGATAAATATTTCAACGCTTTATGGTAGCAAAAGAAGTCGTAACAAAAGAGTCGCGTTTCTGGCGCCCGAATACAGCCGAGAAGGACCAAGGTCCTCCACTTGGAATGCGCTCCGTCATCAGTGAACTTCCAGAGGCAAACAGAGAAGAGGATTAAGCAGCAGACGAGTGGATTAAGCAGCAGACGACGCCTACGGATTGCGCTTAAAAGCATGCCGGCACATAAATGAGGGTTTGAGCTTTTAGAATGAGGGTGGAGGAGGGAGGGCACATGGCCAAATACTCAACTTGGCCAACAAAGGAAACTTAAATGGAGTTAAGTGGCTACGTTTTGAGAGCAGCTGAAGCGTGAAGCGGGGAAAATCCCAAAACATGTCGAGACACGGTAGAGTGATTCACGGGTTAGACAGGTGAACAAAGCTACGTAGTTTGCAAGAAAACGGACCGAAAAGGTCGTTTTAAAGTTTTGAAATGCGTCAAAACGGTCGGTTTCGGCAAGAGACAAAAGACCAATCCCGAGTGTATATTTAAAACGGAGCACGTCTAGACAGGTAAGTAACCCGGCAATCCAAGCAAACAAGCGACTCTCGATGACTCGCCGACCGACAAACGACCTAAAGTGACTCGGAAACGTTTCCCTTTCAAAAACACAAGTCAAAGGTTGGCCAAGCATTAGCAGGAATCGCTGACTAATTAGGGTAGTTGACGTGTCCAGGAGTCTTGGGAGGCGCTCATTAGTTATCGTTGTCCTTTCCGTGGCACCTTTGGGACTTTGCTACTCCGAAGACGACAAAGGAGTCGAGTGAATAAGGGAAGGTTGTTTGCTTTGACAAAAGAACGTTTCGAAACGAGACTTTTTGAAAGTGCAGGGCGGGATTTCATCAGACTATGTTGAAACTCAATATTGAAGGTGCTGAAAGATGCACGAAGTTCCCAATATTGACCTTAGAAAGGAAAAAAACGGTGAGCGGATTTTCGCTTTTAAGCCAGAAAAACGGAACGGTTTTAGTGCCTCGGATACAATTTCCGGCAAGGAATTAGGATAAATGCGATTTCAAGACACGCGCACAAGATTTTCAGAACAGCTGATGAACACACAAAAACATAAAGAATCCAAAAATAAGTCGAAGCTGTTTGTTTTGGGTCTTCGAAGGCGTTTGGCTCCCTGAGGACATACTCGCGCTAATGAGAAATATGCAAATAAGGCCCACAAGGAGGCGGAGGTCGGAGGGCCAAACATCGACGGCGACGCCTTCAATTAGAATAACAAGTTTGTTGCCTTCCGACGAATTCTGAAAATGACGGATGGATTCGAAAGATGTTGTTTCCAGCAGCAGATTCTTGCGCGGAGTCGAATACGAGGAAGCGCAGGCGTGGAAGGAAGTTCAAGACGGAAAAGGAAGACAGATTTGTCCGGACTTTGTTTGTGTTGTGGATATCGCAAAAGAGGGCTTAGAAGGGCGTTCCGGAGCAGAGGAGGCGGGTGTCGATTCCAGGCAAGAGAAAGTGCAGAGGAATATTGTCGCGGAAAAAGTCGTTTGGAAGACGGCCGGAAGGGTCGATGACGTCAAAAGCTGAAATTTCCGTCGGTTCGCTGCTTTTTGCAGGTGGCGCCGGACCGAAGACTAATTGGCAGACCCTTCTTAGACCGGATTACGGTAGCTATATACAAATACGCTTGTCTCCATCAAAAATGCATAAAGGGATACAGAAAGAAACGTTCGTATGACGTGGTGACAAAGTAATCCGTGTGGGGGACTCATAAGTACCTTCACGAATTTCACGTTCGGAGGTTGTCCTCAGGAGCCACGAATGATCTCTTTGCTCTCGGAAAAAGGAATTGCCTCGGGTACTTCATGCGCCGCTGCACCCTTTATGCGATTTGTTTCGATAAGGAGCGAGGGTAGTCCGAGGCTCAGAGTCCAAGAAAAACAAAAGTTCCGTTCTTGAGAACGTCCCGAAGGCGGATTTGAACCTACGCGGAAATAATAAGTCTGAACGAATTGTGTCAAGGGACTTATTTAAGGAAGCAAATGGTGCCTGTACAAGTGCTCGGAAATGAATGATTTCATGCCGGAGTCCCCTTAACCCAAAGACTTCGTGCTTTCTCCCGTCAAAAGTAATCTCTTCGGAATTAAACGCGACTAATGGTCTTAAGCTTTGAAGCCTCAGACATCAGGGACCAAACATTATTAGATTTGAATAGAAAATCAGAAAAGTTGTTGGCAAACGCTTTCTTTAGAAAAACAGATTGGAGAATTCTGACGAGTAATCATGCCTCTGGCCAAGCATTCTACTAGAACGCAAAGGCGAAATGTTATGTAATTTGACACCCAATCTGTGTCAAAAAGGATTTGATGACGACGTCCGAAACGCCTCCGTCCAAGGCGGCCGGGTCTCAGATCACTCTGAATCAGTTCTAAGAGGGCCAAGCTATATTTAGAGAGCTATTTTGAGGCTCGAGCTTTCATGCACGCGGAAAGTTGTTAGAAATTCGGAGGAAAAAGATGAAAACATTCTAAAAATAGAATTCCGGACAAGAGATAAAGATCGCTGTAGGGACAAAGGACGGGTTGAGTTACCACTTTATTAGGACCAACTGCGCTGGATGTCCAAGTTTGTTACTCCAAGAATCTAACTCGCAAAACCCCAAGTCAAGAATCAAGCATGGCCCCTTAATGACCTCCTTCCTCCCTCTGGAGTGCCATTCTCTGGGCCGGCACTTGACAACCGGAGATTCCCAATTTGGAGATTCTCGAGCACGAGGTCAGGCTACTCTCAGCAAAGCCATCCAAGACACTCAAACACGCAAACAAGCACCATTTTTTTGTTTTTCGAGCGTCTGATTAAGTCGTTTCCAGGGCTCGCCACAAACAATAAATTGTGAATTATTCCTAAAGGCCTTTGTATAGTTCGCGCGACGCGCGACACGCGACAGTTGCCAATTGTCGCTCGCGACCGGTCGCACCGTCGCACGCGACCGGTCGCTACCAAAAACTGACAGTCGCACGCGACCAGTCGCGAGCTCAGTGGTATAGTCGGTGGGATAGTGGACGCGACGCTCAAAAAATCACATTAATTTTTCATCCAAAACCGACAATAAAATCGTCGCAAAATGCTTAAATGAAGACTCTGCACCGTATTCATCGATAAATGTAGCGCGACAACCCTCAAAACCACGAAAAACAGTCGAATTCACCCAAACACAGCAGCAACCCTTAAAAATGCCTAGAAACGCCAAAAATTCGACCATCTTTCGTGAGCTGTCGCGCGACCGAAATGCTTGCAGCTGGTTCCGACCAGCTGCAAGAATTTCGGTCGCGTGCGACCGTTCGCCCTCCGTCTCGGTCGCGGTCGCGGTCGCGACCGTCGCACGGACTGTACGCGCGATTGGCAACTATACCACCCCCGCAATTCGATGTGGGTGGCCGCGGTCGCGCCGCGACCGCGAAACAGCTGAATTAGTATGGCGTTAGCTCGTCGAGTCGCGCGTCGCGCGAACTATACAGAGGCCTTAAGAGGGTTCTTGTTTTCGCAACCAGGATTTGTGAATAGTTTACAGTCGAGTTTCAAATCAAAGACAGCACTTGAGGGAGAGGACAATGGCCTCGCGTCGGTTCTTGGCCGCCACTCGGAGCCCGGAGCTCGGAACACCTGGGGCGCAGATGGAGCCGCAAATTGGATTCGACGTCTTTCGTTGAGTCATTTCGCTGGAATCTTATTATTCAATCGAGGAGTGTAGTTGACGTGGAGACGACCGATCTCCGGTTCCCCACGGCCAGACTACGGCAGAAAGATTAGCATTTTGATTAGGGCCTGCACGATCTTTGGAATTCTGTTTACGACGGATGAAATCCATTTGAAACCATTAACGAATGCCCAAAGAGGGTTTAGGAGCAAACAAATTTCTGTTTTTGAGTTCTGTAAGTAGACCATGTAGCAATCACATGGCCGGTCTCGAAGCAAAACAAGAAGATGACACTTATTAGGTCGCGTCATGTGGCGTTGAAATCAGCGAAGATCAACTGAAAAACGATCCAAAAAAATGTGGAATTGGACCCGAGGTGAGCTTGAACTTGGCAGGGGTCGGAACGTGTTACAATTTGTCAATGGATAAGCAAAAACCTTCGACAAACAAATTGAGGGCGTTTCCCACTCGGCTTCAAGGGTCGTCTTGTGGCCCTTTTTTTCGTGCTCAGGGTGTTCCGCGCTGAACGAGTCAAATGACACAAAGTCAACACACGAGAGAAACGACATTTCGAAAAAGAACCTGTGACTAAAAAGCGAATCTAAGTGGCCAAAACAGGGCAATAAAACGTAAAGATTAAAGCAGAAGTCGTCGGTCAACAACGTGCGATAAGTTTTGCGGCCTCATTGTTATTTTAGGTCGGACGGCGTTCCGCTCTAACTATACATTTGCCTCCTCCCCCTCAACCCGAGTTGTTCTGCCTCTTTTTGCGCCTCGTACAACATTGCACGCAAACCCGACGCGATTTGCAGGTGGAAAACAGGACGTGGAAATGTTTTTTGTGGATAGGGACGAAGACGCGCGAGATCGTTGGTGGCGATCGATCAAAACCTGAAAATTGGTCTTGGGTGTTAATGACGGGAAACTCGACACTTGGGGAAGACCCTCCGAGGGTCGTTGGGAGTCGTTAGAACTTGACGCCGCGGAAAACAGAAGACTCCATCGCCATGACATTTAAGAATCGATACAAAAATTGCAGAAAGTAAGATTTGCACGCATCAGCGCCGCCCATTACATAAAGTCCCCAAAAAACACAAAGTCAGAAGCGGCGGACGTGCGGACGAACGCACTACGCTGTCAAAACTGTGGGAAACTGGGAAAAGGAGACGAGAGCGAGAGGCCACGTATGAATCAAGGGGCGAGAGTACAAATTGCGGGACGCGTGGCCCCACGCGGACGCCTCTTAGGAAGTGACGGGCGGCGGTGGCGGCGCGGATATTAGGATGAGGGTGGAGGGTGTGAGTAGCTGATTGCCTGGACTGGAAAGAGCGAGAGCAGAGAGCGGGTAGGACGCGGATGAGTGAACCCGGGGGATAAGGGATGGGCCGAGGGCGGAGGCCACGAGGAAGGATGGCTTTGAAGATTGTTTCGTTCCCCGCCGCCGCCGTCGCCGTCGCCGCGTTCTGAGTCCGATTTGTGACAAAACAGCGGCGACCAAGTGATAAGCAGACTGGAAAGAGGGTTGCCGAAGAGGGGAGAGCCATGAGGATTTGTTTGGGAGCGCCGGAGAAGAGTTCCGATGTTGTGGAGGAGCCGAGAGCCGCTCGGAGCAAAGAACGTGCAAGGGAGGAGGAGAGGAGGGCCTAGTTAGGAGGGAGCGAGGGTGAGTTGTTCGGCAGATGACAAATGGGGCTTAAATAAGACGACAAAACAACGAAGAGTAAATGACGGAAAACCGATGTCGTTTAAAGAATATTGAGGATGTGTGGCACGTTGCATAGCTAATGGAGCAGGACACCTGCGAGGCTTAATTGCGGGTGATCGAGGCGAGAGATACAGTGCGGGACAAAATGATGTAGCGCGTCAAACAACTCCAAAAACATTCAAAATTGGCGGAAATTTTTGATTTTTATGAAAGGCATTTCGAAAATGAGCCGATTTCGCCGAGACATAATGATAGAGTCACCTTATAAAAATTCAATTTTATAACTGTTTTTAAATTTTTAGCTACGTTTTAAATGCGATAATCTTGTTCAACGCGTCAACTTAACCCAAAAACCATGTTATCGCTTCAAAAAAGACGTCTTAAGTCAAAGTTTGGAAAGTTTTGTCAGTTTCTGACTCTTATACCTGAACTTGAAGAATTTTCAGTTTTCAAACGGACTTTCACGCTCTCGATGGTTGAATAGTGTTTAAACGGTTCGCTGTAATCATTAAGTATTCACCAATCAGCAGAAAACTTTTTTTCTGTCAAAATTTTTGCCACGCCCGCCGCATTTGCATGTTTTTCGGGGTTGTTTGACCAGCTCCTCCACGTGGTAAAAGCCGTTTCATGCAAAAGTTTATTTGAAGCGAGATTTCGCCAAAACAGGGGGTAGCTACATCGTTTTGTCCCGCACTGTACCATGTCACGTGAGGAGGAAGAGTGGAAAGAAGATGAGAGTGGGAAGATTGAGAGACTCGAGAGGAGGGCTTCGGGGAGGAGAAAAGTGTCAATCTTTAGAGTGAGAAAAAACTAGATTAGAGATCGACCAAGAACGACAATTTGAAATTCCAATTTTAAGGGCTCAGAGAATTCCTAGAAATCGGTGTTGCTTAAATAGTTTACTCAAACTCAATTTTAAAATTTTTTTGAAAACAGTCAATTTGGAAGCCACAAAACCTGTGTTGCGGCAGGCACAAAAGAACAAAATACGGCTTCCTGAATCACACGTCCCTAAAACAATTGTCGAAGAGTTTGAAACTCCTCTATTTTCGTTCTTTGGACTGTAAATGTAATCCTGTTTTCGATCAAATGTGTATCTTCGAAAACACGAGATATGTGCAATCGAGGAACAAAAGTGCAGCCGATCGAAAGTCGCCAAATGTCGTACTTTTGTACAGGTGCAAGAGTCTTAAATAGTGGTCGACAAAGGGAAATTACGAATTGAGGACTGCGGAAAGGACAAGGAAAGGAGGAAAACAGCTGGGAACGGTATTTTAAGGTCTCTTTCGTGCTTTTGAAAGATCACTCCTACAGATTCCTGCAGAAATTCCACTACAAAAACCACTGCATTAATCTTGTGGCGCCAGGATTCCCCGCAGCCAATTCCGCGCATCCAGTTTCGAGCACGGTGCAGGCAGGCAACAAAACAACGCGCATAACACTTTTCGACCCCGCGGGCGCTCCGACCACTGCCAGCTCTCCCCGGGTGCCCCTTAAGAAGTCTCCCAAAAGGTCCTTCCACTCCCCTCCCCGTTTCAACTGCGGCGGGTTCCCTTAATTGGCGGCATCCTAAGAGCGAGGAAAGTTTCGCGCTCCCGACCGCGATGACGTCTGATGGTCATAAATCAATCGAGTCGGGCGACGGGAAAGAAACGCGAATTTTTTGGGAGGGACAACAAGAAGACGATGAGGAGCACGTGACGCGCCGCCGCAGACCACAAGCGAGGAAGAACTTTAAAGAGGAGTCTTTGGTTTGGGATGAAATCCCTAGAAGAGATTCCGAAATGTCAGGAATCAAGAAAGAAGAGTCTGCCAAAGATGGATGGGTTCGAACGAGAGATGGAAGGTCAGCTGAGTCGGGAAATAGGAAAGGACTGGAGACCCCGTTTTGGAGAGTTCGAAAGATTGTTTACATAGCCGATCGCTCGTGGTGATAAGCGCGTTTTGGAGGTTCAAACAGAGGACTCTAGCCGGGAAATGCAAACAATGTGGAAATAATTAAGCCGCGTTGATGAGCGATAAACCTCTGCTAAAACCCTTTTTTCGGGCCATTCTTGTAGATGTGGCTTGTTTGAGGAACGATAGTAGTCTGGCTTAGAAAAAAGCGGAGCCGAGGGCAAATAAACAAGAAGGATCTGTAGGGCGGCTGCACCCGCGATATTCCAAGACAAAGTTGTCGTTTGGCTAAGGACGAGAAATTTGATTTGTGGCCAGAACGGATTCAAATAGCTTAAAATAGCTCCAACGTGTTTTAAAACTTGGTTACGTCGAGCAAATCGGATTTTTCAGGCTTCGATTGAGTCAAGAGTGGAATTTCGAATTTATTTGTCACTCTGTGCAGGTGAGAAAGAAAGCGCTGGTATGGCTAAAAGACTTGCAAAGCTTTAGATCACTGAGGCAAAAAGCTGCGCAAACCACGAGGTCTGCAAAAGTGTAGCCTTTAAAGTGATCTGACACATTCTTTAGAGATCTCGACCGCGCGTAGGGATTCAAGGTCGTTTGGGTCCGTTTCGACCAGTTCTAATTAATTTGCGTCATCGGCTCCTAGAACACAAAAGATCCTACCTTTTTAACAGTTTCGTTCTTTTAGAAAGCACGGCCTACACACAAAAGTTCAATTTTTTAATTCAAAACTTTAAGTGTTTTTGTTTTTGGAATCGCAAACTTCAAAACGCTTGTTTTTCTTGCAGCGCTCATTCGAGGTCGTGTTGATCGTCTTCCGACGAGTATCGCGGGTGATAAGTGGGTTGCCGCCGCGTTCAGACAAGCGATGATAAGCGGCGGAACCAGGAAGAAAAGCGACGCGGGCCAAAGGCCGAAATCCCGAAAATAAGATATATGTGGAAGTAGCTGAAAGGAGCCAATCAAAGGGAATCCGGGTCCCGCGAGTCCTTTTAGGTCGACGGACAGATTCTTCGGTGCAATGAAAAGAGAAGACTTTGTGGGACAATTAGCGGAATTCGGATTAATTACGCCAATTAGGCGAGAGATGTTCTTAGGGAAAGCTCGAGGAGCGAGTGGACTCGTAGGAAAACGGGTTTTCGGACAAACGTGCTTTCGATGCAGTAGAAGTGATATAAGTGCAGGGAAAATGGATTTGAAGGTTTGTGATCAACGAAGGTTGTTTCCCACCTCATTCCAACATTCACACGATCCCAAAAATTACGCAATTTCGCCCAAAACATGTTAACAGTACACGTTGAAACGATGTCTACAATAACAAGCGACAGATTCGCAATCAATCACGCTGTTTTCCGATTATTGATTAATCGCTATAGGCGAAAATACCGAAATTAACGCTCCCACTTGGTTCAATCATCTCAATCTTGAGAATCCTGACCGGTCAACCCCGAGAAGACGAAGTTGCTTTTTTCTGTTTCCTTGTTTTCTAAACACACGTTGCAAAGTGTTTCAGATCAAGATGTCCTTTCGATCGCAATCTTACCAAATGAAAAACGTAGACGGGGTCTTTTAGAGGACGTGGTTACTTTTTGTAGGCAACGCCAAGGTACCAAAAATGGTTGATCTCAAGGTGACCTTATCTCCAATTAAGGAACCACTTAATATCCTAATCAATTAGTTCTACAAAAGTGATTCAGAAAGGTTACAACGCACTCTTAAAGTGCACTTGCAGCGACGTGAAAGGTGCAAAGTTTCCAATTCTTGTGACGATTAGGGAATCGAAACAAGTTGGAGACAGGCTAGATTTGTAACAATACGCGATTGGAAAATTAAGGGTTGGAAAAGGCATTCAAACGCTGTTTGGCAACTTTGGGACTTTAGTACTTTAGGACTCATTGTTGTAATAACGTTTGAAAGAGTGCAACTTGGTGAATTACAGGGTGGGGAATGTAACGCGATTGAACGGCTATAACGTTTTACAGAACCCAACTGACCGTACATTACATCGTCTGAAAGCGCAGGGAATTCTGTATCGGCAATTGAAAACAGAAATGCTAACATGCTAACACTAACGCTCAAAATAATGTGGTCAAACTTAAAAAGACAAAATCGTCAAAAGCACGCGGTCATTTGTGAGCGTTTGGAAGCACTAAACTTTTGTAAACTCAACCTTATGTTTGTTTCTGTGTTGTATTTTTGACTTCCGTCTTTTAGCTACAGCTTGGCGAAAGAACTGGCAAAATTGATTTGGAAAACCGAGTTTTAGAGCTGATTGAAAAAATGTTGGCTGACTTTGAGGGTTTTCAATTGCAGGCTTGATAGTCCTTCTGGGTCAGAATTTCGCAAGCAATTCAAATGCACAATCTGAATGGTATAAAACGCTTTGCACGAGTTGCTGGCCGCTTCAAAATGCTGAAAAATGACCACTGCTTT
Organism: Steinernema carpocapsae; assembly: GCA_000757645.3. Taxonomy (NCBI): domain Eukaryota; kingdom Metazoa; phylum Nematoda; class Chromadorea; order Rhabditida; family Steinernematidae; genus Steinernema; species Steinernema carpocapsae. The sequence goes on from AZBU02000003.1 coordinate 1,835,884, forward strand.
TGACCATTTTGTCTTTTTAAGTTTGACCACATTATTTTGAGCGTTAGTGTTAGCATCTGCTTTCTGTTTTTGATTGCCGATACAGAATTTCTTGCGCTCTCTAAAAAGTTATAGCCGTTCGATCGCGTTACAGTATTTTCCCCCCACCTTGTAGAGACACGACGACCCCAAAATAGCCAAAGTTGAGAAATTCTTTGAAGTAACAAACAAATCAATGTGAATTCGAAAACAAGCAAACAGTCGGATTTCGGGCAAACTTCTTTGAGCTATCACAACACTTTTCCTAACCTCGTCTCCCGGATCAATCACTCAAACCATGCGTTTTACGAGCGGGTTGATCGATCCTCCGAGACCAAAAGTGCAAACTTGAGTCAATTGGGACACAAGTCAATAACCCCGAGCATCAATTGCCGACGAAAGCGGTCAGGAAGTGAGTTCAGAGACTCGCCTCACTTCTATGCATAGAGAATTCCAGGAATTGATAATCTTAAAAGACCAACAGTTAAAGCTTAATGACTTGCTAAACGGTTTCTGAAACTTGTAGGAGCAAAGTGCGTCCACGGAATCCGAAGCGAACTTCTGTTTTGTTTTGAAGACGCAATCTGATTGGAGCACAAAAGTTGATTGGATGACGTTGGCTCCTCATTTGTTCTGAGAGGACTACGCGCGGGAAAGAAAACATCTTTTGGAATTTTCGGTGCTTCGTTTGTTCAAAAGGCACGTCGTTCTTGGAGCGACAACTCCTGCCAGTCACGTTCTCTTTTCGGGGAGTAATTGAAGAGTTTAAACAAATAATTAAATGTTCGATTGCGTCAAGCGAAGCTGCAGGATCCTGCAAGCGATGTGGACTGAGGCGAAATTAGGAGAGGAAATCAACGTCATGGGGTTTTTTGGAAGGAGAGAAGGTGAGCGGAAAACAATTAACGGAGATCAGATTGGACTAGCGAAATTAGAATCACGTCTTTTTTGCGAAGCGGTTTGGATGAGACTCGGATTCTCGGAAAGGAAAGGATCGTTACGGCTGTAAACGGTTCAAAACATTCTGTTTCACCAAAAAAGGGCGACGTGGTCAACCGCAACACTCGTACTAGACCAGGAAGCGTAAATAGATAATCTAATATTTCGCCAAAATCGACTTGAGCGCAAATTCAATCAGAGTCTAAAGGCGTTGGGCCAGGCTTATCCAATGTTTGATCATTCACCGTTTCTACCGCAATCACACCTACATCTTGATATTGCAAATTCAAACCTCATTCTCCACTCGCAATTCTCATGGAGCCAATCATCATAAAAGCGCTGTTCACATTAATGTTTTTTTGTTTATCGCCCACAATTCTTCGCTTGCGTCATTTGGTGCCCACAGAGACTCCTAAACGCCCTCGTTCATAGTTTAACACATAAAAACAACGGAAAGGAAATAAGGAGTCTCTGGACACGACACCAATGCATGTCAAGTTAGAGTTTATGAATCAAATTAAGGCATGGGAAAAGAGACAATAATCGTCGATCTTTGGTTCTCCGAGAGTTGAAGAGGGGCCAGCGAACGTCTTCGTCTTGCACTCATTGTTGACGTCAGAAGTGTCTTTCTTGATGATGGGTGATTAATGTTTGGGCAAATGCTGTTGAGAATAAGAGGCACATTCTGCTCTTATCGTTTGGAAAAAGTTGAAAACAAATGAGATTTTCGAGTTCACCGCAAGAAGCTTTCCGCTTATCGTTAAACGGATCGGTTTGTCCTAAAATGTTTGACGGAGATCGGAAGTGCATGGATAAAAGATGGTAAATAGCCGTGTTTTCTTACAAACATTTTGTGACGGTCGTTCGATATCTGCCCTAAGAAGAAAGTGTCTGCTTTCACGTCAAACTTTATCTGAAGTTGAAGATTAAAAACAAACCTTACACGTGGACTAGTGTCCTTTTTGTGCAGGACACGCATGGAAAAATAGCTGACTACAAGGCACTACAAAGTTGGTTTTACCCACCGATAGCTTCCCAAAACTCGATTTCATTGCATTGCTGCAGATTTCTGCCTTTTGCTCCGTCAAGGCTGCGAACGCAAACAACTTTGAGAAGTCACCACTCGGGCTGTTATCGCTACTGTAAAGAACACCATAACGCGCGATCCGCAAAACCAAAGTCGACCGCGAAGACCATCGACGAACCTGTTCTCGCTCGGTTGTTTTCGAATGCCTAACTTTGAAAGGGAAAAATTGATTTATTGGGACCGAATTTGTGGTTAGATGATGCCGATCGACAAAAACAGAAGCCGGGAAACTTGTTCCGAAACGTGGTAATCGAGAAGAGAGAATCAACGTAGAGACGACGGGGAAGTGGCGGGTAGTTGAGAAAGGAAGGTTCAGCTAGATGTTGATAAGCGGACCAACGATATCTTGCTACACAAAATGTGCTTCGCCATATCTTCTACAGCTTTCGCTACCTGTTCTGATATCTGGTCCAACAAGAGATTCGGTGTCTGACACCGCACTTCACCTCTTGTTTCCTTTGAAATCCAGCTAGTATGCGTTGATTCGCGTAAGTATATCTACAAATGGTAATTAGAGTCAAAAGTGAAAGCTTTGAACTGACCGAAATTGTCATTCTCATGTTCCGAGCGAGATTGACTGAAATACCTCCTTCCTATGAATATTTCCCGACCTTCCAGGTGCGGCCAGCTTCCTCATAGAACAATAATGATCCAGAGTCGCCAGGGCAAGTTTTCGGTCCGAAACACAGTTCCAATGTCAAATTACAGAATTTCCCGTATTTCTTTTCACAAATAGAGCTATTCAGCAGAGAACCACTGCCTTCCAAATTATCGCCTTTCGGTGAAGATAAGACATTGTAATACCCTCTGGACAGTGCAATTCTACAAAGAAGTTTAGATCGACTTCAAATTGGAACGTACCACTTGCTACTTGCTCCCATATCGAAAACTTGAAGCGTTGTTCCAGGTTTCACATCAGAAGAAGGAAGATTTTTTGAACTCTGGAATTAAAGCGAATCATCTCCCCAGTCTAAATGCGGCAAAAATATGAAAATTAAAATATGAAAGCTGCAGTTCACCTTGAGCAGAGCAATGTCGTTAAATTTCGACAAGCTGTTGCAGCCTTCGTGATCAATAGCTTTCTCAACTTCGTAGTCTTTTCTGAAAAACATGTCTTCCAACAGAAGCTCATTCCCACAGTCACAGGATAAAGTTATTTCTTATACACACAATGGGCGGCAGTTAGAATTCATCTTCTCCCAATTATGGAACCACCACAATAGTCATATCCTAAAATGATAATTTTTGTTTTTACGTTTCATACCAACCGCCATAGCCCACGCCAGCGAACCATGGATGCGCTTCATCATTCGAACGATATCCTCTTACAATGGCTCTTTTGGCTACCTTTTGCTGATTCCAAACAAAGACCTAGCTGCAACTCGGTTACCCAAGGTACATAATACCTACAACGGCGTGGAGTCGAATGAGCTGTTGGGCTAGTCGGTAGGCTAGATTCCCAAATGACCGCAAACGTGTTCCGACGCTAAAATGTGGACATTCTGACAGATCTTGAGTTATAGACCAAATCTGTAAATTCTGATACGATTGCGTCCGGGTTAGAGAAGTTCCCTCCCAGAATCTCTTTATTCAACGGCGGTCCTCCTGGAATGGGAAGCAAAGTCACCGACGTTGAAGCGACCCCAAGCAGAACGAATAATAGGGTCACCATCCTTGGCGATCCTTGATCCTTGAAAAGTATTGACAGAACTGTAGTTTATCTTCGATAGACAAAAAGGCTTTATCTTAACAGTTTGATTGATATCATAAAGTCACATTGATTAGGAAAGTAGGAACAGCCGTTCGAAGAATTCACTGATCGAAAATAAACATTTAAAAGTTTGTCGGTTAGAACAACTGATTAACAGAGTTCACATTCAAGTTGATCAGGATTCGAGTTCATCTTTCTCCGGCTCACTGCACTCAACCTCCTTCTGCGTATTCTCGGAAATCCAGTCGCAGAAGGCACTCACACGCGTGTACATTTCTGAAATTTCCTCTTACGTTTCATCTACGATTTCTTTGGCACTAGCCCCAGTTGTTTTCGCAGCATGGATTTCCTTTGCTGACTATTCCGAACTGATAATCCGTCTCAACACGTTTCCCAGAAGAATGAGTGACCACCTTCTTGAACAGAGGACCACCGGAGTCTCCCTTCGACGGGAATTTCCCTTCCATCTCATGGCACAGCATGGTCTCAGGAATAAAATTGTAGCCAATTTCGCTGCACCTAGCGTTATTCTGCACAGGCACAGTAATCTCGAGAACACTTCCATAGTAATCGAGATACTTGGTTCTGTTGTGTCGGTAAAAATCGAAATCAAGCTCTGAAGTTCTCTTTCTTCAAATATGTGTCAAGTAATAAAATACCGTTTTTTCCCATTCCGATCACCGTAACGTTGGATCCAGGAGAGATGAGGTCGTCGTTGGACGGAAGAAGGATCTTATTCACGCGTGGATTGAATTCGATCTTCTCCTTGGTCTAAAAATGTTTGCAGATTTATAAAATTTAAACTTGCCTACTCTGATCAAGCCTATATCATAGATGCCTAGCCGCCTGTTCCTGTTGTGGTGCACAAAGGCTTTCTCAACGTCAATGTTCTTGCTGAATTTTCCGCTCCACCACTTACTGTCGATGCCAACGCTCACAAATTTAGTCCCATCATCCACACAATGGGCGGCGGTGAGAATCCATCGATCTCCGATTATGGATCCTCCGCAGTAGGGCAGACCATCTAAAGACCATAAACAAGTCCAAACTGGGAAATAACCTACAGATGTCGTTTATTCCTACAAACCAAGGATGACTGCTATCGCTAGAAAACGTGCCTCCTACAATTTTCCTTACCCGTCGGGTCCTCCTTCAACGGTCGTCAGAGCGACAGCTACCAGCACCGTGAACAGAAACATTTTCGTTTGATATCGGAGACTACAACCCAGAGCTATAAACAGATCTTTTTGTGGAATTTGTTTGCGTCATTTTATGAGTTGGCAAAATCGTTTCCAATGCTGGAACGGTGTAGAACAAAAGCGGTTCAGGCTTTCTAAAGAATGACCTTCTGAAAATGGCTAGACAAAAGGTTTATGTCAAATTCAATAGCTTTCGTATTTCAAAGGGTGGCGAGATTCGTGTCATCGTTGATAAATCAAAAATGCTGTAGGTTTGCAAATATGCTTTTGTCATGGCGTAAATACTAAAGGCTGCAGCGAATAAATCTCGATATTCGATATATCTCAATATCTCAAAAATGGGTCATCAAAACTCATCATTCCGAACTGGAAGCCATCGCGCTCCACTTTTCTAATCAGGGGTTTTTCAGGGTCACCATGGCTTGGTCTTGTCGCTCCTGTGTCATGGCACAACCTGAATTCCGCGTTGTTTTCATAAACAAGTACATTGTGACAGTTCGAGCAGATTTGCAATAGGATATTGAGCTCGAACCAATGTAAAAAGGAGGTTAAATTAGTCACCAGAAGCATTTATTGAAGAAACGATATAAATACAATATGTTGTTAGAAACATCATTTGCAAGCACTTGTCGAATTTAGAACGTTTTGGTTAGAGATTGCGGCACTCGACGTCCTTGCGCGTCTTTTCCGAAATCAAACTGCAGTAAGCGCTTACACGTGTGTAAATACGCTTACACGCGGTTGAAATAAATCAAGGGGTTGAGGAAACTTCTCCTCCAACAACCATCCTCTTTTAACCAAGTGAAGATCTTCAAGATATTGATGACTCGGGTCCAGAAGCGGCACCGATGCACACAAACTTCGAAAGCAGTAAAGTTTGTGTGAGCACCAAAAATTTTGAATGCTACATTTGAAGTTTATTTCAATTCACGAACATGCGTAAATGTTCCTTTGGATACATTTTTATTCGACTTTTGACGCAGAAAGTTCGGTTTTTGAGAAACTAATGAATTCTTCAAATGAATTATGAAACAAGTGCACGAAAAACACGATTTTGAAGCAAACGTTCCAAATGTTCAGTTATTCCTTGATTAGCAGGTTTGGTAAAAAGTCAAAGCTTCTCTCTTGGAACGATCCAAGAATTCATTCCTTGTTTTTGCTGATCTTTGACTTGAGCTACTTCAGTTCAACCACGTTACTTCCCTGCTAACCAAATTTAGTTTCAACCCCACTTTGGCACCACGCTAACAAATGAATATTTGAACAATCGCCGATTCACCACATCTCTATGCGGCATAAATTTTGTCGTCGCGGGTGTTTTCCACTTTTCGCCTCCTGCAACCTCCGAACCTCGCTTGTCGTCGAATCGTCACATCTCCTCGTCCCCATGTGGTTCCCACTATTTTGCAATAAACGCGATTTATCGTCCTCGTCTTTTGTGTTTTCCACTTTTGAATTGGTTTGTTTTCTGAATTCGCCGATGTACCTCTTCGGAGATGACATTGGTTTCGGAAGAGTTCGGTTACTAGCAGAGAGCTAATTAACTTGAGAGGCGTAGATTCTAATCCCTTCCCCCAATCTTTTTTGAGCGACGTTCTGTAGCTGTTTTTAATTCAAATTGGCCTCCTTTCTTGTTCCGAGTTGAAAACTCTGATTCGGTGTTTTCACTTTGAGAAGTCTTAGAATTGGATTTGAAGTGCTTCTGGACAGAAGGTAGTCGAGTCGGACTTAAATAGAAATGACAAATTTATTCTGGAAGAAGTTGCTTGTTCTGTGGTTCACACGTGTTTTTAGCCATTGTTACGTGATTAAGGTATGATGAGCCTTGTTGAAAACACATTTTTCGGGATCACTTGGCAGATACACACTTTTTAGCTTAAAGATTTTCAGTCAGATTTTCAACCGCTCTATTAGGCAACGCTTCCTTCCACCTTCCTCGCTTGCCGAAAACACAAGAAATGGATTTCTGTAGATCTTCACGTTTTCAAGCCACATGTCTTCATATACTAAGGTCATTCAGAACCTACATCGACTCTGCGTTTTCGACTTTTGTTTAAATATTCAAATTCGGAAAATTGGTTTGTTTTGATTTTGATTTCTTTGTGATGTTTTTGGAACGCGTGTTCTTGGGTTTAGAAAGTTGAAAAGCAGAATGAGCAAATCGAGGGTTAATCTGTGAACTTGGCGCTAATTTGATTCGAGTGTTTTCGGTGTGCTTATAACCAGAAAGAGCATATTTTCGGTTTATGCTTGAACTCAGTTTTTGAGAATGTGCCAAAAACTTAATATTTCGCTAGATGTTTTTGACGCGTTCAGCTGATCTCAATGCCTGTGCTTCATTCTTTTCATTAGCCCTGCCTTTACCTCAATCAGAATCGCTCGTTCTTCACGCTCTCTTCTAAAAAAACCTCCGCGCTTTCTTAAATAATTTACTTCATTTTCTTTAAGACTCTCGACCATGTATTCTTCCGCTTGTGACCTTTGAGGGCAATTCCGCAATTTTTGAAGTGTTCCTTGTCTCACTGGATTCCGCGTGACTCTTTCCTCAGTCTTTCGCGTCAGTCTTTAAAATAAAGAAGGGAGTTTTCTCAAACTCCAAAACACTAATATTAAATCTTCTGATCACTCTAAAAGTGCAAACTTGTCAAAATAGACTTTTTTGCGTGAAGGCAGACATATCTGACCAGTTGGGTCTATGGATAATTAATTGGCCGGTCATTTCCGGTCTGCTGGACAAAAACAAGGTTTTGTCGGTGTCTTTTTCATTAAGAGATACGTCATCTCAAGACATCTAAGTCTGACAATGTCTCAAGCGCATTATCCATGCTTAGAATGATTTTACATAATAAGCTCGAAACTCTTTTTTGCGCAAAAACTCAAAATCCAGTTTTAATCTCTCCAAATCCTCTCGAACAATATTATCACAAACATTCGTGTGCTGAAACCTTGCGGTCTTCCCTATCTCTGTTGTCTTCAGAGTCTCCTTCAGTGTCTCATTTCTCGTCCCTCGCTTTGACCTTTTCTCGCTTCCCCTTGCAAATGGATGCCTTTCTGAATCGCTCTTTCCTCTCGAAACGGTGTCCGAATGACCCCTAATGGCTCTTTCTGCCCTTCAGAGCCTATTAAAACTCGGTCCTCATTGGCCTCATCTTTCGTCTCTCCTTTTATGGCCTTCTAAGGCTTCAGACTCGGAATTAGCTCCACGGACGCTCAGTTCCGAGTCTTTTCGGTTCGCCGAATTCGGAAAACTTATACGCAAACAAATTTAATTGGAGCTGCAAGCCGGACCGGAAACTCGCGACTTCGCGCGCTCTTTGGCTTCTACTCCAGGCCAAAAGTTGTTAGGCTCCATTGAGCCCGAGGAAGAACAGAGAGAGACCTCGGCGACCGCCGCCCCCTCCGCAACCAAAACATTATTTGATAAATCGTCGTTTTCTCTTCTCGGGCATCAAATCGGGGTTGTCAACACACTGTGAAACATGGGAGCTGTTATTGGGAGAAGTCAAAACAAACCCATTGTCTCGTGCTAATAATCGCTTTTATCCGTCAATGTTAGGAGCCTTCTCTCACTTCAGCAGTTGGCGTTGAGAGCCAGCCGCGATTTAAGACCGTTTTAGTTTTATGGGAGGAGACAGGATTTTTTGGATGGGTTTTGGAGAAAAGAAAAGTGAGTTTTGCTACTTTTTGGAGTTTTCATTTTTGATACTCATCTGATACTTTGATACTCATTTGATACTCATCATTGAAGCACTGTAAAAGTTGAAGACGAGTTTATAATTCTCTGTGCAAAAATGGCTTGCGTTAGCTGTTGTTCCTATGCTTGAGTTGCTCTTCATTTTCGAAAGTCAAATGGAACAGCATGTGGCGGACCTTTCCACAATACACGTTTTAAATAAGACTACATTCGTTCGAGCAAACCCTATCTATTGAACCACCCCACAATGACCGGAACCGTAGTTTGATCTTCACAAAACTTCAAACAACAACAACAAATAGTTTAGACATGCAAAGAGAAATTATGGAATTCCACCCAAACTCGATTTAGACTACGCCCTGCAATCTCCGTCCAAAACACTTATCCTCTCACTAACCACAAACAACCTTGATTAATCGTCCCTTGTTTCACTTATCCAAATCCATCTTTCGCCTCTTCGTTCTGTTTCGGAATTTGCCGCTTCCGCCTTTCGAATCAGCCTTGGGCAACTGTCCATCGTCTCGCCTCGCTAATCAAATAACGCTTCGAATTGTCTCCTCAAAACGATGTTTTCGGCTGCAAGTTCTTCTCGAAATCAAAATTCACCTCTTATCCGGCTTTTCCTTTCGCTCGCCCTCCTTCGATCGTCCGATGGACGTTCGGACGGATGTCTTGGCCTCTTTGCCTCAATGTGTCCGGCCACGTTCGCTAATTAGAGCATAAAAACATATTTTCGTGCCACCGCCGGTCTCGAGAAAACGCGTCTTTTGTTCGCTTTCGGAATCTCCTTTCGTCCTCTTCGTTATCCTCTTTTGCATATCGCCGGTCTTTGTTTACAGGACCCGCGAGGGCCCAAACGTGAGGAGAACACGTTTGCCAATTTCCGGAAATGGATTCTCGAATTATTCCGCTTCGTGTTTCGGTTTACGTCTTCTGAAAAGAGGATGACGTGGGGGAAAAGAGGAAGGAGGTGGTCGTGGGAAGACGGGTAGGTTACGATTCTTGTGGAGTGTAGCTGCGGAAGGCGTTTTTGTCGGGTGAACCCATAAAAGAAGAGGACGTTTATAGGAGAACTTTCCCTATTTTGAGATAAAAACACTAAACTGTTCTGAAGTTTTTTCAGACGTCAAGTGCATTTCGACTATAACGCTCCATCCTAGGAGTCCATTTGACTAACTTCGGCTTCCGTCGAGAGATCGTCCAAACAACCCTGAATTTTTAATAACGAAAACAATTCTCAACTCTAAAATCGCTCGCAGTTGACAAATTGCCGCAAAGCAATTTTGTCTGCCGAACGTTCTTAACATTCAGACCATTTTGTTCATTTGAGTTCTTTCGGCCTTATTTTCAAGGTAAAACTGCAAAGCAATAATTCCTACGTGTAGTCGACTTAAACGATGGCGACAATTTTCCAAATGAGCGTCGTGTGTTTATGGTTGCCCAATTCGCTGAATCATATCAAATCGAAACACGTTAGCGGTCGTACAAAAGTTCTGCGCTTTCATGCCAAATTCTGCAAAAGTAATCAATTTCCAAAGCAACTTCGAAATTCGTGCATTCCCGGCCTCACCCACTTTTGCCCTTTGCTACATAAATAATTACTTTTACTTCCGGACATAACATGCAAAAGCTAGCTTTTAAAACCGTCGTTTCTTCTTTTCGGAAGTAAAATGGATTCTTCACACAAAGGTTCATAACTCGGTCAGTTTTACGTTCACACTTGAAATTAGCCGCATCCGTGTACTTTCAAAGAAAAGCAACTATTAAATTGGACCAAAACAAGCAATTAAAAGGTCATCTTTGCGCTTCATCTATGATCAGTTTGTTCTCAATTTCAAGCGGCCTTGTTTTTCCGTGTTTCGTGCTTTCTTTTGAAGACGTTTGAGGTTCTTTCATTTTGCAAATTCGGCATAAATTTCTACGCTTCAAGCAATAAAGCGGCGATAATTTCGACGTCAAACGTTTTATTGTTCATAACATTCTGTTATTCTGTTTGTTTTCGAGTCCAAACGTGGCCACCTCCTTTTTCGTTTTATTGTGTTTGATCGAGGTGGCGACTGGCGTTTTCCTGAATTTGAGTCGGGTTTATTTCGATCTGTGGATTGCACGATTTCAAGTTCTATACATGAATTTAATCCCAGGGTGAATTTTAGGTCAGAAGTGATATCAACTCAAATGAAGGCCTCCAAGAAGCTCACAAATATGCGGTCCTCCTACAGGTAACAATTTTTTTATAATTTTGGCAAGTCGAATTTTGTTTTCGAAAGAACAGAGAGTATTTCCGTGTTTGAATCAATTTTCAACTATAAGTGATTCCTTTTGCAAGCTTAAGTGGTCTGAACCACATGTTGTTCAGAGCTTAAGATCCCAGTGTGTGAACAGCGACTTTATGTCTACTTGCATCTCCTCGGAATTTAATAAATACTAGAATTCCATTTCGGCTTGTTAGCTAATTAAATTGTAGTTAGACGAACATGTTATGGATGGGTACAAAAGGACTCCTATTTGACTCGAGCATCCAAAGTATTTTGCTGAATTGAAAAATCAAAGACAGCACAGGTGTTGTCATACTAGCTATTTGTTGTAAAGCCTGGCACTGAATCCATTCGGTTGGTCTACACCAATCACGCTCCAATTCATTGCATTTCGCAGAAAAAGCGATTTAGACCGGGGACACCTCTCGCACGTTTCAGCTTCCTCTTCGTCCTCCCATCCTCGTATTCCCACGTTTCACTCGCCTCCTTCAATTTATCATCTTTCCGCTTCCTACAAGCCAAAATCCCCAAATGGTTCTTTCCAACAAGTTTCCAAGATTTACGTTTCCAAAATGGAGACAAACGGCCCTCTTCCATTCCTACCTCACAGATTCTCCCTCGATTCTCAACCCCGTTCTCCTTCCCTCCTCGCACATTTATCTATCTTTGTAATCGACGTCCGCCTCCATCACCGAATCCGATCTTCTGGTGCCAAAAACGCCAAAAGCGTCCCTCGGGAGTGGCGAGGAGATGTTTCGGAAAGCAGATTTATTATTTCCACGTTTCCTTATCGCTCACAGTTGCGCTCTCCTTTCCGCGCGTTCTCCACGCCTCGCTAATTTTCGGATATAATCAAAAGCCTCTCCTGGAACCTCTCCGCGCCCCTCCACGGCACTCTTTTCGTTTTCATGCAACAATCTAACGCCTGAAATGTCACTTTTACGGAACACGCGACGTCAGTTCGTCAGTCTTGGGAAGCGAAGATTTCGAATTTATTAAGAATGCTTTATGCAAAACGTTTTTTGAACAACGATCGGAGGAGGATGCCGACCGACGGGAATTCCAAAAAGCGCGTTTTGAGCATTTATTGAGGTAATTAAGTGAGTGTGATAGGAAGGTTGTGGGATGGGAGAACACGAGAGCGACGGCATGGTGGCGGTTATGGATTCGAGATGCGCTTGGGTTTTCTTGTTAAGCATATTTCGCAGAATATTGTAAACAAAAGGTCCACGAGCTTCATCTGTTTTCGAAGATTTATGAGAGGTCTGCTCCCAGTGGGAACACGGAGTTTAGGTTTGACATGTCTCCGGTCTTTTTTGAAATCTCAAAACTCCGACTTTGATCATTTGTTGACTCACGCTTTTCCACTTGACCCAAATCTGCCGTGCTTGCTTCAAAGCACCAAATTATAAAAGCGAAAATCTGACTCAGGTCACAAATTAAAGCTTGTTCTAGTTTTCTTGGATCTGTTCACAAACAGCTCCGAAAATTGCAGTAAACAGCCTAGCACGGGGTGAGTAATCTAAAGCGAGATTTACAATCCTTCGTAATTAGTCTTAAATGAGTCAATCAGAGACGGTTTGGAAGGTCTATATAAGCTAGAGCTAAAAAGGCATAGGTGTTTAATTTTCCTTAGCTTCGGTCATGCTTAGGTTTAAGGTTATAAGGTATGGCTCACTACTCTACGTTCAACCGCTCTCCTCCATTCCGCCCACCCAACAACCTAAATCCAAATTTCCATCTCTCTTCTCGGTTCAAAAACGTCCATTTAACGCTTCGGATAATTCCTTGCCCTTGTATTCTTCGCTTTTCCTTTAATTAATCATGCGAATATCGACTCGTAATTAAAAATGCACCTCGCGCCTATCAAAACATCCAATCAGCCAGCTTTTGACGCCGGAAACTTCGGATGTTTTCAGAAGCGCCGAAAAAGCGATTCCCATCACAAGTTTAATGAAGAGTGACGGACAAGGCGCTTTCCAGTTGGGCATATTAGGTCAAAAAGAAACTTCTAATCTTCTTAAAATTAGACGCTTTGAATAATCGAGTTGTGTATGTAGTTTAGTGCCGTCTGTAACAAGATTAGCTTTTAATTTGAGTGAAACAGTTGGTTTATAAGTTTAAAATGTTGCTCTGTTCCGAGAAGGACAAAATTAGGTCAAATCTGAGGGTCGTGGTAAGGAAGAACGAAGATCCTCTTTCACTTTTCATGTTACGCAAAGTTGCCGGGCCACTTAAATCAGAACTTGTTTTGCGCTGTCTCAGGGTTTGGGCATTTTGAAAATCTTAACAGCAATACAAAACATCCGAAATTCCCCAACCCCGAATCGGGCCACGTTTTAAAGACAAAGCTCATTCTTTCTTATCTGCTCGAAATTTCAATCTTTCTTGTCTCCACACGTTGTTTGTCGTTTTCCGGCTGCTCCTCTCCACTTCTCCGCCGCGCGCACTTCGACAAACAGATCTCTTTCTTCTTCTGCTGCTGCTCCTTCGTGTTTCCTTTGCATGTTTCGCGCACGCCATCTCCGAAATGAACGTTTCGAAAGCTCTTCTGTCGCTGATCGCAGTCAATTGACGCGCTTAAATTAGCTGTTCTTCGAGAGGAGTTCTAATAGCCTACGATCATCGGGGGATCCTCAGCCGCCTCCCGCTCACGCGGCCCTCCCGAGCCGCCGTCAGACGATATTTGTGGGAAAAACGTGAAAATCGCCAGCGCGAATTTTATTTTTGTTTGCTTGCGGCGTTCGGTTTCGTTGAGTCTCCTGATCCGAGAGTTTTGGGGTTCGAAAGTGGTCAGAAGTTTGGCCTCAAGTGCGAGTGAAACTCTATGCGGCGGGAGTAAGTGGTTTATGTCTTGAGGGTCGGATTTAGAAGCCGTGTTTTGGTGGTACAGGCGGAATTCCCGTCTGCTTAAATTGTTTAGTTCTAAGATTTAAGCCTGAGATTCATGGCTCTTTGCTATTTTAAAAAAGAATATCTCAGCAGAGATTCTTAGCCAAACCAAAAACGCTCAGGAGTAATTCAATAAGAAAAGCGCGTTCCAGGAGAACTCGTCTCCCCAAATTGTTTTATGACCGTTCGTAAATTTTACGTAAGCAACATTAGGAGTCTGATTTCTTAAAGTGCTCCTAAAGTGCTCCTCTGAATCACCAGATTATCCGCATGAGGAAATGAGCGCCTGATTCTAAAGCCTTTGTAGCCCTGTAGCCGCGGTGTTCCCTGGGTCCGCGTCATCGCGTAGCGTCCGCCAATAAATCCTTAAGTAACAAGATGACCTCAGAAAGAGGCGAAAAGTAAAACGTAAATACCGAAATTAGGAGATTTTGGGAAGCGTGGAAACGAGTTCTCCGTGGAGTAAGCGATTAAGGCGCGCCGCGTAGGAACGAGGCGAACCCGAGGCAATCGACCCGAAGTTGGGTGCGATTGCTCCGCGTTGCTTCTGAAATTCCGTTTTGACCAAAAATGGGGTGCTTCAAGAGGTAAATTGGAATTTCTTGGTTGTCAATTTCGATCCTGACCCTTCGTCCCTTTCAGTTACGTACAACTGTCGATGGAGGACGGCAAAGGACACTACTCCTCGTCGAAGGAGATCCGCTCCGTCCTCGTGCGGCACTGGAAGAGCCTCGACCGCGCGCGGCTCCACACGTTCCACCTGTGGCTCCTCATCTACTCGCTGGCCGAAATCTTCATCCTCCAGTACCTCTGTCCCAACGTGGGTTCACCGTCCATTCCCTTATCAACCCGACCCAATTTCAGAGCCACTCGATCCCTTGCCTCGTGCTCTCATCCCTCTTCATTCTCTATCTCCTCCTTAGCTTCATCCCGATTCGATACGGGGATCATGTAAGCTTGAGCTTTCCTTCATCCATGAATACTCCGTTTTCAGAACAAGCGCTTCAGTTCGGTGGTGATTTCGCTTATCTCGACGGTCGTCTTCCCGGTATTTCTGTGGATCATCCATATCCCGACTCTTACACAGGTAACTAAATATTAAACACTTAACAACACTCAACGCCTCTACTCGCAGGCCTCAAACAGGCTTTTCTCGGTAATTCGAGCCGAAGTCATTAACTCATCCTGTGGGAGACGAAGAATTCGCGGGAAACTGCAACATTTGGCAATTCACGGAAATTGAGGCACGCGAGAGGATTAGGTGATGTGACCACTTCGCTGAAAAGGAAACGCGTGAGATCCGCCAGTTTCTGGAATTAATTGCACAATTGAGGGTTGAAAACAGCGGTTAAAACACACCCACGCTGGGCCCTTCAGGGAATTCCGAAATTGTGGTAATACACGGCGCTCTTGATCCTGGAATCGACGTTTTTCAAATATTTATCCAACAGAAGTCCAAAAATTGAATCCAACGATCTTCGAGGCGCTCCTAAACGGTGTGGTCGAAGTAGTTGCTGTTCATCTGAAACATTCGAAAATTAGCCAAATCAGCCTCAAATTGTAAAACTCACCGCGTCGTCGATGATCTCCTCGGCGACCTCCATCGACTTGATCGTCCGCTTCAAGTGCTTCACACCGTTGAGCGTCTGCACCTCCAGGCGTCCGCTCATCAGCTTCACGTCCTGGAGCACCTTTAAACACTCGGCGATCGACTGCGAAGCCTTCGAGTAGGTCGAGATGACTTCCGTCGTCCCGTAGAAGAGGCACCGCTCGTTTTCGTACCTCGGAGGCAGATTCTCAGCAGACATCGGCGGCGTCCACGTGTCCTCCATGCGCTTCCTCGCCCTCCGCGACTTCTCCTTGATGTCCTCCACTTCTTCCTTGAATTTCGCGATGTCTTCGGACAATTTCTTCATCTGCTTCGCGGTCTTCTGAAGCTTGGCGGCATCTTCGAAGTATCCATTTCGCATCGCTTGTACTCCTGCTTTCACACCCTAAAAACCGATCATTTTTGGGTTCAAAACCGGGGTACAGACCCTCTGGAGGAGCAACTTGTCGCTCACGGTTTCATCCGACCGCTTCTGTTCCATCACTGACGTTGAAATGAGGAAGCGGCGTGATGAATAATTCGAACGAGACTGTCCGGATCGCGTTTTGAATGAAATCAACTGCTCAAATGAAATTCTGCCACAAAATGAGCCGAACGCAGACGCGTGGTCTAAGTCTCGAACAAATAGTCTCGACACGACGTCCCTGAATCTAAACACAACATACTGTAGATTTGCAACTTTTTTGTTTGCAGAACTGGCCGGTGAACCTCTCGGAGCTCTCGCCGCTCTTTTCGGCGCTCTGCCTCTCGACGCTCTTCCAGTTCTTCATCCTCCCGCGGAATCGCCAACTCTTCCTCTTCATATCGCTCTCCTTCATCCTGCTTAACATCGGAATTCTCGTCCTCATCACATGGCCTGTTGTCAAGGAATCCGTCGTTTTTGCTCAGTCTGTGAGTGTAACGATTTCTGCTCTCCAAATACACCAGAATCTTTCAGCTGATATACTTGTTCGTGCTTCAAACAATCATCGCGATAGTGGGAATTATGTGCGACGCCAACGAAGCCGGAAGCCGCGCGAACATCGCGATGCGCCTCTCCGAGGCGGTACACAGGCGAACGGAGCTCGAAACGCTCAAGGATCGACAGGATCAGCTGCTGTTAAGCGTGATCCCTGCGTATCTTACGGATAAGGTAGGACTTTCTATTTCTAACCGTTTCCTGACCTCTGGCCTTTTTCCAGGTCAGTCAGTCCATCATCGCCCCCTCCATCAATACTGACATCAAGAACAAGAACCATAAGCTTTTCCACGACCTCCACGTGCAGTTCCACGATAACGTCACGTAAGCCTTCAATTTTTTATGCCTATACCACATTTCCTTATTCCAGCATCCTCTTCGCTGACATCGTCAACTTCACTATCCTGGCAGCGCAACTAACCGCTCAAGATCTCGTCAGAACCCTCAACGAACTTTTCAGCAAGTTTGACCACGACGCTCAGGTACCTAAGACCCTAAGAAGCCAATAGCAACCTTCATTTTCAGCGTCTTCAATGCATGCGAATCAAGTTCTTGGGCGATTGCTACTACTGCGTAAGCGGGATGCCGGTGAACAGGCCGAACCACGCGGATATGTGCGTCGTGATGGGACTAGAGATGATCAAGACCATCAAGTACGAACGATGCCAAATTTTTGAATTGAAGACCTTATATTCCCATTTAGGCAAGTTCGCATAGCCACAGGCGTGGACGTGAACATGAGAATCGGTGTCCACACTGGATCGGTTTTGTGCGGAATTTTAGGACTTAAAAAGTGGCAGTTTGACGTGTGGAGCGATGATGTGAACCTCGCTAATCAGATGGAATCAGCTGGACTTCCTGGGTAGGAAACATTGGGATTACAATTCTATAGATCGAGTTTAGGGCTGTCCATGTTACGAAGACCACAAAGGACTCGCTCATCGGAGATTACTGCATCGTTGAAGCCAAGTAGGCATTGTATCTTATCCCATTTGCTGAGATTTTCCTTTCAGTTCCGATGACCCAGTGATCGTAGCTCATGGTGAGCCAACCTACCACATTCTTCCCGATAAGACCTCGCTTCTGGAACGAACGGCATCGATCTACCGGAACAAGTATATAACCTTGATCTATATCTAACACACTTTATATGAAAAATTAAGGAGAAAGACAGTCGATCTATGCGCCGACGACGTGACCACAGCAGTCAGCAGGATGTCGGTCAAGTCGAAAGTGTCGAAAATGGCCGAATTCTGGGGCGCTGAAACTCCATTCGCCAATTTCGGTCAAAAGCCGAACGACATGGACGTGAGTTGGAATATTCTCAGGCGTCTTAAAAGGGAAAGTTTTAGCCGGAAAACCAACGAAGACCTGATTACCGAAACACCGTCCAGAGTATGACGCTGATCGAAAACAATCTCACGAATTTCTCCCTCAAGAAGTAAGCTGAAATAGACGATATCAATCTTACAGTACTTTAAATGAAGTATGAGCTCGATTTTGAAATGCGTGGAGCCGGCGTGCGAGAGCTCTCCTTACCTCCTCTGCCCCTTCAGCTCCCGAGCCAGCATCTGCCACATCAGCGACTGCTTCATCTTCTTCCTCTTCTCAATCCCCGTCGCTCTCGTGAACCTCTTGATTATTAGGATGAACTATCCGTAGGCCACCAGTCCCTTGCGACCTTCTAAGAACCGATTTCAGCTCTTACCTGCACACGCCAATGTTCTCCCAACTCTTCTTGAGCGTGGTTTGCCTGTTCCTCGTCGCCATGGTCGAGAGAATCACGACGATCGGAAGGACTTTCTTGACTGCGCTGGCGTTTATCTTTTCGGCTTCGATCACGATTGGACAGCATGTAAGGGTCGTTAGTATGGGATTAGTGTAAGGGTGATTTTCAGATCGTTGTTTCGTTCTTGGACGTTGTGGACGACGTGGAATCCGCTCCTTCGATCATTTGGTTGCCAGGTAGGCTTGAGGAAACGTCGAGTTCTCCTCAACGAGCCTCTTTTCAGGTTGCATCTCCCACATGTGCACCGTGTTCGTCCTGTATCGCCTGAGGCACTCTTTCCGTTGCGTCCTCATCTCCGTCGACTTCTGCACCTTCATCTTCCTCCTCTCCACGTTCTCGTCTTCGCCAAACAACATTGCCACTCCTCTGCTCAGGTAGTCTCGCCTTCTCTCCTGACCTTAAACCCTTCCATCCCTACTTGAAACCGAATCTTAGAATTCCTATTCATGTTCCTTATTCCAGTTTCCAACTCACCATCATCTGCGTCCACCTGGTCGCCGTCTTCCTACTGCTCCTGTTTGTCGACTGGATCGTAAGTCCTAATCCGTCTGCTTGTGTTCGCATCAGCTGATTCTGCAGACGGATTACGAGCGCAAAGCCGAGGCGCGCTGCAACGTTTCCTTCAAGAACGAGGAACGCGACGTTCAAACGATGCAGGACATCAACACGCTTCTCATCGAAAACATCCTTCCAAGGAACGTCGCTGTGAAGTTCCTCTCGCCTGATCGGAACGCCGAGGAACTTTACGCGCGGGATCACGACAACGTTTGCGTAATGTTCGCCAGCATCCCGAACTTTAAGGATTTCTGGAGCCAGTGGGACACTTCGAGAAAGTTGGAGTGTTTGAGGCTGTTGAATGAGATTGTTTGTGAGTTTGATAAGGTAGCCTTGAAGCTTAGAAAGATCTATCCTACAAGTTGATTCCAGCTCTTGTCGAAGCCAAAGTTTAGTTGCATCGAAAAGATCAAAACGGTCGCAAGCACCTACATCGTGGCTTGTGGGCTGAACGAGTGTGAAATCGAGTTCGGCGAGATCAACGACGCCGTGAAAGCTAAAAAGAGGACCAGCGCGGTAGGAAGAGAATAAAAAAATGTGGGATTGAAATGACGAGTTCTAGGCTTTCCGAAACTCGTCAATCATGATCGACTTCGCCTTGTCGATGGCGTACGTCCTCGAGCAGCTGAATAATGACTCGTTCCAGAGCTTCCAGCTGAGGATAGGTAAGCTTAAAGAGCGCACGGGATCATTAACTCAAATACGATAGAGAATTCCCTCATAAAACCACTCATTACAGGCATGTCCCTTGGTCCTCTCGTGGCTGGAGTCATTGGCGCCCAGAAACCCCAATACGACATCTGGGGCAATACGGTCAACCTCGCCAGCAGGATGGATACTCACGGGGAGATCCAAAAGATTCATGTAGGACTGAAAACTACAAAATCATACCTAAGAAGTCCTTGCAGATGACAACAGAAATGGCCCGCGTGCTAATGGAGGGCGGCTATAAACTAGAGTCGCGGGGCAAAATCAAGGTGAAGGGCGTGAAACACCCGATGGAGACCTTCCTCCTCTCGATCGGTTCGAACCGCAATTCGGCATTCAGCAACAACTCTCTCTAATTACGGGCAGAAAACGGATTTCTCAAAGCTTTAAGGTCTTCTTGTGCATTAACGTGGTGAACTCGTGTAAATAAATCTATTTGCCAAGCCTTTGCCCGCCTACCTTTCACATTCCATGCTTCTCCTCTCTCGTCCTGGCTTCCGACCTTTTAACTTGACTTCCGCTGCTGCGCGACCATCGCGTCATCGAATCTCGCGCTGTGCAAACACAAATCCAGTCCCTTGCACTCGTACACAGAAGCGCCCAAGATCCTCTTCTCCACTTCATTCTTTCCCTCGCTTCCCGACACAATGAACGGCTACGGCCACCTTCAGGTGAATACCACCAACGGAACCTCCCGTGATAGTCTTTATCAGCCCCAGAGAAGTCCTCTTACCAAGGTAAGAATAAGTTTTTGTGGCAATCCAGAGAGTCATTGATCATAGCGTGGGAAGATTGTCGCCTTATCATAGCAGAAATTATTTCTTTTCACGTATTCTGCTAAGATTGAGCTACAGTACCGTTGTTCAACCTGATGTATTCAATTTTAGCAAGTGAACCAGCTCGCCTACGAACTTCCCAGCAACAAATACGCCAAGAACCCGTGGAGTAACGCGCCGGAATTCCTGAAGGTCTTCAGCGATGTGAGAACCCACATTGGCGGAAAAGCCGTTTTCGATTGCGTCCTCTTGGGTTCTCCTCGACCTAAGGTCAGTTTATCTATTCCCTCGATTCCTAAAATCCTCTCGTCCCAGGTCTGTTGGCTGTTCAACGACGAAAAGATGCGCTTCACAGATATCCAAATCGAAGATACCTGTGACAACTGCCGCCTGGTTATCACGAACGTCCAGCCTTACCACTTCGGCACCTACACAGTTCTGTGCGAGAACGAGATAGGCAGAGCCGTAACAAGCGCGGACTTGATCCCGTCCGGCTATTAAACGTATATATATTTTGTAAATAGTGTAATCGAAGTAAACCTCAACCTCCTGATCTAAAATCTTTGAAAAGCAACAAAATGATCAAAATCAACAACAAAAACAAAACAGTCAACAACGGTTAGTTACGCCGGGACTTCTTTCCACTGGCTTTCCACGTCTTGCGCTTCATTTTAGACGCCTCCACTTCCTCTTCGCGCTCCATCATTTCTTGGAGTCGATCGGCGCTGATTGCCGCGTCATCGTCTAAGTCGCTGAGGTCCGCATCGTCGGAATCGGCGTCCTCGTCATCGTCGACGTCTCTGAAGTCCGCATCGGAATCGGCGTCCTCGTCATCGTCTAAGTCGCTGAGGTCCGCATCGGAATCGGCGTCCTGGTCATCATCGACGTCGCTGAGGTCCGCATCGGAATCGGCGTCCTCGTCAACGTCGACGTCGCTGAGGTTCACATCGGAATCGGCGTGCTCGGCGTGACTCCGCTTCTTTCCGGCCTTTCTTCCAGTCTGCTCCACAGAGAATTCCTTCCCGAAGTCCACTTGAAACTCTTCGTTCTTCTCTCCGGGTTCGAACTTGTTCAGCATCAAGTCGAACTCGTCGGAGTTAACGGATTCCATGTCGGACCAATCCTCCTCGTCCTTCTTTTCCTCCTTCTTCCGCTTCAGGGTGGCGAAGCGATGGAGGTATTGCTCGTCCACAGGGATCTGCTGGCGCTTCTTGCTGAGGAATTCCTCCGAAGTTATCGCCAAGCCGCGGATTCCGCTGGGTTCGTACTTCTTGTACTGGATTCCGAGCTCCTTGCGCTTCGGCTTCGTTTCGTCCTCCTTCTTGGTCTTCGGGTTCTTGAACACGAAACGTTCCAAGAAGCGAAGCATCGAAAAGTCGTGGAACGGATCGCCCTTGTACACGACGGGGGTGCCTTCCAAAAGGTTGCTGGCGAAGACGCGCACCGAGGGATGGTAATGCCTCGCCAAGAGCGCCAATTCCGTGTCGACGGTTTTATTGGCGTTGGCGAAGAGCGGGTTGCGAGCGCTGGGGTCGTAGGCGTTCGACACGCCGTGTTTAGCGTTGTCCTTCTTCACGGGACGATGAATCCATCCGGCGATGAATCCATCATCCTCCTCTTCGTCGCTCAGTTCGTCCGTTTTCACTTCTCCAGCTCGGACGTACAAGGTGGTCTAAAGAGGCAAATCTTAGCTTTCCTTTCATTATCCTAAGCTTACATCAGCAGCCTTTGAGGACTTCAGAATGTTTCTCGTTTGTTGAATCTTGGAGACAATGATGAGCGTGGCGCACGCGTAGGATGGGCGGTTCACGAGAGCCATCTATACCAATCTCGGGTAATGGATGCTAATATTAGCTTTCAGCTCACCTGAAGCAACCGTTTGACGAAGGCTCGGACTCGCTCGTCCACAGGATCTTTCTCGATCGCCTTGTAAACGAGAGCAAACAGCTGGTTCTCCAAGGACGAAGTGTGGGAGTCGAGCAGCTTCCCGTAGAGCGCCGAGTAAAATCGGTCCGAAACGCCCTCACTGGCCGTGAGCACCTGCATGATGAGTTTCAGAGTTTGGAGAGAGGTCGAATACTTGGCGATGTGGACGAGCTTGTAGAGGCTGTCGATCTCGGCAAGCAAATCGGAGGCCTTTTCTGAATGTTAGAATCGTTAGAACTGGCTCTATCGTGCTTCCAAGCTACCTTTGGCATACGGGAAGGCGCGGCTGGTAGCCACAACCAGGGTGTTCGATATTCTGTCGTTCATCTTCTTGTTGGCCACCAGGATTTTGAAGAGGCCGAAGTAGATATTCAGCATGGTCACGGCGAGGGTCGACGATTCGGCGCCTCCAATAATGATCTGGCTCATGAAGCTGACGGCGTACATTTGGGCCTTCTCGCAAATGTTCTTTCTAAACAGTCAAAATCAGCAAAATGATTCCTGATTCCACAAAAATACCGATAAATTAGCCTTTCGGTTTCTTTGACGATCACCAGGCGCATGTTTGGCTGTCGGCGGGTGAGTTCGACCAGGAAGAGCGAAACTCGGGAGGCCACCTTGCCGTTGGGGTGGCCCAAACGGTTGACCAGCGATGTGAGCAGGAACTGCTCCTGCTCGGGACGCTCGGCCAGCAGGTCCAGAAGAGTCCGGCAGGCCTGAATGGAGATGGCTTCGACATTGCCTCCAGCCAGCGATTCCAGGGAGCGGACCAACGTTTCGTACGTTTGCTTGAGGTCCGACTCAAACTTCCACAGAATCAGCCGCTTTTCTTTGGCGATGTCGTTGCCCGAGCTCAGTTCGTTCAATCGGGCCAACGGACGCTGAAAATAGAACCATAAATGTCAATGAAATCGTGGAACATCAACTTACATTAGCGAAAGTGACGAGTTTCCTGTCTTTCGGCAACAGATTCTTTCCGAACAATTCGTAAACGGCTTCTAAAACGCCTCTTTTAGCACCCAGAACAAAAACCTTCGAACTTACTGATGATGTCGACAGCCTGGCGTAAATTCTTCTTCTCGATGATGCTGACCAGGGAATTGATGTAGAACAGCGAGTGGACAGGGCTCCTGTTGATCTGAAGCAGCATAGCCGTGGTCCTATCGGTTTGGGTACCCTTCTGGACCACAGTGCTAAGCCACTGCGCCTCGGCTTCCTTCGATGACCGCTGCGCCTTGTTGTAGAGCTCCACATCGCGGGTTAGGAGGACGTTGGCCTGGATTTCGAGCTCTTGGAGCTTCGGTCCATTGAACGAATCCGATTCGTCCGCAGCCTTCTCCAGATATGCGTGGTCGAACCAGTTCTTGCCCTCCTCGAGCTTGACCAAAGGGCCAGCTACTCGGGTTCTGAGTTCTTGCCTTTCTTTGCAACCATCTGAAACCAAAGCGTGGCACATGATAAAGAGGACATATGTCAAGGTAAACACAGATAAATGTGGGGGAATGAACCCTTCATCCGCAACGTCGCACAACGAAATCAATAGTTTACCGGGAAAAGTCACAATTACGAATGAAAAAATGTACAACATAGAAACATAATACATGAGGCATGGCACTCTTGTATTAAGAAGAGGCTCCAGTCAGAGGAATGCCCTTGAAGAACGTCGTAGCGCCCTGTTCCTTGTTAAGGACAAGGTTGTAGACGGGATGGATCCTTTCCTGAAATGGTTGTTTACCTTAAGGGGGTGGTACACTTCATGCGTTTTTTGGTTTTGAAGCGCGCTTCATGTCTGGAGAGCGCGCGCGCCAACTTTCGCCAAATGAACTTCAACTTCAAAAAACGCAGCAGCAAATCAAGATTTCGGGCGTTTTCTGGGCCAGAAGCGCATGGAGTTTGAAAATTCGAGCGGATTCAACCGTTTGAAGGCGAGAGCTTTCGACTGATAACAGATTCATGCGAATCTGTAAAATTGACCCTTTTTTGGCCTATTTGGATCGATATCTCGACTGAAAGTAAAAATCTCAAAAATTCCTTTTCATGACTTGAAGATCTGCTCTCTGTACTTCGAATGAACCCCAAAATAGGCCAATCTATGCTATTCTGATCCAGGATAATTAAGAAATAGATGGCTATGCCTGGCAAAATTTTAGACGTTCGAAAATCGGCCGTTTCGCTGGAATGTCGCTGAGATTCTGGCTTCCAGGACATTCAGAATGCGAAACTGATACTGAGTACAGCGAAAAAGAGCAAAACGCAGATTTGTTGCAGAAATTTGTCCATTCTTTGTCAAAATACAGCGGCAACCAACAAAAATGCACCACGCGCAGAATTCATACCTCAAACCAGCGAAAACCCTACCGAAAACCCCTTCATCCGGAAGAAACGCGACTCCCTCGGAGGCGGCTGCATCATTTTGTGAAGCGCGCGTTATTCGTCATGTGTAGTAAATGAAGCGCCGATTTCGATTTTGACCCTTTTCTACTATACCATTCCCTGCGCGTTGTCGTGGGTGGTCGTGGCGCGCGCGCTTAAAAATCGCCCCGAATTAGTATGGCGTTAGTTTGAAAACGCGCGCGCGTCACGAACCATTTAGAACGCGCCATAAACTCCAGATATACTTACGAGTTGGTTATCAGCGCCTCCGATGTTCTCCTCTCCTTCGGGCGCATATTTCTGCGAGATCGACAATCCTGACATCGAGTAGCAGTTGTGGTAAAAGTCGCCCACCCTAGAAAACCACTTAACAGACCTTTCTTTGGTAGGAATGACTCACTTCTTAGGTTTGTCACGGAACAGAGATGTTTCCACACACTGGCCTGCGATCAGGATATACGCCTGGAGAGCCTTCCAGTCGAACAGCAACGTGTGACCGCCGTTGGGGAGTTTCCGGCTGAGGTGTTCGTCCATTAGCGCGATTGCGCAGCCGACCCAGAAGCTGTAGCAGTTGTCGACCAGCTTGTTGCTGCGACCCTGTAGAAATCGAAGCTAATTTGAATTCCTTCGACACCTCAACTTACCGAGAATCCGCCCTCGTACTTCATCTGCCTGGCGACCAGCCACTTGACCAAGGCCTCCTCGTTCGCTACCTTGTTCAGCTGGCCCAGGATCGTAAGGGCAGCGATGGCACAGAACGTGTACCCTCCGTGGCCTTCGCTGGAAGGCTCGGCTCCAAAGCCTCCTTCGTAACTCTGGCAGGAGATGAGCCAAAGATCCACGTTCGTCGTCAGGTCAACGAGCTCGACCTTCTCCTTGCCCTCCGTGTCCTTAATTGTCACGCTTCGCTTCTCGTAAATGATGTTCGTGATGGCGGCGATCGCGAGAGCGCAATAAACACCGCGGATATCGGCTTCGCCGTCGACGTGGAGCGCGAAAGACCCGTTGGGCTTCTTCATCTTGAGCAGGAAGTCGAGCAGTCCTTCTCTACAAAAGTGACGTTTTTAAGGATAATTCAAAGCCACAAATGAATACCTGTTGATCGATCGCAGAGCTTCGGAAGTGCCCAAGGAAACAAGGGCCATCACGGCGCCGTAGGTTGTGGCGATGTGGGGGAGCTGGCCGGGACCACCTCCGTAGCCTCCCTCTTTCGCTTGGCACGTGTTGAGGAATGTAATAATCCTAGAATCAAGCAAAAAAGTCATTTGCAACGATTTCTTTAGCGCACTTATGCTCGACATCGCTGGGAATGTCTACGTTCATCATGCGCAGCGCGTGGATGTTCCAGTAGCAGATCCACGTGCGGCTGGCGTCCAAATTCGCGTAGTCCGACTTGAGGCCTTCGGTCAGGGCATGCAGGCAGGCTCGGCTGTTCGCGCCCTTCTGCAAGGTCGGTTGCGTGATCTTTCCATCTCCATCCTTCAGGTTAAGCGTCTCCAGGTATTTGGCGTAATAATCCTTGAGGTTTTTTTCGACGATTTTCTGAAATTGTCAATATCAGAAATCACAATTTTAGCGTATCTCCACTTACCTGATCAAGACTGGTGTCGGTTTCCAGGCCTCCGTCGTGGAAAAGGTTCGAATCCAAGAAGAATGGCATGGCGAGTGCTGGAAAAGAAGGAGAATTCAGTATTCAGTTAGCGAAACGAACGATTTGACCACAGAACGACCATCTATGATCGTCAGTCCCGTCAACACTCGTGAAAAGATTAAAAACGTCACATACTGTCACATAATCAAATGAACACCAAAAAACGCCCAATTCAACGCTTCACGCATTTACTTCCACACACAGAAACGTCTCCTAGAAACTGCAAAGTACGCCACCCGATTCCGATTTCCTCTCGGCGCTTTCCAAAATTCAAATCAACCGTACGCCCTGTCGTTGCAGGGTGTTCTGCTTGGGACCACGTTTCTTGCTTGATCGCTTTAGTGGGCAAATCAAGTGAAATCGCAACTCAGTTTAGACACAAATCAAGACTCATGAAATCACGTCTGACAATGAACTGCCCAAAAGCAAGGGTTTTGACAGTATTTTGAAGAGTTTTCGTGGTGTAGCACTTCCCTTGACTTGATTTGCGACGGATTGCCGCTCAGGGAAATTGTCGCGGGGGCCCGTTCGCTTTTGAAATGTTGCATTTCTCGTGACGATTTGCAACAGGGTTTGCAAATTAAAAGTTTTGCTTCGCCCTTTCTTCGTCTAAAACGTGTCGCTTTGAACGCATTTTCACGTGCACTGAAATCGCTGCATTGCCAGAAATAATTCAGGCTCGCTCAAAAATGGTCAGAACTCCATATGGAGCCAAGATGGTTTAAACCAAAGAGTTCCTCAACATGGATTAAAATGATCGTATAGAGAATCTCTGCCGCTTATTTTCTGTTTCCGCTTGCCGTAGATCACCAGCAGCCGGAAATCAAGAAACGCGGAAGCCTGGCTGACCGTTATGAACGTTGACCTACCCGGTTTTTCGATAATTTGGTTTCATTTGGCCAAATTGAACCTTAGACTGCCGATTTACAAGAATAATGGTTATGTCGTTTAGTTACAAAAATCGTTAATTTACTACCCAAACTTGTTTTTACAGAGCGCTACATCCTCAAAGCACGTGAATTTAGCCAAGAATGGAGCGTTTTAGTCGAAAATAAGCTAACAGGATAAGTTTGAATAGTGGGTTGGGTCCTGCAACGATTTCCCTGCGCAGCAGTACGTTGCAAATCGTCAAATGGATGCGCAATTTTTGTAACAGCAGTGTTACAAAAAAGCGCTGGAAGGGCGACATTGTTACCGCTTCCAGCGCTTCTTTGCAACGAATTGGTTATAGAGGGTTTAAAACTTTGATGTTTAACACGTCATCTTTTAACACCTCACTTCCCAAAAAAAAAATTGTCACATGGATGTTCAACTCCTGAAATCTAGACATGATATAAGATATCTTGTCATTCACCGAACCCTTATAAACTGATAACTCTTACCGGCCATTAATTGGACGCCGCCGAGACCGCCCGGCTGACCTGTGTATTCGTCGCCGTCAAGCCCGGTGCCCTGAACGTGGGGGATCTTGGACTTGCACCAGCATTTACAGGTCCTGTCCGGCGGCCCTTCGACGATACAGGTGAAGAACCCACAGCCGCACGTGCCCACAACGCAAGGCCCGGGGTTGATTCGTTCGCCGCAATTGCACGGCTTTGCGACGGCGGTTGGATCCTCTGGTGGAGAGTCGCCTCCTCCGTCGCCTCCTCCGTCGGGGAGGTCCGCATCTGAATCGGCGTCCTCGTCGCCTCCTCCGTCGGGGAGGTCCGCATCGGAATTGGCGTCCTCGTCATCGTCGACGTCACTGGGGTCCGCATCGGAATTGGCGTCCTCGTCATCGTCGA
Organism: Steinernema carpocapsae; assembly: GCA_000757645.3. NCBI lineage: Eukaryota > Metazoa > Nematoda > Chromadorea > Rhabditida > Steinernematidae > Steinernema > Steinernema carpocapsae. Next base: position 1,863,808 of record AZBU02000003.1, read on the forward strand.
CGTCGCTGGGGTCCGCATCGGAATTGGCGTCCTCGTCGTAGCTTCGCTTCTTTCCGGCCTTTCTTCCGGTCTGCTGGCGCTTCTTGCTGAGGAATTCCTCCGAAGTTATCGCCAAGCCGCGGATTCCGCTGGGTTCGTACTTCTTGTACTGGATTCCGAGCTCCTTGCGCTTCGGCTTCGTTTCGTCCTCCTTCTTGGTCTTCGGGTTCTTGAACACGAAGCGTTCCAAGAAGCGAAGCATCGCAAAGTCGTGGAACGGATCGCCCTTGTACACGACGGGGGTGCCTTCCAAAAGGTTGCTGGCGAAGACGTGCACCGAGGGATGGTAATGCCTCGCTAAGAGCGCCAATTCCGTGTCGACGGTTTTATTGGCGTTGGCGAAGAGCGGGTTGCGAGCGCTGGGGTCGTAGGCGTTCGACACGCCGTGTTTAGCGTTGTCCTTCTTCACGGGACGATGAATCCATCCGGCGATGAATCCATCATTCTCCTCTTCGTCACTCAGTTCGTCCGTCTTCACTTCTCCGGCTCGGACGTACAAGGTGGTCTAAAGAGGCAAATCTTAGCTCTTTCCTTTCATCACCCTAAGCTTACATCAGCAGCCTTTGAGGACTTCAGAATGTTTCTCGTTTGTTGAATCTTGGAGACAATGATGAGCGTGGCGCACGCGTAGGATGGGCGGTTCACGAGAGCCATCTAAACCAATCTCGGGTAATGGATGCTAATATTAGCTCTCAGCTCACCTGAAGCAACCGTTTGACGAAGGCTCGGACTCGCTCGTCCACATGATCCTTCTCGATCGCCTTGTAAACGAGGGCAAACAGCTGGTTCTCCAAGGACGAAGTGTGGGAGTCGAGCAGCTTCCCGTAGAGCGCCGAGTAGAATCGGTCCGAAACGCCCTCACTGGCCGTGAGCACCTGCATGATGAGTTTCAGAGTTTGGAGAGAGGTCGAATACTTGGCGATGTGGACGAGCTTCTTGTTCTTGGTCTTCTTTGCAGCCATCTGACAAATGCATTGATGAATATGGAACTCTGAACACATTACTACATGCAAATAAACGCGCTAACGACGCGACAAAACATCCAAAAATAGAGAACCGTTTCGGCGAATTTGGGAGCGTTTTCTTTTGGAAGCGATAGCTAAATTTCATCAAATATCAAGCCAGCGACGGACGCTAAAGCGCTCATGAAAGCCTGCATTTTTGCACAGAATGCCTCCTTAATACTAGAAGAAAATCCGAAAATTCGAGAAAAGAAACATGCGACAGGGCGACGAGGAGCGAAAAGATTCTGGAGGAGCGAAAAGCGATGTTCGTCTGCAGCGCCGCCTCTCGCTCGCCGAAATTCGCAATTCTGCAAGATTCCAAACAACTTCCAATTGGACGACGAGGAAAGGGTGACCGGACATTTGCGTCCCAAACATTTGAGTCCCACAGATTCGGACATTTGCGCCCCAGGCTAATTCGGCAATTATCGCCATATTTTTTGGGGATTTTCTTATGATAATTAGGCTTTTGCTATGTTTCTTTTCACCATTCGCACTGATTTTGACTTTTTTATGTCAGGCAACCATCAGCTTCGAATTTCACAAGCATTTTAGGGATAAAAGCGAGTGATTTCGGTATATGAAAGGACCAAATTTTAAACAGAGGCAATATATATGAATGTGGAAGCCACCTGGTGGCGGGGATAGTACATAAGCTGGCAGCAAGTTTCTCAAACAGCGGGGTTTGTAGGCTGGAGCTGTCGTCCTGGAGCATCTTAAACTTGGATTTTTGTATTATCGTTTTTGCGGCGAAGCCGCGTGGAAGCGGGACGCATATCTGTCTGGACGTCGCATGTCTGGGACTCATATGTCTGGGACGCGAATGTCGTGGTACCTGGAGCTCCAAAAGTCTCCTTTTGTTTTTCTAGCCTCATTTTCGGCTTTCATGAGCTTAGGTTCGGTAGTGTTCGAGAACTGCTGTGCAGTAGTCTTGTATCTTATTCAGTGCCATCTGACAGAGTTCCACAATGTGTCAGAGACGGCTCTTGCCCGTTTTTTGAGATCTAACCCATGGAAAGACTTATGCTACGGCCACGACCAGGTGTGGCGTCGATTGCGGCTGCGGATCTCCACGTCAAATCACCGATTTCGACTCGCTTGTGGAACGCTTTTTCAGCTTTGTAACGAGGTTGTCGAGGAAATCATGATTTAAAGACGGGGTCGAGAATATCGTCTGGCGTTATTTCCTTTTGTAGGTCCTAATAAGGCATAAATTCGGTTCAAAAGGATAACGCATGAACAGTGCTCAATTTCCTAGTTTTGAGAAATTCACAAAGAATATGTGGACGCAGCGTTTAAGATGTCGATGGACATAAGGTGAGGCAAAGAACACCCGACTGCTCACGAGGTTGACTCAAAGGTGAAAAGCGTCAGAATGGTTTATGAAAATGGTTTTAACCGCCTGAGACAGAAAATACAGGGTGGCGCAAAAAAAAAACAGCGCACCTATCTCGAAGTGGTTGCATTGTTGAAGCATACAATGTTAAGATGAAATGTGCAACAGGCAATTCCGCGTCGAATGAGCTATAGCACGCTCCTGTCGGGTCTAACGTTGTGCACTTTTAGCCAAATGTCTGGAAAAACTGTTAAGAAAGTACGGCCAATTTTTGGAGGCTCGTATCTCGACGCTGATCTGTCCAATTTGACCGTTTTCGGGTGCAATCGATAGAGGAAATTGAGAACAACTTTTCGCAAAAAATCTGGCAAAAACAAAAAATTAATTGCATTGCAAAAATGCCGTTTTTGTAACCTTGAAATTGGATGTGGGCTATGTCTGGAAAGGGACGTTTGGCCGCCATAAATTTTCCAGACATGTCTGGTTCGGTCATGAACGAAGGTAATGGGGGACCAAGGCAAAATTTTGTGATTTTTTGACAATTTTTGTTTTTGCCAGATTTTTTGCGAAAAGTTGTTCTCAATTTCCTCTATCGATTGCACCCGAAAACGGTCAAATTGGACAGATCAGCGTCGAGATACGAGCCTCCAAAAATTGGCCGTACTTTCTTAACAGTTTTTCCAGACATTTGGCTAAAAGTGCACAACGTTAGACCCGACAGGAGCGTGCTATAGCTCATTCGACGCGGAATTGCCTGTTGCACATTTCATCTAAACATTGTATGCTTCAAAAATGCAACGGCTCCGAGATAAGCGCACTGTTTTTTTTTTGCGCCATTTTGTAAGTTTTCAAGTTGTGCGTTCACGAATTATAATCCTACTAGCCGAACACCGGTCGTCGGCTAGATCCACGTTGCGTGCTGCCTCTACAAACCTTCCACGCTTCCAAAACTTCCATTTACTAATTCACGCTCCCTCCACGTACTTCATTTCCCATGTTTATGCGTGGATCAGAAACGATTTTTACTTCTCTATCCCGCTATACTTCTCGTTGCCTATTCGTCTTTCTTCGGCCTGATTAACAATATTAACATTGTTAAACCACTCTTCATATGTTCTAATAGGCGCAGGCAATCCAAAACTTGTTAAGCGCTTTCCTAACTGTTGCAAACGGCGTTCATTGTCAGCATATGACATTTCTAGACCTACAGGGTGGGCCAAAAAAAAATCATCGACCCTATCTCAACGCTGTTGTGTTTTCGAAGGTTGCAATGTTAAGAAAAGTTGTTCCGCTTGTGATTCCACATCGAATGAGCTAACAATCACCACTCACACCTTCAGGGATGTGCACTTTTGCCAAAAGTCTGGAAAATTTGTTAAGGAAATTGTACCGATTTTCAGATGGCCATAACTTTTCACTGGTCTGTCCGATTTCGACAGTTTTTTGTGGTTTCGGTGGCGGAAAACAAGAACAATATTGTGCAAACCAAAAAAAGAAATTTTTTTTGACGAAATTTTTTTTATTTTTGCTTTGGTCTCCCCTTATCTCTGAACAGGGACTGGTCCAGACGTCTGAGAGGCTTGTCTGAAACATGGGTCAGAAACATGGAAGAGAAGCATGGAAGAGACATGGGTCGTCTGGCTCATCCATGTCTGGAATTCAGCTGTCTACACCGGATTTCACGGAGTTTTAGTCCATTTTCTGAGCGTTTTTATCCGTTTTTTTATTATTTTTTGCATTAATTTCTGGTTTGCACAATATTGTTCTTGTTTTCCGCCACCGAAACCACAAAAAACTTTCGAAATCGGACAGACCAGTGAAAAGTTATGGCCATCTGAAAATCGGTACAATTTCCTTAACAAATTTTCCAGACTTTTGGCTAAAAGTGCACATCCCTGAAGGTGTGAGTGGTGATCGTTAGCTCATTCGATGCGGAATCACAAGCGGAACAACTTTTCTTAACATTGCAGCCTTCGAAAACACAACAGCGTTGAGATAGAGTCGATGTTTTTTTTTTGGCCCACCCTGTAGTTCTTCATCTCCTGTGCGATGCACATAGTCGTGAGCCATTTCGCGTTTGAACTTTTCGTAAAGTCCAGGACTACATTGCGTTATCATCAACACAAATAGTGCGCGAATTTGGAAAGGCATTTGCTCAAAAGCTGAGTCTCCCAAACATCGTTCCCATTCCTCATCATCGCGTACCAAGTCTAAGGCTTTCGCGGCTTCGCTGAGCGTGTTATGCACCGTTGTGTTCTCATTCCCGTTTTCATCTGTGCTACGAACAGTTCTTAAGTCTTCATAAGACTGGCCCAACATAACTGCGTCAGCAAAATTCTGAACTTCGTCATGGTTCAAAACCGATGGATTTTGCTGATCGGTTTCCAGTGCACCACTTTTGCAGATAAACAAACTTGCTTTGTCCATGCCCTTGTACACAAATTCGAACAAATACTTGAGATCATATGCAACTGCATCTAACAACAGTGCAAAAGAAACAACAACAGATCAACGGCGGAGTGCACTGAACTCATCAAACGGTTCCGCCCTTCTAGAAAATGGTTCGATTTCAATTGTTCTTTTTTCGTCCAGATCAAGGACAAATGCACTTCGTGAAATTGTAAAAACATAACATCAGTCCTTTTGAAGAGTGCATACCGTTTTGCCGTACAAATACATTTGAAACCGTAATGGAATCGAACAGATCTATTTGAAACTTCTGACGCCCGCGCAGTTCGATGGTTTACTTCTTGTCCGTCAGAACCGTCCAATACATCTTGCCGATTTGGGTTCTTTCCTGTGAGGCAAACGTTGTCAGCTCTGCAATTCTTTGATTAGGCGTATACAACAAAAAGGAAAACATACTTATGTAGCGATAAAGACAAATTGGGATGTCCGTTAGTTTGACGTGCGGGACTACGCTCGGAGCCGTCGATGTAGCCGCCTCGGACTCGGGTTCAAAAGCAATCTTCGTTTGCGGAGCTGTCTTGAGTTTCATCGACAACTGCGAGTTGTTCCGCCACGACGTGTTTGGATCTTGCTTCACGGCGACGACCTTCACGTTGGTAGCAAGAATGCGGCGCCTCTAAATTCTATACTCTTATTCTACTCGGTCCTGGCACGATGTGCCTGAGCGGGGAAGAGTAGTGTGCGGGGCGACGGCGATCGGTGAATTTCGAATTTTCGAAGATGATTTGCAACTTGGCATAAAACACACGAACGATTTGTTGGCTTTCGGTGGCTCAAACTATATCTACACAAAAATTGATGGTTTTTTGCCTTTGGCTTCTAGCTATGCACAAAAAACCTAAACCTTTAAAAAGTGAAAAACCTGTTTTTTATTCTATTAACAAGAATTGTTTATCCCAGAGGACCACATCACAAAAAAACCAACAAAATAAATTGCTACAATTTTTCATGTGGTTGATTCTTCAATACATACGTTTCCTGTACACCCTGAATTTTACTTTTGTGGCGGATCGGTTAGTGTGTTAGCCTATGGGTGAGAGGTTACAGGTTCGATGCCCACCTGTTTCACCTATTTTGAGGCTGCCGAGAGGACCGCTGCCGAAGCTGTTCGAAGCTGCCGAGAGGACCGCTGCCGAAGCTGCCCGCGAGCAGATACAGAAGAGCGCGGAGGACGCCCGGGAAGGATGTGTGCCTCAGCAGAGGGAAGGCGAATGCCCTCTGCAAGGGCCCCCTAAAAAGGACAACATCGGGAGAGCTTTCGAGAGTAGAGCACAGAGCCGACCGTCTTGGACGAACGCACAGGCACGAATGACGCCACCGCAAAACGCAAACGCGTTCGTCACCAGACCACGCACGCCGCTGACATTCGAGAACATCGCGTTCCACGTGTCGTGTCTGAAACGCGCGCTACCGTCTCAAAGAACTTCGTGGCGGGACCGAGAAAACGACCGACCGGTGTTGTATCTCAGTTTGCAGCCCATCTCATTGCAGCTGTACGGTAGATTCCTTCAAAATCAGGGTGATCGCGGTGGGAGTGACGCTCCGAGCACGTCAGTTTGCCGCTCCGAGCATCTCAGTTTGCCGCTCCGAGCGTCTCAGTTTGCCGCTGTGGTATCTCAGAATGCCGCTCCGAGCACACAATCAAATTAATGTCGACATATTTATGTCATAGATTCTTCGTCCAATAGCATTTCTGACACCTTCGTTGTTTAAACAGCCGTAAACCTTATTTTCCGTAGCCACGTCTTCAGGCCAGCGCATCTTCAACCTGGTTAGCAATTCAAATGCGCTGAATCCGGTGGCACGAGTAACATGAGATCTAATGCTCATGAGAATCAGCGGCAAATCCACATCCCAAGATGCTACATCCGTGATGCTCTTCGTGAGCAATTCTTTCACAGTTCGATTCATTCGTTCAACCAATCCGTTGGTCTGAGGATGATAAGGGGTGGAGAGACGGTGATCTATGTTCAACCGCTTGACTAACTCGACCAATCTGATTGTTAAATTCAGTCCTTGATCACTGATCATGACCCGTGGAACGCCGCAAAGAGATGATGTCTTCCACGAGAAAAGCGTCCGAGAGCAGCAAAATCAGATGCCTCCGATCAAACAGCATTATTTGTGGTGGTCCTGCCACAAACACCCTGAATGCCGGGAAGATTACGGTAGAGCAGCAAAAGGAGATGAGCGGCATTCTGAGATACCACACCGGGACGGGTTCCGGTCGATTTGAACCTTTTACCAGTTTGAACCCCATTGAACCGGTCGATTTGAACCCCCGGTCGATTTGAACCCGGTCGGTTTGAACCCCCGGTCGATTTGAACCTCCGGTCGATTTGAACCTATTTAAGGTAAAAAAGCAATGCTAAAATTTGTATATAAGGGTAGACTTCCACATGTCCACATGACCTTTGTCTTCAGTTTAGTCATTTTTTTTGACTGAACCTCGTGATCTCTGTGCCTCCAAACGACGAACCCCTCTGCCTCCGGTTTACCAAACGACGTCTTCGGCTGTGATCGAACTACAGGTAAGTTTGTTTTCTTTAAAACAATGAGTCATTTAGATGAGATTGTCTGGGGTTTTAATAAACGATTTGGTAACAAATCGCTTATTATAACTCCTGAGCGCGTAGATGAGCCTGATGGTGCTTTTGTTTACACGTGGGCTAAATTCAAGGGTAATAAAACTCTAAAAAGCGGGGCTATCAGGGGTTACTTTGCTTGTACCGAGTGTAGGGCTCTAGATACTAAAAACTACGCGCGCATAACTGTAGACATAGATAACAACCTTTTTATTTCTAATCCGCATGACTGCGTTCATGTCTGCCAACCGCAGCTCGTGAGCAACGTCAATGGGCTAGAAATTAGAAGGGAGGCTTTAGCTGAGTTGAAAGATAAAGGGGGTAGAACGGGAGCAGCTTTTGTTAAAATGAATGCTCGCGTAGTTGAAAAGCATAGTGGGGAAGGTGAGCTAATTAGAGATAATATTAGGCAAGCTGCAGTTGGTAGAGTTGAGGCTACTAGGCGTGCTTTAAGACGCGCGCAGGCTACGCGTTTTGCTGTAATTGAGTCGCTTTCCGATATCCCTGAGCGCTTAGGTTTAACTTTAAGTGGGCTAAATTCCAACCCGGGCGATTCCCAATACCGTGAGACTATGTTGAGACATGCTTCTTCGGAAGTAGCAGTTTTCGTATCACCATACGGAGCTGCTCTTCTAAAGAGATGTGTCCACATAGTTCTTGACGGTACTTTTGCGTATGCTCCTCAAGGAGTTGTGCAAATTTACCGCGTTTTTGGCATTATTGGAGGAGAAGCTAACCCGTTTGCGCTTGCGCTAATGACGGGTAAGCACCAATCTAATTATGACATAGTTTTTGAAAATGTTCGTGGGGCTTTAGACCAAACTGTAGGAGCTCTAAAAATTAAATTTGCGCATTTTGATTGCGAACGCGCTGCGATAAATGCATTCTCAGTTCATTTTCCTGAAGTAGCGCCAAAAATGTGTAATTTTCATATTAAATCAAATATAAACCGCAAAATTCAAAATCTCGGGCTGAGAAATGCGTATAACAGCAATAGTAAAATTGAAAACATTGTTAGACAATTAGGTGCGCTAAATCTGCTTCCAATAAATTTAGTTGAATCAGCTTTTCAAAAACTTTTTGAGGCGCTCCCATCAAGCGATATAGATAACGATTTTCCGCCCGGGGTATGTAATTCACTAAGAGATCTTTTTGCGTACTATCAAAACCAATGGGTTAGAAATAGCTTGGGGCTTAATTTTGTAAACATTTTTGATATTGGTGATGGACCGCGCACCACAATCACGCAGAGTCTTATCACTCTAGTCAGCGCCATTACTTTAGAGCGCCAAACATGCCATTAGGTGAGTGGTTATGCGCGTTCCAAGAAAAGCATCATGCTGAGGAAACGCGCATTAGAGATATTATGCAAAATAGAATTGAGCCGCGCGCTAGACATCCTACAGCTATAGAAAATGATCGTAAGCTTAACGATGCGCGGGAAGCGTTAGAATTTTGTTTGGAAATAAATAGTAACGATAGTGAGGCATATTGGGAAGGTATCGTTAAATACTTGACTCGTGCAGGCGCTATTCTGGGCTACAGCTCGTCCGCCCACCTTAATTTAAGTGAAGACAATTCGTCAGTATGAAGACCCAAATCAGTATAGGTAAGTTAAGGAATAAAAGGTGAGTGAGTTGTTTATTTGAAAAAAATGGGAAGCTTGGCTGCACCTCCTCGTGGTGCTTCCCGGACAACGGTGAAACGTACGTTTCAGCGGCTAAGTCAGCTTATATTTTGGCAAAAGCAGTGCTAGCAAAAATGTTTGAAAAAAGCAATGCTACGGGGGTTCAAATCGACCGAAGGTTCAAACCGACCGAAGGTTCAAACCGACCGCAAAAAAGGTTCAAATCGACCGAAGGTTCAAACTGGAAAAGGGTTCAAACTGGTCATAGGTTCAAATCGTCCTGGTGTCCACCGGGACAGTGAAGACGACTAACACCTCTGGTCTCTCCAATCTCATCTTTTCCTGTGGAACCTTTTTTGTTCTCTCCTGTGGACTTCTCACCCCTCGCTCCATTCTTAAAGTTCACTCACAACTCTTACATCCACACCATCTCCTGTGGCTTTCTTTGCTTCTCCTGTAGAGCTATTCTAACCTCAACTTCCAGCGATCTCACACCAACCACCACTAAACTGTTTCGTGTGGGCCACTCATGATTCCACCTTTTACCTTATATTCTTTCTGACCTCCTTTCTGTCCTCCTACAACACCTCATTATACACCACATTTCGGGTCAAAATGACTGGCATTCCTGCCATTTCATCACTCACTTTGACCCTCACGCCATGCGACGAAGTGGCGCGAGAGAACGCAACGTACAACTGTCCATGCGCAAACACTTCTCCGACCAAATTTAAACTCAAGTTCCTCAACAACAACGAAAACAGACAGAAAACATGACGCCCAGAAACAAAAAAGCATCAAAAGCACGAATATTCACGCGAACACGACACCAGGACGATTTGAACCTACGACCAGTTTGAACCCTTTTCCAGTTTGAACCTTCGGTCGATTTGAACCTTTTTTGCGGTCGGTTTGAACCTTCGGTCGATTTGAACCCCCGTAGCATTGCTTTTTTCAAACATTTTTGCTAGCACTGCTTTTGTCAAAATATAAGCTGACTTAGCCGCTGAAACGTACGTTTCACCAATGTCCGGGAAGCACTACGAAGAGGTGCAGCTCACGCTTCCCATTTTTTAAAATAGGAAAAAACTTTTAAAAACTTGCCTATACTGATTTGGGTCTTCATACTGACGAATTGTCTTCACTTAAATTAAGGTGGGCGGACGAGCTGTAGCCCAGAATAGCGCCTGCACGAGTCAAGTATTTAACGATACCTTCCCAATATGCCTCACTATCGTTACTATTTATTTCCAAACAAAATTCTAACGCTTCCCGCGCATCGTTAAGCTTACGATCATTTTCTATAGCTGTAGGATGTCTAGCGCGCGGCTCAATTCTATTTTGCATAATATCTCTAATGCGCGTTTCCTCAGCATGATGCTTTTCTTGGAACGCGCATAACCACTCACCTAATGGCATGTTTGGCGCTCTAAAGTAATGGCGCTGACTAGAGTGATAAGACTCTGCGTGATTTGTGGTGCGCGGTCCATCACCAGTATCAAAAATGTTTACAAAATTAAGCCCCAAGCTATTTCTAACCCATTGGTTTTGATAGTACGCAAAAAGATCTCTTAGTGAATTACATACCCCGGGCGGAAAATCGTTATCTATATCGCTTGATGGGAGCGCCTCAAAAAGTTTTTGAAAAGCTGATTCAACTAAATTTATTGGAAGCAGATTTAGCGCACCTAATTGTCTAACAATGTTTTCAATTTTACTATTGCTGTTATACGCATTTCCCAGCCCGAGATTTTGAATTTTGCGGTTTATATTTGATTTAATATGAAAATTACACATTTTTGGCGCTACTTCAGGAAAATGAACTGAGAATGCATTTATCGCAGCGCGTTCGCAATCAAAATGCGCAAATTTAATTTTTAGAGCTCCTACAGTTTGGTCTAAAGCCCCACGAACATTTTCAAAAACTATGTCATAATTAGATTGGTGCTTACCCGTCATTAGCGCAAGCGCAAACGGGTTAGCTTCTCCTCCAATAATGCCAAAAACGCGGTAAATTTGCACAACTCCTTGAGGAGCATACGCAAAAGTACCGTCAAGAAATTACCGAAATTTTAGCATTGCTTTTTTACCTTAAATAGGTTCAAATCGACCGGACGTTCAAATCGACCGGAGGTTCAAATCGACCGGAGGTTCAAATCGACCGGGGGTTCAAACCGACCGGGTTCAAATCGACCGGGGGTTCAAATCGACCGGTTCAATGGGGTTCAAACTGGTAAAAGGTTCAAATCGACCGGAACCCCGCGAACACACGCCACGGAATCGCTCAAACCGCTCAAACCAGTTGCAAAACACAGAAACCAACAACGAAAGTAACGAAAAGCGAACATTTACGCAAATTCACGCGAAAAACAATGGACCGCTCATTTCCACGGAATCACGGACGCCCACCAGCACAAAATCCACCCGCCCTCCCACAAACAAAAATCAGTCGGAATCAGTCATTTTCAATCAGTTACAACCTCAACTTTTCAACTCAGGGACGGTCGATGAAGAAGGTCGAGAGGGGGGGGGAGGCGCCGGCGCAGGGCCCATCAATTTATCGGTGGCCTCCTAAAATGCAATCTTGAGGCATGCGAAAACGAATGCGGATCACTTACATAAGTCGACTCGACCTGGGTCGTCGACGTATGAGTTGCACAAGTGGGTGTGTTGGGCGCTGGTGAGACCAGTGCGTGGCGCACTGGGTTGGGCGAACACGCGCGCTGTGGAGCAGCAATCGGTTGAGCTGAAGCACAAGTCTGTGTCGCAGTGCAGGCGATGGTGGTGGGTCCTGGCGGAGCAGGAGGCGGTGGAGGAGGTGGAGTGGAGGGCCCTGGCCTGGTCTTAGGAAGCTCTGAACATGAAATATGTTTAGGCTACATATAAGGCTGAGTTACTCTTAAGCTTGAACCATATCAGTATACACTGGGAGAGTGTAAAAACCCCAAATATTCCTACAAATACGTAGCCGATGATTACAAAATTGGTTATTGCTACACGCAATAGGTCTTCCATTGGCCGAACATTGCTTATAGATTCCACGATGCGGTTTAGTCCGATCGCTGCGGATGTGCCCTGTAAAGTAAAGTTACTGTTTGTTGCATTAACAACAAAGAACGTGCAGCTGCGACCAAATCATCAACGAAATTTCTTGGGTCCATAGAGTCGTCTTGAAATCCAGCCGAACCCGAAATACAGAAGAAAATAAGAAACATAATGGCAACACCGTTCTGCCGAAAATGGGAGCCAAAATTGAGAATTTCGCCGAAGATGAGCGAAAGCGGAGCGCGCAGTTTGAATTGCGCGGTTTTGGGGAATAGTCGCATGTTCGGTTTTTAGGCTGTCTGGAAACCGACATATTGCGGCAGACGACGGGGATCGTCATCTTGCCTGCGAGTTCAGAGCTGGACGGTTGTGTAAGGAGCGAGCTGTATTTGTTGGTGTTTTAGCGGGAATTGTGTAGCGTGAGCTCTGATTGCTGGAATCGAACGGCGAACCAAGCCTTAACGGCGAACCAAGCCTGATTTCCGTAGTCTGTGAAGCATATTACTGTGTATATCCGTGGCGCAGACCAACGAAGAGGTGCGTCCATATTGTCGAGCGCCAGGCGAAATGGACGGATGACGGCCGCGCTCGATATCTCAGAATGTGAAAGGATCGTTTGGAGGCCTACGTCAGGCTGTTCCGGACATTTTTGCATGTGCGATCGGTGAACTGCGACGCGGCGAGGGGTTTCGAACGGTTTGCGGGCGCTTTGGGGGTAATTTTGTGGATTTGGTGCTGTTTCTATGTGAAATGGCTATGTTTGATGTGTGTAAAATCGAGGCACAGCACGGGATGCTCGCCAACGTTCAGTTACACGATCTGAACGGCCACGCGGTATTTATCCTCAGCAACAAACACTATCAACGAACAGGTTTATTAACGTGAAGAAAACAAAATCGTCCCGAGGATGAACAACGCGAATAATAGTAAGCGGCGACACGACGGCGGGCCGTCGTCGCCCAAAAACCCAGGCTCTCACCACGAAAGGCGCGCGGCTGCGCATTTGAACTAAGTTTCGTCGTCCGACGCGGACGACGTTGTGCTGCCGGACGAGGAAGAGCTTGGATCAGATCCGGGCGTCAGGTGCGAGGAGGAGTCCGAGACCTCGCCGGACTCGGCGATAGTGTGAGGGATGGGAAGGGATTGTTTGGAGGCCTACATCAGACCGTTTCAAACAATTTTGCCTGTGTGAAAGCAACGGAAGCGACAGACGTGGCTCTGCATTCGTTTTCGGGTGATTCATGTGATTGTCATTCTGTTTGAAGCTATATATTGTCTCCTTTACCATTTTTAACACGACTCGCTGCTTCAGAATCATCGCTACTAAAATGGAAAACACTACGAAGGCTGACGAGAAGAACGTCGCCGGAGCTGCGAAGAAGGCCGCCGCCGAAGCTGCCGGGAGGACCACCGCCGAAGCTGCCCGCGAGCAGATGCGGAAGAGCGCGGAGGACGCCGTGATGTGTGCCTCAGCAGAGGGAAAGCGAAGGCCCTCTGCAACCTCAGCGAGGGAGAGATGTAGGCCCCTTGAAAAGCCCTGTTTCGGCAGGCAACCGAGCAAGTCCTGTTTCGGCAGGTGGTAATTTTAGTGGTGGTCATGCTTCGGCAGGCTTCAGTAAGATGTAAGAGCCGAGAGTGCCACTGTACTGTTGGTTCTGGTGTGTTCACAGTGGAAAGTCCTGCTTCGGCAGGCATGCACGAAACTTTTGCTATGGAAGGCATTAGTGGAAGCCCGCGTTCTTCTCGGAGTGCTCAGCTTCGCTCGAAGCGTCAAAGCGAGACTCCGGAAAAAGCAACAGAGCGTAAGCGAAGACGCATGACGCGAAGACGCATTTGCTGATGACATATAACAGAGGAAGCGTTAAGATGCGATTAGGCATGCTACGCAAAGAATGCAGCAGGAAGAGCCTGAGGAACGAAATGAGCGTTTGCAATATGCCCACGAAAATGCTTGCGTTCGTCGATCTTTGGAAAATCCAAATGTTTCAAACGAGCGCGTGGAAAACTTGCAAAGAATGCAAATTGCTCGAGGGAGAACGCAGCAAAGCGAAACCCTGTGTCTTGCCAGACGCGTCAGGGAGGTTGATGCGCATAATATCGGCTCCCTTGATGTGGCATGCACGGCATGCGGCGCTCTGCATTTTGCCTGCGAAGTCATTTATCGAAATCGTGGAATGTTTAATGACTGTTGCGCACTTGGAAAGGTCAATCTTGACGACCAAATTCGAAGGATATCCCGAGTATTTGAGACAGTTGTTCATGCGAGAGCATCCACACAAAAGGGAAGAAAGGGTGTTCCATGAAAACATCAGGTAGTATAATGGCAAACTGGGTTTTGTGTCGGTCAATGCGAAAAATGGACATTTTTCTAACAGCGGACCGTATGTGTACAAGATCCAAGGACAGATTCACCACGTTGTGAATTTGGCCGCAATAAGCGATGGTGGTGTGAACTCGCGTCCTTCTTATGGTTAGCTGTTCATTTTGGATACAAATGAAGCTGCTGAAGCTCGAACAGTGTGAATTGGAGGTGTAGGAGAAAGCAGGGTTGCTGAAGGTGAAAAGCAAATTGCATTGTGCAAATGCCTAGGCGAAGTAATTCGGCTAGTACTCTTAAAAGGCAGAACGAAGGGGTTTGTCTGTCTGTACGCGTGGTTCCTGTGGTCCCGGCACGATGTGCCTGAGCGGGGAATGGGAGTGTGCGGGGCTACGATGATCGGTGAATTTAAAATTTTTGCGTGCGCGCGGGTGACGAAAGCGATGCGGCGATGTAGTTCGAGCGTTTTGCGGGCGTGTTTGAGGCAGTTCTGTGGGTTTCGTGCTGTTTGCGGGTGAAATAGCTGTGGTTGCGTGTAGAATGCATGCGACAGCTGTTTTGACGCTGTGCTGTTTGCTGTGGTTTGGGGTGATTTAGCAGCGGCGAAAGCCAGATCGTATAGGTTTTCTGAATTTCGGTGCATTTTTTGGCTGTGGGGAAGGCGACGGGAGCTAGACGTGGAACTGCACCTGACGAGGTGAGGAAGGGTTTTGAAGTCAGAACTAGAAAAAGGACAGATCGCAAACGCTGAATTTTGTGGGCTTGGTGTTGTTTTCAGGTGAAATGGTTGTGTTTGTGGTTCAGGGGCATGAGAAGCCCGTTTGCAGGTAATATACACTGGGCAGTTTCGGGCTGTTTGGTGTGCTTTACATGACGCAGGCAGCCGCGGAGTTCGAAATCTCGCTTTCAGGTGCCCTTTCAACAAAATTCGGTACTATACCAGCAGGCTCCCCCCCTCCCGAGGACCTTCCTTTTATACCAGCACTATACCAGCAAGCTCCCCCCCTCCCGAGGACCCCTTCATTCCGTCGCTCCCGCCGTACCGACCGGTCGCTGTCTGCTCCAACCCTGGAGCGACCCATTTTGGGGAGTGCTCTCGCGTTTGTTCGGTCGGTTTTGCAATACCACCACACGCTTTGGTTTCCGCGCCGAAAGCGCCTGGAAGCGGGGTGTGTAAGCCCAAGGCGGCTTCTTTCAAACAGCGGGGATAGTAGGCTGGGGCTGGCCTCCTGGAGCATCTTAGGCTTAGGCTTGGACATTTTGATTATGGTTTTTGCGCCGAAGGCGCCTGGAAGCGGGGTGTGTAGGCTGGTAGCGAAAGCTCTCCGGGCAGCGAGGTGAGTAGGTTGCACAAAAAAGTTCGAATTTTTTTTCTTGCACCGACGATGGCCGTGATTATGGAAGGTATTCGAGTGGTGGTATTGCAAAACCAACCGATCAAACGCGAGAGCGCTCCCCAAAATGACCGGGGTCGCTCCAGGTTTGAAACAGATTCGGAGCAGACAGCGACCGGTCGACGGAATGAATGGGGAGAGGGGTCCTCGGGAGGGGGGGGCTGCTGGTATATTACCCAAAATTCGACCTGACGGCAAGTCCTAGAACTCTCCCTACTCAAACCAGTCCATGCCTGCCCTGACGCTTTCACTTTCCAAAATTGTCAAAGCGATCAGTGGAATGAAGGTGAAAGGGTTGTGATGGTACATATACACTGGGCAGTTTCGAGCTGTTTGGTGTGTGGAGTTTGATCTGATCACTTGGACAATTTTGGAAAAGTGAAATCGTCAGGGCAGGCATGGACTGGTTTGAGTAGGGAGAGTTTAGGACTCGCCGTCAGGTGAATCAGTGGAATGAAGGTGAAAGCGATCAGTGGAATGAGGCTGGAGATGTAGGAAACGAGGAAACCAGTAGTGAATGCGCGATGGTGCTTAAGGTGAGCTAAAAGTGATCTGCAGAAATCCGAGTTCAGCACTACAAACGGTTGATCGCAGCGGCTGTAACGCGCTGATAAGTAAGTTCCGCAATAAGATGGTAGATTGATTTTGGAAACTGAAACTTGGAAGTGGAAGAGGGAAGTGTGATTAGACAGCGGATCGAAGTGAAAGGTTTTGGTGAAATTAAAAGTGCGGGAATGGCAAGAGTAGGAAGCGCAGACGCAGACCTGCACAAATCGGTTTGGTCGAAGGCCAACTAGTCAAAAAGCCTCCGAAGGCGGTGATTCGGCTAGTAGTACAAATTAGAAAACGCCGATACGCATTTTGTCACTTACTTCATTGCCTTCAGCAAGGGAATAAATTCGCGTCGCTTCGTCTTCAAAGGCGATCAAGGTACAGCAGACGTGGTTCCGGTCCTGAAGTACTAATTTGGTCACAGGTTTGCGGCCTTGTGTATGGTGATGACGCACAGAGATGATCAGAGCGGCCACCGGTCTAAAGTGAAAACTATCACAACAACACTCTCAACCCCATCACTTGACAACATGCGAGGGAAGCGTGTCTTCTTCCGAGGAATATGACTTTTCTCGACGGAAAGACCTTCATTCCTTCAACGTCCTTCTCGTTTGCAGTAGCGCCTCCGGTTTCGTTCGATTTTTCGACGACACTAAACTGCACAAAAAATGACGTCTACGGACCTTTATCGGACAGCAACTTACCTCAAATTACCGTGTCCACCTAGGTCCTCGGATTCTGTCGTATTCTCGCGTTCTGCTTCCTTCGGCTTCTTGCCTCTCCCTCGTTGAGGTTGCAGAAGGCCTTCGCCTCCCCTCTGCTGAGGCACACAGCCTTCCCGGGCGTCCTCCGCCCGGTAAGGCTGTGTGCTTCTTCTGCATCTGCTTGCGGGCAGCTTCGGCAGCGGTCTTCTCGGCGGCAGCCTTCTTCGCAGCTCCGGCGACGTTCTCGGCGGCTTCGTCAGCCTTCGTGATGTTTTCCATTGTAGTAGCGATAATGCGGAAGCAGCGAGTCGTGTTAAAGATGGAAAAGAAGACAATAGCTTCAAACAGAATGACAATCACACGAAAATTCACACGAAAACAAATGCAGAGCCACCTCTGCCGCTTCCGTTGCTTGCGCACACGCAAAATTGTCTGAAACAACCTGAGCCTCCAAACAATCCCTTCACATTCCTCACACATCAAACATAGCCATGTCACATGGAAACAGCGCCAAATCTACAACATTACCCCCAAAGCGTCCACAAAATGTTCGAAACCCCTCGCCGCGTTGCAATTCACCGATCATACATGCAAAAATGCCCGGAACAGCCTGACGCAGGCCTCCAAACGATCATTTCACATTCTGAGACATCAAGCGCGGCCACTTCACCCGCACCCCTCTAAATCCACAAAAGTGCCTGCAATCCATCGGCAAAACGCGCAAAAACACTCGTCGCATTGCTTCCGTCGCTCGCAAGCACGCGAAAACCCGAAATTCACCGATCGCCGTCGCCCCGCGCATTCCCTTTCCCCGCTCAGGCACATTACGCCGGAACCGCTCTGCACACACACGCACGCGTACGACCCCTTTGTTCTGCTTTTTAAGGTTGTAATTTTTCTCGAACAAACATCGTCTTTTGAGCAGAGATGGCGGTTCGGTTCGGTTCTTTCCAGTTTGGAACCGAACCGCCATCTCTGCTTTTGAGTTGTCATTTCAACGATGGATCTGAAATAGTTTTTGGTGCTGCTTTTCTTTTCTCTTTCTCTTTTCAACGGAAATTACACGACATCAGTTGGATAAACGAAAGAACCAGTTTATTAAAAGTGGTAAATAGGCGTCGTGACATAACCTGAATTTACGATATTAACGTGAACTTAAGCATTTATGCAGATTTCCAAGTTCCACTTATTACTGCCAGGCTGCCGTTTTCTGACCAATCCCGGGAACATCGATGGCTGGTTGTGGAAGAGGATAAGCCTCCAAGGTGGATTTGAACTGTTCAATGTCCAGAATCTGAATTTCTTTTCTTTCCTCAAGAACGTGGTTCTCAGGAATTTTCCCCTTTTTAAGGGTGGATCTGGTTAAAACAGACAGCTTTTGACGTTGCTTAGATTCTGCACTGATTTTCTGGTCGTAGAAATTTAGTACATCTTCTTTGTTGATGTTCTTCAGCTCTTCGGCCAAGATTTCGCCTAAAAATCTAATTAATTTTTTCTTTTTTTGAAGACTAACCTCTCTTAAACATGAAATGCCCATGCCTGATCTCATTCCAAACATTCCCAGCCGCGATCGTGCTATGCTTGTGCTTGCTCCCATGCAGTCCAACCGTTAGAGATTTAATGTGATTGGAAAATTCCTCATCCGTCATGCTGGCAATTATAATCTAAAATAGGACCATTAAAGCGTAAGAGAAAAGCTTGATCTTACCCTAACATCCTTTAAAAATGCTTCGAATCTTTCATTAACGTATTTAACATCAAATCCACCGTTAATCTTGATGTTGAAACTCAAGGTACCAGTTTCTACCGATGTTTGACTAAGCACAACTCCTAACCTCTCCTTCTTACGCAGAACATTTTCAATCGGCTGCATCACAATCCGGTGGAACAGGTTAAGGAGACAGTGAATTCGGGTTTCAATAGGTCCAATTTGAAGTTTTATGTTAACGTTGGAATTCTCGCGAGAATTTCGGTCAGTTTCGTAGACGCAAGAATCGCCTTCTTTTATCTTCAGCTGACGAATGCCTCGAACCTCGCTGGGGCAAAGAGGACGGACAGACTCAGAACCTTTGAAGATTCCTGTAACCTCTTGAGTCAAGTCCAAAACCTCGGTTTGTGTCAGATTTCCATAGGCAAGAATTTCGACATGGAAAGCGTCCCAAAGTTGTGAGATAAACGCATTGAACATATCGAAAGTTACGTGCTCAGAAACAGCCTGAAGTCCAGAAACTGACCACGTTCTTTCACCAAGAATTTGGGTGATAGATTCCCACGTGAGCGAGTGACGATTGCTTTCGTCTTTCAGAGTCTTGGTAAGCTTTTTCAATACCAAATTGAAACTTTTTTCGTCGGCCTTATAAGATCGTAGTCTTCGGATTTTGTTCTTAATGAACGTGGCAAGGTTATCATCAAAACCGGTAAAGTAGATCTCGGTGCCTTCGTCGACGATCTGTATGTTACTCCAAGTCCTCAGATATTCATGGTGACATTCTTCGAAAGAGTTTTGATGCTAAAAACGAATGATTTTAGGGTTCCATAACATAGGCTTACGATGAAGCAGTGCTTTAAAATGTTGATCATTAGGCGGCCCATATTATCGGTATGTGTTTTTGGGTTTTTGAGCAATATAAACACCGTAGCCTTAGGCATGTTCTCGACGTTCTGCATAAACCAAATTCGTGAGTGGTCGTCGCAGTGGATAACTTTGGGAACGTCACTAAAATTCAAATTTTAAAGATACCTTCTACCACCTTAATCATACCTGAAGTTCTCGTCCTTAGGTTTAAGGTCAAAATGGATTGGAAAAAACTCGTTCTTCTGAGGCAGATGAAAAACCTCGTGTGGTGTCAACAGCGCCTTCTGGAACTTTTCCATCCACTCCTCATCGATTTTCATTTTCTTGTACTCAGCTCCCAGATGTTCTTCCGTAACTAAGCTTCTTAGATTTTTAGCTCCTTTGTGAATTACAAAATAGTTCATGTTCTGAGGCGTCAATTGATTTAACAGCTGCTGGATCAGTTCTGGATTAAAGTTCTCCATGAGTTGGCCCTCTGACAGTATGTCCTTAAAAGGAAACCTGTGTAAACGCTTTTCAAGCCTTGGTAAGAAATGTGAATGGTTTCTTTGCTCAGAATAACAGAAATTGATTTTCTTGATCTTGGCTAACTCGTCATGACGCCATTCTTGAACACCCGTAGCCTTGATAGAGCTGATTAGATGAAAAAACAGTTCTAAGATGTTTTCGACGTGCTGAAGACCTTCATCGGTAAGAGAGATAATAGCGCTTAGAAACGCTATTCCGCGAGCGGAAGGGCCGATCCATCCGTGAACGGAGTATGCCCAGTCACGTTTTTGAAGCTCCGCACTTAGACCGCCTTCATGTTTATTAAAGATTAGATGGCCTAAAGCGAAATTTCGGTATAACCAAAAAGAGGATATGACTTACAAACGTAGTGGAATGGGTTGGACTTGTAATACTTACACAAGTCGTCCACGGGAATCATGATTTTTAGGCTTTTCGTATTTTGGATTGGAACCACGTCGATCCTGTGGCCCAGCTGCCCAGGTCCGTAAGGCTTTTCTTCCCACATTTTACGCTCTAGGTTCTTGTTGACCACTTTGCCAAAATCCGACTTTTGGACGAGTTTTTCCAGCTTATCCAAAGGTCTCTTATCCACGATCAAGCAGGTCATCCTAAACGGTTATTTTAGCATCTATGAATACATTTAATACACACAGATTAGCCGAGTAGTGCTTTTCGTAGAATTTCTTTAGCTCTTTCTCAACGTCAATCCCATTTTCAGCTGGGATGTCCATTAGAGTTAGCTTATTTCCAGGTCGCACTTTACTCCAATCATGACCGGGGGTCGACATAACATGTCTGATTTGATTTATACGCGAAATATCATTTTTGCAGCAAGTTTGGAATTCTGTATCCAAGCCGTTGATCACTTTTCGGACTGTATTGTCCGCGAAAAGAGGAGAGACAAAAAATTGAATCCAGCGCTCCAGAACGCTCTAAATAAATTTAGCTCCAAATTTTAAATTTAAATCAAGCCCACCTTGAAATATTTGGAGGGAACCTCAAAAGAGAAATCTGTGGTGTCATGTTCCAAATACCATTGCGTACGTCCACCATGCTTAGCCACGACTTTCCCAAAACCGTTTTCCTTCGGATACTTTTTGCAAGCCAAAAATATCATTTTCTGGCACAGTTTGGCAAGGCCTGGAAGCTCCACAGGATCCATGAGATCTCCAACGTTGACGCTCATACAAGCCTTGGATTTATCAACGTATGGGTCGGAGATCAGGAGGATCCTTATCCCGTTGGCGAGTTCCAGGCCGCGGTACTGAAACTGAAGGTTAACACAAGTTAGAATATGAAGCCTTGCCTCTGCTACATCCGAGAGCGGCTTAGTGATATCGTGGAAACGCGCGACAATTTCCGTCAGGTTCGCCGAAGCGCCATTATTGGCGGGAAAGGATTGAAGGTTTTCCATAAGAATCTGATGAGGGTTACGTCAAAAAACAGAAAAAGAGTTCAATGGGAGGACGAAGACGCGGATGGTTATGTGGGCACAGCGACCTATCAGTAAACCGATGGACTCCTTTTTATGCGTTCCAATCAATGTGTGAGCGAGAGAGAGAGAGCATTGCTAAGCGTGCGACATGGTAGTATGTTGCGATGCTGTGACTAAGTGATCAACAACCAATAAAACTCAGATCCCGGAATAAAGCTTCCTTGCTTGAAACTAGGTTTAGTTAGGCACCCTCTGTGGACAAAGCGGGTACCGAGAAAACGGGTTTTTTTCATGTCTCGTCTTGCATTTTTGAAAAATGTTGTTCGTCTCGCCAGAAAAACTCGCAAAACCACGCTCCTAATCTCAACCCCACACAATCACTTGTAACTACAACACTCTTTGATCCTTCGATGTTGCATCCGTTGGAGACTCGCAATGCGCTCGTACAAGATTCAAACGTCTCAGCGAATGTTATTCAGCCTGCCAAAGTGATCGTTGATCGCTCATTTTGTCTTTACGTGCACCAGCCGCTGTTTTGTGATCACTGCGCTTTTGGTCGACGTTCACTCGATTCAACCGGCCAAACGCGAATCATAGCGCTTCGAATCAGTTTCCTTTCTTGCATGCGCGCTGTCATGTCGTCGCTAAAACGTGTGATTAACTCCAAAACGCTTTCCGACCTGGTCAAGGTAGCCGGGAATATCTTTATTCTAACTAAACAGCCTTTGATTTCAGTGCGGAGCGATCAACACGGATGGAATTCGTCTCTTCGACTGCAGTTTCACGACCGCCCCACCTGCGAAGCCGAACCCGACCGAATTCCGCAAGAATTCCTATGGGAAATTCGAGAAACTGATGAAAAGAGATTCGCCGTCAGTTTAAGCTCAGCTTGAATGTGAACATGATATCTTGTTTTAGGCAGAAAAGGGATTTCTTGGCCGCTAGAATCCCGGGAGCCGTCCACGCAGATCTCGGTGTGGGCCTCTTCCCCGGCCAAGTGCAAAGGTTCGAGATGTATTCTCCGGAGTTGTTCGAGCAGTTTGTCCAGTTGCTCGGCCTCAACAAGGACGAGCACGTGATATTATACTCGCGGGGTCGAATTGGAGGAATGCTCCATGCGTTTAAGATGGGATGGCTGCTGAAGGTAAGTTAAATGCTCTGTGGATAATCTTGAAATTTGAATATTTAGAGCTACGGCCACTCCATTGAGAAAATGTCGGTTCTCGACGGAGGATTCGAGAACTGGACGAAACAGGGGTTGGGAGTGGACAACTCACCTAACCCGTATCAGCCCAATGTTCGTTAGATGCTCTCGGAATACTAAAAGGCAATTTTTCAGCGCGGAAACTGGCTTGCCAAGGACAACACGTCCATCAACATTACGTTTGAGGAAATGGAAGCCAAGGACGCTTCTGGAAAGGCCATCTGGGACAAGGCCAGTGAGTACAATCTTCTGGACACCCGAGTCCGGGAACAGTACGAGGGAATCAGCGAGGCTTTCGTTAGGGATTACGGTAGTTCTTACTCTGCACACATTGTCTTAAGTCCAATTTAGCTGCCAAGGGCCTTAAAGGTCACTTCATCCCAGGAACCATGTGCCTGCCCACGGTCGAAATGGTCAACAGCGAGGGCCTTCTAAAGTCGCCGGAAGAGCTGAGGCAGAGTTAGTATATCTAGCTTAATGCTGTTCTTATTTTTTAACATTTAGTGACCAAGAACGTGGGCTTCGTCGAGGGCAAACCGGTTATCACGACCTGCATCATCGGCTTCCAGGCGGCTATGGCGTCGATGGTCCTTGAATACGCATTTTCCGGACTCGAAACACGAATGTTCAACGTAAATATCCGCCACTGAGAGATCTTAACACATAAACCTGTCTTCAGGGAAGCATGACCGAGATGATCGCCAGGAACCCGAGCCGAATTACCGGAAAAGTCCATTAAGATTGACTTGTATTTTTAGAATCGAATGAACGTGAAAACATCTGTGATCAAAGATTAACGAGAACGAACACACGATTCAGCTCTTACAGAATGCACAGTAATCGTCTAAAAAGTGCGAATAACATTGTCACTCTAGGATCTGCGCTTGCGAGGGCCATTTGAAGGTCGTTTATTGCTCACCTAACGGATCAAAATGGTCAACCGCCCTGCCGTAATCCCTCTGTTTGTTCTCCTGTGCCTTTTGGCAGTGATAATGTGCGCTAATCAAAGCGGCGGAAATCTTGGAAATTCAAATTCAAAAGTTTATTCTCCCGTGGCACACAAGGAAGCTAAGAGCGACAACAGCGAAACAGTGACGAAGAAGCCGGCGGGATTCCACAAACCAAGGTGGAATTGTACGATGACATTTCAGATAATTCTGCTGCAAAATTGAGAGCCTTGTGACCAGGGAAAATCGAAACAGTTCAGAATCGTCAACGGAAGACCCTCCAACTTGGATTGCAACGTTTTCCGCGATGCGTCAGAAATCGTGAGAATCGCCATTCCAAAGAACACAGCATCTTGAATTCTTCGAACCGGTCAGGTAAGTGAAATCCAGTTAATCCTGTAATAATTGTTTGATACCTTAGGAAGCAGAAGACGGAGAAGCGCAGAACGATTTCGAGTACAAGTCAAAGACGGAACGTCGAAATTTGCCAAACAGAAGTCCACAAAAGAAAGTCGGGCCGCCATAATGCGGCGCGTTGCTCAACGCTGCTTTACATCCTTCAGAACTTTCAAGCGAGTCTGTCAGCATTTTAAGGTGGGCAGAATGATTCAGATGAAAATAATTGTGAGAATGCGGAACGACCGTAAGCGCCCGGGGACCCTGCCTTTAAGAAATAACATTTATTGATACAATGATTATTCGCTGAATTCAAGAACTTCATAGCTCGAATGCAACGACCGAAGAGGAAAGGAAGCGATTAACGGTAGCGCGCAAGAAGTTGCAAGAAGATCAATAGAAGATGAGCAAGGAGTGTTTTCCGTAAAACCGATAAGGTTTAGTTGGTCTTAAGCGGTTACTTAATTTTTTGTAAATTTGACGGACTACTTATCATGAGATGTGTAAAAGTGAATGCATGAATATGCAAAACCGAAAATGCCCTTCTTCAATATCACTTCTTCCCTCTTCAATATTTGCATCCGTTTTTGCCGAAATCGAAGATGTGTATGTTGAAGTAGTGCATGTGGTCGGGCCACGAAAGGGCGACTTGCGAGTTGCTGCACGCGTTTCCGTCCGCTTCTTCGCATCCCACAAAAGTGGAATTCGTGGTCATGTCGTTGTTGTACCAGATCTGAATTTACGCTCTGACTTTAGTTTAAGATCGTTTATTCTCACTTCGGAACGATGATGCTTGTAACCCCAGATCAACTTGAATGGCATGTGAGGGATGATATCTTGGGCGTGGACGACTCGGAACTTGTAGCTGATCTGAAACAGGACAGAATGGTTTGTTCATTAACTTGTGAAAACTCACCCGACTGTCGATGAAGTGCGCGTACTCCTTATCGCCCGTCCGGGGCTGACCGAAGGTCATCAACTTGAGCTGGGAATCCGGAACTACGCCTTCCTGAAACAAGCCTGTTAGAGCAGCACCTTGCTTGATAAGCTTACAGCGACGATCGTTCCAGCGGCCAACGACGCCATCGCGGCCCCGAGCGAGTGGCCGGTGACCCAAACTTCGTAGTCGGGGTGCAGGTGCCGGAGAGAAGCCAGATCTTGCCTCATTCCACCTTTCCAAACGCTCAGAAACGCGTTGTAGAAGTATTTTGACGCTCTTCCACCTCCAACAAAACGTCGCTTAATGTTGAACAGCGCCTGGAAGCCTTCGTCCACGATCTGAGCGTTGCCGAGGGAGCCGCGGAAAGCGAGGACGATCGCGTGGTGGTCGTGGGAAACAGCGGAGAACCCGGAGCAGGAGGATTCGAAGATATCGCAGCGGACTGTGACCTGCTTGAAGAGCTGAAACAAACGAATCCTAAGATAGCACAAGGCATATAGCTACTGAAGCGTTTCCAAGAGCGTTACTGATGCAGATCTGCGGATTTTCTTCGAAGGCAGCGGCGCACATTGGAAAGAGCTTGTATCGGGCAAAAGCGTCGTCGTAAATCGGGTCTTGTAGATTGGACTCAGCGGTGGAGACGGCGAGGGTGAGCGCTAGAAAGGATATTAGTGAAATATAGAACGATACCGTACCCAGAGAGGCGATGAAAGTGAGCGGAATCATCTTTAAGACTGCTGAAACTCGGATACTGTAATCCTTATGATTGTGGGCGAGACAAACACGGAAGTAACCCGAATAGTCCAGCAGCAAAAAGGTCGCGAAATACGTTTTGTACAGTACAGATTTTGTCTATGAGTACAAATGTCTTCTACAAGTAGATTATGACGAATCTGATTTTCGGTTATCGCAAAAATCCCCTCAATTAAATAAAGGAGAACGATCCAGAGTCTGGATTGTGCTTTCCAGTGTGGAAAACTACAAAGTGATAAACACTGGTTCAAAACAGTTTTACAACACTTGATAGGACAAAGTGCAAAGGTGAAAGAAGGCATTCTGTGATTGCAACTGTTTTGGTTCTCTTTTTATGACAGTGCAAATGTTGTCTTCCAGAAATTCCAAAACTATTAGATGACGCCTTCTTTGTGGCTTGTCATTACAGCCGCTCTGTTTTGGAGCATTAAAGCCGCTCTGTTTTGGGGCGAAAAAGGGCTAGAAACAGTCCAAAGCGAAGCTTTCTTCATGAACAAAAAAGTTGTTATCGGGTAGAATCGAACCCTTGGCCTCCAGCGCGACGCTCTAACCCACCTACGCATCCTTTATATAGCTACATTTCTACAAGTTTAGACTTTAGCACTGATGCCCACACTACCCGATCCAGTACGCGAAGCCTGCTGGTTTCAACAGAAGAAAGCCAGTTGTAGTGTCAGCAGTGTTAAATTTAAGAAAAGCGGGAAAATAACCAATACAACTTTGGGACTCGTAGCTGGAGTTTCCGGTGATTGGATTCACTTGGTGGCCAATCTCGTTTCAAGTCGAAGCGCAATATTCTTTTAGGAGTCTCTCGTTCCTCCTTCTCAAATCAACCTGGTGACGTTCCGCCAACTTTGCGTTAATTACATTGATCGATCGGTAGGGTTCTAAGCCTTTCTAAATGACCTAAAGAATCGTTTTCTAGATCCCGTACCGATTCCACGTAGCTTGCAGGAACGATCCCGTTCCAGAAATCCCTACAAGGATTTTCTTCCTGCAGACCTACAAGCACCACGGAAATCAGGTAACTCGGACAGCACATTTTCCACCCTGAAACGTGTTTTAGATCAGGTGAAACAATGACACGAAGCCCAACGCGTCTTTTGTCGAGCGCAAATTCGATCTCCTCGAAGTTTGCAACAATTTTGGAGTCAGCTGGACCAACCACAATTCTTGTTTCGTAGCGGACCCCGACGCTTTTATGGCGAATCAGTGTATGTGTACAACGGGTTCTAACTGTTGGGATTAGGGAAGCGATTTTAATAAATCTGATATTTGAAGAAAAATTGTCACCTAAATGCATACACATCCAGTAGAGCTGACTCCGAAAATTTGGGTCATATTCGGTTTTAAGGGCATCTCAGTAAACATCGTCTGCAGCACTGGCGCTTTTTCGTATTTTTCGTTGCTTATCTGGTTGACCATGTCCTCCATCGCCAGGTTTTCGCCGTTAGCTCGACACATGATTTGGGCGAAATCGCGAACGTTGGGAACAGTGTGGATTACGGAAAGAAGAAGCCCGAAAGCGATGTCCTGGAATGGAATGATTAATCTTCGTTGACTTTGGCTTCCTCACCTTGTTCCTTGCGAATACCGGAGAAGTAATCAGCCTTCCCCCTGACACGACCTTCAAACAAGCGTATCCAACCACTTTCTCCTTGGAATCCACGCAAACGCGCGTGAAAACGTCTGCTCTTCGAAGCCAAACTGGGGTGTACGCGGATCTGTCGATTGGCAGAACGCTCCTATCGAATTCATTCAAAACTCCGTCGCTAACTTCGTCCACTTCGGTTATCTTCAGTCCGTTTTTCGCGAGCTCCGTCTTCTGGTTCTCAAGCAGCTTTTCAAGCCTTGTGAAGTCGACGTCGCGTGGCGAAAAATCGAAATTTATATGCGGCGCTTTGGAGCGAAATTTGAAGCCGCGGTCTTCGTAGAATTGAGTCATGTCCAAGACGGAGTGGAGGCAAACGTTCTTCTTTTCTCTGAACTTGGGCTCTAGTGCCAGCTGGTAGAGTTTCGCTCCGATTTTGAGGCCTCTGCAGGCGGGGTGGACGAGGAACCAGCCAAACAAATTGATTTCTTCGTTGTTGAACGTCCGCTGGGTGGCCAAAGTGCAAAACCCAATTACTTCTTTTGTATCTAAACACCAAATTCGAATTTAGCAAAGGTTCTTCATACCTTTGCGCTTGGCCACATGCATGATGAAGTTTCCTGGAAAGGCCTTTCGCAGGTAGGCGTAGTCATGTTTTGTCGCTTTCCAATTTTCGGTTTCGTAAGCCTAAACGTAGAAATACCAGTACAATTAAGGAAAAAAGGATTCTTACTAGTTTGGCACATTGTTCGAAGTCCTCCTGTAAAGGGTTGATCTCGAAGAAAATCGAATCCATCGCGTCAGAGGAGAGGACCATGTTTGCGGAAAGAAGAGAGAAACGACGAGGAGCTGATCTGAACAAGTCGGTAAGAAGCTAAACGGGAATAGATTGCCTGATAAAGAAGAACATGAAAGAGCACGTTTAGTTCACGTGGAAAAGTTTTAATGCAACACAAGAACAACCTTTCTGTGTTATTCTGAAGTCATAAGTTCAATATCGTTCCAAATATGTGCCATAACCAAATCTCCATGTCCTAAACGAAGCTCCCACGCGAAACAGAGCGATTTCCCTCATTTACATGCATCATTTGCGAATCCACGTGAACTGTTTACATTCTCCGGCTCCGTTCGCAACGCCATAAAAGTGTTCTGAAAAGGTTTTTTATTGCAGCGCTGTATTTAGGCGAGGGTCGCGGCGTTCGGCAGCGGCGCCACTTACCTCGGCGCGAGTTGCGGCGGTGACCTTAATTAGAATACAATGGTACAGTTGCGACTTTGCGGCAACTGCGCGTGGCCCGACGGCAATTACGCGCTCATATTCCGACGACAGTACGTCCGAATGAGGCGCCTTTGAGGTCAACGGACCGCGTTGCGCAAGTCCGTTGCGCTTGTCGAGGGTCGAAAGACGAGAGGAGAGGAGGAGGAGGTTCAACGACGCACCGGTTGACCCAGTTCCGCCGCCGTTGAGCCTCTTGACTCCGAACTCCGAGACTTCGAAGTCGCTTTGCCCCAAGGGTTCTACTTTGTTTTCTCTGTTTTCCTTGAACCTCCCGTGCTCCGGATCTCGCGTTTTTCCTGACCGGATATCCATGTTTCGGAGTGTTTAGATTACCCCTGCGCTTGGGAATTGGCTCCAATTATCGAAAGTTCCTCGCGAAAAACCTATTTATCATCATTTGCGACCTGAAACAGCGAAGCGATAATTGTTCGCAGGAGTTTTTAGGTTGTTACTTTGGGGTTTCCTTTTTGGATGGTCATTTCTTGCGAAGACTGGACGTCGTCGGGTGGGTGTTCCAGATATGTTCGTATATATTTTGGAAATTGGACTTCTGCTTTGATCCTTTTTACGTGCATGTTGGAGTATAGTTTGATAATTCGTAAATAAAGGGAACAGGGGGTCGGTTACAACAAAGCCAAAAATCTTCCCATAGTTTTTATTCTTCCATGTCTGCCCCTTTTATGCTTCCCTACCCCTTGCTCAAATGTAATCCCTAATCTAATCATGTTCCACCTCCTCCTTCCTCTCCCCTCCTCCCAGGGTCCGTCAGGTCATGGTCGACACGGGAGTTCCCCTATAAATCAGCTGTTTTTCGCGAGTGGCGCACGCGCGCGAATTCGCGAGAGACGACTTCAAAAGGTGTAATAATAATCCGGCGTCTAATTGCGAGTGCTCGACTCGCAAGGAGCGTTCGCCCCTGCGAAACCGAAGAGACTCGCGAGGTTCAAAAGTGGTCATTTCAGGAGTTGACGATCTCAGCGATGTTCGTCGTTCCAACGACGGCGATTCTGCTTCTCTGCTGGAGTGGATTGGCTTTGGGACAACCTAGCAGGAGGGCACAATGTGCCATCGAGTGCTATTCGAAGTGCATGCTGGCTGGAACTGTGAGTTTGAGGTCTTTTTTAGCTTACGTTCTGAATTATCAGAAAACGATTTATACGCGAGTGAAACTGCTCTGTTTTTTTCTAATGTGCACAGATTTCTAACCTCATTTAAATGTTGCGATCTTCCATCAAATCGCTAAAGGTTCGTCAAAAACACCCGTCAAAAACACGTAAGTGTTTTTGACGGGTGCGCTATAAATCACCAATTATAACAAGAAAGTCGCGTGTCATACGAACGCGGAAATCGGGTTTAACAAGAAATTTAAACCTTGATATGCACAAAATCGGAAATGGGCTAATCGAATTTGCGGGGTCCGCAGGTGGGCTCTGATTGAACGGTGGAATCTAAGGCCGAGGATGGGAAATGGATTTTGTGAGTTTTAACTCGGCTGGTTCGTGTCTTTCTGTATATAGTCTGTCACAAGCAGGATACATCGTAAACCCTTCTAGGCGGTTCTGTAATTATTACAGAACCAGAGCTGTTTACAACCCCAATCCCGTTCCAATCGCCTTGATCTCCCATCTTCTAATTGTCACTTTCTTCAGCCCAACGCGGTCTACTGTAATTGCCCGGTCGCCAAAAGCGCGCGAATTTGCGTTGGCGCCTCGGAGGAATTTCTGCAGCGTAAGTAACATTTTGTAATTCCCCGTCCACTCGATTTTTCTCCTTCGCCTCTTCTGCATCTCCTCCGTTGGTTTCAGGAAAAATCGCCGACGACGAACTTGCCGCCTCCACGGAATACATCTCGGCGCACTCGATCCGAATCGCGACCACCTCGCTTCCCAGGACGTTTATGAACATCTTCGAGTACACAGAACTCGAGAATCTAAACAAGCCGAACGCGAAATGGACCTTTGCGGTGAGTTTCGAAGCTTAAGTGTCCTGGCACGAAACATCATGGCAGCGAAGAGATTACGGTAGCGATGTATAATTTAATTTTGCAGCTTGTTTGCTCCCCGCATCCCCTCATTCTGCCTGCTTGCGTAACCCCGCGCCTTGTCCGCTCCAATTCCTCCAAATCCTTTCGAATTCGGCGCTTAAACCCTCCTCAATTTCAGGGAGCGTCTTCCGGCCATGACTTGACCTTCAGCGTCAGCGACCCATGCAAGGAGTACGCGTACCGCGTGATCTCAATCCTCAAAACCGGCGATGCCGAAAATTACCTCACAGTCTATCGGCCGCAGGCGATCCCGGTCAATCTCCCTTCGTTCTCCGTCGATCCGGAATTGGTATCACCACCATCGTTATCTCACTTCCCAATGCCTCCTTTTCAGATCAAACTCGATGAACCCGAGTTCAGCCATTCCGAGGAATCCATCACCGTCACGGCCATCTGGATGAATCCCGGCGGGTACCTGGACACGGACATCTCAGGCGTCGAGGCACCTGAAGCTTACCCGATCCAGTGCCAGTCGCCCGAGGGCGAACTTCCTGATCCCAACGTGGTGCGTTCTTTGCGATTACGGCGTCTGCGGCAGCGTCTTAAGGATGTAAACACAAAGCGCGGTTACGAACATGGTGATCTTGACCTTCGATTTCAATTGACCCAATTCGTCAAGAGGTTTTAATTGGGAGAATTGAATGATTGCGAATGCGCGTGTTTTGCGGGAACATGAAGAAGTTTATTAGTGCTACTAAGTAAGCGATGTCGGGAAGATTGATTTCATGTGGTTTTCGTCAGTTTTTGTGATCGACGACCTTCGCGAAGTTGTAAACAAAGTGCGCAGGTGATAAATTTGGAAAAGACTTAATGGCATAGTTAGGAGATGTGTGGGAGAGTTTGTGAATGAATTTGATGTTAACAGGGGAGATTGAACAGTCGGAACACGAAGTTCAGCTCTAGCTTAGCATGCTCGAATTCCAGGAACTGTTCTACAACGGCGGCCGACTCTCCGTGAATCTCCCCTCCGAAGTCCTTAGCGAACGATGCCGCTTCCTCTTTCAAGTCAAAGTTCTTCCCAAATGCGAGCGCCTGGACCCTTTTTCGGTCCAAACGACCATCGAAGTCAATTGCGAGAACTTCCCCTCGCATCCTATCTGCACTCGAGGTTTCAATTCCTATTTTTGCTTCAAAAATAATATGTTTCTGTTTAGAACGTGCTCCGCAATGCACAAATATTGTCGACGTGTGGGGAAGCTCGAAGAACGCGACTGTGATGTGGAAATTCAAGGATCAGAGTGATAAGCCGCTCTACTATCACATTCGGCATGGTCCCGTAGAAGCCAAGGGAACTGTTCCCTTCGTGAACTGGAAGATCACGAAGGGAAAGGAAGAGAAAGTGCGGCCTGAAGTCAACAGCATCGAGCTGGAAGTTCAGAGCGACGCGAACTACGGAGTCCAAGTTTGCGCCGTGTACAGCAAACTTTTCAAGGTCCCCAAATTCGACCTCGTGTCTGTCACTCCTTTCCTGTGTACTCCTTGTTCTGTTTCCGACTCTGTCACTGGTATGTGTACAATTTATATGCTCTTTCCTATCTCGAGTTTAGGCGCGTGGTTCTCCAAATGCGACGAATGCACGAAAATCGAAGGCGAAGTTGTAGCCAAGGCGGCTCCCTCGTTCGCAGCCCCGATCAAGGTAATCTCCGTGGAGCCTCCACGCTTGGACGTGGAGGATAAAAAGGCGACAGCAAAGTTGGCGCCCGTGATAGAAACCAAAACAACGCCGAAACCAACAACAGTTACGGTAGCGAGCACCGTGACCTCCACCACAACGAAGCACGTGGAACCCACAATGCCTCCGACGTCGATCGACCTTGAGGAGCAGTCGAACGACGTTTCGGAGGAGGAATCGCTCCTCTTCCCGCCGATCGCCTCACGAGCGACCGAAGAAGGTAGTTCTTCTGACTATTATTACAACGTGTAACCGCTTTCCTTGCTTACAACTTGTCCGCTCAACACGCTAACCTCACTTTGTTTTTGTGTGCTTTAATCCTGCTTTACTAATAAACTGCTGGGTTTCGGATTTGTCACAGATCACGTGGTTTTGTCGTTAATACTTGTTTAAACACCGTAGGAAGATTGGAAATGGATTCTGGGGATCTCGAATCTAAGGGTCTCTTTTCAGCCACGACTCCATCTCCTCCGACGACTCCTTCTGCACCTCCGAAACCGACGACGTTAACCCTCGAGAAATCCGAAAGCACTACAAATCGAAGACTCCGACAACGCCGGCTCCCGACTGCGTTAATCCGCTCCTCGACTGCCTCTGCACAACAGATACCAGGTAACCCGTGAGATTAGGGCACGCTCTCCCCGCTCGTCGTCGTAACTTGTCGTTTAACTGCGCATTCAGTGCTTCTCCCTTTTTGTTGTTTGTTTGATTATCCGATTAGAGTCGTCCTCGCTAACCACCGTCCACCCCACTCACCGATTCTTCATTCAGATGCTGTTTTCTCTCTTCGGCCGACGCGAATTGTGTAAGGAGGACAAACAAAACGAGCGCGGGAGCCGCCAAGGAGGCTTCGACCTCGACTTCGACGAGTCCAGCGAGCACTTTTTGTCTTGCGAAAGAGGATTTCAATGTGACTTATGAGTTGAACTCTCGAACGGCGCGTGTCCGAGCGCACCCAGCGCTCGAAAACAAGATCGTGGACGCGCGCGCCGATAGGATTTGGATCGGGTGGAAGCCGAGCTCCGCGCTCGCCCGAGTCACGCCCGATGACGTAATCGACGCTTCGGTAGGCACAGTTAGCACCCGATTCACGTGGGATAAGAGCTCTGATTTAGGCGGTGACCAAGAGCGGCATGCTGACCAAGAAGCCTTACATGCTGAAGATGATCAAAGGGGCAACTGTGGCGGCGTACGAGGTCAAGATCTGCCTGGTGAACAACACCGATTTCGAAGCCAACAAGGTCATGTTTATCCTGGACGACGAATCTCTGAAACAATCCAACTGGAACCAATCCAAGGACACTGATTTGATGGAAGCGAGCGGCTTGTCCCAGTTCTTCCTCTTCTACGGTCCACTATCTGCGATTTTCGTTTTGGTAGAATGTTCATGATGAGGCTTTTCCTAAACATACTTCAGGTGGTCATCGTAATCGGCATCATTTACCTGAACTGTGCACGGATTCGCCGCTTTTACGAGCGCAAGAGGATATACACCGTGAAGCCAGGACCCCTACGCACTGCTTATCGCCCGTACACGACCCAGTACACTAGAGGACCGTACTACAACTACGGCAACACCAGAGTTTATCACGCTTGATCTGTTTTACTGTAAATACTGCCTCTCTTCAGCTAATAAAGAATCTCGTTTGTTGTTTTTGGGTTGCTGTAGCTCAGAAATGGTATGAGAAACAGTTCAAACGATAGGCTAAATCAGTTTACCATGGGTGCAAAAATGATCGCTGATTCATTGCGCTGACCTATGCAAAAGTTGACCTCATGTGCGATTTAGGTGCTAGAGAATTGACAAGTTAAATTTGCATTCCATTTGTGCAAACACTTGAAAATCTAATAAAGAATCTCTTTATTATACGAGGACATGGAGAGTGGCATGAAACAACAAACAAGAATTTCTGGGTCGGAAGAGACAAGTGAATTCCAAAATGAATTACCAGACGTCGGAGCCAACTAACTGATCGGCAATAAATAGTAGCGAGGAAAATAGAATAAGTAATATGTTATGGTAATAGGTGGATGGGGTGCCCACTTAGGCGGCCTTGGCGACGCGGTGGCGGCGGCGGAGGCAGCAGACTCCCTGCATGCACTGGGTGTAGCCGGAGCCGCAGGAGCACTGGGGTCCTCCGCACATGGTGATAGCGGCCGGTTGCTGGTAGGTGCCTCGGGTGTGCATCTAAAAGAAAAGAATAAAGGTGATCTGTTAAAGAAGATGAGTACCTGGACGCATTGAGGCTGGCAGGCGGGTTGACATTGAGGCACGCACTGGGCGACTGGAGGAGGCTGAAAAGTTTAAAATTATGGAGAAGAGCGCAAATCGAAGTTTACCATGCAGGTCTGGCCACATCCTTGCTGTTGAGGCTGCTGGACGATGATCATGGGCGGCTGCTGCTGGTGCTGGCAGCTCTGCTGGCATTGGGGAACGCAGCTCTGGACACACTGGGCGTTCGAGTTGCAGGACGACTGGCAGGTGGGTTGGCAGGCCTGGACGCAGAGGTTCTGTTGCTGAAACGGGAGTTTGGTAAATACAAATTTAGTCGTAATCTTACCTGGACGCACTGAGGTTGGCAGGCAGGTTGGCAAGCCGAGGGGCACTGGGCGGCCGGCTGCTGCTGGACGACGATCACGGGTTGTTGGTTCTGGTGGCAGCTCTGGCTACATTGGGGCATACAGGCCTGGACGCACTGGGCGTTTCCGCCGCAGGTGCTCTGGCAACTCGGCTGGCAAGCGGAGACGCAGACTTGTTGTTGCTGAAATATGTTTACGGTAAGACTTTTATGGTATTAATTTAAGCCTCACTTGCATGCATTGAGGCTGGCAGGCTGGCTGACAAGCAGAGGGGCACGCTTGCTGGGCAGGCTGTTGGACAACAACGACGGGTTGAGGTTGAGCCATGCACGACTGTTGGCAGCTGGGCTGGCAGCTCGAGACGCTGAAATCGACAGAATTTTGCTCAATCTCATTTCAGATTCTAATACCATTGAGTGTTAGATCCACATGACGATTGACAGCTGGGTTGGCAGGCGGCGACACAGAGCTGGGCTTGCTGAAGTTATTAAAAAATAAACAAATTCCAAGGAGTTAAAAAGCTTACCTGGACGCACTGAGGCTGGCAAGCGGGCATGCAAGCGGGAGCGCACTGGGCGGCTTGGGCTTGAGGAGGAGGCTGGACGACGACAATCTGGGCTTGTTGTTGCTGGACACATCCGTTGTTGCAGGAAGGCATGCAAGCTGGAGCGCACTGGACCTGCTGCTGAGAAGGCTGCTGGACTACGACAATCTGCTGCTGTTGTTGCTAAAATAGCGATGGTTTGTTTAAAAGCAAATAAGCCCTCAATTCTCACCTGAACGCATCCGGTGTTGCAAGAAGGCATGCAGGCAGCATGGCACTGAACCTGAGGCTGAGGCTGGGGAACAATGACGATGGGCTGAGGCTGAGGGAGAGGAGGAGGCATTCCGCAGCTAGGCTGGCACATCGGCTGGCAAGCGGGAGCGCACTGCTGCTGGATGCACTGAGGTTGGCAAGCAGGCATGCACTGAGGAGCGCATTGAGGCTGTTGCTGAAAGAAAAACGTTTAAGACAACGAAGAATTGTTCGTTTAGGTACCTGCACCACTAAGACTTGCTGCTGTTGCATACACTGGGACTGGCACTGAGGCATGCACTGAGGCTGACACTGTATCGGAGGAGGCATCGGCATTGGCATTGGCTGAGGCTGGGGCACCAGAAGGAGCATCTGCTGCTGTTGGACGCATTGAGGCTGACAGGCTGGTTGGCAAGCGGGCATGCACTGGATCTGAGGAGGAGGTGGCGGGCAGGCGTTGCATGACACCTGAATGATCGGAAACGTCATTTCTGTCCTTTTTCTTATCTTTCCCAACCTGGTATTGCAGAGGCCCGCATCCGCAGGCGGAGAACTGCTGCTGAAGTTGTCCGCAGTTGCAGCCGGAAGCCGGCGGGGGCGCGCAGCCGCACTGATTTTGCATAATGTTTGCACAATCACACCGTTGAACCTATAAGTGACTGAATGTTAACATCGTGGCTGAAGATGAGTGTTTGCGGAGACTACTAGCTGCGTCACTTTACGAACGAACGAGTAGGACTCGGAACTCACCTGGAGCTGAAGCTGTTGGCAGTTGCATTGTGGCATCGGAGGAGGGGGCATCGCTCCTTGGCAGCAGGCGGAAGCTTGGTTCATCATGCAGCATTGGCGTTTCGCTCGGATCACGACGGAGTCCTTCGTTCTGTCCTGGAAAGGAAAGTAGAATTAATATCGAAATAACAAATTTCGAGAGCAGTTTTGGGACTCCCAACATGAAAAACACCAGGCGGCTTTTCAACATATTTTTAGTGCCCAACTAAATTATTATAAACCAAAACCAACTCACATCAGGATGAACCTCTTTGGTCTCCTTCGCTTCCTCTTCGGCATAAGAGAAGCCAACCAGAAGGATGGTCAGAACGACCCACGCGTATCTCATGGCTGCCTGAGAAGACTGAAACGAGGACAAATGGTCACAACCCTCATCTTTAAATCGAAGCACGGTAAATAAACAAAAAATGTTAGGTGAGCGCGAAGAGCGCTCAAGTGACCAAGAGGTGGACAGTCGTCGCCACTTCATAACAAGCACGCGAAGAGCGCGCGCGCTTCGCTCAAAGAAGCGCAAAGACTAAGGAGAACTCGACGGAGAGCTGAACGGTAATGACCTGGGGAGGAGGCTGCGGCTTCAAATATATAAAGTCGTTC
Organism: Steinernema carpocapsae; assembly: GCA_000757645.3. Lineage (NCBI taxonomy): Eukaryota > Metazoa > Nematoda > Chromadorea > Rhabditida > Steinernematidae > Steinernema > Steinernema carpocapsae. The sequence continues at coordinate 1,900,985 of AZBU02000003.1, forward strand.
GACCGGCGGGCGGGATTTGCCTCGGGACAAAGGAGTCCCGCGAGAGGAGAAGCCGCTCTGGAATTCCACGGACGGTGAAGAGGCTTCAGCGGCCCGTCTGAGGCTACCAATTCAGAAAAACACCGTCTGAGGCGGTGTTGAAACTGTTAAGAGCAAACATGGTAATCGCGAAAAAAGGAAACTTGTTTACTCGAGGCGACCCTCGGCGAGGGGTTGCCGGACGGTCCGAAGAAATGCCCTTTTGACCAGTTTTCTGTTTTTGTACATGAGTCATTTGCGATGACAACTCTGATTACTGCTGCAAAGGAGAAACGAGGTTGAGAGAGCACTTCTGAACGCTTTTCTTTGATATCAAAATTATTCTCAACAAAGACGTTTTTATGCGGTTTGTTTCAGATTCACGGAATCCCCTTTTTTCCTGTAATCCTCCCTCGCAGACCACTCAGACCACTCGAGTACAAAGCGCACAGGTTGTCTTTCTTCTTTAATTCGACGCGACAAGTTCGCGTGTCTTCTTTAATCGAGATGTTTGTTCTCGGACGGACCATGCGCGATTCCGAAGTGTCCCTTTGTTTTAGGTTGTGTTTGGAGTTTTCCAGCGGAATTATACGAAAAACAAACATTCCAGAAGAGCGAGATTGAGTGCTGGAGTTGGAGGGTCCGCTGGGAATTCTAAAGCTTCGAGGTTTTTCAGCTTTTGCCTCCTCCAAATGCTTCAACCTCCCAGAGATAACCCCCTTTGGCTCAATTCAAAAGTTCAAAGATTTCTACCTCAGCAAACAGATATTTTTTTCCTTCGCACCTCCTAATTCACTCTCCCCTCAACCTGAACAGTTTCACCCTTGTCATTGTCTCCATCTTCGCTTCACGTCTTCCTCGGCTGCACGGCTAATCGTTTCGCGCACACCTCGGACTCGTGAGCTAAAAACGTTGCTCCTGCGATTAACGTGATCATCCCGCGCGCTCTTCGGGATAATCGAGGGACAAAAACAAACGTTCCCTCTCCTCGGCGGCCCTTCAAAAAACACGTGTTTCTCTCGAAGCGGCCACACACGCGTGACGACTCCAAATTCTCCGATGGACAGTTTTGTTTATTAGGCAGTTTTGAGGTGGAAAACAATTTCAAACGCATCCTCCTTCGCCGTATTCAGAGATCATGTGGCCGAAATAGTGGAGGTGGTCCTCGATGGACCAATCGAGCTGGCCGTCGCTGCAGCTGTCGTTGTCGTCGCCCTTGCACTGCTTGTAGGGGGCACCGGAGAGCATGTCGTTGTTGTACCAAACTTCGGATTTGTGGTGTATGTAGCCTTCCATGTTCTCGAAGGGCACATGGGGGACGAGATCGCGTTTGTGGGTCACGCGGTACGAGTACGAGAACTGAAAATAGGTGTTGGATACAGATTTATGAAGCTGTTGACTTACCGCCTCGTCGTGGGCACTGGCAAAGGCCTGATCTCCAGTGCGAGGCTGGCCGAAGGTGACCAGCCTCAGATTCTCCTTGGTTACGAGTTCCGTCTTCAGAATCACTCCAGCAGCCAACGTAGCCATGGCACCTCCGAGGGAGTGGCCGGTGACCCAAACTTGGTAGCTGGGGTACTTGTTTCGCATCGTCAGAAAGTCGTCCTTCATGCCGCCGGTCCAGAGGAGATTGTAGGCGTCGAAGAAGTATTTGCTGACCTGGCCTCCGGCAATGTACTTCACCTTCTTCTGGAAAATGCTCTGATCGGCTTCCATGATAAGCTGCATTACTCCTTGTGAACCTCTGAAAAAGGAGGTTAGAGAGAAAAGAGAGGAGACAAGCACGAACCGAAAAGCGACGATAATGGCCTTCTTGCTGTGGGAGACCGCGGTGAAGCCGGAGCAGACGTCGTCGTTGCTGGAGTCGCAGTTCCGGGAGATCTGGCGGACGAACTGAAAAATACGGATTAGAATTGGACATCATAAAAACACTAAATTGGAGCCAAACGAAACCAGTTTAAAACACACGCGTGTGCTCTGCTGCCCACTCAAACACGTTTGAGGGTCTCAGACTACATATTAGGTCTAGACAAGCAATCCTGACCTCAGAGTCGGGGAAGATCTTCTTCACACACTGCTTCGCGTTATCGGAGTAGGCGGCGGAACTCATCGGGAGCATCATCGCCCGGGCGAATTCGTCCTGGTACTTGGCGTCCAATTCGAGCGGCTTCGAGGCCACGAGGCCGAGGACGGCGAAAAGTACCCACGCGCTTAGAGAAGCTTGCATCCTTCAAAAGTCGAGACGAAGACGAAAGAGCGCAAGGCCCAGGGTGGATTTACTTAAGGGTAAAGTGCGGAGATAAGCAGACGGAACCCACGGGAGGGGCCGTGATAAGAATGGAGCCTGTGACGACAAAGAGGCTTAGAACACCGCCGGCGCTTTGCAGCGATTCTGCAGAATTTGTGGCGGCTTGGTGATTCAGACAACTTTAAGCCGCTTTAGGGACGGCTAATAAAATTAAGCGTGCGCGAGATTCGGGGCAAACGAAAAAATAGGAAAACATGTGTGGATGTCCAGAAAGCCGTATAAGAGAAAAAGATAAAATAGTGCAGATGTACGAGATACCGACGTCAAAGCTGTTTTTGTCGGGTAAGCACGTGGCTTAACCCGTAGAGGGACTAGAGTGTTATCAAATCCGATTAAAGATCGCCAGATCGGTGCTCAGGATATGGTCCGATTCCGGTATCGAGCGGCGGTTAAACCCCTTTGACACATTCCTAGAGGGTCTCTTGTTTGCCTTTTGAGTGTCGATTTGGAAGTTGATTCTGCTGAGTGGTTAGGCGTTTGAACAAACAATAAAAACGCTTATTGGAAACTCGGAAACCCGACTAAGTCGCAAAATCTGAATTGGTCATAAAAGCGAGAGTTATGTGGCATAAGAACGGTTTATAGATCACACGGGGAGCGTCAACAGGAGCATAATCTGTCACTTTGGTTACACATTTGGGCATCACTTTAGTTTGATCGGAAGCGATCAAACAGCGATATGGCTACCACATTCGAAAGTCAGGTGATAGGTACGCCGCAGGTGGTTCCCGGGAAAGAACCACGAGGAGATCAACGCATGCATATCAGCATCGCCAAGATATCGATGCTGATCAGACGAGCAAAAGCTGTCTAGACCGTAGTCATGTTTCCCTGTTAAAAAAAAGATGATTTCTCTTGAGCCCTTGACTGCATTGAACTACGTCTAGACAGATGTGTTGATTCCTTAAAGCGATTTTAAAGTACAAAATACCAGAATTCACGTAAACCGGGAATCTTACAGTCTGTTTTTTTTCGATGTGGAGTACGACGATATGTGCAACGGGAAGCTCGATTACATTTTTGTAATTGAAATAAGGTTGCTCGTTGTGCTGAACTCTTTAGCACAACGAGCAACCTTATTTCACTCGCAAAACGCCAAAACGCTAGAAAACGGGGGTGCGTCCATTTTTGTCGGACGATCTAGTCCGATTTAGTCCAGGGAAATCGCTGCGGGACCCTTGGATTAAATTTTGTCGGACGCGCGGCGGATTTAGTCCAGTAGACGTCGTACTTTCGCTAGTTCGGTGTGGACTAAATTACGAATTCGGCGCTCTGATTTAGTCCATGAAATGCCACGATTTTGCAGAAGCTTTGGAGCGGACTAAATAGCGGCAAATCATGAGGTTTAATGCACAAAGAGGAAATGTTGATTTTGAAGACAACTGCCGCTGCCAAAATCTCTAGACTACTCATCCATCTGCCAGATGTCCTCATGTATTCACAGTGACCCTGCTTAACCATCTCCGTACAGGTTTAGCCGTACCGGGGATTCTTCTTGCTTTCACAGCTGATAAGGCGCACAAGAAGTGAAAAAGTCTTACAGCAGTCGCTTGTTATGGCTAATCATCTAATCCGAGCTCATTTCAACTAAAGATGACTGAAGTCGTTGCAAACAGGCGCGTCCCTCTGAGCGAAGTTATCGCTAATCTTCTCAGATTGCGTCTCTGTTTTTATCGATGAGTTTATGGCTTCCGGAGCGACCCTGAAGTCCATTGAACGCAAAATAGCGATTCGGGAACCGAGAGCGCTATCTCCGAAAGCGCCAGTTCCAAAAGTCCGAGCATGGACTAAATCTCACTCCAAAGCCTCTCCAAACTCGAGAAAGCGTGGCATTTCATGGACTCAACGCGCCAAATTCGCAATTTAGTCCACACCGAACTAGCGAAAGTACGACGTTTACTGGACTAAATCCGCCGCGCGTCCGACAAAATTTAGTCCAAGGCTCCCGCAGCGATTTGCCTGGACTAAATCTGGACTAAAGATCCGACAAAATTGTCAACACCGAAAACGGGCTCGCTCGGTCCCACCACGAAAACCCTGATCGAGCTTCCGGTCCGCCGTGCGTACTGTCGTACTCCACATAGAAAAAATACTGTACTCGTAATTACAAATAACCGAGGGAAAACACACAATACAATTACAGAAATTTAGAAAATCTGACGTCCGATTTGGTTCATCGTGTCCGTCTTGTGGTCCTTCAGCTGGGCGGTGGATTCGTAGTTCGTGATCACCACCTGCTGTCTTGGAATCTCGCCCTTGTTCATTCCCTGCAGGCCGAGGTAGTAGATCTTGGTGATGCCCTCCTCGGAGCGGCTGAAATTGCTCGGGAAGTGGATAATGATGCGCGGCGCGGTTTTGCGCGCTTTGACCGGGAGGTTGTAGACGATTTCGGCCTTGTCGTCCTGCATGAGGTCCTTCGTGTAGAGAGCCTTGTCGAGCGGGAGATCCGTGGGGTTCGTCTGGAATCGAATGTATTCAGAGCGTGTTTAGAGGTTAAAGAGGACGTATGAGTATATACACGGCTGAGACTGAGAACCTAGACAAGGTTATCAGGCCACACTTCTCACCACCATATCTCGATCGGTCGGTCGATCAAATCCCAAAAATCCTTACATGCTGATCAAAGACTTGGATCACCGCCGGGTGCGTTTCGTCCAGATCGCCGACGAGCTTGATGCTGTGGACTTCGACCATCGCCGAAAAGGGAATGTCGAAGGTTAGCTCCGGTCCGTAGTCCGACTCGACGAAGTTCTCCCTGCAAACCATTGATAAGCGACGTTCAGAGGAATCAAGTAGCTTACATGTTGAGACAATCCTCAACCTTCTTGAACACCTTGCGTCCGGACCCGTTGGTGGTTTCGTTGTACACTTCGACGTTGTCCACCTTGATGACGCTGAAAAGGTCGACCATGCTCGCGTCCTCCGCAGGAGCTGCTTCGTGGCTACAGCCGCCTTGGCACGAGTGACCGTGGCCTGACATTGTCTCTAACTGTAATCGAGAAGAATTGTTAAGCGGAGAACTTCGGATTCGGGAAGCACGTATATAAATCACGGACTACAAATATTACGTAAGCGATAGAGCGCTTCCTCTAAACCTGAAACACCTAGCTTGGTCAGTATTTACACCGCAACAAAGAGTCAACAACAAAAATTTGGCCTCACGAGGCCAGTTTCAGGTCAGCTTTAAGCCTTTGGATCGCGCTCCGGACAGTCGAATTCGAATCGAAGAGGCTTATTTGCTTCAACGCAAAGTTAAGCATTCTCCCGCTGCTTAACGCCTTGATGTATCCGGCGTGGACCGCTTCCAGGTTGTCCAAGAACAACAGAAGATCGTGTTGGAACGTGTACGAGAAGTTGTTCTCGAATTCGCAGAAGCAACGAAGCTTGGCGGTGTCCTGCTTCAGCTCGTCCAGGTATTCCTACAAATGTTACGTTAGGGTTTACGTTACGCACAGGTTTGCCTCACCTTCAGCTCGTCAATCGATTCGGAGATCTGCAAATCCATCTTCGCCACGAGGAGAGGCTTCCACTCTGGGTTATTCTTGACGAGAGAGCTCCAGGGAGGCATCGCCGCGACCACCCTTCGCTGCTCGCTCAGGTTGTTGATGTGGGCGATGGTTTCGTCGAGCTCTCCCTCGAGCTTCTCGATCGCCGAAATCACTTTTAGCATAATTCTGGAACGATACGTCGAGTATTTAGAACAACTATTATTATACACAAAAATTGCAAGTCACGCGAAATTAGTTAGAACAAGTCAAATGATGGCGACCGCACACATCCATAATCGACACACCTGTACACGTTTTTAATATCGGCTTAAAACAAGTAAACACCAGCATAATGAGATATAAATTTCTGCAAAATGGTTGCGATGGATACAACGACGCAGGACATTAGGACGGACTGCCCCGAGAATATCGCTGAAAAGTGATTTGTTAGTTTAAAGGCCACTCGTCAGCCAGTGGTCAACAGGGCAATTCAGGTCAAGTGGCGCATTACCTGTAATAAAGCAACTTACTTCTATGGACTTGAACATGTGAGATCAGTATAAACAATTGCGTTAAATAGCGATAAGGCCACTCGGCGTGGAGTTGCCACACGATAGCCAAAACGACGAACACATTGCCTGAAAAGGTAACATGAGATTCCAAAAGTGGCCACAAAGAACTCACCATAAAAGCCAGTTAAAGAACATCTGGCTACAAATGATAGTCGTTCCTTCGTGCGGATGGACTTAAACGCGGCAAACGCTATCATCACCGCCACGTAAACCGCGAATTCCAAGAATGTCAGCAGAAGACACTCGTAGAATTTCCATTCGAGGTCGTAGATCGGACCTGAATCCTCCGAAGGAGCGCCTCTTCGCGAGATCCATTTGTTGTACGCGTCGCAGAAGAGAAAAATCACGGCGAGGCGAAGGTTTGCCCAAAAACTGGATCATTTAAAAGCTGAATTCCCAGGAAAAACCCACCTTAAATTTCGTGTTGATCAGCAGATGGCGATACGCGGAGATGTACTGCAGAGTGAGGTCCATGATGACGAGAACGATGTCGTACTCCACGTACTTGTCCACGATTTCGCCGCATTTCTTCTGAAATCCAAGGATTATTCCAGCTGCAAACGATTCACAAAAGATCGATTCACTCACGCATTCCGTGATCCGAATCACGTCTTTGCTGTATTCCTGGTAGATCGACGAGGAGGGCGAATCGCAGTTGATACACACGAAGGCGTCGGCGGCGGTGTCGGATTCGGATTCTTTCGGCTCCATCGGCATCCAAAATCGGCGCTTGACGAAAATCGTCGAATTTCGAAAACAACGTGAGCGCGATGCCCAACAGCGCTCGTCAAGGCGATCGTGGCGGGAGCCTGGACGAGGGCTCTCGCTCGCGCAGACTTGAGGGGCGAGGTTGAAGTTTTCAAGCTACGCCAGACTTGTTGAAACGTTTCAGTCTGTTTTGTACGTCTAGATTTTAGCCTAAATCCTTCCAAGATTATGCGTATCTGCAACTCCGAATCTTCATTCCTTGACCCCCTATTGATCGTCTGTGGATCACATGCCTCTTTGTTTGTTTTCTGTTGCATTTCGCGACTCCCAAATCGCTTATCGGATGCCGGACGCGTTCTTAATTAAGCAGCGAGCAGATTATGTTGCTCGGCGAGCGCGTGTCCTTTGAGCTCGTTCTTTCAAATCGGCACAAACTGATAAGAAGCATTTTTAAGTGAATCACGAGCAGGTAAACCGGATCCAGCATGCTCACAAGAACCGTCATGTAAGGGACGTGAAGAGGAATTCGAGGTTGGGCTAATCAAATATACATTTCAGGGTGACGCAAAACGGATGATGTAACCAGAAGCAAGGATGTGAAACAAGGTTTTCAAGCTACACAGAGTCCAATTCAAGTTTGGACTTTGATAGGGAATCCGCATTCAAGCGCTCCACGTGCACGACACGAGTCAGTGATGAGTAACCGAAGGATCAAAATTGAAAGTAACCTTTTACCTTGATTTCCACGCAGCGAACATGAGGCGATATCAGTTTCTGGCCCACAGATGGATACATAAGCGGCGTTTCGGGTGAACCAACCCTTCACCTTTTGATCATGCGATCGGGTATCGCCTTGCTCCTCTTCGGCGCTCTTCTGGGTTCCACTCTCCTCGGTCATCCGGAAGGAGAAACTGGACGTCGGGGACTACAAGGACGACTTCGCTAGGTACCAGATGCTCTCCTTGAGCGCTGCTGAATACGCCGACGACCCGTCGAAGTGCCAGATCACCGCGTTCCCCAAAGGAAATGCTTCCGTGGGCTTAATTATTCAATTCTAAATCTAGCGATCTCATTCAGACCTCCAAAACCGTCGAAGTCGTCTGCGACATGTTCAAGACGGATTCGTGCCGAGGATTTACGGCGATATCCCATAGCGCCAAGGCCATCGTTATCTCCTTTCGCGGCACCGCCGAGTTCCTCCAGCTGATCCAGGAGACCATCAACACCAATCTTCCTCGAAACTTCATCGCTGGAGGAAAGATCAGCCGCTACTTCTACGAGGCCTACAAGAAGGTCCGGGAGGGCGGCCTGAAGGACGACTACCTGGAGCTTAGGACCAGGTACCCCGATTACGAGGCTTGGGTCACCCGCCACTCCCTCGAAGGCGCCATGGCCAGCCTCTGCGCCGCCACACTCGTCCATCTCGGCCAGGCGAATCCCGAGAAGTTGAAGCTGCTGACTTTCGGATGTCCCCGCATCGGAGATAAGACCTTTGTCAATGCCCACAACGCTCTGGTATCATCAATCTTCACTCCAAATCCCTTAATCATCTTATTTAGGTCCTGTACTCGTATCACGTCGTCCACAACCGCGACATCGTTCCCCACGTTCCTCACCAGTTCTTCCCTGACAGCTGGCTTCTGGGCGGCTACCTGCACACCAAATCCGAGGTATGGTACGCCAACGACGTGTCCCCAGGCTCGGATTTCAACGTGTGCAACTCGGACGAGAGCTGGAGGTGCAGCGACGGAGATCTGATCTCTGTCCATCCCGGACCATCTTCACTAGTTCCAGCATGAGGAGATGATGCCCGACTTTGGAGAAGACGGATGTCCCATCGGAATGCTCCAGGCGTCGGGAAGCAATCAACCATGACGCCCACTTGAAATAAAGTCCAATGATGTATATTTAGCCTATCGTATTCAATAAATCGTGTAAATGTTGTTTGCTGTAATTCATTGGACGCTTTGATACAAAATAACGCAAATCCTCCGCACTTTATGAGATCGCTGTTTATTCAGTCTGATCTCCAAATACAAAAACTCGCTTTTTGCAGCTTCATTTTTGATCGCTGGCAGACCCAGTACAATCTCCTCTTTTGACAGCGGCTTGATGGACGGTATGACAAAGCTCTCAAATGTGACGTGCTCATGACAAACCCCCGACATTGTCTTTAGAGCAAACAGGCCGAATTCCTTAGCCCATCTGCTGTTTCGTCCTTTCAGCCAGACTATGGTAACCCTTCACACCTTCTATATCTGCAAACGGTTACAGCGCCATAAACCTTATCACCGCTCTGGGTGCGCGTTTACTCCACATGACAGTTGATTTGATGACGGTTAGATCGCGCACCTTTCGAACCCCCGAGTCACAAATTGATAAGTGACGAACCTTGTTGATTCCTTCGACCGGCGTCAACTTCGATCATCCGCAAAACATACACGTGCAGACCTTGCGATGGAAACCCGAAGTCGCTCAATGACAGCCACCAATCCGTAGGAAAACTTGCAAAAATCTGCTAGAAAACGTTTCAATTGCTTATCGAGGACTGCTTAAAACGTGGGTGATTGGGGTGTTGGAGTCAGTTGCCATGCGGTTACGAGTTCTTATTCTTCCTCTCCTTTTCGGTTGGGCAAGTTCTGCTGCTGTCAAAAGTGCTTATGATTATGCTTTCAATGACGACTTCGCCAGGTACCAAATGATGCCCTTGAGCGCTGCTGCCTACGCTGAAGACCCGGATCCTTGTTTCAAGACGGCTTTTCCTTACGGAAATGCTTCTGTAAACGATTTCTCAAATCTAAAAGTGTTGATTCGATCAATTTAGATTCACAAGATTGTGCATAAATACATTGACGTATCTGACACCGATTCCTGCAAAGCATTCAGCGCCGTCTCCCACAACGACAAGACCATAATTCTCGCGTTTCGAGGCACAAATGGCTTTGTGCAGCTGGTTGAAGAAGGATTCGAAACCCTTTGGGACTCGGACAAATTCATCGCCGGAGGAAGAGTTGCCCACTATTTCAATTTGGCTTTTAAGACCGTTTGGGACGAAGGGCTGAAAAACGCCTTCTTGGAGCTTAGGAACACGTACCCCGACTACGAGGTTTGGATCACAGGCCACTCGCTTGGGGGCGCCATGGCCAGCCTTGCCGCAGCCACCATCGCGCACTTGGAATACGTGGAAAAGTCGAAGCTGAAGCTGCTCACTTTCGGACAGCCCCGAGTGGGCGACTGGGCTTTTGCCAAGGCCCATGACTCCTTGGTAAGACTTTTCGCTCTTCCACTATCTACTAATCTCTTTCCAGGTGTTCTACTCGTACCGCGTGGTCCACAACCGCGACACTGTCCCCCACGTGCCCCCGGAACATTCTCCCGCCGCCTGGTTCGACGGCTACCGCCACCACGCCTCGGAAGTCTTCTACAAGAACGACATGAAACCTGGCCAACCCTACACCGTCTGCCACGAGGACGAGGGGAAGACATGCAGCGACCAGTTTTACTTTGACCCTTACATCACTGACCACCTCCACTACTACCAGGACAGGATGATGTTCGCCGATTTTGGAGAAGACGGGTGTCCGATTGAGCTACTAAAGAGCTAAGATGTTGAGAATGCTTTGGATATGTAAATAAATAAGTTGAGCTCTTTAACTTTTTTAAAATTCTAATTTTAGAACGTAGCGGTGGAAGATAATCAAAAAAGGTTAGTGCACACGTCGGATTTCATAATCAATCACCAAACAGATTAAACTCGCTTGTATTTACTCATCTATTCGTTTTGCAAAACCTGATTTTTCAATCTTTGTAAAGCTAAAAGGATGGAGGTCAACTACTATACAGCATAAAGATTAATAAGCGGTCAAATACTCAAAAAAGTTTCGCTTTATGACTCATTAATCCGAAACTCAAATTATTGAAGACCATTTTGTCACTTGTAATAGTTGGCAAAGCCAGAAACGCTTATTTTGCCAACAGATGAAACCTACACTTGATTAACGCAGATCTGCAAAAACGAGATTTAGCTAAACAATAGAGCGTCCGTGTTGACATGAACTTAAACACACCGACTTTGTGCCAAAGTCTTTCATATAAAACGCTCAAACTGTAGTCAGAACCAAACTTCTGGACAATATGCCTCTTCTCTTCATCGTCACGCTCAGTCTGTCCATCTCATAGAGCGTCGCCCTCCAAGATCCTTTCTCCGACGACTTCGCCAGCTTCCACATGTTCTCATTTGCCGCTAGAACCTACGCTGACAATCCGACGACTTGTACGCAAACGGCTTTTTCTAATGGAACTTCTGAGGTGCATTAAGTTGTTTCCCTAATTATCTAATCTTAAACTTTAAGTTTCAACAGTCGTTGAAGTTATCTGCGATACTGCGGTTAAGTGGTACCGCAAGGGTTCACCGGGTTTACTGCCTACTCCGAAAATGGAAAAGCGATCATCGTTTCTTTCCGCGGAACTACCACCTTCCAACAGCTCCTTCAAGAATCGGCCCAAACCATATTTGGAGTGGAAAAATTCATCGGAGGCGGAAATGTAAGCCACTAGTTTTACCATGCGTTCAAAACGGTTTGGGAGGGAGGACTCCAAGATGACTATTTGGCTCTGAGAACTAAATATTCAGACTTTCAAGTTTGGGTCACGTATCATTCGTTTGGAGACGCCATTGCCAGTTTGTGCGCGGCCACAATTCCCTATCTCAAGCAAGTGGATTCTCAAAAGTTGTAGCTGATGACATTTGGATGTCCGCGCGTTGGAGACAAGACCTTCGCGGATCTTCACGATTCTTTGGTAAGAGAAACAATTCGGATTAGTTTTATTAGCTGTATTTTAAGGTTGTCAACGCTTACAGAGTGACCCACAAAAGAGACGTCGTGTCTCACGTTCCTCCCCGATTCTTACCTGCTGAAAATCTCGGAAACGGCTACGAGCACACGAAGGCCAAAGTCTGGTACGAAAACAACATGTCCCCCGGCTCTCCTTATGTGATCTGCGACGAGAACGAGAGTCCCCGCTGCAGCAACGGCGCGATCCTCCCGATTTCCATCCTCGACCACCTCCACTACTTCGAGCACCTCGTCTTCACCAATGATTATGGGAAATCGCACTGTCCTCGTCAAACCGTCGGCTGAAATGTGTTTTGTTTGATTCTTACGCAAGTATGAAATGCAAACGAAAATCTTTGATAAGACCGTTGCAGTTCCCAACGCAACGCCGTTTCGCGATTATAATCGAGCAGTTCCGGCTCTTCTCGTCTTTGACACGAATCGCAAAGTACGCCTCACCCGACCATTGTAACGAGTCACACTTCGATATGAAACCTCCGTAATCAACCAGTTGTAAATGGAGCGAATCCGGAACAACGTGGCCACATGCTCGCCACGCGTGCTCCGCCGGGGTCAAATTAGAAAGTACAACGCCACATGGTAGCACACGCGGACTTATCAGTACCAAGCGGCAAATCTGTATTTAACTCTGTGTCCGCACGGTTCCGCAGTCACTCTCGCAATGCGATCGGCAGCTGCATTCCTTCTGGCAGCCCTACTGGGCTCCGCGCTCTCCTCCGCCATCCGCAAGGATCAGAAGCTCGACGCCTACGCGTACACCGATGAGTTCGCCCGCTTCAAGATGCTCTCGTTCTCCGCGGCCGCCTACGCCGACGACCCGTCCCTCTGCATGAAGACCGCTTTTCCCCACGGAAATGGAACTGTAATTTTCGCTTTGCTTTTCCGATATTTAAAATTCGAATTTCAGATCTCGAAAGTGGTCGAAGTCGTGTGCGACATGATCAAGACGGACTCGTGCCGCGGCTTCACCGCCTACTCTCACTCTGACAAGGCTATCATCATCTCCTTCCGCGGCACCGCCGAATTCATCCAGCTCGCCACCGAATCCGTCGGATCGATCATCGGTTCGGAAAAGTTCATCGCCGGCGGATTCGTAAGCCACTACTTCTACGAGGCCTTCAAAAAGGTGTGGAATGGCGGCCTAAAGGACGACTACCTGGAGCTGAGGAACAAGTACCCCGACTACGAGGTGTGGGTTACTGGCCACTCTCTCGGAGGCGCCATGGCCACCCTCTGCGCCTCCACGCTCATCCACGAAGGCGTCGCCGAAATCACGAAGACTAAGCTTATGACTTTCGGATGCCCTCGCGTCGGAGATCGGGCCTTTGCCGACGCTCATGACGCTCTGGTAAGTATCTATGTTTTTTCCCACATTTCAAAGAATCCACTTTAAGATGCTCTACTCCTACCGCGTCGTTCACAAAGCCGACATCGTCGCTCACGTGCCTCCAATGTTTTGGCCCGACCATAACCTTTTGGACCCCTACCGCCACACGAAATCCGAAGTTTGGTACGACAACGATATGTCCGAGGGATCCGACTACAATGTTTGCAACGCCCAGGAGAGCGATAGTTGCAGCGACAAACTATGGTTTACTTTATCGATTCCTGATCACCTTCACTACTTCGAAACGGCCGAGTGGATGCCCGACTACGGAGAAGACGGATGTCCGGTCAAGTACATCACCGCCCAATAGATTTAAAATCATTGTCATGCTATATATTACCCGAAGCTTCTAACCCAAAGACCAATAAATCAAACAGTGAAAGTGCGCCTTTCTCTTCAACACCGTCATAACACGTTGATTCACGGACCCAAACTGATTGCTTTTTTGGCCCACCGGTGGACTAAAAAGAATACCCCCTGCGCGACCAGACAGGAAGCATGTGTCTGGTTAAGAGGAAAGCTGCTTGGGAGGAATCATTTTGTCAGATTAAGTGTCCTGTGACCGGTCGGTCAGTCCTCCACGCTTTCTCAAGGAATGCCGTCTTTTTCGTCAATTTATCACAAACGAAGGACGCCAAATCGAACATTTTCTTAATCACGTATGATTTTTGCTGTTTTCTGTAGAAAAAAAAACATGATTTCACCACTCGCTCGTGTTCCCTCCTGAATTTGCGACCGACCGATTCCACGGCTCGCGGAATGATTCCTCCCAGACAGCTTCCTTCTTAACCACACACATGCTTCCTGTTTGGTCGCGCAGGGGTATTTGTTTGGCCCATTCCGTATTACTTTTCAGGAAACAAAAATTTAACTTTATTAACATCGGCGTATGTGCGTAAAAGGACACGGAGACTTGTTGACGGAATTTCCAATTATAACAGTCGCGCTTTTTATTCAGTTTGAAATGGGAGTTCTAATGCTTTTTAAAAACGTCGGTTCCCTCATAAAGGAGAAAACAATAAAACACTTTTTCGGCGACCCGACCCAGAACAGATTCCGCTTCTCCCGAGCGTCATTTCTTCGGCTAATCGGAAATGCAAACAGCGCTTCTCTTTGTTCACTACCACATGACATTGCCACATCACATTTGTTTGCACGACCATCTGATAAGTAAGATATAGTCCGTTTTGAAGCATTTGGCTGATGAGGCGATTAGCAGGTCGGCATGCACATAATGCGTGAAATAAACAGCAGTTTAAAGGCTCTACGCTTGACTGGAACCAGCTTTCTTTGAAGAATAACATTGAATTTCCTTATTTGCAAACTTCCGACAAATCAGCTGTTAAAATAAGTTAAATATTCAAGCTGACAGAAGCCATAAAGTGTATCCAAATACATTTCCAAACTTGATACACAACAAATGCAATTCTCCATAAGAACCGTGCAAAGAACGTAGGTTCACTTCATACTCACCATGAGACTCCTAATCGTAGCTGCTCTTCTGACGGTCGTGTCCGCCAATCCTCTCCAAGAGTCCCCACTTTGGGACTTGGACTACAACGATGGCATCGCAAGGACGAAGTTCATGCCGATGGCTGCTGCCGCTTATGGGTTCAGTCCCGAAGAGTGCCTCAACAACACTTTTGGATATGGAAGGTACGAGGTAAGAAAACGACTGGGAGAAGATTTTGAAATCTGTTATTTTGAGCCTGGTGTGTATCTAAACGTCAGATGTGATTTTGCCGCAAACCGCTGTACGGGATTCGTGGCAGCGTCCCACGACGACAAGGCCATTATTGTCTCTTTCCGAGGCACCAGTGGAATCGATCAAATTATCTCGGTCTTCAACGGAGGCACCTTCATGCACAAGAAGTTCGATGGAGGCGGACATGTTAGCAAGTACATAATGAAGGCTTTCAAGGCTCTCTGGCACGGAGGCCTCAAGGATCACTTTCTCAGTTTTAAGAAGAAGTTCCCCGAATATCAAGTTTGGGTGACCGGCCACAACACCGGAGGCTGCATGGCCAGCATCTGTGCCGCCACTTTGGGCTACGAGAAGCTCGTGGATGAAGACAAACTTGTGCTGATGACCTTCGGTCAGCTCCGGACTGGAAATGCGGAGTACGTGGCGGCTCACAACAAATACGTAGGTTTAAGATTGTCCTGGCCGTTGTTTAAATTCTATTTTAGGTGAAGCACTCGTTCCGCGTTGTCCACCACCGGGACATGTTTGCCCACATTCCAACATACCATTGGCAAGGATTCTACGAGCACCACGGCCAGGAAGTCTGGTACAACAACGACATGACGAAACCCGACTACAAGGTCTGCGAGGAGGGCGAGAGCAAAGAGTGCAGTAACTCGCTCTGGATCAAAGCTTCCGTCTCAGACAGCTACCACTACTTTGACAAGGATCGTGTGATTTATCTTGTGGGTCAGCAGGGATGTGTCACTTTGGTGTGACGCGGTTTCGTTCATTGAAACCCATTAAAATTCTTGATGCCCTTTGTCATCCTTGTCTAAGATACCCAACACTCCGATAACAATCCAGTCGACTCCTTTTTCCATTGTCGTCTTGCAATCAAATTTCCTTCTAACATCCATCTGCAACTCTCAAACACGAGGAGATAAGAAGACCACGTTGACGTTAAAGTATCAAAGCACTCCTTAACGTCCCTTCCGACTGGGTAAAATCAGATCGACAAAAATCGGCCATGACTATTAAATTTATCTTTACTGCCAACAAACTTCGACCTTCTGACCACCTTGCGGAACCTCTGAAGTCGTAAACCTTGCAGAATCTGATTAGGGGTACACATGGTGTGTCAGGGTTTTATCACACACCGTCGAGCACTCTTTAAACAGCTTTCCCATCAGCGTTTCTAGTTTCACGATGAGAATCCTGTGGCTGCTGTCGGTTTTTGTGACGCTGTGCGTTGTTTCTTCCACAGTGATTCGAAAGCAGAGGCTCGAGGATGAGGGATTCGAGGACAAAATCACTCGGCACAAGCTGATGCCGCTGTGCGCCGCCGCTTACGCCGACGACCCGACCGAGTGCGTCCAAAAGCACTTCGATAGGAAGCATGTCCAAGTAAGTACAGTAGTGTAGTAGTACTTTTTGTTGTCTTTATAATTTTAGATTCAAGGACCCGTAAGCGGCGAATGCGACCTGGCCGGAGAGACCTGTAGCGCTTTCGTCGTCACTTCCCACAACGACTCCGCTATTATCATCGTCTTCCGAGGCGCCGAAGACCTCAACGAGCTGAATCGGATGCTCTCGGAGAGCAAGCACATGGAGAAATTCATCGGTGGAGGCAAAGTGGCCAAAGGATACTTGGACGCCATCAACTCCCTTGACCGGAGCGGACTCAAGGACTTGTTCTTTGGAGAAAGAAACCAGAACCCCAATTACCAAATTTGGGTCACCGGTCACAACATCGGAGGTGCGATGGCCAGCATCTACGCCGCCCAGCTGGTGTTCAACAAGCAAGCCGACCCGGACAAGGTGATGATGGTGTCGCTGGGTCAGCCCAGGACGGGAGACAAGGACTACGCTCAGGCTCACGACTCTCTGGTTAGTCATTCTTTGTTTTCTCATTTTTGAAAGTGAACTGTTCCAGGTTACGAACTCGTTCCGAGTGGTCCACCGACGCGACCAAATTTCGATGCTTCCCGGTAGGCTCTTCACCCACTTCTATCACCACGCTTCCGAAATTTGGTACAACAACGACATGAGCACCGCCGATTACCAAACGTGTGGAGGCGACGACGAGGGATGCGAAGACACCGATTTGATCCCAATTTTGCTGGACGACTTCTATTACTACCACACCAAAAAGAGTATTAATGATTATGGCAAGGGTGGATGCTGAGATACGCATGTAATTTCATTGAAAGGCTAATAAACAGAAAACCCTTGAAAAGGTCACATCTGCGTTTACATTGTGACGAGTTTAAGTCTTTTCAGTGCAAACAGGAGTCCCGTAATCAGTCATCGGCTTCCTGTCATTCACGCCATCCTAACCCCAAACAAAAACGTTGTTTCTTATCTCCGTCGCGGGTAATCTCTGCTACAAGCCCAAATTCTCGCGTGGCTTCCACCAAGCGATCACGCGGTGATAACGCCACCGGCGTCAGAACGAGATTCCGATCGACGAACACTGACTCAACCTGCGATCGACGCTTACCTCTAACCGGAACTTGACCATGAACAGCATACTGTAGCCTTTAAAGTTGTCTGCACTTTAAGGCATGTTTTGAGGTATTTTGCAGGCATGTGTTTTCCACGTTTGGGGTTTCAAAGTCTATCAGATCGCAACTTCCCTTGTTTGATAGGGTGCTGAGAGCGTTTCGCTTATCGAAGATTCTCTTGGCACATCGACATAACCGAGAAACTCGTGCTTCTTTCATGCTTATGGCGAAAATACGATTCCTCACGCTTGCTTCAGTTTTGGGCCTGTTTGGCGTCGCCGCTTCTTTGGCTTTTTTCAAGAAACCTTACGATTTTTGTCCCAAAGGATACCAGAGCCATGTGGCCAGAGCAAAGTTGTACCCAATGGCCGCCGCTGCTTAAAGCGACAAACCGGAGAAATGCATCAAAAATACGTTCAGAACTCCTGCTGAGGTGAATAACAAAATAGATTTTAAATTAATGGCTCAATTTCAGATGATCGGAAAGACCTCAGTTCCCTGTGACTTCACCAAAGACGCCTGTTTCGGCTTCGTCGTCTCCCACGCGGACCACGCCATCATCCTCTCCTTCCGCGGCACCGAAAACGTGGATGAAATGGTCCAGGTACTGGACGGACTCAATTTCCAACACGAAAAGTTCATCGAAAGAGGAAAGTGCGGCGCGTTCTTCATCAACGCCTTCAACGACCTCTGGACCGGCGGCCTCAAGGACCACTTCTTCACGGCCAGGAACAAGTACCCTTCGTACCAGATCTAGGTCACCGGCCACAACACCGGAGGATCCCTCGTCAGCATTGCTTCTGCTGCGATGATCGGTGACCATGGGTCAGCCGAGGACGGGAAGCCACAAATACGCGGAGGTCCACGACAAGCTTGTGTGGCAATTTTTGAAATTAATTTTTTGTTTTAGACCTTCAAGTGAAGCACACCTACCGCGTTGACCACGGAAGAGACGGCGTAGAGCAGAAGCCCGTTAGAAATTTTGAGGACTACTATCACCATGGCCAGAAGATCTGGTACAACAATAATATGGAAGAGGCGAACTACGCGTTTTGCAAGGATAGCAAGGACAGTTTCTGCAGCGATCACGATTCAATTGAAATTGATGTGGAGAATTGCTATTATTACAATGCTTCTAAGAGTGTTGTTGACTGGGGATGAGCTGAATGTGAGTTGTAAAAGTGCAAAATAAAGACATTTATCTAACTTATCTACTAGTTTTTGAGTCATCTGACTTCCTATAGAACTATGTGCCGTGGAATGAGTCGTTCAAAGGCGTAGTATGTGACGGCTACCGTAACAAACGATCTAAGAAAAGTTATTCCCTCACAAACCACAAAGTTGTTTGTTTCCTGGTCTTATCTTAAAACCCAGTTTTCAGCCGGAATTTGGTAATCCTTCTAAAAAATCGGTTTTAATATACGGTAACACAAAGGTCGCGTGTTTCGGCTAGTGATAAGCGTTAGGAGTTTGTAAGGACATAAAGCACAAATACGCACATGTCCGACACAGATCACGTTTTTGTCATAAGGAGGCTGCAAAAGTGTTGCGTCAGAATTATGGCGGGAAGTGGAGCGAATGCCGTTTGAGGTAAACATATGGGGGACCATATAATGAGCTAAACCGTAGAAGACGTTTTAGCGTTTTACTCACGCTTGCACGGAAACCTAATTTTGATAAATTCGTAAAAAACGTGTTGGTTCAATTGACTTCATGGATTTTCATTTATAACGACTTCACAACCTTCTCCCTTCACACCAACAATCTTTTCCATGTACTTTTAGTGTTCAACTCATCTCCGAGCACTCCGAAATGGCTTCAAAGAACCCTCCGCCTCACCTTGACTTAGTCTCCGGTCTCCGTCTTTCTGTGCAAATTCTGCCGCTCTTTTACAAGCGTTTCGCTCAAAGTCCTCGCGAACTCGGCACCGCACGCCCTAACGGAGGTCCGAAACGGCGACAACGTGGTCCACCGCTTATCACCACTCCCAAGTCGATATAACAAACGGGGAGCACGTTTTCCTTGTGTTTCCCCACTCCACGATGTATCCGACGTCGTCTCTGCTGCTTTTCGCGCTTCTCCCGCTGGCCGCCAGCGTCCCTGCAGTGCTCCGCTACAAGAATATGGAATACGACGACACTTTGGCCAGGAACGTCATGATGCCCATGAGTGCCGCCGCCTACTCCGAACACCCCGAACAGTGTGTCGAGAACGCTTTGGGAAGAAATGGAAGGAATGCCTCGGTAAGCAGGATCATTCTAAGCATTTTCATTAAGAAAGCTTGTTTAGTTCTATCGCCAGTACACCGTGGAATGCGACGGCTACCTAAAGGCCGACCGCTGCTCGGGCTTCCTGGCAGTTTCCCACTCCGATGGCGCCATCATCATAGCCTTCCGCGGCACGGCCCACATGTTTCAGCTCCTCACTGAAGCCAACGAGAGTCTCTTTGGACACGAAATGTTCATCGGGGCGGAAAGGTTAGCCGCTTCTTCCTGAATGCGTTCAAATACGTGTGGAACGGCGGTATGAAGGATGGATTCCTGGAGCTCCGGAACAGGTACCCCGGCTACGAGGTTTGGATCACCGGCCACGGACTCGGAGGCTCCATGGCCAGTATTGCCGCCGCCCAGCTCGTTTACCTGAAGCAGATGGAAACGGAAAACGTCAAGTTGGTCACCTTGGCGCAGCCGAGGACTGGAAACCAGGACTACGCCGATGCCCACGACAGCCTGGTAGGAAGCCTGCCTCTCATTTGAGTTTTACGTTATGTGCTCAGGTCAAATACTCCTACCGCGTGGTCCACAACCGGGACCCTGTGCCCCATCTACCCACGGAATACTTCGAAGGCTACCACCACCACTGCAACGAGGCATTCTACCAGAACGACATGTCCGACCCCACCGACTACAAGGTCTGCAAACACCAGGAGGACGACAGCTGCAGCGACTCGCTTTTCACTTCTATGGTGCCTTGGCTCGCCGACGATTTCTATTATTTCCACACAAGTTTGCCCATTGCCGACTACGGAAAGAGCGGCTGCAATGACGACAACTGAAGTTGTGAACCCCAAAAATTCTGTTTCATAAAACATGTCGCAAAGTATAAATATGTAGCCCGTGGAAAGTACAAAATATCAAACTTTAAGAACGGTTGTAGTGTAGTCTGGGTATCTGTAAATTGTCGCGTGATTTATGCAGAAATCAGATTGAAGTCGAAGGTGAAAGTGCAGGTAGGAACTGATACCGGCACAGACGTGACCACACATCGACACATTAGAGAACTGATAAATTTCGTTTTTAAAAGGACGCTGACCTACTGATTCATGGTGATGCCGCTGTCAAAATGCAATGTTCAATAATCGAAAAATCAAAAGTTCATTGTTTGATTTGATTGAAACCCGAAATCTTCAGAGTTCAGCCAAAGCGTGACTCTTCTTTGTCGGAAGAATTCCACAATTTACCTAATTTGCACGTACGTTGTTACCTCTTAACGCATAGTAAAGTTTAAGTGTTCTTGTAAAGACGTCTTCTTTCCACGTACGTGAGCCAGTCGGAACACTCTTCGAATCAAACGAGTTTTTGCGCACCAAAACAATCGGTGCCTGTTTGTCCCCGATTGAAACTCGCGCCTCTTTCGGTGGTAAACTTTCCTTTGACGGGTCGTCTTCCGTGATTGCGAGCGGGTGCTGGCGGCTAAGGCAAACTTGCTCTTTGTTTACGTTCCTTATCAGAAATTCTTTGAATTTTAACAAAAAATGTCCTAACGAATTGTTAAATATGAAACCTGTAAGCTCTCTTTTCTGCGTCTTTCTGGTGGCAGGTGCCACCGCTTTGGTTATTCTTCCACGACCGGAGATGAAACAGAAAGCGATGGAAGAGTTCTCCTCGCTGACGAGTGTTTTGGATACCCTTCCAAGTGCGATATTTGACGAGAACCTCGTTAGGCACAAGATGTATCCGATGGCTGCGGCCGCTTATTCGGACTCGCCTGACAAGTGCGTCAAGAACGTGTTCAATAATGCAACTGTGAGTTCATCTTAAAATTACAATTCAGCTTTTGATCAGCCACAAAATCCTCTACTCTCACGTTTTGAAATCTCATTCCAATCCACCTTGATCGATCACCTTCTTTCTGCACTAATCGCCGCCTGATCTCTTCCGATCTTTAGTTCGTGCGCCAAGTCACCAAAGTTTGCGACTGGGACCACGACGACACCTGTTCGGCATTTGTCGCAGTTTCCCACGACGACCGAGCGATCATCATTGCCTACCGAGGCACCACCAACTTCATCCAACTCATCACAGAAGCGGGCGAAACCCTAAACGAACACATCGAATTCCTGACCGGCGGCAAGGTTAGCAAATACTTCTTCGACGCCTTCAACATTGTTTGGCACTCGGGGATCAAGCATTCCTATTTGGGTTTAAGGGCTCAGTTTCCGGACTACGAGCTCTGGGTTACGGGACATTCGTTGGGAGGCGCGATGGCCAGTTTGTGTGCTGCTTCGGTGGTAAAACTCGGATTGGCGAAGCAGGAGAACGTGAAGCTGGTCACGCTGGGACAGCCGAGGACCGGAAACAAGGTCTATGCGCAAGCGCACGATCAACTGGTAAGGCTTACTTACAGCTCCTTAAAGGCATACCTCCATCTCAACCATTCCAGCTCAGCTACACGTTCCGGGTGGTCCACAAACGGGACATGGTGCCTCATCTGCCCATCCTCGACTTCGAGAACTTCCACCACCACAAATCCGAGGTCTGGTACGACAACAACATGTCGCCTTCGACAACTCCCACAAGCATCTGTTATGCTGACGAGAGCGACGAATGCTCCAACGGCCTTATCTTCACCCTCTCTGGACCTGACCACCTCAAATACTACGGCCACAAGGTCTCCAAATTCGGATACAGTGGATGCACCCTCACTCCATAAATGTTCTCTTATATTTCGAATAAACGCTTTCGTGCGTTACTCTGCGCACGCGAGTTGGTGGTGGTCTAAAACAACGACTACAACGACAACGGTCCTCAAAACGGTGAAACCGCGATTAACTGGTCAATGCCGCAACCGAAACGTTTCAGTAAGCCGGCGAACGCCCGCACACTTTCAAAAACTACTCTAAAAAATAAAATAAATATAAAAACGCTAAACTCAGTAAACGTATACTTAACCTTATCAGTTCTGCTTGCAATTTTTGTATAGTGCACAGGTTAGTATGCCGGACTTCCGCACGAAAGGTCATGGGTTCGAGTCCCGTCGGTGTCGATCTGTGTTTCTGATGGCTTGGAAATTTAGGCGAACAAAACTCAGACACACGGTTATCCGTTATAGGGATTCACGAACCTCGTGTCCTTGTTTACCCAAGTCCACTTTTTCGTCCACCGAAACCTCTTAGTTTCTTCCAAAAGTGGCGATTTGAGAGCGCCTAGCTGACATCTGATACCACTACACGGTCTAATGTGATTATCGACCACGACTTCTCAGTTTCCTATTTCACGGCCTTATTTGAATCCCCGTGGGAAAGGCGCATGGCCGACGTCCACAACTCGTTTCACGTTCTCTCACTAGTTGCAAATAGCTTTAAAAAGTCGCTTTTTTGCAGGAAGAAAACAGTTGGCAAAGAAGCACATGTCCACGAGAACGGTGTCGAATTTCAGGGTCGTTATCTGATTTGTACTTAGGAACGTGTAGGCGAAGTTAGCATTGCCATAAAGTTAGGTGAACTCGGAAGCGGCGACAGCGGAACTGGCGTTCCCCGAGCAATTAAGAAACTCGTGCCATCTAATTTGCTTTTATTGAGTTTTTTGCGCGACCACCCTTTTTCCCCGATGGCCGAAGATGCCTAAGTTCGATCGGAGTCTGTGTGCTTAATTACGGGGAGGTTCGGAAAGGGTACTAATTACGCATGCTTGCACTCAGTTGGTCCGCAACTGAGTGGATTTGGACTGGTATTGGGTTCTTTAAGGACTCGTATTACGGAGTAATACGACCGTTTATGTTTGAAATTAACAGTACTCCAAGTACATGAGCACTTTAAAGAACGCATGTTTTTTTTCCATTGGCTGAGAAAGTCAGAAAGAAAACCAGCGTTCCGTGCATTCACTACAATTGTTTTTAGTGCACTCTTAGGCAGGTGTTTGTTGTCTAGACGTGATAAAACAACAAACGTAATCAAATTATTTCAGCTGTTCCAACCGGTCTACAGAATGTAAGCTATATGCACAATCACTTCTTTTAGTTTCCGAGTTTTTTTGTATGAGCATCTACAGAAACAAAGGATAAAGTCCAAAACCTCCAATATCTTTCTCTGAGACCGTTGCAAGTCGAACCCAAAATGTACTTTCAAACAAAAGTGTCTCCTTCACGCTCCACTGACTCCTTGTCCGCCGATTCTTAATTACTATAAAGTTAACATCCGTCTAAATCCATTTAAGAGCGACAAAGCGCGTCTTCGGAGGCCCTCGGAACATCCTAAGTGGACAACGGCGACTCGCGCGCCTTCGAAAGGGTGGGGCTAACGGGCGCGCCCTCCCACATGTCAATAATTCATGATGTGATTTCACTCTGCGGCAAGCTGTCGGTCAACGGGAGTCGCGGCGTCCGACGATTCGAGGACGGCGACAGCGAGAGAAGAGAGCGAGGACTCCGAGCTAGGCTGCCCGCGAAGGGCTGTACGTGCAGGGGCGCGCGGAGGGCGCAGAGAGGCAGAGAGGGAAAGGCCACGGTGAACAAGACAACAGACGCGCTGGGTTCGTGCGTCGCCTGCTGCTGGTGGTCGACGCTGGCGGCCTGCAGAGCGCCGCAAAATTATTCGACAAGGGCAAAAACGCGGCTCCGTCCGCTGCCTGCATACTCCCTGCACCAAGCTCCCGCCGCTTCCTTGCGCCTCGTCCTTACTGACCACTGCCGCTTCTTCCGCGTGCCACTTCTACCTTTATTGTCAACAATTTATTTATGCTTCACCTAAACTCCACAATGCGCTCGAGGGCTTTTGTTCTTTCCGCTGCCGGATTCAAGCGCAAGTCTGCCGTACCGTCGCGTCAACTGGCCTTTGGCTATCAGGCTTCAGCCTCCTTTGTTTATATCTACTTTCCCCCGCTGATCTCTTCATCTATTCTGAGGGCTCCCGTGGAGATCTGACATTGAGATGACGAGGCTGACCATTAAAAACGCTACGATCGGAGTTCTTTGGGCGATCGGCGACGCTCCTGTGATTCATTAATAGTTCTTTTTACGTTTTTGACTTAAAGGTTGCGCCGAAATGTTACGGAATATGTCAGAAGGCCTTAGGGCTACCGTATGGGAAAGTACAGTTAAATCTAAAGCTTTTTTATAAAACAAAAATAAGAGTTTATCTTCATTCTATTCTTGTAATAGAACTCGTTTTGATCAACAGCGTGGTTTTCTCCCAAAACTCCTCATATCGACCGGTCAGAATCGCGTGCTCCAAACGACTTTTCAGTGCAAACCTCTTTTCGTTTTACACAGACCACTTTAGATCGTCTAGACACCACTGACGTAAGGCAAAAGTGGGTCCGTGCAAAAAGTGACTGTATCGAATTCAAACCACCTTCTCCACATTTTTTCGTGACCTTCTGTGCAAGTTTTCGATTTCGCGTGTTTTGCACACACATTCTGCAAACAACGCATCCGCCCTTTCACAGTCCGGCGTTCTCTTTCTCTTTAGCGCATG
Source organism: Steinernema carpocapsae (assembly GCA_000757645.3). NCBI lineage: Eukaryota > Metazoa > Nematoda > Chromadorea > Rhabditida > Steinernematidae > Steinernema > Steinernema carpocapsae. The sequence continues at coordinate 1,926,206 of AZBU02000003.1, forward strand.
GGTTTATACACCACATCCGAACGTGCAAAAACATCTTCGGTGAACGTGAATTGCGAAATGTTTTGGAGAAAGTCGAAAGCCTCCAACGTCTTTGCACGATCGCTTTTGGCTTTCGATTGGCTGCGTTTTGGGGATGGAGGGTGCAATTAGGACTCTGTAACATTTACATGACTAGGCGATGTTTCTGAGTCATTTTGGCGGTGTTTCCCAGAGTCAAATAACGCCTCTCCTCATCTAAAACTACCCAGGATCACGAACAAACAGGACAGCTAATTGGAAGGTCGGCTGTCACACTTTCCCTCTCCTGATGCTGCCCGTATCTGTTGCGTGTGGAACTGGATTCACCTCGGCTGTTTTTGACTTCTGCTTGTTTTTGCGCTTTTCACTCCAGGGTAATTAGCTGGTTGGGATAATGGCCGTAATGGGGCTACGTGCGCTTCCTCCTCCAGATGCATAGTAGATGGAAGTAGATTATACGCGCTCCACTTGAGCATCCGGCGCTAGTTTTTCTATCTTCCTTCAAATCGACGTTGGCGTTATCAAAAGGACGCAGCGAGCAGCAGCGGGAAGAGCGATGAAGATGAACCCTGTCCTCTCCGCGGCCGATTGTGTGTCACTGCGATCGCGACAAACGTGGCCGAACTGTCAATAAGGTCCCGTTTTTCGTGAATCCACGCGTGTGCACGAATTTCCGAGTTTCGCTTTCGGCGGTTATGCTACGGCCACGAGTTGTGCGGCGTGCGGCGGCGGCGTGCGGCGACGGCGGAGGCTGCGGCGTGCGGCGAGAAAACTCGTGGCCACCCCCGCCGCAGCCGCCGCCGCACGTGAAAACGCACACGACCGCCGCACGTAGCCGCACGCCGCAGCCGCACAACTCGTGGCCGGGGACCCCCACGAAGACGCTGCCGCACGCCGCGCGCCGCACAACTCGTGGCCGTAGCATTAGCGAATTTCGCAAAATGCTTATGGGAGAACGTCCGACTTTTACCATTTCGAACCGATTTCGACGCTTTTAGGATTGTGCGGATTTGATTTGGCATCTGTTTTCGTTTTCAGATTGTATGAGCCCTTATCTGCCCGAGACGGCCCAGTTCCAGACTGTTGCTTGTTAAGATTAGACAGTCTGGAGTTGTTTCAGTTAATTTGCTGCGATTTAGCCTTCTTTCCACGCCTGCACCGCCGCATCTGCCACTCTTTTCCAACGAAGGTCCCAATTTGGGGATTACGGCGTGGATTAGCTTGTGGCCGATTACTTGTTTTCCGATGTCTCCTTGCCTGGGATAATAAGTAATTAGCGATTAGAGATGAACCCGCGGGGCTCTTTTGGGAAGGAAGCGACGCGATCGGCAAACTTCTTTTTTCCGGCAGATAAATGACCGTTTTGTGGTGCGAATAAATTAGGCGGTGCTTTAGGTCTTCGGGAGGTCGCAGGTTGGGGTTTGTGGCCCACGAGGTCCGCGAATAATCCTGCCGCACGCCGCGAGTTTATTTCGGATTTGCCCAGCTGCGAAGGGCTCGGCTTAACGACGCTTCCGACGTGCGATTTCGCGCTTTTAGGGGACACTTTAAGGAGTGCGCGTGAGAGTTCCTTCAGGGATTTCGTCTGGAATAGAACTTTGAGACGTGTAGAATCTCGGTCAGGTAATTTCTCCTGAATTCTGAGAGTTTGGTCTATATTTCGATTTATTCCGAATCGGTCGTTTTTGGATTATTTGCACCCAACTTTTGGCGCAATTTCCTTCGCAAGAGTGGCATCGCTTCGGGTCCTCCTCGCATCGAAGCTGCCACACTTTACACTTCAACTTTTTTACTCCAAATAAAAAGTCAATTCTGCATTTTTCGCCTCGAATTCCTCGCGTTTTCTAAACCCTTTTTCGTGGTTTATTGCGTTTTCGGGGTTTCGGGATTGCCGCTAAAAGCGAGCCGCTGGCCGGTGGGCTTTTGTGATGTTTTTTACTGTCAGCGCTGAATCACAATGTCATCGATAAGGCGTTTGTATTTGAAGAGGAAGAGACGATGACCGACTGACGCGTTTCCTTTACCGTTCGGGCGTGGATTCCTTCGATAACTCATCCTTGTACTCTTTCCAGATCGAATGGACCCCGGCTTGTGATACTCGCCAAGTGTATATAGTTTAGCCTTCAAATGACGTAAGTTTAGAACGCTTTAGATCTCTTTTTAATGTGTCCATGTTTTAGAGAACAAGTGGTAGCTTCGGGCACTGCCGAAGTGATGTTCCACGACGACGCTTCGAAGACCTGGATGCCCGTGAACACCGCGATGGAGAGTCTCCAACCTCTCCCAAGTCGATCTTCTGCAGAACGCCAGGATGGGCACCTTTAGGATCATCGCCACGAGGCTTCATGTGAGTAGTCGCCATTAGTTCTGACATGTTTTTGTCAAAATTGAGCCTCAGCTGAGCTGCAGTGATTCATTGTGTGTTTACTTTTCAACTCATGATTGATGCGAGTGAGTAATCTTCAAGAAGATTCCGGTTTTTTGCTTGCAGGATCGAAGCCCGGTTCTGAACTCCAATTTGTTCCACCGAATCAAATACGTTTGCCCCAGGCCAACGTTTCACCAATGGCGAGATGAACACCGGAGAGTATTCGGCCTGAGTTTCCACGACGAGGAACAGGCCAGGAATTTTTTTGCCTTGATAGGTCAAGCTTTGGACATCCTCAAGCAGCCGCAAATTAGCCAGCCGATGCACAACGGACATGGAGAGATCTACTCCTACAGTAAGTTATATTAGCTTTTGTGGGGTACTTTGCCATAAGGAAGCAGAGTGCAAACCACTGACAAAGACGATCTTTTTTGTAGGCTTCAACGATTGGAACTGTCAGCGATTGACGTCCATAGCCGCACCTGATTATGGGTGATTCAGCGAGGAAGGCTGCACTTTTTACTTTTACTGCGTTTTGCAGTTCCGTAAAACGTTTTTTAGGGGTTAACACGTTTCATGACATTTAAGTGTTCCTAATAGCAGCCTATCTCATTAGTAACCCCTGCTGCTGTCACAACAACATCACCTCTGACTCCTCCTAATTTTAGATGACTCAGCAAGCAACGGCGTATACCAAGAACCCACTGTAGCGCATCACCTCCATCACAACGCGAACTCGGCTCCCGTTTTTCGCGACGCCGACCAGGACAGCATTTGTTCTAACGGTCAGCAGCAACACATCCACAACTACAGGTACGCCGTGAAGGACGACCTCATTTTCTCTCTTATTTTTACGCGTTCTAATGAGACGCAATTAAATCAGTGTAGCGAATGACGCGATTTTGACTTTTTGCGGAGTTTCAGAAAGTCGTCGCACTCGATCCACAGCGCCTCCGGAGCTGGGAACAACGCAGCGCCAGTCGGATTGGCGGCGGCAGCTTCTGCGGGTTCGGCTTCTTCGTCCTCTCTGATGAACACCCTCACGTCAGCGCAGCGGCGCGCTTCTCAGGGTTCAACGACTTCATCTTCGAATTCGTCGTCGACTAATATGCAGCAAAATGGGAACGGAGTCTACGCGGTAGGTGTAATTACGAGGAATGAATATTCTTCCCTCCGCCAAAGTCACTTCTCCCTTTCTGCGCATTAGTTTCATGTCCTCTGCTTCGTGGTCGATCAAGCAAATCATTTCTGACGGCCTCGGCTTGTTCGTTTTCTGTTGCCTCAGTGAAACGCAGGGAAAGAAGTCGTTCGCTATGGTTTTGGTGACCCTGAATGTAATTAATGGAATCTCAACTTATTAAACGCGTTTAGACCTCGAACGGAAATCACGCCGGAAGCCCTTGCCGGGCAGGTCCTCCTCCCGCGCCTCCACTTCCAGCGGTCACCGGAGGTCCCCCGGCGCCTCCTGGACCTCCGCCACCTCCTGGCCCTCCTCCGGCCGTCGCTTCCAACGCGCCTCCGGCTCCTCCACCGCCTCCTCCGAATTTTGGAAAAACCGGTGGTGCTTCAAGTTTAGCTGACCAGTTGAAGAACAGGTCGCAGCTTAGAAAAGTTTCTACAGCAAGTAAACGTTGAAGTTAACTACTTCATTACCTGTAAATCTCCTTATTAGGCTCGGACAGCAATGGAAATAAAGCAGAGCCAGCTCTCGCTAAACCCATAAGCGGCGTGGACTTGATGAGCGAGCTGAACGCCAGATTGACGCTTCGGAAAACGGTCGTGGCTTCCGACGGACCCGCATCCAGCTCCAACGAAAATGCGCCGCTGGAACGGAAGCCGTCAGCTGCCGCCGGTGAGCCGAATATCCAGCGAATGTTGTTTTTATCTTTGACTGTTTTTTGCAGAGTCGGTGTCGAACGGCGTGGCAAAGCCCTGGATGAAGACAAGCGGTTCGCTCGCGCAAGCGGACTCTCCTAAAAGTCACCGAAAGTGAGATGATTTTACCTGCTTATACGAATTATATTTATGATATCAATTTCTTTAATTAATCGTTTCCTTAGTTTTGTCAGGGCTCCCAGCGGATCTTCACTTTCGAGCCAAGAAGAACCCGTGCGGGCAGGCGGTGCCTCTAATGGCACCTCGACCCTCAGCTCCGCCGAATTCCAGCAGCTGAAGCAAGAGATTCTCGCCGAAGTCCGGACCGAGATGCGCGCCTCCGAGCAGCGGATAATCGACGCGATCCTGGCCGAACTGAGGAAACACTAAAGAACTTTGTGAATTTATCCTCTAGGTTTCCCTTGCTTTACTTTTGAGTTGTATTTATGAACGGTGCCCAGGTTGATCTGCCAAATCCTCGCATTTCTGTCGACCCTCTCATCTCCATCTCCCAATCCTCCTCTTATCCTCCTTCTACGCAATTCACTTGTTTGTGTTTCGGCTGCATTGTACATACACACTCACCATCGCTGTTCGCTTTTGCTAGATCAACCAAGTAGAGTAATCTATCTATGTATCTGATAAGTCACCCAGCCACCCTCCATCATCATCTCTCTCTGCCCTGTTTCACGCAAACAGTTCTCCGTTGCTCATACTCTCTCTTCCCCTCTCACTTCCAACATCCAATCTTCGCTCTGGCACTGCGCTTGATGTGATTGTCCTCCTTCTCTTTGAAACATCAAGTTCTGATTTCTGTTCTACGATATCATGATGCTGATCGAGTCAGTTCTTCCTAGAAACCTTGTCTTCCTCGCCTTTTGCAATAAAGGTTCTCCTCTGAATCGGAGGCTAATCGATCGCGATTATCATCGGTGGGCCTGTTTATGCGGTAATCAAGAATGACGGGCAGCTCGGATCTGACGCGGTCCGCTTTTTAGATCGCTTTCCAGCTCCCAGATTGCCGCTCGAGTCACCGTCTTCATTGGGAATTAATGCGCTCTGTCAGCGAGCGAGAGCGGGTGCACGGCTGCTGCACCTGAAAAAACTGCCGCCGATGACAATATGCGAGCGCCGGTGGGAGCGCGCTTAGGAAGTCGGTGACTTGCCGGGGGCGACGCGCGAAGTCTGTTTGCCTGATCGAAGATCTTGTTTTGTGGGAGAATCGCTTTGCGTTTTGCTGGTTTCAGAACGGACGTTGGCGGGTTTTCTTTCGTGGCTTCCGTGCCCTGTGAGTCATCTTACGTTTGGTAAATTTATCGTGACGAAGTGTTTTGTTTTGTAATGCTTTATACGTTATAAGCGAGATTGTGATATTGGAGAGATTAGCGTATTCCATCGATTGGAACGATATAGTTAAGGTTAATTAGTGTGGAACGATGTTTGCACTTTTGTTTAGCGCAGTCATAACAAATCGCGCTTCTAACCCAGTTTAGCATAAGACCGCGCCGATTTTATGTGGAAAAAAGTGATTGGTTCGCATTTTCCACCACGGATCATCTAACCTTGGACTTGATTGATTCCTAAATCTGTTTCAGGCGGGTGATGTTTCCACTACTCGGAAACGCCGTGATATTCCCGCTTCTTATTTGCCTCACAAGTGCTCAAGTCGACTTCGACTACTACGTCCTTACACGACAATACCCAGCTGCGATTTGTCGTGCCGATAACAACGCCCGACATGACTCGTGCGAGATCCCCGAAGGCTCGGACACGTGGACTCTTCACGGATTGTGGTAAGTGTCGCTCTGAGCACCCGTCGGCGGTGGAGAGCTCGCGATGGGCGCCGATAATTGAGTTTTAACTTGGTGTTGCAGGCCCTCGAGCCAAACTCGCTACATCTCGAAAGACCTCGAGTTCTGCACAAAGGACAAGTTCGACCGCGTGGCCGTAAAGTCAATATGGAAGAAGCTGCTGCAGGCGTGGCCCAACCTCCTAACCGGCAAGGACGTGACTTCTTTTTGGTGAGTATGAACGAGTTCAATGACCTGAAATCGTCCGTTTAGGAAACACGAATTTGAGAAGCACGGAACATGCGCCCTGGCCTACGTGAAAGACGAGCTTGGATACTTCAACACCTCGATTGCCGTCCATGACAAGTACAACATCGACAAAGCGCTCCAAAGCGGAGGCGTGAAGCCGTTGGAAGACCGATCGTACGCTTTGGGAGATATTAAAGGCGCCGCGGAACACCGCTTGGGAGGCAAGACGATGCAATTCCGTTGTGTTAAGGACAAGAACGTAAGCCTGGTCGAAAACAACGTATTTCAGTTGTTCGTTTTTAGAAGGATTGGCTCCTGGCGGACGTGCGGATGTGCCTCGACAAGCAGCTGAATCCGATCAACTGCAAACAGGGTCTTCGCTTCAACCAGAAGAAGTACGAAAGCATCGTCGCCCAGCGGGGAAACACAGCGATGTCCGTGGCGACGCCTTGTCCCAACGACGGTATTAAATACATCGCTTCGACGGACTCCATGAAATTTCCCAAATCTCCCGGGTCGGCTTCGATGTCCTCGTTCGGCCTCTCTGTCTTCGTTGTCCTCGCCTCGTTTTTTCTTTTTCGTTTGGATTAGGAATCAGCGTTTGAAAACCTGCCTCTAAGGTTGTGGTCAATATCGGATTTTTGTATAATATAATCTGTTTACGAGTTGTTTGTTTGCTTTTCAAAGGCTTATTTTGAGGCCGGGTAAATAAGCGATCCGATGACGTTCACAAGGGGAAGTGTTTGTAATGTGAATCAAAAGGTTTAAATATTTGGCATTTCTCTCAGGACTAGCCTGTACCTCCAGTAGAGATAGAATAAGTAGAACCTCTAAGTAAGAAAGTAGAAAATAGTAGAACCTCCAGTCAAATTGTGGTTAGCAAAAATGCAAGGGTTTCTTTGAAGAAGAGCACAGCGAAAAAAGCAACCGCTCTATGCGTGCGGCCAAGGTACGAATGACAAATGATCGTTGTCGTCTACAGGGTGGACTGAAAAAAAAATCCTTCCGCCAGACACACACGCCGGTGCCCGTCTGAAACCGGTCATTTGGGACGATCCCGCAGCAAACGACGGTCCGGTTCGCGTTATTTGTTAGCGAAACCTACCGGTCGTTCGCGACGAGTGAGCAAGAAATGACTCCGCTCTGTCTGGCCAGTGAGCAGAGGCCGGGGGTGTCTGGCGGAAGGATTTTTTTTTGGCCCACCCTGTAGACGAGGTTGAGACCGTCTCGGAAGTAGAAGGTCATTTCCTGTGAGACAAGATCGCGAGACCAGACTCCGAGTTTTCAGTGGGTCTCTCGTGAGTTCCCCTCACTTCGAACTGATCTCCTACCATGAAGTGGTCGGGCCTCCTCCTCACCGCCTTCGTCGTCGTCCTCGCCGCGGTCGTCTTCGCGTTCTCTGCCGACGCAGCTGCGATTGTCAAGAACATCTCCACGGTCCCCTATGGCGACACTAACGGAACGGGAGTGTACGCCCCTCGCCCCCGTTTCCACGGAACCGCGAACGGAACTGAGGACTTGGAACTCTTGAGCAAGTGTTTTTTTTTCATTTTTGGTTGTCTTTGCGCGTGGTTTTCGGGCATTTGTGACAAGTGTTTTCCATTTCAGTCAGTGCGGAAGGAGTTGCGGAGACGGTTGAATTCTGGAAATCAAAAATCTTCAAACTATTTTGCGCTGTCGGAGCTGCCGTGTGCCTCTGTCCGATCATAATGTCCCTCTACTGTAGTCTTTGCTGATAATAGTATGGTGTGATGCAGCAATATCTTCAATAAATGTATGCATGTCGCAATTCTCTGTCCCTAGAAATTGGTAAGTCCGGAAAGGGATTTCTTGTGAGTCACAAGAAATCCCTTTCCGACCTTTCCGGTCTGGCGACCTTGTCTCACAAGTTGTGAGACAAGGTCGCGAGACCAGATGGGTCACCAACTTACGTCTCGGGAATCCGACGTTCCCCCTCACTTTGAACTGACCTCTGGCCATGAAGCTGTCGGCCCTCTTATTAACCGTCTTCATCGTCGTTCTCGCCACGGTCGTCTTCGCGCTCTCCGCCGACGCAGCTGAAATTGTTAAGAGCATTTCGACGGCTTTTCACGGCGACACCAACGGACCGGGATTGTACGCCTCTCGCTCCGGCTTGTACGAAACCGCGGACGGACCTTAAACGGATCTGAGGACTTGCAACTCTAAGGTACGTGATTTGTTTCCATTTTAATCGTGACATTCGCCTTCCATTTCAGTCAGTGCGAAAGAAGTTTAGGAGACGTTGCCAAGCTTGCCAAGCTTTTATACACTGTCGAGACTGCCGTGTGCATGTGTGTGTCCGATCTTATTCTGTATTAAAGGGCCGTGCGCGCTATTGCGCGAGAATTCGTTCCTTAATTCAAAACAGTTCGGCGCTTCGCGCCTCACAATATATATTTTGCGACTCGCGCCTCGTAGACGCAATTTTTTGGTTGCAGAACCTTTTTAGCTGTCAATTGCTTCCGTGAAACCGCGTTTGCTGCTTCAAAATTTTCTGCGTTGCTCGTCCACTGGCGCTCAAAACACTGCGTTGTCGCTCACAGCGCGCAAAAGTGCGTCAAATAACAATCGGAAAACTACCGTACACCGCCCCTCACAAATCAGGGAGCGACATGATTTCGTGACGGACGGAAGAACGGACAAATTCTGAGAAACGCTCCATTTTTTTATCCTCGGTTTATCTATGATTTTTACATGGCCAGGACTTTCGAAGTCCGTGTCACCATCCGGAATAAGGCAAACGTTTCCGTTTCACCTTGAAAAGATCAGGCACAACCTCTTCTTCGTTCCTTCCATTAGCCAGATCGGCCAAAATTCTCCCCATGGAAATCGATAGTTTGAATCCTGATCCGGAGAATCCCCCGCCGACCAAAATGCGGGAATCACCGGGGTAACTTCCGATCACGTAGTGAGTGTCTTTGGTCACCTGAGCGAGAGGATTTAGTATATAACTGACTGTTAGATCACAATTTACCGTGTAAATGCAGTTATCCACAATCGCTGGCTTGGATCCGTCGATGTCCGGAAGATGCTCGGCAATATGATTTTTGACGGCCTCGTGGAGCCAGTCTGGAATCGAGCTGAGAGGCTTGTTGGGGTCGATAGGTTCTCCGGCGTGAAGACAGAACTAAAAAGAAGGTCACCATAAATTATGCGAGAGGAGGGTTCCGATACATACCTTAATGTGGCCTGGATAGTCTACAGGTGGCAACATGTACAAAATGTCTTCGGATTCCTCGATGACCACGGTCGGACAGTTTCCGTTATCGTAGAATTCGGGATTTCGCTCCACCTTCCAGTAATCGACGGCCACTTGTTCTGCCTAAACACAAAAATACCTATCGTTCCCCACTAAACCCAAAAAAAAAACTTGCCTGCGTCTCGACGGTGTCGTGCAGATCGGGCAAAACCTGGTTGAGCCATCCGCCTACCGTAACCACGACCTTTTTCGCCTTGTAAACGCCTTTGTCAGTGACTACGACAACGGCGCCCTTCTCGCTCTGCAGTTGCTTCACCGTTTCTTCAAACTTGAACTTGGCGCCGAATTTCTGCGCCAAATCTTGGACCGCTTTCAAGCATTTGTCGGCGTAAAGGACGCCGCCTTCGGGGTCGACGAGGCCGAACCAATTGTCGTCGTAGCGGAATTGCGGAAATTCCTTCTGGACTTCGTGACCTTCGAGAAGGCGATGGTTCACGCCATGTTCCTTGAGAATGCGGGAGCAGTTCTTCGCGGCCACTTCCTTCGAGAGCCATAAGAGGCCGCATTTGCTGAAATGGATATTCACATTAGAGCGCTTGTCATGATCGGTATTCAACGCAAATTGAGACACCAAGACGCACGAGCAAAGGGTGTGGGACTCACAACAGAGGACTCCCAGAATGCTTGAACGTTTTTTGTTCGAAAGGTGACCTGCGCAAGTTTGAAAAAAAAACGATAATCCGAATTTTTAAGGACGGTATTTACTAGTCTTAAACGATTCAGACCAAGACCCAAAATATGGATCGAAATCGGGTTTCAAATAATTTTTCTGAGTTGAGAATCGAGCTCAGAGCATCGTTCCAAGCTTGTCTGCTTTCAAACATCGAAAAATTAGTCTCAATCGGTTTAAATGGAGCTGTTCGCTGGGACTAAATCGGTCTACAAGGTGATTTAAAACAAATGAATGGCCAGACAGCTCTGGCTCGCCGCTCGCTGGCCAGACAGAAGAGCCCCATTCCGGGGGTGCGCGGGGCAGACGGCCGGTCGGTTTCACGTTATTTGTTAGCGAAACCGACCGGTCGTTCCTCGCAACTGTGAGTGTGGCCAGTGAGCGGCTGTCTGGCCAGTCCTTTTTTTAATCATCCTGTACACAATTGACAACATCAGGCACAACCGCACCGCTGAAAAGGAGTCGACACAACTGAACTCCGATCGACAAGCTTTGCGGAAAATCTAGACACGAGATGAGTCTCAAATCGACGTCCCCGCAGCCCTCGTCGCCCGATCTCATCACTTCAAACTGAACTTCGACCATGAAGCGGTCGGGTCTCTTCGTCTTCGTCGCCGTCTTCGTCCTCTCCGTTGTCGTCTTCGCATTCTCCACCAACGCAGCTGCAATTGTGAAGAACGTCCGGACGATCTCCACAAACGAAACAAGCCCGCATCGAACCAGCGTCAATCCCGTGGCTTCGGTCGACTTGGCCAACGCGGACGAGATATCTGAGAAAGTTTGGCTTTTCGGTGAGTGGCTAATTTTGTCTGCGTTTTTGAGAACACCAATTTTTTCATTCCGTTTCAGGCCTGTTTTCCTACGATGACGATAAGGACGACGATGATGACGGCGACAACGACGACAAAAACGACAAAAACGACAAAAAAAGCGGCTCCGGACACCTCTACAACTTTTTTATTGTGGGAGTAATCGTTGTCGGCATCCTGCTCTGCGTGTGTGCTGTCGGCTTCGGCGTGATGTACTTCAATAAAGAACAATCCAAGAAAAATGGAGGGCGAACGACCAATGGAGGACGAACGGTGAATGGAGAATCCGTTCCCGGACGAGTGGATATGGAACGACGACCGCTCCCCCCGAACCTCACTATGAAATCTTATGGATTGCCTTTGGTGGCTAGAACTGCAGCGCGTGGTAGGCGTTTCTGATGTGGATTCAGCATCACAACGATGTCCGACGAAGACAATAAATGCAATTATTTTTCGTGATTTCTTCGCATGGATTGTAGCAACAGGAGCGGTTTTTCTAAAGTTAAAGTTTTCGGATCCATTTTATTCGCGGTACATGCGGGGACAGATCTTATGCAAATGATCGCGTCGATCAACCGCACTTCCCAAAAAGAGTCGAGGAAAACGAATTCCGACCAAGAACGTCTAGACACGGAAAGAGACGACAGCTTTAGTCGCCCAATCACATTAAACTGAGCCGCGGCCATGAAGCGGTCGGGCCTTCTCCTCGTCGTTTTCGCCCTTGCCACGTTCGCCTTCACTCTTTCCGACGCCGCAAAAGTGACAGCCAAGGACACGCACGAATCCAGCGATATCGCCCAGGACAAGCCGGAAGGGGAACCTGAGGATATTTGGTTGTTCAGTAAGCTCATTCTTACTTTTTGTGTGTTTTCTAACGTTCGTCCTAATCAGGCTACTATCGCAATAGCCGCCGCCGCTACTATTTCGACGACTACGATGAGTGGGGTGCCGATGCTTTCAACGGAAGATGGATAGCTGCAGTTATCGTCATCATCTTTGTGGTTTGCGCATGTGGCGTCTTCTGTCTCGCGCACTTCTTCTGTTTTGGACCTTACATGTGCGGTGGTCCTTTCTATGGCCCTAGGATGGGATGCATGCCGTGTTGCTGTACTGCTGCGGTTTGCTGTGGACCTTGCGGACCTTGTGGATACTACTACGGACCGTGCTGCTGTTGATTCAAGAAGCCCCGCAAGAATACTCTGATCTTAGCAATAAATGTATTCTGATTCTATGTGAGTTGTGTTTCACGCTGTATTTGTAGATTTTGTTAATGGTTTTAGGCACAACCGCACCCCTAAAAAGGGGTTCAGGCAAATGAACTTCGATCAAGAAGCTGTGCGGAAGATCTACAGGGTGTCCTGATAAAAAAGATCTGACCAGCTAGGGCACCACCTGTCTGGAAAACGAGTCGCATTTCTGGAAGAGTCATTCGTTGCTGAATTGTGTGTGAGAACCGGTCGGCCGACTACCATGCCTCGCTTCTCCCGTGATGAACTCGTCGAAATTCGGACGCTGGTGGATCTTGGCTACACCGTGACGGAGATCTGGAAACAACGCGGCCAGCGGGAATGGAATTTCAAGTCTCTCGAATCCGCCGTCCGACGACTGCAGCAGAATGAAGGAAACCTTGAACGGAAAGATGGATCTGCCGCCCGAAGACCGCGGATTTTGATATCATGCAAGCGTGTGCAAGCCCTCGTCACGAGCCCACCCCGACAACCTCGAACGCACAAGACCGAACGTGAAACGCACATGAAGGCCGGCAAATTCAACAGTACTTCAATCGCGTATGATTTTGTTATCGAGTAAATTCTCTGTCGAATTGTGCACAATTCAACGAATACGACCGGTTCATCGCTGAGCGCGCGCTACGAATGACTTTTACAGACATGCAATTCGGTTCAAAAAAAAATCCTTCCGCCAGACACTCACACCAGCTAGACACGCGCGCCAGATGAACTGTCTGAAATCGGACATTCTACCCGAATCTGTGTGTGAGAGCGGTCGGTTTAACTTCAACAGAATGCCTGTGTTTTCTCGTATTGTCGAGCGCCAGGCGAAATGGACGGATTGCGGCGAAAGCGATGCTACCGCCGGATCGGTGTTTTTGGAGTGCTCGTTGAGTCCGGATAAACGTGGATTTCTCCAACGTGTTGGCGTGTATCAGGGCGTATTTGGCCTCGGTGTAATCGCGAACTCATTCCGCGTCGAATGCGCCCAAGATTGCCAAAATCTGTAAGATGATGATCTCGTCGAAATTTGATCTCGTCGAACGATGCCACGGACCAGCGAAGATTTGCGAGCTTGGAGGCAACGGAAGCTGGAATTACAGATCCGTACAGACCGCAGTTCTTCAGTTCTTAGTGACTTCACCTCAGCGGAGGAATCGTTGAACGTAAGAAGGGATCCGGACGTCCGAAGACTGCTGTGAACGCCGTCAATGGCCCGCGTGTCGAAGCTCTCCTTGTCAGCCCACAAGGAAGTCCCAGAACCCACAGAAGCGCAAGGGAAACGGCACAGAGATTGGATATTTCAAGAGCTGCTGTCCGGCGAAATGCGAAAGCCCAAGGCCTACAAGCGTTCAAAAAGCTACCCGTCCCTCTGCGCTGCACGAATCAAGTCAAAAGAAAGAAGCGCTTTTCGTGAATTTCTGCCCCGTGTCCGCGCCGTCATCGACCAGGAAGGGCTACAAATTCAACAATTCTTCAATCGTGTTTGATTGCGCGTTGATTTTACATAAATTTCCGTTGTTTTAGCGGCTTTTCGGAAACAAAATCCGACCGGTCGTCGCCGAGCAATCGCTGCAAATGGCCGATTTCAGACAGTTGATCTGCCGCGCGTGCCTGGCCGACGCGGTGTCTGGCGGAAGGATTTTTTTTGGCAAAAAAAGTTTGGAATGAGTGGGTGCCGGGGTGTCTGGAGCGACTCATTCGAAGTACGCGCGCTGCACGCGAGCCGGTGTGCATTCCGTCCGGATTTGGGTGGAAAACTGAGGAAAATCATGCGAAATTCAGTGCTTTTCTTTCAGATTCTTCACACAACTCCTGCTAGACTTATCTTTTCCGCTTTTGACAAAATTTCGCTCTATTCTTGACCATTTTTTGGCCTGTTTTTGCTCTAATTCCACACATTTGATGCAAAATTGGTTGCGGGAGAAATCAGAAAAAAAGCGCTGAATTTCACACAATTTTTCTGGTTTTCACCTAAATCCGGACGGAGTTCCGACCGGTACGCTTGCAGCGCATGCGCTCCGAATCAGTCGCTCCAGAGACCCTGGCACCCACTCATTCCAGACCCTTTTTTGGGCTACCCTGTACATGACCCAAAAAAAATTATCCCTCCCCCCTAACCAGAAATTCCGCGGGCCAGACAGAATTGCTTCATTTCTTTTGAACGCGGGGCTGAAGACAGGTTTTACGTCATTTGTTAGGGAAACCGACCGATCATTCCCGGTGACTGATGTGAGCTGGAAATGGCTCCATTTTGTCTGGTCAGCGCTCTGTATCGTTTGTCTGGTCATAGGGTGGAGAAATGACTTTTTTACCCCACTTTGTAGACACGAGGCGGGTCTCGAATCCTAAGAGCTCTCGCCTCCCGATATCTTCCAACTTAACTCTGGCTATGAAACGGTCGGCCCTCCTCGCCGTCGTCGTCCTCTCCACTTCCACGGCCGCCTTCACTCTAGCTGCCGCCGCAGAAGTAACCATCAATAACGTCTCTACAATTCCCACCAACGCAACGGGGGAAGCCCAAATCACTGTTCGGGACATCCCGAAAGAAGAACCTGAGGCTTATCTCAGTAAGTCGCTCATTCTGCATATTTTTTTGAGAACTCATATTTCTCTTTCTATTTCAGGCCTCTTTGCCGACTATGAACACAACGAAAACGACGGCTCCGGTTATGACATCTTCAGCAATAAGTTTTTGCTCTTGGGACTCATTCTCAGCATCCTGCTGATCGTGTGTAGTGTCCTCCTCACCGTGATCCTCTTCTACAGTGGACAAATGATCAACCAAGCTCAGACGACCAACAGCGACCGAGCGAGAAACGGAGGAAGTACGAGCCATGGAGGCCAATCGACCAGTG
The DNA here is from genome assembly GCA_000757645.3 of Steinernema carpocapsae. Classification (NCBI taxonomy): domain Eukaryota; kingdom Metazoa; phylum Nematoda; class Chromadorea; order Rhabditida; family Steinernematidae; genus Steinernema; species Steinernema carpocapsae. Next base: position 1,941,352 of record AZBU02000003.1, read on the forward strand.
GAAGAAGAATGAGCAGCAGAGGACAAAGGTCCCTTGAAAGACAAGTGACCATTGAAGAAGTGACTTTCCATGAATCACCTGCCGTCTCCCGATCGAACTTGCCGCGTTCGTACTTCAGGAACCAATACGGATCAAGATATTATGGATCGCAGTATGGACCGTATGGATCTTCTTTCATGGGAGGAAACCGCGGGGCTTTCGGATATTGATTCAGCATCGCGAAAATACCAAGCCAATAAATGTCATCAAATAAATTGCATCCAAACAGCGAAAGTTTGTGGAGGGTGGTCCAAAAAACCCCTTCGGCCAGACACCTCCAGCCTCTGCTCACTGGCCAGACAGAGCGGAGTCATTTCTAGCTCACGCGAACGACCGTCACTTTCGGAATGTCCCGTCACGTTATGTGCTAGTGAAACCGACCGGTCGTTCGCCGCGGGATCGCCCCAAATGACCGGTTTCAGATAGTGGATCGGGCTTCAGATAGGCACCGGCGCGGTGTCTGGAAAAAGGGTTTTTTTGGCCCACCCTGTAGAGAGGATTTGCCCCTTTCCAGACAGCTTCCTCCTCGGCCAGACACATCCCTCCTGTCTGGTTCCGTAGAAGGTATTTTTTGTGCCCCAAAACAAATCACAAATCGGAAATTCGAACCATGATGGGCCTAGGCTGCGGTTGTAAGAGAAATGGAGTCTTCGCGGCGAAAGAAACTGGAAGATCGACTCCCTCAAGAGCGCAGTCCGAATTTGCACGCTCTTGCTACACTGAACAGCGCTGTGCAATTACTTTTTCCCTTAATGCACTCTTATCCGAGAAAAACGCGTGTATGGAACGCAATATAGACAGACACCGAATCCGCCGTTTCAGACAACTGGTTCGACGGCCTATTCCACTCGTGCTCAACGTGCTCATGTGTGCTGTAAGTGTTCTGTTTGTTGTTCCAGAAGATTCCAAAACAACGCCCCGCCTTCCATCCACCCAGCGTAATCACAAATTCGAAGCTAGACCTCTCCCACAATAAAAGTCGCACATCTTCCCGTAATCAAGCTTCTCGACTTCGCCCACCTGATCAGTTTCACGCCGGTCGCCTTCTCGAGTTCGTCCCAAAGCGCATAGGATTCCTTCATGATCGGAAGGTAAGTTGAGTCGCCGTGCGCGTATCTGATGATCCGCGAATGTCCATGACTGGAGCCTCTCGAGTGACCTTGAGAAAACTGAAAATACGAGCTCTTTCGCTATTTATGGTATCTAGACCCACTTGCTCTAGAACCAAAGGTTTCACGCCCCGTTTGGCCATGTGGTAGGCGGTGGAGGAGCCCATGATCCCCGCTCCAATGATCAGCACATCAGTTTCATTATTGTTCATAGCGTTAACCTGAAAATGGACACCTTTGAACAGCCAAAAAGCGTCCTCCCAACGCCACACGATCGCTGTAGTCGCTGCAACGAAGCAACCGAAGACCAACCGCTACTGACGCTTTTCCCCTCTGCGGTCCTCTCGACGACCGCTTATCAAATCTCGTTTCGCACGTTGCGGAAAAAAATGTACCCATCACAACCGGCATCTACTCACCCAATCGATTTCAGCCCATAAGCATAACGGAAACAACAACGACTGCCAACAGAGTTTTACTCTCCAAACGTAACAACTTTAACAATGTCAATGTGCCAACAATAATAACAACAAGGGAAATCTTAAACTCAACGTCTCTTGGGAGTGTTCTTGGGCGTCTTCTTAGGTGTTTGCTTGGGCATCTGCTTGGGCGTTTGCTTCGGCGATTCCTTGGCAGCGAACTTGGCCTTTGGCGTCTGCTTGGGGGTCTCCTTAGAAGTCTGCTTGTGCTTCTCGGCGGCCTTAAGAGTCTGTTTCACAACTGGCTTGGGCGACTCCTTAGGAGCCTGCTTCGCCTTGGGAGTCTGCTTGGAAGCAAGCTTAGAAGTCTCCTTGGGCTTCTCGACGGCCTTGGGAGTCTGCTTAGGAGTCTCCTTGGGCTTCTCAACGACCTTGGGAGTCTGTTTGGCGACCTGCTTGGGCTTCTCAACAACCTTGGGAGTCTCCTTAGAAGCCTGCTTGGGCTTCTCAACAGCCTTGGGCGTCAGCTTCACAACAGGCTTGGGCGACTCCTTGAGAGCCTGCTTGGCCTTGGGCGTCGTCTTGGCGGCGATAGCCTTGGGCGTCGTCTTGGCGGCGATAGCCTTGGGCACCTCCTGCCTGGCCTTCTTGGCGGGTCCAGCGTTGTCGTCGGCTGGGGCAGGTCGCTTCAGGTCGGACTTGCCAACTGAAAAACCAGAATTTATAACTAAAATTCGAAACTCGCAGCATACCTTGGGTACGTCCGTACAAGACTTCCACGGGAACACCTCCGATGGTCATGTTGCGTCCTTTATCGAATCCTTCGCGGCACGAGGCCTCGTCAGAGAAGGAGACGAGCGCGCACTTGGCGGCGGTGCCCTCCTTTTTACGGAAGACGACGTTAACGGCCTCGGGGAAAACCATCTTGATCTGCTTGTCGGTGCACTCGCCGGGGACATTGCTCACCATCAGCTGGAGAGGGTTGATGACGAAGTTGGAGATGCGCTCGTCACGGGCGGTGGGGTGCTTCGACTTGCTGCCGCAGAAGTCGACGGTGACAGCTTCTCCGCGGACCTTGACTCCTTGCAGAGCGTCGTGGGCGGCGTCGCACTTTTCCTCCGTGGCGAACTCGATCCAGGCAACGGAGCGGTTGGCGAAGTGGCGGACGCTGACGATGTCGGAGTGGAGCTGCTTTAGTTCCTTGTCCTTGACGTATCGTGGGAAGCCTTTCAGGAAGAGGGACTTCTTGTCGCGCAGCTCGCGGCGGAAGTTCTCCTCGGCGACGATAGCGTTCTGGGTTCCGTTGGCGGCCTTGACGGGAGCCTTCTTGACTTCCTTCTTGGGGACTTCGTCGACTTCCATCTCCTCGTCGTCGCTGTCGTCGTCGCCGGAGTCGAAGGAAAGCTGGGGTACCTCCTTCTTGGCTTCAGCACCCTTAATCTTCTTGGGATGAGGAGTCAGCACCTTGGGGACGGGCGCCTCATCTTCGCTCTCGAGCTCTTCGTCGCTCTCGATGCCGGCGATGGCTCGGGCGATGAGGTCGGACATCTCTCCCTCGGCGAAATCCTCCATCTCCTCTCCGTAATCTGCCAGCGACATCATCTTTGGTACCTGGAAACAAGAGCGATATCAATTTCAGTCCAAAACACGCTTAATTTCACTACGCGACAGCTTGATCGCAGCTCGTACGCAATTCAAACGCATAAATCGCCGAATAAACAGATGATTCCAAAGAGAAAATCGACGAAAAACAGTTGCAAACAACGCCGGATTATGGCGACAATGCAACACAACCGCCCGCTTTCGCCTAAACGCGATCAAGAGAATCAGGAATCGAGCGCCTCTTTCGAAAGTCACTATCGCCTCATAGCGGCAGTTACAGTACAATCAAGAAAGTCGTGGCGGGAGCCCCGATCGCGGTTAAATCGTCCGCGATAACGTTGATGGAGCGGAGAGAAAGTGCGCGTGGAGGAAATAAGGTTGTGCGATTGTACGAGCACGATCTGAAGGGGAGAGCAAAGGAACAAAGGAAATGGGTGCTGGAAAGGACGGAACAAGTGCGGAAAGGGAGTTTGGATAGATACGGAAGGATAGCTGTGAAGAGGGGGCGGAGGATCCATCTAGATATTAGAACGTCGTTGCGGGAGACTTCCTGACCTGTTTGGATTTGAAATTGAATCTGAACTTGCTGAAAGTAGATAATTTGAAGACGACCGTGAAACTGATTATGTGACATGGTGTGTCAATTGTGAGACATTCTGGCTAAAAAGTGAATTGAAGGAGCATGGTGAAGCCAATAAGAAAGGTTCACCTTCTACCGTTATGCAATGCTTCTCTATGTACATATTCCCATAATTAAAACAAGGCATTCAATTTTCCCGCCAAATCTACACCTCTGCCGATTACACTGTGGACTCTTTTAACCCCACCGTTCCCATACCCTCCCAAACCCCTTTATCACAAGCAGCGATCAATTGCGTTGTTAGAATCGATTAAAAAAAACCGGTCAACCTGCAAATTCGGTCAGGAGCAGCGGCTCATCTTTGTCTCTCGCCGTTCACGCGCCGCGATTATCAGTTCTCCCTAGTTCCCTGTGCTCCCACGGCTCGCACTTCCCTTTTGCTCCCTTTTCACGTTTAAAACAACCTCCAATCACAAATATTTATTTTTCATAAAAGTGAGTAGATATCAACATGAAAGTTACCAGGAATCAAAAAATCGGAAAGTATAAATGCGCGCTCAGTTCTCGTCTCCTGCGATCTGCTGCGTGTCGGCGATTCCACTCGGAGATCCGACCTTCAACTTGAGCGCGATGTCAGGCCTGATCTTTAGTTCCTTTGGCTGCTCCCATGGGAACGCGGCGTGTCCGAAGTGGCCGTTCTTCGCTGTTTGCTCGTAGATGGGTCGCTTGAGGTCCAAGTCCTTAATGAGTTTGCCGGGTCGGAGGTCAAAGTTGTCGTGGACGATCTGGAGCAGCTCGGGCTCCGTGAGGGGGCTGCTGCCGTACGGAATGACAGTGATGGAGATGGGCTCAGCGATCGCGATAGCGTAGGCGACCTGGAACATTGAGGTCTAATGCTGGATGGCTATTTAGAAGAATCTATACCTGGACAAGGCAACGACGGCACACTCCGGCTTTCACAAGCGACTTGGCGACCCATCGAGCGCCGTAAGCCGCGGAACGGTCGACCTTCGTGGGGTCCTTCCCGGAGAATGCGCCGCCTCCGTGGGCTCCCCAGCCGCCGTAGGTGTCTACGATAATCTTGCGTCCGGTGAGTCCGGCGTCAGCAAGAGGTCCTCCGGCGACGAAGGTTCCACAGGGGTTCAGGTACACCTTCGTTTCCTCATCCAAAAGGTGCTCTGGGATCACGCTCTTCACGACGTGCTCCATCAGCTCCTTGCGTAGCTGCTCCAGCGGGACATTTTCACTGTGCTGCGCCGAGATCAGAACCGTGTGGACGCGAACAGGGATCGCCGCTCCGCTGCTGAACATGTACTCCACGGTCACCTGGAATTTCCTTATAAGGGTCGTATGATTAAGATAAGCGTACCTGGGACTTGGAGTCAGGTCGGGCCCACTTAAGAACGCCGCTGCGGCGGAGCTGGTGGAGGCGTGCGACGAGCTGATGGGCGAGGAGCAGCGAGAGGGGCATCGCCTCCTCGGTTTCGTCGGTCGCGTATCCGAACATGAGTCCCTGGTCCCCGGCACCGACGTCGTCCTCCGAGCGGTTCACGTGGACTCCAGCAGCGATCTCCGGTGCCTGCTGGTTCACCTTCATCACCAGCTGGCACGTCTTAAAGTCGAGGCCCTTTCCTTCGTCATTGTATCCGATCTTCTCCACCGCCTTTCGGACCAGCGCATCGTAGTCGACGGTCGCCTTGCTCGTGATCTCTCCGCACAGGAACACGGTGTCGTCCTTCGCTACCGTTTCTGAAACGCCCGTTTAGTCGTAAACATCAAATTTTTCACATACCGCATGCCACTTTAGCGTTAGGGTCGACTGCTAAGTGCGCGTCCAGAATCGAATCCGAGATGATGTCGCACATCTTGTCCGGATGTCCCTCACTGACCGATTCGCTGGTGAACAGGAAGCTCTTCGTGTCGTGGACCACATGGCTGCCTCCGTTGGCCAAAATGAAACCTAGAATACAGTCCTTTAGTTCCGACTCGAATTGATGACGTCATCAATCAATTTTTCCTCCCCTCGCTAAGTCCCTTTGCCAAACACAAACTCTTCCTTCGATTTCGCAACTTTCGCTCTCACTAAATATGGTTTTAGGCTGGAAAATCAAGAAGAAAGCTGTCCTAAATTTGTTGAGAAGCCAGCCTATTCCCAAATTTGATACTAAAAGATTCCACTCCCAGATTTTAGGCTAAAAAGTGTAAGACGATATTTCCGTCCTCAGCTTCTTAGGTTGCTTCTCTAACCCAACTATTCCTATTCTAGCTTCCCCCGTTCCCAGAATTGAGGCCACAATTTCCCAACCCTTCAAAAATAGCTTGAAACGAACCGTTCTCAAAGGCATGAGTTCCGTTACTCGCCAACATGATTTTCCTTCTCTTTTTTGCTTGAAAACGATCTGCAAATGCGTGATGTTACTTTTCTTTTCGTTTTTGAATCTCGTTTTTCGCGAGATCGATCTCACAAGTGCGCACACACCCGAGGCAAAGGGATGAACCCTAACTGAAGCCAGTGAAGGAGGCCAGGGCCGTGGCTGAGGGGCGGAGCTCCAGGATCTTCAGGCAGGGCCGCGCTCGCTGCGAAAGTCGCGATTTGTTCGAAATTCAAACGCGGATTCGCTGCAAGTTGGAAACTTCGCACGTTCGCGTTCTCGGAATCGTTGCAAAACAGCTGATCTCAGGGCACGCTGAGTTCGCAGATTAATCCGAGCTTTTATGGAACGGCACGTGGATAAGAGGCAGAGCGGAGGAGTTAGAGCATCGCAGGATTCGAAGGTAGAAGCATCGCAATTTAATATTTTCGATTTCAGGAAAGCGACGCGAAGAAGCGCGAAAGCGAAAGAACGTGAACAAGCATGGAGCTCACTCACAGTAAAACGAAATTCAAGGAATCGAGTTTGAGGAAAACAAGCGAATGAAAAAAAACGAAAATTCCAGAAACGGGATTACGGTATTCGCATGTTCGGGCGCATTCGCTGTTTTTAACGGGGCAAACGGCGTAGAGGATAGTCTGTGACACTGCAATAACCTCCAAGACTAGTTATCCTAGGCGAAGGTTTTAATTGGGACGAGAGATAATGAAACTGTCTCTCGATCTACGATAAGATACGAAATCCGCTGTTTCTCGCCATCCCGGATTCTCCTTTTAAGCATCTCCTTGTCCACCCTTTCATTTTTCCGCTTCTCTAAAACATCAGTGGCCGGGATTTCCACATTTCGCCTTCTGTAAACTTGCAGCTGCGGCCCTCTTTTGACTGAATTCCGTTGGAGATTGCAAGAAGCGATATGGCTGCGCACTGCACTTTGATGTTTTGCACAGTGAAAGGAGATAGTTTTTTGGTTCGCTGCGGCGTAGAAGCCTTCTACTCCGCAGCGAACCAAAAAACTTCTACTAGAAGCGCAATTATGCAACTGTTGTAAACGCAGATGTAATTCTTATGCAACTTGATGCGATCAAAGCCAGGAGCAGAGATGGCGGGTCGGATCCAACTTGGATCCGAAACACGAGGCTTCGAAACACGCAGCACACGCGCGTTGCGGGAGCAAACAAGGAATTTGACATTTGCTAAACGTTCGGTTGGATCCGCATTCGATCCGATCAGCCATCTCTGGAAAGGAGGACGAAAGTGCGGGGGAAACGAGACAGAAATGTCAAGACAAGGTCTGAAAAATACAATGAATACAGACGAACAGTGAGACATTGTCTGAAAAAAACAACAACAGCAAAACGAAAACCGACCAATTCGTCAACTTAAAATGATTCTAGAAAGTCGGCAGATTTCAGACGCATGTCTCAAAAGGACAAAGCCAACGGGGTTATAAAAGGTCATGTCTGAACAAAGATTTTAAAGTTGGCCCTTAAAGGAGCTTAAGCTCCAAATTCGATCTTTTCAGGATGCAGCCTTCGATCTCCGTTGCATGTACATGATTCTGAAAATAGCCCTTCAACACCAAAGTCGACCCTGTGCGTAATGCTGAAAATCTGACTTGTTATAACACTAACAAAATAATATACAACAAAACATCCTATTTTCTCGACGATTTCACTGGCGCGCAGTCAAACTTTCCGCGGATGATGTTCGCCTTGACAGAGATAAGATCCCTTCTTCTGCCTCCCTTCACAAGAACCTGGAAATCGGATCTTAGGACAGTTAATCTCAATCTGGCCTCACCTGACTGTGCTCTTGGAGATTGTGGCCTTCTCCGGGAATGTAGGCGCAGATTTCATCGCCCGTGCTTAGCCTCACGATGGCACATTTTCGGTTTCCGGAGTTAGGCTTCTTGGGATGGCGGATGACGGCTGAAAAGGACAATCGAGGATAGGGAGAGAAGACTTGAAAGCTTACTTTTCAGGACAATTCCTTTGAAGTGGTTGAAACCGCTGATGACACTCTTGTCCTTACTGCGACTGCGGCGCTTGGGGGTCCGCCTCGATAATGCGTGAACTGAAAAATAAGGACGATAGAATCTCTGACACAAAACGGATCTCTTCCGCTTCGCCCTCAATCTCCACAATGACGTATTACCACACTATTAAACGGAAGGTTGACTTGAACGGTTTGCAAACTGTCAAGTTGCTTCCAAGATGACTTAAATTCTCACCTGGAGGATATTTTCGCGGAGGCTCATCGCAGAAGTGTGGATCCATGACGTCGATTGGAGGCTCGTGGCGATATGGACCGTGGGCACGGAAAGGGAGGTTAAGCCTTTCAGAAGGCTGGGAAGTCCTCCTGCCAACCTTGTTAAACCCGAAAACATGCCTGAAAAGAAACTAATGGTCATATGTTGAGTTCAAGGTGACGCAAATGTGCGAGAATCCCATGGGATACTCACTCAATCACGGACCAGCGCATTTCAAACTCAAAACTATTTTCGTGGACGCTCAATCTACCTTCATCGCGCAAAACATTCGTAAACGCGATTTCCCACGCCTTCTGCACTCCCGAATCCCGACATTTTCTTCCAAATTTTGAATTGCAAACTCTAATCTACCGTACTCTAATCCGCACCCGTCAATCCCTCCGCATCGAGACCGCCTCTGTTTACGTGTTTTCAAAAGCGTCCATCGATCTCGTCTTTCAGCTTTTCAGCGGTCGCCGTCACACTTCCAAAAACGCAAGTTGTGTCATCTTTCGGAGCCGATGTGTTAACTGGCGATGAGCGATCAGCAGCCCACATGAGCAAAGCTGACCAAGAGCGGATGGCGACCTTCTCGGGCTCGTGGAAATTCTACGCGTTGCTGGGGGTCGTTCTCTTCGTCGCCACTTTTGGAATCCACGGAATCGTCATCGCTTTCACCAGTGCGATATGTTTCGTCCTAGGGTGAGTTTTTTTTGTGGAGATCTGTTAGATTTCAGGCAATTTTTTGGAAATAAAACGATATCTTGAGAGATGCAAACCTGCTGTGGCTTTTGAGGCGTTTTCCAGCATAAATTAATTATTATAGTGAGGGCTTGATGACCTTCGAAGTGGGTGTTTCCAGTTCAATTTCATGCCTTTCAGATTCATCTTCGTGATGCTGAAGACGGCGAAGGACCGGACGAAGACTCTCGAGAAGGAATTTGCGAAGATCGCCGCAGAACATCGATTCTCCCACGGAGTCCAAGAGTTCATCTCGAATCGGGAACGATTTACGGACAAATCGATGTACGAGCAAATGCACTCGATGACCAAATCTTCCCTTGTCGATCCCATTCTTGAAGAGGTGAGGCCGTTCTGTCAGCTGTTCGATTCTTAAATTTTTTTCTTTAGGTCCTTGGATTGATTGTACGAGATTTCGTGGAAACATGGTACTTTCAGCTCTCTAACGATCAGCTCTTCAAGGAGAGCCTAAAGCGAACTGCCCGTAGATCGATAGGACGATTGAGTCATTCGTGAGTTTGTAGAATGCAGAAACAGATCTAACGTGACTATGTAGGATGCAAAAAGTGGATTGGGTTCCCCTGCTGACCCACGATTTTATGGACGACTTTGCCTCGCATCTTCGCCTTTACCGGAAAGCTAAGGAACGCTGTATGGTGAAGAAAGACGCCTCGGAAGAAGATCTGGAATCCGACTTTTTCGACCTGGAATTGGAGATGGAAAAGACCTATTGCCGGGATCTCGTGTCCACTACGCCTCAATACGAAAATGGTATTTCTAAAAATCTTTTTACAAAATTTAAATATGACTCTTTAGCATATCTCCACGACATCTGTGATATCCTGCTCTACCTCTTGATGCCTTCGGAAGACTTCCGCTCTCGGCCTCTCAGATTCATCCTGCGCGAAATCATTGTCAGGAAGATCATGATGCCTTTCCTGGACCAATTCTCAGATCCGGATTATCTCAATCACATTATCGTTTGGCTCCTTAGCAGCGTTTCCCTTAGTACCGACGATTTTATCACAATGGTGGAAACGAGCAAAAGCTGCCACGAGCTGGAAGCGCTCCTCGAATCGCTCCAGGAGGAGATGTGCTCGATTCGAGGGCGCGATTCGGGAGGCGAAGAAGCTGCCATTGGAAAGCAGCAGCTCGGAAGCCTCGAGCACCTGGAGAACGTGATCAAGCGGAGGATGCAAAGGCTGACTTTGTCCTCGGCCTACAACGGACCACGCGAGGGAAGCCTTTCTCGGGACGACGATGGAAAAGAACAGCTTGTCCAGCTGCCCATCGTGGTCGTTCTAACGAACAACCAGGCGGTCCGCTTCTTCATCGACTTCTTGTCCGTAAACGGCGGTCAGAGCTACATCGATTGCTATCTGGCTATTGAAGTAAATAGCAAATTATTCATCCCAACTAACTATTAGATGTTTAGGGCTTCAAAGTGTCCGTTGAGCACCAACTCCGAGGACTTTCGAACGGAGAAACGATCGATTCCGAGGTTTACGAAACCATCAAGGAAGCGGCGGTGTTCATGTACCACCAGTACCTGTCACAAGAAGCCGTGACGAGGGTTTGTATCGATGACGCAATCATAAACAAGTTCTTGGCGACGATGAGGAACGATGAGATCTACGACCAGTGGTTCGACTCGATCCAGAATGAGGTAGCTCAAAAAATCACGTTTGATTACGGTTTCTCTTAGATTGTGAGCATTCTGAACTCGGACGAACGCTTCTACCCGGCGTTCAAGAAAGATCCTGGCTACGTTGACATGTTATCCTCTCTTGGAATTCTGGGAGAAGATTACGAAAGCGGAACCGACGAGGACAACGCGAGTCAGTCCTCAAGAAGTGTCGAATTGAGCCATTCATCCTCTGTAAGAAAATATGCTATTGCATCTCATCTACCGTAATCCTCTTCAGTACAACATTATGCCGTCTTCGAGCTCTCATTCGCTCACCGGAGATGCCACCATGCAAATTGTTATCGAAACTCTTGGAATCGGACAACAAGGAAAACAAACCTTCGCTCTCTACAACGTCCGAGTGACGAAGAAGAGCGGAACGACTTCGTCTTCCTGGAACGTGATTCGGCGATATTCGGAATTCCACACGCTCAACAATTTGATCCTTGCCAAGGTTGACTTCCTGAATAAAGCAAGCGAAAAACAACATGTTTTAGTTCCCTCAACTGTCGAGCGTCAGCTTCCCAGGCAAGAAAACGTTTAACAATTTGGACCAAGGATTCTTGGAGAAGAGAACACAGGCGCTGAACCAGTATATGACCGCACTGGTCAATCCTAACGTCCTCAAGTCGACTCCTGAGCTTGAATCTGTAGTTTTGGACTTTTTAAACCAACGGAATTACGTTGGATCGCGAGAGGGACTCCACAAGAAGGTCATGAACGCGATGTTCGACGGAGTCAAGGCGTTTGGATCCGCTGTCACGTCGATGCCCGATCAGGTCTTCGACGGGGTTTCCAAAGGAGTGAACGGGCTGAACAGGGCTGCCAATCAAGTGCTCATGAAGGTGAGGGATACGGTAGCTGAGCGACTCTTATTTTGGGTACTTAGAATTCGAGTAGCAATCGATCGTTGAATGAAGATTCAGACCGCGTGGCTGCTCAAATAAGCGACCAGGACTCTGTGGATAATATCCCCGTTCGTGTTCTGATGCTCTTTGTGGACGAAGTGTTCATGCGCGGCGAAACGCAATTCTTCCGGAGGCAGTTGACCGCCGTCATGCGTCAGTTTGTCAACGCCACCCTGGGATCGTCGATCAACAGGAAAATCGTGGATTTGGTCGAATGGCTGACCTCGGAGGAGCAAGTCGCCCAGTACATCCTCGCCTTCCGGAATTCGATGTGGCCAGGAGGCCAACTGGCGCCGGATTCCGTGGAAAGACCCCGCGGCATCTCGATGCTGACGCGCATCTTTGCTCGAGCGATGATGCTCAGCGCGTTGCCGGAGCAGCTGAGGATGCTGATGGGCGCCACAACGACGAACAACGGAGTTTGGACCGTTTTCGAAGCGCTGCAGAATCGAAGACTCAACCGCAGGCTGCTCTACGTTCTCCTGGAGCGGCTTCTTCTTACCGTATTCCCCGATAATCGTTTCGATCGGATCTTGCCACAACTCCACAAGAAAAGTCCTCGCGTTATGATGAGTTGACCTTTTTTAGATCAATCTCAGGTTGACCGATCCATATCCTGGTGCTACGCTTGTCCCCTCTTTTGCCATCGTTTCACTTGCTTACGGTTGTTTCTTCTTCTCTTCTGACAGGTATTTTCTATCGCAACAGCACAAATGTAAATATCTATGTAGTTCTATACCAAGTCTGTAGCTCGTTGTAATTAAAACGTTCATTTGTGAATTACGCTCGTGGAACAGCATTCAGAAAAAGTACGATCTACTGCTTACAAAATTTAATCGTTCAAGAATATCAAGCCGCTAATTCTCCAGTTCTTTAGTAACTCCGGATTCTTCACTTTCCTCCTGCAGTTGGCCGACGGGTTGAACCTCTTTTGAGCCATGGTCGTCGTAATTAGTCAGAATCGGATCATTCCGCGGGGGATAAGGAAGTTCTTGGGGAATGGGAGTCGCTGGAGGACCCGCGTACTGCCGTTGAAGAGTAGCTCGAAACGGATTTTGAGGCGCCGGAGCATGTAGGAGAGGTAGTGGAAGTTGCGGATAGTAAGGAGCGCCTCCTTGATAGTTGTAAGGAGGGAATGGATACGGATAAAATCCTTGAGGGTAGAACTGAGGAGGCTGATACTGGGATAAGGATGCTGGTAGTTGGAGTAATACGGCGGAGGGAAGTCGTATCCGGGCTCCCGTTCACTTCCTGTGAATATTTTCAGCGCCTTTTTAACACCACTTGCCAGCCTGAAAATCCTGTTTTAGTTACGAAAGCTAAGTTTCAATTACAGGTTTCCGGCAAACGACCTTCCAGCGCCATAGGCCGTGTCTCTCGCAAAGGACTTGCCGGCATTATAAAATGCCTTTTTGGCACGAGACCGGAACCTTCTCTTTCTCTTTGAGGCGACTTCCGAAGCCAATAGCAGAATAAGGACAACAACGAAGAGGATTGAGAGACGCATGATGAGGACGTTTAGGTGGAAGTGAGGCTATCCGTCATCGCAGGCGCTTTTGTATTTTCTGCACTCGTTGACTGCCTTTTCTTTTGAGTAACTAATCCTTCTCAATTAGAAATTTATCTTGCAAGATAAAGGAGTCGGATTCATAACAAAGTAGGGCTAATCTTTTGTATTTCTTACTATGATTTGTAATTACTAATCGCACGCGCACGTTAAACTGTCCGCTGCATTGTGAATCAAGTTTTTGGATACTTAGAAACAGTGGTGCGTGCTAATAAAAATGTTGTTTCTAAAACCGCAGACAGACGATCTTTAAGCGTCATTTGTTTCTAGAATATGTGATCGTCGTCAGAACAAAAAATGTTTTAGCACAAATCCTTCAAACCTGAACCAATAAAATTTTGGCTAAGGCAATGGTTCAAATTTTTTTGAATATCGAGTTGGCACTTGTGCGTTTATAGCCCACTCAGAAATTGTCGTGTTCGAATAAAAAACCATGTTTCTACTTTTCGCTCTGATCGTTTCAACGTTGGCAGTTTTTTTCCACGAGGCCACAATCTCGATGGCTTGGTTACTTCTAAGTTGGCCAGGAATGTTCTCGTAAGTTACGTTTCCAGCCCTGACGCACATCCGTGGTTTGTTGCTTTGAGTCCTTCTCATAACGGAAAGAGCTTCATAAAAACGCCATTTAACATTGGAACTCCTTTTAGACACCTACTTTTGTGGGGGAAGCATAGTTGGCGACCGATGGATTTGGACAGCAGGCCACTGCATATTTGAGGGGGTGAAGTGACCGTGGGAGTCGAGAGTAGGCGAGGCAAAAAGAAACACATGTAGAAAGAGGTACGAAATTGAAAAAGTGGTAGCACACGAAGGCTACGTCAATGTGCCTGCTTTGATCATGCATGACATCGCCCTTTTAAAAGTGAGGGAAATATCTCATTTTGAGCTCATTTTTGTTGCTGAAATAGACCAAGGAAATGATCGACTTCAATTCCCGTGTACGAAAGATTCATCTCCCCTTCACCGACGACATCATTCCTCCAGAAACGGATCTTACGGTCATTGGAATGGGAATTAACTGTATTGGATACGTCAACTTTGACCAAACATTACACAAAAACACTTCAAAAGAAATTTTACAAGCGATCTAAACAATAATTCACACATGGCGGGTGAAATTGTGGAAGCAAGCGTCATTTCGAAGAGCCCCTTAAGACACAGAAGTATCAAGGATCTCGAATACATTCCGGAGATGTCCTTGTGCCACTTAGCAAACGCAAAAGGTCCTTGTCAGGAAGACTCCGGGGACCTTTGTACAAAAAAGTGTCGCTCCGCAGGTTTGGACTTTGTGATAAGAAATTTAACCTGTTTGGCATAGTCAGCCATGGACTTGGATGCAATCCAGTGATGATCTCTCTTGGTTAGTTTTTGGTAAAAAAGTCTTAGAAAAAATCCTTTTTAGATATGTATCTACGAGTGAGCGCCTATTGTAAGTGGATTTCCGAGAAGGCAAATAATGAAGTTGAATGTTAAGTGTCTGAGGCAGGAAGAGAGATTTGTTGAAGTTGTGAGGGATAAAATATGATTGTTCCAATGGTCGATTCCATGTGAGGTCTTAAACTGTTGATTAAAAGCATAGATGGACAATCTAAAACATAAATTTACAGGCGTACCTAATAGGCTTCGATTTGGTTCATGTTTCTGAACAGCTACATGGAACAAATGACATGTAGATCTAAAGGAGCAAACAAGCGACCAAGTAAAAGCACATCGTTGATTGATGTGACATTAACACAAGAAATTATCGGCTACTATAATTGGAAACATTATTAGAGTCTTTAAATACCACGTTGCCATTTACTAGCTGGCGAACGTGATTTAAGCCCACACCAAAGCACGACAACAAGAAGCCATGTTCCTCGTGATTCTCACCATTTTTGCGTCAACGCTGGTTGCGTCTTTTCTCCACAATGAGCCAGAACTGGTCAGGAAAGTAGTCGGAGGAAACATCTCAGCTCACGACGCCCATCCATGGTTTGCGGGGTTACGCACGCTTTATAACAGTACGTTTTCTAGAAATCTACAGTTCGTAAGCAATATTTTCAGGTCACTTTTACTGTGGCGGAACCATCATTGGACGCAGATGGATTCTGACCGCCGCCCATTGCCTGGAGGATAAAGACAAAATCGTTGTGGCCGTTGGAATTGAAAACAGGGAAAGCGATGGGAGATTCAGCAGAACGTATGAGGCCGAGAAAGTGATGATCCATGAGGATTATGACAAGGTGCTGTTCCACAACGATATTGCCCTCCTTAAAGTAAGTTCTTCTTATCGTGAATATGTTATTACTGTTATTCAGACCAAGGAACGGATTGCTTTCAACGAGCAAGTTGACAGAATCTTCCTCCCCTTGAGTGACAAAGTCATCCCCGCTGGAACGAACCTCACAGTTGTTGGAATGGGAAAGAGCGGTACTCGGATGGCTAAACATCACTTCAAAACAAACGAAGTTTTAGAAAACAGTT
The DNA here is from genome assembly GCA_000757645.3 of Steinernema carpocapsae. NCBI lineage: Eukaryota > Metazoa > Nematoda > Chromadorea > Rhabditida > Steinernematidae > Steinernema > Steinernema carpocapsae. The sequence continues at coordinate 1,957,090 of AZBU02000003.1, forward strand.
TCACTGAAAGTCCTTTGAATTCACCCAAACACGATCGCCTCCAAGGACAGATCTTGGAAGCGAACGTTGCGTTGCGGAGCGATGAGGAATGTGGGAAGAGGATCTCTAGATTCCATCCTAAGATCACGTTGTGCCACCAAGCGGGAGGAACGAGTGCTTGCCACGGCGATTCCGGAGGACCCTTTTACGCAAAAGTGACGCGAACCGCTTACGGACTTCGCCTAGAAAGCGACTTTCAGTTTGGGCTCATGTCCTATATCACAAAAGGGTCGTGTGAATCTACCACGTCTTCATTCAGTCAGTTTGCAGCTCATTTAGCAAGTTGAATTTGAACTTTTAGCCGCCTACACGCGTGTCAGCGCCTTTTGCGACTGGATTTTCGAGAAGACCGAGTGCGATGTCAAGTGTCGTGACCCATGAATCAATCTTAAATGATATGTTGTCATCTTCACTTTTATCTTCAATACATTAATCCACTTCATTATGCTCCTAAAACGATGCGAACAAGCAAACTTTGTACAAACAAACTAATCTCCCCGTTTCAGTCGTTCCTCTCAGAGAGAATTCGTGGTGGCAAGCCCCGACTTCTGAGATTCGATGGACAAAGGTTCCGAAAGTACCCGTTCGACGGCCTGTTTCTGCGCTGCCAGCGAGAGCGAAAGTGACTCCGCGGTTTCGACGATCGTGATGAACTTCTTCTCCGGCACCGGATCCGCTTGTGGCGGGGGAGGCGGCCCCTTCACCGTCTTTGACGTCGGGTTCGCCGTGAGAAGAAGCATCGGGAGGAAGAGAATTCCATGGATAAGCCCCAGGCTTATTACCAACACAGTGGTTTTGATAAACACGCTGACCATGTAGGAGTCGATGAGGCCCAGAGGGGCGATCGAAAGCATCGTCGAAAAACCAGCTTGGATCATGGGCCAGCCTATGGATCTGAAAGCAAGGAATTATCTAGAGAAGCCGATTTTGGGATACGAACCTGAGGGCATCGGCCAATCTCACGTCGCTGGGCCAGGATTTAGGGTTACGGTAGTAGTGGTAGCTGATGTGAGCGGTGTAATCGACCGAGAAGCCGATGGCCATGAGGGTTGTGCACATCGTAATGGGGTCGAGAGCGACGCCCCACTGGGAAAGGAGGCCGAAGACGCCGACGTTGATGGAGATCATGGCCATGGTGCTCGAGGCGATCGACGTGTAGCTCGGGATAAGGCAGAGGCATGCGACGGCCATGGTTCCAAGAGCACCCAGGACGGTGCTGATCGTCGTGGGACCAATGGAGTCGAGTTGGTCGACGTAGAAGCTGTAGGACTGAAATGAAAAGTTAGATTTGGATCTTCTAAGATAACGAAGATACCTGGAATACGGTAACATTGTACGGAGCGAAGTCTTCAGCCAGCATTCTCCAGTCTTTCTGGAGCTGAGCGCGTTCGTTCCAAGAGCCCGTTTGCATCACGGAGCCGGTGGAGAACATGAACTTCTCGACGCCCACGACGGAGCCGTTCTCACTCTTCAGGCGCACCATTTCGTTCCATCGTCCGCCTCCGTTTTCGTAGTCGTCGAGCCAATTCTCCAAATCGGGATAGAAGCTGGCCTGATCGTCTAGATTCAAGAGTCCCTTTGAGAGATAATTCCTAAGCCAGAAGGTCGTGGAATTCTTGCCCATTGACTTCTCCATGGTCTCAAAACGGTCGACCAATTCCAGCATCTTCCTCTGGTTATCTTGGTACGAGAGGTCGGGAGGATTGTTGACGAAAGCGAAGACAAGAGTTCCTTGCTTCCAGAGGTAGTGCTCGTAGACCCAAGCGGTGGATTTGAGAGGCGAGTCCGATAGGATCAGATTCGAAGAGTCCATTCGAATTTCCATGGTCAAACATCCCTGGATTGAAAAGTACCAGTAGACCATAACTGTAAGGCCAACGGCTACTTTGGTCTAAACAATCGTCGATGGAAACAACTACATAATTGATTCATGTACCTGCCACATTTTCAGAAGCTTACAGTATTTGGAAACGATTCCATTGTGAGCGCCCGGTTTGTGGACTTCGGGTTCTTGAAGAACGATCTGAGATTGCTTGTTCAGGAAGATCTTCTCTTTGTTCATGAGGCGGTGGCCCTCGTATACGGTAGCAGCCACGAAAAAGGTCAACTGAAACGTATATTTGAGAATTGAAGCTGAAATTAGGAGTTCTAACCTGATAGATGAAGTCAATGAGGACTCCTACAGCCGTGTAGATGCAGAAAAGTCGGATGGCGGGAGTCGAAGCGAAGGCGCCTACGGCAAAACTGAGGCCGTTGGTCAGCGACGTTAGGGTGATGGAGGGACCGGCCTCTTCCATTGTTTCCGCTACAACTCGATTTTAGGATACTTCAAAAGGCCTGAAACCCACCTATCCTCGTCTCCAAATTGTCCTTCTTGTTCGTTTTCCTCCACGCGTGCTGAATGATGAAAACGTCATCGCAGCCGACGCCGATGACCAAAAAGGGCATCACAAGGGTGATCGAGTTGAAGGGTAGGCCTATTAGAAGCATTAAGCCAAAACTGAAGATTATTTCGTTAGAACAAGAAAAAGCAGAAACCCGCTTACGTAGTGCCGACAGCCATTAAAGGACCCATCGTCCCAAACAAGGCCACCAGGAACATATCGGCCATTTTGAAATCCGGGTCGTTTCGGCTTCGGGAGGTGACGAAGATGAAAGAGAAGACGAAGACGATTGTGAGGCTGAAATAAGGAACACAGGACATTCCGTTGCGGCGGACCTAAAAGAGATATTTCAATGCCACAAACAAGAACAGATCTTACCTCATGGGACACAACACCATCGCTGGACACCGTCACATTGACCAAATCGTTCTGGAACTGATTCACGAAAGTGAGCACCTCGCTTTCCCAACGGTTCAGTGTCTCCGCAACAACTTCGTTTTGCTTATCCGTGCGGAAATACAGCACGATGACCCTGATAGCCGTTATCCTCTGCGAGTGAGGGTCCACATCGACTCCAGAGAAGTGTTCTCCCACGTAGTATTCGTCATTGTAGAGGTGCATCGTCGGATATGTGAGGCGGAAGTTGGGATGAAGTCGTTGGGTCGTGTTTCGGTAGATGAGCCGGAACATGGGAATAACCTGAAAATATCGTTAGCTGGAGATTCCAATCGTCTTTTAGGCAAACCTGATTGTCATTGCAGGGCCCCGTACAGAGTTGGCTAAAGGAGCACTGACCCGAATTCGTGAGCGCACACGGGACAGTAAAGTTGAAGTTGAGGTAATTCGAGATGCCCTCGACTTCTTCGAGGTACCTCTCCCGAAGGAGGTTTTCTGCGTCATGAGCGGTTATGGCCACCTGAAATCGATGTTTCGTTAAAACGTTCGCAAATCCCCGCATTTCGAGGCTCGCGCGCATCCCTAATTGCTGCGATCGCGCGCGAGGAGCATCCGGGAGGCGCAGAAGAAACGTTTTCGTGTGCTGTAATCGGCGTGACCACACGTTAGCGGGGATCTAGTCTTGGAATAATCTTCTATCATGCGATGACGGTAAACGTGCTTTGGACTGAGCGCGAAGTCTCGAAATCAGAAAACAAATGACGCCTGATTGATTGCTACGGAGAAGCTGCGCAAGGAAGCCGCGGATAGTGGATATCGAAATTGGCAATTAAGCGGGAGCCTTTCGATGAAACCGCAGCGATTCATTGAGAGCCTTAATTTGAGTGGAACCAAATTCAGATGCCCTAAAATATGTCAAAAACTATAAAGTCACGCAGGCAGGGTGGAAAGCAATCTAGACTAGAAACGCACCGATCATTCCACTCCAGACGGCAATTAAGCGGCAAAAGGTGTATCAAAAAACGCGAAAGGGTGTCATTTCCAGACAGCGTGCTTTCGACGACCGGTCGGTATATATTATGCAAAATCGACCGCTCCGTTGTGTCTGTCTGCTGAACATCCTGCTGCATGAAACAACAAGGATCATGCCGATGCTGATCGTTGCTGGCCGTATTGATCTGCATCCGTTCTTCAATGTCTTCAATGGTCACAAGTCACAGCCCCAAATCCGATTTTCCCACGTCTCCTCAAAGCGTGTTTTTCGCATGCAACTTTCGCCGATCCGACACTCCAAAAACTACCTATGTTTTTGGGCGCATTTCGAAATTAATCCTCCGCAAATAAATAGTTTCTACGCCGCCACGGATGCGCCACGCGTGACCACTTAACGCGGCATCTTTTCGAGGTCATCTTCTGCAGGACGCGAGCAGATCAAGTATGCAAGAATAAGTGAAAGCGGCCAGTAACAAACCAACCTCAAGCCAGAATTTTCCTCCGCGGTCGTCGAAGAATTCGTTGGCCACCGCGTGTTCGAAGTGCGACGGGGCGCTGGAGGGACTGTAGAGGTACCAAATGCGGTTCTCCTCGTTGAACCTCAGGAGACCCACGGCGCTGACGACGGTGAAAAGGATCGGAATTGTGAAGAAGGCCACCGCATGCCTGAAATGGAAAGAGCGTTACGTTAGTTTGTGTTAAATTTAATATCCATGATTTTGAGAGTTGGGAACGCGGCAAATCGACAAAAATGAACGTGCGGTGTTTCTATATAAATCGAATCAGTTCCTGCAGCGATCGAGCTCTCCTAACGGCCTTTTACGACTGCTCCGTTTGTCATAACTCTTCATCAAGTTCTTCTAATTCTAACCCACACTTTTCCTTTCACATTCCAATTTGCACCCAGTTGCCCCCCAACTGGGTGGATTTGGTCTGGTCCCTCGTGTCAATTAATTAACACCCTCCACTAATTTCCGAGCATATCGCTGATCTCCGCCGCACTGCAACTGTCCTTCCTCGCCACCTCCGTCCACTCTGGGAACATCTGTCCGTGGCGCAAATTATCTCCTTCTGGTCATGTAATGCGTACGCTGTTGGGATGCAGAAGAGGAGGCGAACCGGTCAGTGAGCATCTGCGTCAGCAGCGGGAGGCCAGAAAAACTTTCACTCCCGAGGCGGCGTCTCCTAAGCGCACCCGCGCGATGTTTCATTGTCGTCGCGCTGGTAACAATGAGAAGAGAAGAAGAAGAAGAAGAGCCAAGAAAGCGAAGGAAAGATGGAGTCGGAACAAGATTTAGAGAATGCAAGGAGCCGAGGACGAGGATTAAGTGGATGAACGGATGTTCGCTTTTGTTGTGAATCTGCCGCGCGGATGACAAAATTTTATGGAGAAAACACAGAAAAAGAAAACAGAAGAAACGGGTATCTTTGCGTTTTCGATTGGCGTGGTGAGCAGAGCATTTGTTAGAGATGGTTCGAAAAAAGAGATGAAAAAAGAGTTGGCGGAAAAATATCCTAAACTATTCAGGAGATCCAAGTGGTCTATGGGTTTTTCGGAAGGGGTGGATGATCGAGGAAAGATTGAGGAAAGATTGATCGGAATCAAAAAGGGTTTGTTAAAGAAACGTTTGCTAAGGTTTTAATGCTGAAACCCAGAAACACAATGAAACAAACCTTGAACCTTTAAAAAACTTCAATCAATCGCTTTGGTGCCGAAACAAGTTTAGCAGCGCCCTAAAGAGATCTTAATGAACCAATACTGGTATCTAATGATTAGCTAACATATCAATAGAACCGCTTTTCCGTATCCTTGCTAATTCATATTTATTACGTCTTAAAACCACTGCACAGGTTAAGGATTGACTACAGTACTGCGGCAAAAACATAAAACTGGGTTGGCTTAGCAGTTGATATTTTAACATTTTCTTTGGAAAGCTGGAAAATAACAAACCCCTTCAATTGTTTCATTTACATGTTCGAGCTAGAAGCGAAAAATTCTCAAAATCGACTGAAATGCCTTTGCCCCAAATTTTCTGGGTCCCTAACCGTACGAAAACGGAGCTGCTGATTTTTGACAATCCGAGTTTCACTGTCCCATGATGGTCTCGCCAAAGACCACATTAGATAAATGACGTAAACGTAGAAACCAGCGTAAGATGATAGATAACGAACACACGCAGTCCCTCTTTGTTTTTTCTTAACGCATCGCGGGTCTAATTTACCGTTTTTGGAGTAGATAGGCCCTCTGCCGTTAAGGTTAAACACGTGGAGAACAAAGAGCGTTAAAGGGTTCGGAGGGAGCACAAAGGGTCTCCTTATGGAGTGAAAGAGACTCACCTGCACACGAGCTTTCCCAGGTTGTGAAAGAAGTGTTGGACATGGCGGGAAATGTAGAAGCCCAACGACTTCATGTCGTAGAGCTGCTGGAGGTGGACGTCGTCGTCGGTTCTCTGCTGCGCCTTCTTCAGCGGCGACGTTCGAACACAGAAAGCGCGCGCGACTTAGGCGTCGTCGACGATCCTGAAATGATCGATTTCGATATCCGCTCAATTTCGTTCCGCGCACACGCGTTGAAGGCGAAAGCTGATGTTGCTGCGTAGGAGGAGGAGCCAGTCGCCACTGACTCAACTGATTCCGATGGAGATCTCCCCTTTAACGACCAATTTTCACGCGTTGGAAATTCGTTTCTCGTTGACAACGTCGTAACATTGACCGCTGATCGCCACGCCGTTGAAAAGAACATACAACAGGCTGTTTCCAGAAATGTTGGGGTGGGTGGAAAGGCGGATGGACGGCGGGTGCAGTGTACCCAGGAAAGAACAAAAAGTTTAGTTGTAAAGTCAAGAATGGGTTTGAATGGAATTAAAAGGGGATATTCTTACCAAAACTCACAAGGCTACGTCTAATTTTCATCTAAAATCCATAAAACGTTAAAGTTAGCCCACAAAGAACAAAAACCATGTGAACGAAAAAATAATACAAATTGAGAACGTTTTGATCTTAACCTAAAACGTTACATCTGTCAGCTGATCATAAGTCTCTCGAACTTGACCGCTCAGCGAAGGGTCACTTTTCTGGTCAGCAAAGATTAGGAAACCGAATTGTGGTTAGTGTCAATAAACGTAACGTTTATCCTCCAAAATCTTATTACAAACGGTTCTTAATCCTCAAAATTAGCTATTCAAATAAAGCGCAATTACAAGCTTATCTAACAAGCTAGATAATTTTTTTCTTTGTCAAGCCTAGGACAATATCATAAGACCCAAAGCAAGATAAACAGGCTTGCAAGGCAAACTTCTTGTAAACCGCAATCACCATCAATCCACAAGAATTCGTCAAACTCTCGTTTGTCGCTGCGAGTTGACCGCGGGTGGACGTCGTCGAAAGCGCCGGGAACCAGAAGCCTGATTCGAAACCTGCCGCTAGGGTTAAGGGTGGTCGCCTCCGCGCGCTGACCATCGACAAACCGGACCCGCGGAGCGTTGCTCAGACTTTAGGAATTTGCATGCGGGAGATGCTGACTCTTCCTATCAACAAAATCATATCAATTAGCCCGTAAATCCGCGCGCCCGCAATAATCGGATCTTTTTCCGCTTCAGTTTTCATTCAATCTCGTAAATCGCGCGCGGAATTGCAAAAGCGAAAGGCCACCGACAATCTGTGTCAACATGTTATAATGTAATTTTTGCTGCTAAGGGATCAATTACGGTAGAAGAGTTATGTGGAGCAAACGCGGACGATACAAAAAGCGCGGAATCTGAGGCGATTAGCGTGCTGAAGGATGAGAAGAAGACAAAGTGGCGCTGGTGGTTAGAGGTGGTCAGAGAGGGGAGCTGGACAGGAAAGGTAGGGAAACCGAGAGATGGATAACCACTTATATCCGCCAGGGAGCGGCTTCGAATTCTGCAGGCGGACGGTGAAGCGTCGAGCTAAACGGAGGCTGTTGTAAAAAACAAAGCGGTTCGGGGATTTGAGCTTTGTTGGGTAAGGGCGTCGGGAAACCCGTTTTGGATTCTTGGGTATTCGATTTTGATTAATGTATTGTGTTCGGGGTGGGCAGTTCGCTAAGTGAGTGCGGTTTGTTTAAGGAAAGGTTAATGGTTCCAACGTACTAACAACTCGCTTAGAAAGGATTTATGTAAGCTTTATTAGCATTCAAAACGAATTAGAAACGCGGATTAGGTTAACCCCTCGGATCAGAACCAGGTCAGTTTAATATTTACAGATCTAATCTCGAATCACGTCACCTGATACCATTTCAACGGCCTCTAAAACCCGCTTAGATCTATTAACAGTTATAATAAAGTAAGCGTATGGATAGTGAAAACTAAACCGAGCAACAAATCGCTGATGACTGAAAACGGGCCTAAATAAAGAACCGCATAAGAGAGTTAGCGTAACCCCAAACGAGGGACGTGACCCACTATTTGCAGAGTTGCAGACGTAAACGTCGGCGAAGATATATTGAAAGGTGTGTATACAGGCGGGATGGATAGGAATTGAGATTAGGTGTACTTAAAACGCACGTAGGAGCGGCGCAACGGGAGGTCTGGCAACCTCTCGAAAACAGCTGTGGAGGTCACTGATGACGAGGACAATGCGGCCAATTAGTTAAGGCTGTTAAGTTCTGGCATCGCGCGAAGTTACTTGGCGCACGTTGGGTGCAAAAAGTGGGTTTATAGTGGCGAAGATCAGGAAGGGTCGGGAGTTGAAAGGGACAAAGGCGGGCGGGGTAACGAAGGAGACGAAGGTGACGGAGATTAGATCCCGGGAGGCCCAGAAGCGGCGAGAAACACGTACGGAGAATTACGGAAGTTCGGAGTATCACGTACGCAGTGGACCTCGTGACTGATTATATGGAGGATTCCGAATCAAACCGCGTCAATTATGTTTTTGGGCCAGAGATCGCATTGCTTATATCTGCAGGGTGACCACGTGGGAGCCACGTGTTGAGGTCATCAAGTAATTAAATTGGCAGGTCGAGTGATTGAGTGTGGATGCGCAACAGCCTTGGAAAAACATAAGATTTCATTGAAAAGCTGAGGGAAGAAGATGGCGAGGTGACCTCCGAATAGGATTTTGGATCTCAACGCCAAATGCAAAGCTTGTTAGATAGAATCGCTTCTCTGAAGTCAAGACTTCTCCAAACACAAATTTCTGCTTTTCAGAGGTTCCTGCCACGCGTTCCTTCTACGCATCCGTTTCTTACTGTCGCCGTGGCTTGAAGGCGAAGCTTCATCGCTTTTTTGAATTCGGCTTCGCTTTTCGTTGCGGGGCCTCTCGCTAGTTGTAAAGATCGTTTTCTTCTGATCGGCTAACGATTGGATTTTACGATCCAGAGGAGCCATTTAAGTCGGCTTGAGGGTTTCGCTGTGCAACCGATCACTTCCAATTCTGCGCGGAAAAATGATGTTTTTTTTGTCTGCTTTTCCACTTCTAACGTTTCAAAATTGTTTTGCGCACGTAGTCTAAATTTTTAGACAAATTTTTAGACTTTTGCATGGTCTGAATTCCGTTGTTGTCTGCAGACTTTTTTTGTCTGTGATCATGTCTGGAAGACAGACTGACCTGCGCCGACCGGTCGCTCCTCGAATCCGGATAGCGCCGATGTGGTTCCGACGCGATTTCCCTGTTTTTCCGCTTCGCATTTACGGTTTCGTTGAGATTTGAATTTTTCGAAAATCTTAATTTTTTCGTTCCAGCTGCTGTGCATCGCTTGATGTCAACAGGAACCGCCGCTGCGATCCCGAAGCCAGCGAAACCGACTGCAGAAGAGAAACGGCAGCAGCGAAAACAGAAGCGTCTCCGGCAGAAGTACCACGAGTTCCAGCTGCTCTCCGGCGGACAACTCGACGAGCCCGCGCGGATTGGAGAAGCCCAACTTGAAGCCATCTACAACGGTGAGTCGATGTAATATTTGATGCTGGAAGCAAGCACGGTGTATGAGAATAAGCAAAACAGAGAACGGATGATACCGAAGATCCATTAATGATGCTGACTTTGGAATGCGATTTGAGTGGTTTGAGCGATTTGATGTTAATATCCTTATTTCTGACAGATTCTGTTTCAGATCCCAAAATGACGAAGAGGATGCGCGACATGAAGGTGTCGAAGCAACCAGGACCAAAGATCCAGCTACGATTGGACAAGCTGCAAGGCCGCAAAGTGTGCCACAGAGGTGAGGCACTATCTAAATGTTCAGTTCTCATGTAGCCCGGATTCAGATCTCGCTGATCTCATGCACAACAGCCTCCATGGCTTAAGCAGGAAGCCGACCTGGTGCAACTTTGGAGCGAAGCAATCGATCGTCCAGAACGTTCTGCTCCGCATCAACTGCGAAGACGACTACATTGTGAGTTTGTAGAGTCCGAAAGCATGTTCCTATGTTCTTCTTTGTGTTAGGTACTGGACGGAGCGAAGTCCGAGACGCACAAATGGTTCGGCCGCGAGTGGTTTATCCTGGACTCGCAGTTGTGCGATCGGATAAGCTTTTGGGAGGCGATCTGCAGCGTTCCCGTCTCCCACATGCTCGAACTCCAGGAGCACTTCACGAGCAACCCGGAGATTAGGAAGAAGGTCGAAGAAGGATTTGGGCGCGGCGATGACTTAAAGCTGAAGCTGGTGAACACAATGGACCAGAACATCAGCTTCCACTACCCGATGCCGAATTACGTGGACATCGACGGATTCCAGATAGTGCCGACGCTCGAGAAGTACAAGAAGCTGTCCCCTTCATCTCCGTTGTACGCCATCGACTGCGAGATGTGCGTCACAGAAGGAGGTTTATCGGAACTGACCCGAATTTCTGTGGTACGTTGAACAATTGACATAATCTCTCTAAACTCTCGAATTCGCAGATTGACGAGGAGGGCAGAGTCATCCTTGACACTTTAGTGAAACCAGCGAGGCCCATCACAAACTACGTCACCAAGTTCAGCGGCATTACGAAGGAAATGATGGACGGCGTCACCGTGACACTCCAGGACGTCCAGAAGGCCTTAGCAAGACTGCTGCCCCCAGATGCGATCATCGTTGGCCATTCGTTGGAATTCGACCTCAGAACATTGCATTTGTCGCATCCGTAAGCGATCTCTTCGTCAAATTATGCTTTCATTCCTGTTGTTTTCAGCTTTTGCATTGACGTATCTCTGGTTTACAACATTACGGGAAACGAGTTCCGCAGGACGTCGCTCAGGAACCTTTGCTACATTCTCTTCGGCGAAACGATCCAAGACAGCCACGGCCACTGCTCGGTCGAGGACGCATGGTTCGCGATGCGCCTTTTGAAGCTGAAGATGGAGCAAGGCGCCGCGTTCGGGAACATTATGCACGGTTGGGACTACAACGAATGGATGACCGAGAAGAAACGCGACGTGGCGGCGATCAAGACGAAGGAAGAACAGTTGAATGTGCCACTCGCGAAGAAATCGAAGGTAGATTCCGCTCACCCCATCGTGAAGCCGAAGTGCAAGGAATGTTCGCACCCTCTAGGGGTCAAGTGCAGTATAGCCGGCTGCCGGTGCATGCAGAATGGAGCTCTCGCCGAGTGCGTCAAGTGCGCCTCGGTTAGAAAAGCATCCCTAGAGGACTTGGATGGAGAGGCGTATGACTACAAGTGAGCCTTGATCATGTTGGTGAATGCTTTAATGGGTCTTTGTAGTGAACTGCTGAGGATAGAACACACGAACTCGCTCCGGCCACTCGCCGGACTCCTTGAGAACAGCAAGAAGAACATCTTGCTTGCGCCGTTTACGCCGGTTAAGAAGGTCCTGGGCGAATCCAGTACAAAGTAAGCTCCTTGAAGCTTTGTACCCATCTGACTTCCGCATTTACAGTTACACGGTATTCGACGCTGCAGCGAAAGGCTGCGATGAGTACGTTGAGACGGTGAAGTCGCAGATCCTCAACCACGCCGTGTGCCTGCTGGAGATGACAACGACAGGAACAACGAAGCAGAAGGACCTCGACGATGCGATTATGAGCATCGCCAACAAGGTGCCGACAAACACACTTTACAGTGTGATATTCGTCGCACCGAAGCGGAGCATTGGATATTTCAAGGTGAAATAAACGCGGGTCTTTTCAAATTTGTGAAGTATTGTTGATTTATCGTTATTGTTATAAAACTGGGAGTCTGAGTGTTTTAGGTTCAGCGCTTTAGGAGACTTATCGATAAGGCAATTTGTTCTTAATTTATAGAAGATCTTCTATTTGTTAGTCATAAATTATTAAGTCACAGCAAATCATCACATGGGAGAACAACATCACGTCTACTTACATAGATTACAAACATAAGAACTCTAGTTAATTCTATGCGTCATCACAATATACATCAACTTTCCAGGGTCCAACAATATCTTATAGGTACAATGGCATTTGGGGAGGGAGAACTGAGCAAAATTCGGCTTGAAATTAACAATATTAGGAGGATGGCTGCGTTATTTTTTGCCGTTCGGGTTCGTGAAGAAGTTTTCGATCTGCGGCGGGATCGTCGCCGTTTGGGGCGGTCGGTAGTTCTTCAGGAACTTGACCAACTGAAACGAGCGGAGTTAAGGCTACGGTAGGCGGTGCAAAGACTCACGTTGTCTTTAAAAAGATCCAAAGCGCCGGCGGTGTTCGCCCACCTCTGGAGGCGCTGCAGGTTGTCGAGGCCGAAGGCGCGGTCAACGTGGCCCAAGAGTTTCGCTTGGCTGTCGAGTTTCTGCGAGCCAAGCGCGACTTCGAGAATGTCGATGGCCGCGGCTTCGATGGGCGAACCCTGCTCGAAGTGGCTGATGGCCTGGTTGAATCCGCGATCCGCTTTCGAGATCACGTTGAGGAGCGCCGAAGGCCGGACGGTCGTCGGAGGGTTCTGGGTGGTCGCCGGAACCGCGTATGGAGGAATTCCGGCCGCCACGCCGCCGTAGTTGATTCCTGAAACGGGTGGAGGAACGCCGGCGCCCTGGAAGATCGGAGGTCCATAGCCGTCCCCGCTGGGGCCGTTGCGGTTAGGACTCAACGCGGATTCTCCCGTGTAGAGGTCCTCGATGGAATTGACCTCGGAGGGTGCAACTCCGGCTCGTCCTCCACCGGTTCCGAAACCACTTCCGCCTCCAACACCGAATCCTCCGCCGGGCCCAAATCCTCCGCCTCCGCCCAGATTCAGATCTCCACTGTCGGTCCCGAATCCGCCACCTCCCCCGCCTCCGAACGGTCCTCCGCCTCCGCTGCCGAATCCTCCGACGAATTCCGGTGGAGGAGCGACCGCCCGAAGTCCCGAGTTCTGGGGAATTACGAGCGGCATTTCGGGCTCAACTGGCGCCGGCGGGGACGTCGGTCGCGTGATTCTCTCCGTCGTTGTTCTGCAAGATGTCTTTTATTCAGTATTAGCTACCGTAACCCTCTCACCTCCTGGTAGTCGTTGTAGTGGGCATCGTGATGGTTTCCTCCGGTGTGGCCGCAGCGAAAGTATCCGGGAAATGGACGTTTTGACCGTTGATTCCGAAGGCTTCGCCGAAACCTGGAGGGAACGTCGCCTCCTCGCCGAGTCCGAAGGCAGATCCGCTATCTCCACTGCTGCCTCCAAAGTCGCCCGTGGATGATTCCAAGGGCGCCTCGATTTCGAAGGTCGAAGTGGGTGCTGGGGGAGTTTCCACAACTTCGTGGGAGCGAACTATAAGAAGGGTTGAAACATTAAAAGCGTCGGAAAAGTGCACTAGATTTCTGTTTGAGTTTGATACGATTAAATGTAAAATTTTTAAGGATGATTTCCGAAAATAGTTTTGCCTTGAATTCATCTCCCCAAGGTCAGCTAGTTTGGATTTAAAAAGTGATCCACGCAAATCTATGGATCTTGGCGCTCACAACCAACAAGTTTGCATTAGAAACAAGTTCCTTCTCCGTTTGGGTGACTATCGGATATAAATCCTTTTCTGGACGCATCCAAGCGTGTGATCGCGCAAATCCCGAATTTCCGTCCTCCTCTCCTTCCTTATCCCTCGCTCTACCTGGCTCGGCTTCTGGCAGTCGGATGCGATGATGCGAAGCGGGAGGCGTCATAGAAGCCATCTCAGAAGGCGAAAGCATATGCGGAAAACTCGCAGAATCGACGAAGCGGTTCCTGGCTCCGAAGCGGCTTCTGGCGGAGCCCGCGGGCCTCAGCGGGGTCAGTTCCGGGAGGGCCAGAGGTCGAGAGTTGGCGGTTTGGTCTCCTCGGGCGACGGGTTCCCCTAAAGTGGGCAGTGAAGCAGGTTATGTTAGTGGGCGGCCGGGGCTTCGAGGGTCCACGGTTACGGTACCTGGACGGTGGATGCGGATCCGAGGCCGGTGTGAGAGTTTGTGCGTAAACTTGTGGAACTTGGGCGCGGAGACGACGCGGGAGTGGTAGGCCCGGGGCGGCCCGGTGGTCACCCGCTTCGGCAGTCGGTCCCAAGCCGGCGCTTCTGCAAAATCCGAGATTCGTCAGGTGCTCTCCTGGTGGCGTGCACTTCCTCAACCTCCCTCCCTTCTCCAGCTTGCAGTGTTAATCTTGGTTCTCCCAGCTGGGATTACGGTTAGCAGCGGTGACGAAAGCGTTAGCAGCGCTCGGGCAGATCGAGAAGAGAGAGAGAGAGGAAGAGGAAAGGCGCGGCGTCGTGACCCAAATAAAGAAAAGAGGAAAGCCGAAAAAAGAAGAAAGAAACACATACCGTCGATGGGGGTTGTCGAGGCCTGCTGCTGGAGCTGCGTGGTCTCGTGCTCCGCGCTGATGCGGGTGAGAATCGGGCCATTGATGTGCGGACGGACTCGCGAGGCTTCCGAAGAGGACGAAGTCGGGTTTACGAAGGTCGAAACACCGGCTACGGTAGGCGGATGAGCGGTCGGAGCTCCCGGTTTCTTGTCGTTCAGAGCGGCTACAATCTTCCGGATTTGCATCCGGCGCTGGTACGGGTAGCCGATCTTCTTGACCAGAGGCCCGAGTTTGCGCCAGCGAGCCTGGAAACAGAAATCCTTTAGTGAATAAAGGAGAACGATCCAGACAAGTCCATCCGTCACGAAAACGACATCACGATGATTGGTATTGTCGCACTTTCGCGTGCGGCGCGCGACGAGGACTGTTTTGAGAGGTTTAGAAGAGCACCGGAGAGAATTTTAAGGCAGCAAACGCGATTTTGTTAACATTTTCGACAACAAGAAGCTCCGAGTGTTCGTTTAGCCGAAAAATCGCGTCATCGAGGAGCGCAGCGCCGCGGGGCCCCGTTAATTATAGTTCAAAGGAGCAGCATCAAATGGTCCTACCTCAATTCTAGCCTTCCTCTCCTCTTCAGATTCTTCATTGTTAGTGCTGCTCAGATACGCCGGGGCAGATGCCCGTGGCGCCGAGTTCTCTTGGCTGACCTGCACTTTTCTCAGGTTGTTTTCGTGCGAAGATCGGCCGATCTGAAATGAATACAATTCACCACATCCCCCTCAAGGTCGCTACGTTCCCTTTTCCCACAATTCAGCCTTGTTTTCGTCAATTATACCCAATCAAGGAGCAATATAACCATTAGTTACATCGAAAAGACAGCGGCGCATTTGAAAAGTGGGATTTTCAGGATTTGATTCTTGTTTTAGTGAAAAATTATAATACGACTCAAAATTGATTCTCCGCTTGTGGAACGCCGCCGCCGAACGGAAAAACCGTCGTTAATTGATCCCACAAACGAATTCTTCGGGAAGACCCATTCTCGTCCGTCTCCTGTTCGTTAATTACGGTAAATTAGCGAAGGAGGATGACTGTCTTAGGGTTCTGCAACTAATTGCAACGCGAGATCGTTAGGGTCGTAAAATGGCACTTGACAAAGAAGACAAATCAGAGGAATTGGGTTCAAACGACTAGTTCGGTTTCAGAATTTTGCAGAGAATGGAATCGATGCTAAAGACAGTTGCCACTCTAAACAATTAAAGGCAAGTCCTTAATGGCCTTAATCGTAAAACCACTCACCTCTTCGATCGAGAGCGACTGCGGCCTCCGCCTCACTCCGGGGATATTGTGGCCGTAGGGATTCTCGGCCCTCGGCACCGGAACTCTCCTCGGCGTTTCTCCGTTTACCACCGTCGTCGGCGTCCTCAAATGAGTGGCATCCGCTGTTGAACCCGCCGCCGAAAGGAGTCGTATCCTCTTGATGCCGTGCAGGTGGCCGCGGGGAAGTTCGTCCGAAGAAACCGCCTAAACAAGAAGAGATTCATTGATCTTCTCTCGGATGATAATTCATTATTTCTCGCACTCGTTCTCGCCGGCGTCAAGACGGCTTATTGTCTCAATCCGTTATTCGCAACAGCGATCTGGGTCACGAAGAGAACTTCTCTTCCGAGAATCTCACTCGCAAGAAATTCGAATTTCGCGGTTTTGCTGCTAAGATTAATAACTCTCCGCTGCTTCAACAGAAGAAAAGAGTTTGACCCAAACAGTTCAAAAGTTCCACTTTCAATCCGCGGGGGTAATTGCTCACGAAAAAGAGAGTTACAAAAGAGTTTGGAAGAGGCCGGCAGCGTAAAAACGCCTCAAGAGGCCCGCGAGGTGCATAATTATGCGCAGGTCGCGGCGCGAGAGTCCAAACGAGTTCGCGCGGACTTGAAACCTTGTTGTACTCGGAGTGTTTATGCAAATACAAGCGCGCGTTGGGAACAAGGAGGCCATTCAAAAGAGCAATCCGAACCCCATATTTCTATTACTTTCCGTTCCTATTTTGATCCGAATTCTTCAGGGGTACTGAAACGGTCGTTCAAACGTCGATTTCGTTCTAAACGACCGTTTCGATTGGGAAAAACACATTTCAAGGGCTCCATTACACCAAAACTCGGACCCGGGGCGCCACTTCCTCCCTCCCTCAGATCTCCTTTTCGAGGCTGAATTCTGCCTAATCCGAGCCGATCTGCGGAGCACTAAACCGAGGTGTTATGCAATCGTTTTTATGGTTATTGTCTCTCTCCACTTTTACGAGGTGGCGGAGACCCCCGAATAAGGAACTTTTTAGAGAATTTCAAACCTAAAGCGATAAACGATCGCGAGGAGAGGATTACCGATACCGAGGATTCTCCCTCGCCCTTGCAGATGACCCCTCAGCAGGACTCTTTACGGATACGGTAAGAAACCAACCTGCGAAGCGGCGACGGCGAGTAGCACGAAGAACGTCGTAATCGTCACCACAGGCGAACCCATTGAAAGAGTCCGGTGGCTACCGTAGTTCTTCGGTTCTCTCCCAGCAAACTCTGGAATTGAGGGAGGTTAGGAAGGAATGCGTTAATTTCAACATGCTCGTGGGGAATCAATCCCGAGCGAAGGAAACACGCCAGCTAGAGAACAAAAAATTGACATTAAAGGACCACTTGAGAAAAGACACGGAGAATCAATCCCGAGCGAAGGATTCTCGCTCGCGCGCCGGAAAGAAGAGTCACGTCGGTCGCGGCGGCGATCCTACGCAGGAGACGAGGAGACTTCATTGCGCGCTCGGTTTGACACAGATAAGTCGCCTCGAGGGGGCGAGATGGCTGCCGCAGCTGCCGCTTGGCTCTGGATGCGCCCGGACGACGCTCCAGTTCAAATAAGGACCCCGAGCGAGGAGCGCGTGCGCGATTCACCGAAATAATGCAAAAGTGGCGGTTGGGATCAAATCGTCGTCGACGACCACGTCGTTCGAAGGAGAAGACGACGACGAGTTTAATCAACCCGCCAGGCGGTACATCGTGGGCGCAATCTGGAGGAGAACGACGCTCGGGAGAGCCGTAATTGGCGAAACCCGTTGAAAATCGCTGCGATCGGCGCCGCCGACGGCATCGGCGGCGATTTGCGGAAGTCAAAATAAGTTTGAGGAGACGGATAGGGTCAATTTTTGGAGGGTGAAAGGGTTGGAGTTTGGAGTGAAAAGATCGTCAATAAAAGGCTGCAGGAAGAGGGGTTCAAGATGTTCGAAGAGGGACTTAACGGAACAAAACTTGAAATTTTGAAAATCTGTCAAAAAGCTTTTTAAGACTTTTCAGATGCAAGAAGATGTCGAAAGCAGAGAAGCCCAATTTGAAAACTAAATGGTGCAGAAATAACCAATAAAATTTAAAACTTACATTGTCAAAAAACGTTTTAAAACTGGTTAAAAATTAGTAAGTATAAAACATCTAAGCAATAAGAAGCACAAAGTAACCGTAACCCGTAAGAGAAACCCTCAAATGATCACTTAAAACCAGCACCTCTTAAACAACCCAAACACTCACACTTGTTAGAACAAAAGAGACGCTAGAAACACGAAGAACACGCGATATCCAGACAAAGAACATTGTGAATCTGCATATTCCAGATAGCATCGCACCGCCCATGGAATTCTCGCAAACGACCGTCAGTGGCTATCCACAGCTGGCGGTCGGCGATCCACCCAGGTATGCATTTCACGAGAAGGAAGGGCAATTCACAAATTAAATCTGGGCGCATTGGTGACCTTGGTAACCTAATTACAAGAGCGCAAGAAACAATCCCGGTCAGTTATCAGCACCGAAAGTCGCAGAATTTCACAGAAGCGCCGATCTCCAGTTCTTCGGGTCCAACAAAGGCGGCTCTTGACCAAAGAGGCTTCGCAGGAGATCAGAGTCAAGTGGCCACTTTCACTTTCTTAAAATCCACGGCTGAAGCAGCCCGACAGGGCGTGGCGGGGCTTCTTCCAGAGATTCCTGAACACAAACCCGTTTGGCGTCATCAAATCCGTTGCGAGCGAGAGCGCGTCCGTGTAACTGCATCCTTCAAGCATTAGCGTAACGTCCCTCGGGGCTCGAGATGGGCTTAACGGTTTTTTGTACAACCACAGTTCCGACAAGTCGCAGCTCGTTATGACCAATGTTGCATCGTTTCTTTTAAGGATGTTACGATGCGTGGAGACGCAAGAAAAACGCGTCCGCATCAAAACCGCCGTCGGACGGTAGCGCCGAGTCATTGTCCTTCAATACGCGCTGCAAAAAGATACCCGCTACTTTTGCGGATGTTTCGGATTGCGCTGGGTGGAAAAACGACCGACCGGCTGCCGGGTTGTTAAAATGTGGAAATGATGGGAACCAACACATTGTCTAGACTGCGTTGAGGGTGAGTTTAAAGGTGTTCACACCTGTCTAGAATGTAGTGTGAAACGTTTCTGGAGAGTAAATGAAGTATGTGAAACGTTGCATAAGGGTAAAAGTGCAACATTTCTACGAACATCGTTTATGTCTTCTCTCGACCACAGAAATGCAATCATTAAAATACCCTAATTTTATGAGGACTCCAACGCCTCCTGGATAAACTCGTAAATGGATTCGGTCGCCTTCAGAGTCGTTTCTTCATGGACCGTCGTCCCAGCTGAAACCACGTTTGCCTTAAGCGGAGCATCGAGCGCCTTCTCCGAAGTCACCCAATGACGACAAGCCGGGGGTTCGTCCCACATCAGAGCGTAGGAGATCGCCTCGTGACTCGAATCCGTCAGAATCACCGCTTTCACCCGCTCGTCTTCGTCTGTGCTTTGCAGCTAAATATCCTAATTAGCGAAATCGATCGGATTGTTATTGCAAACCATTTTTAGCGTCACGTAACCCCCGAAGCTGTGGGCGATGACGACGATTTTATCGGCCTTGATCTTATCCTCCGTTAATTCATCCCAAACTAGGCAGCCGTTTGCAACAGGATTCTTGACTTTCTGAAAGCGCAATTAGGTCCGGTTATTAGCAAAATTGGCGTCTCACCGTTGTTTCGTTGTAGTTGAGGAGTACGACTGCGTAGTTTTTGTTGTTCTGGAACTCTTTGATCATGGGAAGCATCGTGCCTTCGTTGAGCGAATTGTTGATGATAAGTCTTCGGGCCCACTGGCCGGCGCGGACGACTCCGGTTCCGTGGACCAAGACGACCAGAGTGGCGGCTTCTTTGTAGTTCTGGCTCGCGTAGAAGTTGACTCCAGAAGGTTCCAGCTGAAGCCAAAGAGGTTATTCTACCGTAACCCAGGAAGAACCTTACCGTAACACACTGCAGATTATACGGCGGCGACTTCATAATTTCGAACACGGCTTCGGTCACAGTATCGCCGAGTTGTTCGTAAGCTGCCTGGCTAGGCAACCGCCCGACTTTTTCCTTATTCTCGGTCGTGCGAAGAACTCCCTCTTTGTCGAAATAGTATCCAAGCGATTCGAGGTCCTCTTTGCAAGCTCGCTTCGCTGGATTCTCCTCATCATCACCGACATCAGCCGCTCTCGACGGCCCGGCCTTCTCCTCGGAGACTTCAGGAACCGCTTCCTTTGCTCCTTCCGCGACCTCCACAACCTGTGATTCGCTCAGCACTTCTTCGGCTATTGTAAGCTCTGGATCAGGAACCACACCATTATCCACGATGGGTTCAGGGACTTCGTGAGTGCTCATTTTCTGGAATCAAGTTCCTATAGCCACTAATGCCTCGTTCAAATTCATGCGCGACAGCTACAGCGACAATGTCGGCGACGGCGACACGAGTGAACACTCGCGTTCAAACTCAGCCGACGACAGCGACAATTAAGTTTGAACACCCCTCGGCAACACCTTTCCAGTTCTGGTTGATTTTATTGAATTTGATACTTTGACGCTCTCGGCTGTCCATTGGAGTGAGTCATTGGAGTTAGCGAAAACGCAAAATTTGTCGAAGATATTATGTGATTCGGTGCAAAATTATGTAAAACACCTTCAAAAACTTCAAAAACATGAGAAATCATGACTGAAGCTGCAAAACAGCCCAAAAACCCGTCAAAATCGATTCAGAAACCCCGAAGCCCAAAAATTATCCTATCCTGCACGTGTCGCCGAACTTTTCAAAGCGGCTTTGAAAAGTTCGGCGACAGCTCTCTCCCCTCTCCACACAAATGGTGTAGCCGAACTTGTCGCCGGAGGGTGTTCAAACTCGTCGCTGTCGCCGTCGCTGTCGCATGAGTTTGAACGCAGTGTAACTTGAACGCAAATATGCCGAAAACGATGCGGAACACTTCGCACTACCGTAACAACTTCGCACACCACAAAATCTACGCTAACACTAGGTACGAGGCCTTGACCTATTCACAGGACTAAACAAATAAAGAGATCATGTCTTAAAATCTTGGAACCGACTCAAACAATAACATAACAAAGTCACAAAATCAACAGCAATACACAGGGTTCAAATCTTATTTTAGGCGAGCAGGTAAGGCGTTTGCTTACTCAGAATCAAATAATCGACGTCGGCATCTTCGTTGGGACAAGTTTCATCAGCTTGGAATCCTTGTTTGTGGAAGAAAGTCAGCGAGCGGCTGTTGAAGGCGAAGACCGTGGCCATAATCTTTGTGAGGCCAGCCCGGGAGCTAAGTTTCTCGACTAATCCCACGAGAATCGATCCGATTCCTTTCCTCTGGTACTCGGGTTCGATTTGCAGTTCGTAGCTGAAACCAAGAGTTCGAATAAGGGACTCGTTCGCAGCTGGACTCACATGTAAGCAACAGGGATTCCGTTATCCATGTCGATGCGGTAATGCAAGTAAGCGATGTGTGCCCACTTGTCTGAGGCCTTCGTGATGACGATGTAGCGCGAAGTGGTAGCGAACAGCTCGCGATCCTTTAGCTGCGCGTCGAATCCGTCTTTGGACATCTCGTACATCGCCTTCATGTTCCTGATGAAGAGGTTTCCGACCCAATCGCGAGTAACGGTTTCCAGATGAGTCGCCCATGGGAAGTGCAGGGCAAGTTGTTCCCTAAATCGAAAGTGGAATCGAGGAAGGTTCAACGTGCAAGAACTCACCCATCGATGGTTTCGCAGTTTTCGGGAATTATGTTGAAATGTTGGAATCCGTTGGGCATCTTCGAAATCTTCTTGACGAGCTTTTTGCCCTGATCCGCGGGAGCCATCATAGAAACTCTAAAGAGACGATTAACTAACGTCCAAACACTTTAAATTCGATTTCCGCTGACGGTGATTAACCATTTTCTGTATGAAAGCAAAGACCAGAACAGGAACAATAAAATTCTTCCTCCTAATTAGTATAAAAATATGTACAACAGTTGAGCTGGTAAGAACTAAAGGGCACAAGTACACATGTTGAGCGATGACCCGAGTCCGCTTCACACGCTGAAGCTCTCGCCGCACCCACAAGTTCCCGTGACGTTCGGGTTGCGGAAGACGAATTCGGAGCTCATCTTGGACATCACGTAGTCCATCTCCGTGCCCAGTAGGGACATCTGCGCTTTTCTGTCGATCCACACTTTCACGCCGTCCTAAAAGCAGGAAATAAGAACTCCGGAGATCTTGATCGAAACATACCTGGATCACTTCTTCGTCGTGTTTCGCTTTCTCCTTCGCGTAGTCCAGGGTGTAAGTGAGGCCATTACACCCTCGTTGGCGCACTCCAACCTGAATTTCAGGTTATAGATATGAACAGAGGTTATCTAACTCACTTTTAAAGCCTCCATCTCCGGTCGCATGAGCAGGAGCTCTTTGACTCGGCCAACCGCTTGTGGCGTTAAGGTCAGCGCGGCTTTCGTGGGGGTCGCTAGGCGGGGAGCTTTGATGACGCGTGCCGTCGCCGATCCCATTGACGAGGCGAATCGACTAGAAGCCATAAACGATAAGTTCAATTTGGCTGAAATTGACGAGAAAAGGTTAGAACCGTGGACGTGGAAAAAGGGAGAAAATCATCGTAACCGCGGATTCTGTAAAATTGTGAGGGTCGAGCAAAACAACTGATATCGAATACAGCAAATTTAGACCTTCGGATGGATGAAATCAGGATTATTAAGGCCAAAAACAGCTTTTGAAGCCTTCGATCTCCTCAACATGCCCAATGATGATTAGCTCAAATCAAACAAGCTGAATTTTGACGAAATCGAACGCGGAATCACGTCAAACAGGTCAATACAACAAAATCTAACGTTCATATTGCCATTAAAAACATACCGATCACATGCATCTCCCGGAGTGAGGGTGACGAAACTTGAAACGTCACCGGCAGCTTCGCACTATCGCGTCCGACCTCCACAGTACGCGAACACTCTTAAATGAGGTAAATCCAGTCGAGACCCAGGCGATATTCAATTAGCTGACAACTACCCTCACACAGAGAAGCGTTTGACACACTTGCTATTTATACATTTGACGTTAATGGAAAGCGCCCCAAGGACATAAATTTACAACATCAAGCGTCCTATAACGTTGCATTCTGACCGATCCAAACTGGTTAGCGCACTCTACGAAGTTCGTTTTCTGGAACGAAAGCCATGTGGGTATCCATCGATGAGTTCTCTTCGCGGTGGTCCTCGATGGTGGTCATCTTCCTGGAGTCGAACCCGTTTAAGTAAAATCGGACACAGCAGAGGTCCGCGAACTTGGCCTTTTCAATAAATTCACAGTCGTAATACTGAAACGAAGCGCGCGTTAATTAAAGAAACTCTCATGCCGCCAACCATGATCAAAAACCGAAGAAGAACCGTGTTCTCATATCAACATACAAACATCATAAAATCATAACAATTGGATTTAATTTCTCACTTTATCATCGTGCCAGGGCGCCTTAAGCTTCGATCCTCGCCGGAGATCTTCGGGCTTGCACGCCTCTCCTTCGGTCACCAGGCGCGAACGAGGTCCTTTCTTCTCCGAACCCGGGCGGCCTCCGTTCTTCTTCGAACCTTGCGGGCCTCCAGCTCCACCGGACTCGTGCTGCTTCGGTCCTTGGCGTCCTCCGTGACGCTGTTGCTCCTGCTGAGGAGCGGGTAAGGTGTTCCGGGACCCCTGAGAAGATCCTTGTGCGTTACGGGCGGCTGGAGGCACGTGAGGCTGCGGAGGGCCGCGGATTCTGACTTCGCGACGCTCCGAGTTCACGAAGACGCGATGTCCGTTCCGGCTGTTGACTTCGTTCAGGTTTCCGGCGGGATTCGCCACATCAGGTCCGATGCGGCTGACGACCTCCTGCGCGTCCATTTTCTCGCCGCTCAGTTTCACTTCCGACATTTTCTTGGCGATGCGTTCGACGTTCTGCGGATCTCCGTCGATCGCGCGTTCCGAAGGTTTCTGGTTGCGTCCGCCTAAAAAACCATTTGATAATTCTCGAAATCCGAAACATTCGCGGAAAATAAAATAGCGAAACCGAACTCACCTCGTTTCCTACCTCCGGATTTCCCGTCCCGCGGTTCCTGCGTAGAGGCACCCTGAAATTTAATATTGTAAGCATTTTAAAAAGTGATTCTTGAATTCGTTTATTTTAGGTGCTAACAACATGTGAAATTCAACAAAACGAGATCATCTAAAAGCTCCGGAGCGTCTTCGTCCCCTCGCTTCTGCTCTGTCGCGACCTCTCGGACAAGAATATTTCCGAGCTGGCGGCTGATCTAATCTCTGATTCCTAGGTGGCGGAACTGCCGGCACGCGGAAGAACGGTACCTGTTGAGTTCGAGCAGGGCGCTTCTGAGCTTGATGAGGCGGAGGACCTTGCTGGAATTGACGCGATCCGTTGTTCTCGAAGGAGTACGTGTCCGGCATGCTCGGCATGCAGTCGGCGATCGAAAAGCCACTCGGACGACCTTGAACATGTTCGTCCTGGGAAGATTCCTGGAAACCTTGGTAGCCGCCTCTGTGCCTTCCGCGGTCACCTCGACCGCGAGGGCCGCCTCTTCCGCGACCGCCGCGTTGAGACGGAGGACCTTGTTGGCGATCCGAAGGAGGTCCGTGACGCTGTGGAGGACCTCGGCCGCGTGGAGCAGGATCGCCGCGTTGAGGACCGGAAGGATTCTGAAAGAGGGAGGACCTTGCCGCTGAGGTGGAGGAACGTTGTGCTGGCTTCCACGGCCGCGTTGAAGGGAGCCTTGGCCGCGCTGTGAAGAAGAGCCGCGAATATTCTGCATCCTGGAACTCGATGTTTGGCGGTTAGTGGTGGACGATTTTGAAGAAGAGCGTGAGGAAGCCGACCAACTGCGGTCGAGATTCTAAACAATTGAACGCATCATAAGCATCACTTCATTGAATCTCAGTTTACAAATCACTTTTCAAGCGATTTGCAAGCAAAAAGCACCTCAAAGTGGCTTCCAGGACCGAAAAAAATCGCCGATCGACAGAAACGAAAAAAGCGCGCCAAAACACTCGTCAGACACGTTTCGAGCGATTCCAGACGCCGTCATCCGGAAAACGCGAAAACGAGACATCGCCGCCGATTCAGACACCGCTGCGAAGCGAATAATTTCGAAAATGATGCGCCGTGCGAAGTGCAGACGAGACAGCGAGAACGTTCCAGACGAGGAATCAGACGTCCCTCAAACGCACCCGATTGCCAGCGAAACGTTTCTTGTTGCTGTTCTTCTCGATCCCGTCGATGAGCGCCTTGCGTTGGGAGGCGAATTCGTCCTCCGCCGCTTGAGCGTCGGCATCTCGATCTTGCGTCGTGGCCTTCGTGATTACGTCCAGCGCTTTGATCGTTTTCTCCTCTTTTTTCGCTTTTCCATTCTCCTTTTGGCTCGCACGACCCTGAAAATTTATTGAATTGATGACAAAATACGCCAAAATCCAGAAATTCACCGGCTTGTTGATGAAAGGCCTCCATTTAGGGGCGTTCGTTTTCACTCCAGCTGCTCGCATGTACTCGTTCTGCTCGATTTTCCATTTTTCGACCAAACGATCCACTTTTCCGCCGATGATTTTGCAGTTTTTGGAATCGATGAGCAGCATTCCCGCTTCCATTTGGATGGGACCTGTCAGCAACAACTTTGAACCTGGCATCGTCTTCTCTCTGAAAAATGGCCGTTATTTCTAGTGTTGTTAGCAAAATAAAGCCTACGTTAAGCCAGGAATCGCCTGGAATCGGATAGCGGACATCGTGGAATGGCCGTCGGTGAAGGTGTACTTGAAGAGCCCATTCGGATGTGAGGTTTCGCTGGATTTCGGATAGGAAACGTTGCGTTGACGCGTCATCTGGACGACGTATTTCCCAGCTTCCAGGATTCCCGCTCGACGGTTCACCTTGTTGATGATGAAGGCGTCGCCATACTCCTTGATGTCCGTCTGAAAATCCTTAATTTATCCGCAAATCCCAGAATTCCGTCAACTTACGTCCAGAAGAATAGCTTTCAGGTCAGCATATCCTTCCTCTTCACAGTCTTCCAGGAATTCTTCCATGACTTTCTGGTCCATAAACCATCCTTGGCGCGCTAGATCGGCTAAAGGAGTCTCCATAGTGGATTCGAGGTGCTTCGCAGTTTGGATCGGTCAGATGTTGGCCGCGAATCGGATCAGCGAGGAAAACAAGAATGGTTTTAGATGTGGAATGCTACCGTAGTCTGGGACTGATGCGTCAGGGACGGGTATTGCTGGCTGCTTTTGCCGAAAGAGAAGGAGGGGCGTGAAAATGAGGCGGATAGGTGGTGTTTAGAACCTCTTCATGGATTTCTTTGTTTTAAATAAGGAAAGAATGGTTTTTAGGCTAAGTAGCGATAACGCCTAATCCAAAACTCCCGATGAACAAGGTTTCTAATGGTGGAAAAGTAGAAGGACCATCGTTTTCATGAAACAAACTGCCTAGTGCCTCCAGAAGATCCCTCGGCTTTATTTGTCAGACCTTTTCTAGTCCCAGCAATGACGTCTACTATTCTGGATCTCGGTTTCAGATCTGGTGTACCCAATCAGCCATCCTGTTCCTTTGAGCTCTACTGATTGAAACCCTTTAGTTGAACCATTTTTGTGGCCGGATAAAAGACCGAATTCTCCACATTTCATCCTTTATTTTCTATACAGAATTTACACAAAACCACGCATTAACTTCAACAACTGGGAATAATTTACAAGTGAAGGGCAGTGCACCGGTCCCACGTCCGCTATTTGCCTTCGGAAACAAGTCGGTCGTAGGCGTCGAGGGTCAGGAAGTCGCTCATATCTCCCTCGGTCACGAACTTTTCGAGGAGTTCCGAGGCTTCGGGAAGGCGGTTGACGACGGAGCCGGCGCGGATGAGGCGGCGCTCGGTTTCGGCGGCGATGGTCTGCTTCACGAGGGGAACGTCGATGACGGTGCCATCTGGAAGGGGGAGGAGTTAGAGATCTGGGTCTTTAAGAACACAAAACTACCTTCAAGCTTAGCCTCGTGTCGGAGCCACTGCCAGAGTTGGGCGCGGGAGATCTCGGCGGTGGCGGCGTCCTCCATGAGGTTGTAGAGGGGGACGCAACCGACGCCACGGAGCCAGTGGTCGAGGTAACCCAGAGTGACCGAGATGTTGTGGCGGAAACCGGCTTCGGTGCGAGTGCCCTCCGGAATCGCGGTCAGGTCAGCGTTGGTGGCGTTGAAGCTGGCGAGCTGCTTAGCGATCTGGTTGGGTCCAGGGAGCACCTTGTTGAAGATGTCCATGGCGACGGGGACGAGGCCGGGGTGGGCGACCCAAGTTCCGTCGTGACCGTCGGTGGCTTCGCGCTCCTTGTCGGCGCGGACCATGGCGAACGCCTTGTCATTGGCTGTGGAGTCGTGCTTGATCGGAATTTGCGCCGCCATGCCTCCCATGGCGAAGATGTTGCGGGCGTGGCAGGTCTTGATGGTCTGCAGGGCGTAGGCGCGGAGGAAGGGAGAGGTCATGCCTAAAAAAACAATTAGGAACAAGCTCTTTTAAGGTAGAATCTTACCGATTTGGAAGCGGTCGGGGAGGAGGAACTTGCGGTGGTTGCGGAAGGTCTTGATGTACGAGAAGATGTAATCCCAGCGGCCGCAGTTAAGACCGACGATGTTGTCTTTGAGAGCGTGGATGATTTCGTTCATTTGGAAGCTGGCGAGAATGTGCTCGATGAGAACGGTGCACTTCGTGGAGCCCTTGGGCACCTTGACGTAGTCCTCAGAGAACTTGATCACGTCGGCCCAGAGCTGGGCTTCCTCAGCGTTCTCCATCTTTGGGAAGTAGAAATAGGCTCCGCTGCCCTTGTCGAGGAGTGCCTTAGCGTTGTGGAAGAAGAAGAGACCGAAGTCGAAGAGCGAGCCGCTCATGGGCTGACCGCCGATGAGCACGTGCTTCTCGGGAAGATGCCAACCGCGAGGACGGACCTTCAGGACAGCGCGGTCCTTGTTCAAGGAGTACTCCTTCTTGGTGGTCGGATGCACATAGGAGATATTGTCGCGGACGGCGTCGTAGAGGTTGATCTGACCCTCGAGCTGATTGCGCCAGGTGGGCGAGTTCGAGTCCTCGAAGTCAGCCATGAAGACGCGGGCGCCGCTGTTCAGGGCGTTGATGACCATCTTGCGGTCGGTGGGACCGGTGATCTCGACGCGACGGTCGAGGAGGTCCTGGGGGATCGAAGATCCGCTCCACTGGCTCTCGCGGATCTCGGCGGTGGCGGAGTCGAAGTCGGGGAAGTAGGTGCCGGCGTCGATCTGGGACTGGAGGATCTTGCGCTTGTTGAGCAGGTTCAGGCGGCGGCCCTCGAAACGAGTGTGCAACTCGCGCAAGAATCGCTGGGCATCGGGAGTGAGGATCTGCTCATCACCGGACACCAAAGGCGCGGTGAAGGTGACGATTTCGTCTTCATCTGGGGGCGCAGTAGGAGTATAGAACTGGGCCTCCTCGGTACTTCCGGTGAGGGCGGCGGTTGAGGAAACACCTCCGGAAATGGCGTTTCCGACGGCGTCGAAGTAGCCGGTTCCGACCTCACGCTGGTGCTTGACGGCGGTATATCCGTGCTTCTCGCTTTCGAACTCCTTCTCCTGGAGCTCCGAGTAGGCGGCCATGCCGCGCTCCTTGTAGTTGCGGGCGAGATCGTACATGCTAAAGTTGTTGGCGTGGAATCCGGCGAGCGTGATGAATTGGTATTTGAATCCCATGGCTCCCAGCTCTTTCTGGAACTTCTCCATAGCGCTGGGGCTGAGGTGCTTCTTCCAGTTGAACGAGGGAGAGCAGTTGTAGGCAAACATCTTGTCTGGGTACGCCTTGTGGACACCTTCGGCGAAGTCCCGAGCTTCGCTAAGCGAAGGATGCGAGGTTTCCATCCAGATGAGATCGGTGTAGGGAGCGTAGGCGATGGCACGGTCGATACAGGCCTGCTTCGCGGTCTTCTCCTTGAGGCGGAAGAACCCTTCGGCGGTCCGGCCGGCCTCATAGTCGATGTGGGGATGATCGCGTTCGTCGATGTCGCTGGTCAGAAGACGCGCGGATTCAGCGTCGGTTCTGGCCACGATGATCGTGGGAACTCCGCAAACGTCGGCCGCAAGACGTGCGGCGTTCAGGTGGCGAATGTGCTGCGCGGTGGGGATCAGGACCTTGCCTCCCATGTGGCCGCATTTCTTCTCACTTCCAAGCTGGTCCTCGAAGTGGACTCCTGAAGCTCCGGCCTCGATGTAGCCCTGCAAAAAGCATTTTTAGAATTGGTTCTTTGAGGTAGATGTTCCCCAATTTCTACTACAATCTACTCAAAGTGTGGCCGTGTTTACACTTTTCTTCAAAAAATCGCATTTTGTTGCCGTCGGCGCTCCGATCCAGCCTTTCGACCAAAACAATCTCCACTTCTCGTCCGCTATCGAGCGGCAGCGCACTAATCATTCTCTTATCACAGTCCGCCGACATTATTTGCAAACAGCCCCTCCGATCTTTGTACTATTTGGTCACGGCTCTCCCTTACACCATCCGCGCGTCGTCTTCTGCTGTTTCGACGCCGTCGACGTAAACACAACACAAAACAACCGTTCCCAACCCCTTTTTTGCTTCCCAACTCACCTTCATCAGCTCAAAACAATTGAGGGCGCCTCCGAATCCAGCTTCCGCGTCGGCCACGATTGGCGCGTACCAGTCGTGCTGAGCCAAGTGGTCCTCGGCCTCGCTAGCTTCAATCTATAAATCAAGGGTCAGCAAGGAAACTTTGGGAGATTGCATACCAGATCAGCGCGACGGAGGGATTTGTTGATGCGGCGGGCGAGTTCGGGTCCCGAGTTGGCTGGGTACAGCGACTGGTCGGGGTACATGTCACCGGCAGTGTTTGCGTCGGCTGCCACTTGCCATCCTAAACAAAACGGGAAATATTAGAATTGCAGAAGAGGTTCAGGTAATAAGCACTTGAACAGTTAAATTGGGTTTCAGGCCCTCAAATTGCACGTAGCATTTGATTTTGCACGGCAACGTCTAATTTTGAAAACGGTTTCTAAAATCGAGCGGTCGAGACTTGAGCCGGTCTTGACACGAATTTAGTCGGTCACTTCAAAATCGACTTCCAACCATTTCATGCCACAAAACTCACCTGAGAGGTAGATCGCCTTGAGTCCGGCGCGCACCATCTGAACGGCCTGGTTTCCGGTTTGAGCTCCGAGGGCCGGGACAAAGGGTTCGGTGTGGAGGAGCTGCCAAAGGCGATTCGCTCCGCGGCTGGCGAGAGTGTACTCGATATCGATGGATCCCTTGAGGCGGAGGACATCCTCGACTTCATAGTTGCGCTTGATTCCGTGGAAGCGGCCCTTAGGCGCGCTCTTCACCACCTAAACAAGCAGCAGAGTGTCAGAGGAAGCATTAAGGAGATGGAATGGATACCTGGTAGAAGTTCTTAGCGATCTGTTGAGACATTGCTCGATGCTGAACGACTGTCGATGATTCCTATTTCTTAGGCTCTTATATACACACTTTTGGCTCACACTTCACAACAAACGCGTCGCTGGGCGGCGCGTCGCATCGCATCACATCTTAATGGTTGATAACAGCGAAAAGCAAGGCGAGCGGGAGGTGGACGTTCTCTGTGGGATGATCCAGGCGGAGTCCCACGTGCTGATCAAGGTCCATAGTCCACCGAGTGGAGTTTCCCGTACGAAGCGGGCAGGAGGTCCGTCGAGGACGCTGGAGAACGCGAGGCGATCACCAAACGAGAACCACGCGCCGGCTGCTGGACCTTGGACCCAGCGAAAAAGCGGGTGGCACTCAAAAAGACTACCGACACTCGTGGGCGCAGAGAACGTTCAGATCGGTTTGAGGACACATATGCAGTTGATGGCCAGGACACGTTTTGGACGCACAGTTGCTGGGTGACAGCATTTGGTTATATAACATGGAAACTCGTTTGAGGCTACAGAAGTTAAACGAGTTTGACATTGTAGTGCTGGTTGCTTACTTAGTGAAGAAAATTTCAATTTCTGCCAAAATATTTCTGACGGTAAAATGATGTTTTTTTGCCATATTTGTGCCATCAGGGCATCAAAAATTCGTACAATGATGGTGATCAATACTAAAGTCCAAAAGTGTAGAATTAAATCCGTGTTTCAACGGCTTGTTCTGGATTTTGACACATAATATTATAATGTTAACTGCAGAGAACGTTCAAGTTGTAGACTTCTCGACCGTATGTGGCCAAATTGTTTTAAATTGAGGGTTAAATTGTGTTTTTTCTTGAACTTTTTCAAACTATTATTGTTTTTTTGTGCTTTTAGCACGTGATCAGCAATGTCAATAATGTCAAAATCCAAGGGTCAGATGGTTTTTCGGTTCAAAAGTGAAATTCCTGTGGTGTTGCCATTTCTAAATCGGCAGCTGTCTTATGTGTTTTTTAAAATGAAAACATCCGACTTTTAAAATCTATCAGAAAAGACCCATGGTTAGCGAACGGATGCTCCTTATTTGCTTGCCTTATTTGCTTGCTTGACTAGGTGATCAGCGACCAAATGCACATATTCCTCGATCAAATCTTCTGCGCAAGTGAACGTTCTCTGTGCTCACAAGGATCGAGAGGCATTCCCCATCAAAGAACGTATCTTACTTTACTCACAACAGAGGTGAGGTCTGGTCCTAACATAATCCCTAGAAATCAAAATTAGTGTAGCAAGAAAGAACTTTTTAGCACTTTTTAAATCTAAAACAACGCTGTTTTTTTGGCGTCTTTCTGTCTACATTTACTGTAACCGACGATCAAGAACAGCAAGAAAAATGACGTTGAAAAACGTGTTTTTTTTACCCACCGATAACCTGGCTGCGTCAGTTTGCCGCTGATCAATCCAACCTCACCTTCGCTCGTGAACCTTAAAGACTTCCGAAGCTTGAACAGTTCCGGAAGTCTTCAAGTTAATTTCACGACTACAACTTTAAAAAAGTGAGATTCACGCAGTAGCACTAAAACTTTTTTTTGAACCTTTGGACCCAATCGACTTGTTGTGGCAATTAAGGCAGCTGATCTCTGGGAGTGCACCTAAGACGCGCTGTTCGCTGATAAGGAGGGGTTGTGTTGCATTATGACTAATTTAGAAAATTTTGGGGATTTTGGGTGCGACTAGGTTCAAGGTGCACAAGGCCAATCATACTTCAAGATCTTCCAAATTTAGTGTTTACAGCAAACACGTTACGTCGCGTTGTTGTCTTTTCTTAAGGGATCACAGATCACTCGATGTCTTCTCGTTGATCGACAGTTCGGCGTTTCTTCAGAAGAAACCCCTCGCCCGCTGACCAAACGACGTTCGGGGATTGATCGGTTTAGGCTGTTTGTCGGCGCTTGAGAGTAATTTAACGATCGCAATCACTCCGTAAACAGCGGAGCCAAACGTTCTCTGCGGGGAATGCCGGCCGTCACGTGGCAGCGCGGAGCGGAGAGGAAAAGTGGCGCGAAAAAACGCGAGGAGAGGTAAGAAATGGGGTACAAGAAGTGCTGGATTAAATTTGCGATCAACTGTAGAAAGACTGAACTCTGTAGTTGCTGTGGAAAAAGTAGTTTTGGATTGGAAAATTAAAGTCAGAACGAGTATTTGATTTCTGTAGCCTTATTCTGCCTCTGATATTGAGACAAAGTTGAAGTATTGAATAGTTTGCTGCTTTGCTAGATGTGATCGACCTTAATCGCAAAACACAAATTTTGTGGGCGAACACAATTTTACAGTTTTGTTAACAGTTCCAATCCTTACCATGCTTTGACCTTTGCTACCGTTTTTCTCATAAATCAGAAGTAAACCTTAACGACCTAGCGAAAATCGTTTTTTTGAGTTGCACTTTTGACTCCTTCTCCATTCAGGTGTCATTTATCGCTCGGCTACTTTTTCTGAGCCTATTTATTTCTTAGCCGATCACAAACACCACACCAGAGAACGAACAATCTGCTCTGCTCAAGCTGTAGTGTGGTGTCCCTGTATCCTAAGCACATTTCTAAAAATACGACAAATGCACTTGTTGCTGCATTTGACTTGAAATAAACAATCGATTTTAGAACATAAAGCAAAACAGTATCGAAGACAGAGTGTGTAGTTCGAAGCAGTCAGTACCACCCTTCGAACACCGTAAAGTCCATTCGTTCTCTGCTCAGCAAAGGACAACTGGCCGAGAGGCCCTTTGCCTCGAGATTCCTCGTTTCCTTTAGACGCGCTCAGTGATAGCGACTCTCGGTTATTTACATCTAAACAGGTGACCGAGCGGCGATTTCGCTTCATACATTCTGATAAGAATTTGGTCGGCACGCGGTCGGTGGCGTTGACTCGAGTTGCGATTTAAAAGATCGGAGGAGGCTAGAGGAGATAAGGAGTGGATGCTCGATTGGAGGGCGTGTAGTGAAACTGCAAGGCGGTGGAGTGACTGTAAACAGAGAGCGTGGGTGATATCACCCGCTACAAATTCTGTTTGCGACAAAACAGAAAGTGTATTCTAGGACACCTTTGGAAAATGCAGAAACTCAAGTAGAAACAAGTTTGACTGCAAATAAAAGTTGAACGTATCTTTGAAAACATTGAAAAATCAACGGAGCTGTGCGCGCTATTGCGCGAGGTTTGTTTCAAAATATGTTTCAAGTCGGCGCTTCGCGTCTCCAAAAAAACATAAGCGCACCGATTTCGCAGTTTCTTAAATCTTTTCGAAATACTGCAAATTATATATTATTCGGTTCTAAACTTTGCGCATATACGACTGAGCCCAAAAACACCCGCAACTGTGGACAAATTTGGCGTTTGCGGCACCAATTTAGGCGCCGACGCGGTTGCAAAACCGACCGGTCCGCGGCGACGGCAGAACGCGTGCAAACGCAAATTGCGCCGCTATCGTAACCCACGATCGCTCAATCAGGCAACTCGCGTCTAGAAATTTCGTGACACACGGACGGACGGACGGACGGACACGTCTGGATCGTTCTCCTTTATTTAATAAAGGATACAAAAGCAGTAATGAGATCGTTCTGATGACCACCTCCGACTTCCGAAAAAGTGGTCATTGATGTCCACGATTTTTTACACACCTAAATCGATCCCACTGTTGCAAACTTAAAGTACCCGTCTGCAGCAATCCCTTGTTTGTTCTGTCACAAAAGAAACATGGAATTCAAGATATTAGGAATTTCCTAAGGAGTTTCAGATGTTCCCAGAACCGAACAAGCACCGGCATTCGACAGTTCCAAAATGAAATTCGCTTCGAGGATGTCTCGACATGCCTGCAAGTTCCTCTCTTGTCTAGGCATGTCTTCGAGGTCACCACCCTTCTCCTCACATCATTTCGCCCTGAATTCATCGCGCGCGTCGGTTGGTCGGATTCGAAATGGAATCTTCGCTCTGCTCCTCCAACGCGTCCGACCGTCGTTTGTGCCAAATCCGTCAGTCGGAGACCGAGCAATCCGCGTTCAATTTCCGCCTGCTTTCAGTTTCCACCAGCGCGCCACATTCTTCGACTCACAAGCCGACCACCACTGGCCTCAACGCAACCATCGTCGATGAAACTGACCTCGGAAACTCGCCCAGCTTCGAAGATGTTCCGCTGGACGAAGAATCCACGAAGACGCAGATGACTTTTGTCACTGGCGCGCCGATCTCGATCATCCTCTCCGAGTCGCGAAACAAGAGCGGAATGTCGAAGAAGTCGGTGCAATTCGCGACTCCCATAGCAATGGTTAAGTAGGTTCACCGAGTCAAATCTGGTTATAAAGTTGGTGGTTTCAGATCCGTGTCTTCGCTCTGCTCCTCCAACGCTTCCGACCGTCGCTTGTGCCGAATCTGTCAGTCGGAGACCGGGCAGATGGTCCGTCCTTGTGCCTGTGCGGGAACGGTGCGCTAGTTTCGCTGTTCACTCGCTGTAGGATACCGTTTTCAGATGGGCGATATCCACGAAACGTGCCTCAACACTTGGGTCCAACGATCGCAGAAGGACACGTGCGAGATCTGCAAGGAACGCTACGCGAAAACCGGGAAAATCTTTCTCCCCTTTAAGCAGTGGAAGAAGCCACGAATCGGGCCTAAGGTAGGCCACTTGCAAATGCTCTAATAATCCTATGCTCCTTACTTCGGCCGCTCCGCGAGCTCTTGGCTTTCTCGCTTCTTCTCGCGTCCTTTGTCTATGTGATCTCGGTGTGGACTGAGCGCTCCTTCGGCGTCCGCCTCGTCCTCACGTTTCCCCGACTTCTCGTTTCTGACTTCATGACCTTTTGTATGTTCTGCTCACATTTTTGCCTAATTTTGAGCTCTTTGTTTCAGATCTGCTCTTGACAATCAGCATATTTCTGATCAAGCTGGCGAGGATGATCTTGTCGAGGATTTCGCTTTACTTGAACAAGCAACGCGTCGTCCGCTTCAAGAACCATGAAGGCAATCGAGGACCGAATCGTCAAACATAAAGTCGATCAGAACTTGAACCTTCTGATTGAAAAAAAATTATGACAAGAAGGTGTTCAAGAAAACATGAGGGTTCTTAAGTCGCCTATCAGTATCCCAAGATTCTGGACTACATCGGCCATTGTTTTGGCTTGTTTACTTTGCGCACGTCTGAATGTTGGTATTTTCAGTTTTTGAAAAGATCACTTACGTCAGCTTTTGATCTGCAAAGTGAACATTGGTCCAACCATTCTAAAAATGCGCGTTCGTTTAATTATTTCAGATGTCATTAGTAAAGCTTACTTATTTTTTGAAAAAGTCCTCGTCAACCGAATAAGCGGTTTTAAAGACGGTAAATTGCCTGAAACAGGGGAAATTCAGATCTTATGGAAAATGACAAATGAGAAGCAGGGAGATGGAAAACGCGTGAAACAAGGGCGAGGCAGGTGCGAGCGCTTTTTTGGGAACGTCATTAATGTATGTTTAATGGGTCGCTTTTTGTAATTAGCACGGGGAACAACTGTCTCCGTTACGTTTGCTCGTTAAGCGCCTACACGTTCTTCCTAGCCTAATGTTCCCACCAAGTACAATCGAGTTTTCTGTTTTTTATTATGTGTACCCATGAAATTAAATGCACTCTTCAAGGCTTGGTCACACAGTCGCTCTCCTCGATAGTTTGGACCTTCGTGTTGTAGTAGATGAGGTGGTCCTGGCCAAACATGTTCGGCAGCTTTGAGTCGCTGCAACTGTCGCTGTCATCTCCGCACACCTTGTATTTTGATCCTCGCGCCATGTTGTTGTTGTACCACACCTCGTAGCGATGGTGGAAGTATTTCTCGAAGTTGCGAGGCGGAAGATGCGGCACGATGTCCAAGTAATGGACGACACGGAACGAGTAGGTGACCTTAACAAAGGCTGTGAGTACCTGTAGCCTTGTTCGCATTACCTGGGCGTCGTGGCTATTGGAGTAAGCCTTATCGCCCACTCGGGGCTGGCCGAAGGTGATCAGCTTCAGCTGGGCGTCGGGAACGAAGCCTTCACGGACGAGGAATTCGCCGGCCAGCGAGGCCAACGCGGCTCCAAGGGAGTGGCCGGTGACCCACACTTCGTAGTTGGGGTACTGCTTC
This sequence comes from Steinernema carpocapsae, assembly GCA_000757645.3. NCBI lineage: Eukaryota > Metazoa > Nematoda > Chromadorea > Rhabditida > Steinernematidae > Steinernema > Steinernema carpocapsae. The sequence continues at coordinate 1,993,492 of AZBU02000003.1, forward strand.
CTCGCGGCCAAGAAGTCGTCCTTCATGCCTCCGTGCCAGATGTCGTCGAAGCCGTTGAGGAAGTAGCGGGAAACGGTGCCGCCGCCGACGTAGGGAAGGCGTTTGCCGATAGTTTCCACAACCTCCAGGACCAGTTGAGGGATGTTCGTGGTTCCTCTGAAACAAGATTCATCGAATTTTCCATTAACAGCCGCTTACCGGAACGAGAGGATAATGGCCTTCTCGCTGTGAGCCACAACGATGAACGCGGAACATGTGTCGTCCTTCTTGTCGGTGTCACAGACCACGCTCAACTGTCGGATAAGCTAAGATAGACTAATGACCGTAACCCTGCAATAGTCCACCTACAGTAGCGTTGGAGAAGGTGTTCTGAACGCATTTGGTCGCGTCCTTGCGGAAGGCGGCAGCGGCCATCACGTAGAACTTGTCGCGGGCCAGAGCTTCATTGTAGATCGGAGTTTCGGGGACCGCCTGGGAAAGACCCAGAAGAGTGACGAGGAGGGCGGCCGACAGGAGCATCTCTGCAATGAAGAGAGGCTATTCCGGGCAACATTTATAAGCTAAACGTTGGTCTCCTTCAGGAAGCTCGATTGTTGCCACTGATATTGGAGGTCGTAAATGGAGCTGTCATGTGAGTACGTGGAGATAAGCTTTAGAGGGTGATCTGCAGAGATTAGAGGGTTGGTTGAAGAGTTTCGAATCTGTGGATATCTCTAGGATACGTTGCGGAAGTTTGTAGGACCCTATGACTCTCTAAAAACATTTTCAGGCCACTTCTGAAGTCCTGAACTTCCAAGTTTTGATGCAAACATATCCCAATTTTGTAATCTACTGTGTTCTTCCGATACTCTCTAGTCGTATAGTCACCACCTGTAGCTCCTCGGCTAGAACTAAACACTTTATAGGCGTCATAAAAAAATGCTGTCAGAAGCCAACACGAGCGGTAAGTTGAGACACCGTCGTTTCTTGCCCTTCTAATCTTTACGACTCCCCCTATAAGCCAGTTTTATTTCTAGTCGTTAGCTGTTGACTTGTCATTAGCTGTCATCAATTCGGTCGTTAGCTGTCGTCATTCTGCAACTCGGCAGATGCCGGAAAAGGGCAGATGAAAGATTCACGATTCGGGAGGAGAAGCAGAGAAAGACGCTTTTTGATGGTGACGAAGTACGAAGATAGAGCGGGAAATTTTGAACTCCGGAACAATGCGCCACGATGCACTACCAACGTTGATGTTGAGGCAGTTTGTGATGAAATTGTATTCAACACGATTTCCTTTTGGTCTTCTTAAAATTCGCCACAAGTTTCTTCGATTTTCCGATCACAGGGCGCGATTTGAGGACCTAAAAGCAACGAGAACGCGTTAGAACGACCGATCGAATGATGCGAAGAAGTGCAAAATAAGGATTATCACGGTAAAACACGCCTACGAGACAAAGATACGAGTTTTGAGACATCAAAAAGATATTCAACCCTCTGAACGAAATAAACCAATGAAACTGAACGCCAAAACACACATCAAACGCGACAAATCAATTGTGTCGAGCTGAGACAGATTCCTTCCCAACAGCCCATTTCTGCAAAACCTTTGCAAAACTCTGCAAATTGTGCAAAATCGTCCCAACTCTGCAGCTTCTTGCAAGGATTCGTCTGCAGAACGTTCTGCAACGTTCGCCGGTCATTTGCTTCGTTTTTTCCGCTGTTTTCGCTGGATTTTCGACTTTTTCGCCGCCTGGCTGCCTTGTCGCTCGCTTCAATCCCCTCGCGTCGAGATCTGCTCCGAAAATTCAAAAAATACCGTATTGTTCAGATGGCGGCTTCCCCAAAATGCCAAATCGGTCGCGATAAGTCAGAACGAGCGAAGCGACAGTCTTCGACCAAGGAATTCGTCGACCTCTATTGCAAAGAAACGATGGACGATGTAAGTTTCGAGTGATAAGGTTGGAAATTATTGGATTTCGTGTTTCAGTTCGACACAGGATCGCGCGAATCGTCGGAATCGAAGGCGACGCCGTCCGCCTCGAGTTCCTCCTCGATGCCCATCCCCAAACCCAAGCCGTTGGACGTAAGTTTCGTGTTTGCGAAGGCCAAATGTAAGGTTTCGTGTGTGTTTAGGCAAAGCGAACGGCGTCCTACGCGTTCTTCGAGCACGTCCGCAACGTCTTCGAAACGCCCGAGGAAACGGCGATCACGTTGCGCCTTCTGCAGCTCTCCGGGGACCGTCTCTCGATGAAGACCAAGGAGCAACTCGTCGCGATAACGACCAAAGGAATCCGCTCAATTAAGGATATCGGTATGTTTGTGGCATAAATTGAACTGATTATGAGTGTTTGAGTGGGAACTCTGGCTAGGCTGTTTTAAAGCATAGCTGTGACAAAAGAGTCATATGGACATGATAATTAGCGGGTTTATAAGATTTCGTTAGGGTTGTGAGTATTTTCTCAGTTTATGAGTGGATTTTGCAGAAACCTGTGGTGAAATCGCCATGGCGCTTGAAGAAGCCATCCTGGCCACCCAACAGCGCATCGCCGACCGACAACACAAGGCGGTCTTGAAGCAGCAAGCGATCCTCGAGGAGCAACGGATGAAAGAAGAGGACGATCACTCGGACATGCCAGTCCTGACGCGCATCGACAGCGAGGAGGCGTCCGAATAGGTGAGATAGTGAAGGTTTTGTTGCTATTTATGTCCAATAAAACGCAAGAACTGTTATGTAGTGTGTGGACTTAGGAGGGCTATCTACTTGGGAGTTGATAGTTGATGCCGTTGCAGGCACTTATTGTGTTGTAGAAGAACCACACCAAGCTTCGAATCGTGCCAAGCGATGAGTTCCCTCTAGCTTTTGTAAACACTCAGTTTTTGGCATTACTGGGTTGTAACAATGTCCTTACGATACGACATCAGCGGTTAGTACAAAATCCAGTCATGTTTCACATGGAAACGTGCATCGCAATATTAAAACTAAACTATAATGCGAGAAGCGTGGGGAAGCGAGGCCGAAAAGTGAGAAAGCGAAGCGTCCCGCGTTCGGGGCGCGTCGCGTTCCGGCGCATATAAGCCCGGGCGAATGCCGAGAGGACATTCGATTGTTCGACTTCACTGCTATTAACCATGTCAGGCCGCGGAAAGGGAGGAAAAGGACTAGGAAAAGGAGGCGCCAAACGCCATCGCAAGGTGCTCCGTGACAACATCCAGGGAATCACGAAACCCGCCATCCGACGCCTCGCCCGCCGTGGAGGCGTCAAGCGTATCTCCGGTCTCATCTACGAGGAAACCCGCGGAGTCCTGAAGGTCTTCCTCGAGGGCGTCATCCGCGACGCCGTCACCTACTGCGAGCACGCCAAGCGCAAGACTGTCACCGCCATGGACGTCGTCTACGCTCTCAAGCGCCAAGGCAGGACTCTCTACGGATTCGGCGGATGAGATTCGTCATCTCTTCAACCCAACGGCCCTCTTGCCCTCTTTAGGGCCACAACTTTTAAATGGAACTTTTGTGTATTCAATATATAAACTGATTCGTTGGGTGATTAACTCGCTTTTTTCGAAGAATACCAGCTGTAATGCAAGCTCGTTATAGATAGATGTTTTCGCAAATTTTCTGCGTCTTGCGATTCATCTTGCATCATTTTGTTCACCAAAATTTGTGTGGTCATTTGATGCTCCGCTCAAAATTTATCGATCTTCAACCATTTCGACCCATTTATATATTTCCTTTTTCTGCACCTCCACACTGACCTTATACATAGATCTGCTCTATTTACTATGCTGCAGACCACGGCATTAATTCTAAATTAGCCGGCGTCCCCAGCGAATCGCTCGAAAGAAAGGACATTCGGCCCGTTGATCTCGACAGAAGGTTCTCGAAATGGTCCTCGCGGCGGCGGCAGATGGCTTTTTCGCATTGGACGCGGCGCCGAACGACGCGCGTGTACTTTCAGCCACTCGCAGTTGATCTTATCCATTCTGGGCAGTTGCGATTGTCGTCTGGACGAGTCGCTTTCGCAACTATATTCCTCTAATGTTGCGTTTAGTACAGTTCCGTTCGCTCCCTTTTTCGCGTTTATTGTCATCTTTCCGATCTATCCTGTTCTTTATTTGCGTGACTATCGATGAATGCTTTTCAGAACATGGCCGCCACCGAAGGACCCCGCATGATCCTGCTGCAGATCCTCTCCGCCGCCCATCCGTACCCGTACGAGAAGAACTTCCAAGATCAGCGTTTGTCCGAATTCAAGGCAGGCTTCTCCTTTGTAGCAAATTTGAACAGAAAATGTTGAAATTTAAGGCAAGATTGGAAACAATCGTGGGCATCGAAGTGCGCCACATGAAGCTAGAACTCCGCACCGCCGACGGCCGCTTCTTCAGCTCGCTGACGAACGACAATGCGCTCCTTAGCGAGTTGAATGTGGAGAACAAGATGGTCGTTTTCGTGCACAACACCGGAGGCACCGACATGTCCGAATTCGAAGATCTGAGCAAGGTGGAGAAGTACGAGATGGACGAGAGCGCTTACAACAACAGGACCGGTGAGACAGCGATTCTAAACAATTATTTGTTGACTGCACGACTCTTTTAGATAGTGTCCGCGCCTGGAAGAAGAAGATGCTGGCCGAGAAGACCGGAGATGGAGAAGAGGACTCTTTGGAAGGTTTGAAGGTCGGCGACGACTGTGTCGTGAGAATTCCCAAGCAGGAGGAGCGCAAAGCGTCGATCGCCTTCTCCGGAACGACGAAATTCGCCGAAGGAAACTGGGTCGGAGTGATCTACGAGGAGCCGCTGGGCAAGAACGACGGGTCCGTGAACGGAGAACGCTACTTCTCCTGCGAGAACATGTACGGAAGCTTCGTGAAGCCCCGCTACTTGGTCGCCATCCCCAAGGAAGAGGAAATGGAAGAAATCTAAGGATATCAGCTAATTCGCTGTGGCTTGTTTGCTTCTAATTTTTAAAAACGCTCCGATCTCCATCTTGAGCATTTATTAAATACATGAGGATACGAGTTTCGAGCAACTATCTGAATCTCCCTTTGTGGGTGCAAAATATACATTTTCAAAGAAAGCACGACCATGAACAAATATGGGCGGACGTGGCTAATTGCGGCGTCCGATTTGGTGCTCAACCGACGTGAGCGGGACGTAAATGACTCCCATGAGGTCCTTCGTTTGGACCTCCGAATCTGAGATCTTGTCGACTTGCACGTAGCGTTGGCCGTTTCGGGATCCATTCGCGTTGACGGGGAGGATCATCCGGCCTCCAATCGCTAGTTGGTCGATCAGCTATGAAAAAATATTAGACACGTTTTTTTAGCCTTGCGTTGTTGGCTGCCTATGCGGCAAGAAGCTTAAACTGCTACGAAGTACGTTAAAATAAACCAACCTTCTGGGGCACGGATTCTGCAGCTGCTCCGACGTGGATCGCTTGGTACGGAGCTTCCGACGGGTATCCAAGGCGTCCATCGCCTTCGATGATTTTGAGCTGGCCTCCGTCAAGCAGCTCACTGTGATTCTTCTGGACATTGGCGATGGAGAGATTCACGAGCTGCGGGATGTGCTCGATTCCCACGACGACGCCGTCGTGACCCACCATCTTAGCCAAGCACGTGGTGAGGTAGCCCGATCCGGATCCAATGTCGAGCACGTGTGATCCATTGTTGAGTTTCGGAAGAAGAAGCTCCAAGGCCGCAGCGTGCTGGAATTAAATGGATTATTTGGGAACAACAGAGGGGAGGGGACCATGTGCGGAGCGCTGATGGTCGCGTTATAGCCTATGGTTTGCGGAGCATCGAGGTACGGGTTCGTGGGACAGAAGTCGGCGCGGTCGACGGCGAGCATTGCATCATGCACTCTTTCACCTTGGAACACGCCGTTGCCTAAAGAACTTTTAGAAAACGGTAAATCACGTTCGATCCACTTCAAAAGCCTCGAGGAACCAGCGCTCCTCAAGGTTCGCTCAGGATTAAAAACACACTCGAAGTTCTCCAGAAGCCTCAGCTCACCGAAGAAAGGAGTTCAAAGGGACTTACGCTGCAATGCGGCGACCAGTTCCGAGTTAGAGCGGCCGTGTGATCGCCAAGCCATGCTCAACGCTGCCGAGATGAGGGTAGTTGCAGCGATTTGTTGCTTCACTTGATTCCAAAGCATGCGCGCGGACTGAAAAACATTTGTACGACCTGAAAAAGGGGAACCGTCAGACTCGAACGGCCGATTGTGGGGAGCCCGAGGGATCGAAACAGCGAAAGGACGGAAAAGCGGCGGCTGCAAGCGCCTCTACACAAATGCAAACAATCGGATCGGTGGTAATACGAGTGGTCTCGTCACGACAAGCGCTTGAAGACGTTTTGCAGAAAACGCTGCAAGGCAGAAGCCGTCGGAGAAGCTGTTGATGCCGCCGATGTTCGATCTTCGTGACTTTCGGAGCGCTTTTGTTTGCGGGCGTGGGTAAAGAATGCCGTGCACGTGATAGATGTTGATAGAATTGTGGGGCTTGCAAAAGGGTGATATTTTCGGGGTTTTGTGGTTATTATCGGTGCGAACGCACTGAACAGTTCCGTCACGTTTATGTTCTGAATCGGTTTGAAGCACCTTCTGTTAGAAAGTAACCATTTCAGAAGTCAAAATGAGCCTTAGAAGACTTCTGGACGCCAAAACCTTGGGAGAACTCCTGAAGGTAAACAACGGCAGAATATTGACCGATTTGACGTGATTCCGTTTCAGAAAGGCTACATTAATAAGGAGGGAATCCGACTAATCGACTGCACCTATTATCCCAGTGCGAAGCCCGACTACAGCGAATTCAAGGAGAAGCACTATGGCAAATTCGAGGAGCTGATGGGCCGCGCTTCGAAGCAGAAGCAGCTGTACCTCGGCTCCCGAATCCCGGAAGCGATTTTTGCCGATCTCGATGTGGCGATGTATCCTGGACGCTTCGAGCGATTTTCGCTGTACGAGCCTGAAGTTTTCGAGAAGTACGTTCAACTGTTGGGAATCGACAAGGGAGAGCAGCTCATCTTCTACGGCAGAGGAGCGTTCGGTGGAATGCTGTTCGCGTCCCGGTTCGCGATGCTTTTCAAAGGCTATGGACACAGCAAGTATTCCGTGCTTGACGGTGGCTTCGATTACTGGAAGGCGCGTGGAAACGAAATCGACACTTCCGCGAATCCTGTGCAGCTGAAGGTGAGTCGAGGCCGTATGGGTGGTTAACCTCAGGATTGAGCAAACTGAGTGAGCGAGAGGTTCGAGAGCACCAGTATTGCGCACAACCGACCTCTCCGGTCGCAGAGCTTGAGGGTGGGCCAAAAAAAAATCCTTCCGCCAGACTTTCACACCAGCTAGACACGCGCGCCAGATGAACTGTCTGAATCCGGTCAATTGGGGCGATTCCGCGGTGGACGACCGGTCGGTTTCACGTCATTTGTTAACGAAACCGACCGGTCGTTCGCGACGAGTGAGCTAAAAATGACTCCGCTCTACCTGGACGGTGTCTGGAAAAAAGGTTTTTTGGCCACCCTGTAGACCGAAATGTCCTTTTTCCTACCCGAATTCATTTTTCTTGAACGTTAAAACGAGCGGTCGCTTTCCTGCCTCCTGAAGAGTTATTCTCAATTTTGAAACCTTTTTTGCAGAAGGGCGACTGGAAGGCCACGGACAACCTTCACATTAATGTCACTTTCGAAGAGCTGGAGAAGAAGGACGTCGAAGGGAAGGACATGCTCGATCACCCTGAGAAGGTCAATTTCTTGGACGCTCGCATTCGCGAGCAGTTCGATGGCAGGCAGGACACCGGACTCGATCCCTACCGTAAGACTATGTTCAAGCGTACGTAAACCTAAAGAGCCCGTTCAGGTGTTGACGGCTGCTACATTCCGGGTTTCAAGAACGTTCCAGCGGCGGAGCTTGTCGGCGAAGACCAGATGATCAAACCAGCTAACCTCGTCAAAGAAGGTAATTAGGTTTACCCCGACTTCTCCTAATTTCCGCGTTTCAGTCCTCGATAAAGGAGGATACGACAAGAGCAAGCCGGTGGTCACATCTTGCAACACGGGAATCCAGGCATCGCTGCTTGCGTTCATCATGGAGAACGTTTATCCCGAAACGAACGTCCGTGTCTACAACGTGAGTGTAAACAGGTTTATGATGCACCTTCATTCTCGGTTTAGGGCAGCTTGAAGGAGATGGAGCAGCGAGATCCTAAGCGCATAAGCGGAGGCAAACTCAACGCGAACTGAAGGCAAGTCTAATAATAGGACCTCCGGTGAAGACATTGTTACTTGTTGAAATTAGTTGTTTTATTTAATTTGCCGTCGAACGTTTAGTGCCAAAAATGACAAAAATGTACTTCACAGCTGTATCAAACAAAATTTATTTGCATTTTAAAAAGCACGTGGAGCAGCTTCGGGTTTATGTTTTGGATCGAGAAGAACTTCGAGAGGATCGGCAAATCCTTCACGCTCCTCTTCTTCTTTAGCAGGGGAGGGGCGTTAGGATCATACGGTTCAAAGAAAGTCGCACCATATCTTCCATCCTGAAGAAGGATCATAAGAACATTCCTAGATATCGTTTGAAACGTACCCGGAAGATGTCTCCTACGATGGGCAGACCCATTATCGACGCGTTCATTTTCTGGGACATTATGACCATCCGGGATGCCGCCTGGTCGTCCATGGCTTCCTCCACGACCACGGACTAGAAGCAACATTCTCACACGGTTAGTTTAACTAAATATTCTTACCTCCGCGGCCACCTCTTCCTCCGAGGTCACCTCTTCCTCCGTGGCTACGTCTTCCTCTGAGGTCACCTCTTCCTCCACGGCCACCCCCGCGACCTCTACTTTTTCCGCGACTTCTGCTACCTCCGCGACCTCGGCTTCCTCCGCGACCTCGGCTTCCTCCACAACCTCGGCTTCCTCCGCGACATCGGCTTCCTCCGTGACCTCGGCTGTCACCGCGACTTCGGCTTTCTCCGCGACCTCGGCCGCCACCGCCTTGTCGCTTCGTCCTGCGTTGGCAGCCACCGCCACCGCGCCCACGGCCGCCACCGCGCCCACGGCCGCCAGCGCCATGCCTAGAATCAGTACTGCCACACGAATAGCTCAACAAGGCGTTCTTACCTGCTTTGTTGCCTCCGCCTTTTCTCCTCCTGTTCCTGCTTCCTCCACCTCCTTTGCTGCCTCCGCCTTCTTTCTTCTTGCTCTGGCCTTTCTTCTTGTTCTTGCTTCCTCCTCCTTTGCTGCCTCCGCCTTCTTTCTTCTTGCTTTTGCCTTTCTTCTTGTTCTTGCTTCCTCCACCTCCTTTGCTGCCTCCACCTCCTTTGCTGCCTCTGCCTCCTTTGCTGCCTCTGCCTCCTTTGCTGCTTCCACGACCTCGGCTTCCTCCACGACCTCGGCTTCCTCCACGCCCACGGCTTCCTCCGCGACCTCGGCTTCCTCCACGGCCTCTGCTGCCTCCGCGACCTCGGCTTCCTCCACGACCTCTGCTGCCTCCGCGTCCTCGACTTCCTCCACGGCCTCGGCTTCCTCGGCGACCTCGGCTTCCTCCACGGCCTCTACTGCCTCCGCGACCTCGGCTTCCTCCGCGACCACGGCCTAGAATCAACAGGTTAGTTCACACGGTTAGTTCATCTCGATATTCTTACCTCCGCGACCGCCTCTTCCTCCGCGACCGCCTCTTCCTCCGCGACCGCCTCTTCCTCCGCGACCGCCTCTTCCTCCTCGACCGCCTCTTCCTCCGCGACCGCCTCTTCCTCCTCGACCGCGTCTTCCTCCGCGACCGCCTCTTCCTCCGCGACCGCCTCTTCCTCCTCGACCGCCTCTTCCTCCGCGACCGCCTCTTCCTCCGCGACCACGGCCTCCTCCACGACCACGGCCTCTTCCACGACCACGGCCTCCTCCACGACCACGGCCTCCTCCACGACCACGGCCTCCTCCACCGCGTCCACGAGCTAAAGTCAGGAATTCGACGAAGTAAGGGGAAGGGCATCCATACCCATTTTTGTTAGGAGTCCGGTTGGGACGAGTTCGACTTCTTGAAACGACGATCCACCCGACTTCTTGAAATGAAGATTCACTGACGAATGAATCGGCCGACCCCAACTGCTCCCTTATAAGGACTTGAAGGGTTTCGCGTAGACATTTGTTTTCTAGACGGTCCAGATGTCTAAAACGTTTCATTTCATTTCAGAGCGTTCGGAATGAAGCGGTCGGGCCAAGCGAGGAGCGCCGGTTCGGATGAATTCGCCTTCGTCGGCCGAGGGCCGATGAATTCTCCTTCGGTCTTCCCGCTTATATATCACCGGAAAGTAGTCTTCCCGGTCTGTTTTTCTAAAAAATGATTACCGAAATTGGCCTGTTTGAGCCGAGAGAGATAATACCGCTCTCCACCGAAAAGCGGTCCGGCGAAGCTACGCTGATGCCGGAAATAACTTGAGCACGACTGGGAAACTTAAAAACATATATATTGGCACGGTGACGCACCATAGTCGAACCGAACCAACGAAAGATCACGAGCGATGCGAAATCGGAGGGCGCTGAAATACACCTTAACCACCAATCCTTCAGTTTAACTGAGAAGTGTGGCCCTAAAGAGGGCCGTTGGGTTTCGGAAAATAGCGTCAAACAACTTAAGCTTTGGGCTTGGCGGGAGCCTTTTTGGCGACAGTCTTTTTGGCGACGGCCTTCTTGGCGACGGCCTTCTTGGCGACGGCCTTCTTGGGAGCCGCCTTCTTCGGCGCGGCGGCCTTCTTGGCGGGGGCGGCCTTGGGCTTCTCCACAGCAGCTGGCTTCTTCACGGCGGAAGCCTTCTTGGCAGCGGCGGTGACCTTCTTGGGAGCCTTCTTCTCTCCGGCGGGTTTCTTCTCGACAGCGGCCTTCTTCGGCTTCTTCTCCGCGGCGGGCTTCTTGGCGACGGACTTCTTGGGGACCTTCGCAACCTTGACCTTGGACTCGGCCTTGTCCCCGAGGCGGAAGCGACCGGAGGCTCCGGTGCCCGAGGTCTGCTTCAGGAAGCCGGACTCGGCGCCGCGCTTCAGGGCGGCACGGAGGTGGGCGCTGGTGGAGGCGTCGTTGGTGGCCACCTTGTAGTTCGCCTTGATGTAGTTCAGGATGGCGGTCTTGCTGGAGCCCTTCTTCTCCTTGAGCGCGCCGATGGCGGCCTTGATCATCGCCTGGTAGGTGGGATGGCTGGCGGGCGCCTTCTTCTCGTCCTTCGGCTTCGCGACCTTTGCGGCTTTGGGGGCCTTGGCCTTCTTGGGCGAAGCTTTGGGTGCCTCGGCGGCGACGGCGGGAGCAACGACTTGGTCGGACATGACGATAACAGCGAAAGCGTTTGAATGATGCTCTACCGCTCTGACCGGAGACCTTTTAACGTTGCAGCGGGGCGACTCCGCCTCCCAGGTCGGCCTGCCGCTTTTCGCGCCAAAATCTAAGAGATCGGTCAATGAGTAAGTACACCCGCCAACAAGAAGGCTCCCGCCAAGCCCAAGGCTTAAGCTGTTTGACGCCATCCTCCCAAACCCAACGGCCCTCTTTAGGGCTACACTTTTCAGTGAAACTTAGGCATTTCAACAAAAACTGAAACAAATATAAGTACTCCTGAAAAAAGTTGACAAGTTTCCGGAGCGCCTTTCCTCCGGTTGATTTTCGGGCGGTCTGCTTGGTGCGGGCCATGGTAGCTACAAGTTTTCTCACGACTGATGCCTCTGTGTCCCCGGCGCCTCTTTTGTAGCCACAAAAAGGGCGGGCAGGCGAAGCGCCCCGCGCTTGGGGCGCGTCGCTTTCCCGCGCGTTTCGGCGCATATAAGCCCGGGCGGACGCCGAAAGGACATTCGACTGTTCGACTTCACTGCTAACCATGTCAGGCCGCGGAAAGGGAGGAAAGGGACTCGGAAAAGGAGGCGCCAAACGCCATCGCAAGGTGCTCCGTGACAACATCCAGGGAATCACGAAACCCGCCATCCGACGCCTCGCTCGCCGTGGAGGCGTCAAGCGCATCTCCGGTCTCATCTACGAGGAGACCCGCGGAGTCCTGAAGGTCTTCCTCGAGGGCGTCATCCGCGACGCCGTCACCTACTGCGAGCACGCCAAGCGCAAGACCGTCACCGCCATGGACGTCGTCTACGCTCTCAAGCGCCAAGGCAGGACTCTCTACGGATTCGGCGGATGAGATTCGTCAGAACTTATTTCTTCAACCCAACGGCCCTCTTTAGGGCCACAATTCTAAATGGAACTGTGGTGTGTTAAAAGAATAAACGTCTTTTGTGTAGCTAAAGTTTCCCAGTTGATTTGCTCCTTATGTTTCCAATTAAGTTGGCGCGTCTTGGAGGTGAGGCTCCAAGAAGTTCAGACAAATTGAGTGTTTGAAAAACTATTGTTTGAGCAGTTTGTACCTCAGGTTTTTTAAGTAAAACAAACTTCGTATGCTTTGGCAATCGAGTCGCAGCTCGCGGCATAAACTCGTTCCGCTCGAAGTTAGTAGTATTCACTATACTTCGCAACACCTCTCGCCTTCACATGCTAGTGAAGTGAAGCACAAGTTCATCAAGACTAATTAAGTCAATTTCATTATTGAAGTTTTATCAAAGTTGAGCGTTTATAATCGTTCACAAACTGTTTTTACATTGTCAAACCGAATTTGAAGATTTAATAAATTTCTCGGTTCTATTAGGTTAATCTATGAGGCCTCCTCGTAATGTACTGCACAACAACATCAACGGTGCTCTCTTCTGTATCTTTATCTGTAATGAAAAGTAGTTCCTGCCTTTAGTGAATTGATTTGGGCGTGAAAAGTCCATTCCAACTGTTTCCGAGTGTACTTACTCATTGACCGATCTCTCAGATTTTGGCGCGAAAAGCGGCAGGCCGACCTGGGAGGCGGAGTCGCCCCGCTGCAACGTTAAAAGGTCTCCGGTCAGAGCGGTAGAGCATCATTCAAACGCTTTCGCTGTTATCGTCATGTCCGACCAAGTCGTTGCTCCCGCCGTCGCCGCCGAGGCACCCAAAGCTTCGCCCAAGAAGGCCAAGGCCCCCAAAGCCGCAAAGGTCGCGAAGCCGAAGGACGAGAAGAAGGCGCCCGCCAGCCATCCCACCTACCAGGCGATGATCAAGGCCGCCATCGGCGCGCTCAAGGAGAAGAAGGGCTCCAGCAAGACCGCCATCCTGAACTACATCAAGGCGAACTACAAGGTGGCCACCAACGACGCCTCCACCAGCGCCCACCTCCGTGCCGCCCTGAAGCGCGGCGCCGAGTCCGGCTTCCTGAAGCAGACCTCGGGCACCGGAGCCTCCGGTCGCTTCCGCATCGGGGACAAGGCCGAGTCCAAGGTCAAGATTGCGAAGGTCCCCAAGAAGTCCGTCGCCAAGAAGCCCGCCGCGGAGAAGAAGCCGAAGAAGGCCGCTGTCGAGAAGAAACCCGCCGGAGAGAAGAAGGCTCCCAAGAAGGTCACCGCCGATGCCAAGAAGGCTTCCGCCGTGAAGAAGCCAGCTGCTGTAAAGAAGCCCAAGGCCGCCCCCGCCAAGAAGGCCGCCGCGCCGAAGAAGGCGGCTCCCAAGAAGGCCGTCGCCAAGAAGGCGGCTCCCAAGAAGGCCGCCACCAAGAAGGCTTCCGCCAAGCCCAAGGCTTAAGCTGTTTGACGCCATCCTCCTAAACCCAACGGCCCTCTTTAGGGCCACACTTCTCAGTGAAACTTAGGCATTTCAACAAAAACTGAAACAAATATAAGTACTCCTGAAAAAAGTTGACAACTTTTTTCCGTCATAACATCGCGGCCCAAACTGTACAAATGAGTTCAAAACAATAGCGAATTCGACTGTGATCCAGTTCGTTGCGAAAGCACCTGTAACAAATCCATGCAACTGCAAAAGTACAAGACAACAAACGATCAACAATATATGAAGACTTTGAAACTCTGGTAACGGAAGCCGACTTGAAACATATTTTGAAGCAGAAACCTCGCGCAATAGCGCGCACAGCTCCGTTGATTTTAAAAACATGGCACGTGATAGTGGCTTGGTACCACCGTCAGAACGTTAACATCAGTCAAGTTATTTTACGTAAAAGTCAATTTCGTGCATTTCCCGGCTTTGCAACAACAGCCAAAACTCCACGTTATCCTCATTATATTGTGTGACGGAAACCAGAAAATCCCTTTTAATAACGTTGTTATTGGGAACAAACGGAAGCCGATGGAATGGTCACAAGAGCTTATAAAAGCACGCGAGTCGACTCGATTCTCCAGTCGTCCGTTAATCGCCCTTATCGGATCCTCTGCTGCATTGAAATGCGCTTCCTTACCGTATCCCTCTTCGTTGTCCTTCTCGCCGATCTTGTGAGTTCCGAGAGCACAAAGAAACTTGAGGATAAATCGATGAAAGCGAAATCTGGCGAAGAAAAAGCCACGACCCACGCGGCGGCCAATGGAACTACCAAAGTAGGAAAATCCGGCAAGGAGAAGGCTTTGACCCACGCTGCAGAAGCTGGAACCACAAAGGCCATCAACACGACTATGAAGGCTTCCAGCGGATCCACGGCATGTATATCTTGGTCGTTCTCGGTTTACTGGTTACTTTTTAGCCCGTCAAAGCCGCAGAGGCTAAAGCCACCACTAAGAAGTGAGCGAGAACTTCAAGTACTGGCATAACTAATTGCCTTACACCTCTATTTTAATCTCAAAGCTTCAAATAAAGTATTATCTTAAGTCTTGAATGCAGATAAATAGATGATTATTAAATTGTTTCTAGTCGGCTCAGAGGTGGGACTTCGTTCCGTTAACGGCTCTCGCGCGCACTTGCCAGAAGACCTGAAATTCCAAGTTAACTGGAGCTAGAAAGGATTAACATGCCGTGTACTCCATTTCGTCGACGGACGACGGATCCGCGCCCATTTTTTTGATTCTGATGCGGGCCATATCGCGAACCTCGTCGATCGCTGTTTGCTGGCTGGTCCCCGAAACTTCGACGTAATGGCACCAGTCGTCGTTCGCGTAGTGGCAAGAGATCGCCTTGCGGAATCCTTTAAAAAAGTATTTGAGTATATTGTAATAATTCGGTTTCAGTTCCTACCCGCAGTTCTGTTCGCTCCTGAGCCGTGAACCAACAAAGGGTGGAAGAACACCGTATCTCCGGCTTCCATCTCGCAGTGCGTTCGGGGCATCGAAGGATCGTAGTCCACAATTCCCAGGTACGCTTTGTTCACTCCTCCCTTAAGAATAAAAATACAAGAGAGTTAAATATTTGGGTGCTCACTTCCCACTTTGGATATTCGTGGGGAATCAGCTTTCCTCGATGGGTTCCCGGCACCACGACAAGGCATCCGTTGGCGCGGTCGACTTTTTCCATCGCCGTCCAGGCGCAGCAAACATAGTCTGCAGGCCGGAAGGGGAAGTAGTGGAGGTCTTGGTGCATCGGGTGGCGAGAGGTCAGAGCTCCGGCATCTGCGAAATATTCTATCTATCGTATGGTCCCTAAAACACTTACCTGGCGGTTTATTAATGAGCATCGTATGCATTGAAGCCAGATTCGATTCGGGCGACCCAATCAAGTCCTTCACAATGTCCACGACCTGAAAACAACCTCTTTTATCTCGATACAATCAAAAATCAGATCTTACGTGAGGATTCTTGCAGTAATCGAAGAGAATCGAGTCATCCTGGAAATCCTGAATCTTGGTCACAGTTCTCTCTTCGTTCCTGACGCCCTTGTTGGCTAGCGCAATATCCCGAACGATGCTCAATCCTCTGTGGACAGGTGCTCCATCGCAGATCGCTTGGAAGCGTTTGCTACAAACGCTACAGCATTTCTGGAATCCAGGCGCATCCCTCACTTGTAAACCTTGAGTTCCGACATAGAAACGCAGTTCCGGATAACGATGTATCCGTTTTCGCGGTAAAACTGCTTCTGCTCCGTCGAGAGGACCTTCCCGGGCACGTGCCAATTGATGTCGGGCGCAAAGTCGTCAGTCACCATCTGAAATTAAGTTGTTTATAGGTGGGAATGTTACCTTAAGAAGGCGAGCGAGCAGCTGGTGCGCTCGACGATGCATCGTCGCCACTTTTGAGTTGGTTTGACGGTCGTTTATCGAAGAGTCCGCGATCAGAATACACTACAAGACTACAACAACAGCCGATCATCGCCTGACTTGCGAAAACGCACGCGCCGCTCTTAGACATTCCTCTAATTGCTACAGTAACCCAAAGTAATTTTTTGAGATTTCTAAGACGTTTGCACAGTTTACAAAACGATTTATCGGAGTGGTTACTATATTTTCTCTAGAGAGCCTATCTAGGCCTTAACGAAACGGTCGAAGCGTTCCAAACGGCGCAACTCGCTGTCGTTCTTCTGCGTGTCGAGCTCCTCTGCGACCGTCCGCGTCCATTCGTATCCGAATCCTGGAGTGGGCGCCTCGAGACCAAAGTTGTGCTCGGGACCCTTGTTGGCGTCCACTGCGAAAGTCCTGGAATAGATTCAGTTAAGGCTAGAGATCATGAAAGCGCATACTCCATCTGGGTTCCGTCGATAGCGGCGAACTTGGCTTCTGAGCCTTCGTATAGCACAACTGGCGGCACCACGGTACGACGTCCGTCACGGCCGAGGTAGTAGTTGTCGGCCAGTTTGTGGTGGACGCCTCCAGGAAGCGAGGGAGGGTCCTGACTACGGGTCGTTTGGGTGTTCGGGAAACGCAGGGGGTTGTGGTAGATGGCCTGGAATGCGTTTTACAAGCGTTGAGTTAAATTAGCATACCTTTCCATCAGCGGTGGGGAGGCCTGGAGGAGGCGTAACCTTTTGACGGTCCACGGCCAAAAGCTTGTTGCGGATCCAGTTCCAGAACGGGGTCTGGGTGCGGTTCTGCACAGCAGCGCTGGCGATCTTGCGACCACTCATTATGGCCTGAAAATCCACATAAAGCACATGAATTCATAACTCCAAACTCAGATATCATCCGTGGCTAAATAACCACTATAATCGACTTCGTCACAAGGATAATATATTTATAGCAAAGTTGAGAATCTTATGTACAAAATAACAAAAGAGATCGATGAGAATGAAAAAGTGACAAGATTGATAAAGAGATCAGCGTAAGGTGAACCCGTTAATGAAGGGGATACCCACGGGAACCGTCGCTTGGTATCGCAGGTACTTCTGGCCGAAGAATTCGACCAAATAACGCTCCTCGTCGTAAATCCTGTCGTTGAAAAACTGGAACGTGACGTATGCGTAGGCGACGAAGCAGAACGGGTTGCAGAGGGTCAGCTGCGTCCCGATCGACCACAGGAACCAGCCGACGTATCCCGGGTGCCTCATGAAGGAGTAGAGTCCGGTAGAAACGAGGTGGTGGCTGGAGACCTTCGAAGTGGCGACGAGATGCGTGAATCCTCCGCTGGCTTGGATCATTGCGGTCTTCCGGATCAATTCTCCCAGGATGCAGAGCGTGAATCCAGCTTCGCTGATATTATTCGAGAAGATCCAGGGCGCGTACCTCGTTTCGAAGGTAAATTCGATCCAGCTTGCTACGGCGGCCATCCAGTATTCCACGGAGTGATTCAGCAGGAACGAATCCTTCTTTAGGGTCGGTCTATTCGTCAGAGCGATGACGGTAAATTCGGAGATGTGGAAGAATGAGATGATGAAAACGTATCGGGAGAAGGCGGCCAGGTGTGCCCGTCCGAGAGCTTCGAAATAGAATCCTAGCGATATACTGAGGCCGTTGATAACGCCAATGAGGAATCCTTGGCACGTGAAGACGAACTGCTCATATCTGAGCAGGACGATGAGCAGTGAGAAGAGGCAGAATCCGTAGGAGATGGCGTTGTCCGAGAAGGAGGAGAAGTCCAGCAGGGCGAAGTAGAGCGCGGCGATCACGAAAGACCAAAAGCCGGCGCGGACGGGGCCGTCGCAGAGAAGAAGGCTCACTTTGGATTTCAGCCGCATTGAGTACTGAAATGAAACAGCTTATTAATATATGTTTGACGAAGATCGCGGAAATTCGCGGATAAACACAGGGATCACACATCCAAACTACAAATCGACAAGTCGTGATTGGTTTCTGTCGGTTGAAACTCCTTTAACATGAATTCTTCCCAATTCGTTCAAAATCGGTCCATACTTTTCGTTTCAACAAAGCAAGAGAAATCGACAGCTTCCGCGTGCATGTTTCCTCAAATTTATCCAAAACTTCATCTAATAACACCTCAAATCGATCGCACATCGTAACACTCCAAAATTCGCAACGCCTGACAGAAAAATAAAACAAAAATCGGGCAAAATTCACTTTTCCAATTTCTCATTGAATCACGTTTTCTCAGCTCCGCTTGTCGTTGCGGGACCATCGGAGAATCCCGCACGCGCTACTGCGATTTTAATTTTGTGGCGCGAAGTTCGAAAAATCGTTGGCAAAGAATCTTCGGAAGCGCGGCTGCGATGGGGAAACGCCAGTTGACGATCCGGCGCGAATATCCGCAGAAGATGTTCTACGAGAAGATTCTGCAGGATTGGAAGGAGAGCATCGAGGATCGCAACCAGCGGGTGACCGTTAACAACGCCCATCAGAGCATTAAACGATATCCGATCGAAATCAACGGATTCGCGGACCTGAAGAACATCAAGGGTGAGCCAATTTGAGGAAAGTTGAAAAACGCGAGCAATGTTTAGGAATCGGAAACAACATCGCGACGAAGCTGGACAACGCGTGGCAGCTGATTTGCTGCCAGTATCAGATGGTGCCGACGCTTGTGGAAATCAAGCAGCTGAAGAAAGGCGAATTTCTGCAATTCGTGCAAAACAAGAAATCGCGTGCCGTTCCCGTCAGCTCCGGCCAGGCCGCGCCGATCCCGATCGCTCCCTTTGAAGTCCCTTCAACAAGCTCAACGGCGCCTTCAACGAGCACAGCGATTTCGATGGCTGTCCGTCTTCCAGATATGTTTCCTTCGAATTCCAGCGTTGGATTGACGCGAAATCCCTCCGTGATTGCCAGAAATCTTTCGCAAAACTCAGACGTCGACGAAGTTATTCGTTACTTACCTCATGACCACAGCAAAGTCGAGGTAAGGGATATTCCTTCGGATTCCAATAACGATTTTTCAAGGTTTGCTTGATTGTTGATAACCGCGAGAAGAGCGGCATGTTGAAGAAGAAGGACGTCAGCGTGTTCCTAGACAAACTGAAGACGCGATATGAACTTCGGTCGCTATCTGTGGGCGATTATTTGTGGGTTCTGCGCTGGAAGGACACGGGAAGAGAGATGGTCATGGATTACATCGTAAGTCGTTTCCTATGGGGATTTACCGACCTAGAATATCAGCTCCTAACGTCTCCCTTATAGTGCGAACGCAAAACGTGGGATGACCTTTGGCAAAGCATTAGGAAAGGCCGCTTCGATGACCAAAAACAACGCTTGAGAAACTGTGAAGTGGACAACATTGTCCTAATTGTGGAAGGAACCTGCCCTACGTTTGGCCGATCTGCAGATGGTCCCAAAGGAACTCAGGAACTCGCCGTGGAACAAGCGTTGGCGTCCGCGAACGTGGGAAGCAACTTTATGGTCCAGCGCACGGCGAACATCGAAGGAACGGCGAAGTTCCTGGATACGGTTACAAACCGACTAATGAATCGAATCCAGCATGATAATGTAGGCGAGCTTTGTGAGGTCTTGTGAATGATTTTGAATGTTTAGATGAAAGGCATAGCCTTCGAGAAGATCCAGAATGAAGGCAGGAAGACGAAGGTGATGACTGTCGCGGGCATATGGGCCCGGCAGCTCACCGTTTGTCCCCAGATGGGAGGCGATAAGGCTGCAGAGATCGCCGCCAACTTTCCCTCGTTTCGGGCCATGGCACAATTCTGCCGCTCGGAGAAGGAAACGAACCCTCACGTCGATTTGTCTACCTCTTTCGCGATCAAATTCCCGTCTTTGAACCGTGTAGTCCGTTCAACTTTAAATGAGTTCTTTAGCAAATCGTAATCAAGGTGTTAACACAAAGAATTTCTATAATAAATGGAATTTATTTCTTAACGCGCGCGACGTAGTCGATGTAGAAGCTGCCCAGGTAGAGGAACTCGCCGTCGTCGGTAACCTGAAAATGGCGTTTAAGTTTTGACTTCACGCATATGAGAAATTACCTGAGTGATTCCCTTAACGACACTGCCGGTTGGGTCTTGTAGCGAAGAAAGGATTTCTCCCGTTTGGCTCACTTGGACAATCATGGCGAATGTAGGCAGAAGAGTGGCTTTGTAGATCCAGGAATGAGGGAAGAGCTAGAGGAGATATTCGGGAATAAATATGTGAAAAACGCTTACCGAAATTAGCAATCTCCTGAGCATCGGATGTGGTTTCAAGAAGTGGGCAAAGTCGAACTTATCTGGATGCCTGGCCTTGGCCAAGGCGACCCAGAAAGTGCCGTCTTTGCCGAGGCGGACGTTATCTGGGATTCCGGGAAGACCTTCGACGAAGACTTCTCGTTTTCCCTTCTTCTCTCCCTCGAGATAAACCCTGTGGACGCGTCCGGATAAGGATTCGCAGACCAAGAACGATTTCTTGTCAGGGAAAAGCTGAACGCCGTTAGCGAAATAGAGTCCATGGGTAAGGACTCGGACGTTCTTGGTACGAAGATTGACGTGGAGAACGCGTCCCGAAGGAACTCCTTCGTTGAAGTCGACGATGGTTTCGTGGTAAGTGAAGCGGGTCGACGCGTCCGAAAGAATTACGTTTTCCTCGTCGATCACGTCGACGTCGTCGGCGAATTTCATAGGTTCTCCGTCGATCAGCATGTTGGCTTCAAGGATCCTCTTAAAGCTCACTAAACATCTCACTTTGAACCATGAAATTGTCAAAGATTCTGCGTACTCTCTTCCATATTCACCGTGTAGAGCCCCTGATACGCATCTGCAACAATTAATTCCTTGGAATTTAGGCGGCGCATTCCCAAAGGTCGGAAACAGTTCCTAGGGTTAAGCGTTTCTAAAAGCGCATTTACGTAGAACGGGGGCGTGTGGAACTCACTGCAGAACGGATTCATAATAAATTCCTTGGTGATCTTTCCCTCTGTGATCTCCACAATTTTGCCATCGTGAGTTCCCGTGGTGAGCTTGTTGCCTGGAATTAGGACTAGAAGCGGGAAACAGTGCTTAAATACCCTCAGCGATAATTGATTCCGGTCCTAGGATCTTTCCTTTAAGGAGAATTTCGCTCTTCTGCAGGCGGTTGTTGGGAGCGAGGCCGGCGGTGAGGGGATGCGTTGGAAACTCTCTGAACGTGAAATTGTCAAAGTTAAAATAAGACTGAAAACAGCAAACAAAAAGATTGTTTTTGCCACAACACAAACACATTAAAAACCTGTTTTCTTCTCGCCCATTCGCTCCCCTTTGACACCGTTTATCACTTCGCGTTGATTAGTTTCTCGTAATTAGCAGATTAAACCGACGACTTACGGAAAAGGACGAACGTCGTAGATCTCGTAAGAAGATTTCAGCGCTATCCCAACGTAAACGGCTAATCCTAGGAAGCCCAAAGAGAGTAACTTCCTAAAACAGGCGCGATAAGTCGGTCGTTAAACAAACTTGACGAACCCTAGTGAAGACCCCAATTGCGGCGGAGTCGGTTTTTGGCTCTTCTTCGCCTCTCGATCAGCCATTTTAGGAGTGTGCGGCGGTTGGGTTCGATTGGAACTTTATACATAGCTTCACACTACAGATGATGTGCACATGAGTTGCTTTCACGGCGTTAGGGGCGGGCGGAAGAAGGAATCGGTTGCAAGCATGTTTTCCATTTCTTTGTGAGTGCAACAAAGGTGAAAACAAAAAAAGAAAAATAAGAGAAAAAGAGATTTATTGCATTTAAGGCTCATTTACGCAGTCTTCCGAGATAGGGCGAGTGGTAGCTTCCGAAATAGATGTATTCGCTGTCTTCCGTTACCTGGAATTGTTACTTTCAGCGTTTTTGAACCGTGATTTTGACAAACCTGAGTGTTGTCAACCATCGCCTTAGCGTGAGGATCGTGTAGGCTAGAAACAATTTTGCCTTTCAGGTCGACTTGGATTGCCATTGCGTGTTTCTGTTTCCAGCTCGTAAAGATATCGCTAAGGATAGGTCCGTCCAAAAGCTAAAATTGGAATGTCAATTCATTGTAGAGATACTAAAAGCTTACCGCCAGAACGAGTCTCCGGGCAAGAGGATGTCCTATAAGCGAATCGTAGAACGAAAACTTGTCCGGCACGCGGGTTCCAAAGAACGCTACCCAAAATGTCTTTTTGTCGTGACTCAGTCTCACGTTGTCAGGGAATCCAGGCAGATTCTCTACAAAAACCTCCTTCTTTCCAACCTTTTCTCCCGAAATGTAGATCCGCGTTAAGCGAGCCGCCGTCGACTCGCCTATCAAAATTGATTTCTTGTCCGGGAAAAGCTGGACGCCGTTGGGGAAGTACAGATCCTTCGCCACGATATTGACTCCTCCGGTACGCAGGTTCACCTTCAGGATTCTTCCGTTCGGCTTCAGTTCGAACATTTCGTTGACAAACTTCGTGAGCTCCCATTTCGAGGTGCAGTCCGAGAGGAGCACCGTTTCTTCGTCCAAAAGGTCCAAATCGTCCGCAAATCTCATCGGTTTACCATCGATAAGTGCGTTGGCTGCTAGAATCACTTTGTGGGTCTTTTTCTTCATATCCACCACCAGGAGTCCTCGGTAAGGGTCGGCGGTGACGAATTCGTCGCCTTTTAGATGACGGATTCCCAAAGGACGTCCACATTCATCAAAATTCGAGCATTTGGAGACCAGCTTGTACTCGTCGGTGATCTTTCCGTCGGTGATTTCTACGATTTTTCCGTCGATGGTTCCCGTGTAGAGTTTGCCGTTGTGAATTTCGATGGATTCCGGTCCGGCAATCTTGTTTTCCAGCAGGCGTTCGGCTTGGGAAAGTCGATTGTTAAGGGCGAGTGGTCCCTTGAGTGCAGGTCGGGGTTTGATTCTAAACAAAAGAGTGCTTTGGACAGAATTAGAATTGGGATAAACATCAAATCTTGTAGCTCTCTGTTTTGGTAATTGCAATTGAGTGGGAGCTCTTAGGAAGGATAAATGTACAAATATTTACTTTTACTCAAATATTTGCATCAAATATTTTCTAAACTCACTCAAATGGCTGTACTTCGAAGACCTTATAGGAGGCGTTCAGCGCGTATCCCACGTAAACGGCGGCGCATATAAACAGCAATCCAAAGAATCCAGCGCGATTCGAGCGTCTCACGGGCTCCGGCTTGGCCGCCTTGCTCTTCTTCTCGTCCACCATTCTCCGAGAATGCTTCAAGAGAATGCCAGTGCGGCGCTATCGCTGTTGCGACTGTTAGCGCCTCTGTTTTTGATCTGTTTACGATCAAGCGCGTGACTGATTGCCACATTAAAATAGAACGACGTGGCATCACCGATCAATGCCACTTTTTGCAGAAACCAGGAGATTCACTGGTTTTAGAGGCATTTTGCAGTGACGATCAAAGATCTGTGGATAATGTTCGAAGGGTACAGTTGAAAAACAATAATATTGCTTCCTTATTAGGTAAACGAAACCCACGGAGAAGTTCACAGTTCGTCGGTCGGAGGAGGGAAAGTGACCTTGAATTGGTGTTTGTGCCGGAGTTCTTCGGGCGAAGGTCTTTCGATGCTATCGATCAGTTTGTCGGCGTTAAAGGAGAACATTATTTTGGAGTTGTTTCCTTCGAACTGAGAGCTCTGAACTTTTAGTTTAATCGAGGGTTAAATTTAAGGGTCGCAATGTTTCAGGTTCAAATTGGACGGTCAATTACATCAATAAAATGTCAGTTCGAATTAGCGCTAGTTGTTTCATGTTAGCAAACAAGTTGCGTCGAAAAATGGATCCCTTGGATTTGAACATGTTCCGTTTAAGGCTAAACATGGATCACAAATGCCAAGACATAATAAAATGCATTTCCAAAGCATTTTTTCATTGCTCCGGCGTCCCTGACGCTACCGTGATACTTCCCGTCGCCGCCGATGGCGAGCGAGATGCCGTTTTGCAACTTTGGAAAACTTCTGCAAATCCGATCGCTTCTGATGCGCATCGGTTTTGAATCAGGTCGACGCCGGCGACATTTCTGGGTATATAATAATGGACTACTCCGTGATGAGGAGATGACGATGACTTAAGCTATCTATCTTAATAATAATCTCGCCGATGTTCTGGATGTTGAGGCAGTTTTTGTTTTTTCCCTCTTTGCCCGTTTTGCTCCGCTGATAAGCTCTGATAAACGGTGCATACGTGGGCAGCGAAGCGTCCACTCACTCCGCCGCCTTGTTTAGTGCTCGCCGCTGCCGTTTTGTGTTTGTTTTCGGTTTGGATATACCAAAACATTGCCGTGTGTGCGTGATCACTTGTATTCCTCGCTTAGAATTTTCGCTTTTCAGAAAACGCAATGACCGACGAAGACGCGCTAGTTCCGCCGCCAGCAGCGGAGCAAGAGGCCGCAGCGAAGGACGAAAATGGCGGAGGACGATTACGGAAGTGGGTTTTGTTCTGTTTTAGTCTTGAAACTAATATAAATTGTGGTTTCACATTGATCGCAACGGTTCTTGTGGTTGCGGCCGCAGCCGTTGTCGTCGGCTTCTTCGTGCAAAACTCGAGGAACTACGCCACGGAGTCGTTGCAGCTGGGACAACCGCCGCGCCTTCGCAATGAGATGGCGGTCGACCGACGCCTCGCCGACTCGGAGAAGCTTCTAGATGGCAAGATTTTGGGACCCGAGTCAATTCTCGTGGAGAAAGGTATTGTTGCTTTGGATATTGAACTAGGAGAGATAGAAACTAAAGTGGAATTATGTGCATTTCAAATTTGACTATCGAGATTTGACTTGCTTCCAGATCGTCTCTACACCGGAACATGGGACGGCCAAGTCCTCGAAATCGTCAACGGCGTCATAAGCAAATCGATCCGCTTCGCGCACGGAAAGGAATGCGGCACCTACGAAGGCGAGCCCATCTGCGGAAGACCCCTTGGAATCCGCCGCCTGAACTCCAAGGAACTCGTCGTCGCTGATGCTTATCTCGGCATCTTCCTGGTCGACTTTGATGCGAACACCTTCCGCCGAATCCTCGACGGATCCGCGGTAATCGGAGGGGAAAAACTCCGATTCTGCAACGATTTGGATATCCTCGACTCGGAACACATCCTCTTCAGGTATGTGGGTGTTCTGTATTCGCGTTGTACCGCCTGACTTCAGCGATTCTTCGACCCGCTGGGACCGCCGCCGTTTCATGCACTCGATCATGGAAATGGTCCCCAACGGACGCGTCATCAAGCTCAACGTGAAGACCGGAAAGGCCGAGGTCGTCGTCAAAGGCCTCTATTTCGCCAACGGTGTCCAGATGTTCCCGGATAAGAAGAGTTTCCTCGTTGCCGAAACGGGAGCCGCCAGAATCACGAGGTATAAGACCTTCTTTTGACAAAGTGTGAACAAAGAATTAAGGGTGTACTTAAACGAAGGAAAGCCCAGGACCGAGAGGTTCATCGAGAACCTGCCTGGCTTCCCCGACAACATCCGCATGGGGACCAACGGCACCTTCTGGCTCGGACTCTCGGGCACGCGCCATTCTGGCCGCATCTCGTTCTTCGATTTTCTGGTCACTCGTCCAATCACCCGAAAGTTCATGCTTAGCGTGAGTTTCACCATTCTGAAGCCTTTGTCATCGACTTACTCAATTGTAGGTCGTTCCCCAAAGACTCCTCGCGCCGTCGTTCAACACGTTCAAGCCAAAGCACGCGATGATCATACAGATCAACCAGCTCGGAAAGGTCGTTTCTACGCTCCACGACCCCAACGGCGAAGTCATCCAGGACGTTTCGCAGGTCTCCGACGACGAGCGGTTCCTGTATTTTGGCAGTTTCCACAGTAACTTCATTGGAAAGCTGCCGAAATAAGCGGATTTCGTACATTCCCATGCCTTATTTATGTTTTAAATTTCCCTATTCTGTAAACTAATCACTGTAAAGTAAAGTACAATGTAGTATATACGAATACTGTAGTATTCGTCATGGTTGAGGGCCACACATGCAAGCAGGAGGTACTCAGACGTCTGCAGTTCGGTTAGTAGTGAACAGACAGCTTGTCTAGACATGCTCTTCGACCCTTCCACGGCTGTTCATTCTGTCCTTTTCAGCTCTGCGATGCGGTCGCGGTCCGCAAACAGCGAACCATCGAAACGAGAAGATTCCAACGACGAGAACGAGGAAGATGCTTATCAGCGCCTGGACGCCGACAAACTCCTTGAAGCCTTCGGGAAATACGGCCGATACCAGGTCACCGGATACATGATCCTTCAGGCCTTGAATACGTACTATTCGGCGTCCATGTTTTTGATGCCCTTCATCCAGAAGAATCCGATGTTCTGCAACATTACCGACTTCGACCAGGTAGCATTTTCCTTTCGGGAATCGTCATTTTCCTTAGCTTCAGCCCTTTTACGAACTCAGCAAGGACGACCATTGCTACCTGTACCGCAACGACAGCTCCAGAAAATATCTGAAATGTGGAAGCAAGGAAGCGAATGGGAGTCGATTAATTACGGTTCAAACGCATCCTGTGGGCAGCATGCTGAAAGACTACGACATCGGCTGTTCGAACCCGCTTTGGAAGGAAGCTGGCCTATCGGCTTTCACCATTGGTATGCCTCTGAAAATGTTTCTGGATTCAACTAGATATTTTAGGAGCTCTCATCGTGGTACCCTTTATGGCATATCTGAGCGACCGCCATGGACGCCGTCCGATTCTCCTTATTTCAGTATTCATCAGCGTGATTGTCAACATTGCGACTCCTTTCATGCCCAACTTCTACCTTTTTCTGGTGGGAAGATTTATCGTAGGAGCAATGTCGGACGTGAGTTCGTTTTTGTAGCTTCAGTTCAAATGTCATCGTTCGTACTTTCAGACCTACTTGACCATAGGATCGATCCACAGCTGCGAACTCGTCACCGGAGACGGCCGCCTATGGAGCGGTCCGGTCTATACGCTCACCTGGGTCCTCGGCTACTTCTACGTCGGCGTCGTCGCGTACTACGTTGCCTTCGCTTCCCAGTGGAAGCTGTTCTACCTCACCGTCGTCCTGCCCGGAGTCATTACCATTACCATGTATTGGCTCATCCCAGAATCGCCACATTGGCTGATTACGCACGGGAAGGTCGAAGGGATCAAGAAGTACATTCAGAAGGCCGAGAAGTTCAATAACACCACGATCGACCTTGGAAAATGTCAAACTGTGGGAAAAGAAGTGATGACCGCGTCGCGCCGAAAGCGGAGGAAGTCGATTTGGAGAGTGCTGAAGAACAAGACTGTGGTTGTCATGCTCTTGATTAACGGCTTCATTACGTAGGATTGACGAGATTAAGAGTTGATTTAGCTGATCTTTTCAGGCTTGTGCACCAGATGTACTACTTCACATTGACCTTCACCAGCGTTGACTTGAGCCAAAACGAGCAACTCGGCTTTTTCCTGTCCGGATTGGTCGAAATCCCGCCGGCGATCATCGTCCTCCCGCTGATGCATTACTTCGGAAGACGCTTCCTGACCGTGACATCCTTGATTCTCCAGGGAGTCTTTATCGCCGTGTGTCCTTATGCTACAAGTGATCGGTTAATTTCAAAGTCACGTTTTCAACGCAATTTTGCAGGAAGTGAATTGGAGTGGGTGAAGATCACATTCAACCTACTCGGCAAGTTCGCCAACAGCATTGTCAGCGTGACCCATCCTCTGCTCATCTCCGAAATGATGCCAACGACGGTCCGGACGACGCTTTTCTCTATAATCAACATTCCTCAAAGCATCGGAATCCTCATCGCTCCCTACGTGAAGTATCTGGTAAGGCACATTTATTCGAGATCTCGTCAAATTGTCCTAAATTCAGGTGATCGCTTGCTACGAACCGTCTCCAGTCTTGATCCTCTGCGTTTTGTCAATTATCGCAGGACTCTTCGCGCTTCTTCTTCCGGAAACGAAAGGAAAAGACATGCCGGAATCACTAATCGAAATCGACCCGGGCCCGATTCTCTGGAAGATCAACGACAGCAAGATAGTTGCCCGAAGCACGGAGTCAAAGGAGAAAGACGAAGAAAAGCCTGAAGCAAAGACAAGCGAAACCACCAGTGCGGAAGATAGACTACCGAACAAGAGGAACAGTGAGAAGGAAGTCATTGTATTGATAGAATGACACAAAATTAAAAAAGAACGCCAGTATAAACCAAGTTTTCTTCAAAATTCTTCGCTTGTTCCCATTGGAAGGTTTGCCAGTAATCGACGCTTCGCCATGTCCTTCAAGAAACGCAGCGTTCTCTCGTGCGGCACCTTCGAGATGGCCTTCTCCAGAGGCATCAACGTCGGAGGAGAATCGTTCGACCTGAAACAGTTAAAAACGATAATTGGAGGCATGATTCGACAACTTACGAGGCGAGAATGCAGAAGATACCATCGCGACGTTCCGTCTGCGGAATCTTGTGGCGGGCCCTCTCCTCCTCGGAAATCTGCGATTCGTGCAAGACCTCCGCGATCTTCATGTCATTCTTCCTCTTCTAAAACAGGCTCCCATTTCAGGTTCGCTAAAAATAGAACACTTCTTTACCTTCGCGTAAGCGTTCAGAAGTGTGTTCTTGCGCTTACTGTTTTCGATGGCCGTCGCGGGGATGCACATATCCCTGAACTCGAATGATTTTACAACGCAAAAAGGAAGGATAAACTTACGCCCACTGAAGCTGCAAGTATTCTACCTTCGTGTTCTCATCGCGGAATTGCTTCAGGACCTTTTCGACAACATAACGGTTGTGTCGAGGTCCTTCTGCGTCCCGCATGATAAACATTCCTTCGCCTTCGTCCCAGGTGAACGGATCCTCCTCCATCATAATCTCCTCCTCCGGCTGCTGCTCCACCTCCCCAAGTCGGATGATTCCTTCGGCGGCGGGATTCTCAAGCGCCCTCTTCAACCAAGCGCTGCTTTCTTCGGTCACCACCAGCGACGTGTTTGCATACTCCTGAAAAGCCAAAAACTCAAATAAAGAAACTGGAATATCCTAATACCTGCATGATTTGAGGGCGCTTCTGGGCGAAAAGCATCCGGTGGCGAGCGACGGATTTCTTGTCGTCCTCGCGGCCGCGAGCGCAGTTTTCAAGCTGCGCTGCGAGGTGCATCGGGTGGAAGAGGTCGGAGGACGACGAAGGTTCGTTGCTCATCTTATAAATCAGAATTATGTACTGGAATAGTCGCGCGCTAACAGAAGACCGGAAGACATTCAAATCGTCTCACGCGCAAATCCGAAATCCTCGTCGCACGTTCGTCCGTCAATTTCGTTTCGAGAGTCAAGATGCCGCCAGGTTAGCGTCGCTAACATTGGACGAACGAGGAATTCTGTGTAATTCCTCGGCTTAAACCGCTCAAAACGATACCTTGAATATCGAAATACTCGTCGCACGTTCGTTAAATTTTCCATTGCTACATGCAGTAATTACAATGGATAAGTGAAACCAAGGCACAACTCCAAATGAATATTAAATGGTTGCCCAATACTACGACATCAGGTTCTAAACGAAGAATTTGAGAATGACAGATTAAAGGTGCTTTCTTTGGTCGCTTAGTACATGGAACCTGAATTCCATGCCTTTCTTTGGTCGCTTAGTACATGGAACCTGAATTATGTGATTGGGACATCGGATTCGCTGAATCGATGTCGTCTGCCTCAATTGAAGTCCGCGGTTTCTGGGTCTCCTGTTCGAGGACAATTCCCGCAACAACTCATTTCGTGATCAACTGCTGGCCAGCTTCTATTCCTTTCTTCGTTTTCCGCTTTGTCGACTTCCCAGCGGGTTTCGCTTCCTTGGTAGCTGAAATGCTTAACTTAGGATATAAATCACGAAGAATATTACCGTTAATGACCACCGTTTCAGCTCCCACCCACTTCGTTATCGACTGTTGAGTGGCTTCTACTCCTTTCTTCACTCTGGGCTTTTTTTCGTCTTCGGCCTCATCACTCTTCCTCTTCGAAGCTTTCTCTGGCTCTTTGACCTTGATAAACGTCCAGTTACATTTCAATTTGTGGTCCTTCCACCAGCGATCGCTTGGGCCTGGAGCTCGATTCATCGCGCGTTTAACCCAGCCGTGAAACGGACGATCGTTCCTGCAGGGTCCGTCGCATCTCCACCAGTGCTGCTTGTAAACGGCGACTTCGGCGTGGAACGAGTGGTAGATGGAGATCGCGGTTCCGGTTTCGCCGTTGATCCGATGCATGCGAACTTGGAAGTTGGGTCCATGGCCATCGCGATCGCGGTCCCTCTGGGTGATGAAGAGGTGTGCGTGAATCATTTCGTGCTGAAAAGTTTAACGGTTATAAATATTACTCTTCACACTTACCAGCATAGCTTCGACAAGATCCTTACGAGTCCGCAGCTTCAGAAGCGGTTTACTTAGAGCAATTATGCAGCCACTCCTTCTTTCTCGATATGTGCACGTTCCGGCACATCTAAATCAACAAACAAGCTATGAATTCATTATGTATCACATTACAGAGTCATCCTGTTGCTCCATTGAATCTTGCAGCTTCCCAGAGCATTCCAAAAGAATCGCTGGTCGAATTGGACGAACATGGCCAGGATACCCGGAGTCGGGTCGATGATTTCCCAGCTGGGATCCACGATTCCAATGTCCATATTGTTCCCACCTCTCCGGAGAACTGCTGATTTCTTTCCGGCTGCTCCGGGTTCTCGATTGGCGTCAGAACGCCGTTCATGAGCGTCCACTTCGACATAGCGGCGTCCGCAACGCCGGATTCAGCTCCAAATCGCTTCGTCGCCGCTTTCGACTCGCAAAATTTAAATCTTCTCTCGAATTTCGAAGTCGCCGCTGCTCGTTCCTCCGTCGCATTCGCTTCGAGAGTCGATCTGTTGTCAGGTGAACGTCGCTCGCTTTAGAGGCACGGAAATTTCGCGGTGCTAAACCGCCCAAAGCGCCCATTGAACCCTTCAAAATTTCTTTGAATATGCATCCAAACCTCACAACGTTTAATAAAGCTCTTCTATATCTACAGGCAGTAATTGACATGGATGTGTGAAGTAAAGCTACGTAAGGCACAAGTCCAAGTGACCATTAATTGAGCTTTCGGCCAGCTGCGTCCCACACGAAGGGCAAATGATGCTGCCGAACGAAGAGGGCGTGTCGTTGCCTAGTACGATGACTTCCGGTTCTAAACGGAGAGTAGCGATGAGATTTATATAAACCACAAACCTTTCTTTGGTCTCTTAAAACCTGGCTGGGACATCGGATCCGAATTTTGTGATAGGGACATAGCAATCGCTAAACCGATGTCGTCCAACTCATCTGAGATTCCATTCATTTAAATAACTCCGAAACTTGAACTGACCTCTGTACGGCGGTTTCTGGGTCTTCTTTTGCGATTCCGCTTTAGATAAGGCAATGGCCAAATTGTAATCACTGATGTAGCCCTTTGGCACTAAATCTATGATTTCCGGTTCCTTCTTGACAGGTCGCTGCTCGGGTTCCTTCTTCGCGTCACTTGAAAGCGCGGGGAGAATCGGTTTGGCCAAACCAGATGTCGAAGGGCTTGGCACTCCTAACCCTGAGAATACCGCTGATCCCACCTTTCCACTCCCGCCCATCCACTTTTTGGTCGATGATACAGCGGGTTTCGCTACTTTGGGAGCTGAAATGCTTCACTTAGGACATGAATCATAGAAAGACCTTACCATTGATAACCGATCCAGTTCCAACCCACTTTGTGATCGATTGCTGGCCAACTTCTACTCCTTTCTTTGATTTGGGCTTCTTTTCGCCTTCGGGCTCACCACTCTTTCTCTTCGAAGAGTTCGGCTTTGCGACCTTTTCCGGCTCCTTAACCTTGACGAACGTTCCACTGCACTTCGATTTGTGGTCCTTCCACCAGCGATCGCTTGGGCCTGGAGCTCGATTCATCGCGCGTTTAACCCAGCCGTGAAACGGACGATCGTTCCTGCAGGGTCCGTCGCATCTCCACCAGTGCTGCTTGTAAACGGCGACTTCGGCGTGGAACGAGTGGTAGATGGAGATCGCGGTTCCGGTTTCGCCGTTGATCCGATGCATATGAGCTTGGAAGTTGGGTCCGTGGCCATCGCGATCTTGGTCCCTCTGGGTGATGAAGAGGTATGCGTGAATCATTTCGTGCTTAAAGACATGACTATAATATTAAATATCACGCCCCCTTTGACTCACCAACATAGTTTCGACAAGATCCTTGCGAGGCCGCAGCTTCAAGAGCGGCTCACTCAAAGTGATTACGCAGCTGCTTAGTCTTCCTCGGTATGCACATGTTCCAGCGCACCTAAATTAGAAAACAAATAAGCACAGAAACTAGAAGTAAAAATTTACGAAGTCATCCTTTTGCTCCACTTAATCTCGCAGCTTCCCAGAGAATTCCAAAAGAATCTCTGGTCGAATTGGACAAACATAGCGAAGATGTCCGGAGTTGGGTCGATGAGTTCCCAGCTCGGATCCACGATTCCGACGTCCATGTTGCGCTTTCTGCTCGTGCTGCGTTGCGTCTTCGCTCCGGAGAACTGCTG
Source organism: Steinernema carpocapsae (assembly GCA_000757645.3). Classification (NCBI taxonomy): domain Eukaryota; kingdom Metazoa; phylum Nematoda; class Chromadorea; order Rhabditida; family Steinernematidae; genus Steinernema; species Steinernema carpocapsae. The sequence goes on from AZBU02000003.1 coordinate 2,026,056, forward strand.
ACTTCTTTCCGGCTGCTCCGTATTCTCGATTGGCGTCAGAACGCCGTTCATGAGCGTCCACTTCGACATCGCGGCGTCCGCAGTTCCTCGAAATGCCGGATTCAGTTCCAAATTGCTTCGCCACCGCTTCTGGAAGGGCTCCCGAGGCGATAAGCGTGACTTCGAACTCGCGTCGAAACGATGCTTCGGATTGAATTTCGTAAATTGTGAAATCCGTTTTCTTGATCACGCGGAGGAAGCGCTGCGAATTCTCGAAAAAGTGAAAATCACGAATTTCTCACATTTCAGCCGAACATAGAATGTCCGGGATTCCTCCGTTCGGCAACGGCAACGTCGTTCCCCAGAGAAGACGCCAATCCAGAGGTCAATCCAGAGGACGCAGCCCGCGAAGAGGAGGCGGAGAATTCTATCGCAACGGCCGCGGACCAAAACCGAACCGCGGATCTTTCCATTTGGAAGATCGGGATCGCGCTCTTTCCAACGACCACCCAGTTAGAAATCTAGGCTCGCCCCGAGGTATATTTCACTCTTCTGGAGTGCAAAATCATTTCAGAATTTATAGAAGCCGGGGAGTTGACACCTTCACCACAGGATCCGCCTCAACGGATGTCCAAACGCGATCGCTACTGGATCACGAACGACGATGAGGAAACGGCGCAGTCTTCGCAGAAGAATGAAGCCGTCACCCCCGTGCGGAAGACGTTAGAGGAGCGCAAAGAGGCCGTGGGAGGGATCCAAGAGCAGTTCGTGCTTCTGGCTACGATGGGCGATGCCACGATGAACTATAGGGAGAACGCAAGGCCGATCTGGAGCGCTGTGCCCAAGGCGAAGATCGCGGACGTGTGCCTGAAAGTGATCTCGGAGATTCCATCGGCTTGGTGAGTGCTATTCTGCTGTTCTAAACTCTTAATTTCCTTGTTTTCAGGCAAGCGGTCCTAGGGTTCATCTCCAATCTGGTGCACGAATCCACGCATTTCCACTTTGTGAACCACGAATCCCGCTCTGCCAGTGAGGTTTCCGTTTAGAATTCAGGGGCTAATGGGATGTACTTCTAGAACACAATGTTAGCAACCTCGACGATGCTTTGATGACGATAACCGCAGAGCTTCGGAAGATCGTGAAGAACCAGGAAAACGTAACGAAGAACCAGTTAATCCAGTTTTTTAAAGTTCGTTTCGGGTTATTTTCTGGAATACAAGGTTTGCTTTGCAGCTTCTATGCACATTTTTCGCAGATCTGCGACGGCTAAACGCGGGAAGGCCTTATTTTAGCAAGAAGCCCAGTGAATTCGCGCTTCACGCCTTTAAGAACACTCCGGCCGTCAAAGAGATGTTGAATCTATGGGATCTTCTCCTCGAAAGGCTGATTGAAATCGATCCCGAAGAGTGTACCAAGATTCTGATCGACACGTCGAAGCACGGATTTCACTTTGAGTGGATTTGGTACCACCTTGTGTAAGTCTTTAACCATCCGTTAGATATGCTTAAGAGCGACTTTCAGGAACTCTTTTGCTCCAAGCCAGATCGTCGAGAATCTGGTGCGATGTGGAACGCAGGACTTTGCCAAATACCTCGATTTAGCGCACCACACGGAGAGTATCCAGCAGAACACGCCGCTGGCAATGAAGCAGCATGATGAGTACCGGGTCAAGTTCACGGCGATCAAGGACGTTTTCGTGTTTTTGGCAAGGAAGAATAACGCCGAACTGAAGTTCAGCTGCTTGCAAGTGATCAATGTAGGCATCTTTCGTGTGAGTTTTGTTATCTAGCGTCCCGTTTAGAACGTCCTGAGTGCTCCGGTCATAGAAAACCACTGCGAGGACAAATCTCTGCTGTTCCTCCTTCGTTTACTGGCCCATTCCACCGAGCTTCTGCGGTTCTTGGCCACCGATTTGGTCAAACTGATCGACTACAGGAACATTCTCCGAGCAGCGAAAATGATTAACACCTGCGACAAGAAATACATTCTCGCATCCGGCATCTCTTATCCCCAGTTCCTCGCTCAAGCTATCCTTGTGCTGCCCGGCAAGGACGCTTCGAAGCTTATGAATAAGCTTCTGCCGATCGCTTATATGGCCCATGGTAAGGCTAAATCGTCAAGATCAAACTTATTTCCTTCTTTAGATCTTCACAGTCCTGAGGATATGATGCTGGCGGACGGCGCGGCGATCTTGTTGGACCAAGTGGCCAACTCGGTTTTGAACGTGGCCCACTCGGAGCAAGCACTCGGAGTAAAAGTTCTTAATGAATGCGAAATTCTGAACTCATTTGTCAAAGACGTTACATTGATCCAGAAGGCCGTGGAGATGATGCTGTTCAACCGCAGAGCGTAAGAATTCCCACGCTAAAAATGAATTAAAGAGGCTAGTTTTAGGCGTATCTGCAATATGAAGCTCTTGCATGCGGCTTGCGTGACCAGCATGAATCCTCCGGCCGATTTGATGAGCACGGTTTTGATCCGATGTCTCTGCACTGCAGAGAACGAGGAGCAGATGGCTGTTTTCGCGTCGTTCCTGGAAACAGTTCTCCCGTTCAACGCGGAAGGCCTTAGAAAAGCAATTGTCACAAAGGGATCCAAACGCGAAAGAAAGGCGATTTGCGAAGGATTGGACGATTTTAAACGTTAGTGTCGTTTTCCTTGTTATCAAGTTATGTGTCGTTTACAGGCAGAAACGAACTCTGGATACGAAATATGAAAACGTTGATGGAATGGGAACGCAAAGCAACCGCGAGCCAAATTATGAGCCACATGGGGTGCGTATCATAGTCACTCATAGTCCTCAATTAGTGGTTCCTTTAGATTGTTGATGCTGGACAATTGGGGCGAAGTCATGAACGACGCTCTTGCCTGGGCGCTGGACACCTTGTCGGACCTCTACGAATCCAAGGACGAGCGGAACGTCACGGAGAAGATCGTATCGACGACGAATCTTATCATCTCCTTCGTCGTGACCTCCAACCATGCCACCTATTTGCGAAACGAGGACTCCTACCAGATCACGGCCCAGGTCGCCGGCATGCTGATCCTGTTACTCCGCTTTATCGGAATCGACGAAGCCCTAAACGCGGTTATCGATGCCTACGAATCCGTCTTCGTGTGCTTCATCAAGTTCTTCTACCCTCTCCCCGTTCGAATGGCTCAGCGATCGCAGCTGATCATTCACCTCCTCGACGAGGTGTTCGAGATCTCCGCGGAGCTCTTCGGCAGTCGCAAGAACATGCCGACTTGGGACGAGGAGAACTTCTTCGCCGCCGGCTGCGATGAGTTCATGCTTGGCCTGGACACCGAAAGCGATATTATGGAGCAGTTGGAGTCGTTATCCACAGAGCACGACCGCGCTTCACAGGTCGCCCATTCTGGAAGGCTCGTCAAGAGGGGTCCTTCGATGAAGCACGGCCAGCTGGTTCCTCAGAGCGACGAAATTCAAAGGCGCCTCATTTTCCTGAAAACCTTGAGGACGATCGTTGGAAAAGATAAGCGCACCGATGACAGAACAATTGTACAACACTTAGTAGGGTGAAATTGTTCTTACCAATTTCATTTTTTGGTTTAGGCTGTCGACCTGACGCAGCGATTCTGCGGCGACTCGATGCTGGGATACTACGGTTGGGACGACTGGGAGGTCGAGCGGGACCTTCTCTCAAAGCACGTGATGACAGCGAAGGCGTTTACCGATTCTGGCATCGGAAACGATATCCTGACGCTCGTGGCGAGAGAAGGAGCAGTGTGGTACGCATATCCACTAATCAAGATTATCCTGGCCGGAGTTCTGATCGGAATCGAGTCAAAGAGTTACCGACAAAGACACGACCGGCTCAGCGAAGAAACGATCCTGCAGTTGAACAGCGCGTTTTCGTACTTTGTCAGGGTCAGATATCAAAGCAAGGAGTGTTAGCTGACAAACCCTATTTCAGTCCTTGATTATCCCAGCAAGGCTCATGTGCTGCACAATCGAGGTCGCCAAGAGGTCCACGGTGCACGAGGCGGGCGTCCTCTTCACGACTCTCTGGAAATACCTCTCCGCTGTGGCGCCTTCGCATCAGCAGCTCTTCGTCGACCGCAACGGCGTTGCCATCAGCGAATACGGGAAGTTCGGCCCTAAAACGACGGTACCGTCCGAAGCCTTGTAACTGTGTACAATTTTTTACTTACAGCATTTGGCCGTGGCGTGGAGGCAGTCTATGTCGTACTTGATCCAAAAGTACCAAAAGGACCTAGGTAGGTACGTCCCGCTGCTAAAGAAGGACGAATTCTTCTTAGACGAGAAGGACGACGACGAGTGGACCATCGAATACCAGCCACCGTCCCTCTTTTTGCCGGATATGAAACGTTGACTTATTCTGTTTTCTATTGTTAAGACGGGTGTATATGAAAAAAACTAGATCTGTATTTCCTCCCTTCTTTCGCTGTTTACGAGTCTTTTGGTTCTTGTTGTACTTTTTGCGTGTGTTCAGTTGTCGAAATTATCTAATCCTTCAGGAAATGGAAGACGACGGATTCCAAACTTACCAAAACAAGAAGAAGCGAAAGCTTCCGATGATGGCGCCGACGAGATCGCAGTGCAAGAACGTGATCAACCACCCGACTCAAGCCACTTTGAGCGGGATCGAGGCGAATCTGAGCCAAGCGAAGGGGAATCTTGAGCAGAGCGGGTTACTGTAGGATAGCCGGCACCTGTTCTTTCCCTATAGAAAGTATTTAGAGCTAAGTCGAAGCATTTCCTAGCGAAGATATTGGACGGACGTAGCATAAGGAGCGCAAAAGCTATCGGAATTGGGAATTTCGGCGATCGAGCGAAGTCGAACGGATCTCTGCAGATGGCGCTGTTTCTGGCAATTCGAGAGCAGTTCGATTCTCCGAAGGCGTCTTGTCAGGACCCTGTTATGAACCCCACTGAAGTCCAGTTCCTACAGAAGGTCGGCGTAGAAGTGCCTGAATTGAACGACCTCTCAAGCCGAGAAACGGATCTAGAAGGCGATGACGTCGTCCTCTTCTTCATGCCCCACTGCGGCCACGGACTCTACAACAACCTTCTTTGGAGCAATTGGGATCCGCAGCTGCTCAAGAACCTCGTGATCGTGGGAAACGATTTCAGCAAGATGGTAATTTTGGAGAAGCATGAACACGAAGTCCAGGCGCTTTTGAAGTACCGCGAAGTTGCGGATTCCGTGAATTTCCCGGCCGCCGGAGAAGACGCGTTCAGCGATACTTCGTTTATGAGTTTTTCGGGTGAATTTCTGCCTGATTTAGATAAGGTGAAGCCTGCTTATGATCACTTTGCTCCAGAGTTAGTTATAAATAAACACTAGATATCCATTTCACTCTGTTCCTGAGTTTACTGACTTTGAAAGTGACTCAAACAGGCTTTTTAAGTCTCTCCAAACACGATCTATTCGAACCAGCAACCTCCAATCGACCTGGCCGCCGTTCCCAATACTCCGCAATATTTTTGAGACAGGATTTGTCTATCTCAACTTGTCTACAAACAGCACAGAGGCCGTTTCAGACCTGACTTCCAACGCCGCCCATGCTCCAAGATCCAACCCTGTCTCGCAGACAGATTTTGTCTACTCGTGCACACCATTAGCCTCTCCAGACAAGTGTCATTCCACCCGACGCTCGTCATTCGTCCCGGTCACTCTTCTCGTAATTGGTCGAACCGCGCGGCGGCGTCTCGTGTCATCTGCAGCCCAAAAAAGAACGAAATCTGCGCCATAACCTCACCGAAGTGCTAAGACACCCTTAGCAGCTTCATCCGACGCAGTTATGCCTCAACTCTCCGTGGACGTCTTCGAAGTGCTCTCCGAAGACGGCGCCCTCCTCGCCAGCGTCCTCACGATGATCCTCGGCTTCGCATCCGTTGTCGCCGTGGTTTCTGGATGCAGCAAGAAGGTGAGCACACGTGATCCTTTGCGCTGGAGATTAACTTGAAAATTTTTCAGAAAAAGAAGAAGAAGGGAAAGGGTAAAAAGAAGAAGAAGTATCCGAAGAAGCCCGACAGCAACGTCTCCGGCACTGGCTCTGAGAACGGCGACGGAGAAGGCGGAGACGACGACGAAGAGGAACACACGAACCTCAAGAGCGATGGACATGGAAACCCGTTGGCGAATGGCGGAGGACCCAAGCCGCCTGCGGCTGGAGGAATGGCTGGAACGCATGACCCCAATTATCAGGTGAGTCTTTGTATTTTCGGAAGAGTATCTTCTAGATGCAAAAGCCCAATTTCAGGCTTAAACGAATGCCTTAAATTCAAGGATTTTCAAAATAATTTTAGCTACATGTGGAAATGACTTGCAGTTTTGGCGTTATAATCTTGGGCCTGGCAACCGCTTATAATGATCGCATTTCAGACCATGGCCGGCCTCGGCGGCAACGCGTTCGGAGCGGACAAGGCCTCTCCCGGAGCCGCTACGCCGCAACCCAAGGCTCCCGCTGCAGGAGGAATCGTCGGCACCAATGACCCCAATTATCAGGTCAGTTCTTAAATACCTTCGAGATTATTTCAACAAAGATTTTCAGACCCTCGCCGGCATGGGTCAAGACTGCTTTGGAGCCGATAAGAAGGCAGGCGGAGGAGGAGGCGCAAGTCCTTGTGGTGGTCCTAAGGCTCCCACTGCTGGAGGAATTGCTGGCACGAATGATCCTAATTATCAGGTAAGCCACGCCATTTTTAGGTCATTTTTAAGAACCATTTTTAGACCCTGGCTGCAGTTGGAGGCGACTGCTTCGGAGCTGACAAGAAGGGCGGCGGTGGTGCAGGCGCTCCCAAGGCCCCAACAGCTGGTGGTGTTGTGGGCACTAACGACCCTAACTACCAGGTAAATGCACCCAACTTTGGTCAGGTGTAAAGGTTAATTTTTAGACCCTGGCCGGCATCGGAGCCGACTGCTTCGGAGCTGACAAGAAGGGCGGCGGTGGCGCAGGAGCTCCTAAGCCTGGCGGCGCAGGAGTCGTAAGTTTCCAATCTCCCCTACCGTATTCTACCAAGTATTTTAGGCTGGAACGAACGACCCTAACTACCAAACGCTTGCTGGAATCGGCGCTGACTGCTTTGGCGCGGACAAGAAGGCTGGAGGCGGTGCAGGCGGAGGAGGTCCTAAGGCTCCTACCAACCAGAACGCCAAGGTAAGAATTATCTGATTTCCAATGTAATTTTGTCTTGCTAGGCCGGCACCCACGACCCCAATTATCAAACCCTGGCTGGGGTAGCTGGGGATTGCTTTGGCGCGGACAAGAAGGCTGGAGGTGGGGCAGGCGGAGGAGGTCCGAAGGCTCCTACCAACCAGAACGCTAAGGTGAGTCGCCTTTATGGGCCAACGTGAAAGAAAAGTTTCTGAATTTAAGGCTGGCACACACGACCCCAATTACCAGACGTTGGCCGGAGTTGCTGGGGATTGTTTCGGCGCCGATAAGAGAAAGTTCTAAGTCTAATTTTTGTGATAGAATAAAATATTCCAGCGTTCTCTTTCTATTTCGTCCTCTCCCTGATTGTAACTATGAACCCTTTGCTCGGAGTCAAAACGAGTTCAGGCAGAGCTCGGTTGGTTCGATTGTCCTGGGACGTCATGACGCTGTAGCTCCTGAAGAACCTCGAAACGACGGTTTTCATCTCGAGGAGGGCGAATTTCTGGCCAATGCAGTTCCTGGGTCCCGCAGCGAAGGGAATAAAGCTGTAGGGATGACGTTTGGAAGTGTTCTCTGGACTGAAGTTCTCCGGATCGAAAGTGTCCGGATTCGAAAAGTTCTAGAATGGAGGATCACTTTAAGATTTCGAAGATCTTCGAACCTTCTGGTCTCGATGGAGCGCCACAATGGCAGCTACTACCGTAACCCCTTTCGGGATCACTTTCCCCTTGTGTTCGACGTCTTCGGTCAACACTCTTCCGACGACGGGAACCGGTGGAGCCAATCTAAGCGCCTCTTTTATACACTTGTCCAGGTACGGCAGCTGCCTGAGGTCTTCGGGCGTAGCGGATCGCTGGGAATCTCCGAAAACAGCGTCGAGTTCTTCGTGAATCTTCGACTGGAGGTGTGGGAACTGGGCGAGAAGCCAGATCGTGAATCCGATAGCGCTCGAAGTGGTGTCATGGCCGGCGAACATGAAGGTGTCCACTTCTTCACGGAAATCTTCGTCTGAAAGCTGATTCTTGGCTTGCATGTTGAGGAGGAGATCGAGGAAAGCGAGTTTCCGTGTTCCCACGTTTTCTTCGTTCTGAGGATAAAAAGTGCCGATCTTCTTGAAGGCTTTCTGTCGCTCGGCAATGATCTAAACCAGCAAATTAGAAGCCTAAAAATAGATTAGGCCATTCAAACCTTCTTCGTAAATTGCAGCGTCACTTCGAGAGCCTCGTCGAAGGCGAAGCCGTTGCCACTCGAATACCAAATCGGCTTCACCCACATCCATGGAAGGCGTTCGTGGTGCCAGATCAGACGACTCATCGCAGCCACGGCGTTGACGTACTCCAGATTCTTCCCGGTTTGAGCTCCAATTTCTGCTCCCATCGCTGTCTCTAAACATCTACAGTATGCTCCAAATCCTTGATTTGATCCCAACCGCAAATGATGTCCAGAGCGCATCGTTTGATGTAAGGAAAAAGGTCGAATTCCTCGTTTTCCTCCGCGTGTTTTTTTATTTGCTCGACGAAAACCTGAAGACGTCATTTAGATTCAATCTCTACGATCAAATGTACCTCCGATTGCTTGCTAAAAATCGGCACAAATCGGTTGAGAATGTTGAAGTGAAACGCTGGCGTGAGGAGCTTTCTTCTGGAGTGCCATTTGCCTTCATAGCTTGAAAGTAGATATTAGAACATGGGTCAAAATTGCGTCTTACCTCGTGAGAAGACCGGTTCCAAGCCACCGACTGAGGAAGCTGTACATCAGCGACGGCTTGCTGATGTTTCTAGAGTTATCCAAGACCTTCTAAAGCAATTATTAAATTCTAGAAATCCACCTGAAGCCACTCACCTTGACGATTGCATCCCGGCACACCATAACCACGGGCAGTGGCCCCAGCCACGTCCTCATCATCCCACTTCCTTCAGATCCAAATGCGTACTTCTGGCCCCATTCTTCGACTTGATCCACAAATTCTGAAACACTAAATCATTTAGGAGCCTCCATCCCTCCATCTACCAATGTTATCCAATTTAAAAGCATAAGCACAACCCAGCAAAGGAATCGCCGGAGGGCCGGGAATCCGGTCGATCAGTTCTACCAATTTCAGGCGTTCTCTTAGCAAAACGCATAATTTGGGGAGGAGAAACCAGGCGGAAATAGCGAGAAACACAGCGCTTATTACAAAAGCCATGAGGGGTCACAAGATGCAAGAAGGAAGGAGTCGCCTTTAACACCCGAGTACTGATTCTTTTTTTTATTTATGGGCGTTTGTGGTCGACGATAAGCGAACTAGAGGCGAGCGAGAAGAAAAATGACAAACGGAGTCGCTGATAAGATATCAATTTGTCCTTTTTTGGTACAAAAATGACAGCAGCACACACAAAGGGGTCCGAGACTCCTAAGATCCAATTGGCGAAACCCAAAAGAATTTTTGGCGCTCAAAGGATCGTTCAAAGTGATCTCGACGAAACATAATCGATTCAGCCCATTTGTAATGGCAAGGTACAATATTACACTTTCAAGCAGACTGAGAAGTGATCATAACAAGGTACGGATCGAAGATCGTCTCGCCAGAGGCTCATCACACAGGGACCAGAAATTAAACAAGGCAAAAAAGGTCGGTAGTCTTGGGTCTTCATTGATCGAGTGCAAACATCCGCTTCAATTGAAACGAAACATCAACCATGTCCTCCAGCACAAGCAAGACTCGCGATCTCAAATTTCCACCTTCGCCTGTCACAAAATTCAAAATGCCTGTCAGAGGAGAGCGGCGGTCTTTGTGTGGTGGGACCGAGCCCGATTGGACCAAAAAGGAAGAAGTTCGGTTTGCGAAATTCGGCGACGTTTCGCAAAAACATCGTTGCGCTGTGAATCGGAGGCTGAATGTCGCATTATTGTGGTTTTAGAGTCGTTTCGCATGACTTCCCTCGGCTAAAATCGGGCTCTTTGTCCGACTCCCTTATCCAGCATGCGGCCTTCGTTTTCGCGTGCCTTTCAACCACTTTTACCGCATAAAATCACTCATTTATTCCATGATTCCAGAGATGCCTGGCTCCTTGGACGCTGAGCTGGAGATGCTTCGCCAAGCGGCGCTGAATTCCTTCAAGTTCCTTCATCCGCAGGCGCATGATTCGAATAACAACGTCGTCGCTACCGTAAGCCTCTCCTTTACATCGCCTCAAATAATCAGCCTCGTTTAGGACTCTTCCGACAGTGGGTCGAGCGAAAGCGAGTGCAACATTAAACCCTGCCCCCTTCTGAAGCATCTGCAGTCCACGAATATGCAACAGTTCTTCAAGCAGCACTTGAAAGGCGCAATGCTGGAAAATGCCATGAGCGTTTCTTGGCCGAAGAAGATGTAAAGGAAAAGGCGGAAACCCGCCGTTCAATACTAACAGTTCCTCTAATTTTCGTTCTAATAAATTGTCGTGTCCATATTCGCTTGTTTAAGGGTTATCTGGGATCTAGCTGTCGCTCCATTTGTATGATTTAAGAATGCCTTGGAAGGAGCCGAATAATTTATTACTGCGTTTCATGTAATCTTCATTGCACTTCCGTCAGGACTCCTGTGGGGCTCGGCGATCGCGTGTAGGACGAATCGACCTTCTTCCTCCCGAACACTCTGCATCTTCCTGGCTCCCGCTTCATGTTCTTTTGGCGTGCGGCGTTAGGATGCGAGTTCCAGTATACGTTGAGGTGGTCGAAGTAGATCGAAGTTTCGTTGTTAAAGCACAGCGAATCTCCCGAAACGCTCTTAATAACTGTGGATCTGGCCGGAGGCCGCGAGGACTTCTTAGCGCAACTTATCGCGGAGAAGTCCTTCTCGACTTTATCGCGAATGGGGCGATGCATTAGGAAGCAGATTAGCGGATACAGCAGCCCGAACCAGGCGCCACAAGAACTCGCTCCCTGAATTTGATGGATGAGCGATTCTTAGATAATGACCAGTACACCTGCTCGTAAACGTTGAGCTTCACGATGTCCATGTCCTTGCTATGGCGTTCGATGTGGTAGAGGACAAAGAACATGACGACAAGCGAGAGGACTAAGGAGTAGATAAGCGTCACGGGCATCAAAAAGCGGATTGTGGCAATATTTTCCGAGTACTGATAACGGAGATTGAGCTTCCCGATGTCACAAGCCTTTCGTCTTTTGATGTTGAAGTAGAGAAGGGCTGTGAGGAACTGTAATGAGAAATATAACTTCAGAAGAAGGAAAAGAAGCTTACGCATCCCGCTAGGATCACTCCAACTGCTCCTATCCCAGCGAGGACGAGTTGCTGGAGGTCGTGGACGTAGAGAATCGAAGTGGACGGAGGCGCCGTCGAAGGATCGCAGGAGTCGACGGTCACTTTAAACTGGACGAACGTGATGATCGAGATGCACAGGATCAGGGTCCACTGAAATATAACTGATTGATAGAAAATACTAAAAATGTGCGTGAATTCGGTTCGAATGATGTATAATGCAGCCATTTTTAGCTTCTCCTCTGACGCAACTCTAATCCTCTTAATTAAGCCCGAGACGCGCCACGCAAAGATTTTCTGCTCCGCGCATCTTGTTTTCGCTTTCCCCTCGCTCCAATTAACCTCCGAACTCACTCACCAAAAACGAAATCGCAAGCGTCACCTTCCGAATCCCACGCTGCTGCTCGTAGGATTTCGGGAAGTACGTGGCCACGGCTCGCTCGGTGGTGACCAGGAACATACTGACGGCGATCATGTAGCACGAAGAGTCGTAGAAGAGGCGCGAGATCGATTGGACCTTGCGACAGGCGATGTTGTCGGGGCCGAAGCCGGCTTGTTGGAGGAAAACGTCGAAGTGGAAGATGAGTCGGGACCAGGCGAAGGCGATGCACGTCACCGAGAGGTTGATCTGGAATCGGAGGGCAGTTAAAATGGGAATGATAACTTCATTGACTCACCAACATGATCTTCAGATTGCCGTGGAGAAGGCCAGATTTAAGAAGGCACAGGATCAAATACACGTTCAAAGGGGCCGCCAGGAGATATCCACCGACCTCCATCCATACTTGGGTCTTCTGCGCGATCTCCCACCCGCGCGAACGCATCTTCTTCGTTAGAATCGTGGGAAGTTGTAGGAAGATACCGGAAAAAATGGAGATGAAACGTGGAAAATTATCGCGTAAACAGCGAAACTGAAGAAAGGAAAGTGCGCGCGGTGAAACAGGCATATCAAAAAAGTGGGGTCTGAATTTAGCTGCAATGTAGTCCGGAGGGACAATGAAGACAGTCGCTACAAACAGTTTGAAAAAGCAAATGGGGAAGATATGACAATGGGCGGTCAAACATAGGCCAAGTCATTTTTATAAAGGCCAAACGAGAATGAAGACACGCATTTTTTCAGTGATAAAGGGGTTAAAGCTTCAAAGCTAACAGTTGTAAATATAGTGAGAAAATCTAGGTATAATCAAAATAAAAAACGTAGGTCCAATTACAGAAGACTGGCGAATATGCCTAGTTAATAGAGAATTCAGACACCTTAGATACAAGCCAACAGAACGGACAAATCAAAGCGATATTTTCTACGTAAAGCACTAATGAAAGTCAAAAATGGAAAATTTCAGACTGCCATTTTGAGAAAACAGAATGGAAGTTCGTAAACAGCTATCTTTCGACCACTCATCTGCTTCCCGTCCCGCCTGCACGGCTTACTTACGTGTTACCTGTTTACTGAAAATGGACATGTAAGCCTTACTTTAAAGCCTTATGGTAAGAGAGACGTTTAATCACTAAAAATTTTCTCATGTTAGGCGCTGTAATGAACACAAGGCGCTCGTTGGACACACGCTCTAAATCCATTAGTAGCAATCAAGAAATTGAGAATTTAGCGCAGGTGAACAGCTAAGAATCTTTAGTTTAGGAGACGTTTTCTTAGGCTTTAATCAATTCTGTGAATGTTATTCCAAAGTACTTTTTTCGTAGAGTCCAGAGAGATAAATAACCTTTCCGAATATACCAAAAATTGGCCAACTCAGTAAGTGCGAACAACCGTATTGGTTTGAGGAATTCGTCAGATTTCCAGAAAATGCATCAGTCAAGGAAATAAGATTCTATCGCTGAATACACTCCATTGAATTGCTCAATGTAAAGGGGGTTTTATAGTTCAAGCTAACGCCATACAAATTTGGGGAATTTTTGAAGCGTGCGCGTGCAGCCACCCATGACGACGCGCAGGGTGTTTTTAGTTGCACAATGCGTTCCGAGTTGCGTTTGAAGCGCGCTTCAAAAGCAAAATCGGCGCTTTAAAAGCCACCCACGACAAATGAAGCGAGCTGTTGCCTCCGACCGGCAGGGAATCCGGAGAAAGCGTGTTTTTTGGAAATTGAGGGTTGAGTGGTGAGTGTTCGGAGCTCCTAAGCCCAAATATTATGGCTTGAGGTCTGATTTCTGCTTGCAATGCATTTTTGAGGGTTGCGGTTCCATTCTGATAAAAATGGACGGTGTTTGGCCATTTTGAAGACCGAAATCGAGCGCTCGACCGCAAATTTTGTTGAATTTGTCGTTTATAACGCGTTCAAATTATTTCGTATGATGTGTGACAAAATAAATTTGGTTCACAGCACAACGCACACACGACTCCACTTTTGACGCGCGCATCGAACTATAAAACCGCGTCAGCAGGTGAAATCTCAATTTGCTGCTGCGTTTTTTGAATTTGAAGCTCACGCGTAGTTCGGTTGTTGCGAGCGCGTTACAGAAATGAAGCGGCAGCAAAACAGCAAAAAATGCGTGAAGCGCGCGCTGAACTATAAAACCCCCTTAAGAGATTCCAAAATTGACTTCCGCCAAGAAATACAGCCACCTGTTTGCCGTGCCTCAAATACTTGACAACAGAACTGGTCACAAGCACGGGAAAATGATATTGTTAGCCAAGAATTTTCTAACCCTTCATGCCAATGTACAGCTTTACCTCGCAGAATATGCGGGAAGTTCCTAAAAAGTCTACAGAGTGGCCAATGTCCTTTTTGAGCACACAGCATGTTTTCAGATTTTGACTTTAATAATCTTACAGTTGAACTACGGAATCTAAACCTTTGATCAGGTATGTTTCCTCCTATTTTGAATCATGAAACTGAGCACAAAGAGTGCAGCATCTTTCGAAGTCCAGCACCTTTTTGTGAGAATTCGTTCAGGCATGAGACCTATGAATATGAGCGATATGTAATAGCCTATGAAAGGCAAAAAGATGCGCTTTCGGTTAAAAAGCAACGATGGGGAGCCGTCCAAGTTGGCATAGAAACGCGGCTCTCCGCTTTTAATACGCCACCTCGACGTAACTCAGCTGAAAGAGGCACACCTTGGAACGGAACTGACTTTGTCGTGGTAAGGTAGACAAACCTAAGAACAAGGGATTTAATGGAAGGATTACGAAGAATGAATGTGATGGGATTTTTTCAAAGACACAGTCCTACAAAGAACAAAGCAATCAAGCTGGGTGTCAATCAGCAATTAGCATTCACTTGTGGAAGAGATGTGAGAGGTGCAAAATGAGGCCATGTTGGAAGTTAATTTTGAAGCGCAGAAAACAGTTTTAAGGAAAAAACAGATCCGTAGGAACAGATGGTATGCGCTACTACGCGTATGTGCTGCTTCTGAGTTCAAGACTTCACCTAATTCACCAAATCGACGTCTTTTATGTTTTAAAAATAACTTTCTCAGTTATTCTTTTAGATCCAACACTGTGAATCCCTTCCGAAGGGCTAATTCTGGTGCCTGGTCATCGACCGATTATCGCTTGTTTGCGCCGTCTCTACTTTAGCAGTTTTTTGGGGTGCACGTTTGTAGTATTCCTGCCGGCAACAACCAGGTTCCGGCCTAGGGTAATCGACGACGTCTCGGGTCGACGGAATCCTAATATGCGGGACACAGGAGACACGAAATAACACCTATTTATTCACGTAAATCTGGCAACGCGCACTCTCTCCTCCTCACGAACTCGCGCACACTCCGTCGATCGTCGGACACCGCATACGACGGCTACGTCAGGCGAGTCGCGGCGGGAGCCTGACCTCGCTTGAAGGAGAGCGGGACGGCGGCGGGCCGCCGACACCTCCCCCATCCCCGGAGACGCGAGGCCGTCCTCGGCCTGCAGACGGTTAGCAACAAAAACAAACAATAACCGTAATATCAAGTATTGAACAAAATCTAAATAATAACGACGACCGGATCCTTGCCTTGGTTGGCGATTCACTCGCCTCATTTCCTCAGCTTGGGCTTCAGATCCATGGGAAGCTTGGCGACTTCACTGACTGGCGTCCGCTCGTTGCTCGTGCCATTTTTTCGACTGGCCTGCGGGATCGCGGAATCGCAAAAACACTGCACAAAATAAGCTAAATCTGGTCAAAGCTGGCCTGCTGATCGTAGACCGAGAAGGTGCGAGATCGTTGAAGCGCTGGTTGACGCTTGAAACGCTCAAAACACAGTAATTCGCGGCTATGGACGCGATCAGTCTCACAAAAATCCGGGGCGGTTCGACGGAGCTCTTCCGTACCGAGTTCCGGGCACCAATTGTAGTATTCCTGCCGGCAACAACCAGGTTCCGGCCTAGGGTAATCGACGACGTCTCGGGTCGACGGAATCCTAATATGCGGGACACAGGAGACACGAAATAACACCTATTTATTCACGTAAATCTGGCAACGCGCACTCTCTCCTCCTCACGAACTCGCGCACACTCCGTCGATCGTCGGACACCGCATACGACGGCTACGTCAGGCGAGTCGCGGCGGGAGCCTGACCTCGCTTGAAGGAGAGCGGGACGGCGGCGGGCCGCCGACACGTTTCCTACTGATAACTGAGATTAATTTACTTTCGAATGACGTGATGTCGACTTTGACCGCTGCATGCACTGACCAAAAGGACGAGGGATTAGTTGAGAGGGTTATGGCTATGATGAGCAAATGAGGAAGGGTTCCTCCTATCTGTGAACATGAAAATCAAAGGGAAGAAGCGAACAACACACTGCCGAAATCTGCTCCTTTAGTGTAAAAGCTATTAAAGATCTGCGGTGTTAACTTTCTTAGTGTTCGACTGCCTTATGATCCCCACACCTTCTCCCATGTTTTGACTATGTGTTCCATTCGACCAAAGTCATTTTTCCCAAGTCACTCGTAAAAATCAATAATTGTTTTAATCGGCTTATCTCAAATCGAACCATCGCACTCTCGACTACTTTCCGTCTGTTTCCGCGACTGTTTCCACCATCTCAATAAACTCTCCACCAAATCAGAGTAAAGCGGCACTTACCAAAACGAGCAAACCAATGAACCTCTTGTTTGTCTTGTCATATACTTGAAATTTTGCGATTGACACACAAAATCACATGAATCATTGGCTCGACAATTCGATTTCCGACTCGGCAACTTCGGAACTACTTTGAAATGATTTCATTGTCACACAGATAAGGAACCAGCCTTCGCCGTCGGCCGAGAAACGACCGGAAGCGTGTGGGCGAAAATCGTTTGCCGTCGCAGGGTCTCTAAGGAACCGACTCGTGATAAGGGCAATAATGTGATTCAACCCTTGATAACAGTCAAATATAAATAAAGGCCCACGAAGACATACCTAGTGTGTTCTCTCCTACAATCTCCCGACATGAAGACCTTAGCGCTTTTCTGTACAATTGTCGCTTCCGCCCTCTCGGCGCCCCTCAGCTCCGAAACCGATTCTAGCCGCTACAACTACGCTATCGACGTCGCCCAGACCGTTTCGGCCCAAACCTTCAAGTGCATCTTCGACCAGGGATACAAAACCGCCTTCGTCCGCGTTTATAAGCCCGACGGAACTGGATCCGTGGACCAAGCCGGAGTCCAGAACGTCTTCAACGCCCACAACGGTATCGGATGATTATAATGCAAGATTCTTATAGATATGTTTCAGGAAGGCTAGGAACAGAGGTTTACGTGACGCCCTCCGTGCAGAGCAACAAGCAGGCCAGCCAGCAGTTCAACGAGGTCCAATCGGCGCTTCAGCAGGCGGGAATCGGCTTCCGCACCGTGTGGCTCCAGGTCACCTCTCCCATCAACTGGGGCAGCAACCAGCAGTTTAACATCCAGTTCATCAGCGAGTTCTTCCAGGCGGCTCAGGTACTCCCTCTCTCCCCCAACTCTCCTTAATTCACCTAATTCTAGGCCGCGGGCGTCAACGTGGGTGTATACACAAACTGGTACGACTGGTCGCAGATCACCGGCTCCTGGTCCGGCTGGAGCACGCAGCAGGCCGTCCAACTCTGGTACTGGAGCGCTTACGGCGTCGGACCTAGCGTTGAGTCGCCCAGCAACTTCAACGACTTCCGCGCCTTCGGAGGATGGACTCAAGGCGCCATGAAGCAGTTTGGCCTCCAGAGCAATGTTTGCGGGGTCACCTTCAACCGCAACGCCTACTCCGTCAGCAGCTACGCTGCCGAGAGCCGATCGGAAGCCGCCGTCGAGAAGAAGGCCGGTGAGAAGGTAGTTGTCGGAACTCTTTTCGGTTAAGCACTGCTGAAATCGTGTGTGCTTGTAAAGTTTAAACAATAAAATCGAGCTTCTCCGATGAAATGTACTGAATGTCAAGGCTACAATTGAGATCTTATGAAATGCAGCAAAAGCCGTTGAAAATTAGCTGAATTATGAACAACAATTTTGGGTATGCTATTTTACAAATATTCGTAGAACCTCTTTTTTTGTCATTAGCCGTCAGTTTGTATATTGACAAAACGGCGCAATTCTCTAGAGGAGCTCTATTAAAAGACTATTTTGATGATTGAAGTAGACGAGATAAAGTGACTAAAAAACAATATCTATCTGTCGCTATAAACGACGGTTTTGGTGTCTGTCGACTCGGAAAGCCAGAACCGTTGCCTTCTAACTTGATCAAAAGAAAATCTTACCAGATTTGCGTCACTTTCGTACGTCAGCGTTGTTTTGCAGTCTCAGGTGGCCAGACGTCTTCCAATGTCTGTAATTGAATCTAAACCGTAGACACGAAACTGGAGCAGCCACCTGCGACTACAAACTAGCGCGCCGAAATCTGCTACTTTTCGAACTGAAAAGCGCTTCTTGTTTGCCAACTTTTTCCTCTGATTGTGTTTTTCCGTCTGACGTTGAGCGTCGTAATTCTACCATAGATAAGAGCTTGAACGTTGAGCCTTGAAAAACTTGTTTCTAATAATTTAGTTCCTAGTAGTTAGCATGCTAAACAGTTCAGTTGTAAGTATAGTCTTGCCCTCTAAGAGATCGTTATAAGAAATCACTTACCTACTAAGGAAAACATGGTCTCAGGAATTCCGTATTTATGTTGGGCGGGAGTTCTTGAGGACTTCTTGAAGCAAGAAATCCAATAAGTTATAATTACTTATCTTTTGTTTGCTTGACTGTCTTGCTTTTTCCGCCTATTCCTAACCTTACTGTATTCGCAAAGACTGTGTCATAAGTTAGTGTTTAAAGTCATATACCGCGACTGTTTGTGAGTAATCAAAGCGACATTTGGTTCTCTGTTTCTAATTCTAATGGCACCTGTCTACCGCCTTCTTTATTGTTTGACTTATGAATGTTTCAGGAAAGCTTTGCATAAAAGATTTAAGAGTTGAGAATAAACTTATTAGATACGGGCACTTACGTAACGCTGCTGACCACGTAAGTGGTCATAAATTGTACTTTAAGTAGCTTATTTCTAAAAAACCAGTAGAAACTCGATTTCTCTGGTTTTCGAAGAACGTTGTTTTCCTAATCGTTTGAAATTCACAGCTCTTCCATAATTACATTCGCGTAGTTGAACAAAAAGAGTTCATAAGCCGTCGACCTTAAGGAGTTGAACCCTTTCTGACTTCAATAAGAAACCGCAGCAGGCAAAACTCCTTACTCTGTATGCGAATGCTCATGTTTTCTTCTGTTTTGTATCTTCATACATTTTCTACGTCTGTCTGCCACTTATACCTCTACTTTAACGGCCGTTTCAGCTACAGCGCCTACAGCTAGTTTAAGTTTCGTGTGACTGTTTTGGAAAATTGTACACCTGGAGAGTGCGGAACAAATGACTGTTGTAATGAATGTTTACGTTAAATGCACTTTAAAAAATAAGCTCCAAATGGCTTTGGCTTTCTTACAGTTCCGCTTCATATCGACCAGCGTAGTTTTGAAGTGTCGTTCGATGCACCTTTCAATAAGTGTGAAAGTTCACAGGTTGCCTCTGGCGAAATGTGATTCTAAGAAGAAAACATCTTGGCCAGTCCAGCTTTTTGCACTCTTCAAAATGATTTATGGTTGAGCCTATTTTGTATGTACACAACATTTATTTTAACGAGGGATGCCGTAGACTGTAGCCTAAGCTTACCCTTTATTTTATGAGTTTTCCAGCTTGTCGTCGTCTAAACAGAACAGTTTAGTTGTTTGTCGCAAAGACGAAGTTTACCAAACGTGTGTTTTTGCTGATCTCATAATCAGATGACGAAAACTAGAAAGATACCCTAGCTCGAACCCCATCATTTCCTTTACTGACCATTTCCTTCACTTTCCTTCGTTCAACGCAATTATGCATTTATCTCCCAAACTCAAACGTCAACAACTTTTTGTTTTCCTTTTCTTGATACACTTTTTCAACAACCGCGCGAGCCCGATTTCCGCTCGGCATCTCATCTCACATTTTTAAATTGCTGTTTTTGCATTCAGAAACGCAAAAACGACACTTCCAAGTCGAAAAGATGGATTATAAGTGGTTTCTCTGGTACAAACTCGCCCAATGGTCTGAGATCACCTGCTACGTGATCTCGCTGCCAATCGAATTCTACTTGATTGTGTCGCTCCGAAAATCGAGTCTTCTCCACGGGAATTTGAAGATTATTTTAGTAAGTTGACTTCTGACTTCTGCGTGAGATTTCCCTTCTTTGGATAGCAGAGCAAACAGCACTCAAAATTCAACTTAAGCCTTTCACACAGGTCATTCTCATAACCTAATCAAATGTAGCTGAACCAGAAAAAAGTCTGTTTGTCGGCGGCTCTCACAATGCGGAAAACATGTTTATGTGACTAATATAATCGAACAAACAAGGTTGTGGAAACATATAAAACCACATTTTCAAAGTTTGCTTTGCTAATTATTCCTTTAGCGTAGGGTTGAAATTGGGATGTCCGAGATTTTTGTGTACCGCTAACCTGTCCTCAGAACAGTTCAACTAAATGAGTCGGAGACACTGCAAATTAATTCTTGGCTAAATAGAGTTTGTGTAATTGTGCATTCGGAATTGTGCAACGACACTTAAAACGTAAAACTTTATCTCCGACACTTCCAGATCAACCACTGCATCACAATGCTCGTGTTCGGCCTCAGCCACGTTCTCATGCACCTGGACAACCAGCTCCAGTTCCTCGGCCTCGGGGTGGACAACATCGCATGTCGCTTCACGCAAACCGTCTTCCGCATCTTCTTCGACAGCGCCAGCAGCATGGCCGGCCTCTGCATGATTCTGCTCACCGCCGAGAGGGCCATCGCCACTATCGGCGCCCAATCCTATGAGCAGAGGAAGACGACCAGGAGGGTGACGTACTTGATCGTGGCACTGGTGAGGAGCACAAAGACAATATATGCCTAAGTCCGTTGATTTCAGTGGGTAGTAGTGATCTCCTTCGCCGTCTTCACGTGGTACCTTTTCCACCCACAGGTCGATTCTTGCGAGCCTTCGACCGCACCTCCTTCAATCTCGTTCCTCTACTTTAGCTCGGTCGCGATGATGATTCTGGCCGCGATTGCAGTGTTCGGAGTTACAATTGCCGGTTGCGTAAGTGGATTCCTCTCCTTCATCATTCTAAACTCCCAATTTCAGTTTCTCCTCTCACTCCTTTACCGCAACGTTAGGCGAAGGAAGCGCTGCGAAGTGGGCCAACTGAACCTCCGCTACCAGCTCTCCGAAAACATCTCCACGATCCGCTTTCTGATGCCTATCACGCTCCTCTACGCCGCCGACCTCTTTGTCATAATTGGGTTCCTAATTCTGTTCCATTTCGAGCGACACTCGAAGAATCCGCAACTCTTCAAAGTCCTCTTTTATGAGAAGGTAGGCATTATATGCTACCATACTCAGATCACCTCGACCCTTTCAGGCGCTTTTCGTCTGCGTCGCCATCTACGCTGTTTCCTATCCCTTCTGTTTCCTCATGCATCGACCGATCCGCGATAAGGCTTCCCTGGACTTTGCCACCTTCTTTAACTGCCTCAAAAACAAGTCGAAACCGAAGAAAACGACGACGGTAGTCATCAGAAGCATCTCGGGAAAACCGCTTTCATTTAACAACGAGTCTTCCATTTACTTTAACCACCTTAACTCTCACTGGAATGCCGATCCTAAGAAGTGAGAGGTGTAATAAATGATTTTATGGCAGGAACGCAGTTTATAGTGACGGCTGAACAGCGGATAAATTCTACTTTTTTTGTTCTGAAAAAGAACACGGCATTTGCCTGTATTTGTACAGGGTGTCCCAACGTAGACTGATGGATTGTTTTTGCGCATAACGTTCGATAGAAACGTCCAATCTTGGCCATTTCAGTTTTTTTTAATCAGGACAACGGTACAATTTTGTTGGTACCAAAATGTATGGCTTTCGTGAGGTGCCTGTATGAAACATAACTTTTGGCTTTAAAAGTGCTTGTTAACGATTTCCCCGCAAAAAGCTATCAAGACTTAAAAGACGTTTGACGTTTGAGCCGTGAAAGTGCACGCGAAAGTTTATTTTGGCTCTCTAATTAGCCTTTACCAGTCGCTTTTCCTAAAAGCTGGGAGACCCTGTGCTTGCTGCAGATTAAGGGACATTTTCGAGAGATATTGTTCGTTTGAGATGTTAGGGGAGGGGAGAAGACCGCTCGCCTCTCGCACAGAATGACGCGCTCGAGGCGTTCCCAGACTGCACTCTTGAGTCTACCAGACGCGGACTCTGTCCCTCAGACAGGCCGCTGTCTGACGACGACTATTTAAGGCGCGCCGTCGGCGCGCGTGGTTGCTCGGTTCTGGCCTAGTCCAGCTCTCAATAAATCTCCTCCCTCTCTTCTCGTGTCACTGCATTCGTTCACTTCACAACAACGCGCAGCCGTGAAATGAATCTTTGATGAATCTTCAAACTCTTTTTCATCATCCAAGACCCGCGTTAGTGTCTGGCGGCGCTGTGGAAGCAGACGCAGGCGGTCGGCATCATTCGCGAGATTCCATCGATCGCGAGCGGTCGTCCCGAAGCTCCGAGAAGTCGTCCGCTGTTGAAGATGGACGAAGAATCCACGAAGACGCAGGGGACTTCTGTCCCTGGCACGCCGATCTCGATCATCCACTCCGAGTCGCGGAACAAGAGCGGAGTGTCGAAAAAGTCGGTGCAATTCGCGATTCCCATAGCAATGGTTAAGTAGGTTCACCGAGTCAAATCTGGTTATAAAGTTGGTGGTTTCAGATCCGTGTCTTCGCTCTGCTCCTCCAACGCTTCCGACCGTCGCTTGTGCCGAATCTGTCAGTCGGAGACCGGGCAGATGGTCCGTCCTTGTGCTTGTGCGGGAACGGTGCGCTAGTTTCGCTGTTCAGTCGCTTTAATGTACCGTTTTTAGATGGGCGACATCCACGAGACGTGCCTCAACACTTGGGTCCAACAATCGCAGAAGGACACGTGCGAAATCTGCAAGGAACGCTACGCGAAAACCGGGAAGATCTTTCTCCCCTTCAAACAGTGGAAGACGCCACGAATTGGGCCTAAGGTAAGCCAATTGCAAACGCTCTGATAATCTCCTATTTTTGTCATTTCAGCCGCTTCGCGAGCTTCTGGCCTTCTCGCTTCTTCTCTCGTCCTTCGCCTATGTGATCTCGGTGTGGACTGAGCGCTCCTTTGGCGTCCGCCTCGTCCTCGTGTTTCCCCGACTTCTCGTTTCTGACTTCATGACGTTTTGTATGTTCTGTTCCCATTTTTCGCCTAGTTTGAAGCTGCTCTTCTTTCAGATCTGCTTGTGATAATCGGCATGTTTCTGATCAAAATGGCGAGGATCATTGTGTCGAGGATTTCGCTCTACTTGAACAAACAACGCGTCGTCCGCTTCAAAAACCATGAAGGCAATCGAGGACCGAATCTTCAACCATGAAGTCGATCAGGTCTTCCACCTTTTGATTCAAGAACAAGAAGGCCTTTAATAACAAATAATGGCATTTTTCTTAGAACGCAAATATCAGTTTTCCAGGATTCTGGTTCAATTACAATTGAGTTTTCTGTCTTTGTTGCGTGTGCACATGAAATCAAATACAATCTTTAGGGCTTGGTCACACAGTTGTTCTTTTCGATTTTCTAGCGTTTATTCACTCATACATTATTGCCATTCTTCCCACGTTTACTAATTCCTCAAACCCAAAAACCTAAGCTTCTTCTCCTCGTCGAGGTCGGCGACTTCGTTTCACAAATCCCATGCTGCTTCCTCGAAAAGAACACCTTCGACGTTTTCTTCTTCCGCTTCAGATTCTCCTTCTTCGCGTACGCATTCCAACCTTCGCTCAAACTGTGGAAATGGACCGCCCGCTCATCCGTAAACACGAGCGACTTCCCCGAAACGCTCTTCACAACCATCGTCATTTCTTTAGGCTTCTTCGACTCTTCTTCTGTGCAGCAGAGGAGGAAACTGAAGTCCTTCTTGACCTTGTCTTTCATCGGCCTATGTAATCCACAGGCGATTATAGGAAACAGGACTCCGAACAGAGCAGCCACGGTATTTAAGGTCTAAACAAGTTCATAGTCGAGGGATAAAGTTGATTTAGTGCTTACCTGTTCCAGCACTCTCAGTTTTGCGATGTTCTGGTTCTCTGAGTGGCGCTCCAGATGATAGCTAACCACTATCACAATGGCTACGGCTAGAAGCACAGCGTAGAAGGCCACAATCGGCATTAGAAAGCGGATCGTGGAAATGTTCTCGGAGAACTGATAGCGGAGGTTCAGCTGTCCGATGTTGCACGCTTTGCGCCGCCTTTTATTGCAGATGAGGAGAACTGTTAGGATCTGGAAATGGGATAGTTAGAGGTTCAAAAAATCATAAAAACAAAGTTAGTTTTTGGTATTACATGGACACCTGCTTCTGCAGGCGTTAATTGTTTGGCCAAAAGTGATGTTTGAAGCTTATAGGGTCATTTGACGAAAGGACTCACACAAGCGGCAAAAGTGACCCCAGCCGTGGCGATTCCGGCCAGGTAGAGCATTATCGAGGACTTGGCGTACATGACGGACGTCGACGGAGGCGCGTGGAAACTTTCGCACGAAGAAACGTGGACGCTGAAAAGAGCCTGGGACGCTGCAGCCACTCCGATACAGATTGTCCACTGAAATAAGTCATGCTAGATTAGGAAAAGCTGCGTATCCTTACGATGACTGCGTTAAGAAGCGAAACTCGTCGGACTCCGGTCCTCTGCTCGTACGTTTTCGGGATGAACGTGGCGAAGGTCCGCTCGATGGTGACGAGGAACATACTGGCGGACGCAGTATAGCACGCGGAATCGTAGAAGAGGCGAAGGATCCATTGCTGGAGACGGCACGCAATGTTGTCGACGCCCACGCCGTGGCGCTGGAGGAGTCGGTCGACGTAGATTCCGCAGCGGGTCGAGCCTATGAGGAGCAGCGCGAAGGAGAGATTTATCTGCAAATAGGACACATTTACGACGCTCGAAAGGCCACAGATTCTTCATTATTAGGCAGCACGGATCGTTAGACTGGTCTTTTGAAGAAAGTCTAGACGTATCATTGTCAAACGCATTCCTAATTTTCCCTAATGACGCTTCGACTTTTGCAGACGTCGATCATTATTCTTGATTGTCCTAAACTGTCTAGACTCCTGATTCTCACTCATAAGAACTCAAGTACACACCGACCCAGTCCTACGGCACTCACCAAGATAACCTTCAAATTCCCGTGCAGCAAACTCGTCTTCCTCAAACACAAAATAAGGTAAAAGTCCATCGGAATCGAGAGCAGAAAACCGACGACTTCGACCCAGACGACGACGTGCTCCGCCACAATCCAGCTGCTCTCCATGGAACCGAAATGAAGACGTAAACTGAAAACAACGGCGCTCTTGAACAAACGCTTAAAAACACTGACGTTGGAATTTGTATGCGAGCGGACCTCAGGTTAACTGTGAAAACACGGTAGCAATGAATCACAAGCGCCAGATTTGTATCCTAGCAGATACAGAACATTGTAAAGCCTAGTCATGCCGGAAAATTCTATGGAACCGCACAGCTGTTTGGACACAAAACTGCTACAGGTACAGAACGGTTAGCCGTAATTGAGAAAGTGCGATAAATTAATGAAACGGTTGCAATTTAGTCACCGATGTTTTTCATTATCAAGAAGAGAGGTACAATTACTTATGAATCCTCAGCTTTGAAAAACAATCTCTACGCAAGCCGAAATTGTGTATTGTTTTTGCCAACTTGTTTACTTAGAAATTGGCAAAAAGGAATGAAGACGTCACAGATTGGGACTGGTTAGGCTTGCTGAGGCTCACATGGGGTTCCAAGAGACGACTTCTTGGGGAGCAACCGAACTCCAAATGGCTCTTGCTTCAAATGAATTCAAACGTGAAGTCTGGAGTCTCAGAATAGACTGAGATGTGTTTAAATGTGTAGAGACCAATACAGACCGAAACCGCTCGCTCAACGTTCAAACACCCTGTATGGAAAGTTTCCCTACAGGGTGTTTCAGAAAAAAAGGACAGGGGAACGGGGGGCATGTCTGAAAATCGCGGAGCGGAGTCATTTCAAGCTCACTCGCCGGGAACGACCGGTCGGTTTCGCTAACAAATACATATTGTCAAAAAAGGGTGGGCCAAAAAAAACCGCTCTCGTACACAGATTCGACCAGAATGACCCATTTCAGACAGTAAATCTGGCGCGCGTGTCTGGCCGGCGCGGTGTTTGGAAAAAGAGTTTTTTGGCTCACCCTGTAACGCGAAACCGACCGGTCGTTCCGCAATTTCCAGACCTCCCCCTATCTGGCTGGAGGTAGGCCATTTCAAAGCCGGACATTTCAGTGCCAACTGGTTCAGCGCCAGCCGTTTCAGCTCACACATTTTGCCGCTGGTGCTTCCAGATTCTAGGTATACTGCTTATAGGTATACTGATGAGGTATACTGCTTATAGGCGATTCTATAAGCAGTATACCTCATCTGCTCCGCAATCTCCGCAATTTTTTGGTGAGGTCGGAATCTTAAGAATCGGGCATTCTGTGATTGCGTCCTACGCACATATGTACCAACAACAACTTAAAACAGACCAAATAAGGCAAGACAATCAGCTAGAACATTGGCATTAGTACAGTGCGGGACATAATGATAGAGCCACCCCCTGTTTTTGCAAAATCTCACTTAAAATGAACTTTTTCAGAAAATGGATTTTACCACGTGAAAGAGAGGGTCAAACAACCCCAGAAAACACGCAAATGCGGCGCATGTGACAGGAATTTCAGTTTTTTTGGACGCATTTGGAAAACTGAGCCGATTTTGCCTGGACATAATGATAGAGCCACCTTATAAAAATCCAATTTTATGCCCGTTTTTAAACTGTTAGATACGTTTTAAATGCGATAATGATGTTTAGCGCGTTAATTTAACCTACAAACCATGTTATTGCTTCAAAAAGACGTCATAAGTCAAAGTTTGGAAACTTTTGTCAGTTTCTGACTCTTATACCTGAACTCGAGGAATTTTCAGGTTTCAAACAGATTTTCACTCATTTGATGGCTAAATATTGTTGAAACGGCTTGTTGCAATCAATAAATATGCACCAGTCAGCAAAAAACCACCAAAATTGACAAAAATACACTCCAAAAGTCCGTCCTAACCAAAAATTTTCGGATTCAGACTCTAAAACCTTTCCAGAACTGTCCCATAAACTGGTTTTCCATAAGATTTTGAGTCTTGTCTTGTATTTAGTCTTGTAAAGCGTAGCCGCAACCCTAAAAACCACCTTTTATCTTTTATCGGTTTATACGTTTTTGACTGCGCTTTGACTAAGACTAAATAACTCAAAATCTTGTGGAAAACCAGTTTATGGGACGGTTCTGGAAAGGTTTTAGAGTCTGGGTCCGAAAATTTTTGGTTAGGACTGTTGGTAAATATGTTGTTGGTATATACGTGCATAGGACGCAATCACAGAATGCCCGATTCTTAAGATTCCGACTTCGCCAAAAGATTGCGGAGATTGCGGAGCAGATGAGGTATACTGCCTATAGAATCGCCTATAGAATCTAGAAGCACCAGCGGCAAAATGTGTGAGCTGAAACGGCTGGCGCTGAACCAGTTGGCGCTGAAATGTCCGGCGCTGAAATGTCCGGCGCTGAAATGTCCGGCGCTGAAATGTCCGGCGCTGAAATGTCCGGCGCTGAAATGTCCGGCGCTGAAATGTCCGGCGCTGAAATGTCCGGCGCTGAAATGTCCGGCGCTGAAATGTCCGGCGCTGAAACACCGTCTGGCCGGTCTTTTTTTTCTGAAACACCCTGTAAGTGCTCCCCCTCGGCAACAGACTACGACGTCTACAAGCTGTCTGTATCCCATGTACCTACCTCTGTCACCCCCGTAATTCTTGGAATACTGTAGCCTGCACCTGTCTTCATTCACATTAACCCCCATTCGAATTATGAATTGCTTCTTTAATTCCCTTCCTCACAGTAAAGATCACCACCACGATTTCGATATCTTTCCGACCGATGTTTTCCGCATACTTTTATTTACAACGTCGCATTTGCATCGTATTCTAGTTTCACCCTTTGATAAGAACCGCCACGTACTAATCAAGTCCAAAAGCAGCTGAAACTCCAATTTCATGAACGGTTGACTTCCGAACCCCAGTCTGGACAAACAACATCTCAAATCAGTGATCTGTTCCTTGGCCATACACACCTTTACCTGGATAATGAACAGCAAAACTATACGTTACAAAAAAGTACAAGTCAGTATACACAAACAGCAGGTTACTACCAGCGAGGAGCGCTTCGGCCATTCATGCCTCCCCAGGAAGGTCCACCGTAAGGAGGAGGAGGATTCGGGCCGTAGGCGCTGGGTCCATCGAAGCGGCCTCTCTTGGGTCCGCTATCGTTTCCAGAACCTCCGTACGGACGCTTCATGCCGCGGCTCGCTCCGCCGAGAAATTCTCGGTTTCCTCCAGGGCCTCCGTATCTACGCGAGGACGATTTTCCAGAGCGCATGTTTTTCATCTCATACAGCTGGGGTGGAATAATCTGGTTGGCTTCTTTCAGCACCTTGATGAGATCTCCTGCCTTGGGACCATTGGTAGGGGTAAAGAAGGTGTATGCAGTGCCCTGAAAGTATCTTCTTTAACCCAAATTCCCAGAATCACATCAACATACCTTCTTGTCGCAGCGTCCAGTTCGTCCGATGCGGTGCACGTAATCTTCGGAATTGTTCGGATAGTCGTAGTTAATGACAAACTTGATGTCATTAACATCTTAAAGACGCTCTATGAAACACCGAGTTTCAGCGCTGGTGGAACCTGCCGACCAAGCTGACCGAACTCAAGGTTCAGCGACATTCGTTTTCGGAGAAAAAACGTGTTTCCAACGTTCCGTTTTCCACCCCAAAACTCGTTCCACACTGACTCGCTCAATATCCGTACGATGAACTCCAGAAGGCCCTGGAGGAGTTCTTCGAATGGTCGGGAGTCGTATGAAATGCTGCTGCCGCCCAAGAACCTCACAACGCTGGACGTTCAAGATCGCGGGAATTCGCCCGCCGAATATTACGTCGAAAGGAACGTCCGCGTAGCTCGTGGCTCACCCGATGCAATTGCGGGTAAGCAGAGTTCGGTCATGCAATGCGAAAGACGAGGCCAAGAAGTTTATTTTCGCTCAAAAACAAACAATGGCACTCAGAGAAGGCCGAAAAAATGTTAGCGTAGAAAGACTTACCGAGTCCGCGCGCTGCCACGTCGGTGGCCAGAAGGATCGGAGTGCGTCCGTGCCGGAACTCTGTAAATTAGAGATAAGATGCTCGTTAGGGTTAAGCAGACCATTCAAAACCCAATCACGCTCGTTCTGTTTCTTGTCCCCGTGGATGCAGAGTGCTGGGATACGATCGCGTCGCATGGTGTAGGTCAGCTCGTCCGCCTTCCGCTTTGTGTCCACGAAGATGATGGTCTTGGGCTCAGGCTGAAACGCATAGATAAGGATCGATCCCAGAATATATCCAACGAACCTGTCTCAGGATATCGCTGAGTAGCTCCATCAAGCGCCGATCCTTGGCACTTTCGTCCAAAATCTCGATCTTCTGCGTGATGTTGTGGTTGGCAGCCAGTTCCAGCGATCCAACGTTCAAGAACGCCGCGTCTTTCTGGAAATCCGCCGCCATCGCGCGGACGTCCTTCGGCCAAGTGGCCGAGAACATTAGCGTTTGGCGATCCGGGCGGACCTGCGAAACAATCTTGCGGATTTGAGGCTCGAAACCCATGTCAAGCATTCGATCCGCCTCGTCAAGGACGAGGTAAGTGCAGCGGCGAAGGTTCGTGGTGTTGTTTTCCAGGAAATCCAGCAAGCGGCCAGGAGTGGCGATGATCACGTCCACGCCGCGGCTGAGTTCGCGCGCTTGGTGACCACGGGCCGCTCCTCCAAAGATGCAAGCCAAAGAAAGGTTCATGTCCCGGCAGTACTCGCGGCCGACTTCTTCGACTTGTTGGGCCAACTCACGGGTTGGAGAAGCACGAGGACGCTTGGACCCTCGCGGTATTCGCGCTTGCGCTGCTCCAGGGTGTGAAGGATGCCCGGAAGCATGAACTGAAATGGATCGTTGAGAATCTATTCCGTAGATTTCGCGTAGTTTACCCGAGCGTTTTACCCGAGCCAGTTTTAGCGATCGAAATAATGTCCCGGCCGCTCATGGCAATGGGCCACGAGATCGCTTGGATGACCGTTGGCTTCTCGTAGGCGCCTTCGAGGCGAGCGGTCATCTTCGAAGGGAATCCGGCCTCGCGGAATTCGAAGACAGGACGCGGAATGAGGCGACCTTCCAGAGTCACTTGATTCTTGGCGATCCATTCATCCACGACGAATTGCTCGCGCTTGGCGACGACGCCTTAAATCACAAATTTAATCCAAATATTGGCGGAGAAACTGACTTTGCTCTTTGTAGAAATCCTTGATGACCGGGGGCTGTGATTCTTTTGACCAATCGATGTCCCGCAAGCGCTCCCCCGCATGTTGTTCCTTGGAGTTGTGGCTGGAACGTCCATAAGACGATCCTCCGCCAAAGCCACCTCCGTATCCGCCCGGGAAGCGGGTGTTGCTGGATCCGCCGTAGCTCGACGACGAGTAGCTTCCTCCGCCGCCGCTTCCGTAGCTGCGATGGCCGCTGCTGTACGAAGATCCGCTAGAATAAGCATAATCAGGCAAATCAAGCCAAGTAAACTCACTAGCGATCGTCACGTCCGGAATGCATAGTTGATTCAGTTTTGGGTTAAACAAACTGAAGAGCTGAAAAGAAATAATCGATGAATCCGTGTGGCCACCAATGACGGAACGCGCGTTCAACACGAGAGACGAAGAAGACACAACACAGCTGATGGACGACGCGGGCGCTCGGCCTCGTTCCACACAAACGCGCACGGAAATTGGAACAGTCGGCGCCGCCTGTCACGCGACAGGCTGGAAAGTGGCCGAAAATCCATTCTGTCACGTTATTAGAGGCAGATCGAAGCCTGAAATCGAAAAAAAACAACCGAGAAAATCGAAAAAACGGGCAACAGGACTCATTTCACAACAGCCAGGAATGACGCATAAACAAGACAAGCGACGTCTACGTGCGGCGCGTGGACTGGATTCCTGACGATTGAAGGAACGTGGAGGCGACTTGCGTCTGGAAAACCGCTCTTCAGGTCTGTGAACGGACGAAATCTCGCATGCAAACTCAAATTGCGGACCTACAGTAGTCGTTAAGTAGAATCCAATTAAATCGCTTCGAGACCCAAACTGCGAGAGAGAGGCGACCTCACGCGTTCAAAACAACGCATATGACGTGGGAGGCACACATTGATCAATTTTTGAGCGTTTTCTGCGTCTTTGACAGCTCTGAAGCCAGTATGAGTAGCTTTTGAAGTTTAGATCATCTCCTAACGCCAGGAGAGCTCTGCTTGGATCGACACCTCGAAGCCCGAGTGAAGAGAATTCACGGTGAATCACAAGTTGGCTTTCTTTGACCTCCTGCTCAATATGGAATTGGACAACAAGCTGACCGACGAAGATATCCGCGAGGAGGTGGACTTTGAAAATCACGGCCCGACTTACAACAACATGGCTTCACGATGGCTCCTCTCCCAGAACCCGAAATGCCAGGCGCAGGTCCACGCGGATAAAGACGTAGTTTAGGCGATTCGGACCGCCTGCGCCCCCTCGGAAGACCTAATAAAGCTACATTATTTGGAGCATTGATTCGCTTCTCACTTCGAACGGAAAACTGATATTTTGACTCCTTCTGCTGTTCACCGCGATTTCGCGACGACTCATTCTCATAAGACGAGCTTCTCTATTCAAAATACAATTTTTTTTTTAGAACTTTTTTTTTTAGAAAAAAAAATTTTTTAGAACTTGGGAGACGAGGAAGAAACATTCAATCCGGACTATTTCTTGCTCGGAAAGGCCTTCAAGCGGCATTCATACAGCTTCGGTCCCTTCGCAGCTGGTTCCAGAAACTGCATCGGCCAGAGATTCGTCTTCTTAGAGGAGAAATCCGTGTATTCCTCCTCCTTTTGGCGGTAACAAATACCCACCGAACTGGACGTCAACAACAACTGTCCGATTCCGGAATTTAAAATCCTGGAATCGACCAACGGTTTCAGGGTTGAAATTCACAAGTCTTCTCCGTTTTTAGGGGCCTTCTTAACTGAACATACAGATGTTTTTTGGTTCTGTCAACTACACTCTAGTAGGGCGGCAACTTTTTAAGACTAATTTACCGCTTAATCATTACGTAAAGGCAATTTAAAACTGAAGAACTGGTTGTCACTGCCCACAATACCCACTGATGTCAGTTCTGTTGTCTTGCAAGTGCAACGTAAGCATCAGAAGTCGGTTCATAGTAGGCGTGCAATCTCGAAACTCGAATTTCCCTGGGCACTCCCTTGCTTAGTGGACCTTAAATCGATGCGCATTTACAGCAAAACCTTTCAGGAATTCTCTAATACCAAGGTTGGATGCCCGCTCTTTGGGCTTCCAGTCCTGGGTACGACTTTTCCGTCCGCTCATTTCCCCTCTTGTTTTTCTGTGGCCGCTACAAGGATAAACAATCTTGTTTCCCATTTCCTGCAGCAAAAAATAATTGCAAACATCCGCGTCCGGCGACTCTTTTGGGCTCACAGACGGCTTTCGATGTTTGGCATCTACACTTTTATTTACCCCAGCCGAGGATTTTTCGTATTCTAGTTTAGTCGATGACGATAGGCTATGCAAAGACCAGAAAACAACCCAATGAGGAACGGGTGTTTCGAGATAAACAGCCGGGTTTATGGTTCTTATGGGAGGTTGCGGTATGACTTCTGTTTTGTAACAGGGTTTCTTGTACGAACGGGTTTTGACCATTTCAGTCGGGTTTTAAATGGGTTTGCCAGAAGAATTCTGGGCTTCAACAATCGGTTTTCGGTTGTAGAAGCGGCAGATTAACAAAGCTAGTTTGAGGTACACGCTATCGATGGAGTTTTAAGAAAAATTACGGAATAGCTTTTGTATCATGAAGGGTTTCTTATTGGAAGACTAGAAGGACACCCATGGGCGACTTGTTTTTGGACCATTTTGTATCGAACAGCAATAAATCGTCAAACTGTGACTGAACACTGATAATATTCCGACAAGCCTTTATGATTCGTTATTTCAATTTTCGGACCAGTTTATGAGCTGAGGCGTGGGGTAAAACAATTGCAAGTAAACGGGGTACTTCTCGGATGGCAGATTGCCTTCTCATAAGCACTTGGAGGCTTAATTTGTTTTTGTCAAAGCTGTTTTTGCTTTTCTTTCTTTCTAATTATCCTCACCTGCCAAATCAATACATTGCGTAAGTCTCCTTCCGCTGTTATGTAAAGAACAGTAAACAAAGCTTTACACTTTGAACCCAACTGTTTACTCTGCCTTTTTGCAGGATCATCACTGGTTCTTTAACATCGTTTTCCTTCGTAGTAGGACATTCAAAATTTTCTTGGCTCCTTAACATCTTAGAGCTGTTTTTTCACACGACCACGGGGCACACATGTCCCCTGAGCAACGTGATTTCGCAACCGTTCCAACCGGAACACTCGAACCTTTGCCCGTTACAAAACCGCGTGGAAACGCTGACCGGGCACTCTTCCGGGCCTGCAGCCACACGTGTTAACGCCTAGCGGCGGCGTCCTCTCACGAGACCCGCCGCTTATCTCCCTCCCTTGATAAGGACCCAACTTTCACTTAAGGTGAACGGCTTGTTTACGGGCGTCCGTTGACAACCTCAAATCACAGCTGATCCATCGTTTTCAGAGCGAAATGACTCTTGGGGTTAGCGTCTTTGTCTTCTCTGCGTTGATCGCGTGGGTTTCGTGGAAGCTGTTCGAGTTCGCAAAGAAGCGGAAGAAGCTCATCGACTTTATCGACGAAATCCCCGGACCCGCGCGTTTCCTCTTATCGGATCCGCCTATCAGTTCAAACTCAACAGTGTTGGTTAGTTCGATAGCTTTAATATGCCTAAATGACCTCGATTTCAGATTTCAGCTTTCAAATCGAAGAATGGGGTCGAACCTACGCCTTTATGAAGAACGCACTTGGCGTCATCAAAGCATGGGTCGGACCAGTTCCCGTCGTGTTTCTATGCAAGGCCGAAGCCGCCAAGGTAGGACAAGTTACACTTCGACTCTTGTGCTAACTGTTCAATTTAGATTCTCTTGGAAAGCACCACGCAGATCACGAAGCCTCCGCAGTATAATTTCCTCAAGCGATGGCTGGGAACAGGACTCCTCACGAGGTATTCTTAAAACCGTTTAAGTCAACGATAAAAGGTTTATTCAAGCACCGGTGGAAAGTGGCACGCTCGGAGGAAGATGCTTACGCCTGCCTTCCACTTCAACATCCTCAACAAGTTCGTCCCCATCTTCAGCAAGGAATCGAAAGTAGTTCGAAAATTTAAAGCAGCCTTCGAAAATTTAATTCCAGGTTTTCGCTGATCAGATCGAGAAGCAAGCCGACACGGGAGTGGAATTCGACCTGTTTCCGTATGTGAAGCGATGTGCTTTGGACATCATTTGTGGTAAGAGTGCGTTGATTATTAACAATCTGTAATTTGTTGTTCAGAAACAGCGATGGGGGCTGAAATCGGATCACAAATGGGCAAAAACATGGATTACGTCGATGCCGTGACCACGCTGAGTCGCTTGATCTGGCACTACGAGCGTCTTCCCTGGATGTGGCTAAAGCCGATTTGGTATCTGACGGGCAATGGATACACGTTCGACGCGGCTCTGGAAATGACCACGAATTTTACCAGAAAGGTTCGAATTTGTGAACTGAAGGAAATACGTAAGAATTCGTGCTGTAGATCATCTCCGAAAGGCAAGAAAACTTTGTGAAGATCGACACATCGAAGCCTGACGCCGAAGAATTCACCGGAAAACGCAAACTCGCCTTCCTAGATCTCCTGCTCAACATGCAGTCGGAGACCAAGCTGACCGACGAAGATATCCGAGAGGAGGTGGACACTTTCATGTTTGAAGGCCACGACACTACTTCGAGTGGCATTGGATTCACAATCTGGCTTTTGGCCCAAAACCCAGAGTGCCAGGCGAAGGTCCATGCGGAAGTCGACGCAGTTTTCGGAGATTCGGACCGCCTTCCGACTCACGAGGATCTCAAGAAGTTGTCCTACCTCGAGCAGTGCATTAAGGAGGCCCTCCGCCTGCTCCCCTCCGTTCCGTTCTTCGCTCGAATCCTCACCGAAGACTACCACTACCGTGAGATAACCATCCCGAGCGGAGTTACAGTCGTCGTGGCTCCTGTTGCAGTTCATCGAGATCCCACCGTAAGTACCTGAAAACACACTTAGTCAAACAAATCTGTTTAGTACTGGGGCGACGACGCTGAAGCGTTTAACCCAGACCACTTCTTACCCGAAAACATCGCCAAGCGTCATCCCTACAGCTACGTTCCCTTCGCAGCTGGTCCCAGGAACTGCATCGGCCAGAAGTTCGCCATCATGGAGGAGAAATCCGTGTGTTCCGCCTTCTTCCGACGGTATCGCGTAACCACAGAACAGAACATCGTGAACGACCGTCCTGTGCCGGAGCTTATCCTCAAGCCCAGCGATGGCTTCAAGGTCAAAATGTACAAACGCTCGGTCGCCTGTTGAATTCTTTCGTTCCTTAACGTTAAGTGTACCAGTATGTATGTTTAATGTACAAAAGTTAAGTGTAAAATATAAGCTAAGGTAATCAAAGTAAATATAGACACAATCAAGGCTGTCGAAAGCGAAGACCGCATTTTGTGCCATCTGCGAAATTGCCATAGCTGCAATAGCGCTGTTCTACGAGCGGGCGAAGATCTCCAACGTCGGCAAAAACCTCGCTGAGTTCTTATTCGGCAAGCGGGATCGGGCGACGCAGAACATATCGAAAGTCGAATACTTCAAGGAGATATGGGTGGATTGGGAGCAAGTACCCAACGTCGGTGAGTGTGGCAAAATTGAAGATCGTGACTGATGTAAAGAGTTCTAGATCGCAAAAAGCTTACCGGCCGCGAGTGTGTTACGGAGCTGATAAAGTGCGTTCGGGTCAACGACGAAATCTTTGCCGATGTCGAAGCGATCGAATGTCCGGAGTTTCCCTTAACTGATCTAGAGAACATGGAAGAGGAAAGGTAAGCGGGTCGTTTTGCAGAGTTTGTAGTTTGTATTTTTTCAGAATGGCTGTTCTCAGAGCAGGGCAACACTCTTGAAGGTTGCGAAAGTGTAAACGGAACAAGTTTCAGGTATGTTAGTTATGTGTAAATTGTAATCTGAGGTATCCAAAGTAACATATTGATTATTGGGAACAGCTGAACTTTCTTGCGTATCCAGAGAGACGATCACATATAATGGGCCTGTCAATCAGGCTTCATCAAATTTTCGTTAACCCTGTTTTGGGGTTCTTTTTCCAATCAAACACATTCTCTCTCTGTTTGCGAGCTGTTTCAGAACCTCCGATAAGGAGTCTCACATGTTAAACCATGTTTGTTGATGGAGACATGGAGACAGTTGTTCGATGGACCCTTAAGTCTCCAGAATCTAGTATGTCGCGAATATGACTAACAAAAAAGCGTTTTATTGGCTTCGTTAAATTAAGGTGTTCAGGTTTTGTTAACATGCAATCAATGACCTTTAAAGAGCCTTGTTTTGGTTTTTGTGACATACATACAGGGTGCGCCAAAAGTTCGGATTGCGACAAACTTTTCAGGAACGCGCGGATTGTTGCGATTATGAACTCATCTTGAAGCGCAATATTTTCTGTGCCAGAAATATGCAAACAGCAATTCTCCAAAAGCGTTTTTTTGTTCTCAATCCTAAAGCGGTTGTTCCTTTTAGCTTTCTTCTGTGATGCATTTAAAAGTGCAAACTTTTACTCACTTTTCGTTTTCACTTTTTAAGCTGTTTTCAAAAATTGACGTTTTTTCCGGGTCGGCATTTTGCAAAAAATCCGAATATGTTATAAAAATGACACAAAACGCTACGTAGAAATTGTACCGGACCCCTCAATTTTTTTCCACTTGTTTGCAGTTTTTTCTGTCAAACTTTTGGATAATTGCTAATTTTTATGTTTCTAGCACGAAAATATTGCTCTTGAAGAGGAGTTTACAATCGCAACAATCCGCGCGTTCTTGAAACAGTTTACCGCAATTTATCATTTATCCAACATTTGGCGCACTCAGTGCTTGGCAATGTCATCCACAGGTAACTCTTATCTGAAGGAGACGTTCACACACCCATTTAAGAAAAACATGTGTCGTTCTTTAATCCTACGCGATTTTTAATGAAACGCGTACAGTGAAAAACTCATTAAAAGCAGGCGAGAACCAGTGCGCTCTATGAATGCTGTAAAAAGCGTTCGGTCCACGACGGCGACGTCGTTATCGAGTTCGGGCTGTCATTCCAACTATTAGCGCTTATCTGCTGTCAACGTCTCGGCGATACCTCCGGCTGCTTTGTCCCTCAAACCACTTTCTTTCCTCTTCTTAATCAGTTCTGTCCGTCCGTTTCAGAATCACAAATGGCTCTCGGAGTCAGCACAATAGTTTTTGCCGCTCTCGTCGGTTGGGTCACGTGGAAGTTGTACGCATTTCTGAAGAAACGCGAGAAGATGATCCGCCACGTAGACCGAATCCCAGGACCTCCAGCTATCCCGATTTTGGGGTGCGCCTATCAGTTCAAATTGGACACAATCGGTAGGTGTGAAGGTCGCTTTGTGCTCTGACTTTTGGTTCTGTTAGAGTTCACCTACCAGCTGGAGGAGTGGGGACGGAAATACGGGTTTATGGGAGATGGATCGTGTGGCTTGATGAGGATCTGGATTGGACCTCTACCGATCGTGATTTTGAGTCGAGATGAGGCTGTAAAGGTGATCCAGACTGCTTAAATTTTAATTTGTTTTTGAGTTTCAGATCCTCCTCGAGAGCACGACGCAGATCACGAAACCTCCTCAATACGACATCGTCAAGAAGTGGCTCGGAACCGGGCTGTTGACCAGGTGAATCTCATTATTTTTCAGCTCTTTAGATTTAATGAATCTTAGCACAAACGAGAAATGGCGCTCGAGAAGGAAGATGTTGACGCCCACGTTCCATTTCAACATTTTGACCAACTTCATACCTACGTTCAGCAAGCAGGGCGAAGCGAGAATATGGCTAAAAACTGTCCTAAGAGGGTAATTTCAGGTTCTCGTGAAGCAAATCGAGAGGTACGCGGACAAAGAAGAAGAATTTGATCTGTTTCCGTACATTAAGAGGTGTGCTTTAGATATAATTTGTGGTAAGATCCCTGTTTTGGTGATCTTTAAATAATAAAATTCAGAAACGGCTATGGGAGCGGAAATCGGAGCACAAACTGGCAAGAACTCGGATTATGTGGACGCCGTCGCCACGCTGAATCACCTTATTTGGCATCACGAGAGACTTCCTTGGATGTGGCTAAAGCCGATTTGGTATCTGACAGGAAATGGATACAACTTTGATGCTGCTCTTAAGATGACGACGGAGTTCACGAGAAAGGTGAAGCATCAGAAATTTAAAAGGGATTTCTTGTTTATGAACTCCTTCAGATCATCTCTGAGCGCCAGAATAGCTTTGTGAAGATCGACACCTCGCAACCAAACTCTGAAGAATTTACTGGAAAACGCAAACTCGCCTTTTTGGACCTCTTGCTCAACATGCAGTCGGACAACAAGCTGACGGATGAAGATATCCGCGAGGAAGTCGACACCTTTATGTTTGAAGGCCATGACACGACGTCGAGTGGAATGGGCTACGCGATTTGGTTTCTCGCGCAGTGTCCAGAGTACCAGCAAAAGGTCCACGCGGAGTTGGACGAAGTGTTTGGAGATTCCGAACGTCTTGCGACTCCAGAGGATCTCAAGAAGCTGTCCTATCTCGAGCAGTGTATCAAGGAAGCCCTCCGCCTGGTTCCCTCGGTTCCTATTTTTGCTCGCGTCCTCACCGAGGACTTTATCTACAAGGACATCACAATCCCGACGGGCGTGACTGTGATTGCGGCTCCTGTGACCATCCACCGTGATCCCAAGGCATGATTAGCTTCTCCTCACTCGAATTCAATGCAGAACCTCATTTAGAACTGGGGAGATGACCCGGAAACCTTTAATCCGGATCATTTCACGCAAGAAAATATGTCTAAGCGTCATCCTTACAGCTATGTCCCCTTCGCAGCTGGTCCTCGGAACTGCATCGGCCAGAAATTCGCGCTTTTGGAGGAGAAAGCGGTGTTGTCGACGTTCTTTCGGCGATATCGAGTGACGACGGAACAAAACATCGTAACGAATCGTCCGATTCCAGAGGTTGTCTCAAAGCCGAGCAAGGGCTTCATGATCAAACTGTACAAAAGAGTTCAAATTTGAAAACAGCCAAAATTAACGTATATCAAGCGAATAAATTTACAATACGCCAGATTTTACTATACACTATCTTCCTGAGTATATTTGTACCCTATATTCGCCAGTTTCTCCCAAACAACACGTGATTATGCTCTATATGCTTTTATTTCTCGATCCCGACGCACCCACGGCCTCCTCTTCCTTGTTTTGACGCTTTTCCGTCTCTCGCCTAATCCTCCCGGAGCGGGGGAACGTGGAAACACCTACCCAAAGCAATACGAAAGTTCCGGATTCGCCTCCCCTCCGCATTCCGCAGCTTCAGCGATGTTTCTGCCACTTCTGGTCGTATTCTGCGCTGCCTTCGGAGGCTCCCACGGCGCCCAAACCTTCCAGAACGGGTCCACGTTTACGGTAGGCGACGGTACGTTTCTGCTGAACGGACAGCCGTTCCGCTACGTCTCCGGCAGCATCCACTACTTCCGCGTGCCTCGCGAGCTCTGGGCAGATCGCCTGCAGCGGATAAGGGCGATCGGACTCAACACCGTCCAGTTCTTTGTCCCTTGGGTTTTCCACGAGCAGCAGCAGGGAGTGTGCGTGAAGGTGGTGTGTTTTTAGGATGATTTGGGGCGATTTTAGGTATAATTTCAATGGAACCCGGGATATTGGATACTTTTTGGAGCTGGCGAAGCAAAACGACCTTTATGCGCTTGTGAGGCTTGGACCTTATGTTTGCGGAGAGTTCGAAAACGGAGGATTGCCCTGGTGGCTGCTCAAGGACAAGAGCATCATGATGCGGACCAGTGATCCGAAGTAAGGAATCTTGGTTATTTCGGGCTTTAATTGAGCTCTTTTAGGTTTACGGCTCCGGTCAAGAACTGGTTCAACGCTCTTCTCCCCGTGATTCAGCCCCATTTGCTCAAAAACGGCGGAAACATCCTCATGCTGCAGATAGAAAATGGATACGGCGAATTCTGGGCCTGCGATTACTTTTACAAAACGTTCCTCCGCGACACCGTTTGGGGACTGGTAGGAGAAGATGTTCAGCTTTATACATGTGGGATTCTTGTTTGTGTTCCGTAATCATATGGGTTCATTTCAGCGGATATTCCATACGAGGTATGCATCCAGTGCGGAAGCGTTGCTGGCGTTTATCCGACGATCCTCCTCGTCCCTTTCAACACAACCGTCATCGATGGGCTCCTAGCGACGCATAAAAGGCATATTGGAAAAGGTATGTGTTTTGAAACTGCACTTGACCTCATAAAATTTGATTTCAGGTCCCTACACGATTTCAGAATACTATCCAGGCTGGTACCAACCGTGGGGACAAACGCAGAACGTTGGCGCTCCGATTGAAACTGTTATGGATGACGCAAAGTATATTTTTGGCCTTGGCGCCAACTTTAATTACTACATGATCCATGGAGGAACGACTTTCGAGTTCTGGGCAGGCTCTGTCAGCACCACTTCGGTATACGTCCTGCGTTTAGAACAGCTTTAATTCTTATCTTACAGGCAACGACGTCATACTATACCGGAGCTCCGATCAGCGAAAACGGCGACATAACGCCTGCTTACCTCAAAATTCGAGATTGGATTAGCACGATTCCCAACTGGCCTACTCCTCCTCAAGATATCCCACAAAACCGAACGTAAGAATCGACCTATGAAAGTTTAAAAAATATCTTTTTTGTTTAGGAAGATCAACTACGGCCAAGTGAGCCTGAATAACATCGGATCTGTCTATCATCTCAAGGACAAAATCACCGGGCCTTGTCAGAGTTCCGTTAATCCAATGAGTTATGAGGATTTGGGCGTCGGCTATGGATACGTCCTCTACCAAACGAATCTCACTTTTCCAGGCACCATTTTAAATATTCCTGTGCTGAAAGATTACGGCTTCGTTTTCCTCAATGGAGTG
This sequence comes from Steinernema carpocapsae, assembly GCA_000757645.3. Classification (NCBI taxonomy): domain Eukaryota; kingdom Metazoa; phylum Nematoda; class Chromadorea; order Rhabditida; family Steinernematidae; genus Steinernema; species Steinernema carpocapsae. Next base: position 2,067,183 of record AZBU02000003.1, read on the forward strand.
CCTCAGGTAGAAATGGGTTCAGTTTAGGATTTTTGCTTATTTTGTCATTTCAGGGCTCTATCGTGGCCAACTACTACGACCAGAGTCGCAATTCGATCGTTCTTAAGAACGCCCTTCCTGGTCAAACTCTGCAGATTATCGTCGAAAACCGAGGACGGCTGGATTTCAACACGATCAACGATTACAAGGTTCTAAAGTCTCCTTGAAGCTTGTTTCAACCTATGGATTTCAGGGAATTCTCTCAGAAGTTACCCTCAACTACCAGCCCGTCCAAAACTGGATCCAATGCGAGCTGTTCCCCCACTACACGCCTCCAACTCTCTTCGAAATTGTTGATGAGCTTCTCGAGATGCTGTCCTTAACTTATACGCCGCCTCCCACCAGCGGCGCCAACGTTTTCATTGGCACTTTTGAGTCGAAAGGCGACGGCGATACGTGGTTTGACGCCACCGCCTGGGGAAAAGGCCAAGTTTACGTGAACGGATTCAATATCGGGAGGTATTGGAGCACCGCGGGGCCTCAGGTACCTTAATCCTCACCATATCCAACTAGATTCCTCGTTCAGCAAGCCCTCTACATTCCCAGCTCCCTCATCAAATCCCACAACGAACTCGTAGTGTTGGAACTGACCGGCATGAAGAACTGTCCCAACAATATGTGTTCTGCCAACATCGTCGACCATCCGGCGATCGTCTTCCAGCAGATTAACCAGAGCCCGTTCGATCCGCCCATGTGATTCTGGGTGCTTTTGGGGATGTTTGGGAGCCATAGGAAACAAGAACATGCAGAAACTGGTTCTGCCGTGTGTATAATGAGGTTTTCTCTGAAGGTCCATGTGCTTAAAACGAAAAAAAACATGAAAACTGCCGAAAACATGGGATGAAAGACCCACGCTATATAAATCAAGTCCGAAAGGTCGCGTGGGCTACAGGAAGAGGTGAATGTGCAGCTTTTCCAGAAAGCCTCTGACCTTTTCCTTCTTTTCAACCTTAACTGCGACCTTTTTGTCGACATGAGCCATATGATTCAGATCAGCTTTTACATGAGGCCTTGGACGTCATCGTCACCTCATATCAATTAACAAAATGCGTCCATTCAAACCCAATAAACCAAACTCGCTCGCGCGTGTCAACAGCGCATCTTCTCGTGCTGTCAGCTGCTGGCGGGAAGGTGCTCCTCTCGCTCGCGGACGGTTGTTCCGCGGGTGACTAACCGCGGACGCCTGATTCCTTCGCCGGCCGCGTGCAAGAGCGCGTTTGTGCGCGCTGGAAGGACGCCGATTATTCAGCACAAAACGAGGAACCGCGGGAATCGATGTTCTTGAAATATGTGATTTCGTATCCCTTTTCCCCAATTTTCGTCGCCAAAGTTCACCATTTTGTGAGTTTAGAATGTTTATTGTGCCATTTCAGCTGTGATTTCAGGTGTCCTTCATCCTGGTGGCGTATGTCTGGCTGCAGAATCGGCCAGTTCATTTCAACTCCAGCACAGCGTTCTCGTTTTTGGCAGTTTTCGACCTTCTGAGTCTGCTGGGAACACTCCTCTCGGTGTGGTTGACTGTCCAGAAATGCTATATTGTCAAGCTGGTGGGTTTTGACCGCATCTTCGCAAGGCTAATACCAATTCAGGAACTTGGCTTTACGATCTCCTCGATCGTCCTTCTGCTCCTCGGCTCCTTTTGCACGTTTCCACTCTATGACGAAGACGTGAAATACATTCTCCACGCTATCAACGTAAGCGACTGTCAATCACGCGCGTAAAAACCACCTGACGCGTCCCTTTCAGATCATGCACGGTTACTCCATCGGCCTTTTGATGTTCGCGGGCATTTGGGCGCAGTTCAAAACGAAGAACACGATCAGCCGTTTGTTGATTCGAAACTGGGGAAACGCGGACGACGAAGACCAAATGGAGCAGCTCGACTTTGACGACGAACTTTGATTTCGGGAAATCTGTAAATAGGGTATTTATGTTGCTCAAGATTCGCATTACGGAAAGCATTAACTGAAGAATTTATCCAACTGTGACTGTCGAATATCAGAAATTGGCCGTGAGGGAAGCCACGAAGGGGAAAATGAAGCATACTGTCACAAAGGAGATCGAGGAACTGGCCGAATAGGGTTTCTCGATGAATGGTGCCGGAAGGGGCTGCTTCGAGTAGAGAAGGTAAAATTCGTTCTCACAATTGGTGCCCTGAAATGCTGAAAATTAGCGAAATATGAGAGATGAGCGGTTCCTGCCTTGCAGCAGCAATCTTTACGAGAGGAGTCGCAAGCGAGCGCCCCTCCGGGGAACGTGTCCTTTGAGCTGCAAGTCTTGTCCACCTGACCATGTTCGGTGCACTGGAACTCGATGCCTGTCGAATCCTTCTGCGTGGAGCAAAGGGCGCACGTTTCGCGGGTGAATTTCGCGTTGTCGTTGAGGTCCTTATTTGATAGCGATCCATCGGTGTTCAGAAGGAGGCGATAAACAGGACATTTGTAGTTTTCTGGAAAAAATTGTTCATTTTCATCCGCCAAACATTCCAAACCTCGAGAAGACTTCGATTTGCTGAACTGGTTTCGCAGACGGTCATAGCAGAATTCTCCTTTGCAGCAGTAAATTTCCTCATTGCTCATAACGTTGTAGCTTCCGTAAGGACCAGGAGGGCATTCTGGTCTGAATTACACGTCTTAAAACATCCAAATTCATCCTGAACTTACTTCTTGTTGATTCCTAACAGCTGACTCGTGTAACCGTCCTTCACGCAGCCAAACTTCACTTTGCCCTCAGCTTTCAACGCGGCGCACTGTTCGCAGTCGGTGGCCTGAAATTAATTAATTATTGAAAAGCGAAAATAGAAGAAAACATGCCAAAATCACGCCCAAAGGGTTCTTGTCAACATCGATGCTGTCGCCTTCCAGATCTTGCTCGTAAATGTGGCAGATCAGCGCATCGGCGGAGAGGAGAAGCGCCAGTAAGACCGCTTCGCGGAACATGTCCAGGGAGAATGGTATTATGGGAGTCCATTTGAGACGGGGTCTGGAAATGAGCAAGTCTGATTAGAGGAAAATGCTTGGCGGAGAAGTTACGTAGCCAGTCTGAAACGGAGTCAGACAAGTTCATTTAGCCAAATCAACATGTAGAAGGTGATTAGAACGCCAGGCTGAATCCCGGCTTTGTTAAAGAATCAAGAGACGTAGCATACAGTGCTCAACCCTTCTCTGCTCCATTCTGCCGTTTTCTTAAGCACAGCAATGAAACAAGTATATTTTCTATCCCCACACTTTAAATCTGTACTTTTTGCCGTCCGCCCTCTGCAGCCAGTCGACCGACAACTATAATACACTTAGCAAATGTCAACACCGGAGAAAAAGTTGGTTAACGATTCATTGTTTGCACGCGCTACGTCACAGATTTCACCACACGTTGCAGCAGTGCGGTAGTCCCCAAAATCTGGGAACGTGGTCAAAGAGAATCGAGAGGTTACGCAACCCTAGAGGCCTCGCGCGCGTCTTCCGACCACGAACAAACAAGAGTCTCCGGCCCGCGGCCACTCACTTCTTCGAACTGTCAACACACCGACTTTGTGTGTATATGTAAATGCGGTGTTGGTCAACTCCTCGATGAACTGTCCGCTGGCAACGTCACGTGTGACGTCACAAGGGAACGTCGTCGGGAACGGGAAGACGAGGGGGAGGAGGGAGGACGAGGAGCAGCTACAGAAAGAGATTCCGCAAACAGCATCGCCCCGGGTCACGACTCCGGTCAGTCGGGCACTTCTCTACCCACCGGCGGGTCGTGAGCGAATGCAACATGAGTCTCACGCAGACTTCCCTCCATCCTCTTACGTCACAACAGCTTCCTGGAAGCGCTTCGTCGCAACAAAGGTGGGTATCAGGCTACCGAACAGCCTTCGGGTCATGCCTTCTTAGGTTAGTTGGGTCTCTACCAAGGCATTGGTGGCTTATGCACAGTGTTATCAACCCTCAATCTTTTAAAGTCTTTAAATATTCCTTCACTTGATATTAATCTCTGCTGAGTTTCTGGATCACCTAGATGTTTTAAGCAATCTGGACTTGGATTCTTCAGTGCTCTGTTGGTTCTATCTGAAGCCACACCATTTGTAAACTATATTTGGAATTTTTTGTATGTTGAGCGTTTCACTGCGTAGGCTTATACTAACCCGATTGTAAAATTTAGATATTGTGTCAAGGGTTACTAGGTGAACATTTGCGCATGGCTTTGTTTTCCTTTTTATACATAGGTTTTACGTTAACATTTGTAATTTTCTAAACCTTAGCTCTCAGGAGAGGTCATTCAGGATCGCGTTCAACCTTTTAGCCCAATGTGCTATTAAAACTCAATAGCACTTTATTGTGGTTTCTGTCATAGGATCGATGGTCCTTAAATGTGAATAATGATTGTTTTTTGATTTTGAAGACCTTTTTTCGTTTTTTGCATTTTCAAACACCCGATTTCCATTTCCTGCAAACCCTGGCCGCTTGTTTCTAGTGATCTTTCAACGCCTTGCAGAGCACCACCCGGCTGTATTCGTGTTTGCGTAACCTCTCGCGCGCGGTCAGCGAAGTCCATCGGCGACTTAATTTCGGTTACGTCACATGTTTGCTTTTTAAGTGTAAGTGTCCGGTGTGACCCTCGCGCGTTATGATTAAATATGCAAATAGGATATGTGCACAGACTGCGAGTGACCACTGCTAACTTCGTGTGACGTCACAGCGCTCGAGGGATCGGGAGTGGACTGTACGAATGAATCGGCATATTTAATCCTAATCGAGGCTGATTTCAGGTCCACGCGAGGCGCCTCCAAGCAACGCCGAGACCAGATCAATGTGGAGATCTACCAGCTCCGGGACCTTCTCCCCCTCTCTTCGTCCATCAAAGACCGTCTTTTCCAGCTTCAGGTCATGTCGCTGGCCTGCATTTTCATCCGCAAAGACCGCTACTTGCCGCATAGTAAGTCCGTTTTTGTTTTGTTTGTTTTGTGTACAGTGCGAGGGTTGTTTGTGGACTCGCGCGGAGCGGCTGCTTGCACGACGTCTGTGACGTCACAAAAGCGCGAAGTCGGTTTCTTAAGAACTCGGATGGGGCCGTAAAAGAGTTTGGAAGTACGAAAAAAGCCAATTAAATTTGAGTATTTTCGAAAGTCAATCGCTTTCGTTTCAGGACCATTAGGAAATGTCGTCCGCTTAAATATTAGGCTCTGTGTCGTTTCCGTCTTAATTCTTCTCCCTTTTCAGTCCTACGAGGAAGCGAAGACTTCGTATACAACTACCTGAATATGCGCTCCTACATCCCGAAGAACATCGACAGCTGCCGCGCTCTGAAAGGCTTCTTGATGATGGTCACACAGTCCGGGAAACTGCTCTACATCTCGGAGAACGCGAGCGAGTACCTTGGACACTCGGTCGAGGAGATCATGTGCCAGGGCGACCAACTCTACGACCTCATCGACGACCGCGACCACGACGCCGTCCACCGCGAGCTGAATCCGAACCCAAAACGGCTTCGCACTGCTCCCGAAGAGGGCGTCTTTATCTGCCGCATGAATCTCTCAAGGACCGCGAAGCGCCAGATCCACTACCACAAATTCGTGCTCGTCCACGGGAGATACGTGCACACGGCCGAGTATTACCAGGCTGTTAATGCGGTCAACGGCCCGGCGAACGCCGTGGAACCCATCTTCGCCGCCTACTGCCAGCCTCTGATCAACCCAGAGAACGCGCACAACCAGCTGAAGGGAAACACGTCGGTGTTCCAGTCGAGGCACCACATGGACATGCGCTTTATCGATATGGATCACGTGTGAGTAGCTAGTTTCATCTCGCCATTCGTATCCCTATTTGTAGTGGCCAATTCCACTTCGGATATTCAACCGAAGAACTCGAAAACCGATCTTGGTACTCGCTGATACACCCTTCGGTTCTGTTCCCGTTTGCTTATAAGCATCGTTTAAGTGAGTTATTTTGTTTCCGATTTCCGAGTGTTCTAAAAGTGCAATTTTCAGTCCGAGACGGGAAAGACCACGCGACGATGTGCCTGCTCAAGCTCCAAACGAAGTCGGGCGACTGGATTTGGACACACGCGGTCGTTACCGTATCCCAACCCCAACAGATCGACGGACGCCGCCAGCACCAGATTATCTCGGTCACGTACCAGATTCTGAGCGAGAGGGAAGCCGCGACGCTGCAGATGAACGACTGGATCTACAGCATGAGGCACACGACGGTGCCTCAGGAATGCTACGTGACCAAAGAGTCGCTGGATTTCGCTCCCTCGGAAAGCGATCCTCTGGAATTCTCGCCGTCAAACGTTGCCGTTCCGCCGGTGTTCCTGAAAACAGAGCCTCATGTCTTCCCGCCGCAGAGCAGCCATCGAAGTCAGGTGGGTTTATTCGTGTTATTCGAAGTTTGCTAAACTTGGCTTTTTCAGATCAGCGTGGAGATCCCCTCAAAGCCTCACATGTTCAACGGATCGCAGTTCGACTCGGTCTTCCACCACCACATGAACTTGAACTCGCTCCTCACGCCCGAATATTCCTCTCCCGAAGGATCTCTGGCCTCTGCTTCGACTCACATCTCAAACATCTCAAATCGTAAGCATCAAATCTCACTTAAATTTCTCAACCGCGTTTTTTCAGCAGCTCCCTCCTCATCTTCCTACCTGGAACCTTCGATTTCCCACTTTTGTCCTTCGGAATCCGGTGAAGCGCCTCTCCCGGAACTCGACGACGTCGAAGAATATTTCCGACAGGTGGATTTGGAACAGGAGACTTCGCAGCCTCAAGCGGACCTCATGAGCCTTTTCCAAGTGATGCTGGAACCTCAAAATCTGGTTCATCCGCAATCCTCCTCCCTCTATGACGATTATCAGAGGCCGCCAGTGCGAGCAGGATGCAAGAGGCACCACTCGGTGCAGATGGAGTCCATCGAGGGCTTCAACACTGAATTCGGAATGTTTGCCCACCCGAGAGGACAAAAGCGCTTGGCCAGCTGGGCGCCTGGAGTGTCCTAAGCTGTTTCTTCGCCTCTTAAACACTTCTATTAATCATTAGACGGGTAGTGAAGCCATGTATTTATTTGTACTTACTAGTTGTATTTAAACCTCACCGACGTTGTTGTTTCGAATGGATAAACATCATTTGAATTGAAGCAGTCGTCCGAATAGGAAATTAGTTCAACGAATAGATCTCCGAACTTATATCTGAAGCCATAATCTTGTCGACTCTGGGAGGAGTCTTTCGCCAGTCTCTGACGCATAACCTCTGAAAATATCTTTGAACTTTTGTTTATGTTCTTCAAACAGGATTCTGCGAATCCCCAATACTCCCAATCCTTCTCGTAATGAGCCCCACTCACTCTCGCTATGTCGCTTGACGTTGCGCTCTTCGGTCTCTTGCCTATTGTCCTCCAAAATCTTTTCATTCCTGCGGGTTCTCAGAACTCTTTACCTGTACCTTCTCAGCAGAATCTGGCTGCATCCGTTGTTTCCCAAAATTCTGTTCTTACCCAGCAGAACCTGATTTCACCTGTTGGGTCTCAAAGTCCGAGTATTTCCCAACAAAACCTTGCTGTTCCAGTTGGATCTCAAAACGTAATATCTCCTCAGCAAAATCTTGCTTTTCCCGTGGGCTCTCAGAACCCTGTCACTCCACAACAGAACCTCGCTTCTGTGGGTGTTCAAAACACTCTCCCAGCCCAAATGCTTCAATTCACAACGCCTGTGACGACCCCTTCTACGACAATGGGCCCCATTGAAAGATTACGATATTTCAACATTAGTCCAATTATGAAACCTGGCGAATCGGGAGCGATTTTGGTTCCCACGAGGTTGAGTCGTTTTCCGGAAACCAAGACAATCAATCCGAACGTTACGACCACGACGAGAGTGATGAAGCTCCATACAATTCCACCGGTGAATCCTCAACAGGTAGGTTTCTGGATGACTAAGGATCGATTTTAAGTGTAGAGTGGATTTCAGGTGGTCGAAGTGGACGCGCCTTTGCAGGACAGAATATAAACATAATATTTCATTTATTGATCAAATAAATTTGAAATGACAGAAATCGGGCTTTTTACAATTCTTCGGCTGTTTCGGCATTTCGGCTCTTTCGGCATTCTTCGACATCCTCCTCCTTCCGCTTCTTTTCAAAGACCTCTAAAATATCATCTGCAATTCTCCTCGCCGCTTCTTGATCAATCTGGACTTTTCTCATTGCAGCGACCTTCAGCCTATTCTCACGGCGTACCAGCGGAGTTCCTTCTTTGCGCCTCGGCTTAAGAGGCGCCTCCAAAATCGCCTCATGTCGACTTGGACGTGTGATGGCATACATAGAGAGCAGATCGGAAGTACGTTTTGAGATCTTCCTTTGGGGTTTCCTTCGGTAAGGATAAAGGCGCGAGATTGTCCGTTTAAGATAACCTTTCTGGGAAGAACGATCTGTCAGATGTCCCTTTGCGACGGAAGGTTTGGGGTTCACGCAACAGAGAAATTCGGGGTTGCAGAAGAACCACATGGCGGAAACGATGCTTTAGGGGGTGAGATGTGTAAAGCGGCCTTATATACACTGGAGAGTGATGCTTACTCCGTTTGCATCAGTTAGAATGCATTGATACGTTTCCTAACCTGAGGACCTGCCATAGGCCAAAACCTTCCCAAATTGAAGCCGTTGATGTAGAGTTGGCCTTTTCCCCAGCCGGTCGAGTCGAAGAATGTGTCCCCAATTTGGTTCGCCTTAAAGGAGCCCATGTAGATGTTGGGATCCCTCGAAGGACTCGAGTGAGGCCCGTTTTGGATCGAATTCCGCTTGACGAGCGTGGGTTCGATTCCGCATTGACTCCAGTCAGTGACTGGGCGGCCGTCAAGGAGCACTTGCAAAGTGATGCCCTAAAAAACCATTTCCTATCGTTGATAATTTGGTAGAAAAGTCGTTTTCGGTTCTCCACTAAAATTGCCAAATGAGCGCCTGAATGTGCGCCATTTAAAGCGATCGTCTTGAGTCTCATGTCCAAAAAGGAGTCAAAAAGGGTGCCCTAAAATCACGGCAAAAATTAATAGAAGAATGCGACCTAACTGCTGTGAAGTCGGGGGTCCCTTATATAGGCAACGTTAGACACTCGATGTCTGAGAGACATTCGATCTCGTCTGCCAGACGAGGGCGAATGTCTAACGTGATCGTGAGGGCCGAGTGCATTCCGGCCGTTTCTCAGGTCAGCTATTTCCGGCTACCTGCTGTTCGAAGGAGGGCGCTTGGGAGGATGAGTCCAGTGAGGGATTGTCTTCGCCCATTCCTGGATCTGTAGATACTTGTTCGTGATGTCCCCTGCTTCGCGTCGCCCAACCGGCAAACCCTCAAAAGCGTCATGAAAGTGGGTTCATGAGTAGTAGGTCAAACTCACGGGAATCTTAGCTTGCGATCCTGACCAAAATCCAAAATTGGTGCCTCCATGGACACATAATAATTGAACGAAGCGTTCAAGTAGAACATGTACATCGTTCCATCGATGACGCTGTTTAGTATCGGTTCGTGGTGGACGTCGTGGTCCCAGTAGATCTGCCAGCCGGGATAGAATTCCGAGTTGACCAGCGGTCCTGCAAATAGCGATATCCACTCCAGTTCCACTTCGTTGGGATTCTTACCTGCCGGGCTAAATTTCCTTTTTTGGGCAAAATACGAGTCCAGCTGAGTTCGATATCCAGGCCCGGAATCGACGGTCAGATAGGCGCCGTGAATAGGTCCACATCGCAGGTTCCAGTCATTGATATTGTCCGCTAAACGACAAAAAACTTAATTAGGGCTTCATTAAACCCGCTTGTGTACAGAACAATGTCATTTTCCCACGGCGTTCCACGCTGCATCCTTCAAGGACGCCATGTAGTTGTGGTCGCAGGCGGAGAACGCGCCGTACTCGGTGCCCCGCGCCCAGGAACTCGATTATCACGTCCAGCAGAAATAGAATCAGAACTTTATCTGAACGTTATATTTATTCAAAAGGGCGATTTAGAGCGTTCTAACGTTATCACCTACACTCACGATGTGACAGAAAATTCTGGGCTTTTAAAGACTATATTCGAAGTTTCTAAAATAGTGGGATGCCCAGAAGATTTCATTTACAGCGATCGAAAAAATCGAATTGAAAAAGTTCCTGAAGGATGCGTTTTAGTGTGTGGAGTTGGATGCAACGAGATTCGCTAGATTTTGGACCGGTTAATATTAGCAGAGGAGAGCACTTTGTGTGGCCATATACTGAGAACGGCCAAAAATTGGACACGAACAACGAAGACGGCCAGTTCTATGGTTTAGTTGATCACCTGGTGTGCAAAGCTCTACTGAATGACTCCAAAGGAATGAGTTCATTTCGGTCGGTGCAGGAAATTAAGAATGAATTTTATCTGCAGCTACGAATTAGATCTGCAATGCTTCCTACAATTACCGATAATGAGGTTGGATTTACTCTCGAATCCGCAGCGGAACGCTATTTAGAACGAAGCGACATGTTAGTCTTTACAGAATTGTGGGGCTGTCTGAGGAGAGTCTAAAACGAAATTAACGAAAGGCTGGTTAAGATCCCGAGTGGATAATTCTATACGGTCGGGGATAGCCGCGACGATTCGGTTGACTCGAGGCATTTTGGAATGCTCACGAAGAGCAGCATCGTATGCAGGGTCGTGGAAATGGTGATCCACGAACGTTATATTGAACGGGGCAATTGAAAGAGGCGAATTTGTGACCTTTTTGTTCAAAATAAGTATGATGGGTTGGGAGAAACCGTTGTTCTCGTTGTGTCCCGAGTGGTCTGACTTGCAGGAGAAACTGTTTTCAATGACCGCAAGAACAAATCTGACTTTGTGCCCAAAGGTTGTGTTCACTTTATGGGCGACAATAGAGAAGCGGCAGTCGATTCAAGGGATTTCGGTCCCGTGAAGAAGACGGATTTAAGACAGAGAGTTTAAAAAATCCAGCGACCAGATATCGGAGATATAGGTCCACATTCCGAGAAGTTCTATAATGTAGTCATACCTGAGCCCGATCTTTCAAAGAAAGTGAAGAAGGAAAAACCGAAGAAGAAAATGGGAACAAAGAAAAAGAACTCCTGGTGAACGGAGTGAAGTTGGTCTAACATAAGTGATGCGAGTGTTTTCTGACTAAATGAAGTCGTCTTGAGTAGAGGTCACCGGAAGCAAGCTCCAATTCACCCAACTTTGTCTTTCGAGCTACTCTTGCAAAATGCGCGAAACCACTTTACTCGAATCATTCGAAATCAACGCCATCAATGCAAAACAGTTTTCGACACGTCCGTTTGACCGATTATCGGTTTAGAATAAGAAGCAAAAGCGGAAGGATTTCTGAACTGTGTTTTGAAGTTTAAAACAGGCTTAGGTTCACCGAGTCTGCTTGCAGAGGGCAGACGCTTGATGTACTTAACGGTTGAACCAATCACCAGTCGAGGTAAATAAACAATGACCCATATCTTACATCGTCACTCAAAATATTAGCTAAATAGCAATCACTGCGTGCCCTGTTTTCCCTGCTTGCGGAGGATTCGATTTCGCCCCGCGTACGTGCGTTTTCATGCACGTATTTATCGTGTAGTTTGCTTCGAGTTTGGTTCTTTCATTTCCAATTTACGTGTTTCGAGCGTTTCGTGAAGCGCGTATTGATACGCGTGGATGCAACACGTCCGATTATAGTTAAAGGGGTCATTCGCCGCACCTTCGCGTATCCACAATCTCGTCAGTCTTTTTCAACTCTCTCCTGGATTGTCATGTGGGTGCCCTTCGCTCTCCTTCTTCCCGCCGTCTTCTTGTGTTGTTCCTCCCAGGATCAACTTTTCCAAAACGGCTCCACCTTCTCCATCGGATCGACCGATTTTCTGCTAAACGGAAAACCGTTCAGATATCTCGGGGGAAGCATCCACTATTTTCGGATTCCGCGACCCTTTTGGTCCGACCGACTCCGGAAGGTCCGCGCTTTAGGCCTCAACCTCGTACAGTTCTTCGTTCCGTGGAATTTCCACGAAGAACGACCCGGACAGTGAGAGAAGGTGTTCATTCGATATCCTAAATTCTCTTTCAAGGTTCAATTTCCTGGACGATTGCGACGTGGGGTATTTTCTGCAGTTAGCCCAAGAAAATGGCCTCTACGCGCTTGTGCGACTGGGACCCTACACTGGAGGCGAGTGGGAGAACGGCGGACTTCCCTGGTGGCTGCTGAAGGACAAGAGCATCAAGATGCGAACGCACGATCCTAAGTTGGCTTTTCATATTTGATTATTTCATGATTAACAGTTTAGATTTTTGAAATACGTTGACAAGTGGTATGACGCTCTGCTGCCTCAACTGAAGCCTCATCTTGTGAAGAACGGAGGGAACGTCCTTATGCTGCAAGTGGAGAACGAATACGGGGAATACTTCCGTTGCGACCACGAATACACTTCCTGGGTCCGCGATAGGATTTGGCGGGAAGTAGGCCGGGATGTCGTTCTTTACACAAGTGAGTTAAATTGCTTTTTATGCCTTTCATAGGACCATTTCAGCCGATCAACCCTACGAGAAATCCATGCAGTGCGGCTCTGTTCCTGGAGTGTTTCCTACGATCGATTTTGGACCAACGTCACGAAGCTACATCGATCTTTTATTTGCCCTTCACAGGAGATATACGCCAATAGGTGAGGGCTCATAATTCGCATAATTAAGACGACAATTTCCTCATTTAGGCCCCTACGTGAACAGCGAATGTTACCCGGGGTGGCTCGTAAAATGGGGCCAATCGGAACCCGCCTCTCCTTCCGTGGAGAGCCTTGTGGACACCTCGGAGTACATTTTCAAGAAGTACAACGCCTCGATCACCTACTACATGATCCACGGCGGCACGAATTTCGATTTCTGGGTCGGCTCCCAAACGGATTCCTCTGTTAGTTCATGACATTCTTACTGTAGCCGTATTTTCGAAATGTTTTAGGAGATTACTTCCTACGACTACACGGCGCCGATCACGGAAGCCGGCGACATCGCGACGAAATATTTGAAGATTCGGGCTTGGATCAAGACGCTTCCGAACTGGACTCACCCGCCTTTGACTGTGCCGAACAATGTCACGCAAGTCGAACTTTGAGAATTTTATTAATTCGTAATTTTGTTTAGGAAGAAAGCTTACGGGACCGTCCAGATGAAGCCTCTTGGATCGATTTTAGCTCTGCAGAACAATGTTACGAGCGGCTGCATGAGGTCCGTCGATCCGATCAGCTTTGAAGAGCTGAACAGTCCTTTCGGATACGTTTTGTACGAAACAAAGCTAAAAGTCGGAGGCCAAAAGCTGACGATTCCTGTGATTAAGGATTATGGTTTTGTGTTCCTTGATGGCTACTTTCAGGTGGGCTTGGTTAGAAGGAATTGAATTTAAAAATTTGAAGTTTCAGGGTGTTTTGGTGGATTCATTCTTTGACTACAAGCAACACTCGATCGCGCTGAATGCACAGCCGGGCCAAACGCTGACGATTATTGTGGAAAATCGTGGGCGGATTTCCTATGACACGATTAATGACTTTAAGGGGATAATCTCGAAAGTATTCCTCAACGATCAGATAATCGTTGGTTGGAAGCAGTGTGCTTTGAACCCTCAAAACGTGGACACCAACGCTTCTCTGGTCGACAACCCGGATCCTTCGAAGGCAGCGAATATCTTCGTCGGCACCTTCGCCGCCTCCAAGAAGGCGAACACCTTCCTAGACACGCGAGGATGGGGAAAGGGCCAAGTGTACCTGAATGGTCGAAATATAGGAAGGTATTGGGACCGAGCTGGACCTCAGGTAGCTCCTTCTTTTATCCGTTTCTAATCGCTTGATTCCAGAAAACCTTGTACATTCCAAGCTGCTTCTTGCAAGACAACAACACGTTAATCGTGATGGAACTGCTCGGATCCAAGAAGTGCTTTTCGAACCAATGCCTCCTTAGCCTCATTGATCGGCCCGTTTACGAGTACCGTAAACCCGATCGTCCATTTGATCCTCCGAAATCTCTATATTAATCCGACCTCGACGATACTCCGAATCATTCATTTCAGTTAACTAAAATTATTACGACCCTCGAAAAATGCCAGGAAAACAGGTTTCAGGAGCCAAAAACGGCGAAGATTGAGAGGCCTTCAAAAGCAAAAATTAATGATATTGCGATGAATGGCGGAAGCAAGAGAGCCACGGGGCAGACTTATGGATTACGGTAGCCTTTGTCAGTTCTGGAATATGCATAGGCGCGAAGGACACAATTACGCTTAATTGAGTGTCCACCAGACTGTGACTGTCTCAACGAATAGCCACGCTTCGCACCTCACCGGACACCCCTTTATAATGCTGACCAACGAAAAGAGCACCTCTGGTTCCTCTTTTAGCCTCCAAAACCACGAACTCGCGTCGAAATTGGGCAACTCGGCGATTTCCGCAGGCGGACCTGCTCCGCTTCCTTTTTACGTCCCAAAAAAGGCCAATTTGTGAACGGTTCAGGCTCTCATTTCATAACGAAACCCGTTTTCGGCGAAACGCCACCGGTCCTTTGCGCGAGTCGCGGGGATTAGCGTGATTTCTACACCAGATTTGCACTTTCGGTTGCAACTCTGCGAACAACGGCGCCTCTCGTACTCCCGGGCGGCCTCCGTCGGTCGTTTGGATTCACGGTCCGCTTCTCGGAATCCTCGTAAGGCGTGCTTTTTGTTTTTCTCTCATAATCGAGTGTTATAGCGCGGGAGGAGGGGCGGAAAGTGTTCGCGAAAATGGGATTTGAGAGATCTGCTGCTGAAAGAATGGAGGAGAGGCTTACAGGGATGCGCGAAGAGGCTCGCGAAGAAGATAATCACGCCGCGATCGATCGAGGAGGAGGCGAACTGGTCGCTGTGGAGGGGCGCCGAAGAGCCTCCGAGGAAGCTACAGTTGCGTTTTGTTTACTCGCGGCGCATTAAGCTTGTTCGAACTTCGTTAATTGCCTTTTAGCAGATTTGAGATTGTCTTGCGCGAGTCGTTTAGTACACTTTCGATTACAACCCAAGATTTCGAAACTTTTCGATTTCGAACCCCTCAAGGCCTGTTTCACTAACAGAAGCCTTTCTAGTTCTGTTTTCTTTTATTATCTCCTTACATAACCATACAACTAGTTTCTTATCTCCACTTAGCGTCATCCTAGCTACTTTACGTTTTCTTCGCTGCATTTATGCGTTTAGATCTGCTTAGAGATGTCTGGGGGAGTCTTTTAGCCGTCGCCACGTAACGCTGGTTGTTTTGGAGTCTCAGATCTCTTTTATTGACTCTTGCTCTTAATTCGTCATTTCTATTAGTTCATCCTTGACTGGTGCTGGATTGGTTTGCCCTTAGATAACGTCCGTCGGAAATTCGAAATGAGCTTGATTCTTTGAAGGTTTTGTCAAGCTTTATTCTAGCCTCATAATAGTACCTACGAGAACGATGAGGCTGGTCAGTTTTGCCTGAACGCCTCCACTCTTGTTCCTCCTCACAATGACATTAATTTCACCTTTTCCAAAACGACGTTTGCTACGTTTGCTCCATGTTCATCTTTCTTCTGCCGAC
Source organism: Steinernema carpocapsae (assembly GCA_000757645.3). NCBI lineage: Eukaryota > Metazoa > Nematoda > Chromadorea > Rhabditida > Steinernematidae > Steinernema > Steinernema carpocapsae. The sequence continues at coordinate 2,082,755 of AZBU02000003.1, forward strand.
TGCTTCACTTTGTCGACTGGCACACATTTAGACAGCTGTCGTTTGGTGTATCTGTAGTTCGATCCCTTTTTCAACCTTGTTTTTATCATTATTCTTGCTACACTGGTTTCCAATTCAATACTCATGTTTGCTCATTTCAGAGTCCTGCGATGATCTCTCGCAGGTCTCCGCTCGCGAACTGCGTCCTCGGATTCATCACGGGAATCGCAGTAACTCTCTTATCCCTGGATCTGTACTTCTATAATGCCACTCCTTTAACGACAAGCCTGATAATGGCTATGGAACTCGGTCACGATTCGCGAGTGGATCACACGGAGCCGGAAGACGCGGAATTGAGGGTCGAAATGCAGAAGAACGTCCGGATTCTCTGCTGGATCATGACGACGCCCTATAACACGGACAAAAAGGCGATCCACGTAAATGCGACGTGGGCTCCGAGATGCAATCAGTACATCTTCTTCTCCGCAAATGAGGTAAGATTGAAGCTCGAGAAATTGTGTATTTTTGATTTCAGAGCAGCGGCCTTCCTTCGGTAAAGTTGAACATTTCCGACGGCCGGAATTACCTCTGGTGGAAAACGAAGGAGGCGTTCAAGTATCTCTACGAAAACGAGCTGGACAACTACGACTATTTTCTGAAGGCGGACGACGACACTTATGTCATCGTGGAAAACCTGCGCTTGATGTTGATGCCCTACTCGCCTAAAGACCCTTTGTACTTTGGGTGCCGGTTTAAGCCGTTCACGAAGCAAGGATACATGAGTGGAGGAGCGGGATACATCCTGAGCAGGTAACATAAAGCCTACTTCTTTAGCATAAGTGAACATTTATGTTTTTAGGGAAGCTCTTAAACGGTTTGTAGAAGACGGTTTGTCGGATCCAAAAAAGTGCAAAGCAGGAAACACGGGAAACGAAGACTCTGAAATGGGAAAATGCATGTACAAGATCGGAGTCAAAGCTGTCGATACGAGGGATTCTCGCGTAAGTTTTCCTATAGCCCTCATCAGTTTAATCCGAAATTGCAAACAGGGCCGCCACCGGATGCTTCCGTTCTCCCCGAACACCCACGTTCCGTCCAAAGGCGCCCCTCCTAAGTGGTTCCACCAATACATGTACTACCCTTATGACCAGGTTTCTCTCATATTAACTAACCATCAATATTCTAATCGTCCCTTTCCAGGGCGACGGCTGCTGCAGCAACTACATGGTCTCCTTCCACTACGTGGGCCCCAATCAGATGCAGGCCCTCGACTACATCATCTACCGCCTGAGGCTCTTCGGCTCGTACCACGAGCATTTTCAGAACTACGGAATCAAGGGCGCGTCGATATTCACCAGGGCAAAGAACTTCGCCATGTCGTATTCGCATCTCAGCGACCCCGACGATCCGAAGCCGGCGTCGGCATAAAAAGCGGCAGAATTTTATTATTGAAAGTAGTGATTGCGTTATTTAGCAGATATTTTAACGGGTATCTATAGAGCTTTCTGAGTTGTCGAAGTCGACTGAAGACATAAATTACCATGAGAAACTCATCCAAGAACAATAGCACCGATCTGGGCCGAGTGAAGAAGCGATTGCTCGATTCGAATTTTCGTTTTGAGTCACCTTCGGATCCCGCCACGATCGTATTGTGTCTGAAATAGTAAGAGCAAGTCAGCTCGCTTTGTAGACTGACACGTGACTGACCAAATCCAGACGTCTGAAAATGGCCTTTAAAAGCGGCGAGAGTTCATTCAATGTTCAAGAATCGCTCCAGTTCGGCTGAGTGGCACGAAGACAGGAACACGGATTCGGCGACATTGACGACCACTTCGGTAAGACATTCTTCACCTCGGAATTTAGTCGGTGCGGAGCGACGCTTCAGTTAATTTAAAACAGATTCTGGCCGATTTTCGTTTGAATATTACTCTATTTTTTCCTTATCTATGTAAAATATGCATGTTTGCTCATTTCAGGCCTCCACAATGATTTCTCGCAGGTCGCGTTTCACGAGCTTCTGCCTCGGGTTCATTCTTGGAATCACGATGACCCTCTTGCTCCTGAATGTGTACTTCTACAATGCGACTCCATCAGCGACAAGCCTCGAGCCAGTGGTTCACGACAACTACGCCACTCGTGAACCTCACGAGTTACGTCCTCACGAATCGCGAGTGGAGCACACGGAGCCGGAAGACGCAGAATTGAAGACCGAAATGCGGAAGAACGTCCGGATTCTCTGCTGGATCATGACGACGTCCGCCAACACGTACAATAAGGCGATGCACGTGAATGCGACGTGGGCTTCAAGGTGCAACAAGCACATCTTCTTCTCCGCAAATGAGGTAAGATTGGAATTTTGGGAAAATTTTTGTATATTTTTTTTAAATTTAGAGCAGCGGTCTTCCTTCGGTAAAGTTGAACATTTCCGACGGCCGGAACTACCTCTGGTGGAAAACGAAGGAGGCGTTCAAGTATCTCTATGAAAACGAGCTGGACAATTACGACTATTTCTTGAAGGCGGACGACGACACTTATGTCATCGTGGAAAACCTGCGCTTGATGTTGATGCCCTACTCGCCCGAGGACCCTCTGTATTTCGGGTGCCGGTTTAAGCCGTTCACGAAGCAAGGATATATGAGTGGAGGAGCGGGATACATCCTGAGCAGGTGAGGAAGATTTCCTGTTTCGAAGGTATGTTATTATGTCTGCTTTCAGGGAAGGTCTAAGGCGATTCGTGGAGGATTCGAACCCGAAGAACTGCAAAGCTGCAAACACAGGTGCCGAAGACGCCGAAATGGGAAAATGCCTGGACAAGGTCGGAGTCAAAGCTGTCGACACGAGGGATTCTCTGGGTCGCCACCGGATGCTCCCGTTCTCCCCAACACCCACATTCCGTCCAACGTCGGTTTTCCAGGGTGGTTCCTTGCATACATGTACTACCCCTACAACAAGGTTTGTTCCATGGCGACCTCAAATCCTTCAATGACTCAATTTCAGGAACTCAACTCTGGTGAGTGCTGCAGCAATTACATGGTCTCCTTCCACTACGTGTCTCCTAAGGAGATGCAGACTTTGGACTACATCATCTACCGCCTGAGGTTGTTTGGGTCGCACCACGAGCATTTCCAGAACTACGGAAACAGCGACGAGTCGATTTTCGCCAGAGCGAAGAAGTTCGCCATCGCTTACTCGGACACCAGCGTTCTCGAAACGTCAAACCTTGTCCCCAACAATGCAACGCTTTCACCGTAGTGAACTCTCAAACTCCTTCATATTTCGGTCAACTGCTTTATTTCGTTGTTGTATTATAGCCGTATTTATTAATGTTTAAATGAAGAGAACTAATGATCTCGAAGCAAGTCGCACTCGAAGAATCGACTTTGGCCGATGACGCGGATGAAAAACGCATCAAGAGAGCGACTCCCAAATTGGGTTTTCAAACAGGTTCCTCCGTACGTTCGCTTGCGCCCTATAGTTCCCACCCGAAAACAAAGAACGTTGTCGCCGTAACTAGCTTCTCCAGTGTTCCGTAGGTACAGTTTGGCAACTTCTTTGAGGAGAATTGTGCGTGTTTATTGGCGGTTTACGAACTGGGCGCTTTACTTTTCTCATTCGCGTGCTTTTGTGTGTTTAAACGTATTTTAGGACTGTCAAAGTGCTCGAAATTGCGAATTCAGGCGGGCTTCTTGTGGTTTTGAAGTTTTCTCAACGAAGCCGATAACTAGCTGGTCCAATTTAACGAAATAGTCAAAAACGTCGACAGGATCGTCTGCAGTTTTTTGCTCTTGCAATCTGTGTCTAGACTTTTGCACCGACTGCTATCACTAAAGGAGGCCTAACATGGGTCATAGTGGAAATCGTGCGAAAATCATAAGCTTCGGTCTTTTCCACGTTACACCAATAAATTCTTATGGGATAATTTACGCTTTCAAAGGAGACACTTTTGGTGTAAACTGCAGAAGGTCATTTTCCTGTTTTAACGATACAGCGGTTCTTAGCAAATTTCATGCCTGTGGATCTCGCGATAGGATTTGATCCATGGGGGGCTAATCGCATCCACTCCTTTTTGAGTTGTTATTTCTCATGAAATCGCGTATCATTCGATCACTTCTGTAGCTCTTAACCCTCTCTTTCCAGAAATGCACATTCTCGCCTACATCGTTCTCTTCCTAACGACGCTCGTCCTCTACGGCCGTTCTCTTCTCGAAGCGATTCGGCGCCGCATTCGCCTCGTGAAGCTCATCGACCAGATTCCAGGCAAGTTCTATACTTTTTAATCGGTCGTAACTCTTGTTTCAGGCCCCAAAGCTTATCCGATCGTCGGGGCCGCCTTAAACTTCTCCCCGAACAGCGAAAGTAAGATCAAAAATTTGAACCGGTTTCCTCACTTCATTTTCTGACTTCAGAGTTCACCTATCAGATGGAATACTACTTCCGGACGTTCGCCGACGACCCTACAAATGGAGGCCTCTTGAAGCTCTGGATCGGGCCAGTTCCTATCATTATCGCCACGAAGCCGGAGACGATTAAGACGATTTTGGAGAGTCCCACGTTGATTTCGAAGCCGCCGGAATATGGGATCATAGAGAAGTGGTTGGGGCAAGGGTTGCTGACCAGGTGGGATCACTTTGACGCAAGACATTAGCGAAAAATATGTTCCAGCACGGGACAAAAATGGTTCCAGCGCAGGAAACTCCTGACACCTACTTTCCATTTCGCGGTTTTGGCGAATTTCATCCCGATTTTTAATCAGCAAGCTGAGGTATATAATTTGATAATTTTCGATTTACGGAAAACCGTTTGTTTAGATCTTCATCGAGAAACTGCAAAAGCATGACGATGGACGAGAATTTGATATTTTCCCCTACATCAAACTGTGTGCCTTGGACATCATTTCAGGTGATTCTACGTCTTTTGTGCTAAAATACAATGATTCATTTCCAGAAACTGCGATGGGCGTCTCCATGAACACTCAAGGTGGCGAGAACGTCCACTACGTCAGCGCCGTCCGTCGCCTAACGGAACTTATCTGGCACCAGATGAGGTTTCCCTGGCTGTGGCTGAAGCCTGTTTGGTACGGAACTGGGATGGGATACGAGTTCGACAGGTGTGTGGACGTCGTTGAGGGAATGACGAAAAGAGTGAGCGTATCCTTAATTCGTTCCTATTGAATATTTCAATTCCTGGTGATCGCTGAAAGGAAAAAACAGCGCGAGGAGGAAAAGGAACTCAGGAGCTACAATTTCGAATCCATCGACAAAAGGAAATTGGCGTTTTTGGACCTTCTTTTAGAGAAGCAGGAGGAGAGTCAACTGACCGACCAGGACATCAGAGAAGAGGTCGACACGTTCATGTTTGAGGGACACGAAACAGTGTCCAGTTCCATGGGATTCATGGTGGCCACGATGGGTCAGATGCTCCATTTTCAGGACAAGATTTATCAGGAATTGGACGAAATTTTCCGTAATCTTTTGTCCTTTGATACAAAATTGTAGCCCCCATTTCAGAGGGGAAGAACGCGACGTGAACCTTGAAGACCTTCGCAGGATGCATTACCTGGAACAGTGTATGAAGGAGACCATCAGGATCTATCCTACCGTACCCATCATCGGACGTCAGATCACCGAAGAAACTCAGATCGGGGATTACACGATTCCTAAGGGCCTCACTGTTATGGTGGCGCCTTTCGCTGCTCAGAGAGATGTCAGGGTAACGATATGTCAGCTCGATCCCCGAAACCCCCTCCGTTACAGTATTTTCCGAACCCCGACATCTTTGATCCTGACAATTTCACCCTTGACAAGGTGGGGAAACGAAGTCCCTACAGCTTCCTTCCGTTCTCTGCTGGTCCGAGGAACTGTATTGGGCAGAAGTTCGCCATGACCGAGCAGAAGATCATCTTGGCAAAGTTGTTCAGGAAGTTCCGGGTGATTTCCACGCTGAGCGAGTTGGAAAATCGTGGATTGCCGGAATTGGTGCTGAAGCCGAGTAAGGGGTTCCCTGTGCGTATAGAACCTCGATACTAAGATGTCACTAATAAACCAAAAATGACAACTTAACCAAACAAGAATTAGAGCTACTAAAACCAACGAGATGTAAAAAACGGAATCACAGACTACAGGTCCTATTACGCAATCCTCATCCGCTGCCACAATCTCCGTGTTATGACCCATTGCCTCATCTCCGAAACCGGTTCACTTCTTCTTCGCAGCTTCGCGACCGCAACACAGATCAGCTGAGAAGCCGCCGCCGATGAGTCGAAGGTGAAAGTCTTCTTCGCCGAATTGACGAATTTGTTTCCCAAATGCTTTCCAATTAAGAATGGATTTCAGTCTGTGATCTAGGTTGTTGTTGTGCTGTTGTGGAACAACGTGCCTTCGGCGTACTTGTCAAAGTGTTTGTTGCAATCTGCTCTTCTCATTTTGGTTTTGTGTTTTGGAGAAGTGTAAATTTTCCGGCTTTAAACGTTTTGACCAAAATGGTCAATCCCAAATACCCCCGTTTTTTGCAACCCCCTGCCCATCCCCTGCCACATTCCGTTCCTGTTTCGGCTTCATTTTGACCAAAAGAAAGCGACACTCGATCTCATTCTATCACCGGTTTCATGCAATGAAACACTTCGGCGGTCAACCCCGCACCCAGGACCAGTTCGCCGGGTTTCACTTACGTGCTTGTTAGGAATCTTGGGAAGTACTTTGTAGGGAGCGAATGCTGAGTCAGTTTAGAAGTTAGGGGTTCAATGGTCAGGATCAGCATTTGATCGAGAGCTTGTGTGATGGCCTTGAGCTTTGGATGTTTCCGGAATCGGAACGTTTAGCATGAATACGAGTTTATTTTTTAAGAATTCTCTACATACTCAGCGTTGATACAATAAAGGTCATCGCTTTGGCACAAATCCGAGATGATTCCATTTTGTATTCGTACAACATGCTTGCCCTTTGGCCGTTCTATGCAGTTAGTCCAACCTTAGTCAATGCACCACGTTACACCCTCCCCGGCGCCCGTTCGGCGAGTTCTCCTCTTTTGATTTACGCTTCGTAGCCAATTTCAAAACTCCTAAACCATCCTTTGTTGCTTCTAGAATGCATCCGCTACTCTACGTCTTCCTATTCATCTCTGCCACCCTCTACTTCTACGGGAGAAGTATTTTGAAAACGATAAAACGACGACGGCGCTTCGTTCGCCTGATCAACAAGATCCCGGGACCTCCCTCATATCCTATCGTCGGATCCGTCTTGAATTTCTCTCCTAACAGCGAAAGTAAGCTTGTTGTGACATATCTCGAATCTGAGTATATTTATTTCAGAGTTCACCTACCAGATGGAGTACTATTTTCGAGTGTTTGCCGACAGCGGCCAAAATGAAGGACTAATCAAGATGTGGATCGGACCGGTGCCAATCGTTATTCTCACTAAGGCCGAAGCTATCAAGGTTTGTCCTTATTTAATTGAAATTCTCACATTCTGGAATTTAGACGATCCTGGAAAGCCAAACACTGATTTCGAAACCTCCGGAGTACGGTGTCATCAAAAAGTGGCTGGGAGAAGGACTCCTCACAAGGCAAGTCGTTTTTTTGGATTTGGGTGCGCTTGTTTTGTGAAGTTTGTGTCGCGATTCTACGCTGACTCATCTTTGCGCGATTTCGTTGAATCGACTATTCGCAGGAATCTGATTTGCATGCACTTTTGGTGCTTGGAGAACATTTGGAGAACCTTGAAATGGCGGCGGAAATTAGGGTGGCTGCAAGCGGAGAATCGTAAAATTAAGATGACATTTGATGCTTGTCCTGTCACGTGATCACCGATGGCCAAGAGTTCATTTTACGCCTTTTCGATTTCAGCACCGGCGACAAATGGTATCAAAGACGGAAGATCCTCACTCCCACGTTCCACTTCACGATTCTCCAGAATTTCATACCGATTTTCAACCGACAAACTGACGTGAAATTGCTGACTTTGTAATTTAATTCTAGCTCTTGTTTAGGTGATGCTCCAATGCCTCGAGAAACACGAAGACGGACGCAAATTTGACTTCTACTCGTATATCAAGCTTGTCGCTTTGGATATTATCTCTGGTGATCTTGGCATTTTGCGAGGTTCTCGATGGCCTAAACGATTATTTTAGAAACCGCGATGGGCGTGAACATCAATTCCCAGCTGGGAGAAAATGGCGACTACGTGGAAGCCGTTCGAAGCCTCAGTGAACTTATTTGGCATCAGATGAGATTTCCTTGGCTTTGGCTGAAGCCGATTTGGTACGGAACTGGAATGGGATACGAATTCGACCGATGCCTGGAAGTGGTCGAAGGGATGAGCAACAAGGTGGAGCTTTGGCTGTTTTGATCCCTAACTGAATAATCCGAACGGAATTTAGGTGATCCAAGAGCGAAAACGCCACCTACAAGAAGACAAAGAGAACTACAACTACGAAGGAAGCACAATCAAGAAACTGGCGTTTTTGGACCTTCTGCTGGAAATGCAAGAAGCGAATAAACTGAGCGACAGAGATATCCGCGAGGAGGTGGACACATTCATGTTCGAAGGGCATGACACCGTTTCCAGCACGATGGGATTCTTTGTTCAGGCGATGGGTCAAATGCCGCATATCCAGGATAAGCTGTACGAGGAGTTGGATGAGATCTTCCGTAAGTAATTTTTCGTAAATTTCTAGATTACGGCGTTATTTCAGAGGGCGAAGACCGTGATGTCACCATGGAAGATCTGAACAAGATGAAATACCTGGAACAGTGCATGAAGGAGACCATCCGGATCCTCCCCACAGTTCCCATGATTGGCCGTAGGATTACAGAGGAAACCGTGGTTTCCGGCTACACGATCCCAGTCGGCGTCACCGTCATGGTCGCTCCGTTCGCCACCCAAAGGGACCCGAGAGTTAGTGTTCATTTTTCACTCATTCAACCCGAAATGCAATTCTAGTTCTATCCAAACCCGGACATCTTCAATCCGGACAATTTTACACTGGAGAATATCGGAAGACGGAGCGCTTACAGTTTCCTTCCGTTTTCCGCTGGCCCGAGGAACTGCATCGGACAGAAATTCGCGATGATGGAACAAAAAATCCTTCTGTCGAAGCTGTTCCGAAAATATCGGGTGATCGCGACGCTGAGCGAGTTGGAAAATCGTGGATTGCCGGAATTGATTTTGAAGCCGAGCAAAGGGTTTCCTATTCGCATTGAACCGCGTGTTTGAAGGATGTAAATATTTGGATTTGTTTGTAAATAGTTGGGTAATAATGAAGCTTTCTTTTATCTGTTTCAGCTGTGCAATTAAGATTGTTCTGAGTTTAGTTGAAGACGAAAAAAGCCAATTTAAATAATTTTTTGGATTTATGTACAGTCGGAATATTTAAAAAATTTGGTCATTCGACTTCTTGTCTTGCCATGACCGTAGCCGAATACGACGTTGAAGCCACCTAAAATCAACTTAAAGCTCCTCAGCCCAACTAAAAATTACCTGAAAAGCGGATCCCGACTTGCAGGGTTCTCCGTCCACAGCGAAATACCCAGTTGGGTTATCTCCGAGAGGTTCTACCCGACAGGCGCGAACTGGGATTACCTGAAACAAGGTAGAGAAGTCGATCAAGGGTATACGGTACCTGGAAAAAGGGATAATCAAGATGGGCACCGCGATCTATCGTGATCATCATCATGGCGACGTGGAATCGAGTAGGAATCGTGTTCCAGTCGATCAGCGTCAGATAGAAGACTTCGTCGTTGAGGCGCTGCGAAGGCATGTAGGGGAGATCGCTGCCCAAATGAGAGCTGGCGCTAAGGCAAACATAGGCGAATTCTCCCTCGATCACTTCCCAGTCGTTCGGTACGCGTTCGTCCAGCGTTGGGAGATGGCCTTCTTCCAGGCAGTGCGATCCATCGAAAATTTCTTCGAAGGAATTCGAGGTTCCTGGCTTCGTTTCGCCTCCGGTGAAAGGCTCCACGTCCTCATAGTCGAAGTGTCCATCTCCAAACGCTTCTCTCGGAGCGCTCGCTTTGATTTTCGTGCTCCTTAGAAGCTGTTTGTCCTTCACATGTTTGTAAGAAACCCTGGCCTTGTATTTGGCAACACTTGGGAGTCCTAAATGGAGATTAAGATCCATTATTTAGATCTAAATATTACTTGTTATTCTGATAAACGCTTCCATGTGTAGTCGGATCATTCCTGCCCATCTGAAACGTTCGCTTCCAAGATCTAAATGTCAAATTAAAGTCAGAAGCAAGTAGTGATGTGTACCGATATCAGCGATAAGACCCCAAACGGCGCTTAAGAACATGGGCTTGTGGCCGTCGTGTTCGGTTTCGACGTGAAGAATTCGGAGCGGAAGATAGCGAGGACGAGTGGCCATGAGCGCGGCTTCGAAGCAGAAAATGTCCCGGGCCGAGAAGGGTTCACTGGAATGAGAGGTGAGAATCGGTAAAATAAGCTATTGACGCCTACTTGCAATGATAGCAAATCGACGCAGCCAAGGCGTTTCCAGTTCCACCTGGAATGTGCAGAATCGGCACCTTCAGCGCTCTTTCGCGGTCGTTTCGCCTTAGGAACCCGGCGATGACTTCCGAAACGAGGCCATCTCCGCTGACCACTCCAACGCCGTCGTATTCCTCCAAGTCGAGTTGTTCCGCGATTTGGGTTCCGTGTCCAACACTCTCTAAACGAATCTATCCAATAAATTGAACATTCAAGGCCCATACCTGTAAAAACAACATCAAAATCAATCTCCGCTTTTTCGAAAATTGGGATAACGTGGTTGTTCCAGAGTTGAAGCGCCCGTTTCTGGCCGCTGTAAGGGTTGATGAGGATGAGGAGCTTGTTGCCGGAGGTGTTCTTTGGGCGATGGGCTAGAAAAAGTTGTTTTAAGAGAAGAACAAGTGAAACCACTTACGAGATCGCTTCCGCGCACTGCGGCGTTCCAATTCCTGGCGGAAGAAGCGGCTTCTTTCGGGATCTTCGAGCTCCAGTTTCATGTTTCGTTCCACGCGCTTTCCTCCTTCCAGGACGTATGCTCTGATGGTCAAAGCGTTGGCTGGAAAGGAATAATATTTACACTGACGAAATTGGGCCAAAAGTCAGGTTAAGGTGCCCTTTCCTATATCGTAGTCCTTTGACATAGGTTTTGCGCAAAGCACACAACAAACCCTTATGAAACAAAATTCTTGACGAAACCAACTCACGATTCGTATAAACTGTGGCCACATTGACGATATCCTTATACGCGAACTGCCCCATCGATCCAAACTGAATCTCATTAACATGGAGATTGCAAATGAGCTTCTGACGGATCTTCTCATCGGTTTCGATCACCAAACTCTCCACCAAAACGCGTTTCGCCGAAGAATCGACGTTGGCGTTCATGTCGGGGGCGACCTCTCGGGCGTCCGGCTTGGCGGCGGCGTCCATTCCGGCAGCTGCAAATGCGTTTGCGTATTAGGACAATCCGGGGAACTCAATTAGTAACGCGCGGTCGAGTATCACGCAACGGAAAATCAATTCCAAGGTGGGAAGGACCAGCGCGTGGACAGCGAGGTTTTTATTAACAAGTTGCTGCTCTGCTTGGGTCTTAAATCACAGGTAACCATTAATGAATTCCATAAAAGAGAGATAAAACTCCAAAGGCGTTCTCGATAAGCAGCAGCCATGGCCTGATCGACCTGACCATAAATCAGCGCCCGTAGGGGAAGCAACCGCTAATCCAAAAAGTGGTCAAAAGCGACATATTGATAAGGTCGATGTCATCACGACCAAATAGATTTCCTCTTCGAAAGGGTCGATTTGATCAGCTGCTGTTATCTTCCGCTGGGCTCCGACGGTGGCGGCGACGGAGGAGCGCGGAACAAACAAAAATTGATTTTGGAAAAGACCCACTCGGAAAGTTGTGATGAGCTGGGGCTAGAGTAAAGAGCGTGAAACCGGTTTTGTATCTAATAGGGCGACTGATTTTGGGCTAAGAGAAAAATCAATTGAAATTGAAGCATAGGAAACGGGCCTTTGAGAATTTGATTTGAGGGACGTGGATGTTATTTTGATTGTAAGATGAGTCAGAACACAAAACAAACGGTTCGGCGACACTTTAGATTTTTTATGCAAAACAGATTCTCTCATAAATGCATGGGAATCCATGAAAATGAGCTGACTATACTCAATGTTTCCTATTTTTCCATGTCACCGCCACAATCTCTTTGTCATCATCGTCTCGTTTAAGCGTCCAACTGATATAAACTCAGCTTTTTTCGTGCAAACAAAGGCATTCAGCATTAAAGGTTTTCGATACACCAATGATCACGTAATCTGAGATGACGCCAAAGTTCTCAAAAATGTATTCAGAAAACTCGACCGATCAAGGCAAGCAAAACACGTCGGAGAACTCGACGAACTCTTCGATCTCCGCTCAGAATCCTAAACAATTCCGCGTGCAAACAACAAACAAAGAGCCGGCACGTTGCAGCGCACCACCCAAAAATAAATAAACAAAAAGTCGATTTCGTCGGAAGAAGAGAAATTTTCGATCGCAACTCTGCGGCAGCGGATCGCGGTGCAGTGTTGCAGGCGACGGGTGCAGGGAGCAAACGACCGTCGCCGACCCCGTGGGGACGCCGCCGCTGCTGCTGTGAAGTCCAAAGGGCGCGGCAGAGTGGAGAGAAAAACGGTTTGGGTTGGCCGTGATAGGTCAGAAACAGTCGCAGCGCTGGTTCGAATATCGAAGAATGAGCGGATAGGAAGCCATAGAAGGACGTCAAGGACCCAAAGGCTCCTGAGAGCCAGAGATGACTCTTTGCGATAAACGGCTAAGACCCAAAGAAGATCCATAATTAAAGTTCTAATCTAGAATTTATTAATTTTCCAACTTAAATACAACATAATGCACACAATAGAATAATCTACAATGATCACTCAAATCAGGGAATACAGTATGAACAGTTCTATCGAAAGCTGTCGGTGGCGGAATGAAAGCGATAGAGAAGACTCAGTTTTGAAGTTGATGGCGATCGGGAGACGGAGGAGAGGCTATACAATGCGCTGCAAAGGCTCTTCGACCTTCGCATAAACGGGAAATAAAAGTTTTTTACTCGTATATTCACAGAAGAAGTGTTAGTTTAGGGCGATGAGGACGTTAGAATAAGCTGAAGTGGGAGGCGACGTTCTCTAGGCCGAGCTCCTTCTTCGCGATCTCCCGCATTATGAACTTCTGGTGTTTGCCCGTCACTGTGCGCGGGAAATCCCGGTCTTTCTTGAAACACACGTATTTCGGAATTTTGAAATGAGCGATCTGGAACAGGAGAGATGGAACTGTGGTCAAAAGTGAGGTTACGGTACCTTTCCTTTACAGTGATCTTTCATGTCCTGCTCGGTAATCTGAGCGCCTTCGCGGAGTCGAATCCACGCGCAAACGGCTTCACCAAAGCGCTCGTCAGGGACGCCAAAGATCTGGACGTCTTCGATCTTCGGATGCTTAAAGAAAAACTGCTCGATCTCGGTAGGGTACACGTTCTCGCCTCCACGGACGATCATGTCTTTGGAGCGCCCGACGATCGCCAGGGTTCCGTCCTCGTTCATCACACCAATATCACTGAAACGAGGTGAATTCATGATGAGTTTTGAGTGTAAACAAGGATTACCCAGTGTGGTACCACCTGTCCGGGGTGATCTCGTTCTTCGTCTGCTCTTCGCTGTCCCAGTAACACCTCATCACCGAATATCCTCTCACGAGGACTTCTCCACGCTCTCCTCTTGGCAGAATCTTACTATCTCTATCCACGACACATGACTCCAGGTGGTCCATGATGTGTCCGACGCTCTTGATGCGTTCCAGAGGGGCATCTTTCTTGTGGGACATGTAGGACACGGGGCTCGTTTCTGTGGTTCCGTAGCACACTTGAAGGTCGTGCATTCCAAGTTCCGTGACAAGGCGGTGGCAGAGGGCGATCGGACACGGCGCTCCGGCCACGAATCCTGAAAATGAGATGAAGAGATGTGAATGGAAGTAGCTACCGTACCTGAGTAGATAGAACTGTAGTCGTAATCCGAGTAGTTGGGGTGGTTCAGCATGTCGATGTACATCGTGGGGGTGCCGTAGAGGGCGGTGCAGCGCTCCTCGTGAATCGCCTTCAAGGCGGCCTGGGCTTCGAACGAGGGCGCGGGGAAGACGCAAGTTTGGTGGTGGATGACAGCACATAGGGATCCCATGACGCAGCCGAAACAGTGATAGAGGGGATTCGGGATGCAGATAATTGTTCTCTGAAACGTTTTCCTTAGTTTACAGGCCTCTTTCTACAGCTACAAACCTTCTCATGGTATCCAGCTCGCATTCCCACAAAATACGCGTTGTTGATAATGTTGTGATGAGTCAGCGTGGCGCCCTTCGGCTGTCCAGTGGTGCCCTAAAATAGCAAAAAGATAGGATCAGCGTCTGGGACAGGATCTAACACTTGTGTACTGGATGTTAACCGGATCGTCGGGTTGCACTGTTCGCTCAAGAGCGGCGAGTTTGTTTTCGTCGTCTTCGGTTCCCATTTTGACGACGTCAATGTAGCGCCACGCTCCCCTGTAAAATTAGACTTTACAAGGCCACGAACACGGTTGCGGTAGCATATTTGCGAAAGTTATTTTTCAGACGATCGTCGGAATTTGTTAGTGTAGAAATTCGACGTCTTTTCAAACGTCTAGACAGAGATCAGCTTCACTCTACGTGCGAAAATCACAGAGACATTGTAGAGACGTGAGAACAAAGACCGGATACCGCAAAAATGACCAAAAGTCATTTCTAGACAGCACGCTTTTTTTGAAGTCGGTCGGTCTTTCACCTAGAATGGTCTCAATTCTGGCCGGTCGACTGCGTGGAGCCGCCTTGAAATGAGCTCAAACGTTGGCTTCAGACTTAGCTCTAACCTGTCTAGCAAAGCAAAAACACATAAACACCCACCCACCTGTAGCTCTTATTCTCCGGATCGAACATAATCAAATGCTTGAAGATGGGGAATTCCTCGCTATGGACTCCGCTCGTGCCTTCTGGAGCGCCATCAGCTCTGGAATCACGTCGGCGATGCTTCCGTAGTAGTTCGAGCGCTTGAAGCTCGGCGGACAGACGAGGGCCTTGATCCCGACCTTTCCGAGAGCGAATTTTAGTTCTTCGGTCTGGTACGAAGGATTCACGTTAACGATGATCATTCCGGCGAGGCCTGTGGCAAACTGGCAGACGACCCATTCGTAGGTGTTCGGGCCCCACATGCCGACGCGGTCGCCCTTCGTGAGGCCGAGGTGGATAAAGCCGGTCGCGAGTTTTTCTGCCTAAAATAAGGGGGATTTGAATCTATAAAAATCAACAAAAAAGAAAAATGACATTTTCAGACGAAAAATGACATTTCCAGACCAGACCCAGATGATAATAAATGCTGGTCTCATTATGCAACTTTCGTCACACGACTCACAACCCATTTCCAGCAAATATTAGACAGGGACCGGTCGGTTTTCACGAAATACCAAATGCTCCTCAACGTGTGGCCGCTTCGAATGAAATTCGCTTCAAATCCGGAAAATGCCAAATTAGACCCAGACGCTTGTCTCATTCCACTCAAAAATCCATAAAATAAGATCATAAATCGCTTACGTCATGGAGAAGCTGTGAGTAGGTCTTCCGGATTCCTTCGCGCTTGAAGATGACCACTTCGCGGTCGGGAACCTAAAACAGCGGAGATAAGGTTTTTGGTGATTTATGGTACCCGGCGGATTTCCGTCGTCAGAACCCACATGCACCTCTGAAGGACGCCCGAAAGGAGGACAAACGCGGACTGACCTGTTCGGCGGCGAGGCGCAGTCGTTCTCCGACGGTGTCGTAGAGGAGCGGAACATTCGAGGCGCCGTTCACGTAACTCTTCAGCACCGATTGCACCGAAGTCGTTTCGCTGAGCACGGAAACCGACTTTTCCTCCATCGCGAGCGAAGCCGTGCAGTCTGCAACATCAATCCCGTACGTCATCATCATCTCCAACGTTTCGACGCTAACGTCGCCGCCCTCCGCAGCGCAGTTTCTCGGCGACTCTGCAGCGAGGAGGTTCAGAGAGAAGTTTGGATGGGGCCTGTGAGGGAATGAGAAGAAGCGAGGGATCAGGGAAGGACACTTTCAAGAGATCGGAAGTTGGTCAAGGTGGATTCAACAGAATTTCAAAAAGGTGATCAAAAGCAGAACAGGAGCTCAAAACGGAAACGATGGGCCACTTACCCAACGCAGGCATAATTTAACGGCGCTCCTTCGGTTGCAAACCGCCGTCGACTCTCGTAATGCAAAAAAAGGGCGCCCCTTTTGGCGTCGTCGCCTGATAAGACAACAAAACAATTTTAGAACCGATCGACGCGTCAAAAGTCCAAAAACAATCGAGGATGGATAATTTGCAGAGGGAGTAGAGGGAGCAAAGAACGCCGAGTGCTTCGTTTCTACCGACTTACCGATAAGCATTTTGGCGTCTTTGTCGATCTTCGAGGTCGAAGAAGAAGGAGAAGAGACCGGAGCAGCTGCGAGTCGAGCGTCCTGAAACATTTCGGAGATTGAGAGTTGGGACAAATGAGGGCGGTTAAATAGACGCGGATTCACGAAAACCACGCGTAAAGTTGGAGCTGAGCCCCATCTGTGGAATTAAATCGTAAAGAAAGTCGCGAAAAACACGACGATAAAGCGCCGGGGAAATCAGCGGAAATATTAAGCGGCGGGCGGAGACGAGGAGCCTCCTGGGGAGGAGACGGCTGAGATCCAAATTGGCATCAATTCGATCGTTCACGGCCGAATGCGTGAATCGCGACCAATCAACGGAAGATGGCGTCGTGGAATTCGCTTAAAGTGAATTAAAATCGGCGAGGAACATGTGTTCTTTTGAACTTTGGACGAGGATAAGGAGGTGAAAAGGAGTTGGAGAGGATTAGGTACTGTACGACAGAGGGAAAACGATTGGGAGGAGGGAGGAGAACACGAAGAATACACGAAGTGAATAGCAGGAGCAAAGAAGAGATAATTATGGCACACCTGAAACACAAAACGAACGAATTCTAAGCTATAGTAAAGCCAGAACCTGTAGCCAGGCGCCAGACTCTGCGATTCTTCGCCGAACGTGATAACCATCTGCGGCCACCGAATACCTTTGGCGACTTTTTCCGATTTCCCTCGCCCCTCCTCTCTCCCCAGAATCCGGCGTCCGCCCGCGTAACCTAAACTCGTTTTGGGATGCACACGTGCGCGTGGAGTTTGCTTCGCGCATTGCAGGAGCGCAGATTTGTCCCACTCGTCGCCCCTCTCACTTTCGTTGTGATCATGCTTGTGGGTAAATTAATTTAGAAGAGGCGACGAGAGAAGCCTCGCGGGAGCAAGTTGCAAGTTGGCCCGAGTGACGTCACTCGGGGGCCACTTTATTGCGCCACGACGGAGGCAAATCGCGGATTTCCTGATTAACTCTGATTAGCCGGGGAGAGTTTATTTTTGTGCCAAAAAGGCATCTAAGGGTTACGGTAGGGAGTTGGTCTGGAAATGGGGCTAAAAGTCAGTAGCCGAAAAATTGGAAAAATTTTGATCTTTGTGCTCACCTGTGAAACTTGAAGACAAAAATGAAACGGGTCTAAACTCCGAAACGGTGCAAAAATGTCCGAAAATCGAAGAAACTTTGAAGTGAACAAACTTTGACCTAGACGTCAGAATTCAGACACTCATCGGTCATCTCTGCCTGCACGGTTCAACACAGCGAGAGGAATAATTTCCAAAAGAAGCGATCGAAAACAGTCTCGAATAGTGTAGAAGAGTCAGAAAAAGAGATAAACACGCGAAAAATGCAGACGTTGCGAAGTGCAACAAAACATCCGTTGTGATAGCTTGAGGGTAAAATACATAGAACCACACAAAAAATTCCTGAGCTTAACTTTAAATTTATCAACCCCAACACATTAAATACAATAAGATCCGTGTATATTATCATCTCGGTAGAACTCTGTTAGCCCCACACTTCGACCACTCTACCTCTCTTCAACCCCCCCCCCTCCCCCAAAAAAAATTCCAAGCCACTAAATCACATTTTCCAGCATTTCAATGGACCTGAAACCGGTAGATCGAAATGTGGCCTTTCGCTTTTTTTCGCCTCACTGGGCTCCAGTCTGCTTCGAGCCTCCGATAACAGTTCTCCTCCGGCTGGTGGGAGTCATCTGCGGGGCAACGAGTAGAGAGTCAAACAAAAATTAAAGTACGCGCGGAGATAAGCAAAGAGGGGCCGCGGGGAAAGTGGTTCGACCATCTGATGCGCTGTCTTTCGTTCGTCCGGCTCTTCGTCCGCAGACGGCGTCCGCGGTGACCTTAATCGACCGAGGAAGAGATATGATCACCGATTGTATCGCGAGGGAGAGAGGTCGAAGCGCCGAACCGACGACGTTTACAGGGGGTGGAGGCGAGCGAGCGGGGGAAGAAGACGTTAGGTGTGCGCGAACTGTTTTAACGAATGCGAATCGATCGAAGCGCGAGACGGTCAAAAAGAGGCCGCGAAAAAGGGTTCGAGGCGTGTGAACATCCCTAGAGGGCGAAACGTAAAGTGACGTAGCGAATCAAAAAATCACCTTGAAAAGTTAATTTGTGCGAAGGCGACGACGGTTGCGGTTGAGGTCAAAAAGGAGAGCGGATGAGTGCGCTATTTGAGAGAATGCTCCGTTCGGGTTTTCAGGTCTGTTGGGTTTGATCTTCCTGGGTGAGATTTTTTGAGAATTCAGTTTAGGAGTACTTTTAGTAATCTTAGTAACCTGTATTGCGCCAATTAAAGACTACCCTGACCTTAATTAGATACACCTTTTGTAGCTTTAAACCAACCCTCATTCCTCTCCTCAATCGTACAATCGCGCCGTTCCCGATTCTATTTTTCAACCAGGTGTAAACCAACCAACTGATTACTCTCTCTCTCGTAGTCCTATCACCTGATAAATGTTTTCGCGTGACAACTCCATAATTAACCGCTCAAAATGATGGAAGTGGATTAGCCAAAAAACCGTTTTAAAGGTTGCTCAGTTACTTGTTGCGTTGCCTCAATGAAACATTTTTAAAAGGCATTTTTGACATAGGTCATCCCTGTCACAGATCGAGCACAAACAAGTTGAGGGAACGTAA
The DNA here is from genome assembly GCA_000757645.3 of Steinernema carpocapsae. Classification (NCBI taxonomy): domain Eukaryota; kingdom Metazoa; phylum Nematoda; class Chromadorea; order Rhabditida; family Steinernematidae; genus Steinernema; species Steinernema carpocapsae. The sequence continues at coordinate 2,101,865 of AZBU02000003.1, forward strand.
CCTTGACATGTCAATTCTATTTGAGAGGTGTTTGCAACCGAAACGCTTAAATTTGCTTGATGTGGGGAAGAATTGATGCCAACAACACACAAATGAAAAAATGGTTTACGCTTGGGTCCAATAAATTTGTTTTCGTGGGTTTTGCTTTGGTGTCTGTTTCGAAGCTAAACAAGGACTCTAAGACACTAAAGATCCACGCGTTGCGGTAGCAAAGAAGAGACAGGAAAGGACAGGTGCGCCACTTCAAGCTAAGCAACTCAAAGGGGCTTTTCACGCCTACCACTCAACTCAAACTGAAGCAGTTTATGGCAACTCACTGTCCGGAACTCTGCACAGTCCTCAGATAAATTATATGCAACGTTTCTCTTTTTTTGTCCTTAATGAGATCTGCGGATAGCCCACCCGGAAACTTCCACTTAAGCGTTTTTAGAGATAAACACCGAAACTACGAAAAAGAGTAAAACGAGGCTATTTTCGAACATTTAGCTACGGGTGGAATCGTCCTCTGAGTTCTAAGAGTTGCACATTTGAACATTTTAAACTTTCGAATCCAAACTTTCCGTTTGAAACATTTTAAAGCGTTGCAAAACTAACTCGAATCTGTAAAGATGGATCACAGATCAGGAATCTTCGGGGTTCGGGAAAGCGAAGCGGCGACTTGGCGACATGGCGAAGGAAGGGAACAACTCCGTCTTCGTCGCCCTCGTCGCCTTCGTCGACTTCGCCGGAGTCGGGGAGGCAGCAGCAGATCGAAGGCGGACGATAACCGATCAGCACTTCGTCGCGGAATGTTAGCCGCGCGAGAAGAGATTCCGAAACGGAGATAAGCGAACGCTGAATGTTATTTATTGTTGTAAAGGGGAACATGCGGGAAACCAGCCGAAGCATCGAGAAGAAACCGCCGCTGGCGGCGGCGCTTCCAGGAGGAGCGGCGAGGAGCCGAAGCCGCGGTGGTGTGATGGAGCCGTAAGGGTCGTGGAGAAGTAGAAGATTGACCCTTATCGGATGACTTTTTGACGACCGAACTGTCGAAGAAGAGGAAGAGGCAATGCCAGGAGAAGAAAAAGAGAAGTGACGCATCGCAACTCCTTGCTTTATTGCTCTCGGTGGCGATTAGAAAATTATACTTTGAGGTCGCCAGTTGTCGAACCAAAGAGCAAACTGTCCAAAAAAGGGTTTTTTGGAATTCGCAAAATAATGAAAAATTCTGGTGGTTTGGACAGTGAAGGCAATTTAAGGACTCAATGGCCAAGGTAAGAAGATCCCTAGGATGCACACAGAGATTTCTTTTGCGTTCAAGTTACGTGGAAACGATGACTTCAGACGAGTCGTTAAATTGCAGCGGCACCTTTTCGACACAAAAAAAGCTTCCGATCTTGCTGCACGCAGTAGTTCATACCTGCTACACCACAATTGTGCCTTATTCGTGTTTGTTTTATCAGTTTTTTATGCGCAAGCAGTAATATTACGTGGATCAATCAGTTCCTGGATTTTGAAGCTGGTAGGACATTTGTATGTTAGTTTTCCACGTATAAATGTTTTGAGCTTACAGCTTAAGCGCACAAACTAAGCCTGATCAACTTTTATTGTTTTCGTGCTTTTTTGCATCCAAAGTTCCGATTCTCGATTTGAACCTGTCGCCCATCCCTGATCCTCTTTTCATCCGCATCGTCACAACGACGTTGAAGATCTCCTAACGTGACATTACGTGCGCCCACCGAATAATGTGATCTGTGTCTAAACCCTCAAACCAGCCCATCTTGTTTACTTGGTCTTTGTCCATTTTTGCTTTTCCAAAACCTTTTTTGTGCCAAGCGGGATGATGCGTTCTCCGCCGAACGCTCCTAAGCCGACTGTTTTCGGCAGTTTTTTAAGATTTGTTTTGCATTTAAGAGCATCGGAGCTTGTTCAGCGCCGTAGGAAATGTAAACAGTCTGGTGCACAATGATCGCGCTTGTGTCTGCTGCAGAGATGTCTAACAATGCCTATGCCTGGTAAGGAAACACGAATCTTGGCCTTTCGATCGAGCAGAATTCGCCAACGCTTGCTACATGCATATCTGCTTTGGACCCGTCTCGAACTCTCGGTTTCCTTCTCGGTCGGACAGATCTTGGTGAAACCCGGTTCACCACCCTACGAAGATTATCACAATTCGAACTCTGGCGGAGTACTTTGTTCCTCCCATTCCAAATCACATGCAACCGCCGTGATTGATTTGAGGACCGCGTTGAAGATAACATCTCCTCACGAATGTTTGCTTCGGAGACTATTAAAACTCTTTGTGGTGACCTTGGCGCGAAGACCTCCGTGACAAGAGAAACTCTTGGAGCCCAAGTGTGGGAGACGTTTTGAGTGATTTCTTTGCCCTTTGCTGGAGCAAAATCCTTATCGGCAAAATGGGAGAGTTGAATCAGGGTTGTTGTGAGCAGTAAAGACGAGCGGGGAAGCCACGGTGGCGTGGAAGTGGGGTGATGTTTCCAGAGTGGACAGTTTGAAGTGAGAGTAAATGTTTGTGCAAGGTGGTGGAAGGCGATTCAGATTTAAGACGCAGTGTAGCCGGAATTCGCTGTGCAGTAAACAGCTTGTGAAGGATATGCTTAAATCCAGGTTCTTCTTGTTTACCAGCGTTTTTGATTACTGTATGTGATAACGCTTGAAAAATTTGAGAATTTGAATGAACTTTTTGGGGATAAGCAGAGAAAAACACGTAGTCGAAACTCAGAATTTCAAACTACGTGATCTCAAGTGCAAAATCGTTATTTGCGACCCTTGTCCAAGTCATCCCAGCGACGTCATTCAGATTAAAAAACGATAACAACCTTCGGCGAATTTTAATTTGTTATTTACAGGCGGAAGCGCCGGGCGCATCTTCGTTTTTGCAAACGTCATTTATTTGAAGAAGCCGAAGTAAATGAATGCCGCTTTGCGCTCTTTAGTCTATTGGCTTGTGCTCCATTTCCATTTTAATGAAATCGACGGATTTTCGGAGATCAAACTATGTGTACATTAAAACAGAGTTGGACACATCAGGGTTTTTACAGATTCTACATAAGCTTCAAATCATTTTTTGAAATGCTCAGATTTAAAGTGGACAGTGAGCAAAGGAGAAAAACCCCATCACGAGTTTCTAAGACAACGGAGATCGTTGAGACCAATTTTAAAGTTGCAAAAGTTTCAAGAATCGGCCAGCTTCCAAGAAACTGCACGAAGTGGTTAAAGATGAAAAAAGTTAGTTGAGGATACGGAAAGCCGCTTTCAGTGGGGTCATTTTCGGATGCATATAATGTGACATCACGTAATTGTGGCAAATCACATGTGAATCCGTTCTCAAAAAGATGCTATTTTTTGAGATTGAACGATGAAGGATCTGTGGCAGCAGGAAATGTTATGTGGTATGCTGACCAAGCAGAGATTTCGTGCTTTACAAAAAACTCCGATCTCCGAGAATCTCTGAAAATGCTCAGTTTAACCTTTTAAGCCACATCAAAAATCACGCGTGCAAAAGTCTGAATTTTGAACAACGTTTTTGCTATTTCAAAGCTACACTTTGCTTGTACTCATAACAAATAACCCCGTATACGTAATCTTCAAATATCATTATGCTGTTTGAACTCCAATAAGGCAAGAGCCTCTGTCAACCTGTCCCGATCCCTCTTCACTCCTCAACTTTCCTCCAACCTAGATTAATTTACTGCACATAACTGGATCAAGGGGCACACACGCAACGGCAACAGATTTATCACTTTCTCTTTCTAAGCAACACTCGGGACGTGAGAGAGACGTAACACAAACAGAATTCAGCGAAGGAGATCTCGGGAACGGCGGAGGATCTGGTGGATTCGGGGTGAAGATGGCTAAATGCGTCGTCGCGCGGTATTTACAGGTGACCCTCGCAGCGTTTTTGCGGGGCGTCCTAGAAGAAGCCGGTCTCCTGGAGCTTCTGCACAAAGAAGCGGAAGTCGGCCGCCTCATTCGCGGTCAGCTCGGTCGAGGAACCCGAAACGATCGAGTCCAGAATCTCCGCCAGGCGCGCCATCTCCTCCTCGGTCAGCTTCATCTCGACGGCAAACGTTTCGATCGTCGGGGATTCTGAAAAAGCGCCATTAACTCTTGTGACTCTCGGGTCTTAGGAGGGGGCACGCCGAGGACAGGATTAATTATGCAAATAGGTTGCTTTTTCCGCCTCGTTCGCATGATTTATGCAAATGCACCAATTCCGAAGTGGCGGAGGTAATCTACGTGTTTGTGCCGGGCTACCGAGAAGGGGAGAACTTACGTGAAAGGGCCACGGCCACCTGGTCCACTCCGCCCATGCCGGAAAGCTCGTTTTTCGCCTTGGGACCAAAGAGCTTGACGAGGAAGTCCTTGCCGTGCGCGTTGAGCAAAGCTTTTAGGAACGAAGCTGTTTCCTCCACCGGCGGACGTGTTGCTGAAAGCGACAAGATTCGAGATGAGGCGGAAAATGGGAAGAAGATATGATTAGGAACGGGTGACGCAGTTCCGCTTATGGATGGCGGTGTAGGAGAGGATGACCTTTGGTGACTACAGGAAGTGGAACTGGACATTTAGCTACCAAGAGAGACAGTTCCAATTAGACTCCGTAGTTAATTATTAGACTCCAATTAGACTCCCTCTCAACAGCTAATTTTTCATGCAAAGCAAAACAGTAAAAAGCAGCTGTTGTGGTTGCAGTGTTGGGCCTGAGAATACAAAAGATATAGTTTGCGTTATAGAATGAACGCTAATTGCATTATTGATTAAAGGATAATAATCTCAATGATCTCAATAATCGAGGGTCCATGAGATTGTTATCCTTTAAGCAATTCCTCTTTAAGCAATGTTATTCCTCTCGTACTCTACGCCACTCCAAATAAACAAAACGAGGCTCGAAATTGTAAACTACGAAATAATTGACGTTTCTTTGAGGAACATCTGTTTCTCAAGTATAAACACAGAAACCCCTTTTAAATCAAAGGTTTACAAACAGTTCTTTGACGCCATACATTCGTGAAATTGACAAAACAGCTGCACGTGCCCTAATCATCAAATTCTTCCCTTTAATTCATCAAAAAAGCTCAAAAAAGCACAAAAACAAAACAAAACGCGCGAATCAGCTGCTTTGTCGCGCGAATCAGTCTCCAGATCTCATTTCCAAGAACGTCTTCTTCGTTCCTCTCCCAACTTCGAATATTTTATGCGGTCTTAGGCGACTCCGCGGAGGCGAGCACTTCCTCACTTGTTATGCATAACACATGCGAGAAATCGACTCCTCGGCCTTCGATGTCATCGAGTAAGAGCGGATAAATTATTTAAAGCGCTCTGTGCAAGATGGGCTTAAGTGTGACGTTACGGTTTAGTCGCTGGTTCCCCGCAGGGTTGCTGAGCGGTAATCGCCTTTTACATTACTTCCTAACAATGCTAGGTAAGGTAAAGTTCAGAGGAGCGGAAGTCGGAATGCTGCGGATTTGTGATAAAAACACCAATTGCAGTCGGTGACCACGCCGGAGAATTTAAGCACCCATTGACGTTGGAATTGTTTCCGAATTTCGGTTTGCACGAGCAACACATGTACATGCTAGTCGAAAGGCTGGCTTAGAACTGCGCTCAAACCTAGGCTTTAGAATACATTTTTAGCTGACTTTAGTGTGCTTAATCCTTAAGCCATTACAAGCAATTACTCAAATCGCATAGGTAATACAATCCCTCTTACAAGAATACCTTTCAAGTTTTGCCAAGAAACACAACCTCATCTTTCTATTTTGGACAGAATTACATAATTTGTTTTTTCAGGATATCCGTGTGTTGACGCACGGTGCCAAGCGTACCTATCGCGTGAGTAGAATTGATTTCATCTTATGGAACTTTAACAATCCTTTTAAAGTGTGCCTGAACATTGGAGTTACGTGCTGACGCATGTTTTTCTTCGCATGAAAAAATGAATATTTCATGACGTAGAAACAGTGGAGCACCTGGATCAATTATCCTTAATCGAGAATTCGGATGGAAATGATGGTTTTTGGGAGATGAAAAGGTGCTAGGATACTAGAAAAGATTGCGTCGAAGTAAGAACTTTTGAAGTGTCCTACATGAATCTTCCAAGAATAGAGAAGGTATCAAAGCTCATATTCTAAAGCCACTCACCGGCGGTGCACATGCTCTTGTTCTCGTCGTACTCGTCGCTACAATCGGGGGATCCGTCGCAAAGGTACTTGATGGGGATACAGTCGCCATTGGGACACTGGAACGGGTGCCACGTGGGACAAGGTCCAGGCGCAGTTTCGTCGGCGGTCCGTTTGCCGCCTTTGATCACATCTCGGATGCTGAAGGCCGAACTCGAGGAGAAGACGAGGGAGCAAAGGAGGAACACGGCGAGCAGGATCTCCTTGTGGATCATCTGCTGACTGTTGAAGAAGCGCGGCATCGTGGAAGAAGCGAAAAGAAATCAGGTGGCCCTGTAAACAAATTCCTTGTTAATCTGAGTCAAATCACGGTCGTGGAGGTAGGAACAACACGCTTGTAAGCAACTCTCGCGCACGTCCAAACATTCGTCGATAATAATTGCTGAAATGAATATGTAAAACGGGGAGGGGCCTAACGGTTTCCGAGAGGAGGCCGAGCAGTCAATCGAATTAGACGAGCGAGAGGAGAAGCGGTAATAATAAGAAGTGCAGGGCGGCGGCGGCGAAAACAAACGTGGACGTGACGCCGCGAGAGATCTTGGAAGATTACGATAAACAATTTGGGATAAAAACGAGGACTTCGAGTGGTGGCGAAACCCGAAAGGCAATGACAGTAGGCACAAGCGCCACCCAGGCAGGACTGGGATTGAGGCACTTGGCCTCCGGACGCTCGGCCCCGCCCCCGGCACCCGGGGAGGATGTCCTTGGCACGCCTGCAGTCGTGAACTCGCGAATTTCCAAGCTGTTAAGGGGAATTAGTAGAAGTGACGCCAGTTGCATGTTTTTATTGTTTCGGTGACAAATTAATTCCACAAAGGGGCGTGGGAAAGGCGAAGCTAATTGTGGCAGCAAGTGTAGAAAGTGGAGCCGGGGAATGAAAGGCAACGGCTACCAAAGGCGGTTCGAAGATTATGATTTTGGGAAAAGTCGAGTGACAAAGGTATAATGTAGAACTTGGGAGCCTGACGCATGATTAAATTGACCAAGCACATCTAATACATGCATTTCACAGTTTAAAGATGAAAGAACGGAAGTGGAGAGAGCAATCAGCTGTTTCAATAATTCAAAGTAGCTTTATGTGGTGAGTGTTGGAGAAATCGGTGCCAATGCGTGGACAGGTGCTTATAAGGTTATGAGAAAGGTGGGATAAGCAACAACGCAGATCGTAAAACCGGTAGCAGTGCTGAAATCTGCGTGGTTACAAAGTACACTTTAGCAGTCTTAGATCTGTCTGATGCCTTAGAAAAGATATCTCTATCTTAACCGAATCTCTCATGCTTAAAAAATTTCGTCAAAAATGCCCCGAAGTGTGCGATTCTACGGGAATATCTTCGGCTTGCGTCTTGACAAAGACAACAATGTGAATTTTAGCTTCAAACTACAACTATCTCTTGAGAGCGATAAACTGGGAAGCGCATGATGTCAACACGGTGTAAGAGAAACAGGACGATGGATAAACGACGATTAAGTGCAATTTGAAAACTTGAAAGGATTGGTGAATATTTGATGGGTGCAGTGTGTTGGGGACAGAGAACGTTTGGACACTTGCTCTTAACCAAAAAATTAGTTTTACCTATCTTTATAAAAATGGCTTTCATCCAGCCCTTCTAGAACACTGCTCCCTTAACCTTTAAGGCATATTTCAATTTTCAAGTAATCTTTGACCACAACTCTGCCATTTGACCTATTCCACCGTCATTTCTGCTATACATTATAATTAAATTAACGTGCTTCAAAAAAGCGACAAACTTGAAAAGCGTAAAATTGGTGAAGTCTTCGCAAAGGTTGAGTCACTTTTGCGATTTCAAGTAAGTCAAAAAGTTTGCACTCTAAAGGTCATCAAGAATTTATGGCGACATCAAGCCTAAAGCGTGTTTTCATAAATTTGTGAGACTGGAAAGTTTTCGAAGTTCGAATGTCGGATTAACGACCAGGTCCACATGTGCAATTTGGAAGCTGAACTTCAGAGCATAAGAGTTAAGCAAAAGTAACAAAGCGAATTCTGGCCGCCAAGAAACTCTAACTCGATTCGGTTTAGAAACAGACTTTCGCAAACTCAAACGCATAAAAACACAAAAATATCTGAAAAACGTCAACAGCCGTTTTTGGATTCTTTTCAAACGTCGGCGAAATTGATGTTTGACGAGTAGCCAACGGAAGGTCAAATGGAGAAGCGGCGAAAACACGCGGACGCCCAGGGCAACGCGGAACCTGCGCAGGAACAGAGATTTCCTGTGTTTGGTGGGGAGGATCTGCGAAAGTAGATCTTCGGGAATTTCGTATTTGTTGTTTTGGTTCCAACTTGTTGTTTGGCCTGTGTTTTTGACATGCCTAAAACGCTCCAAGTCTCATTTGTTTCTAACCGGAAGCAACTCCTCAATATTCCAAATCCCATTACAACTAATAAACTCGACTTTTCGCCTTCAGAAAAACACAAAAACGCCACAAGACTTTTTTCTCCCGTTTCAAAGAAACTTGTCTAATAGCCCGCAAACACGTGGCTATGCCTTAACAATAACACTCATGCAGAAAATTGATAATAACAGCCACTTGTGCAAATTTGCCTTTGTCGCTCCGAATTCGTGGCTTTCATGTAGGCGTAAATGACGACAAAGAGGGGGAAACATGGGGGACTGTTTGCCAAAGGTGCGATTCTAGGAAGCGACGTAAATTGATTCTGCAGAGTTCTGATTTGTAAGCGGAACATTAGAACAAAAAATGTGGTCGTTCTAAACTTGGATACGACCCCAAAACGAGGAATTCGACCGATTCTCCGCTCCATAAGATATTCACCTGAAACATGCGCCGTGTTGCAACCTGGTTAGCCATAAAACAGCCAATTAACCCTTCAAAAAGTGCAGAATTTCATTTGTGGAACTGGTCATTCTGCTCCATTTGCCGATCGCCATTTAAAATACGAAAACGGCAGACGAACTCGCGTTTCCGCGTTCAGGAATGCATGACTCTTTCTCGCAGGAATTCTGCGAGATGCCATGCGTGCAGGAAAAGCGTAAAGTTCAGAAGCACGCGCGGAGGGACTCGTAAAACGGTGATTAAAACGACGAAGCTGGCGCTGAAACATGCCGAAATGAGAGGAGCTAGGAAGAGTTGGGGAAATCCAGGTGGGATAGTTTAACGCGAGAGGGAGGTGGAAATAGGGATTAGACGAAATGGGCGGCTGATGCCTTGCCATGCCTTAGAATCAAGGGTAAAGCGATGAGGTTCTCGGAAATCTTAGGAGAGGACTAAAGGACGTTTTAAAACGTATAGTAATTGTTGTAGAAAAAGGGCACTTGGAGTCGGACTTTCATACAGAGAACACAAGAGAACACTTGGAGTCGGACTTTCATACAAAATCGACAGTCGTTAACAGTATGAATAGAAGTGAAGCTAAAGAACTCACATCAAACCCCAAAAAAGCAGATCTTTTCTGCCCCCGAACTTTCATTCCAAGAACAAAAACACCCAATTAAGCGTCATTAAACCCAACTTCGCCTCTCCTCGAACCCATTAACGTCAACACTAATTCCCAACTCCTCGGGCGTCCTCCAAACGCACTTTCGGGACTTTCTGGCTTATACCCACACCCGAGCTACAAATCTCTCAGATTAATTACGAACTAATAATTCGTCAATTGACCACCAAGATCCCAAAAGGGCAGCCTATCTGTCAAAAACTCCGACGGATAAAATAAGATAAACGCGTTAAGTGGCGGCTTACGGTAGCGCAACAAACAAAAAACGTAAGAATGACGCGAAAAACAATTAGTGGAGAAGAGTTGAAAGCGATGATTAGGGAGTGGGGCGAGGACGGGGAGTGATTTATAGCACCTGGAGGCTTTCAAGTCGTACGCTACAGTCTAATGAGGTGCTTTTGGAGAGTCTAAATTGGGGTTGCAAAGTAGTTGGAGGGATTTATGGTTATAAGCTAAGAGAAAGGAAACGACGACTTGGGACTACTTCGAATCAGGGCACCCTGCATAATCTGTGATATGAGAGGGGTTACGTGTTCCTAAAACAGCTGATACGTCCCACCGTCCCAATTTGGACAATGTCCAGCTGGAACTTTTCCTCAAATGACGTGCTTTCTTTCCCTGCTCTATTTTTTGACCTAAGTCGAATTTTCGTGCAAGGAGTTCATAGAGTAGGTACCTACAGCTGTCCTTAAAATGTAAACAAAGCCGTAAAGCCGCCCTTGCCCAATAACACCGGATGAAAATAAAATTGGGTTTCGCGTCACTTCGAAAATTGGATGATCTTTGGCGACAGATTCTTATAGCGTGTATAGCACTGAATTTCCTATATGTACTCAGACATAAAGACCAGACTAAAGGTACGCTTATTTTTAACAGATGTTTGGCTAGGTTCCAGCTGAACTCGGTCCCAATTACGAATTTCAGATGCAATTTATTATTTCTGATGTCTGTTGGGCTAATTTATTGGCCTTTTCAACATTGCTGACTAACCTTTAAGACTAAAACTTGAAGAATGGTGAGTAATCTTCAGAGGACATTCTTAAACATCGGAATGAAAACAATGAAAAGACGGAAGTTCCGGAAACCTCTTTTGAAAGGCTATTCAGATAAAATTCAAAAGGACAACCTCGAAGAATTTTTAAGAAGACAAGGTTTGCAAGTTTGTGCAGCGTAAAATTAATGATTGACCCGGCAAACAAGCGAAACCTCTTTTGTTTGAAAGAAAGCGGATTTCTTGCAAGAAGGCGTCTTTTCACGCTGTGGCGCCGTTCAAACATTACTTAAAAATATCGAAAAACTGACAAGTTTAGAATAAACAGAAATGACACGTCCTAATGACGTCGCCCTCAATGAAATGTTAATGAGTCCTTGAATTTGTTAGTGTTTAGGCAAGTTGTCCGGGTTATTAGAAACTGGGATAAGTGTATCTCTCCACAAAACACTTCTGCAGAATCCACTCCTAAACGATCCAAAAGACCATTGGAATATAAACCCTTCCAGCTCCGCCGAAGCCATAATCCTAAATGAGGTCGCCGTTTAACGACTCCTGCAAGCGGAACTCAATCTTTCTGGATGGCCAAGGTAGCAACACGCCCTGGCTCTAACCTCGACCTTCCTTGCGTCATCTGAAATTCAATTTCCCTCTTTTCGTCTCGCAAAAGGTTAAAATCGAAACACGGAATATTCGATTAGCAGCAATTATCAGGATTCATTCACTAGTGAAATGAGGGCTCTTCTGTCGGCATCGATTGAATCTGAAAGTGCAAACGGATGATGAAAGAGAGACCGCAGAAGACTAACGTAATTAGTCAAACGCCGACTGGACGTGGATCGAGGCGTTCAAGATCCGGATTGAAGGAAGAGATCCAAAACAGAGTGTCAAGTCAAATTAGGAGGCGGAAACGCTTTAGTTGTAGAAATGTTTTAATCCAAAGCGAAGATAAAAATAGTAGTTTTGAGAGATTGAGAATGATCCTTGAGGATATTTCTAGTTTTAGGACACTTTTGGTTGCTTATAAATGTGCCTCCACAAGTACACAACAACTACAGGTCCTCGGTACAAGTTAGAAACAGGGCAAGGAAAACAAGCCTCGTTACACTATAACTGCGGAGGATCATCGAAGTTTTGAGAAACGTGAAAAGTGGAATTGAAGTGTTCAAACTGTTCTTGTGATAAGGCAAACATTTCTTTGATGTGCTGTTTGCCACTTGAAATTGCAAGACAATCGTGTAACTTTCACTCACAAAGCTAAAAGAATTGTATCACTCAAATGTTATCCTCATTTCGATCTTTCCAAAATGGAAAAAACATATTTTTCCAGACAAGCGAACGCGTAGGGAAAATTTGGTTTTCCGAGCCGCGATCTATACGTGTAGTAACGTAGATTGAATAAGGTATGGGAAACGTCATTATTGAAAACATGGTTTAATTATGAGATTTGATTATTTGTTGCGCTCTGTAGGCAAGGGGACAAAACTGAAAAGCATTAAATGAACAATTCAGCTACAATCTGATAAAGTTTGACTTGCCTTGAGAAAAAGATCAACCGTGTCTGTATTTTTATACCTGCACTCTTAGATCGCAATAACAAACAGTCACTCTTTGGACACGCAACGTTCAAAATTCTAACGGACAATGTAACCACAACACAATAACCAAAACATGTCCGTTCAGAATCAAAATTGGAACGAATGAATATTTCTGAATTGCGTTAATCGAATACACTGGCATGTGCTAAAGGGCATGTGCTAAACCAAATACACTGAATAAACTACGAAATACATACGTACGTTCAAATTCACGTTCTCAATTAACATTTTCTCAAAACCGACCACAATTAATTCTAAAAAACGACTCTCGCACAGCATGACACACGTTCCATGCCATTAAACGCTTTAGAATTCCAAAAGTCCGAACAATCCGAACGTTTCCGGCGGCAAACAAAAGAGCGCCTAATCAGACAAACTCCGTTTCCGGTGCCTTAAATGGAACCCAAGAGAATCCGACACGTCATTCTGGAAAACGCGAAAAATGCGGAAAATCAGGAATTTTTTGTGTTGATTTGGGTGATCTTTCGCTCTTCGGCATCAGTGCCTCCCTTGAAATCGGAAGCATTTGAGTGGCTGCAATTTTTGATTTTTGATGAAGGAAATGAAGCTCGCTGGAATTCGGTGAATTTCTGGCTCGAAGCGGAAATCTTCCCGCCTCTTTGTTTTAAGGATGACCGAAGGTGACGTTATACGAGAGGATAAGGACAAAGGGGTCGAAGCGGAAAAGTACTTTGTGTGTACTTTGAATTAATTGTGGACTGAAATTTCATAATCGAATTGGATTAGTTAACGTTTGGGAAGAAATCGAATAAGATGGGAAAAGTAGAAAAAACAGCAAAAAGTACACGGCACTTGAGCATTTAACAGAATCGGGGTTTGAAGGCTTACACGATTCCTAGATTTTTGCAGCCAATATGGACAAAGCCAGTACCAAAACTGAATTTTGGCATAACACAGAATTAAGTTTCCATTGTTTCTCAAAACTCAAAAAAGACCGAAAATGAGAACGAAGTGTGCAAGAGAAACAACCAAGCAAGAATGAGAAAACGGGCGTTCATGCATTCAAGATAAGGCAAAAAACGGTTTGCAATCGCGAAATTGTCAAGAAACACAAAGAAACAACTCGAAGAAGGGAAATCGAGAAAAAGAGGTCCGCAAAGGTTGTTTTAGTCTGGGCAACTGCCCTTAAGCAAAATTTTAGTTGAAGGGAATAAGAACTAAACTAGTAAACATAACTAGTAAACATAAACAAAACGGACTGAGTTTATACCAATTCCTGACCCACTTGAATATACGGGTCTCTCAGCCCATTGTCCTCAGGATCAGTAAACAAAAAACTCCTTCCTGGTCCAACCAAAACACCCCTTTGGCGACGCTTCATTCACCTACGGCCGCTTTTGAGTCTTACGGTGTACAAAGCACGCGGGACATGCATAGGCAATGAGTGCGTCTCTCTCCGCTGTTGCCCGAAGTCAACGATGTCAACAGAAGCGCCACGCGGAGAGGAGATGTCAATCAAAATAGAGCAGGAAATACGCGAAGTTTCGCAAGGCGCCTGTCTTATTATATTACCCTCAGTTGGGGCCGAAGGGCTTCCGGACGGCGTTTGGGCAGAGAAGACGGTGGAGGATGCGAGAGAAAAGAAGAGGCTCTGATGTCATAGGTGTTGGGTTGGGTGCAGAAAGGCTAAAAAGGGTGATTTCAGAGCTTGACCAAGCAATAAAAACAATGCGATCAGCCTTAAAACGAGTCACTTCAGTCTGAAGCATCGCTAGCTTTCTTACAATTCGAAATTTAGACGCAGTTTTGTGTCCAGCCGAAACAATGGCACCAAAACAACCCATCTTAATTGACTTTCGGCACGCTTTTTCCGCTCTTTGAACTTCCGGAAAGTCTGATCGAGCGTTCTTAACCATGAATTACTTCTCAGACAAAACGAAGACCGAAGTTTGAAAAGTTCAGAACAGAAAACAGTGGACTAATGGATCCTATAGAGAGAGGCTCCACTCAGCAAACGTTAGCGAATGGTTACAAAACTGACCAATCACCGAAATCCAGAACAGACACACCTTCCCATCCTCGCCCAAATCACGAATTTAGCTGCAAAACGCTTATTTTCGGCATTCTGCACACGCACATCTTTGCGCGGCCGGAAGCGGCTTTCAGAACCGACGGTTAATGGACACTAATAGAATATTCCTAACAAAGATGACGAAGATTTACGACGGCGCCGGAAGACATAAATTGTGTGGAGTCGGTCTGAATCACGTGCTTCTGGGTTGAAAACAAAGAGTGGTTTAGAAAGAGGTGACTGTAGTCTTGTGTCCATCCATTATCTTGTGACGAAAACCCTTTCGAAAGGATACATACTTGAGGGATGTGTGTTTCGAAGAAGACCATGCGATCAAGAATTCATTAGGTGGGAGTGGACAAAGGCAAAGTGACAAGAAGTTGGACCAAAAAATAACGATGGCCTGGCACGCGAGCCGATGAACTTGGGAGTAAACTCATTTCGTGATGAAACAGGACTGAAAGGTCCGATATAAAAAGTGGATTAGTTATAAGGTCACAGAAAAGCAAGAAGATCTAAAAATGGTCTGAAAGCAGATGAAGGATCGTAGGTCTTAAATCATCAAAATTTGAAAATTTTCGTTTTTTTGTTATTTGATGCAATGCCGTTGGCCTTCCATTCAAACACATTCCGATCCCAAACGCATGAGTTCCCAATCGATAAACACTGTAACACCCTCTCCCATTCAGCCATATGCAAATCTCCCCAAATCGCTTGATAGCCCTTGCCACAGCAAGCAAAATTGAAATCGACTCTTTTTGTTCTTCCCAAAAATGCACATAATTCTTATTTCCCTATTAATTTCCTTATCAGCCGCTGTAGACAAGGAAGTTGAAATGGATACGGTGAGAGACAACTGCAAATCAGTATTTACTGTTTATAGATCCAAATAATAGAACATTGGGGATACCCAGCAGAACGTGTTTACGTGACGACGGAAGATGGATATATTCTTGAATTGCATCACATCTTGCGGGGCCGAAATCAGACCGGTAAGAAGCTTTAAGCTCCAATCTTTAGATATGATGTGTTAGCGACTTCTAAATATCGACCGGTCGTCTTCCTTCAACACGGCCTAATCTCCGCAAGCGACGTTTGGGTTGACAACTTGCCTAATCAGTCGGCAGGTTAGTTTGAGTGTAGCTAACTCTAATAAAGTCAGTTTCAGGGTTTATATTCGCTGACGCTGGATTCGATGTTTGGATAGGGAATTCCCGCGGAAACACGTACGGAAGGAATCACACGAATCTTGATCCGAATTCGCCGAAGTTCTGGGAATTCAGCTGGGACGAGATGGCCAAATACGACCTTCCGAACTCAATTGACGCTATCCTAAGTCGCACAAAACAGACCTTTTTGCATTATGTTGGTCATTCCCAAGGAAGCACTATCGTCTTTGCGAGAAACTCGGAGGATCCGTCGCTCAACGCCAACGTATGATCTCTGCTTTATCGCAACTTAACGCTTCTTTCAGATCCGGAAACACTTTGCCCTGGCTCCCGTTGCCACATTCCAGCACATCAAAGGCCTCTTCGAGCTTCTAGCCGGCCTCCAACCTCTGCTGCAACTCCAACAAGATTTATTTGGGCCCTCAGAATTCCTTCCTTCAGGTCCCCTTATGAGAGTCGCCGGAGCTCTCTGCTCTCTTCCCTTAGGAGATTCTATCTGCAGCGGCGTCTTCTTCTCGATGTCAGGCCCCGACACGAACCAGCTCAACAAGACCAGGACGCCGGTTTATATTTCCCACACGCCTGCCGACACCTCCACGCAGAACATGATCCACTGGTTCCAGATGAAGAACAGCGGGAAGACGCAGAAATTGGATTACGCGAGTCGAGAGAAAAATTTGAAGCATTACGGAACAGAAATCCCGCCGCTGTATGATATTAGCAAGGTCAACATCGACACTTATCTGTTCTGGGGCGACAAGGATTGGCTGGCTACCGAAAAGGACATCAAGGAAGGACTGCTGCCGTTCTTGAACAAGAACATCCTTAAGCAAAACAATATTCTGAAGGATTTCAACCATATGGACTTTATTTGGGGGCTGAGGGCTCCAGAAGAGATCTATCGGCAGATTGTTAAGATAATCCGAGATGATTGGATTGCTCGTGGTTGTAATATACATTCTACTTGTTAAAAAACCTTTTTTGCTCGCAGTGCTTAAAGACTAATTATACTTAGCAGCACCGCTCTTCTCAAAATCCTCATCGATAATCTTAATAATCGGCTTGTAGATCTTCTCCGCTGCATCCAACCCCAAATGAAGTCCATGTGGTTGAAGTTGTTCAGGTGGTTGCTCTCCTTCAGGACTTTCGGGTTCAAATTTGAAAGAATGTGCTCTCTAATGTCCAGAGAATCCGCGAGCCAGTCATAGTCACTCCAGTAAAGGTACGTATCCACATTCACGTTCGTGATATCGTAGGTGGGCGGCTTCGACTAAAAGGAAAACGCTAATAAAAGCTTCACGAATTTTATGCACACCATTCCATAGTGTTTCTGGTTTATCCAAGATAGCTGATAGTCGTACTTCTGCATCTTCCCACTCAACACCATCTGGGCCCAGTGGAGAGCGTTTTGGGTCGACGTACCGGCGGGCGTGTGGGCCACGTAAACCGGAGTGCGGGTCACGTTGAGCTGTTTGCTGTCGGGACCGGCAATCAGAAACATTACGTTGTTGCAGATCTCTTGACCAATGATCTGTCCGCGGCAAATGGTTGAGGCGACAAATTTCATGAGCCAATTGGAGGGAAGAAACTCGCCGGAGCCAAAAATCGCCGTGAAGAAATTGATGACCGGGTAAAGCGTGTGGGCGACGACGTCAAAAAGGCCTTTGATGTGCCTGACGGTCGCGATCGGGGCCAGCGCGAAGAATTTCTTGATCTGGAACAGGCATAGGAGTTACGTTAAGAACACGACTTACCTTGTGATGAAACGCAGGATCGTCAGAAAGCTTGGCGAACATGGTCAGCGTTCCTTGAGAATGTCCCACGTAATAAATGCTTTTCTGTTGGGTCAGGTTCAACACCGTATCGATCATGGCGCTGAGATCGTACTTCACGTGTTCATCAAAACTGAATTGCCAGAATTTCCGACTGTGGATGCTCATCGACTTGTGGCGTTTTCCGTAGGTGTTTCCGCGAACGTTTCCGAGCCAAACGTCGTAGCCGGAATCGGCAAACATAAACGCTGAAATCCTGTTTTCAAGATACGTTAAGAAATGATAGAATCACCTGCAGACTGGTCGGGCATGTTGACGACCCAGTTGGAACTCGAACAATCCAATCCGTGCTGCAAAAAGACTACCGGACGCGTTTCGTTGGCCTTGGCTGAAATTATGGTTTTGAGAAATGGCAGTTAAGGATACGGTAACATACGCGGTCCGGAAAGCTTGCCATAAGGAATGTGATGTAGCTCGATCACGTATCCGTCGTGGGTTGTGA
Source organism: Steinernema carpocapsae (assembly GCA_000757645.3). Lineage (NCBI taxonomy): Eukaryota > Metazoa > Nematoda > Chromadorea > Rhabditida > Steinernematidae > Steinernema > Steinernema carpocapsae. The sequence continues at coordinate 2,119,583 of AZBU02000003.1, forward strand.
CAAAGACAGTTTGCGTCGGATAACCCCAATGGTTTGCGATTTCCGGCTAAAATATGAGGTTGAATATGGCTTCAAAAAATTGAATTACCGTAGTCATGTGGACCTCCGGGTCGAGCGATAAAGCAGAGGCTAAAAAAACGAAGAGAAAAGCAGTCGTGAGCATCTCGGCAGGCAGAGAGAAGATTCTGGTTTTGTTCCGACTTGCATTCCAATTTAAGCAAATGCTTATCAGTGGCGGAACACTTGCGTAAGGCAGCCTACGCAGAAGGGAGCGTTTTATCGCCGGAAGTGCAAATGATGACAAGAGGTTGTAGGTTGCTAATAGGAGCAAAAGAGCAAACAGGTAAAACCTCCTATTTTTCATTAATCCAAGGTCCGTTCTTCTGTAAAAATAGATCAACTGAACAGAAAATAAAATATGTTTTAGCCATATGTTGCAACTTTGATAACGACGTTTGTAGATTGCCTCCCAAAATTACATGTCTAATGCATTTACGTCACCAGTATGTCGATCCCGTTTTGACTCAAAACAACGGTCCAAAGGTCAAATCGTAAAATTGTCTTTTGATGAGTTGTTGGTTACGACTCTTTAAATTCTAGAGGGCGCATGTGGAAGTCGCGTGATACGGTGACGAGAGAGAATAGTAGATAACACATGAAAACCACATTTGTTTTTCTGCCAGACGATGATTACCAAGTTGACAAATTTACTTTTAAACTCTCGGGAATACAATACAACAACAACAAATCACAATCGCTACCGGCCATCAGAATCTACAAAGTGAGTGAATGCATCTGAAATCGGAGAATTCGAAGAAAGCACCCGGTGAATACCCGCGAGTTATGGCAACGAAGAACTAGAGTCTCTCGTAACTTTACGTGGCGGGAGAGGGGAGCTCCTGGCAATGTCGGGGCATCGTGATCGCGACCTCGTAGGGCGGAGGCGGCTCCCGAGGCACTCCACAGATCCACAGATCGGAGCTGAGCGTTGGCCTCAAGACGTTATCTGCAAAAAGAAGCAGTTATTGGATGGGGTGATAAGGGATAAGACTCACTGTTCTCTGATGCATTCTGCTCGGCTCTCTCCACGCGTTGGCTGTAGATTCGGCATCCAAAGGTGAGGAGAAAGACAGCGAAAAAGACGCCGATCGTGATCCCGGCGGCCACTCCACTCGTTACTGAGGTCGGTTCTGCAATTCGGAATCGTTAATGTTTCAAAGGTGTACTGGCAAAGTGCTTAACTACGCATTTCGTAGACTGTGCACCGTTCGAATAATCAATTATGGATTAGATATAAAAGTTTGACCGTCTGTCAAATCTTAAAGACAAGACATCAAAAACAAGTTTTAATAAATACGTTCAGCAATTTGCGTAGGATGCTTTTAATTCTTTTCATGCCTCACGTAATCACGTCTTTTCAAGCCATTCAAGTGGCAAAAAAACACTAAAAAATATTTAAGATGGACGCGGCGGAAACGGAATTCATTTTCTCAACGCCAAAGTTCACTGATATGCAGATCAATATCGAAAATCACCATGAAACTTTAAAAATTACAGAACACACAAAAAACTCACTCTCGTTGAACTCGGAGGCATAATACTTATCCCAAGAAACGGGTTTGTAGGTGGGGTAGGGCCACTGCGAGGGCGCCTGCTGAATATTCATGTTCGGTCTGCACCACGTACACGACTTGGAATCGCGGCCGGTGTCGGAATCGGCGTTGAAGGCTGAAACGAAGCGCGAATTAAATAGAAGAAGAAGATGCCCTTTTGAAAAGATCAAAATAATCCGCTTAGAGTGATGGTAAACCCCGAAAAAAGGTTCCGAGTGCACAGAACACGCGGGATCCACGAACGACTCAATGAGGGTACATTCAGCCTGTAAAGGCATGTATGGGAGTGCAGACAAGGTCGGAAAATGATTGAGGCTTAGAGGAAGTTAGGGCATAAACGTGGCGATATTCTCACGTCGCCGCTGTTTTGACGTGGGAAACGCGCCGAGGAATCAGTGGGAGACCGAGTCGATTAGGGCGGAAACGAGTATTCCAAATCGGAAAATAGGAATCTTCGCAGAGGCGGTGACGTGACGCGTCACGTCAAACACCAGAAACCGGGGAGTTCCTAGGGTCTAAAGGTGTTAGTTTACCAAAGCAGTTTGATGAGCCTTATTTTGAGGAGACAAAAGAGCCAATTTTGGGAGACGGCAGACGGAAGGAAAACACGAAAATGGGCATGTTCGGGAGATGATGGGGTTGATCAATTCGCAGAGGGATATTCTGGAGGTGGATTAGGGAAGAGCCTGATATAGAGGCACAAAAGAAACAAAATGAGGAAGAAAAAGCGAAGCTGAATCAAGTGTAAAAAAGAAAAATCTTCTGGCTGGCGACTTTAAAATTGATGAACTGATCTGATTAAGTGCAGTTGATGAAAAGCGGAAAATTTGGAGCAAAGAGGAAGTTTGGAGATATTCCTAAAAGCGGCGCCAAAATAGGTATTAAAAGTACTGACATCCTCGGATCAGCCACTACAGGTCAAAGGACCCTAATGCTAAACTGATTCAATATCTACGCACCTGACCCGAGCTGCTCCTAACCACGATCCATCCAGAAAGTCGCCCTCCAAACTCAAGTCCACTGCTACGTTCCTCTGTTCCAACATAACCTTCATCGACTTTCGCACGTCCAAAAAAAGCCACTCAAACACAACCAAAAAACTTCGCTAACGAAGTTCGCGACAGCATTCGCTGAAAGCGATTAACCTATTAAGGCGTCGAGGAGGGCGGAAGGTGAACTCCGCTTTAAACTTGAAATTACGCAATCGTAAACGCGGGACGGAAAAACGTGTCGTCGGCCTCCTCCACTGCTTATGCAACCGATACGAATCGCGCGCGCCGCGAACTCCGGTTCGCCGAAAGCGAAAGTTTTTGCTGCTTTTAGGGTGCTTCAAACTGGAATTGCAAAAGCGACACCGGCGACCTGGGGCGAGATCGTTGGCTGCTTCCTCGTCGTCAATTAAAAGCGGATTTTTTGACAATTCTTCGAGCGACCGATGAACCCGTAATACCGTAATCCCTTTGGAAATCATTTCCAGCACATGAGAAGAGGATCAAAGCACACAAATGACCGGATTCATGGATAAGAGGATCAAACAAAGGTGCTCGATTTGAGTGGCCCAAGACGGCACGAGGAACACTCTCAACCAAGTGGATTAGGCGCCTGCACGCGCCGTTGATCGACTTGTTTTGCCTGTGGGCGCGAAACCGGCTCCTCGCTTCCCTAATTGCATAATAATCGCGGTCGACACGCGATATTGACGCAGCCGCTTTTTGTGGTCGCGGAAAGCGGTACCGGAATTTCTGGATTGGCCGATGGCGCAAGCGCGAAACCGCGAGAATTCGTGACTCAGGAAGGGCCAAACTGGCGAACGAACGAGTGGTTGTAAATACAAAGGCGTGATTTGACGACGGCGCGTGGATTGATTTATGTGGCGAGGATGGTCGGAGCATTCATGAGGCCGGGAAGCGGCGTGCCAAAAAGGGCAAAAGTAAACGTTTCCGGCAGTTTGCTGAGGCGGGCGATAAAGTATTAAGTGAAATTAGGTAGATTGGAAGAAGGTGTTGTGAGAGAACCAGGGAGAAATATGGAAGACTCAAAATGTCATTAAGCATAACAACGAATCGAAAAGAACTGCTCAACGTTTCAAGATCGCCATCTTCAAGCTGTAACCCCGAAACAACTCCGAAACACAAAATTAGTAGCGGGTTCTAAGTGTAACAGCACTCCTACCAGGCCCTTCTTCCCCATTAATAGCTCGCTTTTCCTTCTTCTCCTTTGCACTTACCACTCGCGTGAATCGAGGCGAAAACGAGAAAAGCGAAGAAGATCTGAAGCGACGCCTGGCGCGCCGTTGCAACATTCCTCATGCGCACGTGAGAAGAAGGCTGGGAGCAGAGGAGCAGAAGTCGCCTCCTCGGACCGACTTGGGTGGCGCGGGGCGAGCTTGTGGCGGCGTTTTTTGTCGCCTCGCGCGAGGTCGCCTGCAACGGGTTTGAAGGGCAGCGTCACGCGTCAGCTGGCTTCGCTTTTGGAACCGTTCGGCTGAACGCCAAGGCGTCTTCTTCGAAGGCGACGGCAGCGGTGATGGCTTTATGGTCGTGCGCAGAAGAAAGACGAACAAACGATTGTCGGCGGCGAGGAGAAAGTGTAACCAAAGAAGGCGGTTTCCAGAGGAGTCCAGGCGACCAGGATCTTCAGACTACAGCCAGGAAACCTCAATAAGCAGAAGTTACGATTTCTTGAATATTTGAACAGTTGGCCTTTCCTTTTTCCAGTTGACCTCTTATCCAAGATCAAGATCAAGTGTGTGTTTGTGTTCCATCTACTTCCGACCCTCCAAACAGTCAGCAAAAACCGAAAGTGACGAATCCGAGATAAGATCAACCATTCAAAGGAAACCACGTTGACCCAAAAGTGGCGTCACGAGGCAACACGTTTGGAGGCGCAGACGGCGGAGGTTGCGGCAGACGGCGTTCCAGCGGGGCAACTGGAACTCGTGGAATCAGAGACTGACTGGGACTGATTTATCAGAGGCTGCAGAAACGTGTCGAAAGTAATTTCCTACACGGAATGACGAAATGGGCCTTGCGGATTTAAGCAAATAAGCCCAGCTGATAAAACAATCTTTTAGAGCTTTCTTCAATTTGGTCAATTGAATAGAACTTTTTCAACTGAAAAGTTGTGTCATTGTGATGAAATATCGGTGACTCAGTTCCTGTAACGTAAACTGAAAACACACCAAATATAGCGAAAAATGTTTAGAAAAATAGGAGGTGATTCATGATCTGAGACTGAAGCAAAAAGCTGAATTGAAATATACGTTAAGAAAGCCCAGAATCAAATGTTACTTAGCAAGTGTAAGTTGAACAAAGTTAGGCTTTTCTAACCTTAACCAAGTTGTTTGTGATAGCGTAGATCGAAATCTACCAAGTCCAAATTTCTAATTTTCACGTGATGCTCTATTTACAAGAGTTCATCCTACCAAACACACGGATTACAGGGCATTAGTCCGTCTCACACCCATGCAATTCAGCCATATTCTCCTCAAATTAGCACCCTCCATAACCGTAACAAACATATTATTGCTCTTAATCCGTGCCGGTATAAAAGAGGCTCAACTGGTTGTGTCCAATCAGTCATGAAGAAGGTTTTCGTTATCGCACTCGTGGTCGTCGTCCTCGTTAGCCTCACTACGGTAAGTCTCCTATTGTGCTGAGCTCTTTTTGATGTGAATTTCAGGCTAACAGCGACAAGGACAAGGCCGACAAGGGCAAGGATAAGGGACACGAGACCACCGGAAAGATCCACCCCAAAACCACGGCTAAACCGAAATCGGACGAAGGATCCAAGGAATCGAAAGAAGAGGAGAATGACGGGATGAAGAGCGGGGAAGACGAAAAGGAAGCCGAATCCACATTAGCCGCTTCGAGTGTGGCTTCCACAGTCGGCGAAAAGGAGGAGGGCGAGAACGTCACGACCACCGCGTCGGCAAAGAACGGATCGAGCATGGAAGCTTCGACCGCCGCTGCAAACGGAAGCACCGCTTCTCCCAAGATGGAAGCCACGACAGCCGAGAAAGAATAACTTAACCGGGAATGCGATATTTATGAGATACAAATTTTTTTTCTTTCGTTTTCTTATATGGAGCGGAAAGGAACCGTTTCCGTCCATCTTGCATTTGAGGATTATCACAGGAACTTGCTGTACACTTATTCGATAATCCAGACCTGGTTATTCCAAAGTGACAGTGAGTGTTATCTCGACTCAGGTTCTCCACCGAATGGCCCCTTCTGCTCCCGCGTTTCACCCCTCAACAAACTCCTCCGGTCACGTCCTAACAGATCAAAAACCGCTCTCCTCCCGCCCGTAAATATCAAACGTTCGTCCCTCCGAGCTCCGAGCGCGCGAGAGGCGCTCCTCTCGCTCGCCAGGTGATTCACTCGGCTTCCTTCTTCGACCCAACTTGTTTGCTCCCTCCTACGGCTGTTCGCCGCGCTGTTTGCGCAAACCGCGTCAATTTTATTAAACCTTCTCCCTGATGTATTGCGTCGATTTGTGATTACCGTGCTTCGCTCTATTCCAGATGCGCCCGTCTACCTCCTCGAACGGCGCCAGTGGTGGCTTCATTTCAGACGCCTTCACCTCTGAAGCCGCTGCGCCGTCGACCTCCGACCGCGCACTCGATTTCGGCCAGCGGCTCAAGTCAAAACTGCCCAAAGTCCTTCAGAATCCAAGTAAGTCCGCTTTGTTTGCCTAGCTGACCTCATCTATTATGTCATCTCTTCGCAGTGGGGCCTCCTTTACGACTATACATATGTTTTTGAAGTGCCCAGCGAACACAACATGTATGCTCACGATCTGCTAGAACATTCGTCCGTTTTTGCTTCCGTAACCCTGGGAAACCTGCCGAAAATGTCGAAATCGTGCGCTTTTGTGTGAGTCTTACGTCACTCTCCTTAGAATTGGGGTCAGAATTCCTTGCTGTTTTCGCTTCATTACCACGTCTTCGCTGGCATCCAAACCCCGTATATGACCGTTTCCTCTCTTTTTAGTGGCGTCCATCTCCTCGTGGGCCGAATCGCTGATTCTGGCTCCTCCCGCCGTGCATCTACGGGACAACAACGGCCTTTATCTTCCGCGTGTTGACTTTGCAAGTCGTAAGTGGAACCGTTCGAATGCTTGATTCAAAATAAGCGTTCCAGTTCTCCTCAATCCGATGTTCTGGAGGTGCAACAAGTGCGGATTGGAGCAACTCTTCGCTCCGACGACCCGGAAATGCACCGTTTGTGGATTCTCCGTGTCCAAAAGTGGACCTGTGCCGATCGTCAAGGTAGTACTGAGATCTTTCCGTTCTTGTAATCACGCAATTCTGTTTTAGGGAGATGTCATTATGATTAACGAAGCCCTGACAAGCAGGATGAGCTGCTCTTCATCTCGTCACCTAGAAGAGGCGGATGAACTTGAAGCGCAGAAGATTTACGAGAGGGTTGTTCGGTTCTGCAGGTAGGACTTAACTTATCTATTGATTGCTAAAAGGCCAGATTTCAGGGAGCACCAAACCAGCTTTATCGACGACGGATTCCCCCACTCGCAGCGGGCGATCGGAAACTACCAGCTTCTCGGAGACCCCGCGCAACTTGGACACAGGTTACAGGAAATGTCGACCGTCAAATGGCTCCGACCGGTCCAGATGTTTACGAAAGACGGCTTCAACTACAGATGGACGGTTTTCAAGGACACCCAGCCGACGGATATCGAGCAAGGATTGCTCGGAAACTGTTGGTTCCTCTCAGCGTTGGCGCTAATCGCCGAAAGGCCCGATATCCTGGAGAAGATTGTGTTGACGAAGGTGTACAATGGGGACGGCGTTTACATGATAAGGTTGGGAGATGCCTCTTTTATCCTTCGTATAATTTAATTTTAGATTATGTGTGGATGGCCTCTGGAAAGTCGTCGTTTTGGACGACTTCTTCCCGTGCTACGCCAAGAACAGCTCTATGGTGTTTTCCGTAGGCCGCAGGAATCAGCTCTGGGTGCCGCTGATCGAGAAGGCGCTCGCCAAACAGCTCGGGAACTACGTCGCTTTGAGAGCTGGACGATCACTGGAGGGCTTGGCGTACCTGACCGGAGCGCCTTGTGTGCTCCTGGACATGGAAGACGAATCTGTTGACAAAGACGTCATATGGGTATCTCTGTTGTCGTCAAGGTAAATACCCGACCGAAGACAAACTCCTCAACGGTGATTTTAGGGAGGCAAACTTCCTTATGGGCTGCAGCTGTGGAGCAGGCAGGAATTCGATTAACGAAAACGAGTACAATCAAGTTGGACTGGTTCCACAGCACGCTTATTCACTCCTTGATGTCCGCCAGGTCCGCGATCACCGCTTGGTCCGTTTAAGAAACCCCTGGGGCCGATATGTGTGGAAGGGCGCGTGGTCCGAAGGCTGGAACGGGTGGACGCCGGAGCTTCGGAAGCTCCTTATGCCGCACGGAACGGAGGCCGGGACGTTCTGGATGCCTTTTGGAGATTTTTGCAGATATTTCGACTCAGTCGATATCGCGAAGGTTCGCTTTGAATGGTCGGAATCGCGGTTAAAGCTCAAAATACGAGGGCAATGGGAGACTGGAAATTCTCAGTAAGGAACTATGTTAACATACATGTGATTAAAGCCTCCTTCAGAGCTGTTCGGATTGTGGTCGACCGCTCAACCGAAGTGTGCTTCTCTCTATATCAATGTGGATCCCGAGTTCATCAAAATCCGGTGAGAATCGTAGGCTTAAACTGTAAAACTCTCATAATCATTCCAGAACGACCTCATGGTTCTCGTTCATCGCCAAGGCACTTCGACGGACACCTTAGGAGAGCTGATTTTCCGCTCGCCAAGGAAGGTCGGCGGCTTCGTCAGCACTGGGGACGTCTTCCTCACTCCTGGCGTTTATTACGCCTGCGTTTTCTCGTTCTCCCATTACAATTCCAGCAAGGACGTTGACTGTGTTCTCGCTGTCCACAGGTACGTCGTAATACGTGGAACTCGTTCTGGTACTCGTAGTTTCAGTTCTAAAGAGATCCTCGCGCAGATCATTTACGTTTCGCCACACATTTACACGGATTCTTTAACCGAATTGCTGCTGAAGGAAGGAAAACTGCATACGGTAAGAATTCCACGTCGGACCGCTCCCAGAAATGAGTGAAAGCTGATCAGACAAATGACATGTTTCTCTTTACCTAATCAGGCAAAGTAGACAACTTTCTGGATCGGCCTTTCATTTTAACTTCGACCAAATGCCACGACTGGTCGGTCCTAAACAGTTCTTAAGATGCCAATTTCAGAGTTTCGAAGGATGTGTCACACGCTACATCGCAGAAGAGTTCGGAGGTCTCATCCTCATGGCCGATAACCTACACGAACACAAGATTGTTCAGGTCAGGGCACTTGACTCGCATCAACCCTCTAAACCTCCGATTTTAGATCAAATCGGACTGCCAACACTCTGGCAACGTCCTCTCCACACGAGGCAGTTTGCTCTCGTTCGACACGATTCCTCCCATGCACCGTCAGATCCTGGTGGTCCTCACGCAGTGCGAAATGACCCAGAAGTACTGGGTCAGCCATCGGCTGCATCTCAGAACATCCGAGATCCCTCAGCTCAACGAATGGAATCCCAGCGACCCCTACGCGCAGCACATTCCGCGCTTCCAAGATCCCACGACGACGTTCCTCCACGCCCCCAGACCGCTTTTCATCTGAGAAAACGTGTAAAGACACCGTTCCTTGCACATATCCCGAACACGCCGATCTCAAAGTGCCTTCCGCTCTGTGATAACCTCTCATTCTGTTAATAAAGGTTTCGAAGCGATCACCCTGACTGCCGATGGGACGTTGTAATTTTTGAAATCGCGGTTGGCTGCAGGAGCTTGCAAAGTCGCGGAGATGATGAAATGGAATTTCGCCCGGATTTTCGCTGATTCAGGGATTTTGTTGCAGATTTCCCATGGCCACAATGGACGACATGTCGGACATGGAATCTGACGGCGACCAGGAGCTCCATCTGAACGAGGAGGTGAACAACACGGACTTCTACGCGCTTCTGAACGTCGGGAAGGATGTAAGTTGTTTTTGGAGTTTAGCAACGTGAATAATGGATTTGCGGGTGGCCTTATTTCAGATTGAGATTTCGTGACTGATCTTAACCACATTCCGATTTACAGGCCACTCTGGAAGAAATCGTAAAGTCTTACAAGGCGAAATGCCGCGTATTCCACCCGGATCGCTATACGGACCAGGAAAACAAGGAAACCGCTCAACGGGTCTTCGTCCAAATCCAACGAGCCTACGAGGGTGAGCAACATCGCCTTTGAAGTCGTTCTAAAGGTTCGATTTCAGTTCTCTCGGACCCAACACAACGAGCTGTTTACGACACTCTGGGAGCAAGCGGCCTGGAGGTGAGCGGATTCGAGTTGGTCACTCGATCGTCGAACCCGGACAACATCCGCCGCGAGTACGAGTTTTTGAAGAGGCTCAGGAACAACGAGGTCATGATGCAGCGGACCCATCCTGGCAGCAACTTCCTCATCAAAGCGAATTTCATCGGAATTTTCGAGCGAGAACCCGAATATCGCTACGCGCCCTACATCTTGGGAATGGGCATTTCACAATCCGTCGACTGTTTGATGACCTCCTCGGACCGTGTGGGATTGATCGGAAAGGTGAAGGCCGGAAACGGACTCGGCGAGGGATCGATCGTCGGATCGTGGAAGAGATCCCTCAACGATAGATTCCACATAGAGGTTGACTTCGGTCATTTGATAGAACAATTCTATAAGGTTGCTTTAGGGTTACGTGTCATCCACTCCCAATGCCTGCAGCATCTCAGGCAAAGCCGCCCGCGCCATCGGCAACAAGACTGCCATCATACTCCAGCCTTCGCTGAACTACCAATACGGCGCTCCTACCCCCGATCTGCAGATCGCCCTGGCTCTATCCCGGTCGCTGGGCTCCACGATGCAAGGAACGATCACTTACGGATGGAGCGTCCTCAACGGCTCCGTTTCCCTGACGACGCAGATATTGAAGAACGAGGCTAACTTGCCCAAGTACATCGGATCCATTACGGTCCGTTCTCTCCCCTTTTCCGACCTCTTATTTTCCTTACTTTCCAGCTTTCGCCGATGAATACCAACGTCCGCGGCGTGTATCACAAGAGATGGGCCTCCAATGACGCTCACCTGGAAACTTCGTGCTCCGTTTCCTTCTTTGGCGCCGCTCCAGCGTTCAACTACGAAAGGAAGCTCTCAAAGTACACGAAGATCTCCTGGGGACTGTCCTTCACGTATCCGACTTGTCTTCTGATCACTAAGTTCAGGTGAATTCCAGCTTTAAAGACATTCTTAAACCTCTATTCTTATAGGCTGCGTATGGGAATGCACACTTACGAGTTCCAAGGAGTTCTCTGCGACGACCAAGAACTCGCTGCGCGTGCTGGCATCTACGGAGTCATCATCCCCACCTTCGCCTTCATCCTGGCGAAGAACATCTTTCGTCGTCCCTTTCAGCGGCTAATGCGACTATTCGAGGACGAACCAGAAGCCCGACAAGTGGATCCAATGCAGCGGGAAGAGGCACAGAACGTCATTCGCCTCCTTCGTGACACCGCCGACAGGATCATCCAGGCTGAAATGCGCGTAGGAGGTCTTATCATCACCGAGGCCAAATACGGCCAGATGGAGTCCACTCGCGCATATCCGGTGATGGGAGAGCGCGTGATCGACGTCACGGTTTCTCTCCAATCGATGGTCCATGACTCACAGCTTAGGGTTGTCAACTCCAAGGTAAGATTATCACACAGATAGATCGATCTCAACGAACCTCTTAAGAGCCACATACCCGGATTCTACGATCCGTGCCCAGGGGAAGACAAGATGCTGCACATCAAGTACCAGTTCAACAACAAAATGCACAGCGTAACCGTCCCAGACGGAATGGCTGTGAAAATTCCGCAGCCCGAACATGAAATTTTCTAAGTACGGGAGGTGTAAAGTCCAGCTCTTATTAGGCTGTTTTGTAAATTATATGTAGGACATTGGAAACGACGATGCTTTCGTCAATTGTTCTTGTTGATTTGGTTTAAAGATTTATTGTATTCCTTTAAAGGTATTTTGGAATTTGGTGCGGATGTTTAGGGTTCTATCAAATCATACTCGCTGATAAAGCTGTGGGTAGACAGCGGTCAAAGATGTTTGCAGACTTGATCCGTTTGACCGAGGTTTCCAGTCTACCCTGACTGCGTGTCTGGACAGAGCGCTCATTTGGCCCTCGACGGTCGGCAGCGGGCGGCAGAGTGGGTGGTCAGTCGGCCGCTCTCATTTGCATCGTCGCTTCCGGACGACCGGCCGGTCTTGTGCTTGATTTTTCCTATTTCAACGCGTGGCCTCGGATATCCGCACCACTTATCTCAATCCCACGCAGCGATTATGAGAATCACCCCTTCCTAATTCGTCGCCATGAACATCGAGCGGTTTCTTTCTTTTACAGCTCTGGACGTTATAAGGACATATCTTTCCTTCACAGCTCTGCAAAACCTGGGTACCGTCGTCCAATGCCTCGTCGAGTGCAAGCAATTCACCCCGAATCTACCCCCAGCTGTCTGCAGGCACATTTCCTTCCTCAACCTAGTCCTATTCTGCATCCGATTCCACACCGTCTTCGCCATAAATCTCAAAGCCGCCCAGGTTCTCAACATTTCGACTTCGCTGATCCATGTTGCCTTCCTCCTTTACGAGAAACCGGCGAACCTGACGCCCGCCCTCATGTTGCAATTGTTCCTTTCCGGTAAGCAAACGTTGAAAAAAGCTTTTCTGCAACACAGGCTGCTTAAAGGCTTATCGATCCCTGTTTCAATCTACGCCTTGCTTCGCAATTGTAAGGATGAGAAATCACTCCCGCGCAGAGGGAAGTCAGGAAAACCGCCGACAGACGCAATGATCCACCACCTCAGATCTCAAGCAAAGAACAAAGATATCTGATTCTCAGTTTGTACAAACATTACAAGGACTGTGGATATAAAAAACATGAATATCATAGGAGCTGTGCACTTCAGAAAGTGGAGGTAGAAGTCGTCGAAGGGGGCGACGGGGCGTGCGCCTTCCGGAAGAAGCGTTTCTTGACGACGATCGTTTGTCCCGGTCGCATGCCCGCGGCTTCAATGAGCGGCTTCTCCACCAGCTGCAACTTGTAGCGCTTCATCGGCTTGGGTCCGTCTTCGGTGTTCGCAACGACCTTCATGTCGGAGATCACGACCGGCATGGGAGTGGGTGCAAGGTGTTCTTCTTTCTTCTAGAATCATAATATTACTTATCTGGCTTCAATTCGAGAGCTCACCGATACAGCTCCAGGAGGCGGAGCGGAGGGTTCCTGGCTGGTGGGCGCCTTTCTTCTTCTCTGGAGGATCGAAGGACGCGTCTTCGTGGTAGCGGGCACGCGCGAGTGCATCACTTCTTGGATTTCGGGATACGTCGATTGGTCATCTGGCGAAACATCCAGCGCTCTCGACTGCTGCGGATGGGGAGTGTCGTAGGCCGCGGCGCGTTCCAGCTTCGTTTCAGCGAGGCTTTCAAGGTATCGCAGAACTTCGGGAGGCGGCTCGTTGTTCAGGTACAAGTGTGGGACGAAGTCTTCGTGGCTTGGGTCGCTGGACGGACGACCGCTACGGAAATGGACACTACAGACCTGAAAGAGAAGAGATTAGTAGGTGCGAAAAATGGGTGCCAAAGAGCGAATATAAAAGTTAGGAATTTGGCCTTGAAACCACGTGGTGTAAGCACAAACAATCTTAGGAATGTGAAGCTCCAAACGATTGGTGTTGGTCACCCATTCCCGAACCAATAAGATAACGGCCACTGTGTTTTGATCGTTCGATTGGTCAACACTGGTTTTTGCAGACGCGAGCTGACCACTTTTGATTCCAGAGATAACACCAGTTATTAGGTGAAAGAAAGCCCTCAACCCCAGTAATCTTTGAACGTTCGGTTTCCACTAATAACATATAATTTTTGCCCGAAAATCGCTTTTTCCTGGATTTTATTGAAGCTCGTATTTGAAATTTGGTGCTAAAGCAGGTCTCTGGCAAAGCATAGTCACAGGAACGCTCCAGGAACTAGGCACAGAAAGCACTAAATCGAGTTAAGGACAGCTTTGCAGCCGGATTCCCAGAGAAAGCTTAAATAATTAAAAAGCATATATAACACAACTTACCCTATCCTTGGGCTGGATTTCGCGGTTTCCCAAGACGTAGAGCCACTGGATGCGCTTCATGCCGGGTTCGCGGGGAAGTCCGAAGAATCGGATCGACGGATACGCCGTCTTTCGCGTCCAGCCGCAGAAGATGCACTTCTCCATCCTGTGGCTCGGACTGAAACGAAATCGAGATTAAGAAACGTGAAAAGGGCGTTCGGGAGATTCCGAAATCGCTGTAGAACGGACAAAGGAGGACGGCAATGGCGAAAATCAATTCTTAGCGCTCGTCTCGACACGACTTCACTGCGATCCAACGCCGCCACTCGCGCGCGGGCGGCCGCCGACGGTCGAATGTGGAGCGCCGCTGAATACCGTAAAACGAGCATCCGGCGATTGGCTGATCGCGGCGGGACCAAAATTTGAATTTGTGATGCGAAAGAGATGCGCGTGGCGAGCGAGAGACGGTGGAGTTGGAAACCAGGGTCGAAGCATGTGGAAGGAGTGGTTTTGGATCCGAAGATTCATGAAATGGAACTAGGAACGGATTTGAATCAAAAATGTGGACTTTGAGAGCCTCAACAGCTGTGGAAGGGCTTTGGCTCAATGGCCAGGAAGTGAAAGGCTAATATAGAGCTAATTAGTCTACAGAGCCTCCGACACAGAATTTAAAGGTCGACTCGTCGTCTAATAAGCCCCACCTCTAAGACTATCGAGACACCTAGACAGTCTAACGTCTACTCAAACTCACCCTCAACCCTCACTCCGTTCATTCGCTCATTCGGTCATCGAGCGGTCGAGTGCGCAGGTCGCTTCGGTCAGATTCTTCTTCGTGGACTTCACCGACAAAAATGGCCGATCGGAACTTCCAGTTGGTGGTTGAGCCGAAAGATAAGGTGATCTGCTCTTTGTGTAACCTTTTTTTATCGTACCCCTCGTTCCAGATTTGTTTTATCGGCGAACTAACGGGCGAGATCCGCACGGCGTTGAAGCTGACGAACAAGAGCGACTCGCGGCAGGCATTCAAGGTGAAATGCACTCGGAACGACTTGTTCAAAATTCGCCCCTCCACTGGAATGCTGGATTACGGAGAATCCACAGAAATAACCATCACCTTCACGTGCGTTTCTGTCTTTGTCAGGGTTCATTTCTCAACTTGTCTTTTAGATGTCCAAGCAACCACGTTCCGGAATCGGATCGACATCACTTCGGCATCTACCACATCCCCGCGCCCGAAGGGTCGACTCCAACCGGCGCCTGGGCAGAACACTACGGGCCTCCACAGGGCGAAATCCGCCTCAAGGTGTTTTTCCAGGAAGCGAAGGACAAATGATCCTCTTCGTATAAATATGTTAATTAAATTCAATTATCTTAACCGTTGCTGACAGGTACAAGTTCGATTTCTGACTAGTTTTCCAGCTTTTAGGCGCGCAAGAACGTGGTGTAGCGGAAGTTCGGTCCGCGCTGGCTGTCGTGCACGATTTCCTTGACGGTTCTGTAGAGGAGGAGGCTGAGAAGGTTCGCGATGAAGCACCAGCAGAAGCAGATCTAAAAGAAGTGTTTTGGAAGAGGAAATCGGAGATCTAGAAGCTTACGGCGAGGAAGAGAAGACGGAAGAAGTACCACTCAAAAAAACGCGCCTCCTTCGAGTCTTCTTCCTGGTAGTCCGCGGCTCTGTACATCATTTGGATCAGCGTCCAGATGTGGGCGAGCGAGAAGAACGAGAGGAGACACGAGGTTAGTGAAATGATAGTGTACTGGAATCAGAAGAGAATAAGGTTTCAGGGCGAAGAGGGCTTACGTAGCCGAAGTACGAAGTGTTAGATTTGGCCTCCGAAACGTAGATCATGAAGTTGGCGGCTAAGTGGACGAGGAGGAAAGTGCAGCTGAAGGCAATGATCTCGTTGCTGGTCACGTAGGGCTGCTGAACGAAGTATTCAACGATTCACGTTGAACTCACGCTCACGCAGAGACTCACGATCTGGATTCTGCCGCCGGTCACGACCTGCTGGAACTCGACGAAGAGATAAAAGCCGAAGCAAACGAAGAGTCCGAAGGTAGAGAAGACGATGTTCGAGTAGTTCGCATAGCGGAACTGGATCACGCGGAAATCCATCTGAAACGAAGGCGAAGTAAACGGAACTAGTCTATACTTTACGTGCGTGAAGGCAAAAGTCTTGGAGCAGTTGGAGCAGCTCCGGCCATACTTTTGCTTTGGCCGGAGCTGATTCAGCCGCCTGTCATAAAGTATACTGCTTCACTTTATGTGCGCGAAGGCAAACGTATGGCCGGAGCAAAAGGCTGGCCGATTTTGGACGAGCGCGGTGAAGACAACAAGCGACAGTGCGGGGAGAACTGAGGAGAGCTCGAAGTGGAGGTGATAAGAGGGGCGATAAGAGAGTGGAGGGGTGCTCCCACCTGGGTTTCTAAGCCCTGTGATAAAAGTGAAAAAAGATTGTTTCAATTTTAATTTAATTTGGGAATGGAATCAAGAATCAAACGGGAATACTTCTGAGGACCAAAAAAACCGATCCAGGCTCGTGATACAAGAGTGAACTGTGCAAAAACCGAGCCATGTTCCGAGCATAGTTCAGCACTATCGCAAAACGAGTTTGAACAGCGTAAACATGATAAGAGTAAGATCAGGAATGCCTGTATTTTGCATTTCAGTTGATCGATTTTGAAGTTCCGCTGACCTTACTTAAATGGTGAATCTTTGCATCCAAAATTTTCTAGATTATGTTGGCCGATCAGCTGATTTTATCACAAACACATGGGAATAGTAAAAACCGAAAATCTTCGATGATCTGCCATCTCTGAAAAACAGGACCTGAAAAAACCATGGCCTCTCTGGACACGAAGTGCATCACCATGCAAAAACACTTGCACGTGTTCCAACTTTTCGTTATTGACCTCGTAAACTTGGTCATGAATATGCTGCTTAACGTTAGCAGCGATCTTCCCATAACTTCCAGAAAGCCCCTTCAGTTTTAGCGTCAAACTACTGAAGATCGCTCCGTATACGCAAACGTTTTCCGAGAATTCCACAGGAAATCTGTCCATGATTCCATTGAAATTCTTTAATTGAAAGCCAGAATTTCACCTGGCAAAGGTTTACATCAATGCTGACCCGACTCGATAGAACCGTCACGCCGAAGAGTCGAGAAGCAAACGACCGCGGTTGAAATGCCGAAGGATGCAAAGGCGAAAAGCACAGAGGGACCGACCGCTCGGATGCTACCTCTCGTGAATACCGTAATGACCGCTTAGCCAGTCTCGTCTGTCTCCATAATCATCGCCTCGGCTAATCATGTTCGACCATTTATCGCCATTCACAGAAGATCGGTCGTAATCCACATCACTAAACCCTGAAAAGCATAAAAAGAAGCGAACACCAAATCAAACAAACGCCTAATCACCTAAAATCCACACACAATTTACTACGAAAATTGCTAAGTTACTTTAATTACTACAACAACAGACATACACTATTTAAGGCGAATATTCGAATCCAATTCCAAACTTCGGAGCTTCTTCGCTGGCGAAGGTGAACTGGGTCGAAGCGGTGACCTTTAGATCCTTGGAGAGTGCTTGACAGGCGCTCACGCCGATGTTGCTCTTGTTGTCGAGTTTGGCTCGGAAGACGAGGTTGCTTGGCGTGACGTACTTGGCAGCCACTCCAAAGTCGGTGCTGTCCGTGCCCACGGCCCAGCCCAGCTGGTATCCCAGATCGACGTTCTTCACGGCGCGATGGAAGATCTTGCAGCCGACCTTGTTATCGCTGGTGAAGTGCGTGGTGATGATGTAGTCGGCGCCGGCGTGTCCTAGGGTGACGCTGCCGGACTTTCTCTGGGCGCCGAGGGTGAAGCCGCCCTTCACTCCAAGCAGCCACTGGCCCTGGGTCATGACGACCGCTAAGGTGGCGTCGGGATCGCCGTTGAAGCTGACGTCAGCGCTAATCTGAGAAACCAGGGATAAGCCCATAGCAGAACAAAAACAGAATTTACGTTGAAGATGGGGTTCGCCCAGTCGGCCTTCAGCTTCATGTCGCGCCTCCCGAAGTTAGGCGAGTAGGTCGTGTCGAAGGTGAGCTTCGATCCACGCAGAAACTGGTCCTTGATGTCGACGGTCGTTCCCAGGGTATTGTTGGTCTTCCACGACTCGGTGATGACGATTCCATAGGCGGGGATCTTGTATTTGATGTCGACGCTTCCGGTGGTGGCTTGGCTCTTGAGATTGTGGCTGGCCGCGGACTTGAATTCCAGCTCCCCGTTTCTTCCGGACTTTGCTGAAGAGTCTATCTTCAGGAATCCAAAGTCTACAAGGAAAGGAATTAAGATCAGATCAAAATGGAGGTGATGACTCACTATATCCCTGTTGAAGAGGTCTCTGCACGACTTGTCCAAGTCATTGAAGCTTGGTGGAGCCATCGGGTTCGGCGTTACTCTGAAAGAAGAATCGAAGGTTAGTGGAGGTCATCAAAAGGAGAACATGAAAGGCGCTTCGTCTGCGGCCCAGAAAATCGAAAAGCTCACAAGCAAATCGTTCGATTGATCAAAATCGTGGACAGAACAAGCAAACGTCGGGATCAGCACATGAAATACGCAAAGTCAAGCACAGCCGCTGGCCCTAAAATCGTAATCTCGCGAAGCTGCTTTGACTACCGTAACCGAGGCAACGGCGTTTGAAATCCTCTCCGTTCGAGACCTGCAAGAGCGATCGCTTCGCCGAAACGTCGCTCGTTCGTTTTCGCGATTCCGCGTTTGCACATTTGCAGCGTCGTGATTTGCAGCACCCGGGAAACTGAAGCCTCTCCGCCACGAAGCGATTTATTGCCCGACGACTGGATTTCAATGCCCGAATTCGTTCGTGATGCTGGATTCGCACTGCAAAACGGAAGAAGACTTCGCCGAACTCATCGAATTCATGGATTTCCCGGACATCGCGCTGCTCCCGGGCACTTGGTCGCCCTGCTCGAAGCTCTTCTGCGTGAAGGCGTCTGATCCTTCTGGCGGGATTATGGACGGAGTGATGGTGATTGTCACTGAAGTCTTCGAATATTCCTTGCCGAGCTTCTTTTTCTTCTTCCGCGCCGCCCTCTCCGCTCTTCGCTTCTTCATCGAATATGACGGCTTAATGTGGCTTGTTTCAGGTCTGAAAATCAGAAAGAGCGAACTCGAAACTTGCGTCGTTGTCCGTGTCTTTTGCTGTAGAGGATCCGGTTGACCGACTTCTGGAACAGCTTCGGAAAACAGGCGAAGGCGCCGCAGAAGAACATTCCCACGCTAACGAGGGGGCACAGAACCGCGAAAATAAGGCACGCGATCACGATCACAACAACGATCACCGCTTGCATGTGACATGATTGCTAAAAAAAGAATTCGTATTGAAGTTGACATGGATCTGCTTACCTTGCCATTATCGTCCAGGGAACATTCGTATCCCGTGTCACAGGTCTTCGTGCACTTGCGTTGCTTGCTAAGGACGGGTGTTAGGAAGACGGAAACGACGCAAAGAACGAACAGAGAATGTTGAAATGAGGTCATCGCAGGACCCACCACTCATTGAGAGGTCGAAGGGAATAAATGAAGAGTTGGCGAGGAGTCTCACAAGTCAAAGTCTAAACGCGTCTGCCGTCAACGAATCTGTATGAACGTGAGCGTTATGTGTCTTCGAGACATGTTTTTCGCAAGCCAACGGATTACTGTAGGCGCTTTGTGCAAACTTTGCTTTTTCCACGTCATTTGCGATCATTTCATCATTTTAATCCGATTTCCCTTCATTTACCACACAAATACTATGTACAAAAACAACAGAGTTCACATATCATTCAACATTGGGTGTTGGGGTATCCGATATCCTTTGAAAACTTCTCCCTTCGCTGGAGGTCATCGCAGTTGTTCTGCAGGCAAAATGAGATCAAGTTCAGCGTCATCGAGCTTCCCATAAGCACCTGGAACGGTTAGCCGCTATTTGAGAGAATCATTAGATTGTTTACTATGATGGCGCGGAGTCGAAGGAAGTACCAACTGGAAGCGTCTTGGAAAGATTGTGGTTTAGATTCCGCGGCGAACATTCCGACACGTTCGGCGACCGAACTGAATTGGAGGCAGAGGTAGAGGGACGCTCCGGCAGCGGCGATGAGGCCCAGAAGGTGCTAATAAGGAGATTGTGAGCAAGTCTATAATGCTGTTTTCGTACCACAATCGACAAGACGTTCTGGCGGAGTTTCTGCCATTTCCCGAGTTGCTCATATCCTAGGGAGAAATTGTCCAAAAGACGATAAAGAGTCCAGGAAGAGATCGCGAGGTTGAAGAGAATGCACATAATCGACCGTAGAGACCATTTGGGGTCGATGAGAATGGTCTGAAATGAAGCAATTAGGGTTTAAGAGACGCTTATAGGTTCACCTTGGAAGGCATGGCGTAGTACAACTTGTTCATGATCACAAAGTCGAATACGGAACAGGTTACGGCGATGAGGGCTATTCCCAGGATCTGAAAACGGAACTTGAAGAATCGAAAGAGAAGTTCCACTCACAATATTCAGGACGCTCACCCCTCCGACGACCAACCGCAGATTAATCTTTGTCATCTTCTGACCTTTACTCGTCTTTCTGCGAATCAGCCAATTTCTTTTAGGAGCCTTGAGAGAATAAGACCCGGCCACGTTTCACTCTAAAGCATGAAAACTGAACGACCGGTAGAAGTAACAAAAAACGTTAACAAAAACACTCTTAAAACACCTCAAACGAAAACAAATCGACGTTGCTAAGAAACGTGCTCATTCCAGTGGCGACAATAAAGCCGACCGAGTAATTAGATCTCGGATAGGCGGCTATTATTGTGCGACGACAGGTGAAACCTGCCAAACAGCGCGTCAACAGGCGGAAATCTAGGGATTCCGAGTGGCGACAAACAAGCTGAAAAGGGTTCTGCGGCTTTGTTGGGAACTGCGATTGAATGGGGATCGGTGGAACATGAAAACGCGTTTGAGAAAAAAAGTAAATATTTCCAGGTGACACACGATTGTTTTTGGGTGTGCCAAGGACTTTTTAAAGACTTAAGCAAATAGCTTTTAAGATGATAGTCGTAAAACTAAGGTAAGATGCGAGAGCTCTTAAGAAATCCAGTCCCGCAAGTAACTCAATCCAGTCGCAACAACTTCTACCTACTTCCAGTTTGGGCAAATAAGCGACCGTCGGAAGTAGCGACCAGCCGCGAACCGGTCAGCGGCCGCTACTGAAGACGGCGGAAGTGTCGACCACGGGACAAATAAACAAACAACAAGGAAAATATTTGCAGTGACCCTTTACGGTGTCATCGGGGTTCTATTGTTCCAAGAGGACGCGTTTGCGCTACTGCTAATACTTGCCTTTTGGAACGGGAAGCCAAGAAGTGATAAAAGAGGGGATGGGCGCGAAAGGGAAATTTCCGAAGGGAATTGACTCGCCTTTCATTTTTGGGTTGGGTTTTGTGATCGGAGGCTTCTAAAGAACTGCTTGGCGGCAAAACGTGTCAAACATTGTAGCAAAACAAAGTAATTTTACACGAGTCCACTAGAAAGTCAGTTTTTCTCGAAAGAATTCTAAAGGTTGCCTTGCGACAGTGTGTCAGCTAAGCAAGAACACCGTCAAGCAGTTGCCAATGTAAAACGACGTTTCCTGCCTTGCCAGCTCACCATTCCTATCACTTTCCGTTGCTACGATAGCGGCCCAGTTGAGCAACACAATTCTGACTAACGTCGCTCTGATCGGCTTGCATGAACCATTCCACTAGCAAACATGCAGCTTCAAAACGTATTCTCCTATCAAAAATATCTCATCTTATCATGTCGGTGGAACGAACTTAATTAAAAGGGTCATACAATGAATGAGAATCACAGTAACATTGATTGCAATTGACGGTTTTGAGATCAGGCAATAGTCTCAATTTTAAAGTCAACTTGCGCACAATTCGTAAGCAAAGCCTTCTGTTAAAAGAGTTCGCAACATTTTGATTTTGAGCGAAGAGAAAGCCAATAATGCAAACATTGGGTGTTCAACATTTTGTTGTCTTTGATCCGCTCACAAATGCGTTTCCACAAGAGCAACATTTGGCAACAAAGCATAGTCCACACAGAAAATTTGGATGGGCATTAGAGTTGGGATTTCCAAAAATTTAAGCGAAGAGTCCATAAAAGTCCATAAAAATCCATAAAAGCAAACATTAGGTATTCAACGCCTTTATGTTTACACTGGCGCCATCTTTAGACGTTATGGGCCGAATGCAACGCTGGGAAACCTGGGTAACTCGCAAACAGGTTTTTTTTTTTAAATTAGCAGACCGTTTTTTGTGATCTTTTTTGAACGTAAGACAAAGAAGATCCGCTGCGGACCGTCTGTCGGGAACGTCCGGTGACACACTTCTTTGACGCAAAAAGAATACGTGATTTCGTATGCGAATAAAAAACTCGTCCTTTCTTAGCTTTCCTGACATCTGCGATCCAGAGTTTGGTATCGCACTTAGATTTACGATCAGACACAATTCTTCAAATGTGGTTGTTCTTATACATAGAGTAACAAGTACAAAAATTCTAAATATTGTACATGCCAACCACAAACGGAAGCCAAGCGCATCACTCACCGGGTTTCTTCAATT
Organism: Steinernema carpocapsae; assembly: GCA_000757645.3. Taxonomy (NCBI): domain Eukaryota; kingdom Metazoa; phylum Nematoda; class Chromadorea; order Rhabditida; family Steinernematidae; genus Steinernema; species Steinernema carpocapsae. Next base: position 2,142,008 of record AZBU02000003.1, read on the forward strand.
CAACCAAGATGTGAAAACGTGCCAGCCTTTAGTACCACTAACTGAGCTGGCTTGAACGAGTGGAGTAATCTTTATTGAGCAGCAAAATATGATATGAAATCTAATTGGATCGATTTTTGCGGTGATCGACGCTTTGACTGCAGCACCTAAAATATTTGATGTTAAATCTTACAAGATTAAGCGATCGACTCACCAGAAAACCTTTTTCATGCTTCGGCGTCAGCATCTCCAGCGCCGTATCCATAAGCGGCTCGAGAATCCTTGAGTTGCCAGTCGTAGCCGAACATGGAAACCCACGCGGCGTCCTTGACCATCATTGCCACCTTCGCTTGTTCCTTCAAGTCGCTCCTCCGCTTCCAAATTCGCTCGTTCATTGTTTGGAGAACATCGCCCAGTTCGATTCTCAGAAACTTCTCTACGAGCGCGTGGAGTTCTTCGATCTTCGGAATCTTCAACTCGACCCTCGTGACTTGATTCGAGCGATGGATCCAAGTCCTCGGAGGAACTTCGCTCAGCCAAAAGTTGACCCAAGTGGCGATCTTCCTAGCGTATTTTGTGCTTCCGACTCGGTATAGAACCACCGAGGAGCCGGGAAAGAGCGGAAGATGGGCTACGACGTTGAAAACCAACTGGAGGCGCTTGTCCACGTTTCCTTCGATCGCATAGTTTTCGACGTGGAGCGAGTTCATCGGCCCGGGCGGCAGCGCTTCTTCGTGCTTCAGGTCCTCGGCGGTCACATGGGAGAGCGAGAAAGTAGAAGAGGGCAGATTGAGGGTGCCTTGACGCGTGGGGTACAAGTCGTGGACGACCATCGTCCACTCGAGGCGCCCCTCGCGGTCGATTTTGAATTTGTGGTCGACGGGCTTGTCCCGGGTGCAGGCGACGAACGCGTCGCGGTTGATGGCGCCGGAAAGAAAGCGGTGGCGGAGTTCGGCGAATGGAGTGTTCTCGGAGAACTCCGGAGATTCGCTCGGAGGCAAACTGGAGCGATTGGTGAGCGAGGAGAGGCGCTTGCGGAAGAACGCCATCGTGGAGGACGCGGAGCGGAAATGGAACACCGGCTCGGCTTCTTGCGACCCCATTAGGACGTGATCCTGCTGAATTCGATTAAAGCATTAATGCAAAAGAGTCGTTGTGATTCATGGAGAGATGCGGAAGGAAAAGTGATTTGAATGAGCGATTCAGATGGAATTTCCAGAAATGAGGGGGAATTAACTCACCTGAATTTCGCAAGATCGACCAAGCACTACCGCAAAACAACGTTGATCTGATCAGCAGAACCCAAAAAGAGGGAAATGGAACGTGTAAACAAGACGTTCTGAGGCCAAGAATATGGCCGTGTTTACAACAGGGTGTTGTGGGAAACCACCGAGGTTATGTGGGGCTGTTCGAATCATGTCGTTGAACGAAGATTTGTCTTGAAGGTCTCACAGTCCTTGTGCTCTATCAAAACTATTCTAAACCATCGTTGCACATGCACAAAACGTCTTCTGCAAAAGTGCCCTTTTGCAAAAATCCTCAAAAGCCCCACCCACCTCCTTTCAGGTAAAACCTCAAACTCAGCGAGGAAATCTGCGCCAATGCAATGCCATTTCCTCATTTCAGTCTCCAAAACATAAATCCGTCGCGTCCATCCTCGAAGTGCACTTTCTACGCGTCCTCTCTCCTTCGATGACCTTAACTACCGTAATCCGGTTGGCAGCCACGCGACCGCGCGCGAGTGCGGGAAACCTCCCACGTTCGATCTTGCCGCGCACGACCCCCCACCTCGAAAAGAGGCGAAGAACGCCGAAAGAAACACGAAAGAATCCAGCTGAAGGCGCAGCTGAAATCCGTGCTGGAAGAATGGTCGTCGAAGAATCTCGAGAAGGCTTCGAGGTGTCCGGCCTGGAATCCGAGGGCCCCGAGATCGAAATAACCGCCGAAGTGGGCGAAGACGTCGACGACGAGGAGAGGATCGAGGACGACGAGCCTATGGAGATAGGATACAGACTGGATCCGGAGGAATGTGGCCAGGTTTTCACCGAATTCCGAGAAGCGGTGAGTTCAATTTTATGAGAGGAGTCTAGGTTATTTTGTGACGTTTCAGGCACGAGCTGTGAAGAATCTCGAGGTGGAATACAGAGAAACCGCGCCGCCCGTCCCGCCGATGGAAAATCCGAGCGAATACGTCGCTTACATGCCCGAAGACGCCTCGAAAAGAGCCACAGAGTACGAAATCGACATTGAGGTGAGTTATCGAGCCTTGAAATATTTTATTATTGCGTTTTAGGATATTATTTTTGTCAAAAAGATAAACGCGGTCCGAGAAGAAGCCAAACTGGATCCGATGAGCTACGGAAAATTCGAACTTCTCATGGATCGGTTCGAGAAAAGCTCATATTTCAAGGTTGCTTATTCACTGGCTATTTCTGTGCTAAAAATATGGAATTTTCAGAAATTAGGGGTTAGGAAAGAAGAAGACCCGGACGCTGTTTGCTGTGTTTGCATGGACGGCGAAACGGACGACCAGAACCAGATTATTTTCTGCGATCTTTGTAATATCCCTGTCCATCAGGTTCGCTATTGGCTAACAGGGCGCCTGATAATTGCTGATTATGTAGCTCGCCTTGCCCACTTTTGTTTAAATTCAGATCGCACACTTTGAACTGTACTTCTGAGTTCTTAATCACACTTTTCAATGTTTCAGGATTGCTACGGCGTCCCCTACGTTCCCGCCGGCGAATGGTTCTGCCGAAGATGCACTTTATCGCCCTCAATCCGAGTAAAATGCATCATGTGCGGACAGCGTGGAGGAGCGATGAAGCAAACGTCCGACAGCCAATGGGTTCACGTGATCTGCGCTATATGGATCAATGAGGTTAGCTAACCACGTAGTAGCAGATAGGCTATTTTCTTAATTTTAGACCTGTTTCGGTAATCCCGTCTTCATGGAACCCGTCCAAAACGCGGACAAGGCGATTGAACTCCGGAAGAACCTGAAATGCGTCGTTTGCCGCGAGAGGATGGGCGCCTGTATCCAGTGCTCCTTCGGGACCTGCGCCCGTGCTTTCCACGTTTTCTGCGGCGTCAGGGCGAATTTCGAGATGACAACGCAAGAGATCGACAACAACTCGGACGTGGTGATAAGGAAAGCGCTCTGTCCAGAGCACTGTTCTGACCAGGATGTCCGAGAGAAGACGAAGAAGATGCTGTTGAGGAAGAAGGGTCTTAATTTTGACCTAAAGCTAGAAGAAGACGAGGTTTGCTCAATATCGGAGGCTGATATTTTGCCTGAAAGGTAAGTTGGAGGATTCGCATAATGTAGATTGAAAGCTTGCTCCAGGATACAAGACATATCAAGAGATCTGGACGTCCCTTGGATCGAGCACTTTGTCGGCTACTGGAGGTTTAAACGGGAGCAGAAACTCGGAATGCCGCTCCTAAGGAGTCTCCAGAAGGCGATGAAGAAGATGATGGGACATAAGGTCGAAGATTTGGAATCTGAAGAAGAAGAGAAGGAGAGTGAAGACAGCGCTATCGAAGAAGACATGGAAAGCAAACCAGAAATAGAGGAAACAGAAGAAACGCAGATGATGGAAGTCAAGAAGGAAGAAATGATGGAGGACGAAATCATGAAAGACCTCATTAAAATTAGGAGAGAGAAAATCAAAGAAGAAAGCGAGGAAGAAGAAACCGAGGAGGAAACGGACGAAGAGCCCCGAATCTAGAACAAGAAGGCGAGCTCCCCGACGACCAAGCAATCCGAAGATTGAAGAATCTGCTGGAAATGGTCCAGAAACGGGAACTGCAGAAACGCGAGTTGACGGCGTTGAAACTGCATATCTTTATGGCGAAGTGCAACCCTCTCCGAGATATCCTTCAAACGGGAATCGATGCGCTGATAGAGAAGGACGACATGGAGGTCTTCACGCAACCGGTTTCGGAAAACGACGTTCCTGGCTACAGATCCGTCATTAAGAAGCCGATGGATATCTCGAGGATACAATCAAAACTCGACGACGGCGTTTATTTGAACGCCGGAGAATTCATTGCCGACTATAAGCGAATGATCTCCAACTGCAAGTTCTTCAACAAGCACAACGATTTCTATCTGAAATACGCCACAGATTACGAAGTAGAATGCAGGCCGATAATAGAGAAGATTATTACCGAATCTCGCACATCGGCATCATACGACGTTCTTCAGGAGATGAATCCTTATCCGAGCGGTTTCGCCACAGAGAAAAGCACTCCTTGCAGAAGGGATACGCCTAAGAGAAACCGGAAAAGGAAACTCATGCCGGACGAAGAACCACCCTCCTCTACGTCGCCAATATTATTGAAATCTCCGATATCTTTGAAATCACCCTCATGCATAAGATCTCCTCCCGTAAGGATACCAAAGCTAAACGACGGCGAGCAGAAAGCGGCAGCGGCATCTATAATCCACGATGCCAATCACCCCGCAGGCCTCGTCCAGTCCTCTTTGTACAAATTTTTCTCGCGAGATCTCCAACCTTCGACTTCCAAAGAAAACGACGAAAATGGGAAACCGCAAAGCCCCGCGACTTCGAGCCGTCGCAGAAGGCGCCCCAGCGGGAGAACATGAGCCTGTATTGAATACCACCACGCAACGATGTCAAAATCTCAATTTTCTGTTTGGTCGGGTATAAAACAAACAACTATCAACGCAAAATAATAAAAAATAATGATTCATGAATGTGCCACCTTGTACTCCTCGTACTTCTGCTTCTGCATCTCGTATTCGGCCATGTTGTTCTGCTGCTGGACGGAATTCATGCGGTATTTGACGCCTTCTTGCCGCCGCTCGCGTTGGTTCTTCTCATCCCAGAGCACAAGACCTATGGTCACTGCCGAGAAGATGCAGGAGCCGATGAGGACGCGGAATCCGTAGCGTTTCGGTGTGGGCTGCGGCTTGGCCATCTGCAAAAAAAAAGGTTTAGGAGAATAAATAAGATCTTACAGAGTTGAGAATACGCGTCAAGCGCGTAGGAAAGCAAAATATAAGGTGATCGAGAGTCAGAACGTCGAAATAGATCTTTTGAGCAGAAGATAGCGGAAAATGACCAAAAAAGTCGTTTTTCCAAACGCGAACGTTAGCACAAAGGCACAAAATGACGCCGATCTGAAGTCAGTTGAATGCGAAATTCCAAAATGAAAAAATTCGCTTTAGCAAATGAACGAAACATATTAACCGCGGGTTCCGCCGCGATCTGCATGCAAATCGCCGGGTCGGAGAAACGTCGCAGATTCCAGAATTCTCCCGCGGTGCCTCTTTTTGCAGTCAGCCGGCCGCCACGCGCAAATGAGGATACGACGACGTCCGACGTGATTCTGAGAATGGAGGAGGCCGAGGACAGTTGGAGCTTCAGCGAACTGAAGCAAAATGATCGTGCTTCGTCCGAGGAGTTGCTGCTAGACACTGATATGGAGAGTGAAGGCACAAGCGGCACGCTGAGCACCACGGACAGCGAGGTGGATTTGCTGGAAACGGACGCCGAGATCGAGTTGGAACACAAGACCCATGAGAACCCCGAGCGGCTCCTGAAGATCGTGGATCGCTGGCACCTCCCGGTGAGTGAAGCGTTGATTTGGGAGTATATTTGAACAGTTGGCGTTATTTTGAATTTTACATATTCTTATCCATGTTCAAGAAGCGATTTAAAATGCTATAGTGCCATATTTCAGTACCAAGACGTTGAATTTATCGAACCGCGGTTTCGGGTGGTCGATCGGTACGATTTCAAACGGAAAGAAGCCTTCAAGATCGAAAAAGGGGGTCCTTATCTCGAGTTTAAAGAAGAATACGACGAATCTGGACGAACAGTCGAGTACGAAATTGACCATGAGGTGGGAGTGAAGCCTGGCTGCAAATATCTACTTTGAGTATTTCAGGATATTGTATTTTTACGCAGGATCAACAAGCGTCGAGCCAAAAATTGTCTTTCGGAATTTTCGGACCAGAAATTCAAGGAAATCATGGATCTGCTGGAGAAGACTTGCCATTTTCAGGTGTACAATGCATAAACGTGGATAATTGATAATTTTAAATGGTTCAGTGCACGGACGAATCCAAGCAGTTTGACCAATCGTCCGCCTGCTGCATTTGCCGCGAAGGCGAAGCGGACCAATCGAATCAAATCCTCTTTTGTGACATGTGCAACATCGCGGTCCATCAGGTGCGACTAGTTTCATTCCGCTCCTTCCTAAACCTTCTTTTCCAGGACTGCTATGGCGTACCATATGTCCCAGAAGGCCAGTGGTTTTGCCGCCGCTGCCAAATCTCTCCTTCGATCGCTGTTCCCTGTGCGGCCTGTTTCCAGTCCACGGGAGCTCTGAAACGGACGACTTGCGGCCGCTGGGCCCATGTCGTTTGCACCATCTGGGTCAGCGAGATGCATTTCGGAAATACGGCCTTTATGGAGCCGATCGAGAACGTGGACGTCGCCCTGAAACGAAGGAGGAAACTCCGCTGCGTCGTGTGCAAGAGAAAAGGCGGAGCGTGCCTTCAATGCAGCAAGAAACAGTGCAGCTTCGCCTTCCACGTGACTTGCGCGATCGCTGCTGGATTCGAGATGAGAATCGACGAACCCGAGGAAGGAGAAGCGTCCGTTGAGGCGCAGGTCTACAGTCACTTCATCTTCTGTCCCTACCATTCTTACCGTGATAGGTGGGGCTAGATTTATTCGGAATCATGATGAGAGTTTCAATTTCAGGAAGGATCAGAAGAAACGCCGATTAAGCGTGAACGTGGACAAACGTATACTGAGCGAGAAGGCGGTGACCTCAATTCCCGTGGTGACGCCGGAGAAGGTCGAGGAAATATCGAAAAAGGTCCAAGTAGACAAAATCGACGATGTCGTAGCTTATTGGTTCCAGAAGCGGAAAGCCCACGGTGGAATTCCCATGATTCGGAGGCTTCAGGTGTTGGCATCTTTTAAACTTGACTAATCCCGCTTAATTTGCAGGTAGGAATGACAGGTTGCCGCTTTGATGAATCTCACGCGCTGGAACCGAGGCCCAAGATCCCCGTGAAACCCAAGGAACCCGATGATTTAGTTGAGGATCCCCAGCCAGGCCCAAGCGGACTCAATCTCTCTTCGAGCGACTATTCCTCTCCTCCGCTTTTGTCGAGAGAAACCGACGATCCTCCCGAGGACGATTTGAAGCCGGTGGAATCGCTGAAGGAGATGGTGACGATGGTTCTGCGCCGAGAAAAACTTAAGCGGACCTCCATAAACATGCGAAGAGAATTCTTCGAGAAGGTCACCGACTGCGTCCAGGCGGTGATGGTAGAAACGCTGGACGCTCTAGACGAAAAAGACCCCAGCGCCATTTTTGCGAATCCGGTCAACGAGGACGAGGTTCCTGGGTACCACCGCATAATCAAGAATCCCATGGATCTTTCGAAGATGAGGTCAAAGATTAGCGACGGCATTTACCACTCGCTAAGCCATATGAAGACCGATTTTGTTCTCATGATGGACAACTGCAAGGCTTTCAACAAGGAAAACGCGTATTTCTTGGAGTACGGTAACAAGTTCCGGGTGGCTGGATTAAAATTGTTCCGACAAGGGGAGAAACGCGTCGAGGAGCGAGCAAAGATTGTTTCGGAGGTCCTGGAAACGATGAAGGAGTTCAAAGAGAAAGAAAAGATGGAGGTGGAGATTGAAGAGCCGATGCAAATCGAGATAAGGAAGGATGATGAGAAGCCGGTCGTCCAAGGCGATCTCCCTTTCCTGCGACACAACTTTGCCAACATGTCCTTCCCGCGCACTCAGAGCGACAGCGAGCCGGACAGCAGGATGCCGATCTATTCGAGGTCGCTCTTCCGCGCTCGGAACTTCGACGCTTCGGACTTCAGCGGTGCGAGCGACGACGAGAACCGCCAGGAACTCGACGAGTCCTGGAACGTTTCTTCGCCCTTTAACGACTCGATCTCCGAGTCGGAGGACCTCTTCTTCCACGACGACATTGTTTGGGTCGACGGCTACCCGACCCCCGGCCGCATCGTCGATCCGAGGATGAAGGCGCTCTTCTCGGCCGACATCTCTTTCACCACCATCATGCAAGATCGTCCCAAAGCCGCCGTCAGCAGCGAGTATTGCCTCGTTTTCTTCTTCGACAAGCACAAATCCTGGTGAGTTCTGAATCTCTGTAATCCTTAATTTTCTGATTTAGGGGCTGGTTCCCAGCGACCGACGTCCGACAGTGCGACGTGATGAAAGAGGCCGAGAACAGCCGCTCGGACATGGCCATAGAGTCTGCGAGGCGTTACTGGGAGAACGCCAAACCCTGAAACCTACGCCCAACTTATTCTTAACAAAAATTAGGCATTTTACCTGACCACAGATCTCCAGTTTAAGCTGCCTGCTTTCGTCCTCCTTATGCAACCCAACTTAAAGTATGAAATACGTGTATATATTTTGAGCTGTACATAGAAACTTATTAATCCAAGCCTTTGATTCTAAATATTTGCCAGAAATAAACGATTTAGTGAAAGCTATTTATTTAGTTTAAGACCGAATGAATCTGCGACCAACATCTTATCGCCATGCAGCTGTTTGTGCGAACAAACAGACTTTTTAAGAAGGTGGACTTGGAAGAGGACAAATAAAGTTCGTATTTTTGGTCCTTAATTCTTCGATCCTGTTCTTAACCTTGCAGAGATCGGTCGAATCATCTATTTCGGGGCAAGGACGAAAAAGAACATTATCTGCGAGTATTCAATCGGTTTTTTGCTGCAGGACACGTTGTTGATTTGAAGATACAGGATTTGTGGAAAACGTGTCCGCGGTGGTTCATAAATGTGTCGTTTTAGACCGTCACAGGAGTGACCATGTCCAACAGAGTGGGCAAAAAAGAAGGGTTGGGAACGAAATTTCGCACGATTTTCCTCCCATTTCCACCCGAATCCGGAGGAGTTCCGACCAGTTCGCTTGCAGCGCGCGTGTTTCGAATGAGTCGCTTCAGACACTCGGCACCCGCTCGTTCCAGACCCTTTTTTATTTTGCCCCACTCTGTACAGGATGGACCAAAAAAACCTTTTTCCAGACACCACCGCTACCTGTCTGGCGCTGGATCCACTGTCTGAAACCGATCATTTGTAGCGGTTATGCGTCAATCGCTAACAAGTAACGCGAAACCGACCGAGTGAGCTACGCGACGAGTGAGCTAGAAATGACTCCGTTCTGCCTAGACAGTGTCTGGCGGAAGTTTCTTTGGCCCACCCTGTAATCGAGTTGTGGGTCTGTTCACGCCATAGTTCCTAGACAGGTCTGTATGTGACGACGCCTAGACGAGGCGAAACCTGTCTGAAACGTCGAAAAACCTCTCCATTGATGCGCTGGTCATTATGCCGAACAAAGCTGTAAGACCGGTCGGTTTTTGTTAACAAGGATCTTCAGAAGCTTCCACGGCTTTTTTAAAAGATCCAAACTGTGCCGTGCTTCTCTCCATAATGTGACGATCGAAAGCCATAAGGGGCTGGCCCACTAACGCCTACGTGCGAAAATGCACAGAAGCCGCCCTAGACCGTCGCAAGTCTCCGACGTGCCTCTGACGACCCCGAATCCAGCCAGGTGTTCATTTGCATCTTCACCAAGCGGTGAATCGGTCGGTCGCCGCGCCAAACTTCGAAAGCGGCGCTGCAAGTGGAGAGCGAGAGCGTCGACGCTTCCAGAATCTTCTGAATTTCGAAATTCGCCTCTCGCTCGCTTCTGCAAAATTTGGATCGCCGATTTCCGCCGCTTTCGCCACCGCTTTCGGATTTCGCCTTTCGAATTTCTTGTCGATTTTCACATTTTTCCGTCCGTCCACGGTGCGAATTTCAGGGGCGCGTTGCTGCTCGCGTGGATTATGGATGACGTTATAAACCGTCTTTTCGGTTCTGCGCTGCACTCGCGATCTGTCACGATAATTCGACCCATGCTGTTCCATGGCGTCTGGCGCGGCTGTCGCCCTCTCCCCAGCAGCAGCGTTTCATTTGTTGACAACGTTTGAAGCGATTCTTGTCAGGAACGGCGACTGCCGAGTTTAAACGCGACCGGGGTTTACCAGTCAGTTGAAAATGCTTACTATTTGACGTTGCTGCGATTGAACAGCAACGATTGAAAATACTTGACTCGACCTGTCGGCTATCCAGTAGTCGGATTGAACGCGAAAAGTTTGTTCTCTCTGCTTGGAACAGCTGAGATCTGACCCGATCGCTGCCGCGATCGAAGACTGATGGCGTCTTGTTTCGAAGACCAGTTGCACGAAATAGCGAAAAGCAGATATTTTTTGAGTGAATATTTGGTGTGGAAGTTTCGGGTGCTTGAACTCGTCCGAACCTCTTCGGTGATCCCCATTGATGCGCTGATCTTTTGCGTGTGTTCTATTTATAAATCACTTTCCATATTGCGAACACTTTAACGGTTGTTTTCGTTTTTTCAGATAAATGTCCGACTGTTCCGACGACGACATCGCGTCCGTGGACCTCTCCGGCGACGAGGGCGACGAGGAGGACCTGATAGAAGATCAGGACGCCGACGGCGAGGCGGAAGATGGTGAGTTTTCCAAATCCGATTCTACTTGTTGACCATAAAACGCGCGCTTGTTTCTTTCAACATTTGAAGTGCAGTCCGTATACTTCGAACGGACGATAATCTCAACACATCTGGGACAAATGTATTGAGAGGATATTTTTAGCAATGTGGATCACCTGAGTGCAGCTGGGTGATACCTCGAATTGAGGGTTCCCTCATCAAGCACCTTAATCGATCTCTCTAAACGCGTGACTTTCATGGATTCCCTTTTCAGTTATGGCTGTCGACGAAGAGATGCCCGAACCGATGAACATGTTAGGTTCGTCCGTCTCATCTGTTACATTGTTATGATTTGTGCTCTATAGACGATACGACTGCCGCGGACTCGGATGATCCCAGGTTCCAGAAGATTGTATGGCAGCTCAAGTACCTGCCGTACGCCGACGACGTCGAAACCGAGGGCGATCAGTGGTTCGTCAAGATCAAGACCGGCCTCTCGCAGTCGATTTTCAAGCGCGAGATTCGACCCGGACTCATATATTGGCTCGAAGAGCTTGAGCGGTACGTTATCCTTCACACTTATGTGCGTTTACCATATGTTATTTCAGATACGTGGCGCAATACTCGCTGCGCTTCACAAAAGAGGATCACATAAACCTCATAAAGCTGTTCTACAGCGTTGTGACCATGAAAGATTGCGACTTCCGACTGGTCAAATGCAGTTGCCGGGTGCTGAACAACCTGCTATCGTAGGTCATCCATGTTTTCTTCGGTTCCTAAGCTTTTTATGTTTCCAGGCGCAAAGAACTTCTTTCGCGTGACGACATAGAACTTGGCTGGAGGCCGCTCTATGAGCTGTACGCGTTGGTTACGTACAAGAACCTTGAGGACGACGGTCTTTTCCTGCTGCCGGACAAGCTGAAAAACACAATAGAATCAGCGATCATCGCTTGCAGGACATACTTCTCCAAGGAATCAACGCAGGAGATTCTCAACGAAGTGAGACCCTACTTCTGCATCTGGGACGACTCGACGGTTCGCGGCATCACCGTCGGCTCGCTGTTCCTGAACACGCTGATGGACGTCGAGACCACGCGCGAGTACGGCGCTGGTCTCTGGTTTGACGAGTTCTGGCACTGGTACGAAACCATTGAGGTCAACAACGTCATGGAAGGAAAGCTGGTTTCCCTGTTCATGAGGTGAGAAAAACACTTCAAGTTGGTTCGATTGACATTATGAGATTCCAGGTTGTCCCGTGACTGCGCTGGTTTCATCGACTGGTCTCCAAAATACGACTTCATCATGTCGAAGATGATGCGCTGCCTGAACGTGACTGTTGGCACCGCCGGAAACCGCGTCGGCATCACCGGTTCCACGCCAGTGTCGGTCGACTACCTGACCACTTGGCTCGTGTACCTCCTTGGCGGCCCTGATGACGGAGTCCAGCCGCATTTGGACAAGCTCTTCAAGGCGACAATGTCGTACTTCCACCCATCAAACGGCGGTTCCCATACGACGCATCTGCTGACATTTGTCAATAAGCTGTGCTCCGCCTTCGCAAGCCGTCTTCGGAGGGAACGTTACCGCAAAAAGAACAATCTGTTCCATCCACAGGTAGCTCTCCACTGTTTTTGCCATGGCTTAACTAGTCATGTCTTAGGTTCCCGAAGAACTCCGCATAACCGACCTTCAGATCGACAAATTCGTCGCGACGATTCTCCCTTGCATCGAATTGGCGGCATTCACGAAACACGACTTTGACTTGGTGCCTCAGATTTGCCGATATCTTGCTCACCTTGCACCTTGGCAAGTGGTCCCAGCGGTCCTGGATATGTATGTTACAACGGTTATAATCATATAGTAGTCTTGCGCCTTCTAGGGTGTACTCATCTCTCGACGCTATCACAGAGCCTCATCGACTGCTCCAGTCGTTAACGTGCTTGTCCTCCATCGTTCTGCCGCTGGTGCGGGATAAGGACGATCCTCCAGAGGGAATCAAGAGGCGAGCGATTCAAAGCGTGGAAGACGTCCCTGTCAAGCCGTACCGAATCTTCGCAATCAAGATTCTTCGAGAGATCCTGCCGGGAATCGACGTCAACGACATAGCGAAGAGCTTGCTCACGTTCCAGATTATCGGCGCGCTCCTCTCGCTGATCCCGATGGTGCAGTGTTCTGAACTTCCAGAGGAAGTGATGGAGCAGCTGAGCGAGGAAGAGCGCACGCTGTGCCAAGCGACGGCTCTTTTCGACGAGATCTGCGACATTCTCCTCGAAAACATGTTCCGGATGCTGGAGATCTTCCGCGGCACGAATCACGGCGGAGGGAGCCACGGATCATATGTCGGCCTTTCCGGTCAAACGACGAAGTACAGCATAGAAGAAGCAGTGATTCGACGAGGACTGGGCGCCGTGTATCGCTGCATCGTCAGCAACTCGAGCGACCACACCACGAAGGTGAGGACATTGAACACTTGGGATGATGACTTACACGTGTTCCTTGTAGAAAGCGATCGACAGAGTCTACGAATTCGCCAGCGAGTCAATCTTCGACAGCAAGATCGCTGCCGACACCGTGGCAGAGCTAATATTCGGAGCCGTGAAAGTATGCTTAACTGTTTGTGTTCGTGTTTCATCTTTGATTTTACAGGGCGACGTGGAATATGCCATGCCGAAGTTTTTGGATTTCCTTTACACGAAGCTTAAGGAGCACATAACACGTAAGTTGTGTTAGTTAAGGCTATATTAACTTTAGGCATTTAGCGGATATGTACGATGAAGAGGAAGTGGATTCCACGGTTCTCTGGTACATCAGACTGATCGAGGATTTGTCGCGCGTTCCCCACCAGCTGACGAAGTTCCGACCGAAGTTCGACGAGCTTGTTGAGCTCCTCCTCCGATGCAAGAATGTCCAGATTTACGACGTAAGCTTGTGTTCACATTTATTTCTCTAAAAGTCACATTTGCAGAGAGGATGCAGCGTTTTAGAGAACATCCTTCTCTACTCCACGTCGAACCACACGAACGTTCGAGAAAGCCGCAGACAACAGTTTAATGATCCCGACTTCATATCGATTAGAGTAAACCTTGGATGCGTGAAAATGGTCTTTATCTCAATCGTGTTTTAGTACTGGGCAGAGATTGTGGACAGAAAGTCGAAGAACTGCGATATCAAATGGATCGCTCCAGGAGAAGAGGAGTACCGCTGGGTGATGGACTTGCTTAAGGAGTACCTGTACCCAACGTTAGAGAAGCTGAAGAAGCCGGATGATTACGCCACGTCTAAGGACATGTTGAAGGACTTGAAGCTCTTGGCGTACGTGTTCGATGGAACCGCGCCTCTCCTTCCCCTCCTCGACGGCGAAGCGTTCGAGTGCCCTGAGCCGTACGAAGCGCCAAGGCTCGACATGAGCATGACTGTGAAGGCACGTGACACCAAAGGCATGTTGTATATCTTACCTTAGCAGTGTTTAACCTAAGTTACTACAGAGATCAGAACAGAAGATGGCCAAAACGTTCGTCGCGTTATTATGGAGGTAGTGCTTCCGCTGGCCGAGTACCTTCTCAAACACAAAGGAGACGACACGCGGTCCTTCAAGCAGGTCAACCATCTTATGAAGCAACTAATCGTGAACTCTGGAATCAGCAAGGCGCGCTTGACGACCTTAACGAATCAGTTCCACTTCAACAAGAAAGTTAAGGGCGATCCCGTGCGCGTATCGAAGGCGACCGTCGCCACTCTCCACCAAGAATTTGTGTCTTTGCAACACGCGGTAAGTGATCCTGACTTCTGACCTCTCTCATGATTCTTTCGTTTATAGCGACGACTCCACTACCGTTGGCAAACGCGCTTCAATAATTCACACTTCAAGATTCTGAAGACGTTATTGAAGCTGGCGATGTGCGACTATAGCGCGGCTCGGATTGAAGCGCAGCACACGATTGTAACGATTGTGGACGAGTTCCCATTCGTGGTCTACTCGATTGTGGACGAACTCCTGGAGTTCCTGGACCCAAACAAGACTGTTCCGCACGAGCAGTTCAAGGGAGCCTTGTACATGCTCATAAACGGCAAAGGCTCAGCTATCTGCTTAAACCAGGATTGGCGGCTGATCAACAAGATCTGGCCTGCGCTCGTTCTGGCGTCCAAGTCCGAAAAGCGATCGATCATCGATCTGCTCGACACGACCCAGAACCTCGTGGTAGAGAACTTCGAGTCGTTCCAAATAAAGTTCACTGTAAGCCATACCTTTGAGAACGGCACTTATCTGCTTGTATTCAGGTGCCCGACGATGCGGTCAACTGTGCGAAGGAATTGATTAAGGAGTACGACAACTGCGTCCATCGATGCCCAGGTGGCCTTCCGAGTGTCGAAGAGCTGCGAGCAGGTAAAATCATAGAGGAGCAGCGGAATGAGAGCACGGAAAAGTAGGTTCTTAAATGTTAGATAATAGTAATACCCACGTTCAGGCTCTACTACACGCTTTGCAAACGATTGTACGAGCTGAGTTGCGACAATACACTCCACTGGAGGCACTCGGACATGGCACAGTCTTTCCTGTCCATGCTAATCCGCAAGGATCAGGAGTATCCGGCCGAAGCTGTGATCCTCTTCCACAAGCTTATTGTCAGCGACACCGTGAAGACGCGTAAGATGGCTCAAGCCATTCTCGGCGCTTGGATGAGGATGAAGAAGCCGAAGGCCTTGAAGACTGTGATGCTCTTGGAGAACGTCGATCCAAACCAAGGACCGAACGCCAAGTGGCCGATCAAGTACGGAATCCGCGCCGACAACCGCCCGTTCCTGTACGACAAGAAGAACCTGCCGAACACGAAAGAGAAGTGGGACAACGTACGCTTCCTGCGCAAGGTCCACCACGGATTCTACACGTGGCCCGAGAACATGACGGCGTACAACGGACCTGGCGAACAACTGGAAGTGAACCGCAGCCGCGAAAATCTCACAGCGGTGGAAACGGAGATCCTGAAAACGCTCGGTGAGGAGGGCTACATGAACCAGTTCATCGGGTACATGTCCCTGGAAGAGAAGAAGGGACACGAGAGCTTCAACGCCGTGCAGTTTATGTACTACTACGGGCTCTTCCGCAACTACAACGACATGGCTTTGGAGCCATTCAAGAAGCCGCTGGAACGCCTGATGGCGAGCAAGAAAGACGAAGAGCAACGACTGGCGAGTGAGATCGTCGCCGGGCTGCTGAACGGATCGAAGATCTGGAACTGGGAGAAGGCCGAGAAGATGTGGGCCTGGCTGGAGCCACTACTCGTCACCTGCCTCGAGAACGTCACTTCGACGTCGTTTTCCAACTGGGGCACGGCCGTAGCGACGGTCTTGGGGTCGTGCGACCCGCGATCTCAGTATCGCTTGATCGTGATGCTCGAGAGTTTGGCCGACAGGAACACGGAGAGCAGTTTCCACAAGACGATGTGAGTTCGCTGCTTTGTTAATATTTGACCTGACGTTTGTTTTGTAGACGCTACTATCTTCTACAGGCAGCCCTGAACCAAGGAGAGTGGAGGGTTACCGAGTGCTGGAACGACATGTTCCAGAAGCTTACACCTTGTATTCCGCAGACCTACCAAAACTTCAGAGAGCGCATAGGAAGCTGCATTGCGACGCTTACCTACTTCGACATTCCTGGATTTCACTACGACAGCAGCATTGAAGAGCGCTTCCGACTGACCAGCGTTCAGAAGGTCATCGATACCTTCAACTCCTATGTGAGTTCTTCAATTTCTTGTCTTTATTTCATGTGGTTTTTTTAGTTGGGAGACGTTTGGGCTACGGTCCAGCGGAAGGAAGAAGAGGCCGATCCGATAGAGATGGACTTCAACAAGCTCTCGGTTCCGGGAATCGCTGGGATGTCTGCGTGTTCCTCCAGTGCCAGCTTAATGGGCGTAGGCACCGACGAGTCCGAAGGCAAGAAGGGTCTGCTCGCCCTTAGCGCATTGCTCAACTACCTGCAGTCGAACTGGAGCCATTCGCTGGTCTCCTTGCCAGAGCCGATCATCGAGCTCATCCCTATCCTGATGCACTATGACAATGACAAGACGTGAGTCTCAGACTCGATTCAAATATTTTTCATTGCCTTGCTTTAGGGATGAAGACGTCAAGAAAAGCGCCAGCTGGGTGCTGCAGCACGGAATTTCAGGCTCTGTGATAGCCAAGAAGGAAATCCCGACGATGCTGAAAGTCCTAGAGAAGGTATGAATGCTTAATTTTGGATCAATTTGAGAAGATTTGATGTTGCAGGTGTGCCTCCGGTGCAAGTGGTGGAAGTCGAAGCTGTCGCTGCTGAAGTTCATGCAAGTGATCGCGTTCGCTAACTACCACGTCCTCTTGCCGCATCAGGATTGGTTCAAGAAGATAGTCTACCGCCTCCTCGTGGACGCCAGGGTCGAAGTCCGCCAAACGGCTTCAGAGACCTTATCCGGCTTTATCCAGTGTGAATTCTTCACAGTCGATGAGGAGATCATCGTATGTTTGCTTGCTCCTAGAGCTAGACTTATACTTTGTGTTTGTAGAAGAAGTTTGCTACGTGGACGAACAGCAAAGTGGAGATCCAGCGCCACGCCGGCGTCCTCGCGCTCTCAGCCGTGGTCCGAGCGTTCCCTTACACGGTACCCAAGTTTATCCCTGGCATCCTCATGAAGCTCTGTCGGTACGCCAACGATGTCCAATCCATCAAGGTGAGTTCTCCCTCCAGCTGACATGTCTTACCCCACATTGTTTAGGCGACCGTCAAGGACACGATGAAAGAGTTCAAGAGAACTCACATGGACAGCTGGCACGTCCACAAGACTATGTTCACGGAAGATCAGCTTTCCGATCTGACCAACCTGCTGGTTTCGCCGTGCTACTACGTCTGATCGTCCTTCACCCCGGTTGCTCATCTAGGATCTCAGGTCCTCCTTAGTTGTGTAGCTGTAATATGTGCTCTATGTAGACTATTTAGAATCTGTGTTTTGTAATCGATTAAATCGCGTTTATGTTAATGATTTGCACTTGGAGGTGCGCTGTACAATAAACGAGTATTTCAGGTTTCTATTCTGAGAATTCTGTACGCAGTCGAGGTTCTAATTTGGTCTTCAACGTCCGACTCTTGTCACTTACCTCTAACACTGGTCACGGATAATGATGAATACAGAGCACGTTTGAGATTTTAAGTCTAATCCTTAAGCGCTATATCTCATGCTGCTTTTGCCGGAAGCGCTTGTCGCGTCCCGCAACGAGATCCCTCGTACAACATTTCCGTCTTATTGTACACCGCAGTTTCGATTCGCTTTGCAAGTCGCTTCCAATTCGCGTTTCCTCGAGGAATTTCGTAAAATCCCTTGAATCCGAGTTTATAACGTCTTTTTCCGTGTTCCAGATCAGAATGCTGCCGGCTGCGCGACTTCCAATTGCGGCGTCATCGGCCGCTGGCCTGCGGATGCTCAGCTGCGTCGGCTCGAGCGCCTCCGCTCGCAGAAGGCTACAGCTGTTCCAAGAAGAGAAGGCGCGCCAGGAAGCCGAACGCTGCGGAACGCTGGAGAAGATCATTGTCTCTACGTTCGTCCACGACGGCGAAGAGGATCGCAAGGTGGACCTTCTCATGAACAAGAACCTCTCCACCGGATACGATTGCGCAAGACGTGAGTTTCCTTTGTCGCTTTTCCTTAATTCCAGATTAAATTATTTATGCTTAGAAGCCGTTTCGTCGCCTTAATTGGTGTTGAAACTTATCGTATTCGAATAGCCACTTTTGCGGATACGCAGCTACGAACTGTTTAATGATTGAAGTCCAATTCGAGTGTGTTGATCTAGGGTCCAAATTCGCTTATAGTACGCACTATTTATGCTATTCCCTGTTTCTAGAAATCTCCCGGCACAGCGTCCAGAACGCCGCCCTCTGCCTTCGAAACGGCACGGAAATCATCGGATTGCAAGAGATCCTGACAGAAGAATGCGAGATCGACTTCCTGGATTTCATCAAACCACGATACGAAAACGACGTCAACAAGGTAAGATCCTATGGAATTGGACTTGGAAAACAAATCCGGTTTCAGGCCTACTGGAGAGCGTGTAGCCTCATTCTAGGATCGCTCGTCCAGTCATCCTTCCGAGGCGAAGTGTTCCCCGGCATGAGCGTCGCCCCAGAAAGTGAGTTTCGTGGTTCGTTCGATTTTCGAATAAGAGTTTTCTGCAGTTCAGAGAGGAAGCTTCGCCTTTGACGCCCAGATCAAGGGGCTGAAGAAGTGGGAGCCGACGGCGAAGGACCTGGATCTCCTCTCGAAGCGCGCGAGATCGGCGTTCATCGAACCACAGCAGAAGATCGAAATGCTGCGCGTCCCTCTGTCCATCGCCGAAGAGATGTTCGGATCCGAGAGGTAGTTTTGGATCCTCCGAGTAGTGCTTAAAAACAATTGTTATTTCAGGTTGTCCGCTGAAGAGAACCTGGACACCCTCGACGCCGGACTCGCCGTTTTCTGCGTCGGGGACCACGTGAACATCTCCAACGGACCCGTCGCGGACAACATCGAACTCGTGGGGAAGTTCCAGGTCGCCGGCGTCGAGCAGATCGGCGACGACTCCTACCGCTTCAAGGGAGTTTCGCTGCCCCGTGTGCAGCAGTCCTCCTCCTACGTTTGGAACATCCTCGTCAACGCGGCCGCTGCCGGAGGAACACCCGAAACCACACAGAGAACACAAGAAGCGCAAGCCTAGAAGCATAATTACAATTTGCTTAGTTGTTGTTATTGCCAGGATCGAGTTGTTGACAGCATGACATTATAATTTGAGTTCCAGGATCGTTTGAATTTCAACAGTTTCAAAGGTTGTGGGGTGGATGATCACTTGAAAGAGAGGCATAGGATCCTCTTGGCCGGGTGATATCTGGCCGATTTCGACGGAACCTCTGTTGACACTCAGAAATGTCAAATCCGCCCGATTCATCATGTTCGTTGCTTGTTTGCAGCTTCGTTTCCGATGGATGAACGCTGAATCAAGGCGTGATTCTCCCTGTTGAGCAGAATTCGAATCCAATCGCGGAATTTCGAATTCACGCAAGATATTTGCTGGAATTTTCAGGTCGTGGGTGGATTTTTACCGCGGGTCCCGCCACGGAGAAATTCGAAAGTCGTTTGCAATCGAATCGTTGCCGATTGCAGCCGAGCGGACGGCACCGCGCCGTTTTCGGGAGGATTTTCGCGGGTTTTAAAGTCGATTTTGCCGCGTGGGTGTCACGAACGGAGGCTAATGGCTTCCGGTGCGCCGTTCCTTTACTAGAACGAATAGGTCATTTTCGAAAATGCCTTTTGAGCGTCGACATTTGACACTTTTGCAGCGCTTTTTCGGCGACGAATTGAGCGATTGTTTTTCAGCCTAGAAGCCCGGTGTCGACTAAATTTGCGGGGTATTTTTATGTTCGATCTCGTAGCAATGCGAACTCTCGCGAATTATATCGCTTTTCGCCGTGAATTCTCATGTCACATGTATCCACAACTGTTCGTAATTACATCTTTAATTTCAGGCTAACAATGACTTTGAGGGCAGATTCACTGAATTCGAAGATCGACAAGGCCTACGACGACCTCCGCGGCATCCACTCGAACATCTCGTCCATCACAGGGCGCACCATGAGAGATCGGTAAGTCGAAACATTAAAAAAAACGAAATTGAACGTTTTCTCCGTTTCAGCATCTCTGGACCACTCGGCGGCGGCCCTCGTCGTCGCTCCGAGCCTGATGGACACTTCTTTTCGGACAGGTAAACGCGATTCTCAGAGATGGAAGAAATTAAACGTGGATGTTTAGGCGCGTTCAAGCCGTCGGCGACAAGCGGAAGCTCGTTATCACGGCCGACAATGAGTAAAAAGAGTTTTGTTTAAGCCCTTAGATTCAATGTTTCCTCGTTTAGTTCTTTATCCAAACGCGGTCGATATCAGCAAAGCAAGAGCTTGGAAGCTGCTGATGAGGGCAACGCTGACGAGGATCGGCGAAGACCCACGCTTTCGTCGGCGGTCGTCGTGCCGACCATCGAAACCAAATCCCGCGCTGCCGCTATCACGGATTTGAAGCGGGAGAATAAGGGAATGGAAGGCCGGTAAGCGAATTCTTAACGCTATTACGGGAAACTTGTGGATAGCAACGTTCAGATAACGCTTTCTATTGATGCTTCGAGAGCTCTATTCACGATCGACTTTTATCCCTTTAATTATTTCACCTTCTAACCCGACCCGCTTTCAGCAATCGCCGCATGTTCGCCAGCCTGTTGGTGGGCACTCTTCGCCGTTTCGAGAAGGACGAAAAGAAGGTTTCCGAAGTGGAGCAGGTGCAGGCTACGAAGCAACGCGAAGTTGAACGTCGCCTGGAGGAGAAGCGCCAAGAAGAGCGGACGAAGATGAATCGCGAACGCGATGAGCTCGAGCAGCAGCGTGTCCAGAAAGAACGTGAGATTTTGCGCTTGAAGCGCGATAAGGCTATTGTCCAATATGCTGAGGAGAAAGAGGCGCATTACAAGAGATTGCAGAATTTCATTCAGACCGTAGCAAAGCCTTCGCTGTTCTACGCGCCTGCTAAGCATACTATCCGCACTCTTGAGTTGCAGAAACAGTCCGCTAAGAAAATTGATGGTAGGAGTGAATTTGAAATGTTTCGGAGGGTCAATTTTCGTGGTTTCAGAGCTCATTGCTGAGCGTCGCGAGCAGATGAAGAGCGACTTGTCCTCCTCCGCCCTTCTCGACGTCGACCTCGAAGATGGCGCTGACTCTAAGCAGGTACTGTCGGAAGAAATAGATGGTTTGCAGGAAGAGGCGAAGGAAGAAGAGATGAAGGAAGAAGAGAAGGACGAAGAGGAGATGAAGGACGACGAGGAGGAGGAAGCCAAGGAAGACGAGGAGATGAAGGCGGACGAGGAGCTGCACCCCGTGGAGCCCGAGGAAGTGAAGCCGGAAGAAGAAGGCGACTCTGGGAATTTATTGAGCGCATCTTTCGATCACATTTTAACCGATTGAAGACTTTTCCTGGGGCCATTGGCGGTGCTGTTGTTATTGTTGTTTATTAGCGGGGTTTGCTGGATGTTGTTGTCGAGTGGCAGCGCGCCGCCGATGATCTTGCCACCGACGACCCTCCTGTGGTGGTGGGGCATCGGTTGTTGCTTCACCTGAAACGCGTTCTTATTTATTTCCCTTGAATTACATTTCTCTCATCTCACCTGATCAACACTTAACACTCCACGGCGTCGTTTTGGCATCTTGGAACGTGCTTGTGTATGAGAATAAAACATTGCGAAATTGCTGACGATAACGGGGACAGGCAGGGCGATGGTCAGGACGCCGGCCAGGGCGCAGACTGAGCCGATGATCCGGCCGAGGTATGTGTGGGGCGTCATATCCCCGTAGCCGATTGTGGTCATCGTGACGATCTGGAATTTGGGGTTTACAAGGTGATCTTTGAGGTGTTTGAGGAAGGGAAGGGTCGAGGACAGCCGACCGACCAGTTCGGTGAGCTGTTCAGGTGGGAGTGGTGAGCTGTGTCTGTTTCAGACGACTGTATCTTGTCTGGAAGTCAGACTGGTAGACAGTGCATTGTTTAGGATTTGCGACTGTCTGCGTGGATTTTCGCACGGCAGCCTCGTTTTTGCCTTTGTTGCGATAGAGCGGTTAATTTAATCAGTCTGACACATAAACTTCAACTTACTGCCCACCAAAGCCCCAACGGGATGCTCTGGAACTGATTGTTCGGGTTCGGCTCGATCCTCTCCGCGTAGTAGACCAGCGAAGCGAAGACAACGATGCCAAGAACCAGGAAGAACACGAGTAGCATCAGTTCTTTCGCACTTGCCCTGAAATCAACCATTAAAGGGACATTTAACAACACAATTCCTTTCTACCTAAATGTGTGCATAAGAATCTTGAGGCCACTGGAATGTTGGGTCAGCTTGAAGAGTCGCATGATTCGGATGATAGAGAAGAATTCGAGATCTGCGGTGGCGCCGTAGGTGGTGAGGAGAAGATCGACGTAAAAAGTGAGCGTGGCGATGATGTCGATGATGTTGACGGGCGCCTTGAAGTATTTCACCTTCGAGGGACATGAGATGAAGCGGATGAGGATCTCAACGGTGAACCAGATGTTGCATACGGTCTCTACCACCTGAAATTCCTTATTTTTAAGCTTATTGTGCCCTTCACTCTCCCTCTCCCAAAAAGCCGCTTCCAAACATCCAAAGCGCCTGCGGGTCGTTGTTTGTTTCCTTTCGAAATTCGACAATTTGCGGTTAAATGAATAATTAATGCACGCCTAACAGCAGCCGCACAGCGGCGCCTCTGCTGATAGCCCTGACGCGTCCTATCTTCGGGCCTCGGCACTCCCGGATTGGGTTCGCGGGAGGCTGGGTAAACAGAGGAAAACAAAACAACTCACGAGAAATCCGGGATGAGGTTTCGAGTTGCGCTGGTCGATTCCGATGCTCGCGGCGCGGTATTTGAAGGGGAGCGAGCGGAAGTGGCGCCGGTGAAGGCTTCGCGCTTCCGCCGAGGTCATGTTTTGAGAAGAGGAGGCGAGGGCGGAGGAGCTGTTGGACACGGTCGAGAGTTCGGCCACCCGGAGGCCCGGGTGCGTTTTCAGGCAGAACACGAGGATGGCGGCGATCAGGAAGAACACCGAAATCACCGCGATTATCTGAAACACGGGATTATGAGAGGATCCTTAAAAAGGGAAACGAGGACCTTTACAATAAGGTTATTAGTAGGTTCTACTGCTGTTAAGAGGCTAATGGCAAGTCTAACTATCGGTGCTTACGGAAGTTGTTGAGTGAACTGCTTTCTTAAGAGTCACAACCCAGCTAAGAAGTACAAAAAAACCCAGCTAAATGAGAACCATTAGATTCAGCGCCAAAAATATGCCACTTAAACAAAACAACACAGTACGATCTTAAACGTTTCCGCTAGCTGTTGTGTGTTTAAATTCCACCAGAAATCAAATTTCGCATTTGCAAAGCAGTCTAGACTTTCAGGATTGTTGTCACCACGTTCCTTTGAAACTGCTAGGAATCGATAAAAGCGCCAAAAAACAATTTATTTTTCGTAGATTTCAAAATGCGTCTTTGAAACCTGTTCGATTCTCTCAAAAGACAAAATCCTCAATTGTCGATTAGCGTCGTTCATCCACGCAAAGTCCAAGTCCAAAACAAAGAAACAGTTGTTTTCTGTTTATTTGTAAAACGAAGCCAATTAGGGACGCGTCCAACCTCGTTTTAGGTAAAGAGAGAAAAGCATTTTCGACCGACCTTTGCACCCTGCGAAGAACTCGGCTCGTCGAAGAGGCGCCAAATCTTCGGTTTTATCTTCTGCCACATGCTCAAACTGTCGTTGTGGTAGTCGTCTTCCCAGCCGAATCTCTTGTAGATCTCTGCCTGGAAGGAATTCTTAGAATCTCTTGGCTTCAAAAATCTTCCAACCTGATTATGAAACGTCTCCTCGTCGATTTCGATATCGAGTTTGTCCAGCGTTTGCAGGACTTCCTGAGTGTCTCGGTGCTGTGTGTAGGTCATCCAGCAGCAGGGCTCGACTTCGTTTGCGTCGAGGCCCCAGTACTAAGAAACGTTAGGTTGGGAGAGACTTTAAAAGGGAATGAGTTTCACCTTGAGCTCTTCTTCGAAGAGAGGACCACACACGTCTAGCGGATAGTGAAGTTTACCCGTGCGATAGTAGTTCAGAATTTGAGCAAAAACACCTGGATGTCGGTCGAAGAAATACTCGTTTAAGACGGGGTCGTAGTTGGCTAGGTTTGTGGTTAACCTGGAACGGGAAGAGGTGAGACTAGATAAAAAAGGGGAACGGACCTGGACAGCCTTGTCGCGGGAATCTTTTTAAGCGTGTGCTTATAGGTTTCGTGCCTGACGCCGCCGACATTGAGGATTACCCGGTACTCGCTGTCCATCACACTGTTCCTGAAAAGGAGGTCTCTAGAAACGGTTTCTGACATAACCCTTAAATTCATAAAATTAGATACATCCGCGTCTAGACCTTCTCTCCTGAACTCCTGTTGTCCTTATAAACTCATAAAGACGCTTCAAAAGCGTGATTGGCGCCGAAGGCGGCCATACAAGCCACCGGCGGAGGAAAGAGCGCCGCGTGTGTCAACTCTCCTCGATTTAATTGTTTTCGGGTCTCTTTCGCACCCACTTCGGCGCCCCGCCCCGGTCAGGTTTCAAACGGGAAGATTTCCACGTTTGGGGAGTGAGGAAATGGGGTCCGCTCAGAGCGGCGGCGGGAGATTACTCGGACAACTGTCGTGGTTTCCTTGTGGGGAGGCGAGAAAGACGAGTGACGTCAAGGAGGAAGCAGAACTTTGGTTTCTTGGAGAGTTCTGAAGCCAAAAAAGGGGGTTCAGGTCTTAGAAAACTTGAAAAGAGCAAAATTTACAGAGGCTTTGGTTTTTAAGCTTTATGAGAAAGTGAAAGTTAAGGCGTGATTCAAGGAGTACCAGGATGTTCAAAATTTTGCTCAAGCTTTTTAAAATTGGTCCTGAAGCTAAGAGACCTTCAGAAGTCAATCGCAACCAAGTTCCATCCACCCTCAAACCCAACCCCAAAGTGTTTATTGCCGGCAAAAAGCGCTTAACGACGACGTTTTCACGCGAAGCGCGACACCTCAAAACGACGAAACGAAGACGGCGAAGAAGACATCGATTTGCGTGGTCTAATTCTCGACGGCAACAAAGAATTCGCCGGAAAACAGCGCGATAATAGAATTAGCCCCCGGTGTTATGATTTTTAAGAATATATGTGTTCTTTGGGCCCAGTGCGCGCGGGTGCACGCCTAAAGACCCGTCTGGCGGCTTGGGTGGAGGGCGGAAGCCGCGCTCGAAAGGTCAGAGAAGCGTGAAAATGTGAAGCGCCGGTAATCAGATTAATGACTTTGAATGCAGCTGTTTTGGCTCGGACCCGGCCGTATTTCCGACTATCGCTTAAACGCCTCGAAATCGTCGGAGGCGGCGTCCACACAAGCGACCGACGTCGGGTGTCAAATGCGCAACAACCTCAATCAGGCGTCGGGGAGAGGAAGACGCGGGATTAGAAGCGTGGCCGGGCGAAGGAGAAGTCATAATCTGGAAAATAGGCGCCGCTTGATTGAGAGGTCACTTGTTTACTTTGCTCGCATGAGTGTTTTGTCGCGTGCTCCCAAATCATCTTTCCACTTTCTTGTAGCACGATGCGCGACGGAAATTCTGGGAAGATTGTAATTTAATACTCAATAAATATGATAATTTCATTCGGTTAAGGAGAAGCTGCAAAACAAGAGCTCAAGGCTCAGGTTACGCGTGACGATTACGAGTGCGTACGCTACGAAGATCATGCGAGAAAGATGCATCTTTTGATTCTTGACAAGGTTTCAAAATTCCCAGAATTATGAGTCATAATTTCTTATTTTCATGGAGAGTTGAGTTTGAGAGTAAACGATCAAAGCAAAACACGCTTTGTTGAAAATCATTTGGACCATCTAAAGATTATCTGCCTACAACGGTGATCAAAACTTCAAAATTCGAGTACACTCGGATCCATTTCATATGGCGCACTTTCAACCCACTCTTATCCTAGGGAAGTGATCACATTTTTGTAACCAAACTATAATTTGTGGTCTAAAAGTCCAAAAAGGAAGCAAAAAACAATGTGGGTTCGAGTGTCGATTCGGGCTGAGGTCGGATTTCAACTATAGCCATTAATAAAAACAAGTCCAGACGGTGTTTCGTGCTGTAAACACGCTGACCAAAAGAGCGTAGAAAAGTCTTGTCGACTGAAACCTATCCATTAAGGTGACTTTTTACGATTACCTAAGCAGATGTGCCTTTTCGTCACCCATCTTGAAAGTAAACTTTTCTCAGCAAGACGAAATCATGGCGACAAACTGGCGAATAAGATTGAGGCGACGGGCGAGTTGAAGAAAAAGCCTGACGCGTGGGAACCGAGAATCGCTAAAAGTCCCATTCGGAAGGGAGTTCGAAAACAAACGGACTCGGGAAATCGAGCGCTTCGAGGGTTTTGTAGGGGAACGGGCGATCTTTGAATGGCGAGGTGAATTCGGAGGCTGCTTTAGGATTGGGTTTCGCTTAGGTGTGTTTTGAAGGGGCGGCAAAAAGCCAGAATTTGAAGGAGCGGAGGAAAGTCGACGATTTAGGCGGAATGAAACCCGAGGAGTACCGAGAAAAGGTCAGCCGGCGGATATGAATTATTGAAACGGAACCTATTCATCGTTGCTCGGCGGCTTCGGATGGACGTTAACTAATTTGGAAATCGCGCTGGCGGATTCGAACAAGCCGAACGTCACCGGCTGATGAAAGTTAAACATCTGAGATAATTGGTTCCAGGAAGCTTTGATAATGAGATGTGAGAATGTGTGCAAGCTCAGATAACTCGTTTAAAAACGTTCAGAATTGTTTCAAAAGTCACGATCCACCGTCAAAACCCAAAATAGCAAACATGAACCATAGCGTTCCAGAACCAACCTCCTCCTATCCTCAAAAGTGCACCCTTAAAGGAGAGAACGAAAGTCACACTCGCGTTAATTTGCTCCGACGGAATCGCGGACAAAAGAGCCAAAAATAATCGGCAAAATGAAAACAGCCAAAATACACAAGGGCCAAGGTCAAAATGTCAAAATAGCCAAAAATGGCAGAACAGCTTTTGAACATGACCGCCTATGTCACGAAACCGCTATTTTAAAAAGACAGTTTATCTTTGCATGGCGCTTACCGGCGGAAAACCCCATTGAAAAATGTCCTCGCCTAAGCCGAAGATGCTCCAAAAAGCCAGCCCCAGGCTACACACACCGCTGTCTTTGGAACTGTCGTACCCCGCCTACTATCCGCGCTGCCAGGCGCCTTCGCCGCAAAACCACATTAAAAAATGTTCAAGCCTGAGCCTGCATGAACCGGGCAGCTTAAAGTACTATCCCCGCTGTTCGAAAAGATGCCACACCAAACCATTTAATCATTGATTATCTCAAATTGAAACTTTTCGGCCGTTTTGTTGTCGTTCGCTCTTTTGATTTTGGCTGTTTTTTGAATCTTTCATCCGGTCACCGCTCCGAAGCGCTTGTATCTATCGTGGAAATGAAGCATTGGACGCTTGTTTTTTATTGACTGCGTTTTAGAGCAAAAAAACGTTTTATGGTTAACGGGAAACGCTCTTAAATCCGAAACTCCGAAGTGATCGTTATATGGGGTCAAAGTGGCGTCATTCTGAGATAGTGAGAGATCTGAGGTTCTAACTAATTCGGTTACCTTTTAGCCAACCCGTAATCGAGAACACTGTCATCGCTCACAGACGAAGACACCATAGTCGACTTACACTAAACCAGAAAAATCCTAAAAACACCTAAATTGGCCACGTTTCGCCTTGTCCACTCATTCTTAAACATCGGAAGCAATTATCGCGTCCAATAGCGGAACCCAACGGAAACAGCTTGCACCTAGAGGACCTTCTTAAGGTCGATCTCCAATTCTTGAAAGTCTTTCCCAGCCACCAAAAAATTCGAAAATTTTAATTTTCAAAAAGCGATTGAAATTATCCAAAATGTTAATTTGCAAATTCCGAGGATTCCAAACCCTATCTGCCGGAAACGTCGGAGCCACCTTCAGGCCCCAATTAGTGAAGTGCAGTCAAGTGTGGTGAGCAGTGAAGCGCAAAGTCCGATCGGGTCGTTTTAGGACGATTTTTGTCTGCAGGCAGGGGACGAGGAGACTCGAAGAGGAAAAAAGACGAGCGTCGGGGGAACCTGGCGGTAGGCAGGAAGAGGAGAGGAGACATTACGCTGCCATAAAAGCCGATTAATTATTTTTGTGGACAGCTGCCGGAGAGGAAGATGCGGAAACACGCGAAGAAAAGACTATACAATTGTTTGAAAGATCTAATTAGGGAGTGCGTGCGGTTGGGAGCCAATGGGTGGACGATAGAAGAGCGGTTATGCAATGTGGACAAAAGGGAGGGGAGGCCATGTTGCAGAATTTGGACAAGGGAAGGATAAAGAGTCCTGTTGAGTTCTATCGAAAATACGGGTTTTCAGCATTTAGTCCAACAGAAAACGCAGAAATAAAGGAGTGCAGGGGTTCGAAACAGAATTCTCAAGATGAAGTGTGGCAGAGGGGAGAAAGAGACCATGCTGCAGAATTTGGAAACTTTATTAAAGATTCAAACGAATAAAAAACGGAATTTCAGGATATAGACTGACACCACTCAGCTGTAGCAGTGATTCACAATCCTACCTTTACGCAAAAATATCCCAAAATCTTATCTAAAATCAGAATCCTCAAGACCAAACTGACCATGGAAAAGTCACACAACACTCCTTCCCACAACAGCACAAAAAGCGCTGCTCCTCCCCACCGCTCTCAAATGCAAAAGGTAATCTCGTGCCTCGTCCTGCCACAAACAAACTCACCTGTCTTCCGACAATTCGCTCGACAATCCACGCGAACCATTTCGCTCCAGGAAATGGTGCATTCTCGGTTCCTCCTGCAGACCTGGTCTTTCGACTGGGTCTAACTCATCTGAAAAAGTCTCGTTTCAAGGGTGCGTCGTCACGTAGCGTTTGTCATTAGATCACCGCTAAGAAGCACGGCAAAGTGACCTTTGTTTGCGCGTCCTGACTCTTTCTTTGTAGTCCTCAAAGAGCCTGAAGGAGTCGTGGAGAAGATGCGAGCGAGATTACAATTTCCGGATCTGTCGCGCAGCAAAAGGGCGCGTGCAGAACTGCGCGAGGAGAACAATATAAACTATGAATGCGATTAAGTTGCGCGCCCGGGTAATGGCCGGTTGGTCATGTGACGAAGGAGGCGAAGGAGCAAAGTTGAGTGAAGAACGAAGACGATGAAGAGGAGAAAGGGTAAATCGAGGGTAATGAGTGCGAAAAGCGCTGTTTTAGTTGTTTGCGAAGAGACTTTCCCAGGAATCAGGCGTTCGATTCTTGGAGAAGAAGATGAGTTGTGACTCAGGTCAGAGCAAATATCAGAAATGCAGAAATCAGTGCCTGTAAGAGATTTGCTAGGAAAAAATGTTGAGCGAAAGAAATGCCAGCTTCCCTTTTGTGCCTGGGAGTGGACGTTTAACCTTTCACAAACAGAGTAGGTCACATTTCCCATGATAAATTATGGACGGTTGTGGGAACGGACGAAAGAGAGATGAAGCGATCATAAACAAGGATCCGCTCGAGGACGAACATTTCGAGAGCTGAGTTTACAGAGTGTGGAGACAAAGCTATTGTCTTAACTTTCCTTACATCTCAGAACGCATATCCCATAAAAACGTCTGACCTGTAACACAGACGTCTCCAAGCACTCGTCGTGGCCACTAAGAACCTCGATTGCAGCGTCATTCCAAAAAACTCTCAAACGACAAAATCAAGCTGCAGGATAATCAGATTTCTCGAGTTCGTCATGCTCACTTTCCTCAAACTCTGAAAAAATCATGACGCGAGGATTAAACCGACCCAAGTCTCCCACCTTTCGATAAGAACCCAATAACAAAAACTTGTTTTCAGTCTAAACAAAAGCCAGGAAGCTTAAACTGTTTTTAGAGTGGCATTTTTAAGAATCGGCCGCATATCAGACGGTCAGACGTCAATTAGCTAATCCTGAATACAAAAAATAATTTAAAGAATAGTTTTTGAGTAAATGTCCGCGTACTGAAAACAAGGGTTCAGGTATTCGTTAACCCGTTCGAACAAGATTGAAATACAGTAGAAGATCACAGACTCACACATCGCCTTTTCGAGCTTCGGAAGAATTTGCATGCCTAACGAAGATAATTTCGCGCGGAACAAGGCTAATCGCCACCGTCGGTCGCCTTGCGCTCGTCTTTCTCGTGGAATTGAAAGCAACGCGCATAATTTATGGAGTGCTCTCGGGCAAACTTAACAAATTAAGAGCGGATCGGATCTAATTCATCATGTTCTGACGCGGAACCCACTTTTGAATATGACACGGACTCGGAGTTTGTTGTGGGTGGCTGGTTTCGGAATTTTGTATGAGGAGGGCGAGGATTCAAGGGGGATGTGGGTTAAGAGATCAGAAATATTTTTAAGCCAATAGCTACAAAATTTAAGACTTGAAACGCTGTTCCAAGACACTTAAACACTCAAACTTGTCTAATCCAAAAGTTGTTTTTAAAAAAACGACAGTTCACCGTCTCTAATCGAACTTAAGCGGCCCCTCCGCCGTCCTTTCGTGCCTCCGGCGCTTCTTTCGTCGCGCGTGGACGTATAATTATATCTAAAGACGCATACGAGTCCACTCAACGCCTCCCTTGACTAGGCCACTGCGCGCTAACCCTTCGACAACGACGCGAAAAGTCAAAAATGAGAAGAAAATGACGAATCGGAGCGCGGAGGACGTTTTGGCCACGTGAACAGATAGAGACGTGAATTGAGGTTCCAAATCCGCAGTTTTGTCATGGAGACGTTAAAAACGGACGTTGTTAAACGGAGATTTTCATTCGGAGAGGATGTTTAGGGATCAAGAAGGACATGTTTGAACCACTTTAGCTGGAAATAGGAAAAACGTGGCTGTTTTTGGAATTCCTTCAACAAGAAAAAAGTGAGACAAGGACGTGAGTGGACCGTTTTGTTTGAAAGGAGACGTCTTGATGTAATTGGGACGTGTAGAGTAGCCAGTCACACCTACGGAAACTTGCAATTAGAGAAGGGGACAAATTAAAAATGCGGTCACGAGAGCGACAATTCTTGTTAGAAACGTTTCCTTTTTGGGTCTGCATCAAAGGGCTGAATAAGCTAGGGTGAAGCCGATTTCAGCACAAAACAAATCTATGCCAGCTTCCGAAAGTCCACATTTCAGAGCATGACCCCAAAACCGAATAATCACGTGCAAAACAAGAAAACCGGAATTCGCTAAAGCGGATCGAGGTGGGGCGGGCAAAGGACACGCCACGGATATCCAAGTTCGTCGGAGGGTTAATTCGATTGGCGGTTGACTTCAACGTCGCGATTAAATTGCATTTGCAACTCGGCAGTTCCAAAGCGGCTTAATCTGTGGCCGGCGGCCGGAGGAGAAGCTGAAGAAGTTGGTTCGAGACAAAAGTTCACGCGTGAACAACAATGGGACAATCAAAACAGAGAGACGGAGGAAGCGAAAAAGTGGAAATTAGAAAGTGGGCGGAAGAAACTGTTTTGGGCTGGAAAAACGGAGCCGAAGTGGGAAAGTGTGGGAAGAATGATTAGGTTGGGTGAGAGGAGTTTTGTAACAGACCTAAGGAGGGAAAGAGGCATGGGAGCAGACGTTTTCTCACTTTTGCGGTCGAGAATCACAATAACAATTAATTCCTGCGAAAGACAAAACAAGCGCTCATAAATATGTAGTAAGGTTACCATATGGGGGGGGGTGTGAAGACTGGCAAGCTGGGGACGGTCAGAGTACATTGCAGGTGGGTCTGAAGCGCTATTCAAAGCTTCACAAGGCACTTTTCATGATGAAATCATTAGAGGACTCTGCTTTCTAACAGTTGGCAGACCCGACCGTACAAACTAGTTTGTTTCAACTACATCAATTGGACTTTAAAACGTAATCGTCGTTCTTTTCCACCATATTCTTCGCAACATTCATGCTGCGCAGGCGTTTTCCTCGGTAGGTTTTCGAGTCAAGGTCGATTTCTGTCCATTTTTCGCTTCCTAAAACTTGTTGTGTGAGCACAGCAAAAACGTATTTCTGGTCTCGTCCGTGCCTTCTTGTGTAATATTTGGTTTCATTCTTCTCGTTTTCTCTGCACAACTTCAGGTATCCACCAACGTCAATGTGCGAAACAGCAATCCTGACATAAAACTGAAAATTTCCATTGTAGAGCCATTTCTAAATAGTTCTCCAAAAACGCAAAATTTCCGGTGAGTACTACACAATTCTGCACTTGAAGTTCCTTGAATTGAGGCTGTTTTAGAAGCTCAATCAAAGCTTTTTCATTGAACTCACAATCCCAATACATCAGCTTTAAGCGTTTCAGTTTATCGTGCAAGACCTGCCGGGCAACTAACTGCGTGAAATGGCTTTTGAACCCGTCTACGACAAATTCTGAACGTTTTGGCTCTTCAAGTACAGCTGAAATTTGGTCTGATTTTTGACATTGAGGCATATGTACATCCAATTTCCAACTACTCAACGTCTTCAAAACCCATGTTCTGAAGTTCGGAAAAGCCAATGTCCAAGCGATTGGCAAATTCAAGTCGGAGTACACTGAATTTTTTGTAGCGCCAGTCGTTGTTTTTGGAAAGATCAGCTTCGTTGCAACGTTTTCCTTTTTTGGATCAGTTCCACTGAACGCTTAACCGTTTTCACTTCATCGCACAGAGTTAATGAATAGTGCTTCCGTTTATGAAGATGGGATGTGAGGGGAATGTTCCAGTTTCCTCTGGGAACGCGTATCTTTGAGAGGGTCTTGAGTGTTGACATGCTGAGCAGAGACATCAGGTCGTTGTAGAAGAGGATGCTGACGCGTTCCATGGTTGAATCTGTACTCCAAATCACCAGCGGAGTTCTTAAAAATGAACAAAATCAATGCTGAAATGGAATTATTTTGGAATTCTTTATCAGATCTAATTTCAGCTTTAGATCGATTTGGATCTAACTTCAGCAATAGTTGATTGGATGAAATGCTTTCATTCCTCGATTCACAAGAAATTTCATTGCAAATTTGAAGTCTTAAACCGGAATCTTGCAAACTGAGACGAACTCGCGGCTGCAATCGTAGTTCACCCAGTGCTTGTAGTTGGCATCGAAGACCTGAAAAAGCTGAATTAGTTGTTGAACAAAGGGTTCGACTCACTTCCACGCAGTTGTTGTTAGGATCGCTGTTGGGCTGACCTCCGAACCAGTTCGTAAAGCCCCAGGCGGATCCGTCGATCCAGTGGAATGTGGTCGCGTCGGTTCTGAAGCCTCCGATCCACACGTTTAAGTCGATGTTCGCGAATCTAAGGAAGATGGCGACAAAGTCGGACTCGGCTTGGTTCAAGATGGAAACCAGATGACCCTTCTGGCCGACGCAGAAGTCTTCGGCCTGCTCCCAGCTGAGTGGATTGCGGTTGATGAAGTAGGCGTGGTTCTGGAAGCAGAAGTAGTTCGATTCGTCGCAAAGGTTTGGGCCGGCTGTGGTCGAGGGAGCGATGGTCGTCGAGGGCGTCGGAGTAATTGAAGCCGTCGTTTGGGTCAATTCCGTCGTAGCAGTGGTTGTGGTGGGCTCCGTGACCGTTGAAGTAGGTGCCTGAGTCGTGGTCATCTTTGAAACCGCCGTCGTTGTTGTCGTCGTTGGCGCAGGAGTGGTCGTGGTCGGCTTGGGCGTCGTCGTGGGAGCTAAACATTGAAACTTATAATTTCTAAAACCGTTCCATTCCCACTCACGTCCTCTCTTCACGATTTCACACACAAATGGAGCGAGACCATCGCAGAAAACTGACATCCAGAGGCCGTAGAAGTTGTTTCCGTCGTTGGCGATCATCGACAAACAATTGTAGAACGGATTGTAAAAGTCGTCGGGCGAGGCGAACTTCGTGAAGATCATCTGGTTTCCGTCGAGCCACCCCCAGCTGAAGTTGTTGTAGAATCCTCCGATCCAGAAAACGTTCGAGCGGTAGATTGGAGCCAGAGCGTGGACTTTATCTAAAAAGAGATTTGTGGAAAACAACATGCGAAGCACTCTTACCAGCGATAATTCTGTTTTCTCGCTCGTTCAAAATTGAAGCCAGGTCTCCTGCAATTGCCTGACACGCTTCTCTCGCTCTTGGGAAGTTGGCTCGTGTGCCGACGATGTGGAAACACTTCTCTCCGGGTTGGCTGTCCTCGCAGAGCTTACGATATCCAGGATGGGGCCGTTGGGTCGTCGTAGGTGCCGTCGTTGTGGGCTTCACAGAAGTGGTCGTTTGAGCGACGGTGGTCGTGGGTTCCGTGGTCCTTGTGGGAGCAGCTGTGGTCGTCGTTGGCGGCTTCGTGGTCGTGATGGGCTGCGGAGTCGTTGTGACTGCTAAACCAAATCAATCTCATAATCATAAAACCGAAAATTCCACTCACGTCCTCTCTTCACGAGTTCACACACAAACGGTGCAATTCCATCGCAGAAAACCGGCATCCAGAGGCCGTAGAACGTGTTCCTATCGGTCGCGAGCATCGAGAGGCACGGATACTGGGGTCGGTAGAGGTCGTTCGGGTTCGCGAAATTTCCGTAGAACATCTGACGGCCGTCGGTCCATCGCCAGCAGAAACCGGGGAAGGTTCCTCCGATCCAGAAGATGTTCGTGTTAACGCCGGTGTTGGCCAGGTAGTGGGCGTGATCTTAACCACGCTTAATTAATCGCCTATTAAGATTCCACTCACCAGCAATTATCCTGTTTTCCGGCTCGTTCAGAATTGAGGCCAGATCTCCTCCCATCGACTGACACGTCCTTCGAGCGCCGTAGAAGTTGGCGAAGCGGGTGACGAGCTGGAAACAAGCCTCTCCATTTTGGCTCTGTTCGCAGAGTCCTCGCTGACCGAAAATCGGGCTGGCGAGGACGAGAATACCGAGAAGCAGCAGCATCTTGCGAAGCGATCAGGCAAGAAGACGACAAACAGCGAAGCGTGATTGCATTATAAGGACGCATTTCGTGATAAGCCTCTGATAAGTTAGAACAAAAAAGTTCAGGAGCCAGGGAACCAAGAGCAGTTTGATAACAAAGTAGCACGATGTGGAGTGAGGGGCACGTAAAAAGTAGTATAGGAGTTGGGTTGATAAGGGTTGTTTGTGAGGGTGATTCGCGAAGTTTGGTCAGCAGCAGAGAGTGGAGTGTGATTTTTAGGAGGTTAGGGATACAAAGATAAAAATGAAACAGTCGGTGTTTACGTGAGTCTTTGCCTTTTTTAGTCCAGAAAAGTGATTTACGGATAAGTGATCGGATTCAAAGAGTTCATAGAGCAGCTACAAGTGTCAATTGTAGGCAAAACAAGTCGAAAAGCAGTTCAAACCCATGTTCTGATTAACAAAATGTCTTATGATCATTTCTCGCCTTTGAACGTTACGTCCTCTTTGTTCCTTTTATCAGTTTTTAGAGCGTAACAACAAGCATTACATATTACACTTTTCAAGCTTCAGTTTCGCTAGCACAGAAAACGTTTTTTGAAACCGTAGGCACCTTCATTTCACTTTCGCTCTAAAACTTTCTTGAACCGTTAGCACCTTCATTTCGCTGCTTTTGAAAAACACAACAAAACTAAGATTTGACAAAAATTGTGTAAACGCATTTCACCTGCGATAAGCAAAAATTGCTGCAATTTCAGTTTCGCTGGTCTGATAGGTCAGAAAGTAAATCACGTAATTCTTAATAAATGCTCTTTATCAAGTCAAATCACAATAACGGATGGCGATGTTAGACCGTGAAAGCCGGCTTCTTGCAGACGGACTGATTTAGGGAGGCGCAGTGGGTTGCGGTTTAGACAGAGGGCTGCAGAGGAAGAAAGTGGGTGTAGATGATGTTCTGAAATCAAATTTTGCACTCCAAGACATTTCTCTAATTACCTGAACGCAAGACGGCGTGGGCAGAGGTTCCCAGTAATTCCACGGGAAGTACTGGGAGTTCCACGTAGTTCCACGAGGATCTGTCGGTCCACATGTAAGCGCCGAGGTGGCCGCCGATCCAGAATGTCGAGGCGAGAGGCGTGTGGAGGAGGTCGAGGTGGTTGATGAACTGGTTCTCGGCGAAACTGTGGACGGAGGCGAGGTGGGCGCCGAAGGCGACGCAGGTCTGCTCGGAAACGACGAAGTTGGTTTAGCCTTGGTTGAAAAAGTAGCAGCTGCCATGGAAGAAGACCCAGCCGGGTGAGCAGCCGAGTTGGGCAAAGGCCGGGGAGCAGAAGAAGGCGACGGCGAGGAAAAGGAGGACCTTGGGAGCAGCATTGTTGGATTCTCGATGATAGGTATTCTTGGATCCTTTTATTATGGTAGAAGGAAGGCGGACGTGGCACCACTGATAAAATGACCAGATTTGGTCGAGTCGCACGTAGAGATTAGTGATTAGGAATTTTGCTGTCACCACATGGATGGTTTTGTAACTACAAATAACCATCTG
The DNA here is from genome assembly GCA_000757645.3 of Steinernema carpocapsae. NCBI lineage: Eukaryota > Metazoa > Nematoda > Chromadorea > Rhabditida > Steinernematidae > Steinernema > Steinernema carpocapsae. Next base: position 2,178,623 of record AZBU02000003.1, read on the forward strand.
TTCTCAAAACGAAAATTTCGGTAACGTATAAATCTACTTGGAAAGATTTTTTGAACTCCGAACTTCTTAGAACTCAAACTTATGAAGATCAGTGGGACCAATACGTAGTTTACTGACTACTTCAGGGAGTTAAGCTGCAAGGTGCATAAAATCTGTGACGTCTTGTGCGATAAGCGTTGTTTATGGGCTAGTTGATGCCACGCGAAAGGCGAGAGAACACCCAAATGACGAAGTGTTATTTCAAATAAATGAAGTACTCCTGCATCACATCACAACGCAGGTTTCCGTGTGCGGCGGACAGTCGAATCCCATCACGTACTCGTCCGAGAGACAGTAACCGATCCTCTGCACACCCATGGTCACACCAACCAAGAGAACGAGGACGAGAAGGGTGACGAAGAAGCGCATGTTGGAAAATTGGGAGTAATGGGGAAAAGGGAAAGTGCACCTGTTTAAGGAAGATATGATGATGTGGAGAATGCTTGAATCATGGCATGTTTGTAAAGAATGCGGGTTTTCGTGATTTCGGAATGTTTGGAAACACCAAACAAATTCCGTTCTTTGGTCAAAAGCAGTCCAATTCAAATGCTAATTTACTATCAACTTAGATTATAATGAGAACATAATTTAAGCTTAGATCTTCTGTCTAGCCGTAATCTCACACACAAATGGAGCCAAGTCTTCGCACTTCGTGTCGTACCAGTTTCCACGCGATCTGGCGGTTACGGCGCACTTGTAGTTAATATTGTGGGTCTTGTTCTGCTTCCAGTTTAAGAAGGTAAGAGGTTCCCTGTTGGTCCACTGCCAGTGGTCGTTCTGGAAGATTTCGCCGATCCAGAACCACAAGGCCTTCAGTGCTGGAATGTAGTTGAGGCTCTAACTGAAAGTTGAATTTTAACAAACGATTTAGAAGCCCAAACCCACAAGCGATCATTCAGTTTTCCTCTTCATTGTGGATGGAAGCCAGATGGCCTCCGAAACCAATGCAAACGGTTTTGGAAGTGATGTTTGCGTTGAAAGAAACGAATTGGAAGCACTGCTCTCCATAGCAAGCTTACTCACAGAGGAGTCGAGTGAAGACGCCGGAGATGGTCAGAAAGGCGAGGAGGAAGAAAAGCATTAAAGCCATTTTGGTCGAGGTGAAGCTGACAATCACTGCTGGTGTTATATCAAAAGAAATTGGATCAATTTGGGTTGATAAGACGTTATTTCAGTCTTATACAGGCGATATTCTAGTGGTTTTATTGAAGTGATATTGCAAAATGGCAGCTCTACGTGTTTTTTAGACCACAAAATGACCACGAAAGGTCACTTGACCAAGCGCCATTCGAGCGAAGAACGTTTACTTATTTTTGTCTTTGTGTGCGAAGTTAACAGACTTTACATATTGTACGATTTACTTATCGAACGTTAGCATCTAAATTTCAGGCGACAGGCTTCTTGCAGATTGAGCTGACGGTCATTTCGCAGTTGGAGGTGACCCAAGACATGAAGGGAGGATTGATAATAAACTAAGAAACTGAATTAGAGCTAGAAGACAAAACTAACCGCAACGCAGGGATACTGGTAAGGATGAGAAGGCGCCCAAAGGCTGAAGTCCCACTTTGAGTCATCGCTCCAGGCGTAGATCTTGTCGTTCTTGTCGTTCGAAAATCCTCCGAGCCAGTTGATGAACGAACGAGGCTCCGAATTCCTGACCAGATCAGAAATCAATTTGTTTTCACCGAAATCGTGGACCGAGGCGAGATGAGCTTCTTGGGAGACGCAGAAAGCTTCGGCGTCAGTCCAGTTTAAATGGGCCTTGTTGACAAAGTAGCAGTTGTTGCGGAAGGCGACCCAGCTAGGATCACATCCACGCTGAGCGAAGATTAAGGAGAGGGCAAGCGAGAAGAGGAAGAGAAGCTTGGAAATCATTGATAAGAATCTAATCAACACTTCCTACTTGGTCGCTCTTTTGTAGCTTGAATGGACAAAGAAATTGTTGACAGGAGAGGAGAGGGCAAAGGTCGAAAACTACCTGGCACTCAAAAAAAAAAAACTTGTCATCACGTAGGATTCAAAGATTAAAGCACAAAAGCGGTTTGGCTGTTGGTGTTTTGCATCCTGCTCTTTTTTGCAGGTTTAGGATCTTAAAACAACTTACACAACGATTTTAACCCTAAAACCGCTCCCCCCTAATTGTATACTATATGTATCCTTTAAGATCCCGCGAAAACCGGTTGTTTACGATGCCAAAGTAGCATTCTTGTCTCTCTCCACCGCAGCCGTTCCCAACCGCCTCTCCGCCAACCGCAGCCGAGATTGACCTGACCTTCACCGACTTCCTGCACCTCTCATCCGCGTCCATTTATCCGTCTTCCCTAATCTCTTATCTCTTGTCTCAACTGGCGCCAACAGACTGTCATGCTGAGGCTGATCTTACTTTCCATTGCCTTGAGTTTATCTTGTAGGCTTTTTGTTTTCATGCTTTGGATTTGAAATTCGCTGTTTAGGGTCTTCGCCTGTGCTGAAGCCACACCCGATTGAGGTGATTATCGCTACTGATGACCAGCAGGCATATTTTTGCCTTGTTTAAGCATTTTAATACTTTTGAATTTAGAATATCCATCTTGGCGGCCACGACAGAGCGAACTTTGCCCTCGTCGAGCAGTTCCAGCCTCTGGCCCGAGCATACTCTCACTGTGAGTAAACCTTAATCTATATATCTAAAACGTTCAATTTTACAGCCAGCCACAAAAAGATTCAGTACGTCTACAAGCCTTACATCCCTCCAAAGCCAGCTGCTGTAACTCCTGCTAAGCAAGTTCTGAAAACTCCGATTGTAGAATCGACAACCGCGGCTCCGGCCACCTCTCCTATGACAGTCGATCCGGTGTTGAAAGACGAGTCTGACAAGAAAGAACGTAAGAAGTCAGGCGGGTTACTGTAGTTAAGCTCGAAATGCTCAAGGTGTCAGCGAGTGGCTTGCCTGGACCAGCTGGACCCCATGCCGGAACAGCGAGCGAAAGAGAGTCCGTGGATGTCTCCAACGCGCCAACGGAAATTGCGAAGGAAGCAGCGTTGAGAAGCAGAGCTGTTACGCCCCTCAGTGGGCGCCGATCAAGTTTGCCAAGAATCCCTGGACGATCGAGCGAGAAATCAGCAGATCAGACGACAAATGAGTTGATAAGTTGTGGGATCTTATCTTTAAACGAAACTTTAATAAATTTGGTTTACAATGACTTGCTACGTCAGCCTCCCGTATGTAGCAAAACGTGTTCTCCGGAACGTGTTCTTCTCAGCTGTTCTTCACATATGAAATTAGAATCCCGGACAAAACAGCGAAAACCAATATGTCGAAAACGTCCAATACGTAAAAGGCTGCACCGTTCCGCTTTCTGTCAAACTGTCGCCTCCAGCCTACACACCCCGCTGCCAGGCGGCTTCGCCGCAAAAACCACATTGAAAAATGTTTAAGCCTAAGCCTGTTTGAACCTGGCAGCCTAAAGTACGATCCCCGCTGTTTGAAAAAATTTTTCTAATTTGCATAACCACAACGCCGTTGGCCGTGACAAACTGTCTAAAAAGCTTTTAAAACACAACAATCTTAGATTCCCATAAGAGAAAAGCAGAAAGCACCCTTCAACGCTCAAAATATTTTCGACATTTTTTCTTTTTCGACATTTTGGTTTTCGCTGTTTTGTCCGCATACCGTGAAATTCTGTCGGACAGTTAGCTGCAGATATCAGTCAGCCGAATCTGGAGAAGGAGATGAGAAAACCACTTTCTTTTAACGTGTTGGGATATGAGCTCTTGTCATAAATGCATTAGTAAATTTGGCTTTCGAAAACGAAATCTACATATTCACTCCCATCCAACTTCCTTTGCATTAATTGTTTTCGAAGTTGGTAAACAAACACGCCAACAGAGAGTTCCGAAGATTATTGACGTCGAAAACAAATTTGTGTGTGAGAACACAACAAATCTTGTTTACGTTCTCCACAAGTAACTCAAGTTGTACCTTCATTCCACAGATCCACGGAGCTGTTGTTAAAGTATCCGGCATGTGTTTTCTTATTCTGATCCCGCTGGCATTTGCTCTCTTCCTCAGTCAAGTATGTGGACAGTGTCAGATTCGCCTGGGTGATGAGTGTTCAAACGAAGAGATTTACCAGTGGTCCTACTGTCAGCCGCCAACCGGACTTCCCTGCTACGTCAGCTGTTGTCTTACTCCTTTTGACTATTTCTCCACTTTTAAGTTTTCCGTTTAAACTACAAGAAAATTGCGGTGTTTGATGCTCTACACAAAATTCCTTCTTAATATTCTTGTCCTCTTTGTTCTTGCAGGAAAACGAGCTAATTTAAGTCCTAGCTTCTTTTTCGTTGTTGCTGCAAATGCGTTTTTTTCCGATTCGTTGTTTGTATTTTGGACATCACAGTGCTTCCTATATAAACGACCCACAACAACTTCAATCTCAAATCTTCCAACATTCGCTTCTTCGTCGTCTTCCTTCACGTCTTCCTTCTTCTGGTTACCGAAGCTTTAGGAGAGAAAAAATGCTACGGACGGCTGCAACCCTGGTAAATCCGTCAACTACGTTCACTGCTCCTACCTTTACGGATCTCTTCGTCTGCGTGCGTGTTGCAGAATTCAATGATTCCAAATTGTGTTGCCAGCCGCCAACCGGACTTCTTGTATTACCAACGCCATGCAATAAAAGTGACTAAACCACAATTTCCGTTCAATGCTAAGACACAAAGTACAGATTTTAGCTGGAAACTGCCAAAAAATAGTAAGGCTGCGGGATACACTGGAATTCCTCTGACAACCAACAATAAGCAGCTTAGCAGTTTTTTCCCGGCAGATGGTTCTCTTCCCAAGGTCCTGATAACGGCGCGCTTTTGCTCTAACCGCGCTTCTTCTCAAACTGCGTTTCTGTTTTCTCAAAACAAACTATGCGTTCCTCTCTGTTTACTGTCACTATACTCATCTGTTGTGTAATTGTTTCAAGGTAACCAAACGACTTGAAGGCATTTCTTAATCACCACTTTAGTCACTCTTCAGCTGCCACTTTTGTGACATTTCCTCCGACTTCCACCACTGCGTTATCTGTCCCAAGAGCAGCGCTGAAGTGTTTTGTTGGGATCGCTATAGGTATGATGCAGGCAGCGCTCGTAGGTGCGAAAGAGAGCCTAACTCTTAAATTGACCGTTAAGAACCAAACATCAAAAGAGTACAAGATCCTTAATCTAGGCTCAAAGAACCAATACGTTCATGGTATCTTAATGGACTGTACGGGCGAGTGCTTCAACACGACGATCAGCATCCACAACAGCCCGGCAACAATTTTCCTGTGCGACCCTCACCAGTTCTGCTCCTACATGCTTAATCACAACATTTCTACCGACAACATTTGTCACCACGTTGTCAAAGGTAGGCAACGTTTAAGCTCCAGCACCTAATTTATTTAAGGAACATCGACATGTTGCTGTTTCTACGGCTCAAACTGCAACATCCGTGACAACGTATGGAAGAAGGCCACCCAAGTCCCGACTGTGAGTCCCAACAATCACGCCCAGCACAACAAGTCGTGCTTTATTGGAATCTCATTCGAGAGTACGGTGGAATTCAACGATCCGAACTCGGACAACGTGACAATCATTCCGCCTAATTTACCCGTCGGAAGATTCTACCCTTGTATGGGACAATGCGCCAACATCAGCCTTGGTAAAACATAAGTCTTAAAGTCAGCCACTCTTAAATTTAGGAAGATTCGGCACGCTCTACTCTTGCGACCCGATCACAATTTGCGAGAGTTTCAAGATGGAGAACAAATGCAACCAAATCGATAATCTGCTTTCGGGATGCTGCTGCTCCACTGATCGGTGCAATATGTTCCGGATGAAAGCGGAAATGGTGGAAACCACGGTTGAAACGACGACTGGAAGTGCCGAAGGGTTCAAGAGATTCAGTTTGACATTGCTTGTCTTGCAAATAGTTGTTTGGTTTCCAGAATAAGTTTCTTCTTATAAAATGCTTTGAGAAAATTAAGGTTTCAATGTTGTGATTGCAGAAAATTATCGGTTGTGATAAGCCTTCTGTCGAGGCAAACCTTGTGACCAGCAAACAGATCTTGTGAGAATCACTCGCTTGACCGAATTCGTCGATTGCACAATAAAACATTGACATTTTCAGTAAACTGTAGCCACACGAATGACAACCGATAACTCAAAAAAGCATAAATTGGACTGTTTGTCTAGATCTACCCAAAACTATCGAACTATTCATCAACCTCCTCGCCCTTGTTCTAATCGACCGTTCCACAAACCACGTTTCCTCGCTCTCCTCCCTTGTTACAAGTGCCACTTTTTACGACTTCTGTCTTCGCCACGCATGAAATAACTCAAATTTTACGACCGGCTTCCCTCTTCTCCGGCACTCCGCTATCATCGGGTGCGGTCCAGTTTGTTTGCACACTACGATGATTTACTGCGGCTGCTCTTGAGGAGCTGCTTGCATTCGGAGGCAATTTCCAAGGCAGAAGATGCACAACTCAATTATCACCTCGGTCGCTATCAGTGCTCGAGCAGCAGCAGAAGAGTTTATAGTGAAGCGAGGAGGATGCTTGGCGACCGGCGATCTACGTCAAACCTGGGGGAGAAGAAGAGCGGAGATGCCGTGGATCGAAGTCAATTTCTGTTGCCGAAAGGAATCCGACTGGTTGATTACGCGAGCTGATCAGGTCGTGATAGAGAGAGGGTCGTGACGTAGAAGGGAGTTTGCAAAAAGTGGTTGGATTCGAAGCTCAGGGTGTTCTGGGAATCTGATTGAAATAGCACAGTAATCAAGGATACAGTAAGCATAAAATAGAAGAACGGATTCGTTATTCAAATTTTCGATAAAGAGATCGTGGGTCTTCTGTTTAAATCCGTAAATTTCCCACACCTTCAAGATCAAAAAGGAGAAAAATGCATTTAACCAGCAGCTGTCTCCAGAGTGATCTCGTTATCAGTTTACCGGACCATCTGTCCGGTATCAGTTCTCGCTTCTGTATTTTGCCACCACGTGCGTAACAACCATATGTTGCAATCAAAGATCCACAACAATTCCACTTCCTCTTCAAATCGACTTTTCCAGCGTCACGTGGTTCTTGCAAGCTGCTGGAAAAAGCCATTTCCGAATTACCACTTCTCTCTTAATCTTTGTGTATCCCTATCAGTAACCTCAAGGCACACTATTTCCTCCCTTCGATCCACAGACTACGATTTTAGGCTGCAAACGGCTCCGTAATCAAACTCGACAAGATACTCCGTTTTTTGCTGACTCAGCGCCACCGAGCAGCACTCGCTTATCGCCTCTTTCGACGAGAGCGTCTTGATAAGCACGAACGGAAGCGACCAAATCCTTCTGTTTTACGCCTAAGCCACTGCTAAGCTTCTTATCTTTGCTTTGAAAAATATCAAACCACACAGAGGGCACAGAATCCATACGGTAGGATGTAAGATCCGAAATTAGGGCAGGGAACAGATGGGTTAGGAGCGTAACTGATCATCTTGGCGACGAGATGTCCGGCCTAGAATCGAGTTTGCTGATAAAAGCGCAGAAGGCTCATAGCAAGAAGAGGTGACTGGTGCAAATTTATAGCTAATAAATTTCTTCAAAAGTGAAATATGGGAGAAATGGGTATCAAGAGAAAGCTGCAATGACATGCTTATGACAGAGAGTCTCTTTTAATTGACGCTAAACAAAATGTGTTCAACGTTTAAGCAATCTAAGGTTCAAAACGATTTCTGTTAAATGCTAACATTTGTTCATTAAAAGACCACTACAGAACTGCCCTTCAGATGCGTCACCCTCGCACGCAACACCAACAACGACTTCAGCACATACGTGTTTCTCCACCGATCCCATGTCCAGTTGTGTCCTCCGTGTAGAAATGATCAATTAGCGCTCCCGGAGCTGCTGCACCTCGAAGTCGCCCTGGGAATCAGGACGAAATTCTTATCATAGAGAGCAACTGGATGCGCCGCCCTCGAAGCCGGCGTGTATATGAAATAGGTTCATGCGAGGAACCGCTGTTGTTTCCACTCGTCTTACGTGGCTGGCTTCTCCAAGGTTTCTTCTCAACTCTGATTTCGCTGCTTTCAGGGGAATTGAACGTTCGCTTATGGCTTCCTTCACGATACTGTGGCTCTTGGCCGCAGTTTCCGTGGCAGCGACCGCCAACCCACCGCTCCTGTGCTAATCTCGGAGGATTCTGTTGTGACGAAATGCTACGTCGGTCTCCGGATCACGCCCCACGACGGATCTCACGTTAGCACCCAAGGAGCCGAAATGAGGTGCTCCGGCGTGTGTGGCAACAACACTCTCGTCACGCCCAACTACACCTTCGACCTCTACACATGCGATCTCCTCAACGTAAGTGTTTTTCGCCTTCTTTTCTAAATCCAAATTTGAATTTCAGTTCTGCAATAACTTCGGAGGCGCCGACCACTGCACAAACATCACGAACATTCCCGGCATCAACTTCAACCTCTGCTGCTGCTCCACCGGTGAAAACTGCAACGCCGTTGGTCAAATTTCCCCGATCCCGACCCTCGGCCCTCGCCTGCCCACCACCAACGAAACCTGCTGGACCGGAGTGACCTTCAAGACCGGAGGCGATCCGCTGGGAATGGAGAAGCCTTGCGTCGGCGACTGCGCCAACTACACCATCGGAGGACTCACGCTCTACGCCTGCGACCCCGTCTCTGTGTGCAGTAGCTTCGGAATCGGAACTCAAGCCAACAACAGCAACTCCTGCGTCGGAAAGGATGGTCTCAGCGTGAGCTTGTTTTTGGCTCTTATGGGAGATGCTTCTGAAATGATTGGAACAGCTTGAGGGGTCAGACATCTGCTCTCGAAAGCCGCGCATTGCTTTTTCGGAGGATGCTTCTCTTGACACCTGAAAATGCTCAATTTCTCGGCACTTTCGCCGTAGTTCTGTGCGCATTTGGGCTCGCGAAATCCGCAACTCATTCTGCGTCGATTGCGCCTCAACTTACTAACAACCGAGGGGTTCTGAACAACTGAACAAACCATTATCGCAATTTTCGGTTCGCTTTTTGCTCGAAATGAATGTGCGACTTTTCAAAGTCGCTGCAAAATTCAAATGCCGCTTCTGTAGTTTTCGCGCGATTGGAGTGATCAAAATCAGGCCTGGGGGAGGAGGGGCCGCCAAATCGACAATTTTTGCGCAGGGTAGGGTCAAACCACGCGTCGATGAGTGCTTGCGGAAGGTGGCGAAGAATTCCGTTTTGATTTTACAGATTATCGCGGTTCTTTTGGGCCTATGTGTTCAAATTGGTTGTCATTGGTCTGCTTTAGCCTATTTTTGGACAAGGCCGGATTTTGGGGAGGGTAGGACCCAGGAAGGTCGCAGGGCCGGCGACGTTCCCCCAGGCCTGATCAAAATTTCGAGGTTAAAGAGTTTCGACCTAATCTATGTAACGTTTCCCTTCCAGATCTGCTGCTGCGACTCCCAAAACTGCAACACCCCGAAACCGCCGGTCGAGAACCCGAACCTCGACTGCTTTACCGGCCTCGCCCTGGGCGGCAAATACACCAAGGGAAGCGTGATGAAGTGCGCCGATGGCCAGTGCCTGAACATGACGATGATCGTCAACAAACAGCCGATCACTTTATTCACTTGCGAGCGCTTGCAACTCTGTCAATTCTTCGGCGTCAAGGAGAACACGTGCAAGTCGGTGGGCACGATTTCGGGATGCTGTTGCGACAAGGAGAACAACTGCAACCTGAAGGACAAGAAGGCCTTGACCAGCCCCACGCCCGGTGTTCCTCACATGAGCTACCAGTGTTACGTCGGATTCCAGGTTGATGGCGGACCCCAGTACGGAATGAACGTGAGCCACTGCAACGGCGACTGCGCCCGGTACACTATGGGAAAACTGACGATCTACGCCTGCGACCCGTCACAAACGTGCCAGGATTTCAAGCTGAACAACGAGTGCCGCATGTGGAACGGAATCAAGGCCTGCTGCTGCAAGGGAAGCAACTGCAACGACCCCGGAAAGGTGATCGTCATGAACCAGCCGCCCGTGACCACCAAGCAGAGGTGCTTCGTCGGCGTCGAAACGACGGTTTTCGTGGCCGGCGGTGAGCTCCCCTGTGCCGGATCCTGCATGAACGTGTCCGCGACCATCCAAGGCCATCCGATCGTGGGATACATGTGCGATGAAGGAGATATGTGTCGAACCCTGGGATTCAGCGAAGAACGTTGCAACTACGACGTCAATTCGAACCTTAACGGATGCTGCTGCGACGGAGATAACTGCAACATCGCCGACAAGATCCTTCCCCCGGCCAACGTCGGACCCACGCTCTCCCCGATCGTGTGTCCCCAGGCGGTTTGGGTCAACGGCCACGCGCTCAGCTCCCAGGAAGTCATCTGCCACGGAAGCTGCGGCAAGCTTGCTCTGAACACAATGATGGGAAGCATCGCGATGAACGCCTCCATCTACACGTGCGACCCGAGCAGCTACTGCAGCGACAGCAAACTGAATCTTGCGAACAACTGCACCTCCATCAACGGAAGCATCAACGCGCAAGCCTGCTGCTGCCGTGGTGATATGTGCATGGACCCCACGAACGGATGGACCGTGCCTAAGCCGCCCTCACTTCCTCCATACGCGGGACTCAAGTGTTACGTTGGACTCCAGATCCCCGGCTCGAGCGTCAGCACCGGAGCCGAAGTTCGCTGTCCCGGAGGCGTGTGCTCCAACATCACCCTCGCCTTCAATAACGTTTCTACGATTCTCTACACCTGCGACCCGCTCTCGGTAACAATTGCTATGCTTTCTTTCTAATTTTCCATAAATTCAGGTCTGCACCCTGTTTGGAGACAACGAAAGCTGCGGAAACCTCCCGGGCACCCCGGTGAACCAATGCTGCTGCTCCAAGACCAACAATTGCAACGCGCCCAACATCTCGCCGATGCCCACGTTGAGCCCGATTCTCCCCGCCAGAACGAAACCTGCTTCGTCGGAGCTTCCTACGCGGCTCTTGGAGGAAAACCGGTAGGAATGACGATGCCTTGCCACGGAGACTGCGCCAACTACACGATTAACGGCTTCACTCTCTATATGTGCGACCCGATCAGCGTGTGCTCCTCACTGAACGCTTCGAACGGCTGTATGGGAAACGACGGCGAGAACGGCCTCAAGGTGTGCTGCTGCTCCACCAAGAACTGCAACTTGAACAAACCGTTGAGAGTGAACAAGAACCTCCAGTGCTACGTCGGAGTCAGCATGGGACAGGGATACATGCCGAACGGATACCATCGCGGAGCTCGCCAGCCTTGTCCTAGCGGCCAGTGCGCGAACACCACAATGGTGTACCGCGGCTTTCCCTTCACGGTGTACACCTGCGATCCTATGGGAATCTGCGACATTATGGACGTTTCCGATAACCGCTGCAACAATCCTCCACTAGCTCCGAATCTAAAGGGATGCTGTTGTGACAATAAGAACTTCTGCAACGTGGGAAACAGTTCCTGGGTGCCTGCTCCGAACGCAAACAAACCCGTCAACCGCCACAACCTCACCTGCTTCTTGGGAGTCGCCTTGGGAGCTAAACGATTTGGAAGGTCGATTCAGTGCAACGGCGACTGCCTCTCCTTCCACCTCGGCACCAACGTCTCCCTCTACGCCTGCGACCCCATCAACGTTTGCGACGACCTCTCTATCAGCGGAACATGCCAGCCTCCGCATGTGGGACCCAACGGTATCAGCGCCTGCTGCTGCCACTATCCCCAGGAGAACTGCAACCTGATCCCCGTTCCTCCGACTCAATATCCTCCTTTCAACTTCACCAACAAGTGCTTCGTCGGCCTCGGAATAAAGAACAAGAACAACTTCTTGAGAGGAGATGTGATGCCTTGTGACGGACAGTGTGCCAACGTCACTACCCAGGTTACCGGACTGGGAGATCTGACCATGTACATGTGCGACCCGATGTCGATGTGCTTGGCGATGAAGATGGAACATCAGTGCAAGTCCTTTCCGGGCGATATCATGCTCAAGGGATGCTGCTGTGACGACGCACCCATTTGCAACTACGTCGGCCCCAATCAGAACAGTCTCCCCACCGCCGGACCCCCTGGCCCTGCTATCGCTTGTCCCAAGGTGTGTGGTTCGGCATGGGCAACGCTAGCATGACGGCGCTAACCGACAAGCAGAAGGTGGTCGGATGCCGCGGAGATTGCGCCCAACTAACGGCGCAAGTCCCGATGGCGGGAGTAACGTTTACGGCTTCGATCTTTACCTGCGACCCTGTGGCTCTCTGCCATTCGTTGAACATGACCAACAAGTGCACCGGAATTCCTGGAAAACTGGAAGGATGCTGCTGTAACGAGGACATGTGCTTGGACCCTGCAAACGACGTTTACTACCCACAACACAAGAACCCGCCCGGAACACAGATGTGCTACGTCGGAATCCAGCTCCCGGACCAGTCGCTTCCGAACGGAGCCAGCATGGCCTGCAGCGGATCCTGCGCCAACACGACCATCACCGTCAAGGTGGCAAACAAAAAAAGCAAATTCACCATTTACACATGCGACGGACTTAGAGTATGTTGAATTGATTTGCGGATTTTAATCTTTGGTTATTTAGATCTGCGGAGTTCTGGGAATCGAAGGAACCTGCGGAAACGACGACAACGATGCCTTCATGCACGGATGCTGCTGCCGCGGATCGAAGAACTGCAACGCCCCGGCCGGACTCTCGATCCCACCGAGCCGCCGCGAAACCACCGACTTCAACACGACCTGCTTCGTCGGAGCTGCGATGAAGGATCTCGGAGGCGGAAACCCGATCGGAGCCCCGATGCCCTGCAACGGCGCCTGTGCCAACTACACCGTCGGCGGATTCAGCGTCTTCGCCTGCGATCCCCTCAACGTGTGCTCGTCGATGGGACTCTCAGGCAACGAATTCGACCAGTGCAAAATGGATGACACGATGAAGGTGAGCGATTGGAATAAAATTCGAAGGTTTAATTCTTGTTTTAGCTTTGCTGCTGTACCTCACCCTTCTGCAACATCGAATCGGTGAACGGACAACCTTCTAAGAAGACCCTACGCTGCTTCGCCGGATTCTCCGTCGGCGGCTTGATCCCTTTCAACAAGGGAGTCCAACAAGAATGTCCCTACGGCATGTGCGCCAACGCCACCGTGTCGGTGGCCGGAATCCCGCTGTCCCTTCACACCTGCGAATTCTTTTCTCTCTGCCCCGCTCTGAACATCAGCCGCCAGTGCAACAACCCCGACGGAATCCCGAACGTAAAGGGATGCTGCTGCGACGACAGCAACTACTGCAACATCCCCAACGTGATCCCGCCGACCGCGCCGCCTTCGTCCAAGGTGATCCAGTGCTTCCAAGGCTTCTCCCTTACCGGCAAACACCGAATCGGTGCTGACATACCCTGTGCCGGCTACTGCGCCCGATACAACCTGGGAGCCACTGCCGTCTTGTACACTTGCGACCCCATCGGAACCTGCGACATGCTCAATGCCATCGACGATTGCAGGCGTTTGGGCAACGTCCGCGCCTGCTGCTGCAGCTTCGACCACTGCAACGACGTGAACAGCACGATGACCACTCAGCCTCCACCACCGCCCAGCAACCTCACCTGCTACGTGGGCCTGGCACGCGATGGCCAGATCATCGGCGGAGACGATTTTCGGTGCGACGGAATGTGCGCCAACATCACCACCCAAATCGGCTCCCACAGTGTCACCGCTTTCATGTGCGACCCCATCAGGATGTGCAAGAAGCTGAATCTCAACGGACAGTGCATGGGCCTCGGCAATAACCTTCTTCAAGGATGCTGCTGGTGAGTTCTGACTGTCGTAAAAATTGTATCAATTCCAATCTCAGCGATCAAACGAGCAACTGCAACTTGGATGAACAGAAATATCCCCGTCCCCCGAAGGCACCTAAGTCCACGAAACCCATCGTTTGCCCCGAAGGAATCTGGATCGCTGGACAGTCGCTTGCTGACCCCAGGAGAATGGTCGGATGCCGCGGAGATTGCGGATCGATCCAGCTGAACATTCCCATTCCCAAGCAGAACTTCTCCGTCAACGCCCAACTTTACATGTGTGACCCAGGTACAACTGCGTTAATTTTTGAAATTCAATTTTTCTGTTTCAAGCCAACCTCTGCAAAGCCGCGAACCTGACCAACACATGCGGAACTATCCCAGGAATCGGAAAAGCGTGTTGCTGCAACTCGGACATGTGCATGGACCCCGCGAACAATTACACCACTCCCACGCCTTCTCCCCCGGTCACTCCAGCGCCGATGCGCGAATGCTTCGTCGGCTTCACCTTCAACCGTTCGACCATCGGCGATCGCGTCAAGTGCGACGGCATGTGCGCCAACATCACCACTAGATTGAACGGAAGCGACGTGACGGCTTACATGTGCGACCCAATTGCGATCTGTAGCGGGCTTCAACTTGTCGGAAAGTGCAAATCCGCCCACAACGGATCTCTCGCCCTCAAAGGATGCTGTTGCAACAACGCCAATGGTTAGTCTCCTTATCCTGCTCTCTCACCGCTTAAAAATCGCATTATTTCAGAATGCAACTACAACGGACCAACTAAAATCTATTCGACAGTTCCTTCAAGCTCCAAGAAATCCTTCGCCTGCCCCGAAGGAATCTGGGTTGGAAAGATGGCTCTTGGAGCTGATCCGAACCGCATTGGACCGTGCCACGGAGACTGCGCTTCTCTCACTCTCAACGAAGGCACCATCCACACCAACCTTACCGAGAAAGTAGCCCTATACATGTGCGATCCTGGTATTGTGAGCCAGTTTATATGCATCTTTCAACGTAAACCCAATTGCAGCCACTCTCTGTAAACAAATGAAAATCAGCAACCAGTGCAAGACCATCCCCGACCTCGGAAGCGTGTGCTGCTGCAACTCGAACATGTGCCTGAACCCGTCCCAGGGGCAAACCGCTCCTCCGACTGTCACGACTTCCCATCCTCACAAGGTCCCCGAGTGCTTCGCTGGCTTCAGTGTCAACGGAAAAATCATTGGAGGAGACCGCGTCAAGTGCGACGGCATGTGTGCCAACATTTCCACCAACTTGAATGGCAACGACGTGACAGCTTACATGTGCGACCCGATCTCGCTTTGCAACCTGCTGCACCTCGACGAAACGTGCATTAACTCCACCAGCGGAAGTCTTTTCCTCAAAGGATGCTGCTGTGACACCGCCTCGAGTTAGTCTCCTCAGTCCAACCACAAGTTCTTAAAAGTATTTTTTCAGATTGCAACTCCAACGGAACTGTATCTACGCGCTACCCCACTGTTCCTTCGATTTCCAGAAAATCGTTCGCCTGTCCCGAAGGAATCTGGTATGGAAAGAAAAATATCGCAAAGGACCCCAGCCGAATTGGAGCGTGCCACGGAGATTGCGCTTCGTTGACGATCAACCCAGGCGTCGCTCATTCCAACCTAACGAAGCCAATCAGCCTCTACATGTGCGATCCAGGTAATATAAACCAGTTTATGAGCACGATATTCAACGTTAATCCTATTCCAGCCGCCCTCTGCAAGGCTATGAACGTTGCTAACTCGTGCTCGAACATCCCCCGCCTCGGAACCGTGTGCTGCTGCAACTCGAACATGTGCTTAAACCCGTCTCAGGGCGTCACCTCGCCGATCATCACTACGACGCCCACCAGCGGCTCCTCCGCGGTCGGCGTTTCCTTCGCGGTCATCCTAGCCACGCTCTTCTTCGTTCTGAGGAATTAATTTGTCCAATTTGTTTGCTATTCCTTGTCCCTAAATAAAATATTCGTTTGATTCACAGAAAATCGAAAATTTAGAGATTTATATTAAGCATTCGTATTTACAAACTGGTCACATCAGTCCTTCTCCTTGCGTTTCAGCTTCTCCAGAAGCTCGAGCACCTTCGTGTCGCCGAGATCCTTGGCCCAGTAGGGTTCCGGGATGCTGACGTTGGCCATGATTTTCCGAATTTCGGTAATTTTATCTGAAACGGGAGTTGTTGAATTGACCAACATTGCAGAAAGGACTCACGTTTGTCCATGTTGATGGGCTGACCCGATGAAGATGGCACTGTTGCTAGCTCCAGGCAGGAATGGTTCGAATACACCGAGTTCGCATCTTCGAGCGCCTAAAATCCTCGAAATATTCCACGTTTCATGCTACAAAAACCAACATACTTGTTGGAAATCCTTGCTGATCCCAGGCGACACGAAAGAGTGCGAGAAGTGAAGATTCGGGACGTTTTCTGGTTTCGTTTCGGCTTCTTTTTCCTCCTCATCGTCTTCGGACACTTCAGGTCGATCTCTGGGGTCCTCGATTATTGTCCTCAGGGCCACATACCCATCGGGCGCTCCTTCCGTCGGATTCCTGGGCTCCGTTTCCACGTCGGACTCGGGGTCCGACTCGAATTCGCTCGTAGAATCCTCGGCGGCCGCGATCGGCGGCGTCCCGAAGCCCGTTGCGAACTCCTCTTCGCTCTCTTCATCTCCGTTCTCGGCTGTTCTTCCCACGCCGTGGAAGGCCACATCGAATCCTATTCGCCATCCATCTCGCTCGTATTCTTCTTCATCTGAATCGCAGAACATTTGTAGGAGGCCGCGAAGATCCGGAAAACAAACCTTCGACGTCGCGGACGTCGCGGGGCTGGTCGCCGGACGAGCGCCCATTATCCACAGCTTGAGGTGGCGTTGGAGCCATTGGCGTATCTGAAATGCCCCAAATAAGCGTCAAAAGTCGTTGGTTTCGGTGGTGGGATCGCGACTCGATTGGTGCACATCATAAACACGATGGAGCACAATTCAGGGCGCCCGAATCAGCTGTTGGGCGAAAAAACAGACTGCGGCGCCCGTTTTGGCAATTGCAAAACAAATTTCAGGTGAAATGGCGCCTAAAATGCGAGAAATTGGGAGGAAATGATGACAGAAAGAAGGCTGGGGGAATCGATGAGCGAAGAGGAGCTGAGATTGAAAACGGCGCGCAGGGTCGACCACCCACGAAGGCACGCCCTAACGAACGTTGCGAACGCCACCTTTAGGCGGCGTGTTTTTTGGTCGGAAAAGGCAGATAAACATACGTTTTGGATAGTGCAAGAGCAGAATCGAGTGAGGGGAACTGTCGCTATTAATGGAAACAGTGAACAATGTCAAATCGAAAAGTATGCAGTTCTAAGAGGTCGATGTTCACGTAAGATGCAGAAAGGTCTTTTTAAAGTAAACCTTTTTTACCTCCTTTATGCTATCATATCCCACTATAACTTTGTCATACTCGGCTGGTCGTATTTTAGTGTGTTTGGCACGTTCAGATGGTATATGCCTCCAAATCTTTAGAAAAGTTCACAGATGTTACACCCAGCCTCCAAACACCGATTTGGCTCGATTACTCCTTTCATCCGAGCGAACACTGCGTCGCGCGGGCACGATCTGCTGTTTGCACTCCATCCTGTCGATCAAAACGCCGTGTTTAACTTAATGCAAACAGTTTCGAACACTCAAACCGAAATGATCGTCGCCGAGAATGTGAGAAAAGACCCTCAAAGACGAGATTCCGGTGGGAAGATGGGCGCAGAAAAAGAGCTTTCTTGTTTGATCCGTTTTTCTGTGATTAGATCATTCGACTGCACCCTCAGCACCAGGAGTAAATTTGACCGCGGACCGGTCAGCCGCGTTTTTACCCACAAAACTCTCGTCCTCTTCTCGAGTGAACCGAAAAACGCCGAAGATGACCTTTCGAGTCTTCGGCGAGGACGCCTTGGAGGACCGGTCAGCGGAGAGATTGGAAGAACCGGTCAGATTAGGGTACCAATTACGGGCTCTAAGCTGAATTCAAAGTTTCAAAGTCTAAGCTGTTGGATTAGAGATGTTACACAGATGATATTTTCTGGTCCTGTGCACGAGAGCGCAACACAAGATTTTGCTTGTCAGCTCAATTACGAGCTGGACAAACAAAGGAGGAGAAGAACAATGATTGTTTTTGTCGCTAGAGCTCCAGTTTGAAGGTTTTCAGTTGAAGTGGAGATGATCGCTGGGAGGACTTTGGGCACAAAGTAGGGGTTTTTTAGGTCCGAAGAATGTTGGGTTCAGCACAGACTTGAGATCAAAATGTGGCAATGTTAAAGGTTAAAATTGGTGTTTGAAAATTGCTGATGTTAAAAACTGATTGGATTGAGTTATGCAAAAGAGGTGATACCTCAAGCGTTTACATTTTAACAATGTTTGAGAGTGTTTTGTTCAGATAAGGAACACCGCTTTACGGTATGAACTTAGATGGATTTTCAAGTAGATGCCATGTCTTCAGACCTGTTCGACAATTTAACTACTAAACCGTGATGCTTCCACAACCCTATTTTCTACAAGAGCTCTTTCTATCCTGAATTTTATTTTTTAAAACGCTTTAGAACCTTGAGGCAGGAAGTAACAAGTGCTAATCCTGTCGCATCTCTCGTCTAATGTTACTAATCGCGCACTTCGTTGGCCAATCGTTCAACTTTCGGGAGTCCAGCGCACCGAGCCATCCGCAAAAACGCGGCCCCTCCCCGCGGTCGCCTGCAGGCTGACTGTCGTTCGCTTATAAAAGACCCGATTCGGGACTCGACACATAAAAGACCCGATTCGGGACCCTCGGACACACCACTCACCAAACCAGCCGGTCTCCTTCTCCTCCGCTCTCGGTCGCCCACTTTATCCAACAATTATGCACTTTAAATCGCTTATTTTTGTTGGTTTTATGGTGAGATATCTCGGGTTTACACGTTCTGATTTTGGACTTTTTTAGCTTGTCGGGTGCGCCCATTCGGCTCGAATCGTCGAATGGTGCGACTACTGGCGCAGAATCGGGCAACTTAATCTTCATCCTGAATGCTCCCGCGGAATCGACCACGTGGAAACGACGACCCCCAAGTCCGAGCTGGCGGTTTGCACCATGTACGTCCGAGATTTTGGAATTCAGCAGCTAATGATTGTCTTTAGTCACTCAGCGCTAATCCAGTGCACAGCTGATCAAGGAACGTGTCCCAGGAGCGGCCAAGTGTGCACCCAGTCGGACGGTACCATGTGCTGTCAGAGCGTCACGGACGGTGAGTGGCCAGTTTCGTTGTTTGTTTGTAATGTTGCGAGGGCTTCGGGCTTCTTCTGTTTGCTCGTTGACACCTTCGATACTCTAAACAGCGTTTTTCCAGGCTGAACCCCTAACGCGTTCATTCCAGGCATTCCGGTGAGTCACATCAACGCGAAATCGGGAAGCTGTCCTCCTCCGCTCGGAATCTCCGTCCTCCAGGACTCCGCGATCGGCTGCTGGCTGGACTCCAACTGCCCCGGGATCCAAAAGTGCTGCCTGGAGCCGAACGCGGTCACCAACTCGGCCACGCGCATCTGCCGCGACCCGATCGGCATCGCCGGTGAGTCCTAACACCGCTAATTCACGCTAGCACCACACGCAACTCGCTTCGGAGGCTTACTGGGTTTTCCAGGTCACTCGGTGTGCAATCTGCCCCTGGCGGTCGGCTCCTGCACGGCTCCTTCGCTCCGCTACTACTACGACTCCTCCTCGGGACGATGCAACTCGTTCACCTACTCGGGATGCGGAGGAAACGCGAACAACTTCCAGTCGCTTAGCAGCTGCGAGGCCACTTGCCACTCATCTGGTACCTTTTCGATTCCGCTTCCACTCGCTTTCATCGTTTTCACCCTTTTATAGTCATTTATCTTCCCAATCCTTACTTTTTCAGGCATCCGTGGAACTCCTGCTTGTCCCGCCGACGCGAACACCGGTCTTAATTGCCTCTTCGCCCACGTCGACGCATGCCAAACCGACTCGGACTGTCTGGGCCGCGAGAACACCGTCCAGCCCTCGTGCTGCATGACCACCTGCGGCTACAGAATCTGCTACCAGTACTGAACTCTTAGCCGGACCTCTTCCTCCAAAACGTCTACTTAAACTAAATTCTACTTATCAGCGGAAATGTTTGTATATTTGTTCGAGAGTAATTTATTGTTTGCCGATGTGGATTCCCCGAAAGAAGAGATTTGTTGTAATAAACAAAGTTTGATGAATTTAATGTTTTTGGTTCTGAAGCTCAATTTAGCCACCTTCTGACTCGGCAAACCAGTTTCGCGGTAAACAATGACCCTCTGGGATACAATCAAAAACGCACTCCCACCTCGGCTCTTGAATAGAGTGGCCCCGAGATGGGACGCGCGACCGGTCGGCGAAAAGCGAGGGTCTCTAAAAAACCGGTCATTTCAACACCGGTCAGTATCAATGGCCATTATCCCAGTTCTAATCTGCGCATTACGCAAATGATATTTAGCGATTTGAGCACAAAGACCTAGAGTTTCCCTTGTCGACTCAATTACGAGTTGAACAAACAACTCCAATGTTTTTAGAACGAGGGGTCTAAGAGTGGCTAAGAATAGGAAGCACTTTATATAACCGACAAATTCGAGAACAACCTATGTACAACACAATTTCTGGCCAATTGCAAGTTCGTGGGACAATTATTAGATCAGTGGAGACGGCAAGATAAAGCGACCATCGTCGACCGACACATTGAATATACAGGGATTCGGAGGTAAATAACAGAAAGAAGGATTCAAAAGCTATGAAGCAGAGTTGCACCCGTGCGTTTGACTGGACTTCGTGGACAGTGGCTGGCTGAGAAGGAGGTTGGCGGCTATATTTCGAGCATCGACTCGCTTCGCATCATGCTCTGGACGCCGCTGGCGATCGACGCGGCGTCGATGTCCCTCAGGCTCCAGTCACCGCTCGCGCCTCCCTCTAAGTGCAGTTCCACGTCGTGGAACTGTTTCAGGGAGTACCTGTGTCCTACGGACACGTAACCAATGTTCTCCTCGCGAAGCAGACGGTAGAGGTGCATCTCCATGTCGAATCCGATCGCGCTCGTGGATTCGTCGAGGAAAGCTACTCTGGGCCGATGGTAGAGCACGCGGCCAAACGACAGGCGCTGGAGTTCTCCCGGTGAGAGGGTTTCCATCCTGGAAGAGAATTTTTAGCATATAGCTAGCTCAACACCTCATTGAAATATCCAGAGATGCCTATTGAGATAAGAACTTACCAGTCCCATTCCACAGGCGTGTCGAACCCGTTGCATCTCTGCAGCAGTCCCTCCATCTTGATCCATTCCAGAATCTTCTGCAACCTCGAGAGGTCCTTTTCCACAGGGAGTGCCTTCAACGGATACACAAGCTGTTGGCGAAGCGTCGTTCCTCCGCTCGGAAAATAAGATTTCTGTGGAAGGAAGAGCATATTCGAGGGTCGCAGTTTCCAGTGACGATCCACTTTTCCTGTAATTACTCTGAGTTAACTGATTGCAGCCAGATTTCAAGACTCACCAGAGGTGCAGTTCCACAGTCCGGCCATTACTCGTAGAACCGACGTTTTACCCGTACTGCTGTCGCCGGTGATGATCAGATTTCGGCCTTGGGCTACCTGCATCGAGAGATCTGAAAGGATATATTTCAGCTTGAGATTCTATAAGAACAAGGCTTACTGTGGACGAGGGGATTATTCGAGTCTTCGGGGAATCCGACTGTGGCAGAAACGAGGGTGATGGCAACGCCGTCGTCCACGAGTTCGTCGCGCTCGTTGGCGCCACCGGAGCCGAGGAGGAACTGCGCCTCTTCTTCGTCTGAATCCATCGCCAGGAGCTCCGTCGCTTGGTGGCCGTGCAATTCTTCGAGCTAAAAACTGCTTTTTGAAACCCAGTTAACAAAAATACAGATTCTTACGTTGCAAAGCTTCGTGTTTCCAGATCCGGTCTTCCTTCCAAACGAGGGCAAATTCGCGCATCCGATCATCCTCGAATTGTTGTTCTTCTGCTGGTCGGGGTCCGTTTCGTCCGTTGCCAGCACCACGACGGAGCTGGGAACGGTCGAAGGAGGCCGCTCGGTTTCCAGCATATCCTCGTGGAGCCTCTTCAACTCTTCGTAGAGTTCGATCACACTGAAAACGAGGAATTAGAGAGGTCAAGAGAATAATTCTCACCGATGGGTCACTCCAGCCATGTCACCGATCTTCTCGGAGAGGGAGATGAGGTTCGTAAAGCTGTAGATGAGGTAGAGGTAGAAGAAGGAGTTACGGCTGATGACTTCGTTGAGCTGCACGCCGGACAAGTTGTCGTAGGCGTGGGTGACGAAGATAGGAATGGAGAGGATCAGGAAGCTTAGGATGCCGCCGAAGTACTGGAAGAAGTTCGTGGCACATCCCAGCAAGAATCTCCATTCGACGAGCCTCTTCTGCGTCTTGATCAGAGAGTTCAGCTTCTGATTTGTGAAAACGTTCTCGATGAGGCCGGATTGGTAGAACGCGATGGATTCGGTGTTCGTGCGGACTTCGACGTGGCGCACTCGGAAATCGCCCTCCTTTTTCTCCTGCTCCGTGACCAATCCGACGATCGGCGAGAGGACCAACTTGTTTACGATGGTGGCCACGACGAAGTAGGCGTAGATCGCCAGAGGACCCAACCATCCGGAGCTGGAATCAGAGAAATAAGAATTATTTCCAAGACCACACATCACCTCTCGTAAGTCACGTAGGTGTAGTAGATGATGATGAAAGGAGCCGTCACGACAGGCCCTAGAAGGTCCGTGGCCAGGAGATTTGTCGTCTTGTCAACGTCCTGGGTCATTCGCTGGTCGCTAAAATCAAAATCCTTGAATTTAAAGAAAATAAAAAGAATCAAAACTCACGGATTGTCGAGGTTCTCGCCCATATTCAGCCTGTAGAACCCGTGACGCTTGAAGTAGAGGCGATGGAGGGTCAAATCGCAGATCGCGCGGCATTTCAAGTAGAGCATGGAAGCGGAGTACTTCACGGCGGCCAGAGCCTGAACGGAACCGATAAGAGGATTACGGAGGAGCGGAGATTACGATTGATTTGCCGGCGATGATGGCGGCCGCCTTCGTGAGCAGCGTGAAGAAGCCATTCAGGTTACGCTCGCCGATGACCACGTAGAACTTGGACGGCAGGATGCCGACGAAGTAGGTCGCTACTTGATCTGAAACGGAGGATTAAGTTAGCTACAATTTAAGCTTCTAAAAAGAGCACAATAATCCATCCTAATCTGATCCGAATAACTCCCTCTCATTTTATGCATTTCCCTCCATTTCTCTTTGTTTGCCCAGACCCTTCAATTCGATATCATATGCTAAGCAAACTCATTTTTCCTTCCCTAAAACCGCTTTTTGAATCTTAGCGATTATAGCTCAAAAGACGGTCGTGGGCAGAGTCTGCAACGTCTTTAATATCCAAAAGAACCAAGTTTTTAGATCCAAAATTGGGCTTATAAACCCCGTTGCTGGGCGATTAGCAATCATTCCATGTAAACGTTTGACATTTGAGAAGTGCCCAGAATAGAAATTTTTCAAAGGTGGGGGAAAACAGCTCTTAAGAATAAAGCAGTTGAGCTTAAAGGACAAAAACGTCCTCGAAATCTAGATTAATCCCGTTCAATGACGTGGGACGGGTGCTAAATACGGAAACACCCAATTTAAAAGACATGTTTTCCCGCTCTCGTCATTATTGCTGAAGATTTGGGAAATCGAACATGCGAAAACCAACCTGCACATGAAAGCAGCACCACAATAACAGCCCAGAGCAGCGTGGAAGATCTGACTCTGGGAAAGCATATTTTGAGAAGCGTAATAAGCCGTTTACAGAATTGCACGTCAAGCGAGAATTTGCCCATTTTCGCCGGATCTCCGTTGAGCAAACTTCAAATCTTCAATCTCGCATGGAGGAATCTGCAAACAGCACAAATCAGATGATCGCGGGGAGAACAAACTGAGCGCGGGTCGAAGAGTTCCGGATTTCGCGCACGGAACTTCTGATCGGAGGCGCCGAGGTCGAGGAGATCTCAAGTGTAAAATCGCCCGGAAATGAGTTTATTTTGATGCAGGCAGAATCAAGAATTCGACCGGAGAAATAACTTTCCGGACGCCGCTTCCTCGCGGTCCAGCGACCATCGCGACGCCGAAGAATCGATTTTATGCGTGCGCGCGCACGCTGGCGAGCAACTGCCGATGGAGGCGGCGGCGAGTTGAGCGAGAGGAGGCCGAGCGAGTTAGAGAAGGACGGGATTAGGCTCGAACGGAAGAAGAAGCCGCGAAAGGGACAGAAGCTGCAGGAGATGCGAGCGGAGATAAAGGCCCCTTTTTAGGGCCGAAATCGGATTTTGATGCGGGCGCACTCTTGTACTCTCCGAGGGGAGGAATTTCATTAGGCAACAAAAGGCAAAAGGCAACAAAACAAAAAATTTGTTACGCAGAGCTAACAAGGGAAAACACAGCGCGGGAAGGTACATATGAAAAACCAAAACGAAAAGAAGAACGAGGCGAAATCCAACTCCGTAAAAGTTTGGATTACGGGTTCGCGTGTATACAAGGTGTACTCTTGCGTAGGAGACTTTAAGAGTTGAGTCGAAAGTGAGTGAGATTTAGGGCGTATCCGGAAAGTCGACTATACGGCGCAACGTCAATATGTATTTTAAGCAAAACGGAGAGTCCTTGTCAACAGGTTGATTAGGGCGTGTTTTTTTCGTTTTGTCATTTTTGAGAATCTTTGAGGTTAGAAACGTTACATAGTGTAGCATTTGCCCTGTAGTGGATCAAACCCATAAAACCTGTTGATCGATAGGGCAAAACTGAGCTCTCCAGGAACCCATAACCCCTTTGTCGAGGACATAAACGGACTTGGAATTGACAGCCCAAAATCACGCGATAGACTAGATGTGCCTACTTCCCACTCCTAATTGAAGCAAAGAACGTGCATTCTGCAATTACAAAAGGATTATTGCGTCGGAAATAATCCTCGTTCTGCCCTCTTACTCTGAGTTCATATCGACCACTTTTCTGGCACTTTGACTCCATTGACATTTCTGCACTTTCGCTTTCGATCGTCCTCATGTTTATGGAAATCGCACTCAACGGGATGCTCAATGAAGGCGTTAATCCGTTAATAATCGATCGCGATCTGTGACCTTCTGAGGCATAATAAGGGAGGCTCGCGAACGCAACTGTCTGCAGAGGGAAAAAGAACTGCGGCGGATGTGCGGAAACATGGATTGTGACTACTGGAACTAGTTTTTGAGCAAGGAGCAAATCAAATTTCGCCGAAGAGTGCCTCTGACACGTGATACTGCAACAACAGAAGCAGAAAAACGGCGGCGGCTGCGACAGAAACAGATCGGTGGAACAAACAGTCGCTAGCGAAAAAGTCACACTTTTGCTGGATGGGTAATTTGACGCGATTAGCAGGTGGGAGGAGGAAAAGGAGGAGAGGAAGGAGAGGCTGTGGAATGTGCGTTAAAAGGCTTAAGGCTTTTGAAGTTTGGAGAATCGGGAGTTTGAGGCTTGACCTAATACGAAAGGAATAAAACAGGGTGGCGCAAAAAAAAAACAGCGCGCTTATCTCGGAGCCGTTGCATTTTTGAAGCATACAATGTTAAGATAAAATGTGCAACAGGCAATTCCGCGTCGAATGAGCTATAGCACGCTCCTGTCGGGTCTAACGTTGTGCACTTATAGCCAATTGTCTGGAAAAACTGTTAAGAAAGTACGGTCAATTTTTGGAGGCTTGTATCTCGACGCTGATCTGTCCGATTTCACCGTTTTTGAGTGCACTCGATAGAGGGAATCGAGAACAGCTTTTCGCAAAAAACTTGAAAAAACAAATTGTCAAAAAATCACAAAATGCCCTCTTACCTTTGTTCTTGACCGAACCAGACATGTCTGGAAAATGTATGGCGGCCAACCGTCCCTTTCCAGACATAGCCCACATTCAATTTCAAGGTTACAAAAACGGCGTTATTGCAATGCAATTAATTTTTTGTTTTTGCCAGATTTTTTGCGAAAAGTTGTTCTCGATTTCCTCTATCGAGTGCACTCAAAAACGGTCAAATCGGACAGATCAGCGTCGAGATACGAGCCTCCAAAAATTGACTGTACTTTCTTAACAGTTTTTCCAGTCATTGGCTATAAGTGCACGACGTTATACCCGACAGAAGCGTGCTATAGCTCATGCGACGCGGAATTGCCAGTTGCACATTTTATCTAAACATAGTATGCTTCAAAAATGCAACGGCTCCGAGATAAGCGCACTGTTTTTTTTGCACCACCCTGTATAATGAAAGTGAACAGTCAGAATTTGTGATAAAATACCACGCTAGTGGTGTTTGTAAAAACTGTGATTAGAGAAGGGGTACATCCGGGTTAAAAACAAAGAAATTAGAGCCAAGCACAAACTACAAAACGCTAAAAAATAACGAATCCGGACTGCCGATGTCGTAGAGCAGGATACTTCCAAGAGTGTCAAAGAGGAGACCTTAGATTGCAATAATGACTTCCGATTATACTTCATACAAAATGCTTTAAACGCCTTATCGCTTTAAGAGGAGTCATAATGTTTGCAATCATGAGTAGGTTGTTTACGACGCAGATAGCAAATAACGGTATCAACAAACGCATGATATTTACGACCTCAAAAGGATCAAAACATTGTAAAGCGAGAAATCCAGAAGCAGCCTCAAGAGCAAGTTACAAAATGAAGATGGCAACACGATTCGATTCGTTGATCACCGAGCTTCTTCGCAAACTCTCCAGTCGCCATAAAAAATGATTGATCTCTCAGTCATGAACCCCACGTTAGTATTGAAGGGTTCGAAGAACTGGAAGCTGTATTTCAGCTGTGAAATGGGAAGTCGGAAATCGAAAAGCACCGAAGACGAGCGATAAATTATTCAAGAGCAAAGAAACGACGGAAAGGGAAAGAACAAAGAGTAGCGACGAAAACAGGAGCCGTTGATTAGTTAAAAGAAGACGTTTAGAACGAGTGGTTTGGGGCCATTGGGACGCGTTTTTGGAGACTGCACTTTTACAAGAACGGGAAGAAGCCCGAAAACAGTGACAGTGTTTAGGGTCTGGACTTGGACAGAACCAGGAAACGTTATTTTTGAGTTGAGCTGTACGCCGTTCTAAGAAGGGCGTCCTCAGAAACACCGACGTCTTTCTGGGTTCCCCAAACAACAAAGCGTGTCATTTGATCGAATTTCCTATTAGCTCCCTAAAAAGACCCGCTCACGTCACTGACAGCCTGCAAACCTTCCAAAACCTCGGCGAACGTCGGCCGAACTTTGCGGCCTGCACGGAGTCGCCGTGGACTCTCGTCCACTCGGCGACTCTTATATACAAATCAGGCAGTGGAACCGAGTTCAAAGTGCACTCGTAAACACTCGCTGGAGCCTCTTTTCGCCTGTTTCAAAAAGTGTCAAATGACGCGCGGCGGAAACGGACCCCGACCGGAGATTCCTGGCAGCAAAGAGAACCTGGGAGAGGCAGGAAGACCGGGAAAGAATGAGAACACGGTAATTATCGCGCCCGTGACGGCGCGACGGAGGCAATTTGAATATAATTGCGCGTCGTTGGGAAAAACGCGAGTTGTCATCTGCCAAAGCACACGCCTATACAGGTGATTAATCTTGGTTGAACAGCTGTAATTAGCGGCAGAAAGCAACGGTCGATGAGAAATGGGGATGAGAAGAAGACCAAGGAGGGGAGGGGAGATAAGGACGAGGAGAGGCCAAAACAATTCCGAGTTGTTGTGGACGTTGCAGATCCGGGAGCGGAGTTGTTTGATTGCACGCAGAGAACGATGGCCAGAGGGAGGAAAACAGAGGACAGGGGTACATGCATAAACAGCAGAAACAATAACAGGACGGGACTAAAAAGCATACTAGATATCAAATTGGAAGTAGAACCTGTAGTTTTCAAGAACGAGTTTAAACGTCCAAAGATTACAATTTTGAAACAGAACTAATAGCGTCTTTTGACCAAAGCAAGCGCCTCAAAAACAGGCTCAGAAATAATCTGATGTTTTCGGCGACCCCAAATGGACGCTACTTATGGGAAAATCAGTGAATTAGCTGCAATCTTCAAGATTCAACGAGACCGAAGACTAAAGTTTGGATTCTGGGAAGCTGAGAAGGGGTCCGAGTGATTCATCAAAGATCACTCTCATGTAGCTTTTCAGAAAAGTGAACTTTTGTTAAAGAAAAATTCTGAAAGGTCGGCAGAGGGTCGGAAAGCGGAAAATACTCTTCTAAACACACTTTGGTTTTTTTACGACAGAAAAATGCTCTGGAATGTTTCAGCTGACCTCCGACGTCACAAAAAAGCGACAACATGTGACACTCCGAACCTCATCAATTCTTCTGGTCAAAACAACAAAAATCGTTTCCCGAATCACGCTTCAATCTATATACGAATTTAAGCATTTTTCGGTTTCCAGTCGAAACGCGGCGACCGATCTTTCTGGGAAGCGCTACACAGGTCAACAAACAATTCGCGCGTCTTACCTGCACCGTCGAGAGTGGTTAAGGGTGCAGCCTGACACAAATAAACAGGCCAGGGCCACAATAGGTCCACGCTTCGCCACCCGAAACCGATCGATTTGTGGAGGTGATCAGGAGATGGTGCATTAAGGAGTGGGACCACGCAGCAAAGAGAAGAACGTGCATGGACTGACGCGGAGTAGAGGGAGGCGGTGATAAGTGTTTGTTTTGGACTTTGCGACGGCGCGACAACGCGATGATAGCGGTTAGGCGGTGATGTAATACATGTGAAGGAGACTGGGAAGGCGGATTGGCGCGGCGGGCAACTTGAGAACAGCCGAAACACGAGCGGAGAAGAGGAAGGATACATATACGAGGGAGAGAGAAGAGCTGTTGTTGTGGGAAGGAAAGATGGGTTTGGTTGGAGTGGGTCGAAGAGCGGCGAAGATCGGGCATAACGGGGATTGGACGGTAGCGGCAGCTGGAGTTATTTTTGGGATTGACTTTAGAAGAGAAGGGAGTAACGAATTAAACGAAAACACCTTTTTGGACTTAAAGTCCTACTCTTGGAAACTAGCCCGAAACCGTTTTTGACAGTTATAAATCGTGTTTGACGTCATGGAACAGTAATATTGTGTGATTAATTGCCCAAACATGACATATTTTCAGACTCATCAATAGAAAAACGGACCAAAAAGGGGCTATTATTTAAGTTGTTTATATGATCAACGATTCCTGTGATCATAATCCCGATGCAGAAGTTTATGATCGGAGTCAAAAACGATAAGGTGCAGGCATAAACAGCCGAAACAATAACAAATGGAGCTTATTGCAGGAGGATCGGCTGCAGTGTAAACACAATATACTTGCGCTACGTTTATACAAATCCGAATTTTTCTGATTTTGCATTGAATCTGTTTATTCCTTACGAAGCGAGCTACTGTGCTCTCCGACACAAACAAAAAGCTCAAAAAAAGAAAATTTACCCGAAAGCACTTTGAAGCGCCAATTAAGTCTGCCGGGCCCATCATCGACGCCTTCGCGGATTATTTGAGGCCGGCCACATTAATTCGCGATAAAACCATTTGCGCAACTGGGAAGCCGCGGCCGGCACCGCCACGACCATGTGCAGTTGGGGGCACGCAAACAGGCCGTCTTCGGCTATTGGGGCACTATTGCCTCAAATAAAGAATGGACGACCCTCGGCCATCAGTGACGAATGTCGGCTCGCGATGACAGAATTATGGCGCCGGAGAACGGGTGAAGACAAAGACGAGGACGCCTCGGACCCGACAATTAGTCCTCTCTGAGGAGCCGAACTGACATTAACGAGATGTCGACCTGGGTAGATTGATCGACGAGCAGAAGAGAGAAGTTCGGCTGTCCCTAAACTTTGTAAATATTGCTCTCTTCTGATTGGCAACTTTGTCTAATCTTTGTAGCCAAATTCAAAACCAAAATCCGCAAGCGGAATTTGTTTGGGTGTTCAAAGTTTGGGTGTTCATTTCAAAGCAAATTTTCGAAGTTCCGTAAATAGCGTGTGGGCCGGGAAGGAAGGAAACGTGTGCAATTACGTAAAAACATCCAGACGACACCCTTGCCGACACATTCGAAGAGCCATCTAATTGAGCGAGTTGTTTTCTTGGGGTCGAGGAGCCCCGCCAAAGGACCATCAACCGCGTGTCTGGAAAGCGAAACCAATCGCTCCAAGATTTATGTTTTTGCGCGAACAAAGTCTAAAAGAAGAAGACAAAAAGGTTGTTTTTGAGATTGGGGGAAGAGGACCGGACTGGAAGAGGAAACTTGGGACGACGGTTCGGGGTTTTGGTAGACCGGCCGTTTTGATGAATAAATGAAGGGTTCGTTGATAGGTACATGGTTTTAAGTACAAATTCTTCTTTGTCTGTCAAACAAAAATTTGAGCAAAGCTTTGGATTTTCCCCAGGTAACTGATAAAATGTTTGCTCTCATGAATGAGAATTTTAGATAGTAAATGATATGAAACTGAATCAGAATTTCAAAAATACATTCTATTTTTAGTTTTAAACTGTATTTTGCACCCCTACAAAGATTTAGTTGCTGGTTCCGATATACACGCTGCAAAATTTATTAACAACAGCACAACAGAAAACCTAACCCACCTTATCCCATTTTTTAGCAAAGAGGAATCAGGAAACATATGACGACGGTGTCAATGGATGCGTTATCAATGACACTAGGTTTGTGAATAGGTAAGGGATTTAATTTTTCCTAATGTTTACTCTCATGAATCAGAATTTTAGGTAGTACCTTTAAATGATACAAAACTGACTCACAATACCAAAAAGGACATCCTGTGTTTTACAGCTACACTACAGAGACTTAGTCACTACTTCCAATTTACAGACTACAAAAGAAAATAGAAAACAGCGAAAAACAGTGCACCAACAAACCAGACCCACTTTCTCCGCTGACCTCCGCTCCGATTAACATAAGCGAACAGAACAGCAAAGCACACAGCTACGTCAGGGATTAGGAACACTTTGGTTTCGGCCGCGGACGGGCTTCGGTCGTTCGCCGGAGGAGAGTCGGGGACCGGGTCGCTTGCAGAAGTACTCACTTAACCTTCGTCGCTCGCCTGTCGCTACTCGACTCCTCTCGGCGTCCACATTTGCATTCGGATTCGGAAAAAGCAAAAAAGTTTGTCGGCCGCAGAAGGAAAACATCTCGAAGCGGAAGAAAAAGCGGGAAAGTGATTCAGAAGACGTGACGCGCGAGGAGGATCCAAAGAGCGGCGGCTGAGTTCGTTTGGGGAACGCATTAAGCGTGCTTTGGAAGACAAAAAATAAACAAAAAATGAGTTGATGGCGACTGGAAGGTTGTTCGCAAAAGGGGTGAGCGAGAGAAGTGGAAGGGAGTCGTGTAATTGGGGGGAAAAATTAGCGAAAAAGGAAAAATTGAAGAAGTGAGGCGGTTTAAGGGAGTGACAAGGGGGTGAGTCAGAGACGAAGAACGACTTGTTGAATGGTTAGTTAGAAAAGGTTTGTTTTCAAAAATCTGACATTAAAAATGGACAAAAGTTTAAATTTTTTAGACCAAAAACTGACGTCAAGCTCGCATTTTCAAGATGTTTTGTCGAACCGAGAGATGAATGACACGGAACTCGTCTTGAAAGCAAGGAAATTCATCATATCAACAAATGATGGATGGCTTCGATTCTTTAGGTTGAATTTTCCTCTGAATTCACGACGTCAAATTCCAACAATTGAAATAACTGCTTTGTTCGAAAGGTTCATGCTAACAAGTTTCTTAATTTTCTTGAACTTGAAAGAAAAACACAAATATTTGAGTTGGCGGCGTGCAATCGTGCAAAGAACAGTTTTAACGACTTCCAAAAGAAAAAAAGTCGCAAAACAAGAAAATCTAATTGAGGAATATGAGCATGATCAGATAGATCTCTGTTTGAAAATTGCGTTTTTCTTGAAAACAACAGCAAGAATTTGAATTCAGAATTTCAGCCTTTCAAAAATAGGTTTTGGCGAAGTTGCTTAGAGTGACTCAAACAAAACTCTTTCAGTCAATCTAAATTTGCAACTGACCCCACAGAAGCGCCAACTATGAGATTTCCTTGTCGCAGAATTTAACGGACACGCAGTAACGTTTTTTTTGCTCAGAATGATCTTTAACCACACACATGTGTCCCATTTCCAAGCCAATTCATTAAGACCATTCAGTTAAGGACTTTTTTGTAATAACTGCCCACCGCCCCGATTCATCAACGTTTACGTCACAAAAACCCGCAACGAAGCTTTACACCGAAGTCTGTCGCAAGAGCAGATGATTGAACGCGGCGCCGACAGAGTTGAGGGATTTTTTTTACGAGCGGAGGAGCTCAGAAGCTGTTTTTAATTATGGTCTTAGAACTGTAGTTCAATCCACACGCTTATTAGGGCTACTGTGTCAAAAAAGGGAAAGAGATCAAAAGGAAATTGACGTTTTGACCCAAATCACGACGACGACAAGTAATCCAACAGAGCGGAAATTTGGCGAAAAACGAAATTTCCCACAATAGAAAATTCGCATAAATCGGAGGCATACAATCGCTTGTACACTACCTAACACGCGTTTCGTGTTTTGATCGTCGACTGCCGATGGAAGCGGGGAGGACGACGGGCGAGGAGGAGAGGACCTTGTCGGTTGGTCGGACAAGGTTCGAGGGTTCGTCCCTTCGTCCATCCACCGACCGGCGGAGGCAACACAACAGCTGACGCGCGCACGCAAATCGCGCAAAAACGCCGGTGAGGCTTTGTTTCGCAGTGGTCGTCGACGCCCGAAGGTCGCCGCGGGACGCTGGCGAAAAAGAAGTCGAGGGTCCGAGAGGCAGGCGAAGAGATGCGATCAGGGATGCGCCGATTCAGCTGATGAGCTCAAGGACGCTCGTAGTCCCCCACAGGGAGATCTGCTACCAAGCGGAGCCAATTACAAAATAAGATGTTGCGGAAGGATGCTCCTCAGGGGTTGGTTATGAATTCGGTTCAAATTGAAAGCGGCGATTAACGTTGTTTTTAATAACCTTGAATGAGCGTTTAATTGTTAAAGCTTAGGTTTTTGAAGTTTTTCATTGAAAGGAGGTCAGTGAAGTTTAGGGCTTCAACCAAAGAGGTAATCCGAAATACCATTTGTTTCCAGCAAATCGCTTCGAACTCACATTGGTCCCTCACACTTCAGTTGTTTTCTTCAACTGCAATTACTCTCATCAAGCCAGAGAGAAGCCAGACAGTCTACACGGAAGTGCAACTTAAATTAATTTCTTACGCATTCAGTTTGCGTGTCCGTGTCCCTCGTACGTGTCAAACTAATCACTTTTTCTTTTCCTACATCCAATCATTGGCCCCATGACTCATCGAAGACTCACCAAGACTACGTCCTCTCCTCGGCCACAAATAACTCTTCCGCGTCATGTAATTAAAACCGATTTTCCGCCAAGAGAAGAGAGGCCACGAACAGCATGATTACACCCGAAATGGAATAGGAACGGCCAGTGAATTGTCTTTTCGGGAAATGTTTTTACGACACGCGACAACGCCATAAATATGGGAGGCCGTTGTTTATAGAAAGAGGCGATGCGGAAAGAATACGATGTGGGGAGAAGAGCAATTAGCACCAAAAGGGGAATCAGGCCGTATTCAAGGCGAGTGTGGATGACAGGAGACAATGGGTGCTTATTTTGCAGGAAACGCTGGTGAAAACAGATGGGTTCTGGATCGCTGATCTTCAGAAAACTGACTTTTTTACGAGAGTTCATGTTCTAATAAAACGTACTGAAATTACCAATTTTCTTGGAACCCCTTTTATCAATACGTCATCAATATGTCTTTTGGCTCACAATTCTTTTAGGTTTCGGTTTAAAGAAATGACAATTTTTAGAAAACAAATGTTGACTCTATCATCGATTAGTGGATGTAATGAAATGTGGACGGAATGGTATGTGCCGGACAGCTGTGTGGACGGAACAAATTTTTTGACACCAATGTGACGGAAACATTTTTTACCGATCTTCGATCTCTCAGTCTCTGTTGTCTTGTTTTCTTCTACCTCATGTGTAATTCCAGCAAAGCCGGAATCTGCCAGCGTGAACACGCTCGCCTAGCTTTCTTCTCTGATAAACTGGAGGCCATTGCTGGAGCGATGTGGGCTGGCCGGAAAAAAAGTTAACTCCTGTAGCTATGGATCAGAGCCTACTAGTCCTCCGTCTGCCCTACCGATACCCTTGAACGGTACTGAAGCCGACGCAAATGTCGGCGACAATTGGTGCTCAAGGGATCCTAACTCCGTCGATAAACTTTGCCTTTAGGTTAGAATTTTGTTCAGCTTTAATAGCCTCAATCTGGTTTTAATCTGGCCATCAACGACTGTGGTGGCCTAAAAGCCGCTTATGCCTTTTCGTAGTTTAATAATAACTGGTGTGGGCATAAGCTTTCCTCTATCTGTAGGTCTGAACGAAGCAGGACGTGTCATGGCCAAATTTTTAATTTTTTTAGCTGGTTAACGACACTGCGTAAGCCTTAGATTATCCGCTTGTATCTGCGCCCATTTAAAGCAATTTAAGCTGCCTGTTTCTGAACTTTACATAAAATGACAAGCTTCATTTGTTTTTTGAAGCGCCGAAGGCGCAACATATAACGGGGCCAAACTTTCAACTAGATAAAGAGCCGGAGATAGTAGGCTCAAAGGTGCTTGATGCAAACAGCGGGGATGGTAGGCTGGGACTGGCCTCCTGGAGCATCTTAGGCTTGGCCATTTTGATTATGGTTTTTTAGGAGCGCTGAAGGCGCGACAGTTGGCTGCGCCATCTTTTAAAACATGCTTCGTACTGCTAGTAGGCTTAGACTTGGATGATCATTTAAGGCTTTTCGAACGCGCAACATACAACGTACATGCTAAGCAGTAAGCAGACAAGGCTACAGCTGCAAACATCCGCAAATTTTAAAGATTGTTTCGGAAAGCAGAACAGTGAGAAATGTACTCAAATGTCCCATCACCATGTGACACATGGCCGACAAGTTTTCAACTCAACGTAAAACACTTAAAATCATTCCGTCCACTAATCAATAATAAAACTCAAACTTTTTAACGACACATAACGTTTTATAAGCATTCATTCATTCATTCATTCATTCATTCATTCATCTGCGACGGTGGTGAGCGGTCGGTCCGCGCATTCGCTCTGACGGACCACCCACGACGAAGCTGAAGCAATCGAAGAATCCGCGCCCCAGAAGCAATTGGAACCTGTGGGGAGCGTAATGTTCCACCCCCGCACCGGATAGAAGTCGGCAGCATGGTGTAATAGGGGGTGTGACAACGTGTAATATGTTGAGTTCACATTATAAATTCGTAAAATTCGTAAATTCGTGTAGGCTCTCGAAAGTGTCTGAATGAGCAGTTCAACAATTAAATTAAGAATAAAGCAAAAATTAAAGAAATCTTACCAAAATCGATTTACGATTGAATGGGTGTCAAACAGCAAATCGGATTCAAACAAAAACCCAGAAAATCAAGTTAAAAAAGGCCCTAACACACTCAAGATTCTCCTAGGCTGCAGTGTTACGGTGGGCCCTGGTGACGGCATTTTCCATTTTGAATGATCCTACGTTGTTAAAGCTTACACTGCAGTTGAAGCTTCTGTTAAATCGCAGCCATGCATTCTACAGAACTCTGAGCATTATACCAATAATCCATCTTCAATTTATCCTTTTCTCCCTCTCCCCCGACGCCAACACACATTCCTGGTAGACGCTTTTCCACGACTCCTTTTTTCCTATTGTTCCAAAAAAATTCTTACAAAGAACACGCGTATTCCTGGCATGTCCAACACCTCTCACCTTTTTTGCAGTAATCAAATCGAGTTCATCAGGATCACGATGCTCGCTACCAACTTCTTGCACTTCTCGCTGCAACTCAATGTTCGAAAACCTTTTCCAATGTCCGTTTTTTGATCATTTGGACTTTTAGTTAGATTGAGATACGTGGGAGCGCTTGGCTAATATAATAGGTTAATGTAGATTAATTGAGATCCGGTAGCGTTTAGTGTGTTTTAGACCCTAACGTCTTCTTACCGAGACCCGTACTAGGACTAGCTTCAGAATCGATGTTTCTGCAAACCCCTCGATAAAGTTGCCCATTTGTCTCTATTCGTCAAAAAATGTCACTTCTTGCAACGACGGCTGTTCGTCTGGCGTTACAAAAGCGAACCTAGCCGTTTTTCGTTTCCGTTACACTCACTTTTGTTCCTCCCGCCACGCGTTTCTCGTCTTTTGTCTGCCGCCTCAAACGCGGAAGTAGCCAAAAGGTAGTATTTTGCTGCAAACGGTTCTTATGTTTTTACTGGAAAGGTTACGGTATGTTGTTTGGTGCCTGAGGTTTTGTTGGATTTTTCTATTTTCGGAACGCTTTTGTAGCCGCAGAAATCTGGATACTGTAGTTGAATAAGAAATGGCAGCAAGTACAACCATTTTTCAATTTCGTTCAACCTACTCTAAACCTAAAAATAGTCAAATCCGCTTAAGGATCATCAATAGAATTATCGACTTTTGCAGAATCAGAAATTAACCAACGTGTGATTGCGTATATTGGACACACTTTTTACGTCTTTAAAAAGTCTTACTCTCTTTGACCACATTTAAAAGGTATGAGCTATTTATATCCAAGATTAGATTTGGGTACTGTGGGTAATACGTTAGTGCATCATCGATTTTCCCCCAAACCCTTTTTTAGTTTCTGACCACCCTTGTCTGACCACCCACTCGTCGCAGGCAGATTTATTGTCGTAACCCTGTTGCCTCGCAGTCTGGTCTTCCCAAGGTCGGGCGTGGGACCAGCGATCAATCATAGAATTGAAACAGACGAAATTCGTACTTCCGGGTTCCGAAACGGGAGTCTGGCGAGGGCGAAGATCGAGCAACTAGTCTGGAGATAAGGAAATGAGTGGTGGTCTGGGAACTGGTTTGTGACTGTAAGTGCAGGTGGGTTACGGTAGAGCACAAGGTGTGGTACAAAACAAGACACAAAAAGTGGGTTTCAAGGTAGCCGGAGATATGCGTTGTAGTAGAATTCGACTTCCTTATGGTCATAAGAAAATTGTCGAGACTGGTAATGGTTTTAGACCCAAAGTCTTGATCTCAAAACAACGTACACATAAGGGGTCGGTCGCAGCCCTTATAGCTTTACTTTAAATTGAGTTGTTTGTAATGAGTGGCTTAGAAACAACATATTGTATCTGTTAGCAGTTGATAAAGCTAAACGAGTAGTTATGTTAGGGTGCACTTGGCCAATATCTGAATGCTTTATGCTTCCGATTCGATGTTATGAAATTCCTGCCAAATATCCGCCACATTCCATGACCGCCGATATATCTAGAAGCTCACCAATACATTCACACAAGGCTTGAGAACAAGAGATACTAGGGGCAAGCCTAAGCCTGTCTGCAGTGCAAAGCCTGTCTGCAGAGTCGGTGTCGCTCACTGTCGCACCTTCGGTGCTCCCACAAAACTATACTGAAAATGTCCATGCGTAAGCCTAATCCTATCGCAACCTGGCAGCTTAAAGTACTATCTCCGCTGTTTGAAAAGTAGTCTGCTAAAGGGCTCTCAGGATTTCTTCAGTCTTAATAACGCTGGTGAATTCTTAGACGTAAGCGTTCTGAAAAACGAGCTGAAAATCGGCTGTAAGCTCGTAACACGTTATGATTCGTTTATTTCTTTGCTCTCTTAGCCTCAAAATTCATTCATTTCTTCATCCTTCTAACGCCTCTAGCCACCTTTTTCCCAGTTTTCTCCTTGCATTTCCACTCAAAAGTATCCAACAGAAACCCAGACGAGCGTCGATTACTACGTCTCCAATTAATTACGACTATATCCGCATTTGACCTTTTCTGGATGTTCTTTGAACGCCTGGTTTACCGCCTAACACACTCATCGGATGTCTAGACAACTCTATTAGTCTAATTTCGAATGCGCACAGCGTACTCCGCTTTATACTCTAATCTGGTGTGCAAAAAAAAGAAACGCGGTTCTGGCGCGTAAGTGCTCTTTCAAACCGACGGCCTAGACATCATCTGTGCAGGACGAGGAAGTTCACGTCTCAGACAACGTCTGGAGAACGTCCCTTAAGCCGCACGTTCTCACAGACGCTTTTTCTCTGCCGCCACGCCTTCGAAGTTTCCTTAAAAGGTCGCTGAACGCGCGAAAACGGCTGCATTGCTGGAAAAAGTGCGAAAAAGACTTAATTGCCGCTTGCTTGCTAAGTAAATGACCTTTCTTTGGTCGGTGGTGATACCGCCGCCGCTAATCGTAATCCCACCCGCGATGCGTGTTTGAAAAGGATCCCAGGAAAGGTGAGTGGATGAGGGAGACTGTTTCAAGAGTTCAAGAAGCATTACGTGTTTCGGAAAGATGGGAGGCTGATAAAAACTGAGTCATTTGAATAGGTGATGTAGGAGCCTTTGTTGAGGGTTTAGAATTTGAATGGCTATGAGGAGGGTGGCGGATCCGGTCGTGTCATGGGACATTCGTTTGTGGGATGTTTCATTGTCTGGGTTAGGATATAAGGATAGGTTAGCAACGGCGAATGTCAGTCTGGTGTCCTCTTGCAGAAGTTTGGTGGTTAGTTATCGCAGTCTTTCTTAGCTTAGAATTCAAGAATTTCAAGAGACGATTCTGCTTCCTTAGTTTTATTCAGTAGAATACTGCTTTTTCGTCCAGAAATTTAGCTAGCAATGCCAAATCGCAGTAATTTCTAATGACTTTCCTTCTTGTTGATCGCACGCTAGTTTAATTCAAACTTGCTGCACTCCTTGCATATACAACGAGCAAACATTTTTGTTCTCTCCTAAGCACCCAAGGTTTGACTTTTGAACTCATAATGTAATCACGCCTAATTTGATTTTAAACAATCGAAATGTTCTATATTTGGTCGACCAAAGTTTCCGCTAAAGGTTCAAATTGTATTTATCATTACTTCTGCAGTATCTCTACTTATCACATTAAGCTACACTGTCTCTTGTTCCCAACATTCGAATTAGCAGCTTTTCTTTTAAAATCGTACAACCTCACAAAACAATCTCTTCTCTCAAATTTCAGTCCGTATATTTTCCGTCCCCCTCAAAACGTCCCAGCTTTCTCCTTGTTTCCCTGTTGCTGCCCTTATTGCCAAATAAACCTTCGTGTCTTGTCCGCCTTCACGTGGACTGATCAAAATTTCGCGGCGTCGCCGGCGAGTCGCTTTTTCTGTTTCGATCAACTCCCTTTGCGGCTTCGGCGGCTCTTCGGCGATCTTTGATCACCGCATTTCCCTTCCGACCGTCGATCAATTCGTCCTCGCGCCGTCGTCCCGGCGGACGGCTAGACAACCGGCTGCCGCGGGTGGCTAAAGTGCAGCCGAGTGCTTCCTTCGCCGATCCTCTTTCGCTTTTCAGCGCGACTGCCATTTTTCTCTTTAGTTGGCTCGTCCTTCTCGCGACTTCAGAGTTGCTATTTCTGCCGCCTCACGTGGAGGCGAGCGATCCTCAAAGTTCCGCAGACGAGGGCGGTCGCCCACGGGGGCCGCTACTACTTCCGTGAGATTCCCGCGAGGCTGTTCGTTCGGCTCTTTATCTGTTGCGGTTATAAGCGATGATGTTCCGGAGTCCAACTTTCGTCCACTTCCTCCTCTCCTTGCGAATTCCTTCGCCAAAGAGGACCGTTGTTTCTTCTTTGAAGGTGCGCGAAACAATCTTAAAAATCAGCGCATCTTCGCTATCGATCGGCGGGTCAGCGCTCCGGTTGGGTCTTTGATGGGTTCGTTGGCTGTAGTTTCATATGGCGCTCTCGCTTGCGTGGTTTGTGTTTACTCGGAGAGGTTTCCAGAGAGACCGACAGCAATTTCAATAGCTGCAATTTGGCGGATTTTGGACATTGCTCTTTAACCTGTGATTCTGGATTAAACCTACAATTAAGATTTCCGAGGCAGTCTTATAGTTTTACACCCCTATTACATTTCTACTATCGTTTTATGTCTCTCGACACACAAATTACTCATTATCTAATTTCTTTACCCTACACGCCGTTGCACTTAATTCCCAAATTCAAAAACCAAAAGCCATTCCACAGTTCTACTTTCTGCTTTCGATCCCTTAATTATCAATTTTCACGCATGTGACACTGTAGGTTCACATGCCCTTTTCCCCTTTTAGACACATGATCACAAAAAGTGAATTGTATCTTTGTTGTTTTCAGTTTGGACTTTCTCTCGACGCCCTTCAGCTGTTTCAAGAATTCTCTTAGGGTGTCATGTCAATCAGGTCGCCAAGGTAATTACACGTGGTCTCCTAAAGGACGACCTGATTCAGCAAAGAGATCTCGACTTCCTCGAGGAGGTGGTGGTTAATGGACTTTCGGAGGGTTGAACTGTTGGACCCGTGAAGAACTTCGTTGATCACTTTTTGCAGAAACTCTCAATCCAGTTCTCAATTTCTCTTCCTTTTTTGAAGCCAAGTTGAGCGTTTTGTTGAGTTTAGTTTGAGTAGAATTCACTTCTAAGGGCATTTTCGCTTTTTCGGTGTTTGATTTCTGGCGTCCGCTAAAAGCCGAATTACGCCATTGCCCGAACGTTTCTCCAAACCACATAATGACCCCAAAGTTCTTCTGTATGTCTTAACTTTGCAGGTTTCTCTCGTCCTCCTTTTGAATCAATTATTAGCTGCGCGTGTAGAAACAAGTTCCCCGCCGCGTTACGTAGCGTCACACCGCAAACACAAACGCGCACACTCCGTTTGTAATTCTTGCACTTTTACTCGTTCCCACATAGCCGACGTTCCATCTTTTGCCTTACCAAAACGTCACATAAGCCGCCAGAAGCGAGAGAATCCTGATCGCTTATAAAAGCGAAGCCCGACGTACCGATGACAAATAACCGAATTTTCAATGATTAGAAAAGACGTGGAGAGCGTATCTTTGTGCTTCGATTCGCAATCGAATTGTGGCGCCGGTGGAGTCGATTTGTTTGCTTGCGGCAAACAGAATTCGGGGAGCGGCGGGCGATTCAGGGAAGGAAGAGTGTTGGAACGAACGGTCGTGGGACCACCAGATGTGTCTGAGAGTATTTGACTGGTCATGGATTAGAAGCCGAAAGGACAGCTGTTTTTTGGTCGGTGGGGAAAAAGAGACCGGTAGGCAGACGACGCAGCGGGAAAAAGCGAAGATCAGTTTTGGGTACTTGAAGTGAGTTTTGTGGTGCTTGCCCTAGTAAAACCATCCAAGGTACCCAAGGATCCACAGAGAGCATGAGACAAAGATCGTGGTTTTGACAATTTTTGACCTGCAATTAACTTTTCGGCCAAAGTTGCAAGCTTTCCCTCGGCCATGTGCATTTCGCTCACTTTGTCCCATCCACAATTTTCTCCTTTTTGCAAAAATCGTAATTGCTTTCCAAAAGGCCAAATCTCTCCTCAAAGCTGCGTTCAATCACCAAAGTTGCGACTTCGCAATGACGTCCTAAGTCAATGTTGCGACTTCAGAATTACAACCAAAACTTGTTTCCCAATTTTGTGTCTAAGATTTACAACCCTGTCTCCTTCATCACGCAACATTTTCGGTTTTTTGGAGAGCATGTGCACTTTAAAGACGCGTTCTAAGCTCCGAGTGCACTCAAAC
The DNA here is from genome assembly GCA_000757645.3 of Steinernema carpocapsae. Taxonomy (NCBI): domain Eukaryota; kingdom Metazoa; phylum Nematoda; class Chromadorea; order Rhabditida; family Steinernematidae; genus Steinernema; species Steinernema carpocapsae. Next base: position 2,220,194 of record AZBU02000003.1, read on the forward strand.
TGTTTTTTATTACAAATTCGCCTTTTTTTACACGGCGGCTGCAAGTGCGGTCGTCTGGAGCGCCCTGGAAGACTGGAAAAGGGGCGGCAGACGATGGTGATCTACCAAAAACGTCTGCCTATTCCCGTGGTTACCGTATCCACGGAAAAGTACACCCCGGTCTTCATCTCTAGTCGTCGGTTTTTTAATCACTGATTCTAGCGGTTTCGAAACGTCTCGTGCTTGGGATCTTTTTGGCCTTGCTGGAACCGTTTTCAGTGATAGCAGCTGATAAGACAGGTAAGTTTCTTTGCAACGATTCTTGGTTTTTTGGGAGGAGACAAGGAGTCTAATCGTGTGAGCACTTCTTATTTAAAGATCTGATTAGTGGGTCTGTCTGGCGGCGGTCATGAATATATTATTAGGTGAGAGTTCTAGTCTTTAGGAGTTTTGTGAGTTTCTCGAACTCCAAAGTGACGTGATTCACGAGCTGATACGACCTCAGACAATTGTTTATTACTGCATACATTCTCTTCTTATCACCTCGAGACGGTCAAAGGTTCCCAGAAGTACATCTTTCTCCTTCTATTCTCCTTTCACTTTAACCCCGCTTTGTCACACCTCCGACCGATATATGCCACGATTCGCCGTTCCAAGAAGACTTCTCTCCTTAAAGGACATTTTTTGCCTCGTTTTATTTGTGGTCTTTGTACTTTTCTGTACTTAACTCCTCATTTTTGGATTCCTAACACGTTCTCCTTAAAAACACGCATTCATCTCCTGCCCGGGGAAAAGCCTTCAAAATACTTTGATCCGCCCATCCAAGTTCCGAGCGCGGGTCGCCGTCTTCGGCGATCTCTGATCAGTGAGGTTTACCGCCGGGCGGCGCGTCCCCCTTTGCTATATCAAACAGAAAACGCGGCGAGCGAGCGAAGCCGCCGCCGGTCGCGCGCGTTTGACGTTTTTACAATTCGCCAACCCTAGAAGTAACCGCTTTTTACGCCATTTCAGTCGGTTGGATGGACTTCGAAGGTCCAGTTCTCTTGGATTACGGTACTCCAATCGAGTTCATTGGCTACACTGCCCAGTCTGACTATTCCAGCTACAAGGCCCTGATGGTGAGTCTGTTCTACTGATTATGTGATTTATTGATTGGAACGTGGGTTTGATGGGTTGATAAAGGAATGCTTAACACGGGCGAGTCAGGACAATCTGGAAGAAAGAAGAACACGTTGGCTTTTGAGATGAGAGCACGCTGGCTACGCTCACGTCATCGCATTGAACAGATTCCGGCAGCGGAAGAACACAACACGGAGAAAACTACGGTAGAGCGAGGCAGAGATCAAAAGACCTCCGGGACGTTTGGAGACCGCCGGAAATCCTGTTCTCGGTCGCATTTTTAAACCAACCGCAGCGATTTCTTTTTTTGGTTTTGGCACGGCGAGAGGTCGCGCAATCGATCCAGTTTGGATTAAAGTTGTTTTTGCCTGATTTTGGAGTCGTTCGAGAGTTGCTGCTGAATTGGAGTCCGAGATTCGTCTGCTGGGGCGAGTTGAAATTCAGATTATTTTGTTGTCAAAAATGCAGTTTTTGCTTCAACTTCAACTCCAGTTCCATTTATGAGTGTTTCATTCTTCGCTACCGTCTGGCGACGTTTTCCCCAGACGTACGAAGACCTTTTTCACTTCCTCGTCTGCCCTTTTACCCACTTTGTCTTTGCCGACTAGTTTCACGCGAAAACGCGACAAAAAGCAGACGGAAAACTGCGAAAGAGTTGCTTTGCAGACGGAGAGTACGGTCGTTCCTTCCAGCGCGACGACAATTTATTTCACCTGAAAATGTCACTTCCAAAAAACGCTACCCCGCAAGGCGCTGATTGGGTGTTTGAGTTGGATTCCGAGCAAAACTAATAACAAAGTAAGCTTTTTGCAGCTTGACTCAACTGGACTTTTTAAAGGTCAGCTGCTGTTTCAGTCAAGAGGGCCACTAAGGCGATTAGAAGGTGGTTACGGTAGCTGTTTTTTTGGGTTGGCCTTGCAAAAAGCGGAGATGTAATGAGAGGAAGAGGACCAGGAAGCAATCTTCGGCGTTTTTTGGAACTTTTGTTGCCACGTGGAGGGCCGCCGCCCAGCTCGAAGAGGCCGAGTGTAAAACACTTGCAGGCCTAAAAAGAGGATTTTGGTTTGGCTGATGGATGGAAATTAGGGTTTGAGGAAGCTCGTGTGTTCCATCTTTGGGAGGCGGAAGACGGCGGTTGGTCGGAGGCGATTAGCGGGGAGGGAGAGAAATGGATTACGGTAGGAAGGAGAATGTACTGTAGGCCTTTCATAAACCCCTCACTCATGCTTTGACCTCCTTAATCCCAGTCTCCTGTCTTCCCAAGAACTCTCATTCATTTTTTTTCCTCTTTTGTCCCATGACGCGGCAGACACCCTTTCCCAGAGAACAATTAGTCCCGTGACTCAAAAGTATCAAGGTCTCAGGTGAAGCTCAGCCTCTTTTTGTTGTCCGGAGGCAGACAAAAGTCTATTGATCGGAGAAACTTTGTGTTCCTCGGCCCCTCTTCTTCTCGCAACTTGTTCGCCTTTCGATTCCTCAAACCCCACCACTGACCTCCCATTATCCTCTCTCTGTTTCAGATGGATTCGGAGACGACGCATATCGGCGGCCACGTACCCTCGGCGGCCTCCTCGCTTGTCCCGGGCGCCTCCTCGGCGCACCTTTGCCAGGTGTGCGGCGCCAAGTCCCACGGCGCGCACTTCCAGGTGCAGACCTGCCGCGCCTGCGCCGCCTTCTTCCGCCGAACTTGCGCAGGCGGACGCTCCTACAAGTGCCGAAGGGCGACCAAAAACTGCGACGTGTCGAAAAGTGAGTTTTGTTCGGTTTTCGGTTCGTGAGTATTTGTGTTTTGGAGGATCGAAGGGGTTTTAATGATTTTGGTTTGGGGAGTTCAAGGACAGGTGCAGGCGAGGCTAATTGGGCTTTGAATGGATAATCAAATCTGCATTTGCGGAAGTGGGTTAGGTCGAAATGTGTGTTTCCGTGCTTGTTCCGCAAATCCTGCCTTGAATCATTCCCTAGTTTGCCCAAATTACTTTCAAAGTTCTGCAGACAAAGTCCTCCCCACGCTCCAATTCAATTCTGATTAATGCACTCTTAACGGCTATTTGATGTTCCGGATTAGAATCGAGAGCCTATGACGCCATTCGAACTCGAAAAAAGCCATGAATACATTTGAATGGTTATGCGCTCCAAACCGAACCAGGCGTGAAATCGATTTATACTACATTTGAAGAGTCTTCTTAGATTCTTTACGTTCGGGAGGTGTTAAGAGAAGAACACCTGTAGTCTAAACCTCAGAGCAGTCTTTGGCCTCTCGAAGACGCTTTTTCCCAATACCACAAAAGGCGAATTTCCGTTCGCCGAGCGCCGCCCTCGCTCGGAAGACCGTCGGGCGCCTCAAACGTGGCGATCGCGTTTTTGCGGACACCTGCTTAAACAGTTCTCTGGTTTTCGGTATTTTCGTGTTCTGATGTGACCTGAACGGTGTTCGATAAGGGATCAATTGCTTTCGTCCTTTTGCCTTTTCCTATGACTTCTTATCACCGACAAAAGCGACAAAAACCGTTCGCGTTTTCGGAGTTAATCGAGAGAATCGATTCTCGAGAATGGAATGTGGTCTCCGCTGACCTTTGAACCTTTCGAATTCGTGAATCATTTCGCTTCGATTTCAGACGCCGCGTTCAATTGTCGCTATTGCCGATTTGAGAAGTGCCGCAAGGTCGGGATGAAATATCACGGTGAGTCGGATGAGTCACCGGACGAAGACTGAAACTGCCGTTTTTTAGGGTTTGAGGAGATTCCGTCTGACGTCTCGCCGCAAGAAGTCGTCCGTCCGAGGATGGAATGCCCCGATATCCAGTCGGAACCCTGTTCTGTTGCATCTTCTGACTTTAGCAACTCTGGAGTCCAGTTCAGCAAGAATCAGATCATGTGTGACACCACCGAGCTGTTGGTCTATATCGGAAGCATCCTGGAAGGAGACCTCGTCCAGCACAGCCCCGCAATCAACAGCGCCTTTCGGCTGACCACAATGCAGAGGATGATCCTCTCCTACGAATCCATCTTCAACAGCGACATCATCAACGTGGTCGAAACTCCATCCGTAAACCTGGAATTCACGAATCAGGCTCTCAGCGCCGCTTACGTTAAGCACGCCCGATTCCTCATGTCTTCACCGCATTTTACCAAACTCAACATCCAAGATAGGGTAAGAATATCACTCATTTCAGTATTTAACGGTTCCTATTTCAGTGGGCGATCTACCGACGAGCGACGACCATCTTCCTCCCCGTCGACACCTGCGCTCCAACAATCAAGCTCTTCGGGAAGGACGTGACCGACAGGAGAATGTACTTCAACCTGAACAAAGCGGTGAACGTGGATACGTACTACTACGACGGTGAAAAAGTGCCTGAAGAGCTCAAAGACCAGGTCACTAGGTAAGTCCTATTATCTCCTCTATCAGCCCCTAATCTCCCTAATTCCAGAATATTCAAACCTCTCAGCCAGCACGCCCTTGATCTCATAATAAATCCGATGAGGGAACTCAACCTCACCGACTTCGAGCTCGTTTATCTGCAGGTCCTTCTGATCTGGAATATACGATGTAAGCCTCAAATCGAATGAATTCCGACCCTAAACAATGCTTTTCAGCAATGCAAAACGTGACCGACGCAGCAAAGGAAATCGCGGAGGGCGTCGTCGAGGAGATCTCCAACGAACTGCACAACTACTACATGTTCGAGATGATGATGACCAACTACGCGAGTCGGCTAGTCAGGATCAACAGCATCCGCTCCGAGGTCGAGGCATTCTCCAACAAGATCAAGGAGAACCTCACCATGGCCCAGATCTTCAACATGTTCGAATGTCCGCTGCTGGGCGATAAGTTGATTAGATGACAATTGAGATGCTGGATGGACTATTTACGAGTGTGTGCAAAAGAATCAAAACCTAAAATTTGGCATTAGTGTGGAAATTTAGGAGCACAGTAAATCGATGATTCGCAGAGTAAATTAACAGTTTATGATCGGAGAAGTCCATGGGTTCTCGAGGTCCTGTTTCTGTTCGTCTCTGCCCGTCCAATGATAAGGTCCAGATATGCAACGCGCTTTGGTTGAGACTAAAATGGAAATTAAGCTGAAAATTAAGCAAAGCACTCACCTCTGCCGCCAGTTCACTCAAAAATGTTCGGGAACAGGACCGGGACAGCCTGATTGACAAAGTTATATCTGAACAGCAAAATTAGAAGGAAAACGTTAATATATACCGTCCACAATTGATTTTAGCTGCTTCGAACAAGTCTTTTTCGTACATACATGCAATGGTTGACACAATGACATCATCCCAACACTGCGGTGGTAGGAAAAGAGTGAGACGGAGAGAAATCCGGAAATAAGTGACATGGGGTGAAGCATAGGTAGATAGGCAGAGCAGTTGCAAAAATTGCAGTTGCTGAGAAATAGGTGGGTGAAGAATCCATGTCGAGGTTATTAGGCGACAAGATCTCTTTAGCAAGATAAGTGGAAATATTCCATTTTAGCAAGTGTTACAAATGAGTAGCTCGATTGCTTCGTTGCGCTTGGCGAAATGAAACTTCAAATGTCGTCGTCCCGTTTTGAATGTCCAAATTGATAGGAGCCAAATTTCTATCGGTAACAAACTTGTGATGAAGAATTGGTTCGAGTTGAGTTCGAAAACAGCAAAACTTGTAGCCTCGAACGAAGCAACGTCAGAGCGTGGTCGATTTCGTAAACAAAGGTTGTTAACTAAAAAAATATGAAGCCGCTAATTTTAAACGTTTTCCTACCTGTCCACAATTTTCTCCAATGTTAATCTTTGCCCGAATGTGTTTCCTTCAAGCGGCGCGTTGCACCCGAACTTGGCGTATCAAGTGAATCCAAAATACATTTCGTTGTCACGAGACCATTTTTTGTCCTGCTTTTTGTTATGTTACAAAACTTTTTTTGGGGTCAAATTTGAAACACGTGGCTTCGTTATTAAATTCCAAAACTTGAAGAATTCTCTGCCGGTGATTCTTTGCTGAAAGTTGTCCGATAAAAACGACGAATTTTCGAATAAATTTGCCTCTATTAAAATTTTATAGGTTTTTCTGTGTTCCATTCGGAAAACTCGTGAAAGGGTCCGACACTGAGAGCACCACCAAGCGTAGAGACAAAAATTGTGCTATTGTAAAAAAGAATATGGTCGGGAGTAAATACGGAAGTTGGCTATTGCTTCAATGTTGATTTAAGTCGTTAAAAGTGATGCCAGAAGTATTGCGCAGACTTAAAAGACTTTGAAGCACTATTTGATAACTCTTGATACACCTGGCAGCTTGCACATATTAATGAAATATTGTGTGGCTCATATCCATTTGTGTTCCATACGCAGTCTTCCTGTGCTTGACTCGCAGAATACGTCCCGATAATCTGAGAAATTTCGAATAACAATTTTTTGTGTTCAACCGGAAAGTGCAACAGTTATGATCCTGAAGTGCAAAATCAAAACGGATCAATCACTGATAGTTACACACAAAAAGTTCTTTTATGATCGTAAACAGCACGACTATTATCAGAACTTATACTATCGGAACGTTATCGGAACGACCTATGTAGCGCAAGATGCTCTCCCAAACCGAAGAAAACCGCGATTTCGGCTGAATTCCTTTCGAATGCGCCTATTACACCCTCCAAATCCACCTGGTCCAACGCTGAATCCCTTTGCGAGCAGCCCAACGCCCATCTCGTTTCGATTTACAGCGACAAGGAGCAACCCTTCGCGGCTTCTCGGGCTATCTCATAGCGTTTCTGATTGCGAGTTCTTCTGGACTGGCGGGTACGTGAACATGACGCAGTAACTGGACAAATACTGGTGCGATGGAAGCACGTGAAAATACAGCCGATGAAAACGGCGTCACCTGCCGGTATGTCAATAAGCAATCTTTGTAAAGCACATCTATCACAGTGATGTCGAGAAGCCTCAGTGGGCGAACTAGGAATGTGGACACGAGCTCTTTAGAATTTGCAAGAAACTGGCTAACGGACAGTAGGAAAAGATGTTGCTTTTGGCCTTTTGTCCGCGTTCCTGAATCAATGTAAATCTGCAAAACCCAATAAAAAAGAAATTTGTAAAAAACGTTCAAAACTTTGGACTGTGACCTTTTATGTCGCCTGTTATGATACAGCTTGAGCTCAATACCAAAACTCAACGTCAATATGCGTAATATCGTCAAAATTTTTCAGATTTTTCGATTTTAACAATCAACCAGGAAGTAGAATAAATTTCTTGTCTGGAGCCGTTCGAGAATTTTAATGTCATTTTGAGAAAACTGATTATTAAGCAGTTGTCTACTGTTTTTTAGGGATCGGATGTGAGAAAAAGTGTATTCGAAGCAATCCATTCGACAGGACGGACACTTCGACGGACTCTGGTGTCGATGCAACTGAAGCACAACGATCGACATCTGCAACATCGTCTCCACTCCCTATAAATTCTCTTATCAATTGAAATCAGAACTCCTTCGGCCATGATTACCTCTCCCCTTCTTCTGGGCGCTGCCCTTCTCCTTTCGGCCTTATCCGCTTCTCCAAATTGCGATTCTGGCTGGAATCTCTTCGAAAGCAGCTGCTACACCCTGAGCGCCACGAACGCAATTTGGTCCGACGCAGAAGCCATCTGCCAACAATCCAACGCTCATCTCGTCTCTCTTCACAGCGACGAAGAGCTCACTTTTGCAACATCTGTAGCCGCGGAAGGCAAGAACAATCCGATGTCGTATTTCTGGATGGGAGCTTACGCCAACATGACCAGAGCTGAAGGACTCAAAGCTTACTGGACCGACGGAAGCAAGTTCGACTTTGAAAAGAACATGATGTGGAGAGATCGGCTGGGATGGGGTGCTACGTGTTACGCGGTAATTCAGCTTAATATTCTAACGGTTAACAATAATTGTAGGGTGCCCTTCATTCCTCGATGTGGATGGAATACGAATGTGATGCCCACAAGCTTATAAGTGTTTGTAAGAAGCCGGCTAACGGACAGTAGATGACTACAGCTCTCAGTTCTCATTTGTGTGTCTTTTAATGTTGTTTCATGTTTATTTGAATAAGTTTTTGTGGTTAAACTCAAAGTACAATTCACTTTCTTCTCAGTGTAAAGACCAGAACGCAGTAATATGTGATAGCTTCACTCAAAAAACTGTTTTTGGTCATAAACATCCGTTATCAGAATATTCCAACGTGGCACATGATAGAGAACCAAACATCTTGCTTCCAGCGGCTTTAAAAGCCTTGCACTTCTCAGTCCAAATTAGAACTCCTTCAACCATGTTCGCCTATCGACTTCTCCTTCTCATGGCTCTTTTCCTCTTCTCCTTATCCGCTTGTTCAAACTGCGATCCTGGCTGGACCCTCTTTAAAGGCCTCTGCTACACCATCAACGACAAATCCAGCTGGACCAACGCCGAAGCCCTCTGCAAGCAGTCCAATGCCCATCTCATCTCTATCCACAGCAACGGAGAGCAGGCCTTTGCGGCTTCTCTGGCCAAGGAGGACTACTTGTTCTGGACTGGCGGATTTGTCAACATGACTCAGCACCGTCTTGACAAGTACTGGTCCGATGGAAGCTCGTGGGACTATAACCGCTTTTACAGGGAAGATGTTAGAGCAGGACCGACCTGCTTGGTGGTATGTGAGCTGTCTTTTTTGACATTATGCGTTGGCTGTTTTTAGAGCGACGTCGATACGTACACGTGGGAAAACTTCGATTGCTATTACGAGTTTGCCAGTATCTGCAAGAAACGCGTCAACGCAAATATTCAGATATAACAAATGTTAGTATAATCTATTAGGAGCTAGCAGATATGAGTAGACGTAGGAGCAGATATTCTTGTCTGCTGTTAGCCTACGTTTTAAAAAATGTACTGTGACGCTCCTCCTCCAAGCCAACTTATTAAACAGGATAACCTTAGCATCAAAGAGCCGACTCGTTTAAAAGTGTTAAAAGATATTTGTTAACTGTAAGCCGACGTGTCTTAAAATAGAAAGTCACAGAGAAGCCAAAGGCCATCAGAGTGGTTTTGAATTGCATTTATAACTAAAGGGTATTTGAAACAGACCGTTGAGAGGCTAGTGAATGTTGCAAACTGCGATCTTTGCCTTTTCACTTGATAATAGATAAAAATATTCCCAAGATTTTACTTTTCTTTGTTCGCAGTCCTAAGACGTCGACCATCTGCGTCTTCCCATACTGCTTTGTACCAGTCGGTTATCATATGCAGCACAAGATTCCATTAACTGTGAACAGATAGTGCACTACCGGATTATCAACTCCAGACGGAAAAACCAAAGGTCAAAATCCGCAACATTTTCCAGTCACACTCCTTTGTTTCCTTTGTCTGCGCTTTGTATGAACACCTTTCTCAGATCACCCAAAATCAGAACCTCATCGAACATGTTCGCCTCTCGCCTTCTCCAGGGTTTCACCCTTCTCATTGCGGCCTTCTCCGCTTTCACTTCAGACACGTCTTCTATCTCGGCTTCTCAATCCTGCAACTCCAAATGGACTCTCTTCGAAAGCAACTGCTACTTCGTCAACGTCGCCAAAGCCAACTGGTATAATACCGAGGTCTTTTGCAAGGAATCAAATGCTCATCTTACCTCAGTCCACAGCGACGCAGAAATCTCCGCTGTTGTGTCTTTGTCCGAGCAATTCAGGAGAACGCACTTTTTAGATAGGAGGATACAAGAGCTACAACACTGCCGCGGGTCTTGTCGCCGAATGGTCCGACGGAAGTAACTGCTTGGTGTTACGTTTGCTAAATTCCTTTTCACGCTCAACCAAAATGCTTAAGCTTTGCGGAAGCTACGAATATACCTCCACCTACACGAGCGTCTGCAAGAAGTCTGTCAACCATCTGTAGATCGACTTTTGACTCATGTTCTTTATTCTTGTTTCTGACATAAATGAAACTACAAGCTTCATTCAAGTGAAAAGAGCAATATAACAACGGACAAAATGCGCTCAGTTTGACAGAAACACGTTGTCCTTGTTTGATCATTTGCGTAAATCGCACTTCCAAAACCGGCTTAAGCTGTTTAATCCGACAATAATTAATCCACAAGTGAATTGCAGTTTACTCAACGGCGCTAGTTGATGTAAATGCCTTTGAATCCTCATTAACATTATTTAATTTTTACAATTTCAATGTTGTCCCTTCTTCTAAAACCCTCAATTTCTGAAGGGCTCCTTTCTGAACGTGTTCTCACAACGTTAATTTAGACCTAAATCAGATTTCACTTCTAACCTCAAACATAAGAACTCTTCAGCTTACCAACACGACTCACTTTTTGATCCTCGGGTGCACTTTTGCTCTCTCCACTCTCGACCACCTGGCCTCCCCCAGGCGCGTGACATCACACGACAGCTGCGTTTGATATAGCAACTACCCGACCTCAAATATTAATGTAGATCTGGTCCAAACGGTACCGTATGACTCGATCTGCTCGATACGTTCTGCGCAAGAATTGGATCGAGAATTGGCACCAAAGTGCATTTCACCCTCTCTTCTCCCATGCACGCATTGTTTAAACGTCGGTTTTTGAGCAGCTAAAACTCCCTCTGCTCGATGCTTTTCCAAAGCACCCGCGTGGCACGTAAGCACTACCACAAAACCCTTGGAACATGTGTTCTGACGCGAATTGCTCGTTGGTGGCTTGTTGCAAAGTTGCCTCTTTGCGTGTTATGATGCGAATATTCCGTGAATGGCGGAAGCGGGAGCGAGTGCTTCTTGCAATCTGCCTTCGGAGGAGCTTCCGTTTCGTTAGTCACGCTCACGTTGTAATAAATAATTTTCCGCCTTTGTTCGGTCACAGGATTCTTTGCAAAACTTGTGATGCTTGTCCCCCAGTTGCAACGGAAACCCTCAAAGCCAAACCGGAACTTTGGGTCTCTTCTTCCGTGTTTTGATTGGAGATTACCCTTTCTCCAAATCGGATTGGAATTCTGGTCCTCCTAAGGGTTCGCCCTACTTTTGATCTTTTCGGGTTTTCTGCCAAATCGATTGTTACTATGAGGTAAGCGAATACTGTCAATCCGACCTGATAAGGCTGTTTGCACTTCACATCGTGTTGGTGACGTGACCAGTCACGAGAGATTTAAAATTCGCTATTTTGAATACACAACAACGCGGCCACTGCGACGGAAAAGCGTAGGAACTGAGTTGTGGCGTGATTGTGCTTCAGGAGAAATCAATAGAAAGTCAGGCTTTTGAAACTTGACAATATTTTTCAACCCACGCGTCTGGCTACAAAATGACTCAAATTTTAAGAACTCAGATATTATACTTTGAAGCCTAAACACACCAATAATATTTTGGTTGAAAGCCTTATTTTTTCCACACAAGATCGTACCTATCAACAGACTCTTATGTGTCCCCAAAACAGTTTGTAATTAGTTAAGCTACCGCTATCAGATTAGTCCTGACTACAACAAACACGCGTTGAATAAACAATAATTTGTCGTGTTAGGTCATGCTCACTGACGCAAATAAACCTCAATTTCGCATTAGTCTTAAGTACAAGGACGTAGGTATACGTAAATGGCGGAAGCGTCATAACATAACACGGAATTGGATCTGGGAGTGTTTTTGGGTCTTTTTGGAGTTTTCGTTTAGGCCGAAAACAGTGGAAGCTATTATAATCTTGATTTCTTTGTGTTGGCAACAAAATCTGCGTCAATAACTTTAGGCGCCCGCATAGTTCGTGTCGCGCACGACGCAAAATGATGATGCTGCCTCGGACCGGTATTATCACCCGGGGTGGGCGCAATTTTTTCGGTTTTGGGTGAATTGGCTGAATGGTTTTGGTGTTTTGTGACTTCAATTGCGGAAGTACATATTGCTTTTCTGAGAGGTCGCACACGGAGTTCTATCAAAAATAAAACAAATTGTGTTCAAATTCAAAAATTGTAGGACTCATCTGAAGATTATATGGCTGTATTCTTCCGAAAGTACTTTTCTCGAACCCTGTTTTGGCATAAATCCGTTCAAAAACGCTCAAAAGGGAGTCGCCAAACTACAGTCGCAGTCGAATTTCTAAGTTAACTCACCTTTGCCCTTTCATGTTTTGGGCATAAACACCTCCTTATTCACAGTTTGTCTAACGATATGGTAAAAGGCTAAAAATGTCAAACTGCTTAAACACATGACATCAGTCACCGTAGGCAATCTGCGGCATTTCCTCCTCCACATCCTTTTACAAATTGATCCTTTTAAGTGTTTTTTCCCACAAATTCTTCAAAACACTAAGAATGTAGATACTGTATCTTATATGTTTATGAGTATTGTTAGGTTTCTGAGCTGGCCTCAAACAACTTTATAGCACACTAGCTACTCGTGTTTCCACTGCACTCGCACTCCCAATATAATGACTTTTAAATATGCATCATATAGCGTAGCGTGGACAAACACTTTGTGCTGAATAAATGTTTCCGATCTAGAGCAAACAAAAGCCAGACGCCCGTAGGATCAAACTGTCTGCTGCTTGATTGTCCGCGTTTGACAACACAACACCGCCCGAGTCTAAAACTAATCGCGCCGTGCGTATGTCGAGTGGCCGTCGTCGCTTCATCCCGTCTACTGTAATCTTGCATCTGTCCACCTGCACGTTTTCGGGTAACGAAACGGATTCTCACCTAATCGCTTATCGGCAAAATTTTGTTGTGAAGCGGCGACGGCGGCGAGAAGCGCGTGATTAATGTGCCAAGCCCCGAAAGCGAGGGTACGCGCCCTCTTGTGTAAACACAAAAGTTGTGCCGATCGGAAGAAACAGATGAGGCACTAAATTAGGAAGTTGTGATAGAGAAGGGATGCGTTTGTAGGGTTACAACGTGGGTTTTGCCGATCGGTGGCGTGAGTTGTAATTTTCAAGGTGACTTTTGCAACGAGGGTTTACAAATCAGGTGTAAAAACGATTTGCTAAATTTCCAAGGAAAATGAACTTTTCAAATAAAAGACTTCATAATTTAGGTCTTTACTACTTGGTTAAACTCGGGGTGTAAGTTCGCTGATCTAAGACAGCGCAACTTCCAATTGTGGCTATTTTCAGATTATGATACCCTTATCAACGTAGTTTACCTATGTAACCAGTTTAACTAGGTTACTGACTAGTTTAACTATGTAACTAGATGTAACCAGTTTAAGCAGCTTGCTTGAGCGTTTAACAGTTGTAATTTGACTATTAAACCTTAAAATTGAAGCGCGATTCTCAGAGCACAAAAGATTGATTTATTCGCAATCAGTTTTTTACTCGTCTGTAAAATTCCACCTACGTCAGAACGTATTAAGCAGACGCCGATAAATATTTTAGACTTTTTAGACATTTTAGACGTTTGTATTTAGCCAGAAATTTTTTGATCTCTCGAGAACTTTTTGGTCGTACAGCGGTTGTCGACATTTTTTCTGCAAACCGCTCCGCTGCACAAATCGTGTTTGACTTTGTTTTTTATCTGCAGACCCACTTTTTGATGAGCACTGCTTTCCGCGTGCACCAGTCAGGGTCAGTCACGAGACCATCGAAAGTTGTTTTAATGGGAGAGTTTTAGGTGTGAATAAGCCGGCCGGATTGCGGTAATGGGCGATCGCTTGCAGCTACTTGAAATTGGTGTATTTGTCTAGATGATTAAGAGGGTCTGATCTGACGTGTTGGGTTGGAGAAGAGCTATAAACAGATCGACGTTTGGTCTCCGAATTTGGTTGGAGAATAGTTGTGACAACAAAAACGCGAATGGCATTTGCGTAGCTCTTATTTATCTAAAATTAGTAATCGCTGTTGACACAAACACTACCTAATGCAACACACATCATGGTCAATGAACCCCTTTCAATCTCCTGCTTTGCACCTGGCCGCTTTTTTGGTGAACGGTTCGGTTTTCGTGGTACGTGGAAAACAGCTCCTTGAACCCTGTGATCTTACCCAGAATAGTCGTTAAACTCGTTTCAAAACGCCTTCCGCAAAATGGGACCTTTTCCTAAGCTAACAGTCATAAGACACAGTTAAATTCTTATCTTTTTGATAACGATGACCTGTAGCATACCACACTTCGTTTTACCATGGCTCACCAGGCAGAACAGGCTACAACATGCCCCTCTTATGTTTGTTTCCCATTTGAAACTCGCTTGTTTTCGGAATCCAGAATGTTCCTCTTTGTTTGTGCTGTCCGCGGTTCGTAAACAAACGCATATCCTCCCTCCAGCTACACACCAGTATCTGCTTTTCGACATCTCAAAAACCACTCAACTAATACCTTCTTTCTGCACCCACCACCTGCCTGCACCATCCTTATCTCCATCCCCGCTGCTCCCTGTCACCTGCAACGATCCACCGCCAATTTCTCCAAATCGAAACAATTTTAATCACTTTTTGTCGTCGCCAAAATCTGTGCAGCAGAGAGCAGTCCTGACACGCTCCAGCCCAGCACATACCTGTTTTCCGCGGACGTCTTTGAGACCTCCTCCCAGCGCCGCCGCGGCGACAATCTCTTCTTTCACTTTTCGTTGCCATCGTCGCCGACTTCGCCGTCGCGATTGTGCCGCGTGACGTCATCTCCGCCGCTCTTGCGGCTGCTGATGCACTGCGAGTGCCACCGCCCTGTCGTTGCTCTCCTTCGCCGGTTTCCCTTTCCGCCCGCCACCGGTCGACGACGACGGAGCCCCTGGCGGATGGAGCAAGAAGCGACTGGGAACCGACGCGAGCGAGAGAGAGAGCAATCGATTAACTCCCCTCGTTTGCTCTTTAACGGGGCGATGCGCGCCGCCGCCGCTTCACGTAAATCCCCCACGTGAATTCGTTACCCTTTTTACAACCAGGAGCGCTTATTAAAAGTGTATCTTCGCGTAAATGGCCGCCTCGCGTGGGACTTTCCGCGCGTGGACTTCCGCGAAAGTGCGCGTGTCCTTTCCAGGAAGTTTGTCCCTTCTAGAAATCCGCAATTTGCCGGATTTACACCTTTGAACTTTTTAATAAACCCTTCCAGAATCTTTGGCCTTGTTCCGAAAGATGAATTTGTGTTTTCTTTGAATTGGGGAATTCGATTAAGGGTCGGGAAAGTCGTTATTGGGTCGGGTGCACGTGGTTCGCTATCTGAGTGGGTCAACTGGTGGAAACGTTGATGAAGAGAATAAATTCTATTTTTGATTTGTACAAAGAAAACAAAAAGGACGAGTTGATTCATCTTTGTTTTTGAAGAACGGATTAGAGGGATTGGAAGTGTTGCAAAAAGAGGAGAGGATGGGCTTGGGAGATCAGTTTACCTCTGTTCTTTGGTAAAATGATTGAGATAAGAGTGAAGATCGGTTAAACGAAAATTGAGGAAATGCACTGGGAGATCACGCACGTTTAGGGAAATTCCTGTCGTGTTAATCTCTTACGGAATGAGTTTTGGTTGAATTCAAGAGATAAGGGCTTTTAATCAGTAGTTATAGCAGATGTAAACAAGTTAAGCGGGCCACTTCAGCCAAAAAATTTGGAAGATCTCAGTCAGTGTCTATTAGAGTACAGCTCTCTTAGGTCAGAGTTGATTTTCCTACGCCAGATTTATTCTCTTTCTGGCTAGACACTTTCGCAAGCCAGACTTTATCCTTTTTGCAAATTGGCGTCTTCAATTTGCTTTGTATTTTTAGACAATAAGCCTATTTCTGTCCAGCCCCGTGTCGCTCTTAATGGAGCGCGTATCTTCTCAAATTCTCTGATCTTACAACCGCTTTAGAGTCTCCGCGGAAAGTGCATTTTTTGTGGACACACTCGCGCTGGTCATGGCGACGACTAGTGGCTTTTCGCGAAAATTTTTAAAAGCTTTTGTTTTTCGGGTTATTTTTTAGTGTACGCTTACCCATGTGACATCGAATTGAAATGTACAAAAGACCTTTGTGAAAGCCGGTGTAAAACTCGAAATCGTTATCTGTTGTCCTATTGTAGCAAACTTGCTTTGTTTATCCTCGCCCTTTGTTGGTAGTTACGTAGCTCGGACGTCAGCAGGGGTTTATCTCATATGCCAAAGCTATCTTGACAACGTTTAGTTTCTCAAACCATCGCTTTTGTCTCTGGCCCCGTGATTTCCCAGAAACGTCTTTCAGGCTTTCAGAAACCGAACTCTGCAATTAATCATTTCCGAAGGCACCACCTATCCACCGGGCCACATTTTCGCCTGCACTTTTCGTCTTTTTCCAGGATGACATCCGTTCCACGCCATTTCAAGATCTCTTCTAAAACTGCACTTTTGACAATCCTTAATCCCATCAGAGTTGCTCTTGTTAAAATAGCAATTTATTCGGCAAATTAAACACATGCAAGAAGCGTATAGTTTAAGAATTCAAAGAATCGCGCTATCAGGAACTTTTCGACTTTGAGAAAGTGCAACTTTGGAAGTGAACTGCCTGTGATCAAGCTTCGGCTTCTGCTAGATCCACCTTCGCCGCAGTCTGAATTTTCTTAATATTTAGCCTGGTGTGGTTGTCTGTGTACTTTTGAAGAGCTCCCACGACTTTCCAGTATTCCCAAAAATGGCAAACACCTCTCCGAACCAGTGCATCCACAGCTAAACTGTTTTGGTTTTGAAACTTTTTTTCGCTTTTTCTAAAAATCCTTTGTGTTTTGTGCGTCTACCGTAGACTTTTCGCACAGCGCCTATAAAATGACTCAATCTGAGCTACAGTACGCCGACATGTTTACGACTTCCGATGTTGAAAACAGTCCAAGTAGGAGTGGTTTGTGTAAGGGCAATTCGATTTACCGAATGTGCCCGGTTTTCCACGAATGTTTCGTTGATTGTTTATGTCTCCGCCGCTCACCTTTCCACGTATTCTTTCTAACTCCTAACACATCGAAATGTCTTTTGCAGGCCCATTTTTTGCATCGTTTGCTACAACGGAAATTGTAGATGCAAATTTGGGTCTTTTAGGAGAGGGATGGTTTGATTAGTGAATGTTTGAGCTGGAGCGACCGGCTGATTAGCTCTGCAGCGGAGAGATACGGAATCGGTTTGTGTCCAAGTGTGGCCTGTCACAAGATGTTCCGATTTGTGCCTTGAATGTGAATGCTTTTGACGGGTTTTAAAAGGTGTTTGATTAGGAGAAAAGTGAGGATTTTATCCAATATTTAGCCTAATCCAATTTTGACATTTTGCTGCTCCTTCCTTCTCTACATTTTTTCCAGTTTGCGCTTGACCCAAAAAGCTCCTAAATTTTGAGTACTCCTTCCGTAACACTTTGTAACGAAGTGTAACTCTCCCGACACAATCTTTTCTCTTTCTCGGACCCATCATCTCCCAACTTACTTATAACAACGTGTCTTTTCTTCTTTTCTCTGACACACTTTGGAAACGAAACGTTTTTTGTTCCACCCGCCCGCTTTGTGTCGCTCTCCACCGCGTCATCGGGAAAACTTCGCTCCGCTTTAAAATTGTTTTTTCGGTGTTCTGATGTCGTCGGCGGAACTGAAAATTGTAGAAATGGCGTTTTTGTGTGCTGAAACCTACGTAGATAGTGGTGCAACGTGGCCGAAGAGCGTCGCTTGCAAAAACGACCTCCAACATTTCGAGCAGAGGTGGCGGCGGTGCTCGAAAATTCCTGACACAATTGATTGTTTGAGTGATCGTTATCGATGGGTTCGGGTTACTAAAGGAGTTTCCGCCGGCGTTGGCAGCCGGAGCACGTGGTCGGAAATTGCGCGTTGATTTTTGTTTTGTGCGCGAAGCTGAACTTCTGATCTTCGCGTCGTTTATTCGTTCTTTTGTCCAATTATTCTTAGCAAAACATATTATGCTAAGGTTGTATCTGTTTTGGCACATTTGATTCCTTCCTTCCTCCTTTTTCCAGAGAACGCCCACCCTAATCCTCTCTTGCTCGCGTGCACCCCTAACATCCCTGAAGTGCCATCCTATCCATTTCCAAGGTTTCCTTTTCTGCAACAAACGATGATGTGCCGCAATCTGTTTATCGAGTAATTGAGTTTCTCGCATCATAAAACGTTTTCTGCCAACACGCGTGCCGAAGACTACGTGCGACTCGCGAATTTTGAAGAGTTGCGTTGCAGCGCCACTGCATTGTCTCAAATTTATTGATTTTGGGTGCAAGCTTAGAAAAAAAAGGTCTTCGCACTTCAAAAGCATTTTTAAAAAAGGCGAACGCCTCGTTGAGGTGCCCTTTTCTTTGCCTCGACGGTCCTTTTTGGACTCGTTTTTGCAAGTTTTTTTTGTTTACGTACAAGGAAGCCTTTTGACCTTGTGTTGAGAGTGACGTGAAAAAGCGCCAAATTTAGATTAGGGTGGTACGGTAAGCCACGGAGGTAGCGAGTTTTTGGTTTATGCATAAACACGCAAAAAATATTGCATTTCTTACGCGTGAAAAATCACGTTTTTTGCATTAAGACGACTTGAATAAGAGCCTTTGGGGAAACCGGTGGGCTTGTTGCGTTTGAAAAAATGGAACCTTATTATCGCCGCTGGACGTTCTTAATTTTGTATCTAATGGCCCAGTAGATCTTATCAATCAATGTGTAAAAAACCGTTTTCTAATTAAGACCCACCGGATTGTCATTTTCTCGAAATCTATTTTTGACCGATTTCTGTATATCAATTGCTCATCCGCATTGATCATTCACACGCGACCCTCCCCACGACCACAAACCTCCCTCCGCTTATGACACATCGCAGGCACAACAATAAAGTATCCGAAAACAGCCTTAGTGCATCTCCACCTCCCCTGTCCATCGTGCGTGACCGTCTAGAAATTGACGTCAGCTTCTTTTGTACTTTAAGAACCGGTCTGATCTTTTCTACTCGGAATTCGAAACTCAAATAAACAGTCTTCTCTTTTTGTACCCTAGTAAGGTGAGAAGCATCTTTTAAGACGTTCTTGCTGTCATTACCTCCTCCCACTAATTTTGACCTTTTTGTTTGCGGGATTTTTGGTCTGCGTTTCATGTTTTGTTCGCCGGGCACTCTTGTTTTGACGTTTTAGTGGTCGTCGAGACAAAGTGTACTCTTTGAAGACACAATCTGGGGTAATGGGCTCTTAGATTTCCTTTAGGTCTTCCTATAGATAGGTGCAGGTGAGCACATTTTCTCTATTCTCGCGTTAACTTGATTATGGTAGCCTGGCCTTCAGAAAAGCTCTTCAGATTTTAAAAGGTGAACACAAAAGAGTTGTAACACAAATGAGATTGTTTTGCGAATCTCGGACACGAGCCTTCTTACGTCCATCGCCGTTTTGTGTCTCCGCTGTGCCCCCTTCGCAACCGCTCAAATCTGTAAACAACATCGTCGTCGCCCTTTTCTTCTCCTCTTTCTCCGACCGTAGTTTGTGCCATGGAAACTGTGTCGCTGTGGCGGCCACTGAGAACGCAACACTTGGAGCTCTGAAGCGGTTTGGCTGCAAATGCCACCGCCACGGAATCACATGACCTCCTCCTCCATCCTCGGATGGTTTCGTCGGTTCTTCCGCTTCTCCTTGGATCTCTTTCTGGGCTTATAATTCTGTCATCTGCTCTCGCTGCTCCTTCCGCCCCCTCCAGCTCCACCTGCACTCTTTTCTCGTCGCTCGGTTAGTTCCCGGTTCCGACTACTCCTCCACTCCTACTTCTACTCTTTTCGGTGCACTTTTTTAAAATGTCCCTTCACAAAGTGCACCTGTCGCTCTGTCCTTCCTTCCAGAAGTCGGTTCTTCTTCCCTCTCTTCTCGTGTGATCGCGTGCCCTCTCGCGCTCTCGTGAATGCGTGCAGTCTTGTGTCAATATTGCGTGCCAAAGGACGTCCAACCGACCGCCGATCAGTTGTGCTTGCTCGTTTCAGTGTGCTGCTGGGGTAAACGAACGAAGGAGGAAAAGCACAACAAGAAACGAGAAGAGATTTTGCGAATGGAAGAAGAAGACCCCACTCGCCGCAGCAACTTTCTCGACGCAGCCACCAAAATGCTCCTCCTGTCCTCGCAAGCCTCAATGCTCAGCGTGCTCCACAGCGCCACAAATCCGATTGCCTGCGGGAGTCGTCTGAGTGCCGCCGCCGTCGACCCAGGCAAAAATTCCGAACCCAACGACCTGCAGATAGTAAGCAAGAAATTAAGAGTTTAAAGGGTCAAAGATGATCGAGTCGATCGGGTGTGATTACGTGGGTTTCGGGAACTTTCTAGCGGACAACAAGCGGAGCACAGTTCCGCTCTTTTCCGCCATTTAGGGTGCTGAGAATGGCGGCAATCACACAGCTTGTGATAACGCGGTGCAGGCGAGCGTAAGCAGTTTTACCGGTCAACTGTTGTTTGCTTGTAATCTTGGATCAGCTAAAAATTGGGGTTTTGAGGGTTTGAATTCCGACTTTTCCAAAAATAGTCTTGAATGTTCAGACTTAAGATGACTCACGCCATCCTCCGTTTATTCACCCGCTCTATTTTCTCCACCCAAAATTGACTTTTCCGCAGCGATGCCCAGTTTTTGTGTCCCCGCTGGCGTCATCAAAATCACGTCTCGTAAACGAGCCCGAGTGGTTCCATTCGATTGATACATCGAATCACCTAATCGTGCAACATTGTAGCCATTACCTGCAGCCAACTGCATCAATTTCCCGATCGCCTTTGTAGCCAGCCTCCCTCGGCCGCTTTGTGCTTCGAGTTTGTAGACCCACTCAATTCGCTAATAATTACGTCAAAGCGGCAATCTTAGCTTGCGACCAAAGTTTTCACTTTCGTTTGTGTTTTCTCGTTTCCTAGTATCGTTGTAGCTGTTTTCACCGTTGCCGCCCTTCCTCGGCTTTCCACAGTTTTGTGCTTAGCCAAGCACTCGATCACAGGATTGTAAAACTGTAAACAGGAAAACGGGGAAGAGGTAAACACGACCCTGATCATCGATTGGCGTAAATGTGCGCAATTTGTTTGCTCGTCTCTTGTTTGTTACGCGCGCTTAGATCATGAGCACAAAAAACCAAAGTCAGCTGATTTTTGAGTGGAGAAGTTGGGCTGCAGAGGATGAACTCGGCAAATAGCAATTTTTGCTAAGGGAGTGAAAGCGATGAGGGTTGTGGCTAAAATGGAAATGTTTTTCGGAGGGGATGACACAGCGATGACAATAAAAAGTAAGCCGCTTAGGAGGGTTTTAGGACGTTCTTATGAGTCAGGTCTGGATTTGCTCATCAATTGAGATAACACAGACGATTTTGCAAATTATGTGCTTGTATTTCTACCGGATCCCTTGAGAACTCTGTCCAAATTTCCAAATTCAAATTTCAGAAATGATTTTGTCGACCAAATGCCACGTTCCGCTACCCGGAACCCAAATCCCATCTGGAATTTTGACCATTCCAACTTTCAACGATTCCCATAATTCCGTTTTCGCTCACACCCAAGTTCATTCAACATTTTCGCTTCTACGCACGTGGCAACCCTACGCATGTGGGCTTCCTCAGATAATGACATTTTTAATTACACTCTGGAAAACACGTATTATTTATAAGCGGCACACGTCAACAGGGGTTGACCTAAACCGGCTACGTAATGTCCCTACCTTCGTTTCATCTCGATTGTGTCCTTATTTTTGTCGTTTTGCAGACCTTCGACGTCATTGAGCAACAACGACGGAGAAGCGTCCAAAGCAGCGTCGGGAGCGTCGGAGGCGACGACGCCGCGGAAACTGGGAGTGACAACGGATCCATTCTGGGTTTCGAGGATACCGGCAAGGGCCTCTGCCAGGTGTGTGGGGCTAAGAGCCACGGCGCCCACTTCCAAGTGCAAACGTGCCGTGCATGTGCCGCCTTCTTCCGCAGAACGAGCGCCAACTCGCGGGTTTACAAGTGCAGGCGGGCGATGAAAAACTGCGACGTTTCCAAGAGTAGTGCAGCAGCCGTTTGTTACATCGAATGACCCAAAGTTGTACTTTCAGATGCCACGCTCAACTGCAGGTTCTGCCGCTTCGAGAAATGTCGCAAAGTAGGGATGAAATACCACAAATGTATGTCATACAGTACAAAGATTGAGAAGGTGCTCCTCTTCTTCCTCTTTAGCGCTGGACGACGTGCCGCCGGACGTTCCGCAAACGTCCGCCGCCGCTTCGACCACCGCGGCAGCAGCAGCCGCCATAGTCGACGTATCGAGGAGCATAAAACAAGAAGTGGTCACGCCTTCGCCTGCCGATCCCGCGCCTTCCACAGTGCAGTACGAGAATCACCGGGCACTTATGGACACCGATGCTACCTACCAAGAGATACGGACCATCATCGAAGGGGTGAGTCTTTTGTTTTCTGTATTTGCTGATGCCCTTTATGGAATTTCCAAATTTCGTGTTTGCCTTGAAAGTCAAGTTTCTTATGATTCTTAAGGGTCACCTTAAGAGCTCCTAAACATTTACGACTTTTGGTTTTTTACTCACCAAAGTACAATTTTCGTGACATCGTACCTCTCAATAAACTAGTGTCCACTTGGGGGTTTTGGGTACGTCGGGCTGCGTGTTCCCGATTAGAGCTGATAGCGGCTTTTTGAGACCAAAAGATTAGCCAAGATCACTGGGTTCAAAGGGTGTTTTCGGATATAGTAGGCCATAAAGAAGATTTTTTCACGTTGTATTCTGCCGTACTCGCAATCTACTGTAACCCAAATGTGTTTTGTCCACTCCAAATGTGACTAAACTCATGTTATTTCAGAATGTCATCAACTTCGGCCCACCTTTGGGCCTCTCCGCCTTCCGGCTCACGTACCTCACCCATATGGAGCGCATGAAATACGCCTACGACGAACTCTTTGCCGCCGAATCTCGGGTCAAGGGGTCTTCCCTCCAGCAGCTCCAAAAGGTCGACATTAAAGTCATCCTCGACCGCACCAACTACTCCCTCATCAACTACGCTAAATTTCTCATGGCCTCTCCGCATTTCGCCAAACTTGCCCCTGAAGACAAGGTTCGTTTTGGCCATTTTGAATTCATCTATATCCTCATTTTCAGTGGCGCATGTTCCGTCGCGCGACGTCCCTCTTTGTTACCTTTGACACTGCCTATCCCACCATTGCCGCTTTCGGGTACGAAACCAAAGACCGCCGCATCGTCTTCAACAGCTCCTTCTGCGCCGATGTCGACGATTTCGAATTCTGCGCCGAAGGAATGGACCAGAGCTACCAGCAGGAGATCCACAAGTGAGTATCTTTCTTGATTCACGTCTTCCATCCAAAATCCTTCCAGGAACTTTGGCCGATTCCCCCAAGAGGTCATAGACAACCTCGTCGTCCCGATGAGGCGGATGAGGATAACAGACTACGAATTGGTGTATTTGCAGATGTTGCTCATATGGAATATACGAAGTGAGTGTTTTCGAACTTCCGTCCAATATTTCACCTCGCAAAGAGGCCAGTTTTCCATGGATGAGCCGTGTCCTAAAAGTGCATCTCCTGGGCAGCAAGCGAACCATTAGGTCTCTTATGCGTCTGAATTTAGGACACTTATATTTTTGAAATATTTCCCTGTTTCCACGTGAATTATGAAAAAGCGCCACGTGACATTAGGGCGGAATTCGGGGGGCTAAATGGTTCTTATCTCATTTTGCTTTCAGACCTCCCCGAAATCAGCGACAACGCCAAACACGTAGCCAACAACGTGATCGACGAGATCTCGACGGAACTCGACAAGTACTACAAAAACGAGTTGCGGATGTCCACTTACGCGACTCGGCTTGTAAAACTTTGCACAATCCAGGGCGCGATGGAGGTACGACAGGATTCAAGTGATCCCGTGAACCCAACTTATCCGTTTCAGAAATACGCCCACCGCAAAAACGACGCATTTAACTTAGGGGAAACGTTAAACACGTTTCAATGTGATATTTACGGGTCGAGATTCACGATCCGAAGGTAGATAAACACAGAAAGAGGATCTATTTGAGAGAGTCGAGAATTCTATCAATTCTACCTCTGATGTACAAAGTGATAAATAATAAAGAATTGTTAACTACGCTCGTTTCTGCTTCTTCCCGATTCCGGAAACGGTAGAATGTCTGTTTGCTCGATATTTGATCGCTCGTTTGATATGTTGTGTGCGAGATTCGCTCTTTTCTGCCCACGTTTTGATGTTAAACGGAATAAACATTTCAGATGGACCCAAACAACAACCACAATCCGGTGGTTCTCGTGAAGCCAATTCCCAGTGTCGGGTCCGCGCACAGCTCCACTTCTTCTCCGTTCAGCCCGATCAGTTCTGTCGAGTCGCCGCCAAAGGTGGGTTTTTTGGCATTTCATTAGGTTGAGAACATTTCAGTTTGGTTGGAGTTGTGCTTGAGAACAGCCTGAAAAAGTGCATTTAAGTGAAATTTTGGAAATTTTGTGGGTGCAGTGGTTAGCAAAAGGGTTTGAGTGCTTAAGTTTAAGTCATTTAACTCTCCGACCAATGTACATAATTCCCAAAACCCGCTTTTTGTGTTTTCTCCACCGCCTAAACCCACATCCTGGTCTATTCTGGTCTTCCTTTCCAAGAACTACAGTACCAGTTTTTGCGTGATCGCATTAATCATTTGGGGCTTACCGTGTAAAGTGCTCTGCGTCCCAAACGCACTTTTGTTGTTCGTTCCAATAAGATAGCCACGTTTGGTCAATTGTTCAACTTTTCCTTAATCCACGTCACGTTCGCTCACCCGTTTTTTGCCACTTTCGAGTTTCACATGTCCATCTTCCAAAATCATGTCATTCGAGAAACCGGCGATTAATCATCTGTTTCCAAAATCGACCGATTTGCGTCGATAGCTGCGAAGATTCAAAAATTAATGACGTCAAGGCCGATTCGATGTGATCTTTGTGCTCTGTGGAAGTAATCTAAAGTGCAGAAAGCGACTCTGAAGCAAGAAAGTGCAACGGTCTTTGCAGAGTCTTCCTCTTTTCAGTTTTTTTGTTTTTTGCTCGTTGGTCGCCGGGGTCGCCGTTGGACGCCACCTTCATAAACTAACGAAATCTTAAACTTGGCACAAAGCTTCTCAAAACCCTTGTTGACCCTCCAAGAACCGGCGCCATTTGAGATTTCCCCAGCGCATTGCCAACTCAAACAATCGACAACAAACTCCATTTTCCTTGCCGGTAGCGCTTTTTTAAGTCACTCGCTGAGTAAACAAGAAAGTGCAAAATGTACTTCGGGATCAAATATTGCATGTGGTGACTTTTACGTCGCCCTTTGCGAATCGACGATGACGTGGGGGACCGACGGTCGTATGAGTAAACGGATTCACTTGCGTGGAACCCACAGACGTATTTTGACGCTCGCTCGCACAATTTCTTCCACGCCCCTCTGAGAATGTTGTTAAGGAAAACAACCTCGACGCAGGTTATAAACTGTCCACATTTTGTGGTTTGGGGCACGCGGTAGGAAGTAGAGGCGCGTGAAAGGATTACGTCATTTCTCCCGACTGATCAAACGCGGGAGAAATGACATTTGCTTTAAAAAAAGCTTTGAAGTGATCAATTTTTCTGTTGAATTGCCATTTTCAGGCCTAATCGGTTTTTCAGAGACGCACTTTAAGCGGAAGTGTTTGGGAAGATCGATTGAGTCAGTGGGTCTTAGAGTGTAAAAAAATTGTTTTTCAGTGTACTGCGAAAGATTAAAAACATGAGTTTAGAATTGATGTTTTAAAGAATTCGTGTTAAGCCCCATCCACTTGGCCACCTCTAACAACCTAATCCGTCAAACCAATCTTCAACCACATATATTTTGGCTTACATTAATGAAAAAAGCATTAATTAAGGCGGACGATTCCAAATTCAGATCTTCCATGAATGTGACATTCGACCCTCCGCTCCTCAAAGCTCGTGTGATCTCAAACCCAATTCAAATATTTCTCTTCAAAAGTACATCTTTTTTGCACTTCAGACCTTTGAAAGGGCGGCATTCTTTTTGCCTCTGACCGAAGGAATAAAAAACTTCACAAACATAATTCTATCGCCACTTAACACCGCCCATGAAGGAAGAAAACGCTTCAAAGTGCACCCAAACGAAATTTGATTTTTGCTCTTAGCCTCACGTCAAATGTTGCAGTTCTTGCCGGTGCACCTGGGTATAATCCTTTCTGGGTACGAGAACTAAAGTCCTAATGTTGCCTAATTGCTTTATTTTCTTTGTCGTAACACTCTCGCACTTGCATCTGCGACTTTCCAAGCCTCATTTGTAGGAGGTAATGCTCCAAACTGCTCTTTTCCCAGAGCGCCCTTTCAAATCTTTACCAGAAAAGGACATTTTATAACCCGAACGGTCTGCTCCGCCATAATAAGGCAGTCACGCCCGAGGACATTCTTGCTCGAGGCGTGCCGTATTGATTGTTTTCCTCGATTGAAGGTCATTCTCGATTTTTCCTGGGAGGACTTCTTGCGGGGCTTCTGACCGTCTCTACTTACGTATTCTAAAAACACGAGTTTTCAGAAGTCAGCAATTAGGATGTTTTTCGAGAATCTAATATCACTCTTGAAAGGTGTAATTTTCGGGTATTAAAGTTGTTTTGAGGGTTGACAGCTGCACAAATACGCTTGAAACGTTGGGCAGTGGCGGGCCGTAAATATAAAATTTATAATTATGCCTTACGTGGTGGTCATGAATGGCTCCTGAATTTAATTATTCTGAGAGCTGGACTCTTACTTAGCTACGTGCGACAGCTCATTCGCGCTTTTGAAACCCTCACTTTTGTCGTTTGGAACAATTGATGGCACGACAACGGCGCGCACGATAATAAAGCGCGAATGTCGTTGCGCGCTGTTGTCGTCACCCCAAAACAATCGTGTTTTGGTCCGCTAATTGCTATGTTCTTTTACGAGTTTTGGTTAATGAAGTGTCTCCTTCCTGGGATGACCTTTTCGACAATTACGTTTCACTTTCGCAGTCTGGGAAATTTCGTGTTTTCAATCTCTTACCTCACTCATTCCATCGCCTTTTCTAGATGGAAGACATGTCCGAAATGGAGGGCGGCTCTCCGAAACGCTTCTGCCGGGTCTGCGGAGACAACGCCCACGGCTCCCACTTCCAGGTCCTCACCTGCCGCGCCTGTGCCGCCTTCTTCCGCCGAACGTGCCAACAATGCCGCAAATACACGTGCAGGAAAGGCTCTGGAGGCTGCGACGTCTCCAAAAGTGAGTTCAGAGAATCGCTTTCCTTTTCCTTAATTCATGCTTCAGATGCGCCCTACAATTGTCGATATTGCCGCTACGAAAAATGCAAGAATGTCGGGATGAAATACCACAGTAAGAATCGCGTTCTAGCTGCTAATTTTGAGGTTTCAGTTTCAGCTCAAACGGATCTTCCATCGGACGTCACGATGTCCTCGATTTCCCCAATCGCCTCGACTTCGCCTATTGCCACAAGGATTCAGGAAGAACCGCCGCTCCAAATTCCGATCGTTCCTCCGATTTTGCTGTCAGTTCCGATGCCGGTGATGCCCACGGTTCCCGTGAATTTCAGCGAGCACCAGATCCTTCTCGAAACCCACAGTTTGATGACGCAGATCAAGGCGATTCTGGATGCGGTGAGTTGTAGCCCGAAGACAATCAGGTTCAATTTTGAACGTATGCTAAGAACATCGTTGCATTGTGAGATTTCTGACGTCACAAAGTGCAGCCAAACCTAACAGCTCAAATCTTTTCATTTCAGGATGTAATAAACTACGGTCCCAGCCTCGGCGCTTTCCGAATGACGACGATGCAGCGGATGCTCCTCGCCTACGAGGACATCTTTGCCGAACTCCGCCACGTTCAACTGCCTGACGTCACCGTCATCAGCTCGAAAGACTTCAACCCCGTCGCCCTTGACCCCAAAATTACCTACATCCAAGCCGCCAAGTTCTTGATGTCGTTTCCGCAATTCGCAAACCTCGACTTCAGAGATAAGGTGAATCCCGCAGCTTTACGCAATTCCGAATTGATCCCTTTTTAGTGGCAAATCTTCAAACGCTCCACGCAACTCTTTGGCGGCGTCCTGCACGCGTATCCCACGATGCGCCTCTTCCGCGACAAGAGTGACTTCAGAATGTACTTCGGAAACAGATTAGCCGTCAACGTGGAACATTCAGGGTTGGGCCTCGCGAATGATCCTCAGGACAAGTGAGAATGATGAAATTGAGCTCTCCTAAACTTCCAATTTCAGAAGCTTCTCGACGATTTCCAGAACAGCGATCGAGAAGATCGTGAATCCGATGCGTGAGATCTTAATTCACGAATACGAACTCGTCTTTATTCAGATTCTCCTGTGCTGGAACGTCCAAGGTGGGCTTTAAACCCGACTACATAGGGCTCATAAGATTCGATTTCAGGCATGAAGACGATCAGCGAAAACGCGAAAGAAGTTGCTAACCAGGTGGTCGAAGAGGTGTCCAACGAGATCCACAACTTCTACATGGTCGACCTTCGAATGACCAACTACGCCGCCAGGCTCGTCAAGCTTCTGAATCTGCAAATCAACCTCGACGTAAGAATCAAGGCCCTTAAGAATCTTCCTAAATCCCCGTTTTCAGGACTTTGCGAACCAGAAAAAACGCCAGTTCGAGATCGGGAACCTGTTCAACCTCTTCGAGAACGAACTGTTAGGAGACAAGTTAGGAGAACGAACTGTTACAAGACAAGCTTAGGAAACCCTCTTTCTAGTCAAGAAATCGCAATCCCGGGGACCTCAAATGTACATATCACCCTCAAAAACACTCCAGCCATAGATGCTTCACTCACACTTCTTACAGATTCATATTGTTGTTGATTTGACCATGACTGTTTTAACATAAATTATGCATCAGATACATCATGTTACAGGCTTCATGGAAGTGAATTCCTGCTGTTCCTCGCTTAATGGGATGCGGAGAAATTTAGGATCGCCTGCGCATCCTTAATTCTAAATTACCTATGAAAACAGCTTTTGGATTATTTCCAAAAGCGTTAATTTAGAATTTGACATTTAAAATTCTCTTCATTTCTAAGAACCGTGGTTTGCATCAACCTTTGAAGGAAATGTCGTATATAAGTACATGGGATTTAGTGTTCGACAACGTGTATGCTTAGGCAAACTCGTGATCAGGCGACAAGCGAACACGCTGAAAGGATTCTTTGCGGACGAAGCTACTATGTACGCGACGGAAAGTGCGAAACACTGCACTGACAATGAAAGAGTGTTTGCTCATTGATGTTCCATTGTTCCTTCGTTCTTTTCCGATACTTGAAACATCGTAACCCACTTTTTTAAAAGAGCAATAAGCTTGAAACCCTCAAATTTAAGACCCTTCTGTCGTAATCATCTTCCATCATAAGACCCACCAATTAAAGATCAGTGAACTTTTTTCTGCGCTGCCGAACACAATCAACGTCTCTGCTCTTATCACATCACTTTTAAGCGCGCGGAGCGGCCTCCGTCGTATACCTGTTTCCTCGCGGCGATCGCCGCCCGTCCCAAGCGAGTCGTCGGCGCTTCAGTCCGCGTTGCGGTGTGAATTTCGTGTGCGCTAAGTGTTCCCGAGCGACGATCAATCGATTTCTTCGAATAGAGGAGGAGGCAGAAGAGGACCATGTGATTTCAGAAATTCGAATCGCGGACTCGCGATGGTCTTGGACGAGGACAAATGCCTCGTGTGCGGCAGTCCTCCGCACGGAGTCCACTTCGGCGTTTATTCCTGTCGAGCCTGCGCCGCGTTCTTCAGGAGGACGATCGCCATCGGAAAGCCCTACTCGTGCAAAAGGGGAACCAAGAGCTGCGGAGTCTACAAAGGTTCGTCTTTAAGGGTTTCTTGTTATCTAAAATTGGTTCTGATATCGAATTTTGACTAGGGAATGGAGATCTTGGGAGCAAGAAATCAGCAAACACTCTATTTGGATGCTTAACGCGTCGTTGATCGTTGTGTTCTATGCATAAACACTTCGCACAAACTTCAAACCAATGGCCACAAACTTTCCGATTGTAGTTTGTATACCGCAATGAAAAGACGTGCGGATGCGGAGTTTTGTAGAAAAAGAAGGGTTCAGTTTTGTCGATGAAGCGGCTCGCGTGGCTTTGTGGGGGACTACAAGAAGGAGACATAAATGGGAGATAATGGGAGGTTTTCAGATTTTGCAAAGAGAGGACCTGCTTTTTAATTAGGATTTTTATCCCCTTTAAACATTTGCCTGATCCGCTAAGGTTTTAAAACCTAGCAGGTGATTCCGATTGGAGCGAGGGAAGCCAGTTTAATTGCATATCGCTAGCAGCTGCGGACTAATAGTAACGTGAATACCAAAAGAGAACTATTCCACTGTAAGATGTCGTAAAACTAATCGAACGTTGCGCAAAACACAGAAAACAGGAGGCGAGTAGGTCGACCTACAGTCGATAGTGTTATCTCCAGACTGTTTGAGCTGAGCGTGCAAGAGATCTAAAGTGACACAGTCGAAGAAGGCTGATGCAATCAATGTTCTCTGTGTGCCTTGACCTAAGGCAAGGGTGCCACAGCAACCTAAGAGAGTCAGCGATTCGGGACCCAAAATCCACCATTTTAAAGAATTTGCGCGTCATAAAAAGCACATTTTCTGGTTGATTTCCGTCCATTTCCAAAACTCATTATTCCACTTTCAGGCGTCAAGAACATCTGCCGCTTCTGCCGATACCAGAAATGCAAGCGCATCGGAATGGTCTTCAACGGTCAGTTTCGTCTCTCCAGATCCTCTCCTAAATCACTCGATTTCAGAGGAAAGCGACCTTCAATCGCCCTCGACGTCCACGAACAACGGCGCACTCCAGAAACCTTCAGTTGAATCGCCGGAACCCGTCGCCGACACGATGAGCCCAATCACCCTTCCGGAAATTGTCATCTCGAACAACAAAATCGACTACGATTATCAGCCGTTCGTGAAGATTGTCACCGAAACTCTTTACGGGGTTCGTTTTACGAATTTTCGCCCAATTTAGAAGCTTTATTTACAGAATCTGCTGAATCCCAAACCTTACCTCGATAGCAAAATCAGCGTTTCTCCACTTTCGCGGCTATTGGCCGCTTATCGCTTCCTGGATCCCGAGAATTTCTGCACCGTTTCCGAGCTCGAGCCGAAGGAAAAAGTGGACTTGAAGATCTTGATCCGCGAGCTCGAACTTTTCCTCATTCGCGCAGCTCGATTCGCGATGTGCAACAAAGAGTTTGCCGAGCTTTTGAATGCTGATAAGGTTTGTGTGCTTAAAGGAAAGACCATGATCATGGATGCTACATTTTAGTTTCAAGTGTTCCGACACTCGGCGATGATTCTCGTTTACATCGTGAGGCCCTTTTGGACAATGCAGAGGTGCGGACCCAACGTGGACGATCGGAGATTTGTGATGGGCGAATCGTGGTACGTGGACATCGATAACTTTGACTACAGCACCTCAGAATGGACCGCAAAGTCCACAAACGACATGAACGCGTGAGTGGCGAAGCGTCGTAAGCGGACTCATAAAAAGCGACGCGTTTCAGTTTGTTCAAACCGTTTAGCCAGATGATACACAAAAACGTGCTGACACCGATGCGGGAACTGCGGGTGACCGAGAAGGAGTTGATGTTCCTGATCGCCCACACGCTTTGGAACGTGAAGGGGGTTCCGGGCTTATCAGAACAAACAGTTCAAGTCGCGGAGCGATATATCGACGAGGTGACCACCGACCTCCATGCGTACTACACCTTCGAGATGCGGATGGACAGCTACGCGGTTAGGCTCACCAAACTTGTCAAACTACTGGCCAATTTCCAGGTGAGTCCTCGTCGTTGTTTTCTCTTCGCTTCCTTAAAACTGCCTATATTTTTCGCCGTTTTTCCGCTCCAAAATTTCTTTGTAATGCAATGTTTAGGACCTCGTGAAATTCAAAAAAGAGCTGATGGATATGGCCGACATTTTCCACATTTTCAGCTGTTCCCTCATAAGCGAATGTCTTTTGGTCTGACATTTTTGGTAAGTGGATAGAATTGTCCCTTGAATTCCTAATTCCTGGATAGAATCATCCTTTTTTGCCGTTTGAGAACACTAAAAACCCTTTTTCAGGACTTGCGAAAGTTCCAAAAGGAGGCCACGGACGCGGCGCACATGTTCGAAATCTTAAAATGTCATCTGTTCATTCCTGGACTCTTTGACCAATAGATAATCATGCCAGAGCATAATAAACTCTTATTTACCTCGTTTTTCTGAATTTTCCTCGCGGCTTTCTCCGTTGCTTTCTTCGATATATCCACTCGTTTTCTAACTGAATTCTCGTTTCAGGTGGGATGATGTCCCCGATCAGGAACGTCCAACCGAAGACGTCCAGCGACGAAGCCTGTTTGGTGTGCGGCTCGGCCTCCCACGGCGTCCATTTCCGCGTGATTTCGTGCCGCGCCTGCGCGGCGTTCTTCCGGAGAAGCGTAGATTGCAACCAGCAGTACAAGTGCCGCCGGATGACCAAGAATTGCGATGTGTCGAAGAGTGAATGGGAGGGGATTAACGCTTCTAGAATTTCGCGTTTCAGATGCAAAACACAACTGCCGATATTGCCGGTTCCAGAAGTGCAAGAGGGTCGGCATGCGCTTCCAAGGTGGGTTACGGTAGCTCTTAAAATGTGGGATGAAATGCTGCTCTCGTGTTCTTCCGCAAGCAGGTGGAATACGATATTTGGAGAGAGGACCATACGACCCTTCCACAGACGACCGTGTTGTGTAGAATGATGTTTAGTCTTCATAGCTCCAATCTGTGTCTTTCTCATTGTCTCTGTCTACTTTCCATGCTTCTGCGAGCATTCTCTGTCTCTCCTGGTAGTTCAGACGGTCAAGTGTGCAGTGGAAACGTCTGCAAGCCTAGACACTCCGTTTCAGACGTCTCCGGCCTCCCTCCGAAGCTTATATAAAGAGAACGGAAACGCGCACCGGTCGTCAGTCTCCTCGACTTGATCCCTTCAACCAACCTCGTCAACTATGGCCGCTCTTGCCTGCGATCCCCCCGCCGGATCAGTCCCCGCTGCCGGAGGTAGCTCTACTCACCAGCTCGTTAACTCCGGAGGAGCTCGCCTGGCCTTCAAGGTGAAGTCATCCAACAACAACGAGTACCGCCTGAAGCCGGTGTTCGGATTCGTCGAGGCCGGAGCCTCCGCTTCCCTGGTTGTCACCCGTCTGGCTGGAGCCCCCAAGGACGACAAGTTCGTGATCCAGTTCGCCGAAGTCCCAGCCGACTGCGCCGACGCTCAGGCCCCCTTCAAGTCTGGCGGACAGCAGGGAGAAGTCACCCTCCCCATGAAGGCCGAGTAACTTGCTGCTTGTGGAGTACCTGCCAATAAATTGCCGTCGTCCCTTCTGTGTTGTGTTATTGTACTAATTAGCTCTTGGTTCCTTGTATTCTCTCTTCTTGCTCCTCGTTCTCTTCGGTGTTCACACTTAGCTCGTGGTGCTTATGATCTTGATTGTCTTCTCTTCTCGTCTTCTAAATCTCCTTATTTTTCAGAAAACTCCGCAAGTCCACCACGCACTCCGAAGTCCCACGAATCCGTTGACAGTTCGATCAACCTCCCGGAAATCATCGTCGAGAACCACAGAATAGTTTACGATGTGGTCCCGCTCGTTTCTTACGTCAAGGAGCAGTTCAACGGACCTCGCATCTCTTTGAAACTGTCCACCGGAGTACGGTATGCGCCTCTCCAACGACTCCACCTCGCGTTCCATCATCTGTACGACGGCGAACGTCCCACAACGATCCACGAAGTGAAGCTTCTCACTTTCACGTTGGTCGTAAGGGGGATAGAGAATATCATTCAGCGGACAAGCAGATTTTCGATGAGTTGCACAGAATTTGCGGAACTCCCGAATAACGACAAGGTTTGCTTCGATTTTTCGACCGTTTCATCCGAAATTCACTGGATTTCAGTGGCATCTATTCCGCAAAATGACGGCACACGCGATGTGTGTTGTCAGATGCCTGATGACCGTGGAATTCTTCGGCTATGACCTCGAGGACACGCGGATCATGCACACCGACAACGTGTGCATCGACGCGCTCAACTTCGACTACGACCCCAAGCAGGTGCCCGCGGATTCGGCGAATACGTTGAGGAGCGTCTTCAGGCCCTTTTGCAAGAAGATCTACCACACGATCCTCGCTCCCTTCAAGCAGCTGCGGATAACAAAGTTCGAAACCTGCTATATCCTCGCTTTGATATTGTGGAACACGGAAGGTTACATTTCATTTGTCCACATTCGATAATATAGTGGTTATTATTTCAGATATGGAGGACCTCTCCGAAGAAACTCATGAAGTAGCGGACCGCTTTTTGAGCGAGGCGGCGAGCGAGCTCCACCATTACTACAGATTTGAAATGAAGGTCGAAAATTACGCGGAGCGATTGACCAAACTGGTCAAGATCAGCAGCTCTGTGGAGGTAAGCAGTCGCTACCATGTGGGCGATGCGCACGCCGTTTGATCTTCTGATTTTTGATGTGTCAACGTCCTCCGTGACCATGGAAATGTTTCAGAAAATAGGATCCGAACGAAAGGAAATCCTCGCCCTCGCCGACATTTTCAACAAGTTTTCTTGTGACCTTTTCACGCCTGGATATTTCTTTTAGACTTTCCATGTAAATAACAAGATTTTTATTATTTTGTGGTTTATTCTGCTTGGTGCATGACCATTTCTTATCTGGTTCGCATGAAAAATGAGTTCTCCGCAATATTTAGCTTCAATTATGCCATCAGGTCCCTCGAGTTCCGAGGACGAGTGCCGAGTTTGCGGAAGCACGCCGCATGGAATCCACTTTGGCGTTTACTCGTGCCGCGCCTGCGCCGCCTTCTTCCGGCGAACGGTGGTCACGAACAAGAGCTACAAGTGCAGAAGGACGACCGGAGATTGCAACGTGAAGAATTGTGAGTTGAAACAAGCTGTAATTAATGACATTTCTGGTTTTAGCGACCAGATATCCTTGCCGATCCTGTCGCTTTGACAAGTGCAAACGATTAGGGATGAAGTTCACTTCGGATGGTAAGAATCGTGCTAAGAACTATCATAAATATCTGTTTCAGAAGACCCGAAATCTCCGCAGAATATCACTCCGAAGCCATCTCCATTTCAGCAACTCGACTCTGTCCGAAGCCCAGGTTCGGCTTCGAGTCCTCAGGTCACCGCGACGGTGCCAATACTCAAGGAAAACGAGTCCGAAGTCGTCTTCGATTTAGACCCGACTTTGAACATTATAGGAGAGATACTCAATGGGGTTCGTTGTGAATTTTTGACGGCCGCGCGGATTTGAGTTTTAATTCCGGGGCGCTCACACATTTATGCTTATGTTTCAGCCTCTCTTGCCACACGATCCTCCTCTTGATCCACAGATCTCCTACACTATTCTGCAACGTCTTCAGCTGGCGCTGGACAACTTCTACATTTCCAAAGAATGGATCTTATGTGAAGTCATCGACATTCAGGAGATGCTCAAGGATATGGAGACCATCATCATCCAAAGCTGTAAATTCATTATGAGTTGTGCAGAGTTTGCAAAGCTTCCTCTAGCGGACAAGGTGAGCATCAAAACGTATAGATCCAAAGTTAAATTGCGAGTTTCAGTGGCATCTGATCCGAAAAGGCGCGATGTCGATATTCAACGTTGTCAGGATGCATCAGGCGATTGAGGCGTTCGGATTTGACTGCGAAGATTCCAGGATTGTGTGCGGTGTGGACCGGTGCATAAACCTGGAAAACTGCGCCTACGACACGTCGAAGATGACCCCAGCAGCGCAGCAGAATTTTGCCAAACTCACTCGACCGTTCTTCGAGAAGGCCTATTATGGCTGCCTGAAACCTGCGAGGAAGATCCGCGTAGCCAAAGTAGAGATCGCTTACATGGCAGCGGTTCTTATTTGGCGCACCGAAGGTCCGTTTTCGTTTTCAGACATTGCTTGAAGATGTTCAGCTTCAGAGAACAGCGAACTGTCCGATTCCGCGAAGAAAATCTCGGAGCGCGTGATAGAGCAGCTCGGCGATGAGCTCCACCATCACTATAAGTACGTGATGCGGATGGGAAACTACGCGAATCGGCTGATGACCATCGCAAAGATGATCGAGGATTCTGAGGTGAGTCCTGACCTTGTTATCTATCTACCGTATTGGCCTTGCTTTCAGCACCTGAACAACATGCGAAAGGAGTTCGTGGTGATGGCGAAGGTTTTCGACATTTTCTCATGCTCTCTGTTTCTTCCCGAATACTTTTAGCTAGATCGATAAACGTTACGACTGATAAGAATGTTCCTCGTGTTTCGCTTTTGGTGTTTTGGTCCTTTCGATATTGATGCAAACGCGCTCGCATGTGATCAGTGATGTTCACTATTCCAGGTTTCAGGTGGTTCAGATGTGGGAGGCGAGCACCTCGTCGACAGACGATTCTGAGGAAAAATGTATGATTTGTGGAGGAGTCCCGCATGGGATGCACTTCGGAGTGAATTCCTGCAGAGCTTGTGCAGCCTTTTTCAGGCGGACGATCGCTTCCGGGAGGATCTACAAGTGCAAACGAGGCGGGAAAAACTGTAATGTGGCCAAAGGTGAGTTGAGAAGGTGTTCCTGAGTTTGTAGCGGCGCTTTAGATGTCCAGAACGTGTGTAGATGCTGCAGATTCCTAAAATGTCGACGGATGGGAATGAAGTTTACGGACAAACCCTGCGAGAAACTCTCGGAGAGCCTGAATTCAACGCTCGACTCTCCCAGCGCCTCGTCCTTGTCCATTTCATCTCCTCCACCTTCAGCTCCAAGTCCGTATCAATACGAACCCTCTCAAATCCGAATAGAGAATCATAAGGTTGTGTACGATATCAACCCTTTCCTGCTCTTGATAGGCAGCATTCTGACCGGGGTAGGCACCAGAACCTCAACCTTAAATGTCAGTTTCGTTCAGCCTTTGATTCCTATACGTCCTCCTCTTATCACAGGAGTCCGGTACGCGCCTCTCCAACGCCTCCACCTATCCATCAACAATCTCTTCGAAGAGGTCAATTACAAGAACGGCGACCTCCGCGTGGTCACTCTTATCAACATTGTTGAGGCGATCCAGGAGATGGAGAAGTCCATCTACTACTCGTCAAGATTTCTGATGTCCTGCCAGGAGTTTGCAGAGCTCCAGCTGTCCGACAAGGTAGGTGAAATGTTGCTAAAGAGAGGGCTAATCTTGAATTCCAGTGGCTCATCTTCCGGCAAGTGTGTCACTCTCTCTTCGCCCTGGTGAGGACGTACGCCAGCATCCAGATGTTTGGGTACGACCTCGAGGACAAGCGGATGATTTTCGGAGACGATTTCTATTGCTTTGCGGACAAGTTCAACTTTGACACGTCTATGATGGGACTGTCGGAGGAGAACGCGAAGAAGGCGAGCCAGTAAGTGGGAGGGAGATCCTGGGAGAAGGGAAGGGTTTCACCGACCGACCGACCGGCCTCACTCAGGTCGCTTGATATAACCGATGGAAGCCTGGGCCTGTCTTCTAGACACGTCCACTGTCTAAGAGACCGTTTAATCAGTTGCTTCCCTCAGCTTTCTTTCATTTGGAATTTCGTAATGAAGAGGACTGGTCGGATTAAAAATTTGGGAGGCTTTTTAGATTCTAAAGTTTCTAAAACCTCATTTCAGAATGCTCGAACCCTTCGCCAACGAAATGTACAACAACATCAACCGTCCGATGAAGATTCTCCGCGTGACGAAACTGGAACTCATTTACATGCTCGGTTTGGTCATCTGGAACTCCGAAAGTAAGTCTTAATCCCTTTCTAATGCTCTAATCACTTCTCGTTTCAAGATATTCCCGAGCTCTCCGCCGAAGCCGTCGATGTGGCCGATAGTTTCAAGGAGGAGATGGCCAACGAACTTCACAACTACTACAAATTCGAGCTCCGCATCGACAACTACGCCTACCGGATAACCAAACTCGCAAACATCTGCCACGCCGTTGATGTAAGATTACTGTAGCTCTTTGTGTTCTGATTTGCTCTTTTGCAGAGACTCGCCATAATCCGCAAAGAGGTTTTCACGATGGCGAAGGTCTTTGATCTGTTTTCGTGTTCTCTCTTCGACAAGGACTCGTTCCTGTAATTCCTGTGCACCCGAGTTGACCATAGAAGCGTCTAGATGGACCCGAAATGCACTAGGATTGCGAATTTTATAGAATAACGAAAGTAGTATACAAAACATATATCAATAAATCCTATTCATAAAATACTCGTAGATATAGTCAAAGACACAATAAGAAAGAAATCTAAGCACCCGAAGTGACCCGCTGTGGTTTACAAATGCACAATTTTCTCGTCTTCTCCTAGCAAAGGCTGCCGCGGGACGATCCGTTTCCCTTAGAGACGTCGTCCGGGATCTGGATCGTGACGTGCTCGGGCTTCTTCGGCTCCTGGGGCTGCGGGGCCTCGAACACCTCGTCTTCCTCCGAAATGTCCCCCATCGCGTCGCCCTTCGGGTGGAAATCCTCTTCGTCGTCGTCGGCGATCGTGAGGCGGATGGAGTCGAAGGAAGAACGCGAGAGTTTCTGGAGCTTCGTGGAATCTATCTGGAGCTTCAGCTCTGCAAAATAAAAATTTGAAAGGCAAAATTTAAAGCTACAGTAGACCCTCAAGCTTGGCGACAAGGCACGGATCAGAGGAGATGCTCATAGTCCTCCTGCGCTCGCGTTTCTCCTTCTGCTCCCTCTCCTCCTTCTCCTTCTTGCGCTCCATTTCCGAGGCGAGGTATTCAGAGGTCTGACGCTCGAAGGAGGGAACGGCGCGAGAGGAGCTGGCGCGGCTGATGACTTCCAGAGGAGGGCCGAGATGGAAAATGTCGCCTTCCTCGTCGTGGCTGTCGTCGTTGTTCGCTTCGATGTCCGTGGCGACGGTGGATCCATCGTCGCTGTCGTACATCGAGCAGCTCTCGGCGCAGAGAAGGCCGGACTGCGCGCGTTCGATGGCGATACGGAGGTCGCGGAGAGCGACGACGCCGACGAGGCGGCCGCATTGGGTCACGTAGGCACGGTTGAGACCGAGGAGTGAAAAGAGCGAGTGGATCTTGAAGAGGGACGACCGGGGAACCAGCTGGAACGGCGCGGCGTCGATTCCCATGTCGTTGAGGTCCAGGCGAGCGCTTAGGCGCATCGCTTCCCAGGACATTCTCTGAAAGGAAGCTCTTTAGAGTCGTTCAAAGGGAATAGGTTACCTCATCGCCGTGGAGATCGTAGTCGTCCCCGCTGTGATTCTTACGGTAGCGGCCGAAACTAAGTCGTTGGGTAATAGTGCGGAACACTCCTCCGATGGTTTGATACAGCGTGTCGTGGTGGGTAATGCTGGTCTCCGAAGAAGATCTTTTCAGATTGGTCGCTCGGGGGACCGTCGGGCTCAACGTCAGGAGATCCTGCGGCTTGGCCATCTGCTCTGGGACTTTGGTTACGGTGAATCTGTTGATTGTCGAGGATTTGCGGGAATGATGCGTGGAAGGCGGATCTACAGAGATCGTGGGGACCTGCGAAGAAGTGATGAAGGGTGAATCCAGGATCGAGAGCCGACGCTCCATTGGTCCGGTTTTGAAGCGCCGCTCAACGTCTTCGAAAGTTTCCTTGATCCTCGAAGCGGCTTCGCGTTGACGAGCATCTCGATCTATGCGCCTTTCGATGGCGCTGAGGAGGTTCGCCCGGGAAACGGATCCCAGCAGGATCATTGACTCTGCAAAAGGCTGTTTAGAAGAGCTTAGATTGTTTGAGTTACCGTTATCTTCGACAATGGGGAATGATTTCATTCTGGGCAACGCGATCAGCAGATCCTCCGCATCGCGGTAAGTGGATTCGCGGCTGAGATACCTAACCTTGGAGATCATAATCTGCTTTACGCAGATACCATGGAAGCTAAAAAAGGCAAATGAAGAACGTCAGAAGATCCAGCTGGCTTACATCGATGAAGTATGGGGAATGTGTGGCAGGAACGGGAGGCGCTTGATTTTGATGATGCTGTCGTAGATCGAAGGTTGCAGGTAGGAACAAACGGCGTTGGCGATCAGAACAGCGATCATGACGGGGAGGATGTAGAGGAGTTGGCCCGTGAGCTCGAATACGATGACGGCCACGGAGACTGTGTGGGTCACGGCTCCACAAAACGCCGCGGCTCCTGAAAAGAGCCTTAGATCAGGGTTTTCTTAGGACAAAAATTTACCGACAACGGCGTAAACTCCCGGGAAAATCTGGAGGTCGCCTTCTCCTCGCAGGCCGTCAGGGAACCACAGAACCATGAGTTCTCCAATCATCCTGCCAAAGGCCGCTCCGATAACGAAGACAGGCATGAAAATACCCGCCGGGATCGGAAGAGTGCTGGACAGGGCCGCGAGTACAAACTGAAAGACAAAGTAGGTTGTGGAAGGAGATTACAAGCTTACGTAAGTGATCTGGAAACACGCAAGGACTACAAAGATACTGTAGTCGGTGTGCACGTATCCTCTCCATCCGGTGATGAATTCCTCCGAGCACGAGTTGGTTCCGTTCATCCCAGCTGTGAGCCACGTGCAGTTGGCGAAAAAATCTTTGAGAGTTTGGCTGAATTTGTGCTGAAACATGCTTTGATTACAAGTCCAAAAACAACAAAAAGGCCAACTTACATCTCCAGCAAGGAATTTCCCAAATCCTTGAGGATATGTTAACGTGGCCACAATACAAGAGACCAAAAGAGGGTAGATGATCCAGTACTTCGTAAACAGGCGCTTCGCACAATTGTTTTTTCTCAAGAAGGTGACCATCGCCCTGTGCTGCTTCACGAAAAGAGCTCCAGCAATGCCGGAAACGAGCCCGATGAAGGCGAAGACCGGCAGTTCCTCTGGAAAAAAGGCTTCGCGAGGGAAACTCGTTTGGTAGAACGCAACGACCGTCACTGAAGAGAAGAGGAGAGATAAGCATAAAAAAAGAGATATACAACCTTCGGTTTCGTTGACCCACACTTTCAGGAGCCGGAAGAGGGTTGCGCTGCAGGCGGCCGCGAAGAATCCTCTCCAGTAGCTTCGGACGGCGAAATACACGGATGTGACTTCGATGGAGAAGAGGACGCCTCCCACGGGAGCGCTGAAGGTGCAGGCGACTCCCACGGCGCATCCGGCGGCTAACATTTCGTTGCTGCGGCATTCGTTCGCGTAAACGCCGTTCACGTTCTGCGCCATCTTACTCAGCAGCGAAGCCACGACAGAGGCGACGTGCACGAAAGGTCCCTAAATTTCATAGAAATAAGAAAGGAAATTCAGAAACTCAAGCTCACTTCTTTGCCAATCGGAAGTCCACTTCCAAGGGATACGGTCAGGCCGAACATCTTCGAAATGAGCGTCTTGAAGGAGAGATACTCCTTGAGGATGATTCCTCGCAAGATGACCTTCATTTCGGGGATTCCGGATCCGATGGCTTGAGGCGCGACGTAGTGGCAGAAGATGGCCGACGTCGAGGTGAGGATCATTGCGTAGGAGACCCAAACCAAGAAGGTGAGGACAATGTTCACCGCTGAGTCCTTGTGGGAGTCCGCGAGGCCATACAACCTGATGTGCCCTGAAAAAAATGAGGTGAAAATATGGCACAAAATTCAAGTTAAATACTTGCAAAAGACACGCTGACTTTTAGCAATTTTTGGACCAATTTCAAACCAAAACTGAACACGAAAAATAGGTCAAAGTGGCTCCTATTGTGGAGCAAATTTCGGCAATTTTCTGGTGATAAGGGAGGCGATCAAACCCACAATTTTGCAACAATTCAATGGCCATATCCATCACCAGCGAGCACACGGCCATGATGATTCCGAGGAACGCGAGGGTCAACCAATCCTCCAACGCAAAACGCACGACCTTTCCGATTCGTCCGCCGGCGTTGGGACGAACTCCGGCCACGGATTTCCGCGGCTCGAAAATCCGTGTTTTCTTCTCTTCGTTGGGAGACGGCGAGCGATTCGCTTCTTCGAGAGCAGCGACAATGTTCAGCGTTGAGGAACTCTTTTTGGTCTGAAAGGAAGATTTTAGCAGAGGAAAACGAGGATTTTGGGAGATTACGGTGGACGGGAGACGAACGTGTGAGTTCCAGAAGTGGCGGAGTTTAAGGAGGATCGAGGCGAACATGGGGGAGCATTGGATGCAAGAAGATTCGCTTTTTGGGGGAAATCGCGCGAGGGGCGAGCGAGAGGCCCTCTCGCTCGCCGTTTTGCAGAGCGGCTGTTTTGCACGGCTTACAGCTTGGAATTTACACTATTTAGACAGTTCAGAGGGGAATGTAGACCTTGAGAGTTAGTTTCGGATGAACCCACCTTTGATTTGAAGCTGTTGGTGAGATCTCCGACGCCGAGCGGCTGAATTCCATTCTTCCTAAACCACAGCCGCATTTCGTCCGCTTTCGCTTCTGAGTCTTCGTGGTCGCAAAAGTGGCCCACTTGCTAAAATTCAGAATTCGTTAGTGACAAGCTAACATTTCTGCGAAGTGCACTTTAATAAATACGCCAGAATTTAAGACTGCACTCTTGTGGCAGATCGCGTGAGTGATCTGTAAAGATTAGAGTGCGGCGCCGTTCCGAGGAGGCGAGCGAGGTAACCGATTCTGTTTGTCAAATGAGTAACGCGGTTCGGTTTTCAGAATGGCTGGCTAACTTTGAGAATTCGTCCGGCGTTTAATTCGCAAACAGAAGCCGGAGAAATCGCATAAACGGAGCAAAAAGTGCGGAATTGTGCCGAAGAGGCGGTAAGGACAAGGTCGCGCGAGAGCGGACACATGTAAACAGCGGAGATGCAAAGGTTAAACAGAGCCGGGGACACTGTAAATAGGCAAAGAGAGGTGTTTTCTGAAAATTAGAAAGAAAACAACATTTATCGGATGACAGGAATTTGTTGACTTGGGATCATTTCGGAGTGATTTGTTTTTAGTCAAGGGCATACGATCAGAGAGATTGAGAATGTACTGAGAAAAGCCGGAAAACCTAGCCGATATGAACAATTACCACCTCCCCTTGGCCCTTCTCCGTTAAAGCCCGAAATGTGACAAGCCTAATCCTTGTGTTTTACTTCTCGCCTCATTTTTAGGGGGTCACCTAATCGGATTACCGAAGAGTCGAGAGGAAGTTGCTTCTCAGCGAAGCGGAAGAAGCGCCTGGGCGAAGGAACGTCAATCAGTCGATTCATTAACTACACCAAAAAGTACCTCAGAATGGCTCATTTACGCGAGAGGAACAGCTTCGGAGCAACTTCGGTTGACATCAGAACAGGTACACCAAACGGACAATTTAGTGAAATTTATCGCTGATTCGATCTGTTGTCGTCGCAAGATCAAGAGTGGGTACTTGCTTTTGCTTTTTTCAAACTGCTTTTTTCAAAATAGGATATTTTGGTTAATTTCGAGCGTCTTATGGGTCATAAGTGATCAAAGAGCTGTCGTACGGTAACGACAAAGAACAGGCGTATTTATTTCTTAAATTCAAATATTCTCGAAAACGCAAAATAAAAGCGATCTTACGTGTAGA
The DNA here is from genome assembly GCA_000757645.3 of Steinernema carpocapsae. Taxonomy (NCBI): domain Eukaryota; kingdom Metazoa; phylum Nematoda; class Chromadorea; order Rhabditida; family Steinernematidae; genus Steinernema; species Steinernema carpocapsae. The sequence continues at coordinate 2,263,680 of AZBU02000003.1, forward strand.
AACAATTTCTAAGTCAAAATCAGACTCACCCCGTCATGCTTGAAACTGTACACCCGACCCATCACAGCGACTAATCTAATTGACGCTCCCAGCGATCATTTTACAGGAGAATGGAGAACATGGACGAGCATGGTAAAGCCCCTCCCCAAAATGTACCGATAAAAACAATTTTGACCCTTTTGTGTAAAGTGGAATTAATCCTGGTGAACCATAAGAACCATCGGATTGTGACGCTTCGCTTTTGGTTGCGGAGTGGACTTCGAGAGCACGGAGCGAGCGAAAACTACAAAAAATAGAAAAAAGAAAAGTTTGGAACACTTTTGAGAGACTAACAATTTGTTACGATCATCTCCAAAAACAGGTACCCTTCCTTCAAACACTTTAGTATGCGAATGCACCCGCTCTTCCTCGCTTGCAACAAACAAAATACACTATCTAAAGACTCGTTTATCAAAGAGGATTTGCCCACTCACAGTCCCGCCGATCTCCCTTGTGACGTACGCCTTTTGGTCGCATGATTTTTATAAAAAGATTATAATTTTTGATAAAAATGGAAGAAAACAGATCGCTTAAGGTGCAATTAATTAAGACGGCGAAGGGGCGAGACCAACTTGCCAACAAAGTCCAGGAAGGCTACTGAAAATGTCCAAGCTGCCAAACCAAAAGCGGAAAGACGGCATTTTACAAATCACATAAAACAAAAGCGCCAAAAGTTTTTGGATAAATCCAATTCTGATAGAAATGGAATCTGGTCTAGAATCTCTTTCAAGTGACATCATAAAAGGTATAGATTCCAGAATGGGAAACATTTGCCATTGCTGGCTCTTTCATGCAACAGAGGGCTACTTTCTGAGTCATTATGGTAATGAGGATTCGAGGTCGCAGAGGATCCACCTGTGACGTAGAACTTTTTGGTCGCGCAGATTTTGAAAAACATCCGCAGATGATCTACAATTGTTTGTTAGATTTTCGCGGCTCTGGACGAGTGGAGATAGTCTGATTGGAGAACTGATTTTGCAATTTTTGCACCAATCATTTATTTAAAAAACCCATAATTTTATAGATCTTTTTGAGGTCTTATCGAGCGCTCTCTCTAAAGCAACAAATTTGATGACTTAGGTTGAGGCTTGAGCAGTTCGAAGACGTTTTCAAATTTATGGCTTTGTCAATTAAATCAACCTGCCACTCATCCTAAGTTTGATACGGCAAATCTTGAAACACCAAATCGCTGTTCGCAACACCCTTGTTCACATTTGCATCTACCATTAATCGAGTCTCTAGAGGTTCCCGATTTCATAAAAGCGGATTGATGGCCGTGGCGGTTTCTCTGGTGACGTATGGTTTTTGGTTATGGATCTCAAAAACAACTATCAACTATCTGTAGTGTGCTCCCAACTTTGAAAGTCGTATAACCCACATCAAAAGAGTTTATATGGCTGTTGGTGCGGTGAACCTCTCAAGGCAGTAAATTAAATGAAGCGGCACGCCAATCAGTCAATAATGCAGAGCTCGTTTAAGAAAAACAGTTAGAAAGAGTGTAACAGAAGGGTTCTCTTGGTCCAAAAAAGACTTGCACATTTTTCGTTACGTGAGTTATCACCCCAAATCGTTGAAAATTTAGAACCGCATGTCCTTTTATCAATAGTCCGGTTCGTGCTACTCCTGCACAGTGCCAATTATCGTTAGATATTATCATCGTTAGATCCTTCATAAAATACAGGGTGGGCGTGAACAGACCCACAACTCAATTACATGAAATCAAAAAAACTGAAATAAAGGAGAACGACCTAGACTTGTCCGTCCCTCCGTGTGTCGGTCCGTCCGTCACGAAATTCCCAGACGCGAGTTGCCTGATTGAGTCAATAAGCGTGTTATGGTAGCGACGCCTTTTGCGTTTGCATGCTTTTCGTCGTGGACTCGATTTTGGTGGTTTCGGACGCCGTGTTGAGAGGCGGTTTAAGAGCAACGAGAAAATTTTGAAGGCATAAAACTCGGTTTTGGTGGAATTCGAAACGCCGAATTCTCGCTTAGTCGAAAAATCGTTTAAACGAGGCGTGTAGCGCCAAGGCTGCTGCAAAATATAAATCTGTGAGGCGCGAAGCGCCGAACAATGCTGATTTAAAGAAAACGCGCGCGGCCCCGTTAATATTGTATGATTATCAAAAATGCCATTATCAAACGACATCCGAAATGGGTTTGGATCAGCATCTTCATGTATTTGTGCCATCCTTGAGTTTGTAGAGCAAACAAAGTTTAAAATGTCCAAATGATGTCATTAGCGAATTTTTGCGTCTACGAGGGTGTATTTGCTCTGTTCTTACAAACGCACGCTAGCGCCGATCAGAAAACGATGAGGAGGGACCAAATAATCTTAATTTAAACAGGAATCATGAAAATTCTCGTGAGAACAACGAACGAGTTGGGAAAGAGAACGGATCAACTAAAAGTTCAGCGTGCCAAAACACAAAAAACGAAAATTGGAAATTAGGGGGTGCGCAGGAAGCGGAGCGGATGCGTTTGCTAATCGCTTTGGAACACTTTTGAGAACGTGGGAAATTCAATTTTAAACCAAAAGTAGCTTAAATTGTCTTAATCAAACATCATAAGGAACTACTGTAGCCAACTCACCCCATCATGTCGGAAGGCGTACTCTTTGCTCATCACCACATCAACTCAACCTCTTCTTTGTTCGACCCTCTTCCTTTTATGTTTCTATTAATGAAAACTCCCAAACTCCTCCCTGTCACGCACCACCTGGAATTGGTTTGAGCCGCTTTTGTGTATCGCAAAACTGATCGAAAATTGTGACGTGTGGTTTTTGGCTGTTTTGCATAATTCGCGAGGGGAGGCTAATCCGTTTGCGTGTTTTTTAGAGCGCGCGAAATGAGTTTTTGAGTGCGAGTGTCCCTCGATGAGCTGGAAATCGATCAGCTAAATGGATTGCCCTTCAGCTGAATGTAGGGCCTTGCATACACTTAAGTCTGATCTAATTAGATCGAATCTGAGACAAAATACTGCGGACCGAAAGCAGAATTTGGAAAACTTATGAGTGGAACGATCGTTATCACCCTTTGGGGAAAACATTTTGGGACTTCATCTGATCGTATGCAGCAAACACGGGTCGCGGATGAAGTCAACAAATGTATTTCTGTGACCAAAGATAAAGTCTAACGATAATTGGCACTGTGCAGGGGTGGCAGAGAACCGGACTTTTGGTCAAAGTACGTTGGTTAAACCGGTGATTTTATTGGCAAACGAAGACCATTTTGATTCCTTGTTATCTCGTTTTGGGGCATGTGTACCTTGCAAAACAGGTCAACGTCACAAGCAACAAGGACGCAGATTGAGTCCACTTTCCCTGCTGCATCAAAACCGCCAAAATGCACTCATCTCTCTTGCACGAACAGAAACATCAACAAAGGACTCACGTTGCCATAAAAGTCCAGGAGTGCCGTGATTCGATCACTTATTGTGAACATACTTCCGAGTGAGTCACAACAGTCCAAATCGGGTCTACAATAATGATGCAGACCCGGTAGGCTATTTTTAAGGACCGCATAATTGTTGTAAGCGCTAATTAGAATTCTAGAGATGGCGCTTAAGGGACGATAGTGGAGAAAGCTACGTTAAGTGCCTTTTCGAGGACAAACGTTTCTTTTACGTACTGTACAATTTATTAAAATTAGATCAGGATCGCAAGAAGACCATATTCAAGACTCAAATAATATATTTTAAGCGTTAATCAACTTTCAAGAATGGCACTTAAGAGACACTATTGACAGCTCTGTTAAGTGCTTTTGTGAGTGGTGATCCAGATTATGAATATTCAATCAAAATAAAGATTAAAAGCTTCTGAAGTAAGTTTCGCGTTACGTGCTATACGATTCACAAAAAATCAGATTTTTTGCTGTTTTTCTAAATTCTCAACAAACACTTTTTGTGACTCTTTTGTCTCTAATGTAATCAAAGTTAACCGCTCAAAAAACAGGTTTACTGTAGTTACTCTACCGCATTAGGCTGCGAGACAGCACTCGTTAACCTTAAACAAACATTTTCGCAGGCCTACACATTGCAGGAACCGTTTGGGGGAACGTCAATGTCACAAATCACCGCAAAATACGAAAATATTTGATTTAGAACTGTTTATTTGATTAGAGACTTGAACTAATAGCATACTTTGAAACGTTGAAGCAAACAAACCCCGTGATCTCCTTCACATCGGACATCAAAAAACGAAGAATGCGCATTTAGAAACATGGTTCGTGCGAGAATTCATAGAGCTAACATTCTAGAGGTTACTGTCGAAGTGCAGAAGCTAAGAATAACACTCGAAATCGGAATGATTTCGTGGGTTTATTAATAGAAACCTGAAAGTGGGAGGCAAGCTCGTAAATTAAACTATGCGACGTGGGAACCCAGTTCAAAGGTTAACGATGTACGAAGAGCGAAAAAAAGCGACGAGGTTCGAGAGGAAAATCGCGGTTCCAAGCTAAGGAAATCTGGGAACTAACAGGTAGCTACGAACAATCCGCTGAGAGACGTTTTTCCTCAAAACTGAGGTAGGCGAAACTCGTTTGCAGCGACAGAATTATGAGCAAAAAAGGTGATCGAAGAGGACCAGAAGCTGCCTCGAGTGACCACGCGGTGGCAAGGAATTTCCAGATTTTGACTTTCCGCAAAGCCACGTTTTGCGCATTAATTTGTGTTTGTTGTGAGGAACAAAAACGCGCGATATGTAGAAATGTTAAAGTACGTTTCGAACCGAAAATTTCAGACTCTGTGTCTAAAAAAAGGAATACACACCGGTCAACATCAGCTTTATCAGTGCTCTTTGGTTCAAATCTAAAAATAACATGCGGACAAAAACAGCAATGTAAACATTAAACTGTCTGCTTTCTGAGTCATTCTTAATTTTCTGAGGCCTTAATTCCACGTTTCCAAAAATGTAAACATCCATAAAAAGCTGAAAAATTACAAATAGATCATCTAACAGAGTCTGCAGTCAAACAAGGAACGCCAAGCAATCTTTAAAGATTTTTGTTTCCTTATCACATGCAACGGCGCTGCACGTCTTTAGCCGCAACGCAAAATGCAAACATTGCACGAAAGACTCTGTTATAAGCCCAAATGTAGACTTTTGCGCCGTCATGACCTTCACATGTTTGCTGCCTTTTCAATAAAACATTTAGTTCGGCAAAGCGTCATTTCAAAAATTGCAATTCTTCAAAGAACTTACCACAGTCTTCTGGTAGGAGTACTCATCGGGCTCATCGCGGAACTCAGAGAGTTGCAGATGGCGATCTGAGCGGGACCATCGCTTAGGTTTCGCTGGTCGAAGTTCGTATTTTTCGGAAACGTCAAGGAGACTTTGGCGAACTTCTTGGTTGTCCATGTCTGCAAGCATTAAACGTTACATAATGTTGCACTTTACTTGAATTTTGACAAAAAACGCGTCAACACATTTCGAGATAAGTGCAAATTGCGGTTTATCTCCGATCGGTGTAATCGATTTGTGCCTCTGCTAATGATTGTTCTTTTGGAAGTCTTATGTTAATTGAACAGTGAAAGATACCCGTGAGGTCCGGCTCAAAGAGCGACTGCAAGACGCGAATGGAAGCCGAGATCGACATATTCCGGAGGCGAGCAGAGCAGAAGACGCACGTCGTACTGGACGATTTGTGCCTCTGCGAGGAGATTTCGCGTGTGTAAGTAAGCGCGCAGCAGGTACGATTAGATAAGCGGTTATGTACATAGAAAACAGAAGTGCTGCAAATGCCGCAGAGCGCGAAAAAACCTAAACTATCGGTGGAAATTATGTTGCGATTGGGGTACGTGATCTGCGTGACCTTAGCTTAGACTGAGAAATTCAAAAAAGCGTCCACGCCACCCACCTGTTTAAAAATGTCTCTAAAAGGTTAGATTTTAGGAGCCTTACGTGCCTTGCGCGCTTAGCTTTCTAAGCTGTTTTAGAACTCTAGCATTTGGGCATTTTTACTTCAATCAAATCACCCAAAATGTCCTTTTCGGCACCAGTTTATGGAAACAGTTTCACTAAGCAAACACTCATTTCAAGAGTTAAAGAGCTTGCGAGCCAAAGCGGAACGAATTGGAGATATCGGCAAACGCGCAAAGTCGAACGACGGCCGCAAATGATCGGCCCACGTTGGCCGATCGTAAACAGAAGGCGGATAGTCACAAGCGTTGCAGCGGGACAAAAGCTCTAGTAGAAACGCTGAAGAAAGAAAGCCCATTTGCACAGTCCGAGCGTCATGTCGAGGCAAAAATCAAAAAGCGGCGGTTCGCGGCGGCTTCCTTATTGCGTCCTGTCAGAGTTCTCAATGCACTTTGGTGGAAATAAAATCGAGAAAGTTTGAAGTGACGACGGAGATAAGATCAAAATGGTTACGAGATGAAAAGTCAGCATTTGAACTAAGGAAAGCGGCTTAGAATTGAGTGCCTTTTTCAGTTTTCATGATATATTGCCAAACCGTTTAAACTAAATACCAATTTGAAAACAGTTTAAAACGCATGTTACACAGCTAAACAACTGATACAGTCATCTTCAAATATCAAAATGCTTTCAGTTTTGACGGCAAAAACGTGGCCACTGATCAGCGAAGCTCAGATATGCAAATCGATAGCGCGCAGAGAAATGTTCGTCTGGCGCCCCCGTCTTCTCCGGCGGCTCGAAACAGTGGGCTCTTCCGTTCGCGCGCTTTTAGAGGAACGTGTCGGACTCATCCCCCTTGGTGGGAAAAGGGGAAAAGTGCAAAAAAAGTCAGAAAAAATTATAGAGGCAGACGTAAACAGGCAAGCTGCATACCGATCTGTTTTTGCCAATTTGGAAAAAAACTGATCAAGATGGAAATGAAGCACCTATAATCAGAGTTGATAGGACCGTTCGGAACTGAGAGATGCACGTGCTAGAGCCATCAAGAAGAAGGTGATCATATGATCCTTTCGATGATTCAGATAGAAATGGATGCAAAAAGAATTCTGCAAATCTAAGAAGAATTCTATTGCGTAAAGGGTCGTTTCAAAAACGAGATGATTTCTGGAGAGGAGCAACAGGACGCGTGCTTGCAAACATAAACACTTGCGAAAAGGAGGCATCCAAAAACATAGATGACGCATAAAAGCTGCACGCCACTTCCAAGAGGAGAATCAGCGATGAGTAAGTCTATGGCTGGTTGAATGTCTGAAAGGCGCGGATGTGTACTGAAGCACATGTATAGAATAGATACTAGAGTCTGCAAAAAACCAAATGTTAACGTGAGCCTTGAAAACAGTAAACATTAATAACTTCAAAATCTGTAAAATGAGAGACTGTCACGCAACACTCAGATTTTGAGTAATGATTACTAAACATGCTTGCTTAGCAACCATAAACAAAAAAATTCTGACGTGGTTTACAGTTAGTCATGATTGTTCAAAATAATTGCTGTCTAATGAGTCAGGTTGCTGCCAGTGTGTGAAAAATGTTGAAATTCCTTATGAGAGTCACAAATGAGCAAACGTCTTGCAATTGCAGACAGGGTTATAAAAGTTCCGAATCGAAAATGTCGCATTTGAAGACGTCGAACACGTTGGCTACAGTGATCAGGTCTTTCTTGTAGAGCGCTTGTTTCTGAAAACACCGATCTTACGTGTGACCTCTCAAATTGCCTACCTCAAGTTCAGCCTGAATCTTCATCAATTTGGTCAGCCGACCGGCGTAGTTCTCTACTTTCATGTCGTAAACGTAGTAGTTGTGGATTTCATTCGATATTTGATCAAGGAACTTTTCTCCAATTGCTCCGGCTTGGTCGGAAACTCCCTCAAAACCTAAAACACAAAGATCATGAATTGGTTAGCCTACTTAGAGATTAGCCTACTTTTCACAGTCCACAAAATCTGAGCTAATAAGTAGACCACTTCGTATTCTGTCAGACGGATTTCTTTCATTGGCGTGATTAGATTGGTCATGATCATGAGGTTGTGTGGTTTGAACAAACTAAAGCCACAAGTGAACCGATCTTTATAGGTTTTGCTTACTGATTAATGGTTCGCTTGGTACTATCGTCTGCTGGTGGGAATTCCAGAGTGTACGTGTTAATATCCACCACTGTTTGGTCATCTAACAGGAACCGGCTGTCGTTGATATCACAGCCAAAGACCTCGATTGTCCTAGCAATTCTCTCGACAGAGTAGAACGGCCTCCAGAGATGTTTGAACACGTTCCACTTAAAATATTCATTTAAGGACTCTCCAAGGAGAACACAGTTACCTTGTCATTCATCTCCAAACCGATAAACTCCTCACATCCCATCGCCCACTGAGCCATCTTGATCTGCTCAGAATCGAAAATTCTTAACAAAGTGTTAAGACTAAGAGTCTCAATATTGTAGATGTTGCACGAGTTTAGAGTAGGACGGAATATTCGGAAAGAGTGATGAAGCCGCTGCATGGCCGTTGGTCGAATTCCGATTGTGGTGGGAATTTTCAACGAAGGCTAGAATAATGGTTTTAGGAAAGCACCAGATAAAGCCACTCACCCCACTTAAGATCTCTTTTAACTGCTTCACGACAGGTGCTCGATTGTACGACGATCGGTTGTCAGCATAGACTATCTGAGAAACGTGTTCATCTTGGAACGGACTCAACTCAACCAACTGGCTGCTTGAGGCTATTGAAGTGGTCGAGGTTGAAGGTGCCCCCTTTTCGGGTTCCAGAGACACTTCTTGTTCTACTGTTTCTTCTGCTTGAGCTGAAATTGTTTGCTTTAAAGGGTGTTTAAGATTTTCTCTTACAGCTCATCTTCATTCCGACTTGTTTGCATTTTTGATATCTGCAATAGCGGCAGTTATTTTTGGAGTTCTTCACAATTTCGCAATTTTTCATCGCCCGACGGCATTTGTAGGCGTGGCCGATCTGGACCGAACGACGGAAAAACGCGGCGCAGGCGCGGCAGCTGTTGACTTGAAAATGCAGTCTGACCGAGGGGCCGTTGCATACGAGGCACAGTTCGTCTGCGCTCATTCTGGAAATCACTAAGTGGTTAAGGAACGAATTCCACGAAGAATGGGACAGTAACGTGTGAACAAACAACAACGGATTTAAACGGGAAGATAAACAAGCGGAAAGAGGTGTCACGTAAAAGGTGACAACACGATTTTGCACCTGTACGCATAAATGTGGGTACACAGTTACCTGTCAGCGACGCGCAAAGAATGAAAACAAAATCGTACAAGAGCGCGGGCAGTCGAGCGAGCGGCCGCTTGGCGCACTATCGATCGATCGGCAAACGAAGTGCGTGAGTGAAGGGAACCCAATCACGGGACAAGACAACAACGAGTGCTTCAAAAACGACGAAAGCCTAACAGCCGTTTTAAAAACTGCTTACTTAAACACCGGAGTTTGTCCTATTCTATCGGGTCGACTGTTCATCAATAGTTCATCAATAGTCGTCCACTTTGATCTGACGACCTTTTGATAGTTGTGTCATCTTTTGGAAGGGTGACATGTGTAATAGTTGAGCTAAGATTATATTGCCGATATATTCAAGATATTTAAATAGCAATTGTGGATCTCCGTCGAGAGATCGTCCTGAATCTTGAAGGCTCAATCCAGTAATGTTCTCAACGCTCGAGAAAAAGTTGCAAAGATTTATTCAAAATCTGTGAGACGAGTGTCCTTCACCGTTTTCAAAACAGCTTCGGATTGATCAAAATCGAACATCCTCATAAACCTGAGATTTGAGAAATTGAAACCATAAGTGGTTCTTCGCCTAATTGTTTTATTCCTCTTCTTTTTGTGAGAACAGGGACCTCATAAAAGACATCCTTATCAATAATCTTGCTGCCATAGATTATCCTAGAATCTTGCACGTCGGTTCCCAAAACGGATACAGTATGGTCCACGATGCACATCGTTAAGTTAAAGACCAGCCACTAAAGAATCCGTTAACTCAATTTTGTGGTTTTCGAGAACCTACCTTATCTCCAAAACTCAAATTTGCGTAGCTTTCACAGGCCATTGCCCACTTTGCTAGATTGCAAAGAATGCTCTCAAAGACGGACATCGAGTCGTCTACCGTAATTTTATTGTAAGGCGAAAACTATTTCGAATTGGCCGATGTTCTAAGAACGTCGTAGGCTTCTGACTGACGTTCGATGTGTGATAAGTTGGCATTTGTGGCACAATAAGACTACAAAAAGGCAACTTGCAAAGCTTTCAAAGTGCTTACCTTCAAGAGAATCAAGTCAGAGGGTCTCCTCTAGTGATCGTGCAGTTCTTCGTTGCCCGACGGCACTTGTAAGCAGAGGCAGCAGAGGACTTGGAAGTGGACGCCATGGGAGATAGCCCCGCAGACCAAACAGTTTTCGAGTTCTTTCATTCCGGATTCACGTGAAATTATAAAGATGTAAACAAATCACGTCAAAGGTCTTAATCGACGAAAGCGACAACGAAAGCGGCGATCTGTCGTGAAAGAACAGCGGAGAACGCGGGCGACGTGTAGCGGCGGAATGGGGCGATGCACAGAAACGACACATCGACTCTCCATTCTTTTCTCTATCAACTGATGCGGCAAAGGCAAACAAGTAGTCGCTCGTTGAAGGTGCTAAGTTATGAACTGTTAAGGAAAAGGAGGACGCAAATTTCGGCGACATTTAATGCTGCAGGAAGTACACGGAAGCCTCGAAAATACTTTATTTAAGCATCTTTCTATAACAACACTCCATTTTCAATTTCCACACATTTCACAATGCCAAAGAAGCTGTCCACGAGCCACTGATCCTTTTTTAGGACTTCTTCTATCTGAAATATACGGCCAAGTCCTAGTCGAATGTTGTACTTAAGGCTCACCTCACACTCCATTTGTAGTCTCAATATCTTAGCCAGCCTCGAAGCGTAGTTCTCTTGCCTCATCTCGTTCACATAATACGTGTGGATCTCATCCGTCAGTTGCTCTCCGATCGCCTTCGCCAATTTTACAGTCTCCGCCGACACTCCCTCGATTCCTTCTACACTCCAAAGTGAATTCAAGAGTACAAAAATGAGCTCAAAATCTGTCAACCGAGCTCGTTTCATGGTTTTTGTAAACTTCCCCAGGTGTCTGAGCTCTGAGTCTCGCATGTACCTAACATATTGTGATTGAAACACAAAAGTTAAAAGCCGCTCACTTGTTATATTCCTTCTCGGTAAGTTGCGAGTTGGGCGGAAGCTCGTAAGTTGCATCTTCGCCAATCAGTTTGCCATTGTGTATAAACCTGAAGTCGTTCAGGTCTGCTCCCAAAACGGAAATTGTGTTGCGGATCACACTGATGGTAAACCCTATTGGCCAGAACCGTTTGTAAATGAGCCACTAAAATCAAATTCTTAAAGTGGGCAAAAAGCATCCTACTCACCTTATCCGAAAAGCTCAAATTTGCAAAGGCAGGATAAGTCATGACCCATTTGGCACTGTTGCATATTTCCTCTTCTATGCCATCTGTCATATCGCTGACAGTAATTTTGTTTTTGGCTACAAGCTTTTTCGTATTCTGTGGGGTCGTGAGAAGGTTGTGGGTGTCCATTAGTAGAGGAATGATGGAGGAGGAGTGTGTTTTGTGGATGGGATCAAATGGCTAAAACGAGTTGTTAATTCAAAAGCAAAAATTGCTAACCTTAAGAAGTATTGCCTTAAGCTTCTCGACCAGAGGCTTAGCGTCATAGACCAGTCCCTTATCTTTCGCTGTGATGATTCCTTCATCAACTTCGAGTTCTTTTTTTACACCTGGAAAACCTTATAAAGATAACCTAAAGCAGATTTAACCTACCATTGATGCGCATACCAATTTTCAAACATTTTTGATATCTACAGAATCTGCACATCAACGAGTAACCCTGGGTTATTAGACAGTTTTTTGCACTTCGACGACATTTATAGTCCTTTCCGTTAACAACAGTTCGGCGGAAGAAAACGGCACACGCTCGACAGCAGATAACTTGGAAGTGGATTCCAGTGGAAACGGCTCCACAAACTAGACAGTTTTCTTCGTTTTGCATCTGAAATCGATGAAAAGGACGAATTCACGCGTAACCAAGCCAGAGAGAAAGGGAGAGAGGGAACGTCTGCGAGCGAAATTTCCCTTGTTTATTATATGACAGGACCCCCACACAAGACAAACACACATTTGCGCGACAAACACACACAGAAAGACAGAGACAAACACACACAAACACACACGCGACACAAGGTCGACACAGAGAGACTTATGCACATCGCGTGGACGAAATGAAGGAGTGACGTAACCTGTTTGCTTTTGGTTAGGAGGCTCTGATGTGTAACTTTTTATGCAATCGAATTCAGAACAATCCTTTCTCGACCTCAACACAAGTCATCGTCCCGAAAATGCTGGCCACAATAAACTTGTCCTTTTTCAAGCGTTCAGCGATCTAAAAAGGAGTTATTAAATGACGCAAATTCAGAGTTTTCACGGACCTCACAGTGCATTTGCAACCGCAACAGTTTTGATAGCCTCTGAGCGTAGGTCGCCTGTTTGAGGTCGTTCACGTAATATCCGTGGATCTCATCCGTAATCTGTTGCTGGATCTTCTTCGACAGTTCTTGGGTTTCTGGCCTCACGTCGTTGTTGGCTAAAAATGGCATAAGTGCAAATTAAGCAAAAAGAGCACTTACTATCCACATTCCAAAGAGAATTGAGCAAAATAAAAGTCAGTTCATAATCGGTCATCTGTATCCGCTTCATATATTTAGCCACCCCTTCGATGGCGTCAAAGTCAAATTCTCGCATAAACTTGTCGTATTTCTGTGCCTTCGCTTTGCTCAGAACTGGCATCTCATAAACAAGATCTTTATCCACAATGTACTTCCCAAAAATCAGCCGAGAGTCGTCGGGGTTCGATCCGAGAACCGCCATTGTGTTCTGAATTGTGCTGAGAGTGTAGGCCACTTGCCAGACGTTTTTGAACAGGAGCCACTGGAATTCTTATTTTATTCAGACTAGCAGTGACTGACAAACCTTATCACTAAACTGAAGCGACGCGTAATCCTTTCCAACCATCATCCATTTGGCTATGTTGCACATTGCCTCTTCAAAACAGCTTATGGATTCGTCGATGGAGACTCGCGATTTGGCCTGGAGCGTCTTGGCATCGGAAGTGACGCGGAGCCAGAAATAAGAGTGGAGGTGTTCTTCGATAAATGTCATATTGGAGGCGTTTTTGAGAGGCTTGGGCTGCTAAATAAAATCCGTTAGCAACAGTGAGAGATATGATACCTTCAACAGAATTTTCTTCAGTTTTTCAATCAAAGAGTGGGCGTCGTAGATTAGGTTGTCCGATTTAACAATTACATTCTGATTGCAGGTTTCAAATACGTCAGAAGTATCTGAATCGAGATCACATTAACACTTCGGTCAAACTAGTCAACTCACCACTAAGCCTCATCCCCACCTTTAAGCACTTCTGATACCTACAGTATCTGCACATCAACGGATCTCCAACATTAATCTTGCAATTTTTGGTCGCTCTCCGACATTTGTAGATTTTCGAGGCAGAAATCGTTCTTCGAAAAAAGACGGAACACGCCCGGCAGCAGAGGACTTGGAAGTGGACTCCGTGGGAGAGAGCTTTGCAAATTAGGCAGGATTCTTGGGTTTTCATGTAAGGCGAATAACTTAGAAGAAGCGAAATAAGAAGGTAGCAGATTTGAAAAGCCAGAAAAATTTACGAGTGTGCACCGCGCGTCGGGGAAGCAAGAATACGAGTGCATCGATCGATCGATGATACACAAAATAGACACAAAATGGCCTGTTCTGTGGTTATCACATGGGTCGGGTAAAAATAAGATTCTCTGATTGGGTTATTGGGTACGTGGGCGATACAGGGTGATAAGCTAGAAGAGGAGCTGGACAGGACATGGCGAAGTAAACACACAAGAATCTTCTCGTGCAAATTCTTGATCTAGTTGCGATCAAAATTTGAGCGTGGAATCAATTAGACCAAAATTCAAATCGCTAATTTCGGAAAGATGTGACTCATATCCAAATGCTTCATTTAATTAAAAACAATTACAGCCTATCAAATCAATTCATATTTACATTACTCGCCGAGGTTCGCATACAGGATCGAATCAAGGAAGTCCAGGTTGAACTTGTGGAACACGTTGAACAGGAGGAGTTTGCGGTGGTTGATGTCCGCAAGGGTTTCCAATTCGCTCTGGAGGCGGAGGATCCGGGCGAGGCGGCCGGCGTAGTTGTCCATTCTGAGTTCGTAGACGTAGTAGTTGTGCAGTTCGTTCGAGATCTGCTCCACGAAGCGGGTGCCCACTTCGATCACTTCTGGCGACGCGTCCTTTTCGCCTTAGAAAAGGTTTTTATAAATTTTAGAATGGTAAAACCTACGTCTTAAGGTCCACATGATCTGGCCAATCAGATACACGATTTCATAATCGCTGAGCTTCAGTCTCTTCATGGGTTTGGTAATATCAGAGAAGCCTGGACAGAAGAACTGCATTGCGTACTCGGAAAATTCCTTTTGGTCCTCTTCGCCAATATTTGGCAGCACAAATTTGAAATTGTTAATGTCAGCGTAGTACTGGTCAGTGATGAGCGTTCGGGTGTCGTCGACGTCTTTTCCGAAGAGGTGCACGGTTTGACGAGCCCGTTCCAGGGCGTAGAAAAACGGAAGAAGATGGCGGAAAACGATCCATTTGTCGTTCTGGAGCAGTTGCTGGAAGGAAACGCAACACATGGCCCAGCGGGCGGTTCTGAGGAGGAAGGACTCGTAATATTGGACAACCACGCGGACGTCCATTCTATCCACTTCGAGCACCGTTTCTGGATCCACGAGAGGGTTTAAACTGAGAAACGCGTAGAGGAGAGATTGCATTCCGGTTGGCGTGATCGCTTCACAGGCCATCGGGCTGAGAATGTTCGTTTCCTGAAATATTCCATCATCAGTTAAGGTCATAAAACGACTTCCACTTACATCATTAAAGATATTTTTAAGGTCAGTGAGAAGTTTCTTGGAGTCATACTTAATCCGGTTGTCTTCGAATTCGAGATCGGGGAGGGCAGAGACGTGCTCCTCAGAGGTCGAAGCTTCGGAACCAGAATTTTCCATTGGCAGTGCAGGAGTGTTTTGACCAGGAAAAGAGCGAGGAGAAGTGTTCGAGGGTACTGTAACTATCGGTTGAGGGAGTGTCGGAGTTGCGTGGTGCAGCGTCAGCACCATTCCGACCTTTCGGCACTTTGCAAGGCGGCAATATCGGCAGGAAAACTTTTCATCTGCAAAGAAATCTGCTGAAATTGTAGTCCAGATGGCGTTGTGGGTACCTGATGTTACTTTGCATGCTTTCGTCGCCGTCCTACATTTCAATTTGCTGCTATTGACGGCACTGCGCCGGAAGAATGCGGCGCAGGCTCGACACGAATTCACGCGAAAGTGGATTCCTTGCGCTGCACTTCCGCACACGACGCAAGTCACAACCATCCTGGAAAAAAGGGAAAACTGTGGTTTGGTTCAAAAGCAAAGAAGAGAAAAAGCACGGCGAGAACACGCGTCTTTAAATAGAAATAATCGCTGAGGCGGGGAGATTCCGGTTTGTGCTGAAAGGCACTTCCAATTTCCGTTTTGTATTTGTAGTTTGAGGGTTCAGGGAGACACCAACGTTGGGAACGGAGGAGGTAGGGAATTTAGGCATATTTTAGCTATATCTGAGTTTTGAAATGATCTAAACGAGTTTAAATAAATTCGTAAACAGTCGTTCGGTCCTGAGTGAGCCTTGACATATTCGGGAGGGTTTCGGACTACTAAAAACCCTAAAACACATGTCAAAAAAGAATAATGGGAGTCGTTACAAGCATCAAGGAACGCGTAGACCTTGCCATTGTCAAACTTCTGTATTCTTAGCTTCTCTCCTACTTCTTTGACCACACCATTTTGGCAACATCCACTCTTCCTTGAAGACTTCGGCAAACAATAATCTTTATCCCTATCCAACCAATCCCTCTTTATCCTAATTCCAAAAGCTTCTTTAAGGATTCATCATTAGCCCAAATAAAAAAAATTGCAAAAGGAAGCGAAGTCCAAGAGTTCTATTTAAAGTGTGCAGTCGACACTCGGCGGCTTAAAACGTTTTGCGTTGTGCTAAGGGCGGAGAACACGTCAAGACTAACCGAGTCACCCTTTGAAGAGCACAAAGCGAAGCACAATACGCAGTTGCAATGTCTAGACGTCCAGCGCGTCTTTGTGAGGAGAAGGAGGAGATAACCGGTTCAGAGGCGACTCTTTGATCCAGATGACCACGTGACGCGCGTTTGTGATCTCTGCGGAGATCAGAGGAGATTCTGATAAATGCGAGGATGGGAGACAAAAGTACGGCCAGGCGTGCAAAAGAATTTAAATAAGGTTGGGTAAGCAAAAGCGGAACTAAGAACGGTTGTCCAAACCAATACAACAAATTTGCACAATCCAAACACAATCCGGCGAGACTCCTTTTAAAGATTAATAGTCAAGTGACAAAATTGCAACGACGTGATCCTCTGCAACGTCGCTGGAATGTGACATGCTTCGGCACATTCAGAAAACGAGCAAGGGGCAATGAATAATTAACCACACAACTCTTCGGAACCTCCGGGAGCTGGAACGTAAAACGGTTTCTAAAACGAGCGACAAAACCCGCACCGCCAACGTGCGAGAGGGCGAGCGAGAGGCGGCGGTGAAGAGCCGGGGCGGCGGCCGCAATGGATGCACAAATCGCGGACACAAACGCGATAGCGCGGCGGAACTGCAAGGCCAGAAAATCAACGATCTCGGGCTCCGCGAGCAAGCGACCGACGGAGAGGTTGGGAAGGTTCGGGGAGGAGAGAAAATGTGTCCGAGAAAAAGAAGACACAATGCGACACAAGTGAAACCGATTCCGCTTCGACCTTTGCCGCTTACGTCCGACCGCCCGATTTTCCGATGGGTTTATACTTGGTAGAATTTAGAGTTCTGGGAATGGGTTTAATTGTTGATTAACGGTCCCGTGAAACGTGTATTTGGAAAGGCTACAAACGCAGAAGTAGAAGAGACTACGAAATTCCGAGCAGAATGACTCGGTTGCACTTATCAATCACAGAAACTCTCTCGGCTGTCGGTGGTTGATTCACCATGACGCCCGTAAACGTGGCCGCTTTTGATTTAAAGACACAAACGGAGTTTTTGCGCGAGTTGGTTTTTCTTGTCGGTTGACTTGCCTACGTGACATTTGCGATATCGAATTTGCATAATTAGAGAAAGCAAGAAGCGAGAGAGAGAGAGAGAGAGAGACAGAGAATGTTGGTTCTGCACGTTGCAACCAGAAACACATAAGGAAGGAATTTGGATTTGGATTTTATGGGTGGTGCTCTTTTAAAGAAATCTGGTGGATTGCTTTAATGGGAATTGAAGTGGATTGAGCTGTTCCAAATCTTTTCATGAGTCATTTATAAGTTCAAATTTTTCGAGAACTTGATGACCTTTGGAAACACTAGAAAAGCTTATAAAACCTACTTTGAAAAATTAAGACAATAATAGATTCCAAAACTTGTTCATCTTAGAAGCGCAGAAACGGCAATTTCAATAAGACGTTCCAGCTGCCCGGAAGGACAATCATCATTTCTCTTTGGTTAAAAGACAAAAAAAATCAGATTGATGTGAGCATGAAATGACGTGGTTTAATTGGAATGCACTAGCGGATCCTATTTTGAGAAATCATTAGAGATCACAGAGAAAGAAGCTAAGGTGGAGTGTGCTCGACATGGCGTGTTTTTACCTATTGGCTCAAAGCCTTCAATTTGAAACATGAACGAAATGTCACATCAACAGCTTTGGTAAATAACAGTGTATATAACAAGAAGGTTAGATTCATTTTACGCTTATGGCAACCTCTAATTGACGTTAAATTCTAACAAATCCGCTGAGCAAGGAAACAGCTAATAAGAACCCATGCGCGCTGAGAAGAAAGACTCAATGAACAGTTCGTTAATATTATTCTCCACGTCACGACAACTAAACCAATAAAAACCCATCTGACAAAGAACCAAACAAGCCACTCAACTTCCCCAGCAGCCGTTTGCAGTAACGAGTTGCAGAAAATGGTCGTTAATCCTCAAGCGACAAAACCAAACATCTGCATCAATTTGGCGCTCTGCAAACGAGAGCTCCCGAACGTCACACCCGCGAGTTCCCCCAAATCCCCTAGGATCTGTTGCAACATGGACTCGCAAATTGGACATCTTACGTGACCGAATTCGCCTTCTTGCGAAACTCGTTGATGGTATTATGAAGCGATCTGCGAGGGGGGGGGGTGCTGGAAAGGGAGAAGAAGACTTCAACGCCATTAATGCGGAAGGAAGATTAGACCTTCCTTCGCCTTGCAAGTTTGGGCGGTGCAGGCAAATTGTCGCTTTTTGCCGCCGAGGACCTTCGGCGTCCTCCTCGTTGTTGTCCTTTTTGCCACGGAGCACAAAACACAAAAAGGCGTGAGTGTTTGTGACGTGCTGTGACCTCAACGACGCTCCGCGGAGTTGTTTGGTTCTTTTGGCGCCGCGGGGACACAATTCTTTCTCTGTGTTGAGTTGTGCTTCGCGAACCCAGGCACCAAACATCTGGATCATCGCGGTGCTAACGGCCGCGAAAACGACTTTGAAGTCCGTTTTCATGTTTACAAACAAACTGCGTCAAAGTTTGTACACCGTCGTGCGATCGGAGAGGCGTTTGAAAAATTCTTAGGGAGGGGAGTTGAGAAAAGTGAGATGGGAGGAAAGATAGGAGTGGTATTTCGGATCAAATGACTAGATCGAGTTGGAAAGTAATTTTTGAGGCAAGACAAACCTAGAAAAGCTTATGCTCAAAAAATGTTGGTGCTACGCAAATTACAGTTATGTTAGAACCAAAGAGCTAAAAGAAAATTAAGTAAAAAGTAACGCTTTAAGCACGCTCCTGGTAGTGTGACACCATTTTCGTGCGAAACACAAACCATGAGTAATTAAAACCAATGATTAAAATGTGACTCTCGCGTTTTCCAAACGAGTCTTAACTTATGTGCTCCAGAAACGCAGATTCACTCGACACAAAACGGACCCTAGATAGTGCATTTGAATTTGAACAAGATAGGCATATTAGGAGTTGTAGGAATTGCCAAACTGAATTAAGAATTGAATCAATACCCGCAGAGTGGAAGAAAGAAGATGGGTCCGAAGATCGCGTAAGAAGAATGCTAGAAACAGTTTAGGTGTCAACCTATGAAAGCAAAAAGGAGTTGCAAAAACATATATTTATTCATATTTCTCTGGTCACTCGTCGTCACTGGCTACAAATTCCGAATCAAAGAACTCGAATCCCAAAATCTGGTAAACATCACAAGTCAGTTCCACGTTGCTTCTAAACCTGGCATGACCTTCGAAGTCTGTCAACAGGTTTATCAATTTTGCGAATCTATTTGCGTACTGCTCTAGCCTCATTTCGGTCACGTAGTAGGTGTGGATTTCGTTGCTTATTTGGCTAAGAACGGTTTCCGCGGTTTCGTAGGTCCGCTCTGCAAGCCCCTTGACTCCTGAAAACTTACGTTTAAACGGAAAATTACGAAAATAAAGATATACTTCTAATATCCCATAATTTGTACATACAGAGATAGGTCGCTTCCATGGAGCTTGGGTTCAACCTCTGCATAGGAATAAGGCAAGCGTCGATGAAATGTCGACTGACCGGCTTGTAACTCTCTATCGCATTTCTAAGCTTTTCTTGGTCGAAATTAGGCTCCGTATATTCGAAGATGTTGAGATCTACGGCACAGCTATCTGTTAAAAGGTAAACGGAGGGCGAGTAACTGATTCCCAGGTACTCGTGCGTCCGCATCGTTCGTTCCAAGAGTTCCATTACGGGCCAGAGCCTCACGTGGAGTTTTCGCTGGACAAAATAAATGTTCTAAGGTCCAGACGAGCATTTCTTACCTTATCAGTCGAAGGGAGTTCAGCGAATTCCTTGCAGTGCATGGCCCAAGCCGCTATCCTAATTATGTTCTCGCCGTAAAAATGCAGTCCTAAGCCCATGTCCATCTTTTCGACCATGTCTATTTTGGAGGGTTTTCCACCGGGCACCATATTTTTAAATGCGTGGTGAAGGCATTGGAGGGAGGATTGATATTTGGAGTAGGTGTCAGAAAACGGCTGAAAACTGGAGGTCAAAAGAGAGCAATAACTATCCAATATTGGATAATTTGAACTACTCAAAGTGCCTTTAGAGTTGACAAAATGCTTTTCGTGATCAGACAAAGCCAACTTTAGTAACCGTTAGAAAAATGTTAACAACTTACGTTCTCATTAAAGAAGTATTCCATGTAAGGCTTCATGTCATCCGCGTTAAATTTCTGTCTGTGTGGACGCTTTTCGTCAAATTCTATTTTTGTAGCATTCGATGAACATCTGCGTTTCCGTAATTCTTCTATACAGTTTGACGTCGTCGCTGGGACCAGCGGAACAAAATCCGTTATCTCAGGCTGCTCGCTGCTAACCAGTCCATTGAGGGTCATCCCCACTTGCCTGCATTTCTGGTATCTACATCTTTTGCATTGCTGAAAGGCGTCTGCAAGCAAGCATATTCAGCTATAGATAGGGTGCAACGACGAATATTTGCCGCCTACCTTTAGACACATCGCACTTAAAGTTGCCCCTCCTACACTTGTACTTCGACTCAAGAGGGACCGAACGTCGGAAAAATGCCGCGCAGGCCCTACAGGAGACAACTTGGAAGTGAAAGCCGTGGGCGTCGGCTCCACAAACGTGGCACACGCGACCTTCGGCGCCCCCGACTCCGGGAGACGATGATTCGGCCGAAAACGACGAGGACGAAGAAGCCACAGACATCGCGCACAACTGATCGCCGCAACCACCGGGCGCTGGAAATCCCGCCCACGATCGATCGATCGGTGGTCACTGGAGGAGAGGAAAGCGGTGGTTTGGCGCTGTGTTTCCACAGTGATGTGACGCGGAGTGCAAACGCGAGAAGGAAGGGTAAAGCCGTCAAGAGGAACCTGGAAAGAAGATCGATTGGAGACATGCAGTTGAGTAAACGAAGCCTACAAATGTGTCGTTGTTAAATTTACCGTCGAGTGCGTCGCGTAGAATAAGCAAAAATTGCAAGATGTGAACCTCTTTAGTGACGATCAATAGTCTTCATATCACTACGCGACCAGTTCCTCACAAAAGATGCACCGGACAATTCGTGTCTTGTGTGACTATTTTGTGCTTTGATGAGTCACAGTTACTTAGAGCGTTTATTGCGGCATGTTTGCTGACCAGAAAAGCGCTAAATCAGCCTCAAAATTTAGATAAAAACACGCGCAATTTTCGGTCACGAAAACAGTATCAACTCTCAGAAACCAAGTGTAAACATCAAGAGTGGAACGTAAAGTCCTGCTCCCCAAAAGACCTTGAAACGTTTGCTCAAAGAGATCGATTGTTGCAAATGAGAAACCAATAAAACCAAGTGTTGTTTGCTTAAGGAGTCTTTGAGTTGGGAATAAAATAGGACTTTTTTATTCATGTTCTTCTTCACCATAAAACTCCGAATCTCTAATATCACAACTGTGGACCGCAAAAACATCTGCCGTAATCTCCATATTTCTTCGTATCCTTATGAATCCTTCCAGTTCTGTCAAAAGCTTTATGATCTTGGATAACCTGAGGGAGTAGTTCACCATCTTCAGCTTATGTACATAGTAGTCGTGAAGCTCTGTACTGATTTTGTCTAATACTTCATCTGCTATCTCATAGGTGCTTGGTGACAAGCCTTTAATTCCTTAAAATCGCAAAATGTGTAAAGTTTATATCAAAATTAGCTTACTTTGGATCGACCACATCTTGTACAAGCACAGGTACGCAACCTCAAACGTCGTCATTTCAAGGCTTTTCATTGGCAGCACGAAGAGATTCAGCATCAATTTGTAAATCCTATTAAAGGCATCTTTCATCTTCTCATTCCGGTCTTTATCTACTGGAAAATTGAGTTGAACATCAGTAGAGGTAGTAGGAAATAGTGTCAGAAATGAAATAGTGTCAAATAATAGTGTCAGAAATAAAATAGTGTCAAAATTATCGATTGATTGCGGCGGGAGGCGCGCGCGTCGCCAAAGGTCACTTAGGCTTAAACCGGTACCTCGCCATAGGGTTGTTTAGGCTTAAGAATCCTCAAAATTTCAGAATCCCCAAAATTTCAGAATCCCCAGAATCCCAGAATTTCAGAATCCTTAGAATCCCAGAATCTCAAAATCTCAGAATCCCCAGAAACCCAAGAACCCTTAGAATCCAGAATCCTTAGAATCTCAGAATCCTCCCCAAATTTCTCAGAATCCTCAGAATCCCAGAATCTCAAAATCTCAGAATCTCAAAATCCTAAATCCCAGAATCCCCAGAATCCCAGAATCCTCCCAAGAATCCTCCTCAGAATCCTTAGAATCCCAGAATCTCAAAATCTCAGAATCCCCAGAAACCCAAGAACCCTTAGAATCCAGAATCCTTAGAATCTCAGAATCCTCCCCAAATTTCTCAGAATCCTCAGAATCCCAGAATCTCAAAATCTCAGAATCCCCAAAATCTCAGAATCCTCAAAATCTCAAAATCTCAGAATCCCTAGAATCCTCAAAACCCCAGAATCCCAGGATTCTAAAATGCTGGCGCACATCCATATGCGGGTGGTCAGCGCGAAGACGCCGTCGAGACGCCGACGAGAGGTCACGCGCTGTGTGAGAGATGCGCTACGTAAGATTCTATTTTACGTAAGGGGAAAAATCAGCGCGGTGACGACGCGGAGAGAGCGGGTGGTCACTCGCTGCGCGAGGGACAGTGAGGGAGCGGTATAATTAGCGCGCGAGGGGTCAGTTAAATCTAGAGAGCGCGCGGGTGGCCCGACCGACCACCGCTGGTCCTATCTATGTAAATGAGCAAATCTTAAAAAACAGCTGGTGACTCGAGGGACACGCGCCACGTGCACGCGCGCGCGAAGAGGTCAACAATACGAAAGTGAGGATTACGAAATTTTTAGAAAACTTGGTTCCTAAAGACATTTCCATCTTTGTCGCCAGTTCCAGACAGTTGCTCCTCGATATCGCTCTCTAGAATGATTCCCGCTCAAGAACAAGGTCAGTTTGAATACGGTCGTGTTACTCCATGTCCTGAACGTGTGACGCCTCCGTTGGTTAGAGATAGTCAGGTTCCGCATCTGACGGCTCTCATAACCAAGATTGAGAAGCTGAAAGAGGTTGAAGAAAATCTCGACTTTTCATGCCTCCATTATTATCATCTGAAGGAGCAGCTGGATCTCTTCATAAACTACTCTGACTGGATTAATGTGGAAGAGATCGCTGCCAGTTTGAGAAAAGAGAA
Source organism: Steinernema carpocapsae (assembly GCA_000757645.3). NCBI lineage: Eukaryota > Metazoa > Nematoda > Chromadorea > Rhabditida > Steinernematidae > Steinernema > Steinernema carpocapsae. The sequence continues at coordinate 2,287,070 of AZBU02000003.1, forward strand.
ATACGAATACAAGAAACTCGGGGATAAGAGAGCAAGACTTGCTAATGAAATTTTAGATGATCTCAAGTACTAAAACTTTAAAGTTAACTGATTAAAAATGTTTTTTAGAGTTTCATGCGAGCCTTCGTCGCCTCTTCCGTATCCACCAATCCGTCGCCTATCTGGACCATCAGTACAAATCTCTGAAAGTGCAATCTGAAGTTCTCGATCGAATTCGCTGGTCCGTGATCGATCCGGACGACGTCGTATTCTTAGAACAAGAACGTCTATCCAAGGAAATAGAAACCGCTAAGGAGAAACTAGCCAGCGTTCGTAAATCTGAATATAAAATGGTCTCATCAATTCTTAAGCTTGTGTTCCTTCAATAAAAATGTTTGCTTTAGCCGTTCAGAAAGTGTATCACTTAAAAGGTAAAGCCGCCAAGTAGTCACGCTGTATGTGCGTTGCTATAGCGGCATCTTCTTAAGGAGTCAGGACACGCGATATGTGAAACAGGGGTGTCTTCTGCAATCTCCGGTATTCACACGTAATTAGTGACACTTTCCGGACGTATGAGAAAAGCGCTTAGAGACTCGTAATTAACCTCGCTTACAGTGCAAACTCAATAATCAGACAAAGCATCCATAATTAGGTACGATCCGAGATTTTTAAGAACACCGTGAGAACGTCTATATATGTCATTTTAAGATTTTGAAATGTCTGAAGCGGTTGCGCCTGTCTATTGGCTCTGCGCTAATTCCCACTGTTTGGAAATTAAAAGTGAAACTGTCTGTAACAAAACCGAAGGTAAAAGACACACGATATGAGGGTTTAAAAAAACTGAGTATTTTTAGTAATGACCGATACATACGAAGAAAACCCCTTTTATCTCCTTCTGTTTGCACCTCTTTTTGCAGCCATCTCGGTGGTTCTTTTTATCCTTAAGCGTCAGATGCGTAAAAACCTGTCATCTCAGAAGCAAGACTCAATTTTGAACGTCTTTGGTGAGAATGTTTAGGATACTGTAACCATGTGAGCGGAGGTGCGGTGCTTACCTAATAAAGGGGTCAGGAGTTCAATAGGCGGTCGTACCTCAGCCGTGTCCAAATCTGGACCTTGCTGTCCATTTCTGTGCATCTCCTCCATCATGAGCCGTAGCCTAAACAAGCGCTTCGCCCTCCCTGGGACCCGTCAGAAGCCCACACCACCCCGCTCATTATATGAGCGGAAGCGCGCCGCCTGGCTAAGGCGGCGTGAGGCGCGCCGAGCGCGTATAAGGTAAGCTCACTGTGGTTTTAGGTTTTTTCTAAATTTAATGTTTCAGCGCTGCTGCTCACACAGCCGCTATCGACGCCCTATGTAGGGCATTCGAGGCCCTCACCATCTAAGAGGGAGTCATCCTCGCCGTCCTTCACCTCCCAGACGCCAGGATTTAATATTATTTTGTATTATTATTTATTATCTGTATTTAATAATAATAAAATTTTAAAAAAACTAGTTTTGTTACAGACATGTCAAGGTAGAAACCTAGAAGCGGCAGCTTCGTTGGTTTAGGAGAACCGGAAGGTGGTAGCCTTGCCGGTGTACTGTAGGTTAGAGTGACTGAGAGGAACAGACTGAAAGGAGTAGACAAGGGGAGAGCCGCGCGACGGCCGGTTGTGAGAGGTTACGGTAGATACAGATTTTAAGAAGCGTCAATAACGTCTACTATGCTCACGCCTTTACATATCACATTCTTTAAAATATTCGTAATAAGGGCCGCGCTTCCATTTGGTCCATTGGGGGTGTTCAATATACCAACGATGTATAGCGATAGTCCTCAACTCCTCAATTTCCTGCTCCACGGGAACTTCATCGTCGCGCTCCGTTCTCCACTTTTCCAGGTTAGCCACATAGTCACGAGCATCCTCGATTCGCCTTTCTTGATCCTCAGAGAGAGGAACATTCTCCATCTCCGCCAACTCGCCCCACATCCGTAGCTTTTCCACTTCTTCGGCATCGTGGCCACTCTCATCGTCGCCAAATTCATATTCGGCATACTCGCTCTTCTCATCGTCAGTAGACTCTTGCTGGAGTTCCATAGGACCACAAAAAGACTCCTCTTCCACTCCATCCTCATCGTCGCCATATTCGGCATACATTTCCTCGTCAAGCTTGCTCTTCTCATCGTCAGTAGACTCTTGCTGAGGTTCCATAGGAGCACAATCAGACTCCTCACTTAACTTCTAAAATCCCAAACTGAAAAATCTACACAACTCAAAACGCACCTTCGGAGGCACAGCCTCGTTAGCAGAATCGTCGACCGCACAGCGCTTCACCATATTACAAACAATGACTGCTAGATTAGGAATCGAGGTCTCAGCGCAGACGCGGTTTCGCAATCGGCTGTTTCGAAAAAACGAAAGGTCACTCGAGGTCACTCGAGGCGCACGCGTGCTAGCGCTGTTTCATTTCTGTTTTAAGGTCACCAGCGAGAGGTCTGTTATGACACAGGCGTCTCTAAATCTAGCGATCAAGTGCTCAATCGAGAACTGTGATTTTGTTGCTGAAAGCCTTAGTGTATTTAATAGGCATTTCCGCAAGGCTCATTTGAAAACCTATCTAGTTTCTCTCTGTGATCTCTGCGTGAGACGTAATGCAGGCCCGACGAGAGCAATCGAGTGCTGTGAAAAATGCTACCGAAACCCAATCATCTTGCGAGCCTCCAAGCGCTCAGGACACTAACGTGGCCGTCTTCAAAGGTCCTGCAATTATCACTATGGTGGGTGCTACAGGTACCGGAAAATCAACTCTACTTATGAAGCTTCTAAACCAATCCGACACCTTATTTCAGCCACCGCCCTCAAAGATATTCTGGTAAGCGTAAGAGTCGGAGATTAGTTAAAAGGGTTTCTTAAAGGTGTTATGGGGTCGAAACTGCCGATCTTCAGAAACTAAACGAAAACCCTAAAATCGAGCTCATCGAAGGGCTACCTGACCTCCAACAGCTGACGGCTAATGATCGTGAGAATCACAAGATTGTGGTTTTGGATGACCTTGGAGAGGAGCTGGCCGCTAAGAAGGATTCATCCGCAATCTTCACCCGATATGCTCACCACAACAATTTCACGGTTATCCAGCTATTGCAAAATCTTTATCAGAATAAGGACAGAACCGCCAGAGCTAACAGTACCTACATTATCCTCTTAGCAACTCCGTCTGACTCACTGCAAACCTCCAGCCTAGCTCGTCAGCTCTTCCCAAACAATCCCAAATATCTCACCGAAGCGATGGAAGACGTTCGGGCCACCCACGGAGCTTATTCTTATCTCATTATTGATAACCACCCCCAAAGCTGTCCTAATCACCGTCTTTTGACTGATGTTGTTGATTCTGATTTTATAACTGTTTATGTGCCAAAGTGATAAATGATAGTAGACATAGGACTTAACGACGAGCAAATTTATTGGTGACCATGGGGTATGTGTTACCTCCATTAGGAGAGGAGCACTGACAACGCGATGTGAATGTGATTCTGGCTGGGACGGTCTAAACTGCACAGGTAAGTAGCTGTTAAAGTCTTTAGGTTTATTCCACCACTATCAGAGCCTACTTTAGAGAAAAGAGGATCCGCGTGAGCGGGTTCGATATGTATTTAGGCATAAACTTATTCCACCACTATCAGAGTTCTCAATCAATCTTTGCTCCGTTTTCAGAAACTAGCAGTGGGAACAGGGGTTTCATCATCGCTATCGTCATCCTCGCCGTCGTCCTCATCATCGCGATCGTCATCCTCGCCGTAGTCGTCATCCTTCGCCGCGTCCAGCCGAGCATTCAGGCTGACCTCCCTGAAGAAGACAAAGATCAGGACAATCAATCTGCCTTTTTGGACTTTGATACGAAGCGACGCACAAACGCTGCTTTCGTTCATTTCGCCTCATGAACAAAGGCTTTTATTTGTATCTTTCTTTGTGGATAAATGTGTAAAACAAAACTTGGAAAAAAACTGTGTAATTTAAGAGTTGTACTTTGGTACAGACATCATTTTAGCTTTTCAACTTTGAAAACGGCCATCATTTGTTGAGTTCAACTTTGACTTGTACTGCCACGAAAAATTAAACTTGTATCTTTAGTGCCACGACGCAGTGCAAAAACCCAACAACTTTGCGTTTCATGTCCACGAAACTAAAAACTTTGAAAATGAAGTCAATTTAGCTTTTCAACTTGCATTATAAGCATCAATTTAAGAAATGAACTTGACAATTTTTGATTCATTTGTGTATTTTTTCCTCGTTATGAAGCGGTTGCGCGATAGCCATACCTTCTTCAAGCAGCTTGCTAAAGCCAAGAGGAAGGATCGTATAAAAGCCATCATGGATTGCGATCGAAAGCATGTCATTGGTATTTGCGAACTCAGTAAGAATATTTGTGCTGGTTGTGTCAAGCTGACTCCTGCTCAACGCAAGAGACTGTTGAAACATAAGAAAGTTGTCAAGGACTTGGCTAAGACTCGAAGTGTTTCCGTAGCTCGGCAAAAGATTTTGCAAAAGGGAGGAGGATTTTTTCTACCAGCACTTTTGGCTCCTGTGATAGGTGCCCTTGTTAGCAAATTTATAGGATGAAGTACTCAACCAAAATGAAGCTTGTGCCGTATAATTTTATTCCCAAGATGCCTGAAACCACTGTCACCAAAATGGATAACTCTGTGGATGAGATTTTTAACGACAAGAACACCCCCGATGACATTAAGTACCAGAGATTCAAACAGTTTTACCATAAAATGATGAATATGGAAGAAGAATCGGCGAGACGTCAAAAACCAGTAAAGATTCAATTCGAAAATAAGGAGGAAAATTTCACTCAAAACCAGCCTGAATATAAACTTGGCATTTCGCAGCTTAGAAACGGCGTGCTAAATGTACTCCCGAAATCGCTACATCCAGCTGCCAATTCACTTGTGGATCACGTTATCGACAATGTAACAGTCAACGAAAACCGTAACTTGGTTATAAATGGACAAGCAGTACCTAAAACCGACATTTACGATCTTATTGTTGCCTATGTTCGTCTTGGAACCGGTCAACAACCAGCCATTCCTAACGGTTTTCAATTGTTTTACGATGAACTCTTGAAGACTGACGTTCCTACTCTTACCCCTTTCTCAAAGAAGAGGAAAATTAAGCCCGAATCTATCACTCCTTTTAGACAATCTCTATCGTTTTCGTCAACTCCTCTCACATCTCGTCAATCGTTGTTTGACGTTAAAACACCTCACTCTCTCATTGATGACACCGATTCTAGCTATCTATTTACAACTCCTCCTAATATTCTCACAAAACCTGACCCTACAACACCGAAACCTAAGAAACCTGCACGTGTTATAAGTCAGCCTGCACTTGGTACTAGATCGAGGACCTCGAAACAGAAGGGTCAAGGGCGAGATCGGTTCTGCGTCAAGTTATGGAAAAACATTTGAAAGATTTGTACTACAACGTGGATAGCAAAGTGTGCTTTACTGGTGTTTCAACGATTTATAAGGAGGCAAAGAAGAAGTTTCCCAATATTACCCGGAAAGATGTTCAAAAATATCTGAACAAGCAAGATACATACGTTGTCCACAGACCGCGCCGTGTCAACTTTCCAAGAAATAAAGTGAAGGCAGCCGGTTTATACACTCATTTAGAAGCGGACATCTGCGATTTCCAGAAACTCAAGGAGTCCAACGATGGATACGCTTATGCTCTGACCGTTGTCGATGTGGCTAGTAGACAAGTCTTTGCTTTCCCTCTCAAGACTAAATCTCCTAAAGAAGTGAGAAAGGCATTTGAAAAGCTACACAGCGAACATGGTGTGTACTTTATGTTCTGCTATACCGATTCCGGAAAAGAATTCCTCGGAAAAGAGATGCAAGACTTCTTTAAAACACATAATATTCATCACGGTACGGCCAAAAACCAAGCCGTCAAGGCGAGTATTGTTGAGCGTTTTAATAGAACCCTCAAAGAACGTATCTACAAATACTTTACGTCCACAGGATATGAAAATCGTTGGATTGACGTGTTGCCAAAGATTGTAAAAGCTATCAACGAAAGCGTAAACAGAACAACCGGATATGCTCCAGCCTCCATCAACGCTCAGAACTTTGAAAAACTTTTTAAATCTGAGCAAAAAGATACCAAAAAGCCAAAGTTTGCTGTCGGAAATACGGTCCGAATTTCAAAGCATAAAACCATATTCCGCAAAGGGTACCTACCACGATTTTCCTTCGAAGTCTTCAAAATCTCTAAAGTTTTACGTCATCAAGCCAGAACAACGTACAAAATTGTGGATTTCGAAAATGACCCCATAATCGGTACGTTTTACCAAGAAGAACTGGTACCTTCGGACAAGGAAAGTGGAATCTATCGAGTTGACGTCTTAAAAAAGAGAAAATTACGCGGAAAACCAGCTGAGGTTTATGTTCACTTTAAAGGATATCAAGACAAACACGATAAATGGATGCCAGAATCTGATCTTTTAGACCTCCAATCATAGATCATTGTAAGTTGGAGCCCTTGTTTATAAGTAATAAAGAACTTTCTAAAATTTATTTGCATGTCTGACATTGGTCAGAGGTCGGTTTGCTCCTCTAATTATCTGTTAGGAGGATCAGTGCATAAGAAAGACTTGGTTTTTGTTTGCCAGATTATTCTCATCTACATTATTGCCGTTGCGTGCATCTACAACCTAACTTTTGTGCAGGACAAGAGTCGCGAGCAGCTGTGGATTACTCTCTTGGCCTCTACGGTGGCTTATATTTTGCCTAACCCACGACTGCACATTGAGCGATGAACCCTGAAGACATCTTTTACCTCACGATCCCTTCGAATACCGAAAAAGACAACACTCCTGCCCATTTTTTAACTCATCTGCCTACACGACTAAACCTGAACTGTGAAGAGTGGGAATGTGGTCTAGCTGAAATCATTTACACTTATAGTTGGCCAAACATTCGTGAAAATGAGGAGATTGTTGTTTATTATCGAGACGGTACCAAGTATCGATTCAGGATTCACGCTGGTCAGTACAATACAAACGAAGAACTGGTGGCTATGCTCAACAAATGTTTGGAACCCAAACGCAGAGTTAAGCGAAATGCTGCTCAACGTAGGATATATGAAGATTTTAACGACGGCAACAACATCTTGAAAATTCCCAAAATAACATCGACGGTTGAACCTGTTTACGAAACTTTTACCACAAATCGACAAAAAATCGTACATCATGGCTCGGTTAGACCCGAATCTGGGATGTTTGTTCCTGATCTACCTAAACCAATGGCTTTGGAAATGCCTAGTTCATCTGACAGAGATTTGGAAAGTGTTCAAAAACACTTGGCCGAACAAAGAAAAGACATGTACATTGTCGTTAATCGTGAAAAGTTTGAAGATTTGGTGGACCGTATTGTCAAATACTCCAAGCACGACCTAAGCCATATTGTGTACCTTATTAAAGGTGGAGAAGAGAACCAGTTTCTTGTGAAAAGAAACAAGAAAAGTGAAAAAATTCGCATTCCAAAGAGCTATTTTGAAGAAATTCTGGATGAAGGTCGTGACCTTCTGACTCTCCTGAAAGGTGTAATCACGGATGCACAACTTGAAGAAATAAAGAAGGAGATTGATCAGTTTGAAAAGAACCCTATTCAACCTAAACCAGCTCCAAAGACTCTTGTTCCTAAACCAGCTCCTACTCCAAAGCCTCCCACTCCTGAGCCTGTAAAGCCTCCTACGCCTAAACCAGCTCCAAAGACTCTTGTTCATAAGCCTCCCACTCCTGAGCCTGTAAAGCCTCCTACGCCTAAACCAGCTCCAAAGCCTCCCACGCCTGCATCTCCACCAGTTGTACCCCATCCACCAGTTGTACCCGATCCACCAGCTATACCCCATCCACCAGTTGTACCCCATCCACCACGATCAAAGCCTACTGTAGTTCTCAAACCGCCTGTTGTGGAACAGGTGGAAATACCGTTTGACAAAAGCGATGCTCTTATAGATCTTGAAAACAGACTCGAAGATGCTGATCATGTTAGATTCGCAAGTGACCCACTTCATAAACGACTAATGTTGGCATTTAATAAGTCAAAAATCTCACACATTGTACTTCCCGAAAGTTTATGCTATATGCTAGGCTTTGAGAAAAACGTGTTTTACGACTCAACAACGGCCAAAAATGGTGTGGATTTACGTGCTGGCTGTAATATCATTTATTGCTATGCCGATTTGGTCACTGAAAGCTGTCTCGGAGGAAGTCTGTGTAATTTACTACGTATGGTACCTGTGGAAAAGGACTACGGAAGTGTTGTTTCTAGGAGCTTCACAAATATTCACTTTATGCCTCTGAAAACGAGTGTCATAAGTGATATAACAGTGTCACTATGCGACCATTTAGGTCAAAAGATTGGCTTTGAGTTTGGCAATACCTCAGTTGTACTTGTTTGTCGCCGCAAGAGTAGACGTGTCAGTGATGCATATCCACTTTAACCCCTCGTCTGATGTGGACTGGGAGCGTTTCTTCAAGCAACAGGCCGAGCAGCATGGGGCTGGAATCTCGAACCCTTTCCGAGGCTACGCTTATCAAAGAGGAACCGGCATTGGCGACATCTTTCGCGGAGTTTTCCGATACATTATGCCTATAATCAAACGTGCTAGCGTGAAGAACGAGCTCTTCAACACCGGATCTCGAATTTTGAACGATTTGGCACACGGAGAGAAGGTGAGCCACAGCATTAAGAAACAAGGTCTGGAAGGAGCCAAGAATATGGTTAAGAATTACAACCATAGCGGTGGTGCTCGAAAGCGTCGCTCTGTAAGCAAGAAAAACAAGCCCGTATCCAAGACCCGAAAAGTTACTTTCCTTTAAAAATGCCTATTAAACAACACCGTTTGACGAAATCCTCATTTACTCACTCTTACGTACCACTGTAAGGTCGGTTCGTCTTAATCATGCAGAATTTAATTGATGCTTCCTCTGAGCCTGTCTCTCTTAGTGAATTGGATCTGTTCTCAAGTATGTTTTAATCATGTCTAAATAAATTGTAGATTTTTATAGTTCCTCCGACTCAGGTTGCTGTGGTTGATCAAAAGTATTGTGAGATTCATCCTGTTAACCCCATCCAGGATGCAGGTCCTTTTACGTTTAGAGTTTTGATGGATAAGAACCATCTACAGTTGTCAAAGAATTTTCTGTACGTAAAGTTCAAGATTACCGATCAAAGTGACAAGCCCATACCCGAAACTTTTACGAATGTTGCTGGTGATGTTGTCGATAATACCAAAATTGCACCTATCCAAGGTCTAGGATCTACTTTTATTCAATCCGCAAAATTGTTTATTGGTCAGCATTTGGCTGAGGATACCGGTAACCTTTACCCATGGCGAGTGGCTATGGAGACGGAATTTAGCTATGATAAGTTGGCAAAAGAAACTAACCTAGCACCTCGTCTCTATGTACCGACTTCTGGTAAAAACATTGGCAATGACAACGACGAGGGTCATCTGGGGCGATATGAATTGACCAAGAACGGTCGTGAGTTTGAGACCTTTGCACCTCTTCATATGTCGTTTTTCCGCCAATCACGACTTTTGCCTAACCTCCTCGATTTATCTGTTCACATTACCCGAAACTCTGATGCATTCCTACTGAAGAAATATGACAACATTAACCCCGGCCAGACTTTTAAGCTCAAGATTCTGGATATGAAGTTGTACATTAAGGAGTTCACTCTTAACGATTCTGTTAGCCTCGGACTTGAAAAGACTCTTCTTAGTCAACATTTGGCCCGATACCCCCAGACAGCTGTGAGACTTGCGAATGTACATGTCAGTGCAGGGCGCGTTTCTAGTCCTGATTGTGCCGTTTTTACTCAAGTTGTTCCTAAGCGCGTTCTCGTGGGTCTTGTGAACACCAAGGCTCTATTCGGAGACAGCAGCTTGGATCCGCTATGTTTTGGAGATTACGGCGTCAGGTAAAAATGACCTGTATTTGTGACTCATTTTAGTTGCCAAATTGTTTAGAGAAGTGAAGCTTGAAATTAATGGTCGCAGCTATCCTTATAATCGTGTGGAGATGGACTTTGCAAATAACCAATTTTTGATGGCATATCAGCAGACTATAGATGCCTTGGGAATGTTGGATTCCCGAAAGAGCTGCTCGGTGACTCCAGAAATGTTCAAAAGCGGTGGTTTCACCCTCTTTGCATTTGATATTACCAGCAACTGTAACGACCAGACCTTCAGTTTCATCACCAACGGTACCACACGGCTCACTCTCAACTTCAACGCTCCTGTTCCTCAACACGGAGTGTCTGCGATTGTGCTTGGAGAGTTTGATCAGCTGCAGAACATTGACGCAAGTCGAACGGTCTTTAGCGACGTGGCGAATGTAAAATGATGAGTAGTGAGATTGAGGAGATTTTAAGAAAGGATCAACATGCCAAGAGCTGGTTCCGAGGAGTGTACCCCTGCGACCGTATCCCAGACTTGAGGTTTGGACGATTCTCAATTGTGGTTAATCTCGATAAAGCCAACGAACCGGGATCGCATTGGGTGGCCATTTATGTGAACAGGAACCAGGTAGCTTACTTTGACAGTTTGGGTAAAGGACCAGAAAATCCTTACATTAAACGATTCCTTCGTAAGTTTCGTCTGACCCGGTTCAACAGCTGTCAAATTCAGGACTGGAACACTTCAAATTGTGGTGGTTTTTGTATTTATGTTATTTGTTGTTTATCTCGTGATGAGCCTTATCGCAATATTCTTAGACGTTTTGATCTCGTAATTGAAAATGACGACTCATTTATTGAAAACTATCTCCAAAATGAGCATGATTATGTACTACCTTAACGAACCCGCTCACGCGGATCCTCTTCTCTTAAAACTAGGCTCTGATTGTTTAAGCCTTTAACCTAAATGTTTATAAAAGGAATTGTATGTTTGTACGTGGCATATAGAGAAAGCGAAGAATGTGCTTCCGTGGCGCAACTGGTTAGCGCGTTCGGCTGTTGACCGAGAGGTTGGTGGTTCAAGCCCACCCGGGAGCGGATATTTTTTGATTGTTATAAGAACAACAACTCAATCGTAAGAGGTGAGCCTCTTTAGCTCAGCTGGTAGAGCGTCTGCCTTGTAAGCAGTAGGTCACGAGTTCGAACCTCGTAAAAGGCTAAAAAATTTTTTAACATTGTTTCCAATTAAGCCTTTAACTAAATGTTTATAAATAAGCGTTATAAGAACAACAAACCTTAGAGGTAAGCCTCTTTAGCTCAGTCGGTAGAGCCTTGTAAGGTCACGAGTTTGAACCTCGTAAGAGACTAAAATTTTACAGGCTTATTGTGACAGAACACAGTTTATCTTGTAATCGAAGACCTCCGTGAGGAGGTTTGAGACTTTTACACAGACATTTATTTATCCACAAAAAAAATATACAATTAAAAGTCTTTGTATTCAGCGGACATTAGACTTTACCTCTAAAGCCATACGGTACCACAATTCCTGACTCCGTGACAACTCCTTTCCCGTTTACGGGATTATAAGCACGAGTCATGTCGATTGTCTGAATTCTTCCAGACTTTTCTTTTTTCATCGAAATCATCGAGAACACGACTGGCTGAACGGGTTCCTTTTTGATGAAATTGGTCACCATATCCTTAAGCTCAATGAAAGAAAACTTGGTCATATTCTCATGGTTGAGGGTAATCCCTCGTAGCTTCATGTTGTAGTCGATGGAGCCATCCGCTCTTTCCTTAAAAATTACAAAGTTGGGCTATTTATGGTTGTCAGACACTTACAATTTTGAGTCCGTAGGCCTTACAGCCTCCGCAAACCACTTCAAGAATTCTCCCGTAACGGACTTCATCTGTCAAGTCACCTAGGTGGTCACCCGTCGGGAGTAGGGGTGGTTGGTCTTCATCCTCAATATATATGCAACTATCGGTGTCGCAATATATAGCCCGAGTGCCTACAGTTTGTAAAATATCCAGCAAGACTATCCTGGCGTGGCTGGTAGTCAGTGCCGCAATAGCGACGTTACCCGACTCATTATCATTGACGGCGTAGTCTTTGCGCTTGTAGCGGACGACACAACACGAACCATACGTGTTAACGGAAAGAATTTCCAGAGACTCATCCGTTTCGAGTTTGAAATAGTCTTCGTAGGTCTCGATATAAACGGAGCAAGCCACGTTGCTCCTTTGACCAAATTTTCCCCCTAAATCATATTTTAAAAACAAAAAAAATTAGAATTCAAGCTCACAGTGGCTGTTCAGAGACAGCTTTGCGAGCCAACGGAGTCCTGGGTTCTTATCGATTTTGACTGGGTCAAGTTTGATCCCGCTATGGCGCTCATAGACATCGAGGTACTCTAGCTTTTGCTCATCGGTCATGTTGTTTCTAGGCCATCCAGATGCCTAAATGTTGATTTTAAAACACTTGAAAGATGTTTTAGAAATACCTCGACTTTGAGCTTGAGGAACTTGTCGACGTACACCTTGAAGAAACTGTCGTCACCACCATCCTTTGTCCAACGATCCCACTGCCAGACTTCATAGATCTTTTGGATACGGTAGCCTTTGTTTAGCGCACGGTTAAGTTCGAAATGAGACCAGGTGCCGGTGAATTTGCGCTCCTCATCGGTGTGGATGCATCCATTTCGGTCCTGGTTCTCCACTTGAGCACAAGCCTTACAGAAGGGAAAGTAGAGCTTTCCGTTACAACGCATAGGGAGGATGGCTGGTCTGATCTCAACAGGAGGCAAAACGGTACATCTCAGAAATCCCTTGTATTTGACCGGTTCCTTGTACACGGGGTACTCAAAGTCTTCTCTAAGTATGGTAGGTTCACCGACCATGTAGGATTTTGTGCGGCAGACATACGGATAAAGACTGGAAAGAAGACTTCAAAATAACTGTTTATCAGTTATTTAAAAAATACCTGCAGACATCCAGATATTTGATCCTCTTACCCACATCAGCCTCTGTAAGGCATCGGAAAACCTCAGTGCGGCCTCCAAAGAACGACTCTCGCAGATCGATATGAGCGGTTAGGTCTTCGTTCTGCTTGAAGAATCGACTGATTCCATCCTTCTTCTTTTTCTTGTCCTCCTTAATCTCGGCGAGGATGTCACATGTTCGGTAGTTGACGACTCTGTATCCCATCTTTTCCAACTTCTTTTTCTTGCTTATGGTGAGCTGATAATTTAAGGAATGCGTGTTTCCATTCAGTGCCACGTCTTGCCTTATAGGATGACACTTGATACAACCGTGTACGTGACAGCCTGAGAGTATTTAGTTTAGTTTTAGTTAAAACATGAATCTTACCATCAATCTCAACGACTGTTCCCTTATTGGATGGGTCAGAGGATGGGATGAACCCATCTACAAGGAAGAAGCGACCATTTCCTAAGTCGATTTTCTTCTCGCCTTCCCTGGAGAGCTTGGTCTGGAGCTTAGGCCATTTGTTTTCATGTTTAAGCCAAGTTAAATATTTCAACGCCAGATTAGACTGGTTTTGAAAAGCATTAAACCCGCGCTCGCGAATGTAAGCGATTGTTTCGGGTTTTAACATGATGACCCTAAATAATTCAGTGTTTAAAAAAAAAACGAACAACACAAATAACTTACTTAAAGACCTTCATTAGGTAGGATGCGATCGTACATCCATTGACGAGTGGATCCAATTTGGTTTCGTCCATGTACATTCTTCTAAACTCCAAGAATCCCAGACGTAGAAGATTAACGTCTGAACGGCAATAAGCTAGTAGCTCCTGGTCGAAATCGTATGGGAGGTTCTTGTGCTGATTGTACCATAGTTCGAAAGCTGCCTTCTTTTTCGGACTCATGCGGCCCGGTTCGTAAAAGTGGAGAGGTAGATGCTTCTGGAGCGTTTTTCCGTAGAAGAATTTACAGTTGCCCTTATAGGGGAAGAATCCTGCAATTTTATGATTTTAGATTGGAGCAGTCTTTTAACTATCTACCTTTCTTATCTTCGGTGATACGGAAAGTCTCGGGAAACTCTTCAAGTTTTAGCGGGATGTAGTTAAAAGAATCCTTAAGGATCAGACGAGTCTTGGTTGATGCAGGAGGTTTATCTCCATCGTCCTCATCGTTGTGGGTGTCAAGCCTGTTTTCAGCACGCCGTCCGCTAGCCGTACCACCAATGCTGATCTTAATGTAGCGACTTCCCGAGTCAATAATCTTGGGCGGTGAGGAAAATTTCTCTGGGTTCTTATGGATATAATCCATTAAGAAGTAATTATCAAACCCTCCTAAACTTGCAAATTTAAAAAAATGTGTTTCAAATTATACCCCACCTCCAAAATGGGCAAGTCCTACATATCCCACATTTGTTGGGTCTTCAAACAACCACTGTGCGAATTCGTCGATTACAGTGTTGCCAGGCTGAACGGTCTTGTAGCTAAAGATCCTCTCTCTTCGTCCACAATTTGTACTACAAATCAAGTGGTCCTTATCGAACGGCTGGTCCACACATGCATGACAGACCTTCTGAGCGATTGCCTAAAACAAACATTTTTTTTTTTAGAAAAGAACATGAGAACAAAAAGACCGACCATGTTCACGTAATGCTCATTAAGCATTTTGATCTTCCCTGACTCATCAGTCTCCGACTGCACTGTTTCAAAGTCGTAAAAAATAACCTTGAGGGGTGCTTGACGCTTGATGTACTCTTCTCGTTGCTGATCCGTGAGCGCTCTCCATAAACACTTATGCTTGTCCGAGTCCACAGTCTTCTTACACAATCTGCACTTGAAGGAGTTACAGACATGCGGTTTGGAGGGTTCGACGTTATAAACCTTCATACAATCCTTGCAAAATCTGCGTTTCTCACACATCGGTTTTCTATTACCATGCTCTTGACGCAACAGGTGACGCGTAAAACAATCTCGCGTGCCGAAGACGATGTTACAGCTGGGGCATGGGATAGTCAAATCGCCAACACATTCATCGAATCCTTTCTGGCCACATTTATCACACTGATGTGAGCAGTTGTGACCTCCATCGCTCGACGCCTTCTTACTACCGCAGAAGTCACAAAGCTTCCACTGTTTGAGAAAAGCAATTCCGTCGGTGACTGGTTCGTAATGGTTGTTATGCAACACAATCCTGATAATCTTATGGGTCCTCTGATTTCCGGTATTCAGGAGCGTCTCGATTTCTGCGCCTCGTTTCTCGTAGATGACAAGACGATAGTTATGCAGTTTTTCGTTATATGTGTAAATCAGTTGAGCATCTTCAATGCTGTAGCTCGTCTCTACGGTCGATAAGTTGGCTTCTAGCAACAGTTTTTCCATATCACATACGGAGGGTTTCTCTCTTTCAGGCCTAAGGAGATTCTGGAGGATAGATACCTTAATGTGGACCTTCTTTTGTCGATTCGCATTAGAACTTCTCTCCTCATCGGCATCTGCAGCTGCTTTCCCGATCAAGATTGACCGGAGAAGACAGTAAGCGTCTTTGGGACCTAGTTTATACACTCCATTCTCAATTTTGTGGATGTTTGAACGGCCAGCACCTAAATAAAATTTGGTAAGTACTGTTTTGAATAAATTGCTTCACCTTTTGGAGATTTAAAAAAGATTACTTCCATTTTGAATTCCGAATTGTAATCAACCTTTTTGTTTGACTGAGCCATCTGCTCGAGAACACGATAGATTGTTTCACCCGTGTTGAGATTTTGAGGTCGCGAACAGGTTGTAAAACAGCCATCTACTCCTACATTCTTTGAGTGTTGATCGATCCCTGGGTGAAGGAAGTTCACATAACTGTGAACATTGTCGGGGACTCCCTTCTTCAACTTTTTAAAGATCTTAAGGATGGCCTTTTCCATGTTTTCCATAGGATTTCGGACTTGAGGAAAGGAGAAGGTAACTGAACGACTTTTTCCATGACCACCACGGAGAAATTGCTTTTTCGTATCGCTTAGGAGGGTGTATGTTCCCTTCCCCCTTGGCAGATCGCCGTGACCTATCTGGGGTGTCGACGCGTCCGAGGAGTCGGCTTCCTGAGTAATTCTGACTCGTTTCGTGGCTAAAATTTTAACACCGATAAATACACCAATTTTGTTTCTAAAAGGTCTACCTGGTTCCCCGTCTTCCTCGTCACTGTCCGAGTAGGGCACGAGAGGTTTAAGAAGCTCGTCGACTTCCATAGGGGATTCTGAGCGATGGTCCTGATGTTCCATCGGTAGAGCATCTCCCAAGGTGCTCATGTTGAAGGCGGTGCCGGTTTTGGAGAGGTCGAGAGGTTGTGACATCTTGATGGTTGAGAGCGATGATTGGGAACAAGCGTTTGCAGTTGACAGTAAAGAGGGGAATGACCAACGATGGATACGCTTATGCTCTTGTAAAGGGTGGAGCTTATTTGAGGACAAAGCAATGCTAGTGGTCAGAAAAGCGATACGATTTCACAATCCTGATTTTCGTATTGTTGACCTCTTAGTGCGTGCGTGCACGCGGCGCGTGTCCCTCGAGTGACCAGCTGT
The DNA here is from genome assembly GCA_000757645.3 of Steinernema carpocapsae. Lineage (NCBI taxonomy): Eukaryota > Metazoa > Nematoda > Chromadorea > Rhabditida > Steinernematidae > Steinernema > Steinernema carpocapsae. The sequence goes on from AZBU02000003.1 coordinate 2,303,557, forward strand.
TTTTTAAGATTTGCTTATTTGCATAGATAGGACCAGCGACGGTCGGTCGGGCCATCCGCGCGCTTTCTACATTTAAGTGACCTTATGCTGTCCTGCGCGCTCGCTGACTAAACGGTCCCTCGCGCGCTAATTATACCGCTCCCTCACTGTCCCTCGCGCAGCGAGTGACCACCCGCTCTCTCCGCGTCGTCGCTGTCGTCGCGCATCCCCCTTACGTAAAATAGAATCTTACGTAGCGCATCTCTCACACAGCGCGTGACCTCTTGTCGGCGTCTCGACGGCGTCTTCGCGCTGACCACCCGCATATGGATGTGCGCCAGCATTTTAGAATTCTGGGATTCTGGGATTTAGGATTCTGAGATTTTGGGGATTCTGGGGGTTCTGAGGATTCTGAGAAGGATTCTGAAATTTTGAGGATTCTGAAAGGATTCTGGGATTCTGAGGAGGATTCTAAGGATTCTGGGAAATCTGAGATTTAGGATTCTCAAAGGATTCTGAAATTTTGAGGATTCTGAAATTTTGAGGATTCTTAAGCCTAAACAACCCTATGGCGAGGTACCGGTTTAAGCCTAAGTGACCTTTGGCGACGCACGCGCCTCCCGCCGCAATCAATCGATAATTTTGACACTATTTTATTTCTGACACTATTATTTGACACTATTTCATTTCTGACACTATTTCCTACTACCTCTACTAACATCGTGCAAATCCATCGCGACGTCGTGCGATAGAAGGAGGAGGTTAGGATTGTCGTTCCCGAGCAGTTCAGTGGTCCTAGCACACTTCTCTAAGCACTTGTAATACTGCCAAAATTTGCTGTAGATCAGCCACTGTAATACATTTGAAATTGGATAAGCTTCAGATTGAACCCACTTTGTCGATTGACGGAAGCTTAGCATATTCCTCACAGCGCATCATCCACTTCGCCGTTATGATAAGGTCTTCAAAATAGAATTTGACCATCTGCAGCTGATCTATCGCTTTTCCAATGACAATGCTTTCAGGTGCTTTCATGGGGTAGATCTCATGTAAAGCATCCGTTAGGGTTAGAGTCAGATTATTCGAGAATGAGGTGGATGGCTCGTTCTAAAAATAAAGTTACAATATAAGATCAAAATAAGGTTTTTTACCTGGTCAAGAACGGATAGGACTTTGCGCTTCAAAGCGTGAGTGTCGCATTTGTGCCTGTGGTTCTCGAAATGGCCTTCTTCCACGTGTGTCAGATTTGAATCAACAGAGCACACAGAAGAACTCTGCTTCTCCTCTTCCAGCGCTTTTTCCTCTTCATCGTTCAGTCGGACTTTTCGGTTTCCTTTCATTGTCATTCCAACCTGTTTGCATTTTTGGAATCTGCATCGACGGCATTGTTGGAAGGCGTCTGAAGATTTCTACTTAAATGTTAGCTTTTTTAGCCTCTTCCTACCTTTGGAGACGTCGCAATTGTAGCTGGCGCGTCGACATTTGTATTTCTTCCCACTTTCGACCGAACGTCGGAAGAATGCAGCACAAGCCCGACAAGCGTTTACTTGGAAGTGGATTCCGTGGGACTTGGCTCCACAGACAACACAAGTTTGTGGCATTATGAATATTAACACAGGAGATAGTAAGCGAGTAAAGATTGGCCCGCACTGACCGAGTTCGTCCAACTCTCCGTTCTCGCAGGCGAATCGATCGATGAACGGCGGACGCGACGTTGTGGGAAGCCGGCGATGTGTGTTCAGGGGAGAGTTTGCAATTTCTGTATTGGGTGTGAGAAAGTGTGTGTGGGTAACTATTTTATCTCTAGACATGAGTTTGAGAAAGTGTCAAAGTCCATGCTAAACACTTGGAATACTTCAGTCAGAATTCTTAGGTCACCAGCTCATACGTCCTCGGTTCCAGGCCTTTCTCCACTCAAAATACAATTCAAAAGTTCGCAGTTATTTGATTTTCACCAACTTTTAGTTGACCATATAAGTTGACTCATCAAGTAGGTAATTTCATAGGCAGTCAAGCTCAGCTGCCTTAACGGAATTATTAACACCTCAACAATCGAATGAATGTTGACTCGACACAAATTGCTGATTTCGACCCGTTTTTGTTTGGTCATGTTCTCGATAGTGAATTCCGTGCTAAGAGAGTTGTGAAACACACCTTTAGGGACATTACAGTCATTCGTCGCCCTCCTATAATTGTACTTTATCCCGACCGAAATCGAGCGTCGGAAGAACGCTGCACAAGCTCGACAAGAATTCACCTGAAAGTGGATTCCGCGAGTCTCGTCTCCACAAACGAGGCAAGATCTTCCATCATACATTTCTGAGGTTGACGCTGGTGACGTCGTAATTTCAGCTCAGACGGCAGTTTTCACAAAAGGCTAATACCGAAAGCGGGCTAATCGAAAGGGCAGCTGCGAGAACCGATCAATCGATAGCGAGGTGCGCGTGAATCGCGACGTCGGCGATAGGAAAAAAGCTGTCGTGCGGGAGACGCGGGTCTTGTTAGTAGTAAGGAAAGGAGGAAGTGGTTGTAGTTACAACCGCCGTGTTTGCACTGTGACTCAAACTGTCAGGCAGAGGAAGGTTGTAAAAATTAGTTTTAACAAAAGGTTAAAACATTACTTAAATTTAAAAAAGCGTTACTTAACGCACATATAAAAACCTAACATACCGGTACCATTAGAGGAAAACCATTCTTCTTGACCATGCAAACCATCTTTCTTGACCATGCTTTCAAGCGTCCGTAGCAGCTTTTTCCAAAATCGAAATCTGTTTTCACCCCGAAGGAGCGTTGACTTCACCGTCACTTCTAATAGCGTTGGAACCTTCCCAAATTCCTCCAACTCTCTTTTGGAGTTTTCAAGTGTTGGCAGCTTGCTCGTGAGAACGCGCTGTCCTAGCTGCAACATGACAGTTGAATTTAGTGTCACTTTAAGGCAGATCTCATCGCCAAAAGTTTGCTCTGCTCCACAAACTGAAAACGAAGTGAAGCAAGATCTACAAGAAGATCTTGAACTCGTCGAAGAGTGGATGCAGATGTTAATGTGTTAATAACTAGTAAGACGTGTCATAAGATTGATAGAGTGTTGTTGCCTAATATTTCATTACTTTTGTGAAGTAATGCAATTTTGGTTAAAGGGATCGAAGCGATGCGTAAGATTGTGGAAGCGTCACTTTTAATGAAGCTACGACCCAGAAATCCCGTCACCACCAGAACCTCTTGAAGCACAGGTCTACCCTAATAATGCTCGCTTTCATGCGCTTCTTTCTTTTAGATTTCATAAGAGAGGCCTTACTAAAATCCCGAATTTCTCAAACTAGCCTTACAAGTCCAAAACTTAAAGATGTTAAAACTAATTTATTTTTGAGTTGGCCCAAAAGAAAGTTGTGAGGGGGTGCCGGGCGTTTCTCCAGGTTGTCCCTACAGCAGCACGTGTTTGCTTTTCCTGTCCCAACGCGTCGGCTCCGACGTTTCCCAACTTTTTCAACCTCTATGGACACGTCCTTTATGAAGCCTGTAGCCTCAATCGTCGAGCATGTCCCACGTGCCAAAAGCCAGTGACAGAAGGTTTACTTTTCTGTATTCACCTGCAGTGACGTTAATTCAAGCACGGGCTTACTGGTGTCAAGACAAGGATTGAAGAATTGGAAAACGAAAACAAGAATCTTTGGGGTCTTACCGCTGACCTCTTGAAACTGTTCACAGAGCAAAAACGAGTAAGAGCGCAGTATCTTCGCGATCAACTCAAGCAAATATCCTTGCATCAGATGCGAGCTTTGAGAAACAGGGTGCAGGGAATGCAGGAAAAGCTTGTTGAGCACGGAGCGGAAGAGACTCACTAATCATATGACGGTTAAGGTTCGCATCTATGTGAACCTTAGAAATTTCGAGTCATTGTCAAAACGAAAACAAAGAAATGCTTTTCTATTTCGAATTTGTACTTGAAGCTCAAGTATTGTTTCTGGTACATTTACGTACTTTATCTGTTACTTTTCGCTTTGAATGATCAGCACTGAAGTGATTCCATGTTTCCATAAGCTTCAAAACTTTTAAAAGCAATGCTTTTAACGTGCTGCTGGCATTGCTTTTTACTCATATAAGAGGCCCTACTCTCACATGATTAAATCAGGATCAGGACTACCATTTCTTTCATGGCCTACTTCAGCTGCACTTCCTGCACCGATAAGCTGGACATCTCTTCGCCAAGCGTCGTCAACAAGTGCGGTCACGTGTTCCATGAACTTTGCGTCCAATATTCCAAGACGTGCGCTTCATGTCAGGAGCCAATTGAAAACGTTGAGAAAACCTACTTTTCCGTGTGTGCCTCCAGTAAATGGAATGTCTCAAAAGATCTTCGAGAGGCTAAGAAGCAAATTAAAAAGTTGGAGGCGGAAAACGAAGGCCTGCGGTCTTCTCCTGACAAGGAATTCAAAAGTACTTCAAAGCAATCATACAAAAAATGGATGGTTCTTTTGTATTTGGCGGTTAGGGATGGGTTGACAGACCATTTTGACATGTTCTTAGAAGGGAGTTTGGGCTCCTCTAGATGGATGAGATCAGAGGAGAATTGAGAGAGATCCACGAGATTTTCAATGATATTCCTGCTGGAGATCGATCAGATGAGCAATCAATCTGATGTGCTTGAAATTTGTAGTGAAATAAATGGTTTTAAAAATGTAATGATTAGTTGTTGTTTACGCCTTGCTTTGGAGTCATATAGAGAATAAGGTAAGAATGACCTCGCCACCAGCCCATAATGATTTCTAGTTTGATGATTTGATTTCTACCGCCGACCCTTTGAAACTGACTACAAACTACAAATAAGTGAGATTGCAGCATCTTTTCAAGGAAAAAATGATTATACAGGACAGTTGCAAGTCTTCAGTCTCCTGAGGCAAGAGCACACGTTTTTGGAAAAAGCTCAGCAATCGCTGGATTTGATGGTTCAGATATTGTCTTTAGATGTGTTCGAATGATTGAAAAAGATATGAACGATAAAATTGTTTTTTGAGTTTGTTGGAAGCTAAAATTGCTTACTTTGCTTGTTTTCCACAGCTCCAGAAATTATAAACTTTAAATGAATGTTGTGGCTTTGGTGCAACATCGCTTTTAATGGTGTACCGATACAAGCGCTTTTCATTTGCGCTTTTTTCTGGCACCGAGGATAGTAGGCTCGAGGCAGCTTCTTTTCAAACAGCGGGGATACTAGGCTGGGGCTGGCCTCCTGGGACATCTTAGGCGCAATGGAAAAAGAAAAGAAAAAGCGCTTTTGGAAAAAAGCGCTTGTATCATAAAATCCTTTTAATCCATTTAAGAAGCCACTCCCTAAAATGTTCAAATCAAGATTTCTACCCACATCACCAGTGCATCCTGCACCGAAAACCTGGAAATTTTTCAATGCTGTCACGTGTTCCACGTGCTCTGCGTCCAGTATTTTAAGACCTGTCCTACCTGTCAGGAGCCCATTAATTTGGAGAAAAGCTACTTTTCGGTGTGTTTGTCCAGCAATTTGAATCCTTTCAAAAGTTTTCGAGCGGCTAAAAACAAATCGAAAAGTTGGAGGTGGAGAACGAAAACCTGCCATGTACTCCTGACCAAAAATGAAACGTTCTGCTTCTTGTGGAGACTACTAAAGTCGATTAATGAGGCTCTTCTCTGGGAGTCTGATGAAAGTGTATAAGATATGGCTTTGAATGAGTGGTTAGCAAAAATTTTATAGTGATTGCCCTTTGCTCCTATCCGCTGTCAAGCTGAATATGTTCGTTAAGTTGAACAAGCTAAAGCTAACAGTAAGCCGAACAATCGAGAAGTGGTACTATAGCATTTAATGGCATTGCTTTCGCATTACTTTTAAACCATGTAAGGACGGGAATTTCAGGCATTTACCAACCCTTTCCTAGACATGACTTCCCCGACCTGCTCTGTGTGTCACCTGAACCTGGACAATCAACGCCAACTACTTATCAGTAAGTGTGGACATGTTTTCCATGAAGCATGCACTTTAGAAAGCTTGGGACAGTGCCCAACCTGCCAGGACCCGGTTGATTCCCTTGCAAAAGTGTACTTTTCGGTTACAGTACAAATTGCGTCAAGTGAGGAAGAGAAATTGGCAGATATTCAAAAAAGAATCGGCGACCTCGCAGCTGAAAACGTAGTTCTCAAGAATATGGAAACAAACGACGAATTTATTAAGACGCTGGCGGACCGTATGAACAGGCTGAAAAACAGGGTGCAAATGATGCGAAATTCACGGAATATTAACCAACTGAGAGCATTGGGAAACAGCGAAGAATTTCGCAGTGTTCGCCAAACTGTGCACAACGCATTGCTGAGACGTCCATGAGTGCTTAAATTTTTCAATGTGTTTGAGAATAAGTTTTGCTTTCAAAGCATTTCACGCGAAAATGTTGTTCAAAGAATATATGTCCCTCAATAACTTGCAATTGCTCAGATAGATTATTGACTATTGGCACATTGACACTTCCAGCTTTTTCGATCAATGTGGACCCATTTTCCACAAAAGGAGAAAAACTAAGTCTTTAAAAAATTGCTTCATTTGTCAACAGCCTATGGATATACAACTTCTTCTCCGTTTTCACGTGATTTGGCTTCGATTCCCTAACGGAATTTGAAGTAGTCAACAAGAGAATTCACGAGAAACTGAGAATCGCGGACTAAAAACAAACTTTAAACTTAAAAAGAAACCAAAACAAAAAACAATGCAGATTAAAAGACTTCACTCGATCGATCAGATCAAGTCTCAATAATGGAAAAGACCTACTGGAACTGACGTGTGACCAAATGTCGCGCTGCACTTTGTCTTTCTTTCCTTTTTCTGTCTTTCCTCAACTCCAGCACGCAATTTAAGAGTTAAAACTAGTTTAAAGAAAATACTTTTAACATGTTATGGCAATACTGCCCTTTAAAGAAATCGCAGGCGACTTTTGAACGCCGTAAACACCGTGAAAAGACGAATCAGCATTTGAACGAGCTGCGGATTTCCCAGCCTCTTAGCGGATCCAGGAAGGAAAAAGCCAACGCAGAACAACGAGAAATTCGTCATAACCGTCTGAATTTGTTGGTGAAACGTCGTTAATTTTTTTAATTGCCGTGTTGTGTTTCTAGTGAAATTTTGCTTATATCGCCAATTTTTTCTGTGTTCAAGCTCTCTCCGACACAAGTGACAATTTTCCGTTTTATCGAATCTCGTCTTCCACTTTCCTTGTTTGCTCTGAACTCTCTTCGTTGAAATTTGTTTGAATTGCACCTCATCAAGCATTTGTCCACGTGGTTTTGTCGTTTGAAACGCGCCGTTGTAAGCGGCGGCGTCGCCGTGATCTCACTTTTAGTCGGTCGGTGTGTCACGAGAACATTCCCGCCAGCCGATTCTCGTGTTGCCGCGGCATTGAACTTTCGTTTAGTTTGTAAAAACGACGCGATCGATTGGTAAGAGTTGCGAGCGGAAGAAGGGCGAGAAGAGAACGGGAAAAGCGACTAATGCCAGTTTAAAGAGAGGGCACGTGGACGGGAGGGGGAATAAATAAGCGGGAGAGGAAGGAGGTAGTTTCTTTGAAAGGGTTGTCAGAAGTGCAATTTGCAAAATGAGGAAGTTCGTAGGATTGGCTTAAACAAAAATGTCCTATTAGGACAGATACAAGGTTTCTCAGCAAGTGCTGCAAGCACATGGAAACCATAGAATGAATGTTAATTAGCTAGAAGTAGTCCTGAAGCGTGATATTTTTAGTCTTCTGACTTTGTGGGTCTGGGAACTGCATGAATACTAGCTGATTGTTCCTGTTTCAAAATGAAAATATGTTTACAGAACTTTATTTTTTAAAGATTGGAGGCATACGTAGTGAGATTCTGAACTTTCGGATCTATACTACACACATTATCTATATCAGCCGTTATAGTAATTTCTTTCGAGTGTCTATACATCGCATCCATGCTCGATAACAGCTTCATGAGTTTGGAGAGTCGCGAGACGTAGTTCGAAATGCGCAGTTCGTTCACGTAGTAGTCATGGAGCTCGCTGCTGGCGCGATCGAGAATCTCCTCGGCAATCTGGCTGACATGTGAGGAGAGATCGAGTTCTGAAACGGGAAGAGGTAAATTTGTTGGGCAACTGAGATCAACTTACTTTTATGGTTCCACATCAAAAAGAGGCAAAGGTACACAACTTCGAATGTGGTTAGATTAAGTTCTCTGATTGGAATGAGGAAGTTTTGGATGGTTGCGTCATTCAGTTCCTTGAAGTGCGTGTTTATTTGTTTCCATTTTTCTTCGGGGACGTTTGGGAGGTAGTAGGAGAAGTTTGTGAGGTCGACGGCGGTTGTATCGGTCACGAGGAAAACCGATCCCAAAACGTCCTTGTCGAAGTAGTCCATGGTCCGTTTCACACGCTCGAGTGTGTGGACGGTGTGCCAGAAGTTGTAATACATTTTTAACTGAAAGATTCGAGTCTGAATGCTTTGAAAGAGGGTTACGGTACCTTGTCTTTGTAAGGTAACTGCGCGAAAGGCTCACATTCCATCGCCCACTTCGCGATTCTCTCCATTTGGACGCTTAAGAAATGTACGCCGAATCGGAGGTCGACCCGGTAGGCGATATTGCACCAGGAGGGTTTTGTCGCAGGCATCATCTCGTTGAACGATTTGATGAGGCATTGGAGCGGGGTGTATCTGTGGTTGCCGTGGTTGCTCCAGTAAGGCTAAAAAGCGAAATATGAATTTGACTTATTAGCTCGCTTGGTCTCACCTGTTCAAGCACTTTTTGCACAATGTCTTTGAGATGTTCTGTTTCGTATGACAGAATGTTATTTTCAAACGTGACATGTGGCAGTTCGCCCGGCAGAACCTCGTTTTCGTTGAAGTAAACTCTGCTGTGGGTTGGATCTGATACCACAGGACAGACACTGCTTGGCTCGGAGGGGAAGGTTTCGTATTTCACGTTTTGGATCAGCCCTTCGTGGGTCATTCCAACGGACCTGCATTTTTTGAAGCGACACAGGCGACAGTTTTGGGGTGCACCTATAAATTTAAGTAGTTATTAAAGCTATGTAAGTTTATTAGCCGAAGTGGGTAACGTCTGGATCATTTCCACTCGAATTCAAAATTCCATTTTAGCTCTGACAAACATAAAAATGGTTTTTATCCGTTTTATGAATGCAGCCATAAAGCGTTCCCATCGAGAAAATCTCTTTTCAAATGGCGCATGTGTTCTAAGAACTCACAAGCTTATCCTCATTTCCAATGGACGCTAATTCCGGATTCGCCATTATGTAACCTGAGCACACCAATGCGACTAATTTAGTTACACCAAGACTTTGATCATTTCATAGTTCTTAGTAAAAAGGAAACAATTGCATTCACCCAATGACGTTTGAGTGCGCCAAACGTAGTTCCAAAATAGTCGAACAACTTCAAGAGATTTGTGGAACTTCAATTTGAATTCACACAAGACGTTTTTGGAAATTCTAGTACAAAATTCACAACCGCTTTTTGTGTTTGAACTGCACCCAAGCTGCACTTTAGACCGAAAATTGCAGGAAGACCGAGTTGTTAACAAAAAATTGTTTGTGGTCGTTGGCGGTTCTTTGGTCCCTTAAAGTGCTTTTTTATTTGTTTACGTGGAAACTGATCGAAATGCGGCTTTATCAGCAAGCCGATTCTCTCCCTTCGCTAGCCTACAGGATCAAAATGTCGGCTGAGAACTGGTTTGGTTGAATCCACATGAGCCTTAATTGCAAGGTCGTTCAAACGCAGTGGGTAACTATGGGCAACTCGCTAAAGTAACTCACTTTTGGAGACATCGCAATTGTTCGTCTTCTGGCGACACTTGTACCGGTGGCTGCTGTCGGCCGAACGTCGGAAAAATGCGGCGCAGGCGCGGCACGAGATCACTTGAAAGTGGATCCCGTGCGCCTTGTCGCCACAAACCTGGCAGATTCTGTGGTTCGCGGGGTCTTCGCGGAGGATCGAAGGCGGCGAAGCGGACATCTGAGGAGCGCGGATTCGCGAGCCTTCGGAGGCGACTGACTGAGCGACGGCGCCGCGATCGATGCGACCGGGCGGAGCGTTCCTCTTTTCGGTTTGCGTCATAGCGACGACCGAGCGACCGACAACCACGCGACCGACTCAAAGTGCACTTCTGAAACGCGGTTGATCTCGGAAAACGAGTGCTTCCACGCGAAACACGGCTGTCTGGCGCCCGAACGGAGCGACAAACGTTCACTTGTTTACTTCAGTTGACAGCGGGGGAGACGAAGAGAGTGCTCTGGGATGGGAGCAAAAAGTGCGCGTTTGATCGGCTTTCGGACTTGAAAAAGTAACAATACCAGGTCAATGAAGCTCATCTGAGGAACCAAATTTTAGGTTAACCAAAACTTTAAAAACTCTTTTAAAGAGCTTATATCTCATTTGGGTCTAAACGAAACTAGTCGATCGTGCAAGAAAACGTAACAACGAAAGGTCGTATCGTATCTTCCACGGCTACCCGTCAAAAACACTTATGGCCCGGCTCCTCGCGTTAATTTATGCCACGAGAGCACGCATTGATTACCGCAACAGGGCTGTGCAATATCGAATATTGAAATATCGATATTGAAAACTGAATATCGAATATCGCACAGCCCTGATCGCAAATTAAATGTTAATGCAAGTCGAGTTTTCGGTCTGAGGCGTGGCGTCTTCGCTTTCAAGATCGTGATATTCGGGATTTTATAGTCGTCAAGCTGGAATCTTCCCGCCCAGTTATGCAAAATGTCAAAATTGAGGAACAATTGATTTTCACGAAATTTCGCGTTCAAACTACATGCCGTCATAGAAAATATGATCAAGAGCGACGCGGCGAATGCGCTTAATCTGAATGCACTCTTGTGCTTCCACTCGAATCTCTGGCTAAACCATGGCCGGTCTTCGGTACCTTAAGCAAGATAACAGTTTTCCAAGGTCAAAACAAACAACTCAACCCTGAAAATTGTTGCAACGATAGAGAGCGACCTTTTTGAAGCAACCTCTTGAAGCACACAAAGTCACAAAGCGACTACGAACGGCTGCCTACATAGGTATAGACGGCTCCTACGTGGTATTGTAAAAAAGGGAGACGTAGCCTACGTGATGGGAGCTTTTTGTGTGCTTATCTTTAGTTTCTGAACATCTCCGTTTCAAATTTGTAAACGAATTTTTTGTGTCACGCTTTGTTGTAATAAGTTCATGCCTATGACACTCTTTGTGCATTGATATGGATGCCTATTAGTTTATTAGTACAAGTGTACTTTTAAAGTTTTTTTTGAAATAGCGGTTTGAAATAGGACCTTTCAAGCAAAAGTGATTCTAGAGTGCAAATCAATCTTAGTTTTTGCAAGTCAAAAGACAAATTGTGTTCAATATTTTATTTAGCACCTAACAAGTTCTGGTCAAGGTAAAAGCGGGATCCCAACTTGTGATTTCGACGTTTCAGTGTCGTCTGTCCTTCTTCCACAATACGCAAACGTCCTCTCCAATCCTTCCAACAACTCGAACAGCTTAATTATTCTTTGAGCGTAGTTGTTTGTCCTAAACTCTCGCACGTAGAATTCGTGCATCTCGGCACTGGCAGCTTCAAGAAGGCAGTCGGCAATTTTATGTGTTTTCGGAGATAAGCCGGAAACTTCTAAAGTTCCTGCCCTTCATTTATGTTTCAGTAATATTTAAACTCACTTTTGACATACCACATTTTGTAGAAACAGAGATAGACCACCTCAAAATCGGCCAAATTCAGCTCTTTCATCGGCTCCACAAACTGCTCAAAGCTGAATTTGTTAACTTTCCGAAAGTGCTCGTTCAGCTTTTTCAGCTGCTCAGCCTCCACATCTGGCATTTCGTATTCCAATTCGGGCAATTCGGCCGCCACGGTCTCTGTCACCATGTACATAGCAATGGCTCCGTTTTCTCCAAAGACCTCCACGCTTTGACTGCATCTTTCAAAAGAGTGTACCGAGAGCCAGAAGTTTTCGAACATGACACACTGAAAGCACGAAACGTTAGCAAAAGCAGCCACAACACGCAAAAGAGCGTGTCTTCTCTGTGCCTACCTTATCGTTTGTGGGTAACTGAGCAAACTCCCGACAAGTCATAACCCAGTCAGCGACGCGCTTCATTTGCTGTTTACAGAAAAGGCAGTGAGATTGGTAGTCGACCGAGTTTGAGATTTTGATGGTTTCCTTGTTGGGAAGCGGCAGAATACGGCGGAAGGAGTCGAGAAGGGTTTGGAGAGGGGAGGACTCGACTTGGTCGATGGCAATGAAAGGCTAAATGTCAATCTTAAGTCAGGATTAGTAAGAAGTGTGACACTTTTGTGATTGAGTCAATAACTGTGAGGGCGGTTCTTTGAAGGTTGATTGACTGTTCGGCCGAATTTTGCAAGGATACTTCCACGACATCTTGCACGGGATCATCCAAAGTAGGATGAGAGCTGGGAGAGCGAGAGTCTTGATCTTGTTTTTGGGGTCTTCGGAATCTCAGCTCGTCCAGCGTCATTCCTTCAGCCTTGCATTTTTTGAGTCGGCAGAAGCGACAGTTGCCTTAAAATAGAAGTCTTTAAGTGACTTAAGAATAGATTTTTTGACGTGATGACAAAATCAGCATTCAAGATAGATTCAGCTTATTCATTAAATTAGAACCGTGCGTCTACCCAAAAGCGACTTAGATCAGAGGCAACACTCCGTCGTTGCGCCCTTCGTTTATCAATTCAATTTTTTGACGCTAAAAGTTAAAGTTAGCTTTGCAATTTTATGTTTCAATGGCATGTTTCAATGGAAGGGAAGCACTGACATTGAAGGGAAATGTGATCATTAACTACATTGAACCGACTTTGTAATGACAAAGACTTTACTTTAACTTGAATACAAGTTTTATTAAGCCTATCTGAATCAAGTACTATACCTGTAATAAATCCTAAACGTTAATCGCCACAAGTGATTTTTCCGATTCCCGTTTTACATCAAACAAAAATAACCGAGCCAACTCACTTTTGGTCATATCGCAGTCCTCCGTGACACGTCTGCACTTGTATCGGTTGATCGCCTCTGCGGATCGTCGGAAGAAAGCCGCACAAGCCCGACACGCTACCACCTGGAAATGAAGCCCGTGAGCCGTGGCTCCACAAATCTGGCAAATAGCGATCGAATCTTGGCTACTGTTAGCAGCAGCGGACGTGGACAACGTTGCCATCACTTGTTCTTCCACGACCGACTACTTCAGCACGCAAGTGGAGCGTCGTTTGTGCCCGTCTCCTTTCATGTGACGCGGAACGAGCGACGGAATTGTGTCGAGCGGGGCACAAAACGACGTCAGAACAGCGTTTGACTTCAAGGCGTTTTGTGCTTTGGGCAAAAAGGCAAGCGGAGAAGTCGCGGCTAGAAGGAACAGGAGCCAAAAATGTTTACGTGGTGGTATGATCCTAGAGAGGGAGGAGGTGTGACCTAAGGGCACAGAGCAAAAACTGCGAGCGGATGGACGGTTTTTGAACCGATGAGAGGCGCTGTTGTGTGCTTGAATTGTGCTCGATTCTGCAGGCGCGGTTTTCGGATGCTCGGGAAAATGCTATAAAAACTGTACTTTGTATTCTGAACTTGTGTTAAAGGTTCAAAACGGGATGATGAGGAGATAAGGTCATATGGTGCCTAAAATCGGTCTAAGTGCTATCTGTGTCACTGATTCGGGTCACTGAGTTGCTGTTTATAGGAAATCGACCGGAAAAACCTAATTAACCTTGTTCTGTTTCCTGAGAAGTTGAAACGGCGACAGAATTTAGTTTTCGTCCCATAATGTGGAAACACCACACTCAGTTACGTTAGCCCACTGTTCCGAAAATTCCGTTTAAACGCTTTTTTGATGGAAAAAGCAAACAAGGTAACAGACAAGGTTTCTGACAAGGTAACAAGGAGAACAGGCTTGAACTGATTTCCGATCGAAACGCGATCAATATCAGCGTGCCGGAGATATGTGTCTAACTTGCTTCTGTGCATTTTTCAATATGTGTTTCGTGTTCCGTGAGTAATTGTGTTACTTTAATAAAATTATTGTGTTACTGTTTGCTTTTCTAAAACCGAATCGTTTTTTGGGTTCAACTCTAATAACGCACTTCATTAAAAATCGCTTTTATGTCAGTCATAACAGCCTCCATGTTGCATTTGAAGTAATGCCCTTCCAGCTTCATTTCTCCCATTGTCTCTACGAGTTCTTACTCGCATGTGGAATGAATTGACACAGGGGAGTCGTCGCTGGTCGAAGCGTTTGACAGCGGCAGGTCGCCCATACCTTGGTCTAATGGAATTCAGGTTCATTCCAAAGTCCGAACATTTCTGGAGGCGGCAAATCCGACACTTGCCTAAATAACTTTATTTGGTGAGCGTAAGACTCGCTCGCCTCTAGCAAGTTCGCATTCACCGACGATTTTGACAACTGACAATAACATCTGAATGCGCGTTTGGCGTTTCCGACTTTCCTAAAAAAGCAGCACAAGCCCGACAAATGAATTCGCCGGAGTGGATTACATTGGCTTTAAAGTTGCAAAGTTGGCATTTGCCAAACGATACGCTCCTATTGACTCGTCCATTCTGGAATTAATAAAATGCTTAGGATTTTGGAAATGACAAAATGTCTAGAAGCGCGACACGCACACGTGGCACGAACTGAAATATTTTGGTATTGACCATTCCGTTTACATCAAATGCCTGCTTCTCTTAAATACGTCTTTAAAGCACCGACAGCGTCCATCAAACGCAACTGCTTTCGAAATTTTACGTAGACTTCTTCGAGACTTGAAAGCAACTTCAAACTTTTCATTAGCCTTAAGCCGTACGAGTTCAAATTTAGTTCACTGAGGTCTTTTTCGTGAAGCTCAGAGCTCATCCTCTCTAGAACCTCTTCTGCTATTTTGTAGGTTCCTGGTTTCAGGCCTTCTATGTCTAAACACATACCTTACATGTATTTAAAAGGCGTGTAAATTAAAAGGTAAATTAAAAGGCGTGTACCTCATTTAAGATCGTTTATACTTCAGCCATAAAAGCTTCCATGTTAGAATTATACCATAGCATTCTAACGCTAATGGCACAGTAGTATCACGATATATTACAAAAACGTTCAAATTGCGATATAAGCTTAGGCGTGTCTAAAACGCAGATTTTGTGTCCTGCGAGGTTGAATACAACATGCACACAAAAAGTGAAAGTTCGTGTTCTCGATTAAAAAAATATGAGCAAAGACTAGACCAATTAAACATAAGTACAGACAGTCACAAGGAAGTAATCCTTGGAACGCAAAAAGTATGAATATGTACAGTGACACAAAAAGTAAACACACATTTTATCGTTTCTAAGACACAATTAAACTGTGAAGTGCGCTTTTAAAAAAGCCCATGGATTCATACTCAAATGCAATTCCGACAATTCTCTGACCGGTTTTTCTTCCACAAACCTCACAAGCAAGATTGGTTTGAATTGAGGCCAGACTTATTTCAGCTTTTTGTTTCTTCTGCAGAACCGTAATACTCAAGATCACAAATATGGCCTGCCTGCGAATCCGTGAATAACATTTCATTCGGTTTGAGATGCTTCATCCTGCGATTCGATCGCTCCAGAAAGCTAATAACGCTGCCTGCATAAATTAAATTTTTTCTAAACACTATATTAGTGCGTGCTACAAAAACGGACTCGCCTTATTCTCAATTGGCAGCTCCAAATTCATCACCCACTTTCAAATTCGTTTTATTTGAATAAACCAAAAATGAATAATTCTTTCCAGTGGAAACGTGTCACGTATTTGACGTTTTCGAAAGCACCAGCTCAGACCATCTCTCTGTAAGCTTGGATCGAACTGTGGAGCGTTGTCCGAACTCGGTTAAAATGACTGACTCTTTTCTGAAACATATTTTATCAGATTTACGAATTTTTCAAGCTTTCACTTACCGAAATAAACACTTTTTCCACCTCGTCCATTATAGTAATAATGTCACACTTAATTTTAGTCACGATATCTTCATCATTGTTTAATGTCGAATGCAGTGAGTCATCCACATTTTGTTTCGTCTTCTTAGGCCTTTTGGAAGTTAGGCTCATCCCCAGATCTCGGCATCTCTGGAAGCGACAGAATCTGCAATTATCTAAAACTCAAACAAAATTTGAAAAATAAATAAAGATAATTTACTTTCAGAAGCATCTCAATTGCCGACCACCCGCAAGCACTTGAAATCGCGCTTTGCGTTGTTTGCTCTTCGGAAAAAGGCGGCACAGGTCCTGCAGATGACCGCGTCGGAATGGAATCCATGGGCTTCCTCGACACAAACTTGGCACAAACAGGGAGCGTCGCTAGAAAGATTTTGTTGCGCGTCCGCCATGCTAAGACTGAGAATGTAAAGCGCGTGACGGGACACGTGCGATCGATCAATGGTCGCGGTGATGAGTGGTCGCCGCGGAGAGGAGACCAAAAGTGCATCGACAGCGGTTAGGAACCAAACGCTCAGTCTGTTCATGTACCTGGACACACAAGTAGGTACAAAGGAAAGGCCTTTTTAGCTCAAAAATTGTCGCGAAAGAACAAAAAGGGACTGCTTCATGCTGATATTGTACTTTCAAACTATTGTACTTTTAGGAACGAATTTCAGAGGAAGTCAGCTAAAGTACATGCTGAATTCCTGATACGGTCACAAATGATTCACAGATGGACGTCAACGTTAATAAGAATGGAAGTTAAGCGCATTTCTGAGCGTCTTGACTTACTGACGTAATGAGAATTCATTGAGGTCACCAAAGACACTATTTCTTGAAAGATGGAAATGTGTCATCTTTTCAAGGCAGCAGAGAAAAAAAGCAGCTGGTACTGTCTTCACATTTCATTCTTTGTCCACAATTCTTTGATAATTTTTAGGGATATCAATTTTTTAATGCGTCCAGAGATAACCTGGGAAGAATTGCGACTGAAACCGGATAGTTAAGCGGTTGCAAAATGTAGAAGGTCATGCGGAGGTGTGCGCGATAACGCGGAAGAAACATCGCCTTCTCGCTATATGTTTTGCCTTGTGAGATGGACTCCAATTCGCCAACATCTCAGTCGTCTTCTAAAAATAACCAAATTTGCGGGAGGCTTTTTTCTGAGATCTGTTCTCGATTTCTTATTTGTTCTCGCTGTGCAGCCTTTTTGAAAGAGCAAGAAACCAAGCGCGACTGTGAAAGGTGTGGGAAAAATTGCGATATGACAGGTTAGTTTAGAACTGACAGAACTAAAACTTGCGAGTCTTTCAATTTGATCGGTTCACTTTAGAGAGCTCCGACTGCAAGGACTGCAATGACAACGTGCCTGTGAACTGTCTGGAGGAAGATCCCTGTAGTCCCGCTCCTCAACCGTTTTTTTTAAGAATGACGATTTAGGAGACGTCGACAGAACGGCCGAGGAAAGCAGCAACGTTAAGATCAGTGGACGAGTTTGTCATGTTTTCTTCCAGGACACGATAAAGGACATTTTTGGAATCTTGGAAGTCGTTTGTTTCAGCAATGAAAACTGATTATAATGCGTAGTTTTCCAGCCTGTTACGTCAACTGAAACTTTGGAAAAACCGCTTCAAGAAGTTCTCAAATCCTATAAATCTATCAACCCACCAAAGCCCATGGAAAATCAGCTCCGCATAGAGATAGATTTCAACAAGGCTAGTGGCCACAAAATTGTGCACGTGAAGATCGCCAAATGGTTGATGAATTGCACCCAATACGCCCAGCTTCCCTTTGAAGACAAAGTAGAATATTACGAGCCCTTAAAGTACAAAAAGTGCTTTCAGCGTTGGATGTTCCTAAAATGCAACGCAACGATCCAAGTCCTCGAACATTGTGACAAGAGCAACTATCTCCTAAAAGACGAAAAAGACTATTTTCTGATCTACGATCAGACCATGGTCGATGTAAACAAGTTCAAGTTTATGATTTCGGGTGCCACAGAACAGCAAACGGAACCCTTCAGCAACGTTTACACAAAGTTCTTCCAAAACATTTAGAACAACGTGGCCATTCCTATGAGGGCGTATGCGTTAGAGCCGTTTGAGGTTGTTTACATATGCTTCTACAAACTCTGGTATGACTCGGGATGCCTCAAACTAAGGTTTGAGGCATCCCGAGTCTCTCATTGACCACTTAGAAAATCACAGATCGCCTTCTGGATTCCGCGTGTCTGGAGTTTCACAATTACTATCACCACAAACGCAAAATGACGAATTACGTTATGAGAATCTCAAAACTGCATGAGATAATTTCAAATGCGGAAAGGAGCTTGGATCAGCGGAAGGAGATGCTGTTGATGCTGGACATTATGCAGCTGGCTACCCTCGAAATCCATGACATGGGATAGCTGTGTCAATCTGGCCGAAAATTTATTTGACCGATTATGATGTTTCACTTCGAGTATTACGGTTTAGAATTTGATTGCAGTACTCTCACGGGCGTGACTGGTGTACAGTTTATTTGACGACATCTTGACAGTTGTTTACACACACCAGAAAAACGAGATCACAAACCCAGCTGACGTTACGAGATCGCTCTATTAAGGTCGTAGGTACAGTTTCGGAACAGTTTAAAGAAAAAGTTTCAGCTCTCGACATGCAGATTGCACCGACGCATTCTCGCGCGAAAAAGTCGTGATACTGAGAGAATTTGGGGAACTTAACTTTAGTTCTTATGAAACCCGCGAAAATGCAACAAAAAGGGACAAGGAAACAGGCACTCTTACGAAAACTGGGTGATGAGTGACAAAATTAAGATTTAAGAGTGGATGTTAATCTTGAAAAAACTTTGCTTTCAGCGCTGAATACAAACATCCACGTTGGAAAACAGATGGTGTTAGTCGTAATGCGTACTTCAAAATCCTGAAGTGCTTTTTGTACAAATCGTGAAGCTCGGAACTCGCTTCGTCCAGGGTAGATCTAAATTTAATTTTTCATACCCGATGCAATATATTTATCGCATTGTAAATTGTGACGACTACGTAAGAATCCGATTAGGGTGTGGTGGATTCTATTCTTAATTTGTTCCTGAAATGTGCAGATGCTTTAAGACTAACAAGTGGGTCATCAGGTCGTCAGGGTTAAGGAGTATACTGCTCCAATTCCGCATCGTCCAAAGCGAACACTGCTCATTTCCCAAGTGATCAACAAGGGACAAACGTTTTTTATTGTTCAAGAACGTTAAGAACCGCACAATGAATCATGAAACTAATTGTCCGTAATCTTCAAAAAACATTATTTTCTCTTTTCTTGGCTGTAGGACATCATCAACGTTTGACTGAATCTCATGTAGATGAAAGAGTCTCGCTGCATAATATGAAGTTCTTAGATGCTCTTTGTGCAATTTATGAAGCTGAGAACTGCGTTCGTCCAGAATTTTTTCGGCAATTTTGTTCGTTTTGGGAGAGAGACCTTGAAGACCTAAGGGGACCACTTTCACGTTCAGCAATATCAGAAAATGTCTAACCTGTGACATTTGCGGCTATATTATCGGAGAAAAGGCAATGTTCGGGCTCATCTCTTAAACAATCGTTTGTCTGATCGCAAGGCTCAACGGTCACGTTTGAGTTAAAGAACATCAGTTTCTATAGAATGAAAGATTGTGGTGGAAGGTTCTTGCGCATTCTTTTCTATTTGGTAAACCGCTTTGAGATATTCCTATTTTTCTTATATGAAGCTAAAAAGCCATGAAACTAACAAAACACTGGATTGACTTATGATCAAAGATGTGCCCATGCACTCCACAACTCAGACTCGTAAAATTCGCTTTCAAACACCTGAAAAGTCTTCTGCAAACGGTACATCTGGTTTTTCTTCAGCAACGACTGGTCCAGTCCATCCAAAAGCTCAAAAAGTTTCTGAACTTTTGAGACGTAGTTCTTACGCTTAAGTGTTTTGGTATAGTATTCGTGAAGTTCAGCACTCGCTTCGTTCAAAAGACCATTTGCCAACTTGTAAGTCTCCGGCGCCAAATCCGGGATTTCTAAATATTCTTATCAAAGAGACGTTTACCTGATAAACCAAACTTTTTGAGCACCACAACTTGTAAAAGCACATGAAGACACTTTCGAAAGTACTCAAGCGTGCTTTCCTGGCTGGAATTTGGAACGAATCTAAGTGAAATCTGTAGTGCTCTTGATTGAACGTGTTAGTTTTCAGTCCGTTAATTTTAGGACCCTCCGTAGCAACTTTCCAAATTTGTGCGGCGTTAGATTTGGTCCGGAAATAGAGATTGAGAGATGAATCTTTTTCAAGAACCCTGACGATGTAGTCACAGCGTTCGATGGCATAAGCATAAGCCCAGAAGTTCATGTAGATTTTACGCTAAAGCAATACGGTCTTTTAAAAAGTGGCAAAAAGCGAATCACCTTGTCTTCGAAACGCAAAGCAGCAAATTCAGGAATGTTCATGACCCACCTGGCAATTTGAATGGTGTGATGGGCAAAGAACTTGTAAACGTTCTCGTTATACACACCGTCCGCCATTTGAAGGGTTTCTTGTGGAACGACCGGAAACATCTCTCCATAGGAATGTAAGAGTGCTTGAAGAGGAGACGTTTGCACGTGGCGAGACGAGTTCTGTACAGAAACAGTTATTTCAGGATCAAAGTTGACGTTTTTCTAATGTACGTTTTTTAAAACGTCGCAAATTTGGGAGATAAGAACATCCATGTTGAGGTTAACTTTGTGGCCAGCGAAGGAGAGCGTAGGGAAATCCCTGACCAAGGCATCCATCGGATCTGGCACATTTATAGATCGATCTTTTGCGGCCCAACGATTTTTAGCAAGCAAAGCTGTTACATTCGGAAGCTTACTACAGGGTTTTGTCGTTTTCCGCTGACGCATCCCTTTCAGCGTCATTCCCTTCGCTAGACACTTTTTATATCGACAGTGCCGGCAATTTCCTAAATTCACGTTTCAAGAAAGTTTCGATTTGCTCACCTTTTGACACATCGCAGTCTCTAGTTTTTTGTCGACATTGCAGTCCACTCGGATCTTTAGTCCTTCGAAAGAAAATGGCACACGAACGACAAGAAACGACTTGGAAGTGGAAGCCGTCGGACTTGAGACTTTCGCAGATCTGACACAGAACTACTTTCTCGTCGGAAGATTCTACAGCGTTCATTGAAAAACGGTTTAGGAGACAAACCGTTTGACCTGATGGTCGTTTCTGATGACCTAATATTGGTTTTTCGCGTTGATGGCGAACTCACCGCTCTCGCACTTTATCACAATGGCCTTTTTGCAACTATTGGAAAACGACAAATGTGGGTCGACATGTGTTGCAATAGTGACAAGACCTTTGTTTCGTTCTTGGTTTAAAGTTGAATCCACAAATTCAACAAAGCGCAACTGTTTTTCCACATTTCAAACCGGCTTAAACCGCACCTTTTTGGGGAAGGAGGAATGTTCTTAAACCGTGTTTGTTTATTACAGGTTACAGCAAGCACACCAACCGTTGTCATTCCGAAGAGGAAGCTCAAGGTTGATTGCATTAAGGATGCTAATAGCAATACGACATAAACTAACGCGAACAAGTGAGTTTAAAGATCAAGACATGCAAAACAGCAATAATAGAAAAAATTTTGTTTATTATGTAGTGGCTAAGAATGCGAAGGTTAAGTTTCAAGCTTGTATAGGATTACGAAAGATCGCCGATGTTCATATGTTTCTATTTCCAGGCTCGAAAAGTCCGATATGCACGTCCGGCGAGAGATGTCAAAGACTAGGACGAAGCTGTCAAGGACAGAGCCGAGAGGAAGCTGCCCGGCGCCACCGCCTGAAACCACCCGCCCAAGGCCGAGCACACGCCCAGAAGAAGAGGAAGGTGATATAAGCTTAGGAGGACGAAGCCTCGAGGCTAGCTCGGTCACAGTGTGCCCGTGAGTATTGTCTTGAGAAGCGCGCAGATAAATCGTTGTCCAGAAGTCTTGGTCCTATTGTCCTACATCCATATTGCATAGCTGAGACTAATGAGCGTGTTGTAATAATCTTGAAGGGCGATCCCCGAAAGGTTTAGTGGTGCCGCGTAGTGAGGAACGACACGACTGTCGTTTCTGAATTTCGTGAATCAGCGACTTCGGTTGCCAGCGACTTCGGTTGCCAGCGTCTTTGTACGCCCCCACCAAACCTTTTTTTCGTTTCCCTCGTGGAAACCGGAGCGAAGCTCCCCGCAGCCTCGGTTGCCAGCGTCCTTGTACGCCCCCACTTACCACAAAAATCTACGCTTAACAGCATGTCGAAGAAACAGCAAATTGTCGCCGACCCCAGCTCCGCCATTAAGGGACCCAGAGCTTTCGTCTCTGCGTTTTTGGAAGTCGATCAAATGGCGATGGTGTCAGTCGGAGTCGTTAATCGTTTGGCTAAAATTTTGCTGAACGTAGAAGAAGCCCAAGCAAGGAAGATTCGGAACATGGAAACCAACATGAGGAAACTGGAAACGGAAGTGGAGATGCTGAAGAGAGATGTGTTTGAACTCAAAGGAAGTCAGAATAGTTTTATAAATTAAATGGAGAGAACACGCAGAAACAGTGTTGCAAGCATGATGACAGGAGAAATAGGTCAAGGAAACAAGGGTACGGAATCAAGGACGAAGAGAATGGAAACGCAGGAATCACAGGAGATGGAAGTGGAGATGCTGAAGAGAGATGTGTTTTCCTCGGCGTCGACTTTATCTAAGCCAGTGACGTTTGGGTTTGTGCTCACAGCGCCCACGGTCCCAAAAGTTGCTTCGTCCAAAGCTGCCGCTACTGGAGGCTCTTTTCCGAGTTCTATCATTTTCCGTTGCCGCTTTCCGTCCAAATTCATTTTATTTGCAACACATTTTTTGTAGCGGCACTGCCGATAAGAGTCTTAATTTACGTTTGAACAATGGCCTTGTATTCTTACGGTTGGCCGTCTTCTCAGACTCACCTTTGGTCACATCGCACTACATCGTTTTGCGTCGACACTTCAATTTATTCGAATGTTTAATCCTTCGAAAGAAAACGGCACAAGAGCGTCAGGAAACGACTTGGAAATGGATACTATTTGATTTGCGTTGTTTGCAAATAAGGCAGCGATTTGGTTCCTGATTGGGAGCCTCCGGAACGTCCATTCAAGAAACCGTTTGAGGATGCGTTTTGAAAAGCGGACAATACGTGAGTTTGAAGACCAAAAGTATAGGTTTACAAATCAGCAGAGTGCTTGTCATCGAAGACAAAACAAATGCTTGGAAATCATTTACGACACCATTTTTGAGCAAAATTTTGTGCTTGACTTTTAATACTTTCCCAATGTGAACGACTCAAACAACGTGTTTTAGTTTGAGCTCAACTCAGATTGATTAATTACGCGCCGAGATCATTCCCGTGAAGCTCCTCTCAGAGTCGAAGTTCTTTCTTTTATCGAAAGGACATGGTGATGACAGCAATGGCTGTGATCTAAGGGAGTCGGAGCTGAGCGTCCATGGAACAATGTAAGATTAAGTCAATAAAAGTGTCTCAGTTCTGGGATCAAAATGTGATCTATGATCATGGATCATCAAAGACATTGTCATATTGTTTTTCTGTCGAGAACAGCACAGAAGATCCGCGAAATCGCTTTGCACTGAAACTGTAATCTGCATTTACCCCGTGTTCCGCCGCACTATCTCCTCGCAAGTTCGCTCTTCGCAAAAACCAGAATCGGTCTATAGAATTGAGTGTTATCAGAGCGACAGCGACCGCCGAAGCGACAATCGATCGTCGCGCCTCGCTTCGTCTTCTTTCACCTGTTTCTCAACCGTCGCGCGATCTTATGATCGTTTGTTTTTACATTTTGTCCCGATCGTCTCTCCCACAAATCTCCAATGGACATGCAACCTTCGTCGTCCTCCGACGGCCGCACGTGTCTTGTTTGTGGCGCCGAAGCCCATGGAATCCACTTTCAAGTGAATTCTTGCCGCGCTTGTGCCGCCTTTTTCAGGCGATCTACCGATATCGGAAAGAAGTACAAATGCAGGAGAGCAAAAAACGACTGCGACGTCTCCAAAGGTATTTTTTCGCGTAAAGTAACGTTTTATTTAAATATGATAAGCAGCTTAGGGTGATCGATTCTATTAAACGTTTACGTTGTTATCAGCGAATGGCAAAAACAGAGTTGTATGTTCAAACAACGAGAACGAGAAAAATTTTGATAACGCAATTATGTGGGGTTAAACGGAATCCACAAACTGAAAAAATTTGAGCTATGTACTTTTTGAATTACGTCATTCAGTAGGCCGGACCTTCTTGCAAATCACTCACAATAAGTCATATAACTTTGATAGCGTTTAGATATTGTTCATCAATGTCGCCGCTGTCGCTACGAAAAATGCAAAAAAGTCGGGATGACCCTTAACGCAGTCCTGGTAAAGCAGCACCAAATGGCCATTCAAGCGTCTCTCTCGACTAATCCTTCTTCTCAACTCTCTTCCAACATCGTTTTCCATGATTCTCCTGAAACTGACGACTTCTACCTTCAAGACATGCCAGAAATCGTTTTTGAAGACCATCGTCTTAAGATGGAAACCGATGGACTGATCACCAGTATTAAGGAAGTTTTAAACGATGTAAGAAGGTTGTCTCTACGCTTTTTGTTCTAAGAAGATTGTTTAGACTTCTCCCTCAAAACCCCTACCAAATCTTCTGGGCGTCAAGCTTACCCCAATGCAGTCCCTCCTCCGCGCCTTCAACGACATGATCCCTGGTGGAAGACCCGAGAAAATCGCAATTTACAAGACGATTGACCTCAGATTTTGGATGAAAACATTTGGAGATCTGATGAAGAGATTAGCCAAGTGGGCGATGGGATGCGAGGAGTTCGCTCAACTTCCTTTGGACGACAGGGTAGGAGACATTCTGTTCCATCATAATCTATCGTTCAATTCAAGTGGCGCATCTATTTAAACTTTTGGCCTCACATGTATTTTATCGAGAGGTGCGCTCGTTCCCTCGAATACCTTGGCCTTGACGTTCAACCTTTGCATCTTATATCTGACAACGTCGCTGTGAATCTTCTCGATTTCGAGTACACCGTTCCAAATATGCCCGAAGAAAGACGCACGAAACTCCGCGACATGTTCAGAGTCCACGACGAGATGATGTACCAGTATTTCATCAAGCCCATGACGAACCTCAACATGACCACCTACGAAGTCGTGTATCTCTGTACCCAAACGTTGTGGTCAATTTCGAGTAAGTCTAACATTTATGTTAAGACCAGATTATGAATTTCTGCTTAAGAAGTGAAAGGTCTGTCTGAACAGACCTACGATCTCGCATCTCGCATTCTGGACCAATCTGGAAACGAGCTTCATAACTACTACGCCCACGAGCTGAGACTAGAGAACTACGCTTCCAGATTAGCAAAGATCGTCAAACTGCTCTCAGAATCCGAGAATCTGTTTAGGCATCGGAAAGACATAATGTTGACGGCAGATGTGTTTGGAATATTTGGTTCTGATTTACATGAATCGGAACTTTGTGCCCATGGATCCTTATGATAGAAAGAGATAAAATAATTTATTCGATCAGATGTCAGAGCAGAAGGGAGACGAAGCGAAGCTGTTGGAAAAGATGTCGAAGATTTCGGCCGCTGTGTGAATGTCTTTGAAATGGCGCCGAATGCACTAAAGCAGATGGACTTAAGAACTATAAATTTATCTGGAACTGACGCTAAGCTCCATTTGTAGTTTGATGATCTTAGCAAGCCTCGTGGCGTAATTTGAGATCCTCATTTCCTCCAAATAGTGGTTGTGTAGCTCATCGGAAACTACCTCAACCAGCTTTTCGCAGACCTTTTTTGCTGAAGGAGACAGTCGGAGGTTTCCTAAAGCGACTTATTACATTCATCCGTTATGAGGTCTTACTTCTCCCGTCGAATAAGATCATAGCTTGTAGATACACAATTTCAAACTGAGTCAAATTCAATTCCATGATAGGCGCAACGAGGCCCTCTCTCACCATGTCGCTAGCTGAAACATTGCTGAGAATTAAACGGAAATAAGGAAAAGTGGTTACTTGATTTTTGGAAGAGACTCTCCAACTCTTTTTGTTTTTTTCATCAATAGGCATTGTGAACCTGAATCCTTCTTTGACGCAGATATTGTCGGTGATTAGATAGGCGAAGTGTCCAGAGGTGCGTCCGAACGCGGCGATGCTCCGTGTGACGTTCGTAAGATGGTGGAAGTGATGCCAGAAGGGTTGCAAAATAAGCCATTTGTCTTCCAGATCCAGCTGGGAAAATTCCTTGCAGGACATGGCAAACCTCGCAGCTCTAAGAATCTGCTGCTCACAGCTCTGAAGGAATATTCTGTAGTCCAGGGCTTTTGCTTCTGTAATCTCAACGTTATCGCCGTCGGGCCAGAAACTCTTGTAGGTGAAAAGAAAGGACTGCATGGTGGTGAGGCTGCTAGCGTAGGAGATGATCTTAACATACCTTAACTGATTGAGTCCAAGGTTATGTGGTTATTACCGTGTTGAAGACTTTCTTGACCTTATCAATAAGAGGAGCCGAGTCGTATACCAGTTTGTTGTCCTTATAGGTAATGTGAGAAACATCCGCTGGAGATAAGCTTTTGTATTCTGAGTCGGGTTGGACAACTGGGACCCGTCTGTCATTGGTGACTATGGGACTCACTATTTGAACTAAAACTGCTCTATTTTTCAATTATTTGTGCAAAATAGCCTACCTGTATAGACCATTCCGGCCTGGAGGCATTTCTGATAACGGCAAAAGCGACAGATGTTCTTGCTTCCCGCTAAAACTGAGTTATCAATTGAATCAAAAAACCACCACGCACCATCTTTCAGTTCGCAATCTCTGCTCGCCCTTCGGCATTTGTAATCCTTTCCAACGGCAATCGAACGGCGAAAGAACGCGGCACAAGCGCGACACGAATTCACTTGAAAATGGACTCCGTGGGCTTTTGAATCACAGACGGCGCATGACGGCATCGTTGCTGTACGACGAAAGTGGAACTAATCGATTTGAGTGATAAGACGCCCGTGAGCCGGGGAACTGAGACTTCGAATTCTGATGTTTTAATTCAGGACGATCTGAACGTGGACTGGTTAGAAATTATCAATTCGCTTAGACTAATTGAAGTTGGAGCAGAATCTGTTAAAACTCTTGACGGAAATATACGATGGACAAAAAAGACGACCGAACCGAAGCTGTCAACCGACGACGTATTAATCAAATTTACGTCACCACCGCAAGAAAATAAAAGACATTTGCTCGTTTGCTTCAGCTGAGCGTGACGCGTGCAAATGTTGAAATCGATCGATCCTTTTGTCGCGTATTAAAGAAATTCTCGAGAGAGTCACGAAAATTTCTTAGTATTGAAATTTTCAAGAGGCAGAAAGTTGTTAATTTGGTTGTAGCATGGAAAGAATTAGCCAAAGGTGAATCCATAAACTCGTTGTGTCCGATTCCGAAGAGCTCTCCGGACTTCATTAGGCTTCTTTCAAAAAGCATGAATTTCTAAAATCAAACAAGAATTACTTTTCGAAATTAGGCAGTCTCTTACATCAACAGCATTCTGAATCTTCCCTATGTTGGCTGTGCTGTCAGCGTAGTTGTCCATCCGCACTGTCTTAGCGTAGTGCTTATATAGTTCGTTGGCGACTTGGTCCAAAACGGTAGCACCTACTTGCGTGGCTTTGTACAAAAGGTCATCTAACTCTTGAACGCCTATTTAAATAATCTTTCAGAAAGATCGCCTACGGTCAATACTCCAAAGCACTTGTAACGACAAATAGTTAACTTCAATGGCAGTTAAACGGGATGACTTCATTGGCGCTATCACCGTTTCCATCATTTCTTTTTGAGAGTGAAACCAACTGAACAAACTTTTACAGGCTTGGTTGAGTATAGTAGAACAGCTAACCTGTAAAAAGCTTGTTTGGAGCGCTTATCAAGGGGCATTTCGAATTTACACGTTTTTAAGCCAGCAGCCAAGTTCTCGTCCCAAAGGAACCTGTTGTCTTCGGGGTCTTCAAATGCCTGCACAGACCTATATAAAACTTTGATGGTATAGAGCGGTATCCAAAAGTCTATAAACAACACCCACTAAAAGGCAAAAAACTAAAATCAGTCGTAAATCAATTGGTTTGACCTTATCAGCGTTGTCCAAAGTCGCAAACTGACTATTAGCCATGACCCAATTTACTGCTTTTACATCGCCACTTCCGAACGCACGCATCCAGTCACCAAAATTTAAAAGAGTTAATTTTTAGAGGAGATAGGTTCAATCAAATACTGGACGACGGTCATGAAATTTCTTGACTAGGAGAGTCACGATCTCCTGTGATGTGCTTGGTCTCTACAAAAACAAAACAACTCATCTTAGACGGACATAGCCGTTACCTCAGTCAGAATCTTGCTCATCTGGTCCATAAGTGGAGCTGAGTCGTAATGTAAGCAATTGGTGCCAAAAGTCATGTTGTCCACGACCAAAAATGGGGTGGTTTTACTGTTGGACACAGATTCAGAATTGTGGTCACCCGTTTTGCAATTTTCGCATTTCGAAGCAGTAGTTTCATAAGCCATCCCCACTTCTAGACATTTTTGGAATCGGCAGTGTTTGCAGTTGTTTTTCCATTCTGAACAGTTTTATAGAATTGTAACACATGAGAATACATACAACTCACTCTCCTTGATCTCGCAATGCTTGGTCGCTCGTCGACACTTAAAACTCTCGTGGATGCCATCGACGGAATGCCTAACGAAGGCTGCACACGCTTTGCAACTAGGTGAGTTCCGTGGGCGTTGGTGAGTTCACCGAGGTGAGTTCCGTGGGCGTTGGCACCACAAACAGTACAAGGTCAGCCGTTCAGTGCGGTTAACCAAACAATTCTATGCAGTTGCGCCAGAGGAAGAACGAGTAAAGATAGAGCTCTTCGATCGATTGCAGTGATCGCGCTTGGGTTGATCGATATAAGAAGGGATGTTTGGTGATGTCGTTAAGCGTCAGTTTGGAAACAACTATTGGTAATAGGTGAAGACTGTTCATTTGAAACAACGTTTTAATTGAGAAGTTGAGTAGCGTCGTTTTGGTTTGGCTCAGGCTTTGTACGCGTGGGAGCTGTTCGCAGTTACTTGTTTTGATACTTGAGTTTCTCAATCAGCTTTTCAACCTTACTGGTTTCGACCGTTGGGTCAGCTTCAGAGCCGGTACAACAAGAAAAATACATTCTTTCTGTGTTTTCAATCGGTTTTTGGCAAGAGAGACAATGCAAGATTTTAAGAATGCACTTCTCATAGAAAACGTGGCCACACTGATTGGTAAACGTCGTGCGGTCAACCAGACACATCGGCATCTTTAAAATGCTTCTGATTCTGAACATACGAGAGTACGCGACTACGTGATCATGTCCAAAATTGCCGAATTTGTAGCTAAGGCTGAAAGCGGATTTTTCGTTTGCAATGCTTGATTTACTTCTCACTCATTAGTGTTAGTAAAGTAAAGCCGTCAACAGGCGTACAATTTTCAAATAATACTGATTGTCAGTGAAGTGGAGATTGTAAAACTGTGCAACTGACACCCAATGAAAAGCCAAAATCGCTTGGTCCACAGCGTATTCCTCTTCAATTGAGTTGTCGAAATCAGCTAAGCCTAAAGTGAAGAACAGGAGTTCATGGAAGTCGCGTCATCTTCAAATCTGTTTTCCAACAAAAAAGTTCAAGCACTGCTTCAGAACTGGGCCAAAAACCAGATGACTCTTGCAGTTACTAATCAGGTTAACTTGGTCGTCGCAAAAAAATCTCCCCAGTGTTCCATTGCTCTTTCAAAACCATTGCCTTTTGACCAAAAAACCGAAGAAACAAATTCGGGGAACGCCGTTCAGCGTATTTCCCACGAGGCCCTATTCCTAGTCTCCGATCCGTCACAAGAACAACGCGATGTCCATCGGAAAATGTGCTATTTTTAACCTCGCCGGCCGGGCCAGCCCGTCAGACCCAGCGGGAACCGTCACCAGCGGCTATTCTCGATTCTTCCACTCGCTTTTTGGCGGCGGCCGAGAGACCAATTTCCGTTATTACACAAATGCGATCTGCGTCATTTGATTACTGCGGCTGTCGTTCGAGGCGGCCAGATGTCCTTTGCGTAGGAAAAAGAAGGACTAGTTGGGGGTTAATAGCTTTTTGCTGCAATAATTC
Source organism: Steinernema carpocapsae (assembly GCA_000757645.3). NCBI lineage: Eukaryota > Metazoa > Nematoda > Chromadorea > Rhabditida > Steinernematidae > Steinernema > Steinernema carpocapsae. Next base: position 2,333,724 of record AZBU02000003.1, read on the forward strand.
TTCGCGTTATAGACATGCAGGTTTCCCGGAGGCCGCCTGCACCTGGGAAGTGTGCCCTTTGATTGGTTCTTTGAAGCTAATTGAAATTGAATTTTAGACTTAATTCTGAATTTTGTGGAGTACACTTGTTTTCTCCTGCTACGCTGTCCTTACTTCCACCTCAATTTCCACAAAACACTCTAAACCCTCCTCTTTTAACGATTACGTAAATTGACATTTTGCAGTGAAGCGTGAAACGTCAAAAACGTGCTCTCCACGTAAACAAAATCTCTATTTTCATTATTTTTCTGCTCAGATAGTCGTTCCTACTGGAAGGTCAGATATCAATCAACAATTAACTTATGTAAGCCAGACGTGTTTGCTACTTTTTGCACAGGTACGCGTGTTGAAGTATGAACGAGTCTCTTACGTAGGCAAAAACAAGCGTAAATAGTAATTCTGGAACGGTAAGCGGCTAGCTTAAGACGTAGTTAATTACCGTTTTCTTGTTGTGGTAGAATACGATTAGAATACGGTAGCGTCATAATAGTGACAATGGCTATGCAAAGTTGTTTTTTCGGAACACTTTTCCAGTCGAACCGTTTTGTCCTTCCTGCAACCACATCCATTATTCTTCACTTTTCGATCTTCCCTTTCCTCGTTTTTCAAACAAACTTCGTTCTCTTAATTTATCTCCGACGTCGTTTTCTCATTACCACTCAAAAAGACAAATTGACGACAACTATCAGACAAACGGTCGCCCCTCTTCGTGCCATCTTTCTCCTTATTTTCAAAATCGCCTTTGGTCTCCCAAGCCTCACTCCTCCAAATGACCAATCTCAATATTTACTACTTCCTTATCCTTTTTTAACTATCCCTCTTCGGCTCTTTGTGCTTTTAGAGGTCCTTTTCCTATTCTCGCCTTCTTTTTCCAAAGTCGTAATTTCCCCATACGGAGACGCTTAACTCCTCAAGATCTCTTTAGAATTAGAATTGATAAATTGGCTATTTCGGAACTAAAACGGATCGGCCCAAGGGTTTTCTCCCAAATGTGTACTCCTCGCGTCGATTTGTGTCGACGCGCAGACGGAAGTGTAATAAGCAGACAAGGGAGAAAAGGGTATTTTTAGAAACTCGTAGTCGCCGAAATAAGGATTGGGTGCGCGGGTGGAACAAGTGAGTTCTGTCTCGTCCTTCCTCTTGAGTTCGGAATTTTTCACTAGTTGTTGGAGACTGCAAAAAGTCAAGAGCTGTTCAAGGATTCTTACTGTAGCAACCTCTACATATTTTGTAGTTTTAAGTTATTGTGACGTATTCTGTTTATTATCAAAACAGTTCCCAGAATCGCCACGTGCAAAACTCTCTCACGTTCCAAAGTCCATTCGTTTTACTGATTTTCGTAGTTTGCATCCAACCGTATTTGACCACATTTTATGCAAATCGCCTCTTAGAACTGAAACCCGAAACCGGTAAACAAAGTCCAGGCAGTTCTATTGTTGCCAAATGCTCGCATTCCTCAAATATCAGAAATTCCTATACTCTTACGTAGAAGTTGGTCTCTCATGCCTAACATGTAACGCTCGTTTAATTCTATCCTTTGAAAAACGATTTCATTTCGCAATTGTGACGTTCACAAACATTCTACAATCAGCCTGCGCGTCTATTTTTGGGTCCTTTTCTCAAGTTTTGACGATCATAAGCCTACGCTAAGTATAAAAAAGCTGTCGCCACACGTATTTATTCTTTTTGCTTATACCCAGAATGGTCTTATTAAAGCCTGGCTCATTTGAGGGAGCACCAGACGGGTCTCTCTCGACTCGCAATTTCCTCTTCGGTGATATATTGTCCCATTTTTCCAATTTTCCTTAATTTCCGCTCTTTGCCTGCTACATAATTCATGAATCTAATAGATAACGCCTGATGAATTACTCTTTTCCAGTCGGACGTTCGTTTGTCGATGCCCTCTGGCCACGAGTATTCGCATGTACTTTCGGTGTACCATATGCAGACTGCGGAAGTGCAATATTCATGAGTAGCGAGAATTTAGGGACTCAGGAGAGGGCGCCCTTCGAATTCGCAGAAACAGAGTAACTCGTTATGGGCGGAGTGGACGCTGGCCTGCATCGATTTCGTATATATTCTGTTGTGTTCGGGTTGGCCACGCTGTTTTCTGAGTCACTGCTGGACGGCGCTCGTAAAAGGACACTCGGCGGCCATTAGAGGAACTGGCTGGCCAGTGGCTACAAGTGTTGACTCATGGGAGACTGATGTAGTCCTTTCTCTCCTTTTTGGCATTATCTTTTTACATTTTGCTCAGATTTTTGTTCAAATTAAATTCTACGTCACAAATAGGGCAAAAATAAGAATAAGTGCTTTGTTTACCTGAATTTAGACGTATGGTTTGTGACTGACGTAACGCTTGAACTAGAAATATATTATAAGACGTACCAAATTTCACCAGAATTTTTCTTTTCCTGTTTCTTAGTTTTCAGAGATCTCAAAAGGACTTCTGACTACAGGTGTCACGTCCTGTTTATGGTGCATCAGAGTGAAGGGAGGACGACAGAAAGACACCGGAGATTTGTTCCTTAAGTCTGTCCTTTGCGCTGGTGGTCTCTTTTTAAATAGGTTCTGGAGCGGCTTTTTAAGCAACTACACTATTTTGTAGTTTCTAGAACCTAAATTATCGCATCTTCTCAATTTTTCTAATTCAGTTAAACGTACTCGATGTTGTTTCAATCTCAAAAGCCTCCCTTGACACCTTGTCCGCACTTTTAGACTCAAGCTATTGTGGCAATTTCTCAAAGTGGGTACTAAATTGCGTCTACCCTCTGGTTCCTTGTTTGTGTTCAAACTTTTTGGACCCTCTCGTGTCTCATTTTTCTTATAGCAAAGAACACCTAGTATCTTCAGCTTTTTCGAATCTGCGCTTATCACCGATCGGGAGTCCTTTCCGAAGTTTAAAGTTCCATCCTGTCGCTCGGGTCCATCAAGCGTTCCACGTGCTCTCGACCGCACAGCTGTTCACTCATCAAGCGGTCGAAAATTGTATGGCTGCGTCGTGTAAAATGTATCGCGTTTACGTTTCACAAAATGTGATCTTAGCCGCCCGGAGCAAAAGAGTGACATGTGTAATGTTCGGGAGATGCGACTTTACGTTCTTGCTGGACTTGTCGCTTGAGAGCTTCATGAGAAGGTCGAAATGTTAATGGTCTACTGTAGTTGTGAGGCAGTCATTCTAGGAGAGTAACAGTTGAATATGAGTCATTAAGGTTTGAGAACAAAGTGGTGGTAGTGGCCAGACATCACTGAAAGTTTGGGAAAACACTGAATCAAGTTTCCGCTAAAATTTCATAAGATTTCTTCTGCGTCATGAAGTGTTTTATGTAGTCACGCACTGAGAGCTTCCCCTAAATTATTTGCAGAATCTTTATTTTTGAAGTTTTGGGATTTCAGAATTTCTATTTTGAGCTCACACTCGAGTGGTTCCCACGTAGGTGTTGGGGAATTTCCCTAATTTTTGCCCCAGCCTTTTGTCCCTTTCCCATTCTACTTCCTCCGTTGGAATTTAAGAATTCAAGTCCGCAATTTTGCAAGAACGTTTTCACTGTTTTGCTTTTCAAAGTTCACAACCACGTTTCCAAGAATCCCATTTTAAGCACTCCAACAAAAGCTCCAAAACCTACGCACGTGTCCATTTCTGAGCGCCGTTAATTTTTGATCACGGCTTTGTTACCATTCCCATCTGTTGCCTAGAAATAACTCCTAAAACATCAAAGAACCGCTCTGCAACTGCTTCTCAAACCCAAACCAATTGATATACCTCATCGTCAATTCTTGGATTCACCAAGAAGCAGCTGCCTACCTTTGATCTCTGCTTCCAAATTATGTTATTTACCCACCTATTTTTAACTTTTCTAGTTAGTTCCAACAAGTGCAGGCGGGCTTTGAAAACGCGTTGCGGGAGTCCAGACGCGTATTTTTAGCCGGTGATCTCAACTGTCACATTACGGCGGCGTCATTGTCTGCCCGTTTTCATGTTTTGATTGATTGCGAGCTTTGGCGTGGCACAATACACGCAATAAAGGGCGAAGTTGGATAGTGTGTGGAGTGGATGGGTGCTTTGTTTAGAAACAGTCTTGTTTGATAAATCTTTTTGAGGTTTCCATATTTTTTTTCAAAATCAACGACTTAAGCATCATTTTCAATTAGGTTGAAGTATCTTAAAACGTCCCCCTTTTTAATAGTCAAGTTCATTTTCAAGTTTTGTGTAAACTCTGTTCTTAAACCCAATAAAAAATCTGTTTCTTTTGTATCCTACAGTACCTCTCTTAGCTGGACAGCCCCACCCTACTTTTAAAACACATCCTTTCCTCAACTATACGTCTTTGTCCGCATGGGGCGCTGATGAGAACAAATTTTCGTTCATTTGTTATACACTTGTTTGCCGGAGGGGCGGTTCCTCGCCGCCAGGTGTCGCTTTGTTGCCCACAACTCCTCTCTTTGCTCAGCTGTAGTCAAACGCGTATTGCTACGAGCATTTTGTACTTTCGCGGCTGCACGCGTTTTTGAGGGCCGCAATTAAACGTCGCTTTCCGTTTTTTCAGATTTTTTTTTGAAGACGGCCGACCTCTCGCTCCCGCGCGCAGATGCCGCCAACGTTCTCAACGCCGAGCTTATGTTGCTAATTATCACAATCCTCATATTGCTTATCTACACTGTGGTGCTAATTATGTTCTTCATGGGATGGTTCACGTTGATTCCGAACATGTGTCATCCGAGGAAGGAAGTTCCTTTCAGCAGGGTGTTGAGTCCCAGAAGAAACTCCAAATTCCACGATCTTGAATCTGCCACTTCCAGGTGAGGACAGAACCTTTATTTTATAATTGGATTAAGGCTAATAGCTAACCTGAAATTGCATTAGGTCAGCGTGAAACTTGAATTCATTTAGCGTTTGAAATAGCCCATGTCCTAAAAACCGCCATAATTCACTTTCACGATTTTCAAAATGTTCGGATTCCGTTTCTGCAAAAACCATTTTGAGTGCTTTTCATAAGTGCGTCCACAAGGAAGTAATTATAAAAATGCAAAAAGTGGTCTGGCCCTTTCAAACAAGCCTCCTTGAAAGCCCCGTTTTTCACTTCTCGTGTCATTTCAGTCAATCTCTCGATCTGATCTCGCGGAGTCCGATCCCTTTCGAGCACTCCCACAAACTCTCCCTGGTAAATCTCAAACCGATCCGTTACAACGACTATCTCCACCCCAAGTACTCACTGCCTCCTATGAAGATGGACATCTCCCAAGAACAGGTGCTTGCAACTCTCTCTTAATTCCTATTTACCCAAAATCTCTAGATGGAATACGAACGCTACCTCCGGACACCGATCAGCGCCCTCCGCAGTTCCAAGGAGAAACTCGACGGCGTCTGCGTTCTCTCACTTCCCGTTCCACAGGTCTACTAATAAGCCCACACGCATTTTGCCCTCCAGATAACTGCTCACCCCAAGAAGCCCTATGGCGCCGAATCGGATTTAGACTCAGAATATTTTGGACATACTTCTAGTTCTAACCACCACCCTCTATGAACTCATCGCACTTCCCAAAGTATCTTTCGCAATTTGATTGTGTTGTAAATGGGTATGTATATAATATCACGGTTTAATGGAATAAAACGTATTTGCGAGTTTGGGAAAGCACGTGAGGGAAACAGCATAATAGCACGGTTGCTCTTAAAGATGCAATAATTAGTACCCCATAAAAATGTTATTGGAAATTATGAACAAGTTTTGGTCAAATTTACCTGAGGACAAGCAATCTTTAATGTGCTTACTGTTTATTCGTAAAAACAGAGATTTTGAAAGCAATTATCAGAACAGGAAATCGGAGTAGTGTTTGTCCCCCTTTCCATAAAGTTCTTTTTGGGCATCAGTTATATGAAAATAGGAATCAAAACTTCAGCAGCCAGATACGTTCTAAGTTAAGCCTCTTCAAAACTATTCTAGCCTCTATTCTAAGCTTGTATGCTCAAGAAGCCTAGGAGACCATAACGACCAAACGATTTGTATTTGCTGCTCATACAGCATTTGAGATTCTAGTCAACCTTTTCTAAAATGGAAATTCCTTGTTTTGTAGCATCTGTTTTCGCAAATTTGTTGCAGACGGCTCCGTGACGTCGAGACATGTTTTCGGCCGAAAACTGCAAAAATAGACTGATTGGTCTGCTCTTTTATGGGAATTCTTGTGCAGCTTATGCGTTTTTTAGGTTTTTAAAGATTCTTTGGGGAGATCTCTGGACAAAACTTAGGCCAGTTTGTTTAGACACCAAACATAACTGCTCATAGCGCATCGTGTAAAATTTGCAAAACTACGTGAAAAGATGTGCTCATCCGTAAAAAATGTAGTTTCAATCGTATTGTTTTAAGCCGACTCACGTTGTTTGTGACCATGTTTATTATTCAAACCTGACTGTACACTATTGCCTGAAAAGAGCGAAAGGCATCCGCGGCTGCACAAAAAAAACAAATTGTAGCAAAATAATGAAAAAACAGCTTAAAAGACGATATGTACGCTTGTGAGTGGTAATGGGAAGTGGAGATAGTTAAGGCATCAGACGAGATACGGGACGGCAACCGAAATTTCGAACTTGGGAATCTCCACGACGACCGGTTCCGGCGACTTGTTGAGCTTCTCTTTTGAGTTGCGAAGCGTTTTGATCGGAGTTCTGAGAAGGTGCTCGAACTCGATCTAGAAAGGACTGTTGAGATATTGGGCTTTTATAGAACCGATACCTGCTGTTGGGTTACGGGTATCTCCGTGGGTGGCAGAGAATACTTGGGGTGGAGGTAGTCGTTGTAGCGGATCGGCTTCAGATTCACCAGGGAGAGCTTGTGGCTGTCCTCGAAGGGAACTGGGCTTCGAGAGATTCCGTCCAAAGACTGACTAAAAAGAGTTTTTAGTTAAGTTAAGAGTTACGTTCTTACCTCGAGCACATCGACTCCAAATCCTGAAACCTCGTGTTCCTCCTAGGACTCTTCACGGAGCTGAAAGGCACCTCGCGCCTTGGGTGACACATCGTGGGGATCAGCGTGCACCAGCCCATGAAGAAGAGTATTAGCACCACCGTGTAGATAAACAAAATGCAAATCGTGACGATTAGGAACATAAAGATGTCGGAAGCGTTGGAGGCATCTGCGCAAGGCTGCGGGCTTCAGTTTAATGGAAGTCCTGAAATTTCCACGTTTGAACGCTTAGATACGACGCCAAGAAAAAGCCACGCAGAGCCGTTTTAGGAGTTATTATCGCATTAAGACGAATCGGATCGCGGCGATTCGGGTCCGATGGTAACCATGCACTTAGGGCCAATGGATAAAAGCGAAAAAAGAAAAATATGAGGACAAATGTTCTGGAGGAATCCTTGATTGAAAGGCTTTTAGATGGGACAAATAGGATTCCTAATTGCGATTCTGAGAATCTTTTTAAAGGTTGCGATCTTGAACAAAACGACTTGGAAATGTGACAAATTGTGTTTTCAAAAACCAAAGATTTGTGTCATTGCCAGAACAGGTCTCATATAGCTGTCAACAGGCTAACAGTAAACAGAAAAATGTAAAATTCTCATTTGCTGTTAAACACTTTTCTGGAATCATGAACGAAAGTGCATAGGTATGTGACCCAAACCGCCAGGTTCACAATAATAAGTACAGCGACTACATACGAAGAAAACGTAAAATATGAATGGAATTGGGCTTTGAAACTCCAAAACTAAGAACGCAATGAATAATTAAGAATCCCGTCTGCAAATGACTAATAAACAATCCAGAACAATCAAAACCAGCAGCTTTAAGAGACGCCCAACAATGGCTCTTATTCATCGTTTGTGATTCAACTGGCACTTAAGGAACAACACATTTTAAAACATCCAATCCCAGGCCTCAGTCCAGATGTCCTTTAAATCCGAAATCTGAAGTGTCCCAGATTTCCATGGCAATCCTGGAATCGTCCACGTAAGGAAAGCCAATTTACGCGGATCGGGAACGTATTTGGAACGTTTCGGGAAAGGCGTGCCCATGGAAACAGGCCCATAACTATGCACCTCGCCGGCCCACGTCAGATCTCCGATTAAAAAGTGCATTCGGGCGCTCGGCACATAGCCGGCGTGCAGAACGGAATCGATAAATCGCTCAAACAACAACATCTGCCTGGAGTCATTTGGTAACTCGCAATCACTTAAACGCGGCCCACGCGAAATCAAAACTTTGCGGTGGCTGAGTGGTTCTAATGCGCCAGCACAGGACAAAACCGTAATTTCGGGCTTTGCCGCAAAACGGGACGGCGGATGGCGGTAGTTAGCAATGACGCCTTCAAAAAAAGCGGAATTTATGCATTCGGTTGGATCGAGGCGGTGTGATAGTTTTGTTGCTTCTGCAAATGATTAATTCGCTATGCGATGGAAACTTTGACGAGGTAAGAGATCAGCCGCATTTGATTGAGAAGAGGGAAGGAATCTCTGGCATGTTTTGGGAGTGGTCAGAGGGGTGATCGGTAGTCGGTGATCAGGGATTGCTGCACCAGAAACCTGGGTTAAGCGTCGAACAGCAGCAAGATTTGGTTTAAATGAATACGCCATAATTGACGTATAAAAATGCGCTTCGTAAAATGAAATTAGTAGCCAAATAGAATTGTGAGTTCCAAACCTGACGTTCCAAGAACTCGTTACTTTAAAAAAACACTTTTGTAACCCAATTTCCTAACCTTCAAAAACGACTCTCCTAATAAGTTCCGTGACTCGCTTGTCAAAGCCGATCTGCTCTCCCGACTGCAACATTTAATTGCTCTCTGCATTTTTGAAGCTCCGGAACATTTCCGCTACGCTCGCGTGCGCTTGATTAATAGAAGATGAGCTGTCAGAAGTCAAAAGAATATTCACGTGAGGAGGACTTCTTGCGGACCACTGAACCGCAGAAGTAGTCCCAGGAGGAGTACGAATGCAGGCAGGCTGCGGAGGGTCGTCGGGGAAGCCAGATGTTGTGACAAAAGGAGAAGCGCAGATGGGGAGATAAACACGTTTCCAGGTCGTCGGGAGGCCAGACGGTTTGAAGTTTGAGGTGGAAAAAGTGATTGACAGTTTGGGATAAGAGGATGTTCGGGGAGGAGAGCAGACAGCGCGTGTCTGATTTGAGGAACAGATTTGAGGTATGAGAATGGAAACGTGAAGCAGGAGACGCGGAAGGAGGTTCTGTGAAACCTGAAACTTACAAAACACGAATACAAGGTTTCTCCAACTTCGCATCTTATCACAAACTCAGGATCTACAATACCTCCGTCTAGACTATGACTCGCTATCGGCGCTGGGAAATTCCCACGAAGCAATAAACGAAAACAGTATACGTCGCCATTTTTCTCAGCAAAATTTGTTTATTTCCCAGCATTCGCAAAAGCAAAAATCTCATAGATCATCAAAAACGGCGTTTTTGGCACTGACCAGCACCGATCGCCAGCGGATGTCCACATAACCGTTATTATGAGCTGTCTGGCGGACATAAAGCAAGTAAGCTTTCGGTTTTTTGTTTTAACGAGTCGCTTTATTTAATTTTGAACGCGTTTTTGACAGCGACGGAAGTTTTCGGTCTAAGCTCAGATATCTATGAAAGATCCTAACCTATCGCTGGAAGGGCCACACATAAAATATTCCGCTTTTCAATCAGAAAGCAGGAATTCCTGCTCGGAACACGACCGGGTCACTGAAAAAAAACCGTAAGATCACGGAGAAGTCGTTCTTAGAGTCTCGGTTTTTCGCTTATTTATTTACGCCCTAATCAGCACTAATGGACATCAATCCGTCCAGCGCAGAAATCCTAATTCTGGCTTGCATTTACGTACGTTTCTAACGGCGAGCGTGCGCTAGCGACGATTCTAAACTGGATAGGAGCGTGACGGAAGCACGTAAGGATTCTTGAAGGTCTTAGAGCACAAGAGTTTAAGCGCCTCCATGGCAGACTAGTTGCTTCTGGGAAAACAACTTGTTTTGATTTGGGAGAGGAGGTTTAGGGGTACTGAAATATGAGAATCATGGATTAAGTAAAACTGATATTTTCATGTAAAACAGTTGTTGGGAAAAATGTCGAGAATTTGCAACGCACCACAAACATTAAGCTTGTATAGGTCAAAGCCGATCAGTTTTTATGACCTCACAATAGAAACATGAAATCAACTTAAAGCATAACGGAATCACCAGGTAGACTGCCTACATCCACTTTTCGACCTCAGACAATCTGAATCTTACAAAATATCTGACGACGCTGGATTAAATTAATCTCCCACAAACAAAAATCCCTCTCGTCGGGCGTCTCTGACTCAGACACGCCTGCCAGTTCTCGGTTTACAAAGGTGAGCAGACTTGATCGTTCAACTCTTAACCGATCACTTCAAATCACGGCTGTTTATCCCAATTACAAGCGTCTCTTCCTAATCCATCATCGCGTGATTTTGTTGAAACAATCAGCATGTCGTTGAGACGTCAAGAAACAGATTGTTTTCTCTAATCCCAGGACTACGGTGGATCGTTCGACAACAACACGCACACATGATGTAGTATCGGAAACACGAAAAAAGCGGCGTCGTTCTGCAGAGGAACCCGTCAGAAATTAGCGTCTTTGCGAATTCTCGGCGGCCCTAATTGATGGGCCAGGCGACGTCACTTAACTTTGCCGGATCCGCACAAAAAGAGCACGTAGATCTGGGCGCGGCCGGGAAACTTTAGCAAAAAGCGAAGATAATGAGTTCGAAAGTTAATTAATTGTTTCCTGAAACGTCGAACTTGAACGCGCGCTTTGCACTTTTCAGTTAGGAAAAAGCTGTGTGGGCTTGAGAATCGAGGATTCGGAGACGCGTTATGAGTTGCCTGATTCTTTTATGAGTGCGGCGCCGGAGTTTAATTGTTTTGATGGGTTTGAACTCGGAAGCGATCAGGTGCAGAGATCCGAGGAGGACAACGTGTTTTTTGATCTTTTAGGCTAATCTATTTTGAATTTAGACTCAAAAATCAAACTTTCGTGTCTTTTTAACACACTTGGCCACTTCTAAAAACCCTCGCACGTCATAATACTTGTTCCCAGAACAACTTCTGAAAAATTCATTCAGAAAAGGTCTTGCACACATGACCCTTAAACCGACACCCGAGGCCCTAGTTACCCACTTGAGACGACCGATGATCACTTTTGGCAGCTAAAAATACCCAAATTCCACAAATGTTCCTTGCGCGCTCTTAAAAGCGATAAAATAAACAAACCACGCAAACAGCACCGTGCAGACGGAAATAGTCACGAGGAAATTAGCTTAGGAAGGGCCGAGAAGAGGAGATTGGAGTGAAGTGAAATGGATGGTGACCAGAGATCAGGGGCTGAAGCCAACGCTAAGGTTTTGGTGTTGGACTCAGACTTAAAACTAAAGCAGGATTCAAAATAAGAAAATTAAAACAGGAAACTGACTTTTGATAAGGCAGAGATTAAGGTTAAGAGAGTCTTGGTCTAGCGTACAACTACCAAGTTTTAAAACCAAGCCAGGCTTGACGAAGCCCAACACCTTATCCTAGACCCTCATATGAACAAACTCAAAATGCGAGCAAAACTCAAGCAAACAAAAACATTTCTCTTTCCTGCACCATTCAACCTCTCCGAAGCCGTTTGCCACGTCCCGTGCAGGCTCCGCGATGACGTAAACACATACGTTGTAATAATGTAAATGGCCCCGACGCCGACGGCGGCCACTCGTCCGACGGCCGCTGGTCACGGATGACGCTTTGCCGGTCGAGGAGCCCAAGTCTAATAAGCGCCTGAGATAAAAATAGCGACGGAACGCGACTGCAAAGGGAACCACAGATGACGGAGATAAGCATTTGTCTCCAGGCCAAAGAGGACCCCTGGGAACGGAAAGGGCAATTACAAGAACATAGGCACTATTGCATATTCATCGTCGAGCGAAAACGACTTTTGAGGTCTGCGAGAGGAGCGATGCAGCCCATGCAGTCAAAAAAGCGTGTGTAAGTGAGGATTACAAAGAAGATAGGAAGAGGAGAAGAAGTGGAGGAAGAAATGCAGGCGATTGCACTTTGAAAAATGTCGAAGAAGGGCCAGACTACACGGGCGACAACCGCGCGGAATCCTGGGAGGAAAAAAGAAGAAAAGAGGAAGTGTCCAGTTTCCAGGACGATGTGTCACTGAGTTGCAGGTGAGAGATTTTAGGGAGGAAAAAGCTGTTTAATAAAGGAAAAATGCGTGTTTAACAGTGATTCAAGGTCAACAAGATTACGTAACAATTTGTCACGATCACGATTGAGGTTAATATGCAGCAGTAAATAAAAAATCTGATAGAATGCATTTCAAGCACGTAGTGCTTACTGAACTAATGTTGATTTCCCACGAAATGACGAATTGGGCATTAATTCTCAACAGCCACCCGTCATGCCTGGAATAAAGAAGTTTTTTGTACGTTCTGACTGAACAAAATATTTGAACCTCACACAAAGATAGCTCTTATCTAAAAGCAGTCAGGTTTTTGAATAACGCAGCTATGTGTATAGCTCCAAACCATCTTGAACCCACCACGCCTAACATGTTCCACAACCAGGCAGCGATTAACGTCGTATCGTTAACCGCCCACAGTCGCAATTATGACAATGTGGGTAGGTCTAAATGACAAATTCTCCACGAAAGGAACCTATAACATAAAGCGAAACTGTGTTTGTTTTTTGCAGCTGCGCCAAACCACGCAACCACTTTTTGGGATTAAAAATTTAGCGTTTCAGGTAATTTATTCTTGAACAAATAGAGACAATTTCGGACTTCAAGCAAATACTTGAGAACAGGGATGTGTCCCTTATCTCATACGCTATAAACACAAGGTGATAAAGATCAATTAACCGTTGTCACCAGCTTAACGTTGGCCCTTACTTCAGTGTTAAAAAGCGTAGGCCCAAAGCCGTTAAATCAATCACCTCGTCCAACCGCAAAGTCGAGTTGGCACGTACTGGACCTCTTTTTTGTAAGAATCGCATTAATCAGCCCATTTGATGTCTAAAACTCCCGTTCAGGAAAGTTTGTGATCCAAACAGATGACGCGAAGCTTCACAATTCCAAAGAGATCGGAGATCTTAAGCTGATGGAAATGTTGAAATATGAGATGTTTTTTGGAACTCGCTTAATCCGAAAACAACACATGTGACACTAACAATAGAAACCTAGGTATTGCGTAATTGGTTATTTGATCAATGGATCAAAGTCAAACGCATTCACCAACTCGTTCACAACATTATCGTGATTCTACTCAATCCCTCTCTGCAATACACAAATCACCCACATTTGAGGTTTATTTCTCGCCCACAAAGAAAAGCGTTCGTACAACACGCGACACACACAGAACATAACATAACAACATGAAGAACTCAGCGGAAATCGGTCGACGGCGGCTGCACATACATCTTCTTCATATTCCGCTCTTTGAAATCCGGCGGCTGATTTGCGATCGCGACGAGGTCTTTTTCTGCTGAAACGAGCGTGTAAGAAATTAGTATTTGCTAAGCGAACAACAGCAAAGAAGCGGTGAACAACTTTCTGATCATGTTTTATGATTTGTGGAAATGGGATTGCATACTGCTTCCCTCCTCACTTTGTCATCTAAGAAAGCCTGTCCTTGATCTTCGCTTTTAATAAGGGTAAAGTGGAAAGAGACCATTTGAGCTGTCAGAAGCAGCAGTTCATAAACTGACTCCATCGGAAACTTCCACATTCAAACCCAAAAAGTGCAAGTCAGCCTACTTCCTCTTCTTCTTTTTCATCACTTCGTTCTTTAAAAGCACTGAAAACGCAAAACAAAGAACGCATGAATTTAGAGATAAGCGTCGATATACTCGTCGTAAAACAATTTTACTACCTCTGTTGTCGCGTGGTCGCGTTTCGGTACTCAAGATTAGAATGACGAGAAGGATGACAATTCCTAGCGAGCCGACGCCGACTAGCAGGGCTGTCGGAGACACTGGCAACGCCAAAATGAGCGGTTCGTTGGTGGGTTCTGAAACGAGAAGAAGCAGAGTTCGCAGATCAGCCAGAGAGAAATTCTACCTGCTGCCGGTGGTAACTGCGGGGGACCGCCTAGCGGCTGCTGTTGATAACCCTGGTCGAACTGACTATTTTCTTGACAGTCTACAGAAGGACCCTGGGGAGAGAGGAGCAGAAGGAAGACGAGATAAGCGTGGGTGGCAGAAGATCCATTAAGCAAATATTTGGTGCAAACTACTATACGAAGTAGTGTAAACAGTCGCCTGAAGCAGAAACGCGTAAAAAAATGGTTTTGTTGGCAAGAACACAACAAGAGATTTGTTTTTGTTGTTAATGAGAGTGACTCTGAGGTGGCATTACCAGTTTGATCAGCAGAAGGACACGGTAATCTCACAATGAAAGCTGGACAAAAATGGCTTGTTTTAAAACATAACAGAAGAATTATTTGGTAAACTGAAGCTTCCCTGAATTCGGCAATTTAAATGGAAATGAAGATGTGACAAAAATAATTAAAGTTGAAGGGAGTATGATATTTACAGAACCTCGTCGTTAATAACTACGCTCATTCTGTAAACAAGCCAAGCTGTAAACAGAAAATAACACTACAAAAGTCCACTTCTCAACGAGCTTCTTCTTAAATTAAATTATTTCTGAGTGTCGTTTTTTATGTTAAAAGGATTCTAGGATTTTGGAGATTCGCGGACCATAGGTTTCCTTTGAGTAAATCCCATTTTGATCACTCTCTCAATTCATTTACCTTCTGGAACTTTCCACTATCCCTTTCGAAACGTCTCCTCCAAAACAATCGCGCCACTTTTTGTCCCCCAACGTCACCCGCTTCGCCGCGTTGTCGCGCGATAAGAAACAACCTCGGAAGCGCTTATCGCTGCCAGAAGCTGCGCCAAGCAGTCTAAACGACCATGCCACCTTTACGATAGAATCGCGCCGCGTTTCGCTCAAGACTCAAATCGATGTGCCATCGGAACGCCGATCAAAGGCCTCCGACAGGGGAGTATGCAAATGTGGCTATTGTTTTGGTTTTGATCCCTTTGGCCGAATGCGGTGGCGATTAAAACTGTTTTCCGATCGATCGACCAAAAAAGTGTATGGAATTTGTGCCTTTGGGTTCAACACAGGAGAGTCTTGCCTTTAGTGATAAGCGTCTTAGCGCCCTCCTCAGCCAGTCGCTAATCCTCTCCGTCAATGCAAATGAGTCCTTCCAACCGAGCAAAAAGACGGGAATCATGCGAACTCTGGTGCATCTGATGTCGATAGATCTGAGCCAATTTTGCAGAAACGGAAGTGTGCAGGATGTGGTCACAACTCTGTTTCCTGGTCAATGGTGTTTTAGATAACTCTGAAAATGGGTGTTGACTGTTAAAGAGCGGGTTGACAAACCCTGAGCAATTTTGATGATTTACTGCATATGTCAACAGCTTGGAAGAGTAAATATTATTAAACCCTCTTAAAATTATTTTGGAGTTTTGGTTCACGTCAAATCCATATGATAGACTAAGCAAACAAAACGTATAAATGACGTCAAAGATAAACCCATTTTTAAAACTACGTGTGGAAATGTTCGTCCTGTAGCATGGACACATTTAACCCATAGACACAAACAAGGGAGTATTTTCACGTTCTTATCAAAAAGAGCCAGACGGATTAGGGAGGAAGTGGAAGAAGAACACAATGACCTTAAAATGATTTGTATTGGACTTTACCCCACTTTACCGCTTGCCTTGAAATGATGCGAATCTTCCAAACCTTGCCTCTTGCTTTCTTTTCAAAAACCCGAGTTTCAGTCCTTAAATGACCCCTCTGCACCCCTCTCTATCAGGACCGTAAACTCCTTCCGGTTGATCTCTCGTCTTCCGTCTTTCCTTCATAAACTCAGTCGATCAGCCGCAGTTTGACGTCATATTGATTCTATTTTCATACTAATCATCCCAGTGAACCTAAATTCCACACGGAGATAACATCCAATCGGAAGCGGTTTGTACATATTTTTCAAGTCCCCAAACGGCTCCCGTTCGCTGATCATCTCAATCTACGATCGTTTTAGATTTTTCTGGAGGAAAAGAGCAAAGGGCACCACCAAAATAGGTGCAGAAATGATTGATTAACGGTGCTCATGATTGATTCATGCCTAAAAGTTGATAGCTGCTCAAAATAACTGCTTTTGTCTGGTTTTATTGTATCTTTTGGTGTGGTTTGTCATAACATGTGATTATTAAAGGTGGGTCACAAGGAATGTTCTAAAAAAGTGACAAGTAATAGATCAAGCGAAGCTATTCCAAGTCAGCAAACATATTACAAAGCTCTAAGACCTAGGGCGAATGCCTCAATTGAAGCGAGCTCAACGCAACTGTACAATATCACAAAATATCAAGCTCCCTGTTAAACTTGCGCTGTTTACCTATTTTAATGTGCGTTCTTCGAACCTCAATTTCGTCACCTCACTTCTCACCCAAATTTCAAAACAAGTCTCCGAACCCTTCACATGATGCCATCTCTCCTACACTTTCAAAAGCAAAAGGGAACATCTGCAATCACCGAGAGTGCAAGTGGGTCGTAAACGCCCCAACAAACCCTTAAAGTGCACCTTCGTTCTGCTCCCAGCGCTCCTGTTTACTTTAGAAACGTCTTCCAACTCTTGATAATTGCCGCTCTCCGCTTCTCCACACGTAATTCTGTTTTTGCGCCAATCAATCATCTTCTCAATCAGCGCAAGTGTTTTGAAACACGTCGTCGCCTGGGTCGTTCCTTCCGACGTCTTCCATCGACCTCCACCTGATAACATACGCAACGAATTGCGAACGCCAATTCTGACAATAATTGGAATCGATTTATTTAACTCTGTTGAGCATTTTTTGTCGGCGTAATAAATTACAATTCAAGAAGAATCACGTCGGGGAGGAAAGGAAGCGGAAGACAAACGCGACATGCGAAAGGCTAAGTGAGTGGAGAGGGAGAGTGATGAGATCGACCGGTATGGGAGTTACTAGTGGGAATGTCGCCACGAGGACTGACAGTTTCGGAGATGAGATTCGTCGTCGTCGTATGTACAAAGGGGACACGAGCAGGCACTTTGTAGCTGAGAAGTTGGAGGAGAGTTTACCCGGAAGAAGAGCCCAGAGGGGCTCAGTCGGTGGTAGTCGTAGAGGTGGAGGAGGTGGGCGAGGGAGCCTCCTTTGAGGGCTTCTTGTCTTTTTCGGACAGGGGCGTCGAGGGCAAGGTCAGCGCTACGTCGTACGACGGCAGCGGCGGGATCTCGTCGTCGTTAAGCGGACTCGCGTAGCATTGACCCTTCGAGTCGCATTTGAGCTGATACGGCTTGTTGTAGTCGATTGGCGCTGGCACGTTTGAGGGGTTCACGTCTAAAAACAGTGAATCTTTAATCCACCTTAACCCGTCGTTTTCGGTATCTTCCCACGAGATAAGAATCAAAACCACCGTTCAAATGATAAGCGATCGATTTGAGATTTCTCCAGCTGGTCGCCCTTCGCAATCCTTTTAAAATCCTTACCGACGCTTCCGTTCGCCGTCCTGTTGTTCCTGGCCCTTGGCTGCAAGAAACAAGTACAAGTTGAGATCGAGCAGACGACACCGAAAAGAGTGCCGAATACAAAGAATTGGCAGATTATGCGAGAGCTAATTGAATTGGCTGAAAAGGGAAGGATGAGCTGAGAACGAGGATTCCAAGGCATACAGTTCTGGCCTACACTAGGCTCGGTTCCGTTTCCAGGAGTGGAATCCTGGTTCGCGGTGTCTACGGTGGACAACACCTTTTCGCCGTTATCAGCGCCAACCTTCCGCTGGTGGTTTTCGAAGATCTGTTCCAGAGTTTGCTGCAGAACGCGCTCGGAAATGAGGCGAATGGGCTCGTTGGTGCGCTCGTCAAACTCGATGTCGGCGTTCTTCGCCAGCGTTTCGAGCAGTTCGTCTCGCGTATGGCGGAGATTCTCCTCGACCTGCTCCTTAAACAATGCAACTCAGTCTAGATTCGTCCACTCCGCGAATTGAAGTTCCTTCCAGCCCCATCAGATACAGGGTCGTAATGCAGAAGTGGCCGGAAGAGAGGTAATGTAAACAACACTTACGATGTCCTTGGGGTCCATGTGCAGCGCCGTGCTGTTTTTGATGTCGGCATCCGCGTTCGAACCGCTGGAGCTCTCGAGGATTTTTCTGAAAATGTTCTCGCTGTCCGAATCGGCGGTTTTGGAGTCCAGCACCGCGTCTGGAGGACCGCTGAGCGGCTTTCCGCTGACGACCAAGAGCACGGAAGCCACCAGCGAAACGAAGGTAATGACACTCATTTTCTGAAAACACGCGAGAATCATTTGGGAATTCGCTCCTTAAGGAGCGCGCGCGAGAGAAAATTGGACCGGTTTCGGCTCCTCGTCACCTTGTTGTCAACAGCTTATCTGTCAGCGGCGGTCCTCGCGAACGACCCCGGAAAGGAGTAATCTTCGGTACTCCAAGGGTTCTTAAAACCAAAATTTCGGAATTACAAAAAAGAGCAGAGAATAGAGGAGCAAAAATGCACCCAGCAGCAGATCTAGTAAATTCTGAGATTGGGTAAGCTCTCCGCTCCCATAAGTAAAGACTCCGAAATCGACTTTTGTGGATTTGATCGGCGGATAGTTCGCAGTAAGCGCATTATCTTCCGGCGTAACACCTGCAGCCGCGTACTGACCCACGACGACCCAAACGCAAAGGTCAGTTTTTGTCTCCCCAAATAGGTTTATTTAAACCCAAGGTTACGATAAACGCAAACCGTGCAGTTTAGTAAATTTTTGAATCAACGTAATAAAATGACGCAAAACAGGCGTGAAGTTTGTAGAATATAGACTAGAATAGGAGAAGAAGTGCTGTAAGACGGAAAATACCCAAGTACGCGTGAGCAGTGATCAGCAAAGGGCAAGCGGTGACACAACTATGGTAAGTTTTGGGAGAGCAAACACGTTCCAGGGAGTCCCCCAGCTGCACTGAAGACGGCGCTTCCACAGACAATCGGGAAGCAGCGGTGAAGGGAGCCGCTGGGTGCACTGATTAGATGACGCTGAGAGTTGTCCCCGTCTTCTTTCGCACCAAAACAGGCGCAACCTTCGCTCCCGCCCTCCGGCGGTCTTCTCCCGGCCAACCCTCGCTTATCTTATCAGCTGCGGCTGGGCGACGGGAACCCTCCAACGCCCTCGCTCCAGTTTACCCTACGGCTTATCAGTTGAGGGAAGCGCTGGATTCGTCTCCGCTCGCGCGCTCTTCGCGGACAGCCGCAGAAAGGAAGGCGAAATGTGGGGTGCGAATATGACGCGATGATGCGAATTTTGGGGTTTAAGATGGATGAGGACGTTTGAAGGCCGCGCAGATTGCAACATGCGAAAATTCGATTTGGTGCGTTGTAAGAGGCGGAAGGGTGCAGGAAGCACGTGGGGCGCGGAAAAAACAAAATTCAAGAGCCAATTTGTGATCGGATAAACGTTGATGATCACGTTTTTGGAAATTTAGAAGACGCGCGAGATTCTCGGGAACTTTGGATTCTACTATCTTCTTGGTTTTGTTAAACTGGCATTCTTTCAAATCCCGAAATACACTCTTAAAAGGAAGGACCTGAACTCGCGAAGGTCTTTCCTACAAAAACCATGAAATCCGGGCTCCATTGTCTTCCGACCCCCGCCCATGAATGGCGTCAATCAGCTTTGAGTACTCGCAAAGCAACAAAAAGTGCTTTTTAAGCTTCAAAAATGTGCGAGGACACAAATGGGCTTGTTTTGAGCAAAAGGCCAAACCGCTTTCTCGTTGTAGTTTTCTAGTTTATATCTTAATTTCTGTGTCCACGCACAAAAAAACAACACTTAGAGTAAGGATTTGTGGAGTGCTCGCCCTCTTAGATATTCATGGACGGAACCCCAAGAGTCCACTAAGAGGCGATGAACAGCCAAACAGCCTCATTGCAGCGGAATGGATTTGAACTGAGTTCAAAACAAGGAAACGGTCCCCGGTTTTTTGAATTGGGCTCTCAACATAGCAATTTAATAGAAGAGTTCTGTCGTTCAAAAAACAGAAAGACTGACCCATAAATTGACTCGTCAAGCCAGACGACCAAAATAAGGATTAGCATAACTAATAACCCCGAAATGTGACATAGTGAAGAACTCCTTAACACGAGCTGAATGATATGGGGGATTGACTGGAATGGCGTGCGTCGCAGTGAATTATGTGCTTCTTATGTTGTTCTAAAACAGCAAAAGAAACTGATAGAAGCGTGGGGAAGGAGATGCTGAGTCCCAACAAAACAGTCCGCAACCCCGAAAGAGCTTTGAACTTTGAGCCGTGGGGTGCAGGTCAAAAGAGGATGATTGATTGATTCAAACGCTTACTAAAACTTAATTGAAAAGTAAAAACCAATTAGTTAGGACACCGATATCACGCTGCAACTCTAAACTAAGTCAATATCAGGAAAAATGGTCAAAGGAGCTTTGAAACAAGAACGTCGAACCACATGCTATCTTCACCAGCAAGCAACACCTTCTAAAACATTCCAGAACCCTTCTGACATCTTAAAGAAATTTAAAAAGCGCTTCAGTCATGCGAACTTCACATTTGACCGTTTTGTTTTTGCAAGGAATCGCATCCCTCCCGCAACGAAAGGCGCCTTCGTTCAAACACCAAATTTCCAAAACCAGCGTCACTTTACAACGCGCTTCGGCACAAGGTGCGCCAGATTCCTTCGACGGCGGAGGAGCCACCTGTCACCGAACCCATAAATTCGCGCCACTCGTTTTCGTTTTCCTTCTTTTGCCCCTTCTCCTCCCCAAAAACCTCTCAAATGCAAATCTAAGTGTTTCCTTTTCCGTGTGACGCAACGGAAACTCCGGCGTTTATGCTAATGTAACGGTGTGGTCCTGGTGGGAACGGAGAAGAGGCCTGTTTACGATGTTGGGAGAGCCGTGACGAGAAAGGAACGACTCGCGCGTGAGTGCTTACAGCAGGGCGAACAAGTTCCGAGGATGGCTTGAAACCCGGGTTGTGTAACACGAAGTCACATGTAGCGTCGGGGTTAAGACGACGCGCTTCAAATAGACTAGAAAATTGGAAGAAGAACGCGAAGTGGGTCGATCGAACAGCAGATAAGAATTAGATCTGAATTTGGATGGCTTATTGATAAAAGGACCTCCAGACATTTTTAAAGACTACACCTAACCTACACCCCATGACTTTGCCACATGTAAAGAAGACACCAAAAGACGACCCAACAGTCACCGCTATTTACATGACACTCAGCTAATCCTCACGTGACTTCTGAAAACAGTTCAGGAGTCAAAAGCGTCTTCAAATGAATAAGGAATAAGGCTATTTAGAACCAAGGCGGCCGAAGACGTTCCAGATGACGCGAGCGCCACCTAGCAACCGACTCGAAACTAAATGGGATCACCAAGCCCCCAACATTTATTCACTTCCACAACGAATTCTGAAAATACGTGACTTCGTGTGATGAGGAACGAGGAATCAAATATTGCCAGCCGAAGTGTCCTTTGGAACCAAAGTTTCAAATATTCAAAGGATAACAGAACTACCAAAAAAGTCCAAAATGGGAGATTTAAGTGAAGCGCGAGATCGGATGCTGTAACAAGGCGATTAAACGAAATAAGCCGCGCGCATACAACTAGTAAAGCCGACGGTCAAAAAGAAGACCGAGATTGCGAGAAAGCCAGTTTGCTTGCGTTTCCCACGCAGATGGAGATACAAAGCAATGTCTACTTGATCATGACCCTGACAAGAGATGGCGGATAAAAACAGTTAAACGTGGCCGAAACGATGGAAACCTCAGCTTTCGCTGAACCCACCTCGACACCCTAAAAACCCACATTCAGTATGCATCGATGGTCCCATTTAGAGACCAGATTTGGACCAAACACCTGTCCGCTCTTTGACTACGTTTTCCCGCTAACCTTGAGATGACCCGTGCTCAGCTTCTTTAGCCCATCTCAATTTTTGGCTTTTTAAAACATTCGAAAACGGGTTTTTATTTGCACGTCGCGTACCCCGGCACCTTCAAAGTGCTAAATGGTTTCTTATCTGCAAATCTGCAAAAACAAAAAACATAAATTCTTTTTGTTTTCTTCCTTTTTTGCTTGGAGAATCACGTTTTCTCTCATTCTGAGCATTTCTTTTTACTACCATTGCATCTTCGAAAGGCCGATAAGGGATAGAAGCGCAAAACCGGAATTCGGAGAAGCTTATTATGCAAATGAGGGTGCAGTGGGACTGGCAGTCGTTCTGCCAAACCAAATTGGACGTAAAATTGACGAGCGGACGTGCCGCCGCCTGCGCCGGCTGCAGCAGGTAGTCGTTTTGTGTCAAACGAGGACGAAAACTGACAATTTATAGTCAAGTCGAAGAAGAGAACAAGGACGCCGACCAAAACTCTTTCCAACCTGCAAACGAGAAAAAGGAGACCAGGAATTCTAGGCGGCGGTTGACTGAACTTTGGCACGACTTTACACTCTGCTGCAGTTGACAAAAACGCGGAGCGATCGATGATTAAATTAAGTTATTGTGGATAACAAGTGCAAAGAATTCCCGGGAACGGGTTCCGCTGATTGATTTGCTTCTCTTTTGGAACAAACCCACTTCTCGTACAGTTCTGGGGTTGCGTTTTCTAACTTTTGTGGTTGGTGGTCGGAGGGCGAAAGAGCGTTATGGGAAGCAATGTAACACGTTTGAAGGTCGAAAGGGAAAAAGTGATCGAAGGAAGGTTTGACTTTTAGGGTCGCTAATTGAAAGATACTACAAGGACCGGAAAACGAGAAATTTTGCGGTTGGAGTAATTTGCCAATTGTATATTGTGCAGAGAAGAGTCAGACATGTTTCGAGAATTTAGAGTCAGTGTAATCTCTGACTGTATCGACTCGTGAAGCTTTTCATAGAAATTTTAACGCTTCAAACCACGTCTTAGATTACAAGCTAAGACTTACTTTGTTAATGTGACTGAAAGTAGCTATCCTCTGCAAAGAAAAGAAGCCTAGACAACGTAGTAGTTAAGTCACTTAAGACTCACGTCGATAATCTCAAATAGGATGAGACCAGAATAGATTGAAAATCCCAAATAGTCACTCGTTAAGAGTCTCCACTCAAAAAAGTGTCCAAAGAAAGACCACAATCGCCATAAATCTCCATTGACTCCGCTGGGTCATCCAATTTTGGAGCCAGTTGACACCACAGAAACGAGGTTCACTCGAGGCTCTGCGAATAAACTTGGCTGCATCTTGACCGACCTCCGGCGGGGCACCTCGAAACTCAATCAGTCGCGGCGCAACAGAACCCAATGCGGCAGAGGCGAGCGAGAGGAAGTCGGTTGCGTGCGCGAGGCTGCGGAGAGCACTTAATCGCCCGAAGAAGGCGTAATTACCCTTGGCAGAACCTCGAAGTTGCGCACGACTGAAAGAACGAAGGTATTATGCAATCGACAACGACGACCTCACGCTGACTCGTCAGACCCCTCGGCGTTCTGTTGAAGACACAGCGCTAGGAAACAACAAAGGCGACGAGAAGAAACGTTGATTGATGCCGATTGGGTTTCTTCCAAGGTAAGCAGAACTGCTAGACAAGGTGTTCCACGCCAAGGGTGGAACATTGGGCGACACGCGGCGACGAAGGCGAAAGGCCACACGCAACCAGTTTCGGCGGCGAGCTAAGAGAAGCAGCTGAGGAGGTCGTTAAGATAGGCTGATAGCGCTTTTTCAAAATACACAAAACCGGTAAAGCGCCACTGCAACATGCAAAGAAAAAGTGACGTCAGTAATTTTTAAAGACGGGGGTTTCGAGAAAATCAAGAAAAATAAGGGTCAACTTGAAGTGATGACGTAGTAGTGACCGTGGCATTCTGGAAATCTGATTTCTTGTCATTCCGGAACCCCGTTTATGCTAAAAAGAACTGGTCTTTGGTTGTAGCCGAACACAAAAGGAACCCCGCTGACCGCAATGAATAAAACCACACATCCAAAAAATCAGTTTCAGGCACAAAACACGTTTGCAGTAAGTTAACGATCAGCGCCAAATTTGGCTTTTACGACCAAAATACTCGAAAAGTACTTTCAGGGAGAGATTGACTACAGAATTGGTTCAAAAACGGACATAAAGCGATTTTTCACCCCTTAAGTGCAACTTTTTTGAGATGAGAGTTGCAGTGGAATTCGTAACCTGAAGGAGTAAACAGTTGATTAGAGTATTGAAGGATTTCTAGAGCACATGGAAAGCGGAAGTAAGAAGAGCAAAAGTAGAATCGCGTGTAGTTTGGAAACCACAAAAGCCTTCGAGAAAATATATCAAGGAGACAACTGAAACACTCGAATTCTCTCAAAAGCGCATTTTTCTCAAAACCACGCGTTCTCCCATCTTTTCATTATTCTAAACACGCGTCTAATCAACAAAATGGTCTCAAATTAGATATTCGCAGAGATCATCTTGCAAACACGCAATTTCGTCCCCCCACCGGATAAACACATTCCTGTAATCCTCTTCTTGACCAACTTTCCATTGCCTAACGGTCAACATCAAACTCCATTAGCCGCCTGCACCGAAATCCGGTTTTTTCGCGATCTAAGCGCTCCACTCACTCCCTAAGGTCCATCTCGCGTAGCGAAAAGTTGGGGCTTGAGTTCGCAAACATCCGCCGTCGGAACTCAGCGCAAACAAATGCGGAAATTGGACCTCGGAATCGGATCCAATTTGAAGATTGCATGTTTGTCGAGCACGACACCTTTTTGTGTGTCTTTGAGTTGGTGGTCAGCCGCTACAACCAACATAAAATAGAAGGAAGATTGCTTCAAATGACGTTTAAAAATGATGACGCTGTTCCACCTGCATTCAATAAGATCACAAAATACATCTTAAACAGAAGATTGTCAATGGACTGACTAGCTAGCATTTCAGTTTAACTTCTGTTTTATAGATGCTCACAATTTCGAAGCGCGAACTCTTTCACTGAAAGAGACGTGACTATTTGTGATAATTACGACCGTTATCAGACCATTTTCCCAGGCGAGGATTGCAAATACTGATGTAAACAGTGAAATTGCAGTGGTCTCATGTATCGCCCGAGCATAAACAAAACAAACTCAAATTTCACTCTGCAAATTCATTCCGAATTTCGATTCTGATTCTGGATTTTCTGGGCATTTGTCTCCAGCTTTTAACTTCCTTCTCTAACTAACTAATCAACAAGAGAACGTGAAACTACGCGAATGCCGCCAGTTGAATATTCTTATCGGAAGGCGTCCCAGACGGTTGATTGCAAATCATGACGAAAACCCTCACGTCAGGCAATTTCCACACTCTGTCGTCGTTGACAGAACACCAATATCAGCGACGCGAGTTTCACCTGTGTTTAAACAATTGATCTGTGAACTAAGATTTTCAGTTATTGCTTGGTCCCTAATTTTCAAAAATAAACCAGCGCCATCATTTGATTCTTTGATCTAAGATCGCCAGAAAACCGCTTTGTGAAAACACAGCTTCAAATTGAATCAATAGAGAGAGAAAAACCAGCACGCAGCGCTCAAAAATTAGTGCAGGTATTTTCGATTTCCTGAGCTGGTTATATCTATCCAGTTTTGCGTGTGTCCTCTTGGAGGACGAATGGGACCAGTGTTTGTAGGACGCGGAAGAGTCTCGCTCGTTTGTTGTTGGGTTAAAGCAGAGGTATTGTACACTTTTAGGGGTTTCTCCGGTGCCAGCAATTCCAATGCAGTTCTTTATTCAAAGTGCGTTACAAAACTCAAATATTTAAAGACAGACGACGTTTCCTTCGGTGGCAGTCGTAATAAAATCGCAGTATGCAGCCACGCGAGTGTAAGCGGCTAAAGCATAGTTTTAGAAGCACTCAGGCAAATGACCATTTGTACCTGGAGTCTCCATCAGATTATCTTTAAGCACCATCGAGAGCAGCCCAGTCAGGTATTTTTTTCCTCCGGTAGTAGCGTGCAGCGGGCTTCCCATATCGCCCTGAAATAGATAACGCTTCCAAATCTGTAGACTTAAAAATCCACAAACGAGTCTGAGCGGCTGATCGTTGGCGCTGACGCAGAAGACTTTATTCGAGATCTTGAATTCACCATGGGTGAAGTTCTGGTAGACTTCGCTAAAATTCAGATTTTACTTTCAAGACTGAGAAGTGTTGCTTACCGGCAGTGGTCCTGGTTCACAGGGTAAACGTTGCTGTAACCGACTCCATAAGAGCCACCTAAACAAAAATCACTTAAGTATTGCGTGGCCTTGTTTGCGCTTACCGAAGCTGTCATGACCCGTGGCCGTCAAAGCAGAAGTGTAGATAAGGCTTCCCTGGTCGTTCTTCACTGCAATGGGTTTGACCATGTCGTTCAAATCGACCTCTTTCAAGAGCTGGATCAACAGTTTACCCACTTTTGTGATCTAATAACGCACCTTAATAACGGCGATGTTGTTCTCCAGGTTGATGCTCTTAAAATCCGGATGGATGACGACGTTTTCAACGCCCATTGTCGCGGCGGAAGAAATGTTTTTTTCGCTCGAGAACCCGGCCAAAACGTAGGGGTTCGAGTTGGTCAAGAAGTCCCATCCTTGGACGTGCTGAGCGGCGGTGAGGACGTAGCGAGAAGCGATGAGCGCTCCTTCGAAAGGGATTTGAGATGGTGCCACGACCAGAGTGAACCAAGGAAGATCTCCGGGATTGGCTGGGATCAAGCGCTTTGAAAAGCCGTTTTAAATGGGAGATGAAAACTGAGAATCTTACGTTAAGGTTCACCTGAGCGGAGACGAGAGCGAGAAGAGCGACGAGGACGATCGACTTCATGTTGACTGAGTACAACTTAAAGGGTCTCAAGTAGCGGCTTAAATGAAGAAAATTCACAACCGTCGCACGGAAAACGGGTCATAAGACCAAAATCCAACTGATAAAAGCGGTTGTTTGTTTCAAAAGAGCAAAGAGTGACGTCTGCTAAGGTCATGGGCTACAAAAGAGGCTACAAAAAAAGTCATTTATTTTGAGGCAACATGCAATGGCTACAATGCATCCCTCGTGAAAATAAAGCCAGTCATGACTAACTTACAAACGATTACCAGTGCAAACATCAACAATATCAGCAGCATTAGTCTTTTCGTCCATTTCAGTAAAGTTATAAGTCCGTTTGAAGTTGATGCTAACGTAGTGATAAATTGAAGTGCATGTTGAATTGGTCGGGCATTTTTTGGTGATCCAATAATCATCGTCTTCGTCAGATTCATAATTCCTTTCATTGAAGTATCAAATTTGGTCGAATTCTTCGGTGTTTAATGACAATTGATAAGCATCAAATTTCGGATCTCTTCCGAAAAACTCCAAAGCTTAAGGATATTTTCGCTTGAAACATGTTGATTAGCTTAAAAATATACGGACTTTAGTTTGTTCCTCAGAAACGCCTCAACAATTTTGTTGCCCCGTGACTCCCCAGAATCTTCAAAACGACATTGACTTGAGCTCAGATTTTTTACTCACTTCCGTTAATATTGAAGAGATGAACAATGTACTTTTCAAGCAAAGGCACACTTTCAGGAATCCCCCAAAGATTGATCAGTTGAGCCTTCACGCGCTACTTGCAAAACGCTTTCTAGCGATTCTCTCAAATCTTCGTTTGCCTCGTAATTTCTGTATTGAATGGTCATATTCTCATAGGAGCATCGCGCAGCAAGCAGCAACGTATGCTCAGATCGTTGACAAATCGAACAAGCTGCTCCATGAGAAGAGCGCCTTGCTGAAGGAGCCGCGAGCGGTCGGGCATGCGGAGTGGGAGGGCCATTATGGTACAGGGATGATTGAAGAGCGAGGATACTCTGTTCCAAACGAAATAGAAGCGGATAATTCTGACAAAATCGCAATAATTCATCAATTAGTAGTGCTGAAAATGCAATGAGTGTCACGTTCAAGGATTTTCGGACGGGATTCTGGTGAAGTTTTGGTGAAGCTCTCATGCCGAGCTCATTTAATGCGTCCAGCATTATCGCTGGGTTGTCCGAAGTCCGAAACGCCACCATTCACGGAGTCACCGGAGTTTGAAGCGGAAGGCGTCGAAGAGCGCCAAAGCGACTGTAGAAATGATCGCCGAACTCTGTTTGGACGGTGATTCCACGATCGAAGTCGGTTTCTTGGAGAGCGACAATTTCAGTGAGTGCTTCGCTCCTTCGAGAGTTCGAATCTCACCTCAATTTTCATTCCAGCGCTCCGCTGCACCGCGAAATGCTACAGGCTTCCCTACAATCGGCTCAGGTCCCAAGAACGCCTTCAAAATGGATTTTGACAAATTAGCCGCTTCAATTTTTATGTCAAAATTTCCATTGAACAGCTTCCAACGACTCAAAAACCCAATTCGTTCACAAAGAGCCCAACACATACGAGGTCAAAAGAAGACCGAAATTTTCTCCTCCGATTCGCCGCTGTCGACCGAACATGCGGCGAATGTTTGAGCGACGCGTGGAAACTGGCTCCCGCCACGAAAAGCTGGGCGTCGTCGTGGCTGCGAGAAGTTCGATTTCGTCGCCCGCGTGGAGGTGAATTTCGAATTTCGTTGGGAATTTCGCGATTTTTCGTTGTTTTCTGGAAAATTTCTTCATATTTTCGATGTTTCCAGGATCAAATGATGGCCGCGATTCGTGAATCAACCGACTTGGAACGGGCGCAGAAGAATCTCGCCGCTGCCGCCGTCGAAAATGTTCAGAAACCCGTGGAGAATCTCGTAAGTTTTCGGGAAATGTTTTTCGCAAATTATGATTGTTTTTCTAGGAAAAGGAGCTCGAACTCTTGGAAGAGGCGCTGAACGAGAAGAACGAAGAATTCTTCAAGCGCGAAGTCGGAACCGAGCTGAAGAAGTCGAAGTCCCTCCCGCATGCGGCCGTCGTTGAACGGTGAGCGATTCTGGCGAATTTTTTGCGATTTTCAATGTGGTGAATTCAGAGAACGCGCAATGAGCGAGAAACTCAACGCCACCGATGGCAACGCCATTTGCACCAGGGAGTGCAACGACAAGAGCAGCTGCATCGAGGAGCAAGTCAACAAGAGTTTGGCGAAGCGCGAGGAGTCGACCTCTGGGCTCAAGAAGAAGTTCTCCCAGCTGATCGACTTCGGACGCAACAAGTTGCGGAAAATGGAGAAATCGAGTATGTTTCCTTCTCTTATCGTGTGGGTGGTCAAGCCTCAAGGAACAACTGGGTCCGGAGTGGGGCAAAGCGATGGTAGAGCACGTCTTTCGATAGAGCCTGTGTAGGTGGGTCCGGAGTTCAAGTTGCTCCAGTAACAGTGACGATGTGATGCTCCAGGGGAGCAGAGTATAATCGGTCGGTGAAGCCACGATCAGAGAGCGACCGAAAGACCGACCGGTCATCGACCGTGGTTGGCGATGTAAATGAGAGCGAAACGCCTTTTAAGACCCGTTCGAAACATTCGTTGTCTGGTCTCTCTTAAGGAGGTCTTGTTGCATCTCATTTTCAACGTGTTTTCATCACAAAATCTGTCGGAATATTCCCAAAATTCTTAACTTCGCTCAATCCTGACCCTTAAACCTTCAGAGCCCGGTGCCGAAGCGATCGCTCTGCACGAAGAGCTCTCTGAATCCGTCTTCGACGAAGTCGAAGGCCAGCTTTCGCTTCTGAACGGTCAGCTGGACGCCCTGCAACGCCTCTCCGACAGTCTCCAGGCCGCGAACGAAGCCGAGGCAAACCGCCAGGCCGCGCTGACCACCCAAGTCGCCAACCGCCGCGAGGGGATCAAAATCGACGACCTGCGCAAGGAGATCAGCGCGCTGGAGAAGAAGCACGAGGAGGTCGTCGCGCGCCTCAAGCAGAACCACGATGAGAAGCTGAAGATTGCGAAGGCCAACGAGGACGCGGCTACCGACATAGAGAAGCTCACGAAGGACGCCGAGTCATTGGACGCGAAGATCGCCGAGCTCTCCGACGAGAACAAGCGCCTGGACGACGAGTGCTCGGACCTGCACAAGCAGAAGGAGGCCCTGCAGAAGGAGCTCGGCCAGTTCATGAGCACCGCCAACTCGCAGATCCTCGCCTTCGAACGCCAGCAGCAGGAGGTCGCCTTGGCCAAGAGAGTGAGTCTAATCTTGTGATGCCTGAAATACCTTGCCTGTTTCCAGAACGAAATGATGAAACGGCGCGAGGAGATGCAGCAGAAGGTCTTTGACGCCCAGAAGGAGTGCAACAAGTGCGAGGAGACGCTGAACAAGCTGAAGGCCCAACTGTTCCGAAGGGGCGTCGATCCCGAGAACACCTCACTAGAGTCCGTGTGCAAGAAGATCGCCGTCACCAAGAGCAGTCGTTAAATTGTGATAAAGTCAATGTTGTTCAGTGGTAGCGGACTTGTTGGTGCTTTACTCGGGGTTTTTCGAGCGACGCTTCATGAGGAGCGAGCCGTAGAGGGCGAAGATGACTCCGATGAAGATTAAAGCCTTGAGGACGTGTGGGACCAGTTTATAGTCTTTTGAGGTGATTGGCTCCGCGCGAGGTACGGCTTCCGAGATGATCGCTCCCGTGGCGCGGGTCAGTTGCATCTAGAAATCGGGACGATTTATTTATGAAGTTAAGAATTCAGGACTCACGCGCTTCTCGACGTGGAATTGGACGAGCGATTCGATGGATTCGAACTGCTGCTCTTCGACGCTGAAAAGGCCGAATTTCTCACGGATCAAAAAGTGGTAGTGACGGCCGTTCCAGAGCAGCGAGATCACGGTTTTCACGGCCTTAACGAGGCATAACTGCGAGCAATCAACATAGAAGACGTCACTTACCCCATCGGACTTGTCCTTTGCGAAGCGGATGAGAAACTGGCCGTCCCTGGTCAGCAGCGCCTTTGCATCGTTCTTGTTGAGGCGGCCGTGAAAGAACTGCTGCTTCGCGAGTTCTTCGGCCACGTCGTCTGTCTTGCGGAGGTGTTCGGGGACGATCGTCGGCTGGAGAACCGATTGCGAGAAGGTTTCTTGTGAGGAGGACGCTACGGTTTCCGATTTCATGGTTTCAGCGGTCGCCTGTGTGGTGGAGGAGCCACAGCCGACCTGAGCGAGGATTCGGGTTACGGTAGAGCGAGGAAGAGGTCCTTACCGTAAAGGTGTTAGTTTGGGAGGTGGACATCATTTTCAAACCGACCGATCTTCGGGGACGATGGGGTCAAAAAGAGGTCGAAGAGATCCTGATTCTCAGTTCTAAAGCCAGACAAGACTCGTCTGGTTTTGCAGCCCCAGCAAAGCCATTTGTGGTTCGCTCCGGCTCGCTGATCTCTGGCCAGACGGAGCGGAGTCATTCCAAGCTTACTCGTCGTGAACGACCGGTCGGTTTCGATAACAAATAATATGAAACCGACCGGTCGTCTGCCCCGCGCACCCCCAGAATGGGGCTCTTCTGTCAGGCCAGCGATTGGTGAGCCAGAGCTGTCTGGCCAGGACTTTTTTGGGCCAACCTGTAAGTCCTTCCGAAGTGTTTATTTTTAGCGTCGGTATAGCTTACAGGGAACCTTCCAAAGTGGTACCTGCAGATTTTGATGAAATTTGGCACATTAGGAGAGTTTTTGACGCTGATTCGAACAATACAAATCTCATAGGCTGCTTTCGCGAAAATCACTCCTAAAAGTGCACTTTTAATATCATGCGCATATACATATCCTCTCCGAAAAGCTATGTCAGACGGTGGAGCAGTGGCAGTGCTCCCGACCGCTGTGCTTATCCTTTTTGGTCCGATCCCCCAAGAAACCAATAAAGTTTTTCAGTTTTTTTTGAGGAACGAAATGTTACGTTTTTACAAACAAAAAATGAGAATAATTAGGAAAAAAACCTCGACGAAGGACGAGACAATTTCGGCCGACTCATCACGTCGATCTTACGGTACTGGAGACATGCCACGTGTTCCTCCCTTTGAAGACGGTTTTTGGCGATTCCGGGTTTTCTTTTCGTCATGGACTTCAATCCGGGAAATGTTGTGAAGGTTCTGTCGATCCACTACGCTTCATTGCCATCTACGTCGAAGTTCACCAACGTCGAACAAGAAGTTTGCCGAGGGATAATACGAAAATAAATCGAACCTTTTCATAAGTTTTTGGTCAGCTTTTATGCTACTTTTAGAAGCCTTAAGTGAGCTGCAGACCGCACCAGATGGACTCACGTTTGAAGGCGACGAAAACGAAGAAGACGCTTGCGAGGGAGAGGAGAAGAACGTAGAAGAACGATTGCGAAAGTGCAAATGAGCCTCCATCGGATTGCAACGTCACCGGAACACTACTGGTGCGCTACCGGAACATGATTAAATGGCCTGGTTTAAAGCCAGTTACTCTGAAGAATGCCCCGGACCGTACGAAACGCCGGAAAGGTTTTGTTCTGGCTTTTCTTATTCTCATTTTTTGTTTGTGGAAACGTAACATTCGTTCCTCAAAAAAACATCGATAAAAATATTAGTTCCTAGGGGGATCGAACCAAAAAGGGTCAACACGGCGGTTGGGAGCACTAGCACTGCTCTAAAGACGCATATCTAGCTTTTCGGATAAGATATATATGTGTGTATGCTATTAAAAGGGTTCTTTTAGGAGTGATTTTCGCAAAAGCAACCGATGAGATCTGTATTGTTCGAATCAGCGTCAAAAACTTTCCTAGTGTTCTAAATTTCATCAAAATCTGCAGGTACCACTTTGAAAGGTTCCCTTGTACCAGCTGGCAGAGCGTTCGTCTTGTAAACAGAAGGTCGTAGGTTCGATCTCTGCATCCGCCAAGCTTATAAATCTCTATTTTGGTCATTTTTTTCTAGGCTTCATGAGCTGACCCCCGCTTCCGTACTTTCTACTTTCGCCAGCTGCTGATGCTCTGTGATTTGAATGTCTCCAAAATAAACATGTCAGGCGCTATTATTCAATTATTTATCCATCATCATCCATAATCCGAGAGTATAGCAAGGAGTCTTGGGGGCTGAGGCGCAATCACATCGCCGGGTGGTGACCTCAGGGAAGGAAGGCGAATAGAAGGAAAACGGGGAGGGTGGGGAGAAGACGTTGTTGGCTATGTACAAATCACCGGGCGTTTGAAACTCTTCCGGCTGACTCGGCGACATCTGAAGGCCGTCTTGGCTCTACTCGGGAACTACTACGCAGCCATCGGACCAACAGGGAAACGCCAGACGCTCGAGGAAGAGTCGAAAGATACGAAATTAAACTGTGGAAGAAGAAATATAAATCTGCTTAGCAAATCTTCTAGGAATAGGAAAATATGTCTTTATGGTGAGTAGGAAAAAGATGAGGCTTCGTGGATGGAGGAAAGGGGGAGGAGAGCATCTAGCGAGAACTACAGTAAACTGGTTGCCCAGGTATGTACAGGAAAGAGCATAGGTCGTTTGGGAGGCGGATGGGAGGGGAATAGAATACGTGTGGAAGGGATCTAGGATTAGGAGCGACGTACTTTGCTAAGACACGGTTCGGTAAGGAAAATAATAGAATTCTCTAAGCGTTCTCTAACAACACAGACGGAAGAGGAGGAGGAAACAACAAGGATAACATTCGGCTAGTGTGTAAATGAGTGGTATTTGTAGACGGATGAAAGAAAATACAGTAGGAGTGAATTGTGGTGGTTGAACTATGGTTGAGGCAGCGACTATACGTATCACACCGGAAGAGAAGGGTCACAATCGGGAGGCTGGTGGTGGTGGAGTGGCCCAGTTCCGGGCTCGATTTCAAAGGCCAAACGAAGGTCGAATCAGCGGAGAAGGAGGCGAGAATTACCATACGCTTTGTACCAAGAATAGAAACTCTATAAACATCTGGGAGAAGGAGGACAGCGGACGCAACTATAACCGTGAGAACTAGGAAAGAATTCGGAGAGTTAAAAGCTTTCGAGAAGAGATGTGGTGGTGATGAAAGATGAGGGTATACGGTAGTAGTGGTTGACTTTAGGCGGTGGATTCGGATTGCTCCTGAAACAGAGATTAAAAGAATGGCCCTCTTAGAATCCAATCTCACCTTCTTGAGCGATTCGTTCAACTCGGATGCTTCGGTGACGTCCATGTC
Source organism: Steinernema carpocapsae (assembly GCA_000757645.3). Taxonomy (NCBI): domain Eukaryota; kingdom Metazoa; phylum Nematoda; class Chromadorea; order Rhabditida; family Steinernematidae; genus Steinernema; species Steinernema carpocapsae. Next base: position 2,367,810 of record AZBU02000003.1, read on the forward strand.
GTCGTCTTCACCGCCGAAATCCTCGTGCTGGGCGTTGGATCCGGTGCTCGGGAGGGGGTTGCTCGATCCGGGCGCGGAGTTGACGTTTAGGGCCTGAGAAAACCACGGTTTTATAACGTTTTAAAGTCCAAGACTCACCTGAAGCCAGTTGAGAACGAACTGGTTGCTTTCGCGGACGTTGGAGGGCAGATTGGAGCTGCTGATGGAGACCGGCGTTTGGGAGAGCGCCAGAAGCGAGCTGGCGTCGGCCAAAGCACTTTGCGAGAGTTTTGGTCGATCTGAAACAGAACCAAGAGTTAGATGTTTGTTAACCTGGCTGCCTACATAGAATTCTTAAATTGTTAATTTCGACCATTTCGAATCGCTTCAACTTGCCGACCTCAAAACTGAACACGAAACGTGACTCAACGGCTCTCCTACCGTAATCCAAACATTAACCCCGCGATCTCTGCATATTCATTAGCTTCGTTAGTTTAGACTCTCCCCGTCTGATCCAAAACAAAGTCTACAAATTCGTTGTAATCTTACTACATGCGGCTGATCCATGGACGCTAGGACCCTCCTTCCCTAAACACCCCATCAGCTGTGTTTTCGCTAACAGCCGATCAATGCCCGATTCCGAGAACAAAATACGGCACGATCTCGCAGTTCTTCCCGCTTCAAAGAACTTACCAGCTGTCTTTTCGGCTCCGTTCACCGAGTTTCCGGCGGCGACGTTGTTCGCAGCGGCGATTCCGTTCGCGTTCAGCACGACACACTTTCGCATGTGTTTTTCGAGCGTCGAGTGCACGGAGAACGGCATCTGGCAGATGTAGCAGTGAAAGGTCTCCTTCCCCTGCTGGCCGTGGGTCCGCATGTGTCGCGTGAGCTTCGAGGACTGGGCGCAGGCGTAGGGACACAGCTGGCACTTGTAGGGTTTCTCGCCGGTGTGGCTTCGGAGGTGGACGATCAGGTTCGAGCGGTTCGTGAACACTTTGTGGCAGAACTGGCACCGGTCCTTCTTCGACTTGCCGTCTCGACGCGCCGCGGGCTCCGCTAGCTCGTTATCGTCCACGACAATGAGTTTTTCGTCGTCGTCAGAGGAGCGTTTGTCCGGCGAAGATCCGAGTTTGGCCACCTTGCTCGAGGGAGGGCCGAGCGGGGAATTCACATTGTTCGACGAGAGCGTCCGTTCCAGAGGAGAACCCCTCCGCCTGAGCGAATTCGTGGTCGATTGGGGCGTCGAGGGGTGCTGGAGTGCAGCGGCAACCACCGGAGTCATCGCTCCGCCGAAGGAATTCGTCGGAGTCGGCGGTGCGAATATTTGCTGGGCGGCCGAAGTCAGATGGTTCAGTGGCGAGGGATCTTCGACCTTGGGAACCGAGGGAACCGCGGCGCTGAGGAGCGCGGCGGTCGTCGTGGCCGGAAGAACCGCAGCGGAGTTCAGAAGAGCGCCCGGGTTGCCGTTAAGGTTCATGTAGTATTCCTGCATGGCGGTCAGCATATTCGGTTGGAGGAAGATGTTCTGCATGTTCTGGAGGCAGTTCTGTTGCTGTTGCTGATGTTGCATGGCGGTGAGGGCTGCGAGGGTCGACTGGAACGACGAGGCGGTGGTAGAAGTAGGCACAAAGCCGGGCACCGGAGCCACGACCTGGGACTGTTCATCGTCGGTGACGTCGACTTGGTAGCCTGGCCTGAAACGGAAAAGGGTCAGAATCGAGTATTGAATGATATCAAATGCATTGAAAGAATTTGGAAAAGTGAAAAGCAAAGGTTAGTGAGTTCAATCTCAGCAAGTCGTTAATTCCACTCCTGTGAAACTCACAGTAGCTTAGAGAACAGCCGATGCATGTACTGCTCGGGCGTGGTCTGTTGAACCACCTCATCACCACTAGAATCAAAGAGTCCCCATTAAGGAATCGTTCTTGAGCACTCAAACAAACGTACCTCCTGTTCTCGGCAGATCTGAACGAGTCCGAACCGGGAGTGTTCGCGTTTTCGGCGCTGGATTGTTCTCCTAAACAACGACCTGGGTTACGGTAGACTGGATATCGGGAAGGGATTATGGTGGACTTACCCGCTTTCTCGGCGATCTCCTTGAGGCGCTCGGAGCAGAACGCGTTCCATCGGAAGGCACTTTTTCCCGAGGTTCCGATGTTCTTCGGGTCTCCTTGGCTGTTGCGGTTTCTCTGCGAGAGCGGCGTGAGCGAGGGCGGCGGCTGGGAGAGTTCGCTGCTGGATTGGGGAAATTCGTATGCTGGCAGGTTCTCGACGGTCACTCGGAGCCCGTGGGCGACGTAAACGTGCTTCAGGAGCGCCCAGATGTCCGAGCATTGCTGGTGGCAGTTGAGGCAGGTGCACACACCTCGGGCGGAGACGGAACCGTCGTCGACGATAAAGCTTTTTCCTAAAATGGAGCTATATTAGAAGCTGATCAAAACAGGGTTCAATCCACAATCCCCGAAATTCTATTCTTAGAGACCCCCGCGTGACTCATCAGCCGAATCTAAAGGTCAGCACGTCCGCTGCGTTGTTTTCAACTTTTTCAGTGACAGCCCGCTCCCCGGACCGGCGAGTTGTTTGCGTTTTCCAATTGCCGGCCCGAATGTTTCGGGCGCCAAATCGTCCCGCACAAATGTACACAACCGCTGTTTACCGAGTATTTCTTTCTATTTTTTCGCTTCATTTTGTTTATTCAGCATCGGTGAAGTTCGACGTGCCGCGGCAAACCAGGTTTTGTCCCTCACGCGTCCGATTGGCGACCAACCGAGAGCCCCGAAACAAACCAACAAATTTTATGCCCTATCGTCCTAAAACAACTGACGAGGCCAGAAAGCGGCCAAGTGGTCAAGCTGAATTATTCACGATTCCCAACATTAAACGATCTTTTAAGCGGGGCTCATCTGCGTGAATGGCTACTGTAAATGCCCTCGAAGCGAGTGCTGCGGATGTGATTCTTTCTCTGGTTGCAATATCCGAATTTTTCCCCCCCTCCCCCCGCGAATCAGTTTTAGAGCCTGTGGGAGGCGACAGGCGGGTCGTCTCTTTTGGATGATCGTAGTAACCATGATCATGAAAAACCATGTGAGGGGTGCAGGCAGACAGCACAGAAAGTGCTCAGAAGTAGTCCTTGCGATGTCCTTTTTGTGATCGCTGAGAAAAAGTGCAAAAATGACCGGTTTGACCGGTTTTCCCAGGAAATGCTGCTACTGCGGCGACTCTCAGTGCGAAAGGACGCTGGCGGGATTACGTGAATCTGTGAATGAGCTGCGTAATGGCCGTTTTCCGCAGCCTGTTTGCAATCACATGTATCCCCGTGAGGATAAACCTGATCGGAGTGAGCATATCGTGTTGAATAAGTGGCCGATGTTAGCCCGACAATGACGCAAACCAGTGGAAAGGTGCAACTGCAGTGCAGAAAAAGCGCAGATAAGGAAATTTGAAATTTGCGCAAAAAAGACCCCGGAAACCGGTTAATCCCCGTCCCTAGCTGGTAGCTGGTCAAGTTCTAAATGAACCGCCAGATTGCAATCGGGTTTCGCGCTTTTTGGGCAAATTCCCCAAAGTCGATTTGGAAAACCTCCCTGATCTTCGGCTCCGATAAACAAAAACAAGCCCGAGAGCGATCGATCCTCGCCCCCTATACTGATGAAAGTGCACCCTTCTCCGGGAAATGCCAAATTCTACGCGTGATAGTTGCGTTTCTCCTCTTTACTGTTCTGTTCTTCTCTCTAAAGGCTTATCTGCTGTGAGTCTTATCTCCGCGGCAGCGTTGAATAGCTGCTCTCGCTTCTCTTCTTGTTCTCAAGTGCCGTCAGGCTTATCAAACAAAGAAAATTGTCGACACAAACACATCGACATGGACATCAAAAATGGAGTGATCGAGCGAGAACGTGATTCGCCCTGACCGGAGGAGGACGGTCCCCCAACCGATCTGCCTGAACCGAACACCACCGCTCCGAGCACTTCTTGTCATGTGTTTGTAGGCATCGATTTTCGACGTCGTCGACGAACGCCGAACGACGACGAATTCCTGTTCCGCCCTCGGGAGAGGAGGAGAACAAGAAGAAGAAGACGGGGAATCAGAGGCTACAATAGCCGCCGCAGGTAGCCTTGAGGTAGCCCCGACGGCACTGTGCGCATCCCTCCTCACTCATGATCGGGGAAGCGGCGACGAGGAAATGTGAGAAGATCGTGCGAGAGAGAACTAGGGAAAGTGGGGAGCAGTGAAAGTGTGACAGAAACAGTCAACGGCGGCACAGAAGACCGGTTCTGGCCTCGATCTTCGTTTGTTAGTTTTCTCCCGCTCGCTCCCCTCTTCCTACAATAGCCCCTCGGCCGATTTTTCGTTTGTGTGTGCGAGTGTTTCCTGAAACCCGGGCCGCCGGACGTCCGGACGCACCCTCGACTGATCCATCCAGGCAAACGAGAAAGAATCACTCTCGCTCTATTCAAACGTACTCAAACAAAAAATTCCGTGAGTCGGAGCCGGAATGTTTGTCCAGCTTGTTGGCTCTCGGGGTTTGGGCGGCGTGCGTTTCAGAAAACTCACCGCCGGTGCAATTTGCGCGAAAACGAAGCGCGCCGATGACCTCGGCAGAAGGTCGTCGTCAGCGCGTCGTTGAAAACCCAAAAAACCCCCTGCGCGAAAGTGAGGAGGTGATTTGGGAACCGCCGAAACAGGAATTACATAATGGCGCTCCTCTAGCGCCTCTGTAGGCCGTGCGTCGTTCTGCGGCGACGGCGGCCGGTTGATGGCGCAATCACCGGCTGTGGCGAGCGAGTGAAAGCCGAGTGTCGTCATGTGCCCAACTGGCGACATGTACAATAATAAACAACGCGGCGGGGGCGATTTTGAGAGAAAGAACACGCGTAAACGGTCCTCTGCTACAAAGAACGCCGGATTTCGCAAGCTGTAGGCGGTCAAAGACCAAGGGTAACCGTAGAAGAACCAACCTAGATCGGCAGTGTCAGTGGAGGCTTCCAGGTGAAATTTAGCGGAAGGAGCCGAACGGTCGTTCCGGGATGACATCATCAGCAGCATGCCAGGGTTCGCCGAAGAAGAACGGCCGCAGCGGACGTCCTGAAACGGTTGTTGGTCAAGAAGATGCTCTAGAGGGGCTCTGGAACTCACGGAGTCGAAGAGTCTCCGCCTACTTACGCGTTCGTAGGCTGCGGGAGGTGAATCCACGACGGACAACGAAACGTCGTCCGTAGGCGAGAGTTTCCCTTCACACCGGGAAATCTAAATTGAGAATTTAGCTGTAAGGATTCTAAAAACCAAAATTACCTTGTGTTCCATGTACAAACTGAACTGGCTAACCGGGAACTCGTGCTGGCAATCCCCGCAGAGGATCGTGTCCCGTTGGGTCGAGTGGTGGAGGTGGCGGTCGTCACTGGAGGCGCTTTCGCTGGGCGAGGCGACGTCGTTCGCTCTGCACTCGATGGATTCGACTCCGGAGTCCGAGGAGGCCATCGGAGTTCCGCCTTTCTTGTTGGTTTCTTCGGCCGAGGGGACTACGGAGGGCCCGGCTTCGTCGTGAACCACCACCTCCTCAAGATCTTCGTCAGCGACCATCATCTTCACGGGTGACGAGGAGGATTCTTCCTTGGGCTCGGAGGAGGCCGCGCGGCTGCTGCTCAACGTCGGCTTCCGCCCGCGTTTCCTTCCGCCGACGGACGCCGACGACGGATTCGCTTTTCTGATCGTCGGGGTTGTGGTGACAGCGCTCATTCAAGCAGGCGACAGAAGGCGAGAAGACAAAGTGGAGTAAATAGGAAACTGGAGGACTAAGGGTAGAATATAGATGATGTATGCATAAATGGTATACGAGAAGGGAACCGGAATAAGAATCACCGGGTTCGGTTCACCTTCTGGCGTACAAGTTGATCACCGGGAGGAGTTTGAGAGGAGCTTGGGGACCTGAAACAAGAAGAGCATAAACAAGTGAAATCATCCGGCGTTCGCGGCACGTCTTCGCGGGTCACTCGCGGACTGATAACACGCGCAAAACGCGAAGTTGGTTGCTGCCAGCAGCGATTGAGAGCACGGACTCGGCGTCGGACTCTCGGGTGGTCCGCCCTTCACAGTGACCGGGCGGCCGTCAAGGTTACCGTAGCAGAAGAACATCCCGGGGACCAACGACGACGACAATAACAAGTCGTCGAGGCCTGTAAGGGAGCCGCCCGGAGTCGCAGAATCGCCGTCGCGAGGAGGAGGTTGGACTGAAGACTAGGAAGCGCGCCGAGGGACACGACCCACCTGAACCGGTCGCCAAGCGAGAGTGCCCCTTCCGCCGCCCGATGGGCTCGGCTCCTCTGGCTCCTCTGGTGGTGGCTGGTTACTCATCCATCCGCGCAGCGGCGATTCGCTCTCGACAACAGCCCAACCACCGGCAGCAGGAGCACAGAAGACCGCCTCTACAGAAGACCAGAGAAACGAGAGAAAGCGCGGTTGCGCGAAGAGGAGAAAGTGAGGAGGAATACCGGAATATGTCAACACACGGACAGGGAGCACGCACGCTAACTCTCTTTTCCGCCACTCGTCAAACATACCGCCGGCGCCGAACCGAGTCCAAGAACGAAATTAGAAGAAGACCGAGGAGGTCTAATCGGGTTCCAAAGGAGGCGATAATCTTGCGTCGCCCGCGATGATTCGCCTTTGATTAGGAGGACAAGCGATTTCGGAACTCCCTAAGGGTCGCGAGACTCTCAGATTGACGTTGGCATGCGGCTCGGCGAAGTCCAACTGGTCCAGGAGGACGAAAAAGCAAACAAAAAGAGGGACGAGAGGTTGAGGGTTAAGGATCACAAAAGAACACGCAGGAATGGCTTTGGCTAGGTTCGAAAAAGTGCAAAAACAAAATCGCGAATGGTAAAACTCGTACCGTCCCGGTTCGTACAGGAAATTTCGTGAAATCTCAGGAACACTCCAAACAAACGTAAAATCGCGGGCAAAACGCGTCCCATGCTAGGAGGAATATTTATGAACTCCCTTCCTCCCTCGCTGAGTGGTTCCGTGGCCAATGGCCAGTCGACTGGCTCTTTGTCACCGCAAAAACGCGTCGCCATCTGAAAAAGATCGCAAAACTAAACAAAACATCACGCATATGGTTTCAATTTAGCCGACAGAGCTCTGTCCTAAGGGTCAACATGGCCAAGCGAGACCGAAGCTCGCCCGGCGTTACCTAAGACCGAGAAGCGGTCGCCGGACAAAACATGCACGAAAATCGAAGAGAACAGAACCACACAACACGCGAAAGCCATCTGGAAGCCGCCGTTTTCAGCTTTCGCCGTCTATAAAACGGGTTTTCGTGGGTTGCTTTCCTGCTGCGGCTGCTGATGGCGGTGGGCTGCTCCCTGCCACTCGCGAAGCACTTCGGCTGCTCCTCCGAGCTACGCGCAGAGCAATTTGAATAAACGTGTGTGCTCGTGAGTGTTGCTGCTGTTCTTAGTGTTCAGGGGCCCAGCTGGTTCCCCGCGTTGCGGCGAAAACAACTGACAAGGAGCGGCGAGGGCGAGTGACCAGTGGTCGCCGGGTAAAAAAGCACCCTTGGTCCACGCCTCAGGGCGGACATCCAATTAGCATGCAAGTGGAGAAGTCGACTTGGCAACTCTGAAAACGAGCGCCGATTTTGATTGCGCAAATGTTGTATAGCCGCTGCCCCGGAAAACCCTCGGCCTCGGACCGTTGACATGCGTGTTGGAAGCGACCACAAAAAGACTAAAAATAGGCGCGAAAAGAAGCACGAGTTGTAAAACGATAATATAGCAAAAACGCTCAAGAGTTTGAAATTTGAGGCTTGGAATTTACGATTATATGGGGAGAAGCGGCGTTTTAAGATGCCCTCGTTTGCACGTCAGAATAATTGTTGTTTGTGGGCATTTATGGGAGAGTCAAGGCGCGAGTTATAATTAAAGAGCCTCAAATTTAATAACTGGCGGTCGCTATAGGAGCGGCGGAAAATTTCTCGGAAGCACGTTGTGGCGTCGTTGGATTGTACGAAAATGGAGTTATTGAATAAGAAGTACTTCGATCTAGATCTCCTGGTCGAAGCAGAGAATATGAGTGCACGATCAAAGACTTCGAGAGCCGGTCTTGCAAAGTACAAGACCGGGCGAGTGCACCGGAGGTTCCCGGAAGACTTGACTGACCAGGAACATGCGCAGTGTCCACTTTTCCCCGATCTGCCTGCACCGGTTTTTGTTTGCTCCGGAAACTAGCCTCGCCGGTCCACCTCCAGCAGACGCTGGTCAAACAAACTTCGTCTAGTGATCCGAGGAGCCGCTGGCCGCTGTCCAGCCCTCCCAGGTCCCATCCCGCAGCCTCTTTTGCTCCAACTCCTCTTCTTTTCTTCGGCTTCCGGCCACGCTTTTCGCGCTGTATAATGCATGTGCATGTATGAGTGTGTATGTGAGTGTGTATATGTTTGCAATATTCTTCTTCTTCTCTCTTTTCCCGGCTGTCGCCATTGGCCACGCCTAGCAATTGTCGTCAGCGTCGTTTGGTTGCGAAAAGCGAAGCGAACGACGAACGGCTGCCGCTGGCCGAGGGCCGCAATAGTGCCTCGGGGCATATACACAACCAGCATCCACACATACACACAAACGACGCATTCAAACAAGCCTGGAGCATGACTGCAACAAAAAAGGGTCCCTCGACCGGGTGTAATTACCGAAGAGTGGCCAAGGGGCGCCCGAGTTCGGGCCTAGTGGCCGACAACCACGCTATATACACAAACTTGCCTGCGAAAAGTGGTCAATTTTGCACGAAAAGAGGGTATCAGGAAAGTAGAAGCAAGCTCTTTAATACCCTAAGGAATTGAACCAGCTAGCACTCAATTACTGTAGAACCCGAAATACAAAGTTATCCACGATTAATCGTTTGCTGAATAATAAATCGTGCCTTCTTTTCTCTAAATACAAAATTACGACGACAAAGACGCAAAAGAACAAAATGAACGGAACGGCGAACGGAGGTAGCTCCAGTCGCCGTTATCAGTGCTCCAGAAAGTCGCTTTCGCTAATTTTCGATGATGAAGAAAAGGAGTTTTTATCGGAAAACTACACACGCAGAAACTGAAAAGCAAACAGAAAAGCGATCTTTTGGTGGTGGTGACGCAGGAGTACTCGCAAAAGGGTATTTCAAGGTTTCGGAAGTTTAGGAGAGTCCTAAGTGGTTCCAAGTTTAAAGGTTAATTCGAAAAAAGACAAACAAAGCGGCGAGGAACCCTGAGGGGGTCGAAAGAAGCAAATAATTGGTTTTAAAATTGGTCTTTCCACGTTGCCTTTTTGTGTCACGCACGAAAAACGGCTTTTGGGAAACTAAAAATGCAAAGCGAGAATATGCTAAAGGGTCGAACCTTGCCCCACTCAACGTCGTCATCCCCTTTGGAACGTGTAGGGAGAACCGCGTGCGGGCGAGAGTCCAAGCGCTTCGCACGCTTAATCCTCGGATTCCCAGCCGCGTGGAGAAGATGACACTGTTGTCCGAAGTGCGAATCTCGACTCCAAGCGTCATTGGACGTCAAAAGCCGACTTTCAAGGAATAATTCGGAGTTTACTGGGAGAGATGTTCCCGCTACAAATCAGCTGATGACGGCCGGGGTTCCGAGGACCGCGATGACAACAACCCGAGGGGTAGGACGCAGGAGTCCGGTGGAGGGCAAAAATAGGCCCTCCTGCAGGGAAGAGGAGCTCATGGAGCAGGAAACGAGGCGCCGACTCCCTCCGAGGCCTGAGGCTGATGGTTACGGCCGGCCTCTAAGGCTACGCTAGGCTAGCGGGTGGCGGCGGCGTTGGTGGCCGGAAAAATCGCCCGTCGGCGGCGCGAGAGATTGCGGAGCGCGGCAGAGAAACGCGACGGTTTTTTGGATGATCGTATGGATGTATGCGTGTGGCGAGTGTGTATGTGAATGCGTATGTGCTCTCTAGGCTATGCGCTCTTTCTCTTTCCAGCGCCGACGGCGCGGCGGCGACTTGCCAGCCAGCTGGTTAGAGAATGCGGCATAGAGGAAAGAAGAAGAATATATCGCTTGAGGGCGCCGTGTCGCCAACAACACACGCCGACGACGTCGCAAGTGTTTTCCCGCCGCCATCGCCAGGTCCTCTCGCTCTCTGGCCACTGCGCGGAGACAAGAAGAAGAAGACGCAGGAAGAAGAAGCCAAAGGGGAGAAGTGGACCGAGAGCGGCCGGTCGGCGAGCGTCGTCCACCCTCGGGCAAACCGGAATCCAGGAAGGAAAGAAGGACGGCAGCAAGCGAAAGTGTAATAGAAAGTGATCGCATTTCGTGATCGCCGAATCGTTGAAATCGCTTTTTCTGAATTTTCGCGTTTTGCAATCTTAAGAGGAAGACGCAGAGAACAGGTGATTTTGGAAGTGCGCGGCGGTTTTATCAGCTGACGCCCTTTTCCCGACGTTCCAGTCCCTTCCTACGCTGGCCACCACGGTCTGCAACCCATTCAAGCCCTCAACCGTCCACCCGACCAAAAATAACAAAATCCTCTACAGAACTGGTTCCTGCCAACGTTTGTGACCAAGACTTTTGCCCTTTGATGTTTTCCACTGGCAAGAAAACAACTTTTCGGGGTTTTCGCTGCTCGCTTTCGGTCGCGGCTCCAGAGCTCCTCATTCCCATGCAGATCTCAATCCCAACTCTACCCGAACCCATTTTGGCCGCTGTTCAGTGATCCGAAGAGTCACAAATGTTGTTTTCACTGCAACATTGCAGCAACGGGCCACACATGAGTAGTGACAAACAAGTGACGCAAGGCCGAAGATTCATTCCTTCGCGGCAACACAAGCAACATTGCCGATGTGCCCGGTAAACATCGCCCATCGAAGAAGAGTATTGTTGTTTGTGCTGCACACACATAACATCAGCCAGTAGTGAGTGCGGGGAATAACAAAAATAACACAAAAAGTCTGTCTTCTTTGCTTTCCTTATCACCTCCAGCTGAACCTTCTCGACCCCGGCGGTCGCGGTTCATCCGCCACGTTTTGGCGCTAAGCCAGCGAGTGCGAGGGTGACAAAGCTCTTTGAACTGTCAGTCAAAACGGCTCCCCGAAAAAGTGCATCCGAAAGGGAAGCCGCCGCTGGGACAACGCCGAGGAGGAGATGTACTCCCTGCAAGGCAGTTAAGAAGCGGGGTGGCTCAGCGAGTGAACCTCCCTCGCGTGTTGTTGTTTTGGCCACTCGCGCGAGGGCGATTCTTCGAAGCGTCTGGACAACGACGAAGGCTGCCGGCGAAGAAGGCGATGTCGTCGCCGGGGACGATTAATCACTTCGGCCATGAGAGCGTAAAGTGCAACACATCCCAGCCCAGAAGACGAACAAGAAGAAGAAGCTGGAGGATTAGCTGGCGCGGGAGAAGCTCCTCGGGGATCGACTGGTCGCTGGACGGCCGGTCAGAAGCCGGAGATAAATCTTGGGCGGCAGCGAGATTAATTCGAAAACGAAAACACACGTTGCAAAAAGGAGAAAAAGGAAGACAGGGTTGGGGAGGAGAATGGAGGTCGTTAAGGGTGGTGGTTAAGGGGTGATCGAGGTTCGGTTCGGATTGCAAAGAAAGGGGTTGAAAAATGGGATACTGTATAAAAGGAGTTGAGGGTGATTTGGGAAAGTCTCAAAATGTTGAATCAGAAATGGAAAACTTAGAGTTTCAAAAAAGATTCAAGAAGATTACCAAAAACTCAAAAAAACGAAATTAGGGCTTGAACCTCTTGAAAGTAAAGAAGCTCACAAACCCTCAAGAGAGCGGTTGAAAAATGAAGTACTGTAAGAAAGGGAAAAGTTAGGGAGATTCGGAATGGTTTTGAAATGTGGAACCAAAAAGGAGAATTTAAAGGTCAACTGGACAAGTCAAGAAGATATCCAAGAAGATCAGCTCAAAAAACGGATTTAGGACTTCACAAACTTCTTAAAATTATATTATTAAACCCATCCAATTCCAGTATCTCTCATAATCTCGAAACTGGCCAAACCTCCGAATTCCTTGATTTGCCCGACTCAAACACTTGAAAAGAGGGAAAACGAGGATCGGCTGGCCGGTCACTTCGCCAGCCGTCGCACGCCACATGACTTCGGCGGCGAAGCCTCAGAGGGGGAGGACAATACGTCAAAGCGACGATGCCGGCCGCCGGGTCCTCCGCCGCTTTTCGGCCCGCGGCCAAACATAATCACACTATACACTATACAGCGGGACGCGTTTTTTCTCGGCACTTGCTTGTGAAGTCTTGGGGGTTCGCCAGCACTGAAGGAAGAAAGACGGAACCACCGGAGGGCCGCGTTCCCGTTTTAATCACCATTGTCCATTTGCGGCGTAGAGTGGGGAACGCAGTAGCGGCGCTTATCAGTCGTGTAATGATAAAAAAGACACCTGGAGACGACGCACGCGGGAGGCAATTTCGCGCTCCGACGGCCGAAATGGAGCCGAAATAATGGCGGCAACCGACAGCGGCCGGCCAACAATGCCCAAACCGGGAACGGGACCTCCGAAGACCGAACGAAGATGCAGGAGGCGATGGACGGAAGGACGTGGGCCGCAGAGGACCGCCGCAGGCGCTTGATAATGACGGCGATGACGAGAAGAACGCCAGAGGGCCGCGGATGGCCAACAAAATGATGATGGCGGTGGCGGCGACAGCAGAAAGAAGAAGAGAAAGAAGAGAAGGGCCGATATACATACCCCGAATATACACAAGAAGCGACTCTCCAGTGCCGGTGATAAGACGCCGGAGGGACGCAAAAAGGGTCCGAGCGAAGGACGGCGATCTGCAACATTTGGAGACGAACAAGGATTATGTGGACGTCGCTTACGTGGACGCAGATTCGTATAGGGGTGAATGGGGAAGGAACGCGTGACTGTACGTTTAAGGGGCAAAAAACGGTATCAGTGGTGAGAACTAAGGGTTTTGGAATTTGAGAGGTTTTATAACTTCTCTAATAACAAAACGTTGAAATTTAAAGTTTTGAAGATTTTAAAAAGGCTACATTTGAGAGTTCTGAACCTAGCTTGGTTCTTGTCTCGGTACGTAAAATAGTACGTTCTTGTTTTCTATCAATTTTATATTAGTTTGAGGGTTGGTCAACTTTCTATGGTTCTTAAGCACAAATTGCCGAAAGGAGTCAGACCCTTAGGACCAAACCAAGTTTCTTAACACCCTAAATCAAACTTTATGACAAGAACTTTCTCTTAGGCCTACAAGAATTCCAAGCCCTGCAAAATACGACAACCGAGAAAAAATATGGGAATTCGTTAGGGTTTCTGCAAACCACCACCCTCAAAGACCCTTAACAAAAGACCATTAGAGACTGGCTGGCGGCTGGCTGCTGACGTCTGCAGCTGCTGATGACAACGTGGGAAGTCCTAGATGGACACAACCGCCACACCGAGAAATAAATAAACGAAAGCGAAACTGTCGCGCGAAGTGAAAGCGAATCTGGAAAGCTCGTGGCGTCGCCGCGTGGTGTTGTTACCAGACGGCGGCCACGCACGACGCCGATGATGCCTGGAGGCGGGCGGGCAGCGGTGATGTGGTGGCTATAAGCCAAAAACTGGTCCCCGGGCGGGGCGCGACAGCCGAAGAAGCGCGAAGAAGAAGACACTTACGTGAGCACTTCCCCGAAGCCCTCTGTGGGTTGCGCAACGCCGCTGGTCACCACCGCCGTAAATCGCCCCGGGCGAAAACTAGCTTTGCGATTACCTAACAGGGATGCAGACAAGGCCACTCGCCGCCGGTCTAAATCGCTCTTCCTACTCCCCGCTGATGCCCAATCGGAGCGATTTGCGCGGGCGCGGAAAAACCGGATTCCGTGCTGAGGCGATTTATGCAAAAATTGAAAGTGAAATAAATCGCCACACAAGCGAAGAGATTTGGAAAAGAGGCCAGTTTCGGTGATGGCTCGATCAGTGAGAGCGTTGCGAAGCAAAGAGGTTTTTGGGTTTTGAGTGGGTTGAATCTTGAATAAGATAACAAGGAACAATTCAGACACTTCAGAGCTTTTCTTGAATCTAGGCTCGAAAGATTCTTGTTATTGTGTTTTAGAGGTACACTTCTGATGAAATCTAAAGTTCACTTTTAATCTGTTCGTGACTGTTTTAGACCATTTTTCCCTTTTCCCACAAACGACTTTATAGGGCATTTGGGTCTTTTTTGTTTCTACGTTAAACTTGTTTAGCGAGTTTTTCTCCGCACGCATTTTTCTATTTTAGGCTTACGCAACGCAGTTTCGGTCATTAACCTAAATTAAACTGAATTGGGATTTTGTTAAAACGTGGTTTCCGTGAGTTTTGAAATATGTCAAAAATTTGGCAAACTGAGTTTAGAAACGGTCGGATAAGAGTCAAAATGTCAACTTTACAACTTTGTTAAACCAAAAATTTATTTTAAAGACCCTAGAGAGTTTTCCTTGCCACAGCGTCACTTACCACTCGAAACCCAACTGGAAAACTCCTCCGTCCTACCTTAAAACTCAAACCCACAAAAGTGCTTGATTCGCCCGAGGGCGTTCTCTTTTGTAACAACTGAGTTGTCTCCTTTCTCTCGACGGCGTCGTCCGAAAACATGAAACACCGCGCTTTAATTAAACGATCGGCCGTCGATCAGCGAAGCGAAAGGTTTGAACTTGTTTTACGCATCAGATGGGCACGGCTGAACCCTTCTTCAACCCGAGGAAGGAAGCCAGGCTCGAGTGCTCCTCTAAAGGCTCGGCTCGCCTCGTCAGAGGACAGGTTTGTTTCAGTTGGGCGTCAAGTGATCGACGACCGAAGCAGAAGAACGAGTCGCCAGAGTCGCCAATGGAGCCAGCCGTCAGCCGCTCGAAGAGGAGCCAAACCAAAAAGAAAAACGTAGTTGGGGCTAATTTGCAAATCGCTGGGCAAAAAATTCCACGACCACCAGCACGTTTTCGGACGTCGGTGGAAGGCGGAAAGCGATCGCCTCGGGCAAAATCGGAAGAGGTATTTGCATAAGTGAAACTGTGGCTATGACGCGGTGCAGGCCAGCGATAACGACGCGGTGACGACGACGCAAACGATCGAAATGCAAACAAATGTTTGTTTTAACTCTTTTGTCCGGCTCTGGAACTGTTTGCTCGCACAGTGCATCACCCAGAATACGGAAAACGTGGAAATAGCAAGTTTCTGGACGACTTTTGGGTAGCCGATGATAAAGGTTGATTGATAAGGGACAGGAAAATGAGGGGCAATAATTAAGGATTTAAAGTTGTAGGGCTTAGCTTTTTTACAATCAAATTCATGCTCAAAATGACGTTTACTCAAATCGAATAACTCCAAATCTGCATAATCAAGGAAACACGTTGCTAACCCTCAAATGCCTCTGACCACTTTAGCCTATTATGTCCTCAATATGTCTTCCCTTACGTCCTCATAAATAATTCTTTTCCTTCTTTTCTTTGTTAACTCAGAAACCCTTACAGCAAATAATGACCACCTGTTGCAATTCCAGCAACCATTACCATAATTTCATTTTCGCTAACGACGTCGACCTTTAAAGCTTGATTTAAGAGAACCTACGTTTGGAGGAACAAATAGCCAAGTCCACTTGGAGACAGCCGAGTTCTTCTCGAGTTACTCACTTCGTCGTCCTCGTCGTCGCTCTGGGCGCTCTGGCGATTCCATTTCCGGACAACAAAGCGGCCGCGGAATCGGAAAAGAACACAATGACAAACGACGGCGTCGACGGATAGCTAGCAGCGGCAGCGGCGGCGGAGACGTCGAAATGCAAACCATTAGGCAAACAGAGACGCCGTCCGAGACGGCTTCGGGCTTCGCCGGCCGCCGGTCGTCGGCGTCATACAACAACATGCCACACGCACGCAACAACAATGCACCAACGAAGCAGCAGAAAGAAGGCGGCCGAGAGAACGCTTGTGACTCAGAAGGAGCGAGGAAGGTGTTTCGAGAAGGAGAGAAGGCCGAGGCTGTTGTAGCCACGGGGCAGGAGCGGAGGAGAGGGAAGAGAAGGCGGTGTGACGGGGTGAATCGAAGGAATCGGGCGGAATTCTAAGGAAATGGTCTTTGGAGATGGTTTGAAAAACCTTTGAGGGTCAGAAGCTGAAAGAGCTGAATTTGGAATTGAAGGGAAAGCATTCAAGAATGGCTGAAGGATGAGTCTATCCAAGAATAATCGATAAGATCTAAAAAACCTGAGAGGTAAATTGAAGAAATCAAATAACACTTCATGGTCTTCTTCAAATCCTTTAAGGATCAATTGAAAAGGAGACCTTCAAAAAGTTTCAAAAATCAGCCAACCTTTAAAAACGGTTTGTGTGACAGAATTTCCGCTAAAAACGTGCGTGGCTTACCAGCAAAACTTGACTGGGTGAATAAACTATAAATCTGACCAATCCAAAGTCGTACAGCTTCCTACTTTTTGTCCACTCACCATTTTTCACCTGTTTTTTCGACCTCCGATCGAATTGTCGGATTCTATTTCGGTCTCGTCATGTCGCCAGAACCACTCCGACTACCACGTCTCTTCATTTGCTTTATTTGTCCAGATGCAAAAAAAGTCTAATCGACCACTATACAAATACAGCAAACTCGAACGTCCACATTTGCATGCGATCTCCTTTAGAGATATGAACCACTCTGGAGCGGCTCTGGGGAGCGGGGACAGAAGATCCTGGCGCCTCGGCCAGTCTTCGTCCACCTCGCTCCCAGATGTATCGCGTTTCCGTTCCGTTTTCCCGCTTTCCGTCTTAAAAGATAAATAAAGAAAGATAGAAAACAATGATTCGGCCAGAGTAGAGGTCGGTTTCATCCTCTTCCAAAAGGTTCTTCCGAGAACCAGAAAGAAGAGGAGGCAAGAGTCTTCAGAGCTCGAAGCCCCGGGGGAGCGCGGGTTGATTGGGGCCTGATTTGTTGTTGTTTTGTTGCGTTTGTGCGGATTCGCCGCGTACGCGGTGTGACTGTGACGCCGTGGCGGAGGGAGGAAGAGCGATGGACGCCGAAGGGGCACAATGGGAGAGAGGGCAAAAGTGAAAGCCGGCTTTTCCTGTTCTGGATCGTCGTCATCATCGCGCCGCCACCACCAACGCCGTTTTCCAGCAGCAGCTGCGGACAAAAGCCACAAAAACACGCTATTGCCGGAGAGGGATCGTCGACAGTCCTACTGGAGGAGTCGCGATGACGTGATTCTGGAGGAGATGATGATGCTTGCAAAGGGTTGCGTTGTGACTGTGACTGAGCAGAGATGGAGTGGCGAAGAAGGTTTCGAAGAAGTCGGCGCGGGCTCGAGGAGTCATAAATTACGCAAAAGTCAATTTGTATTGTTTTGAATGTGAAGAGAACACAAGTGTTGGAATTTGAGGTATTTTGAGAGCAGGAGAAGAAGAAGCTTTTGGTAGAAGGCTGTCAAGAGGTAAGGAAAACGGTAAGGGGCTTAAAACCGGTAGTCACATACGGTTGAAGTCTCTGAGAGCAGATGGCAGATCGACAACAGAGTCATGTGGCAAACGACGCCGTGATCTTTGGGTGTCCATTTTCGGCAGCCACCCAGACGACAGACATGTCATGCATGTTACAAGTATTACGAAACTCTTCTTTTTGGTCAAAACAAATTGTGTTGTTGATCGGTAAAGAATTCAGGGACATTATTAGACACCTATAAAAACCTTTCAGATTTAAATTCGAACCTGCAGCCAACAATCCATCTGCTCTGATCACTTCCACTTCCAAACATCACCCTCCTCCCAAAAAACTCATTCAAAAACGTTGTCGGAATCGTTTTTCGATTCCCCGGCTATTCACCTGCCGCGTTCCTTCCCGACATGTTGTTACATCTGTCAAACGCGCCTCTCGCTTTGTCGGCCTGGCAACCACCCAGCTGTCCCGGTGCCCTAACGGGTGGCGTTTCGCCAAAATCGCCTTTGTTGCGTTTGGCGCTCTTCGCTGTGTCAAAATGGGAAATTCTTTCTTTTGTCGTTTTGTGTTTCGGCCGTTTTCGCTCTCTTCCGACCACCTCGACGATTCCAAAACGGTGACGTCACCGGGCAGTTTCGGCGTTTCGGCGCGGTAGGCAGCTTTGTTTGCTGCGCGCTTTTTACGGCGACAACGCGACTGTCAATCGAAGAGAGGGAGAGTTTATGGGACTTTCCGATGGGTGGCCGGTTCGCGGTTGCATAAGGGAGTGTGTGGGTTGGCGATGGAAGGGATTAACGGAAGGGAAAGCGTTTTGAGGGACAGGGTAAGAGCGAAAAACGAATAAAGTCCAGAAAATTAAAATAGAACTGACGTAAAACGGAAGTTGTTTAGATACACACACAAAACGCATTACACGAAATGATAAGAAATCCAAGGTAAATATCCAGCAAGACAACATGACTCACTTTACTACCCTAACTACCGATCGCCTCAAATAACTCCAGCATAATAATTTCTCGCTACCGCTGGATGAAAACATAAAAGTGAAACGATTAGATCGTCCACCGGGCTACCGTATCCCCTCCTTCGCATAGTAATCTAAGCCAAGACGAGGTCATCGGACGCTCGATTCAAAGTCGTCCGAAGGTGGTGACCACGATGGCGAAGGGACTCCGGAGGAGAGGTGAAGGAAAACCGCCGATGGTCGAGAAGAATTCGCGATGGTCGACGGACGCCGGGCGGTCGAGGCTACCCAGTCAGCGATTCAAGGTCAATGCCAAAAGCGCTTCACCGGCCGCAGCGCCGCCGACGACGAAAACATAGCCAACGACGCATTTTTGGTCATCTCGCTCGCCTGCTCGGAGATTAAACGATTTCAATGGCATACTTTTGAAATCGAATTAATTTGTTGATTATGCGGGAATAAATCACTTTTCGACGAGGCGGATAGTCCGATTGATCTAAATAGTCACACGTCCGTTTAACGTCTTATTTATTACATCGAAGCGTTCGTTACACATCAGGGTTACAAATCTGGGTTTGGAAAAGGGTAGAAGGGCCAAGGACAATGAGGCGCAATCCGATCTTGCTTTAAAGCGTTAGAAGTTCGGTAGAATATGTTGAATCACGTTTTTGAAATCTTGGAGACCAGTGGGCACTGGTCCCTCATTTGTGCTAAAAAGCCGATGCAAACAATCGTCTAGCCATTAAACTGTTGCCAAAAAACCCTATTTTCCTCCAGTATCGCATCATTACATCGTAGCCTCCGATTCCGGTCGGTTTTCAACCCCTTTTCCTTGCCTCTCGACCCCACTTCATGTCGCAATTCGTCTGCCTCCGCTGTTATCTTGTGTAACATATAGCGTTATACTGTTCAGAACCTTTTTGGACCGATTATGTTGTGCTACTGAACCTGATGAATTGCGCGAACGCAATGCAGCAGAACGGAACACGTTTTCTCGTTCGCATCCCGTTTCCCGGTTCCCTAATTGCCGGTGCCGTTCTTGCAGCCTCAACGGCTCTCTGCAGAGAGTCCAAGAGTCGTTCCAGATCTGGATCACGCAGCGCCCATCGAAGCCTTTCCACTCGCTCCGCGCGATGTCGTAATCCGCTTGGGGAAGTGAAAGTTCCGATGCTGCTTCGTTGTTGCTGCGTGATGAGTTTTCGGGGAAATTGGAAGCGAAAGTTAGCGAATTCCGATCGCCGGAGTGGACCGGTTGGTCGCGGCTTGGTCGTGGGCGCGAGGCCGTTTTTGCGAGCGGCGGTTATTGCATAATGGTGGCGGAAAACTGGGCGCCAGAGGGGAATAATGCGGCGTGAAGGCCATCGCTTCGACCAGCGCTGGCTCCTCGTCAAGGCTAGCTTCAAGTGGGCGACGCTGATTCACGCGCGAGGGGCGAAAGGGAACGCGGGTAACAAACGAGGAGGGTTTGTCGATGCCCGGGATTCGGAAATCGGGTCAGCCGGCGATGCCGAGTGACCAGTTGATTGGGGCGCCCTCGCCTGGTTCAAGGTCGCCTCCGGAGATTCGAGAGGAAAAGGGCACTTTTTGTGCCGCAAAAAACGGTCCACATTTGTCCTTGTGAAGCACTTTTCGCGAGTGGACGAGTGATTTGATCGAATCTGAAATGGGAAACGTTAACTTTGGTTTCTGCGCCTCTGTTTGCTGAAGAGGGCCAGCCCGAGGGATCAAAAGCCACGATCAACAGGCATCACCTGAGTCCGAGGCCGCTGTTTACCCTTCCTGTGACTCCTCTCCGCTTCTCTCCGACTTCGGCACCACGCAAACACTCCACGAAGGCCGAACGGCCATCAGCAACACAATGGTGGACATTGCCAAAGCAAATATCGGCGACGCCGTTCGAATTGGCACACAAAGCGAATTCGAATCAGCCAATGGCCTTTCGGAATTGCGATAAACGCCGAGCGCGGAAAAGCGTCGCCGGCAATCCCGCAATTTCAGTCGCCGGCAAGATAAACATGTCCAGGTGAGGACGACAGCAGGGAACTGTCAGGCAGGGATCGGTCATTAGGAACGCATTAAGGAAACATAAAACGAGGTTCAACTGGTCTTCGATGGGATTACCTTCTCTTCGTTCTTCTTGAGTTCGGATTCAGGGGTCTCTCGTTCTCCGTTCGTCGATTCGCTTGAAGGAGGGCTAAAAGCAAGCACTAAAAATGGAAAATCAGCTATGGATTAAAAAAAGCCAAATCGGCAGGAAACATCGACGAAATCATAAAGATTTTAGATGAATGTCGACGTCAAAGGTATCAAAACATTGATCAAAGCATACCTGATTTCATCAGCAGTTCTCGGAATATCCGGGTTTATCTCCGGTCCGTAAAGGCAGCAGTTGTAGACGCGGTTCTCGAAACTCGAATTTGCGAAAAATTCGTGGAATGCTGGATTCTGTGCTCTGAAATATGCATAAAGTTACAACAAAATGCAAATAGTCCGACTTACGAAGACGCGGCAAGCATGCTCTTGACGTTAATGATCGGGATGAAGCGACGAGTGAGCTTCGAGCTGTGGAGGACGATCCAATCGTGGACGAAAAGGGTGAAGGGCAGCAGCAGAAGCCCGAACATGGGAAATTGGGCAACCAGAGGCGTCAGCAGCATCAAGAAGATCCCCATCGTGGCCAGGACGAAGACGGTGGCGTACTGGCGGCAGGCGATGAGGTCGGCCGCGTCGTGGGGTATTCCGCCGGCGCACTCGGATTTGGAGGAGTGGCTGGCGTCGGAGTCGGTCGCGTCGTCCAAAAATGCAAGTTCTGATTCCGTGAAGACTGGAGCAACTCTGAAAGCGAGATTCGATAGAAGCAGAAAGAGGCTTCTGACGCACCCTCGCGTCGAAAGTTGCCGGGAGCCTCGCTGGCGGCGCGCCATCTTCGCGGGGAATTCGAGCGACCGGTCGCCGCGACTACTGAATCTCAAAATGAGGACGGCCGTCCGGACTAGAGAGACGGTCGCTTCTTCTCAGACAAGGCTTGAATGTCTGATCTGCAAAACGAGACTTCACAAATTTGGTGGACGAAATTAGAGATGTTTCGGGTTTCAAAACTCGAAACCCGAAAGTTTCGGGCGGGTTTCATCTCTGGTAAGAGATACAGAGCAAAGAACCACAAATTCGCTTTTCCCTTTACTCAAGGGCTCGAAAGTGGTGTTGACAGTTTTGTCGGATAGTCCAGATTTAGTCCAGGAAAATCGCTGCGGGAGCCTCGGACTAAATTTTGTCGGACGCACGGCGGATTTAGTCCAGTAAACGTCGTACTTTCGCTAGTTCGGTGTGGACTAAATTTCGAATTTGGCGCGCCGAGTCCATGAAATGCCACGCTTTCTCGAGTTTGGAGAGGCCTTGGAGCGCGATTTAGTCCGTGCTCGGAGCTCGGACTTTTGGAGCTGGTGCGATAGCGCTCTCGGTTCCCGAATCGCTATTTTGAGTTTAGTGGACTTCAGGGTTGCTCCGGAAGCCATAAACTCAGCGATAACAGAGAGCAATCCAAGAAGATTAGCGATAACTTCGCTCAGAGGGACGCGCCTGTTTGCAAGGACTTCAGTCAGCTCTAGTTGAAATTTGCTCGGATTAGATCATTAGCCATAACAAGCGACTGCTGTAAGACTTCGTCAATTTTTGTGCGCCTTATCAGCTATGAAGGCAAGAAGAATCCCCGTTACACTTGGCTAAACCTGTACGGAGATGGTTAAGCAGGGTCACTGTAAATACATGAGGACATCTGGCAGATGGATGAGTAGTCTAGAGATTTGGGCAGCGGCAGTTGTCTTCAAAATCAACATTACCTCTTTGTGCATTAAACCTCATGATTTGCCGCTATTTAGTCTGCTCCAAAGCTTCTGCAAAATCGTGGCATTTCATGGACTAAATCCTCAGAGCGCCGAATTCGTAATTTGGTCCACACCGAACTAGCGAAAGTGCGACGTTTACTGGACTAAATCCGCCGCGCGTCCGACAAAATTTAATCCAAGGCTCCCGCAGCGATTTCCCTGGACTAAATCGGACTAGATCGTCCGACAAAAATGGACGCACCCTCGAAAGTGCTTTTTCTCCAGGCTCCCGGAACGCATTTCCTGCCGGAGAAGAAGACAGGCGACGAAGCAGATGCCGAATTTCGAACAACTTTTGGCACCGCGATGGCGTCGTTCTGACGTGTCGCCTCACCTCCCGATTTTTGCGATGCGCAGCTTCGACACGTACTCCGGATTTACGC
This sequence comes from Steinernema carpocapsae, assembly GCA_000757645.3. Lineage (NCBI taxonomy): Eukaryota > Metazoa > Nematoda > Chromadorea > Rhabditida > Steinernematidae > Steinernema > Steinernema carpocapsae. The sequence goes on from AZBU02000003.1 coordinate 2,390,405, forward strand.
GAATTCCACGCCGCTTCCAGAGAATTGCGCTCAGAATTGTATTCATTTCAGAAATGAGTTCCAAGGGCACGATCCAGTTTTCTTTCGAAATCGGAGCGAAGTCAGAAATCGAAATCGGAGGATACAATTGGTGGGTGTGAAGTTTCAGTTTCAATTTCATTTGAGTCGCTTTTCAGGAGTGTGGAGCAGCGCGACAAAGGCAACAGAGTGTGCTGCACGGCGATCACATGTCATCCCAAGAGTGGCAAAGAAGCGCTTCTGTGGACGTGCTTAGTAACCCTTCGTCTATTACCAAAGGAGCAAAATATGAACACAATGGAACCTCGTATTGTAAGTTAAGATCGCGCTCTCCAGAATGCTTACCAAATATTTACAGTGGACTGGAACGAAGATTCAGTCTTACTGTACATATAATTTTTTCTGGGAAAGCCCGGAACAATTAGATTATGCTAAAATTTGCATTGAAGTTCATAAGTAAGTATTTTGGTATTTGTGTACACAGTGATTGCGTTTCTTTTGTTTTCAGGTCATTCTCCGTCGATATTTCGGAAAGGAACAACTCCCTCGTCAAGAATCCCGGAGATGCCGCGAAGGTCAAAATCGACGGAGAGGAATTCTGGTTCTCTAAGCAGGTGGGACCTTTAGGGCGCATGAAATAATTTCTTTGCATTTCTGATATAGGTGCTCAGCGTCCACTCTCCCTACTTCTCGAATCTTTTCGCAAAACAACAAGCTGGCCCTCAGAGAAAGCGGAGCAAAAGTAGCGCTTGGAAAATTCAAGTCCAAAAGGTCGAAGACAGCTACGAATTGGAGAACGTGAATCGCTACGATTTTCTTCATTTCGTCCAAATCATGCATTGCATCGAAGTGAAAGTCAAATGTGAGTGCTATTTTCAATCTCTTTATTTCAGAACTTGTCAATTCCAGCCACATCCATTGACTACCTACTGAAAATGGGTGAAATGTATCAGTGCACGTCCGTTATGATGCACTGTGAGCAGTTCCTCCAAAACGCTCCGGTTCACAAGATCTCCGTCACCAAGAAGCTTCAGCTGGCAGATCGTTTCAAACTGCGCGATCTCTTGACTAAAACGATCCGCAAGGTTTCGCTGAACGATCTGAGGAAGTTCTACGCCGAGAATAATGAAATTTCGGAGGAAGCGCGCGATTTGCTGCTCGAGAGAATCCTCGCCTAGCCGTCGTTGTATTTCTGTTTCCATGTTGTTATTATAAATCTTGCTTGCTCAATATGGTCTCCTTATCTCAGCATCTCACTCTCGAAACGCGTCTTCTCATCGACAGTTGCCGGGAGCTTCGCTGGCGGCGCGCAATCTTCGCGGGAAATTCGAGCGACCGGTCTCTGCAACGCTTTTCCTCTGACAAGAGTTGGATTTCGGACATGCAAAACGAGACTTGAGGTCAGGAATGAAGCACGGGTTTGGGGCAGAGGTACAGATTTAAAAACTCGGAAATCGCGTAAATTCAACATCGCTTTTTCTTTCCTCAAAGAGTACAAAGTGCTTTTGCCCCGGATCCCGTAACGCAATTCCTGCTGGAGAACAAAGTAGGCAACGAAGCATACTTCATATTTCGAAATATGGCGATTTTTAGTACCGCGGTGGTGTCGTTCTTCCGTGTTGCCCCATCTTCCGCTTCTCAACTCATATTCCGGTTTTTCGCGAATACCGTGCGATTTTCAATGAACAGCACTCAGAATTGTGATCATTTCAGGGATGAATTCAAAGGGCACGATCCAATTCCCTTTCAAAATCGGAGCGAAGTGCGCTCACGAAATGGAGGATTCAAGTGGTGAACTTGAAGTTTCGTTCCGCAAAATTTAATTTCAGTAATTTTTCAAGAGTGTGGAGCAGCGCAACAAGTGTATCATTGGAGGCGTTGCGGAGCCCTGTACGAGGATCACCTGACATCCCAAGAATAACAGAGAACCTTGGAATTCTTGCCGAAGAAGGAAAAAAGGCAACCACGAAACCTCGCATTGTAAGTTACGATTGCATCTTTTATATACATCTTATTTGCGTTGCTACTTGCAGATGACTGTTAATCCATGGTCTAACACTGCAAGACATTTCCACTGGATATCAATCCGGCCCCTCGACTATGCCGTTGCATTACAATGAATGTTTACATCTTTGTAATCTCGTCAATTAATCAAAAAAGGTTCAGGCGTTGAGTATCCACTCTCCCTACTTCACGGAGCTTTTCGAGGAACACGAAGACGGTTCACAGAAGAAAAGGGCGAAGAGATTAAATTTCAATACCAGAAGGACGAAGACCTACGAATTGAACGACGTGAAGCTTAAACATTTTTATCGGTTATTGCAGATTGTCCACTGCATTGACATGATGATGGAACGTCAGAGAACGGTCGGGCGCACATTTCTCCAATTTCAGCCAATTCCTTCGAATACCTTCTCAAGCTCGGTGAAATGTATTAGTGCAAACTCGTCAGGCTGCGATGCAAGGAGCTCCTCCAGAAAACATGAGTTTCCGAAGTCCTCTTATCAAGAAGCTTCAACTTGCCGACCGTTTCACGTTGCACAACCTCTTGGTCGAAAGTCGTGAACTCCGAGATTTCCGAGGAAGCGTACGATTCTTTTCTCGAGAAAGTCCTCACGTATCTAACTATCGTCAGAAGGAGGATAAACTCTTCAACATTAGGTGACATGCTTGTGCCAACCCAATAAGAGATCGCCTGTGCGCCTCGTTTGAAGTACCCCAATATCGAAGCTCTCGTCCCACACTCACCGCCGATAAAGCGACCAGAAAATCGACAAAATCGATCCCACCATGCGCTAATTGGAAAACCAACGTCGTGACAGCAACAAATGCTTTTACTAGCTTCTTGATTCGCTTTCTCAGCGTGCCTTGTGGTTGGGTCCTTCGTTCGATTCGGCACTCTTCGCCTCCGCGTCCCGCGTATACAGACATTTCCAGTAGATGACGATTAACCCGGGAATCGCGATGACCCAGTAGACCGCGATTGCGCTCAGGGTTCCTGAAACCATAAGAATTCCATCAGCAAACGTTCAAGTGACGAACCAATTGTCCTAGAATCATTCCAGTTGATGAACCGTGGCCTTGTGATTCGACTTTCTGAAAAGAACAATTAAAGAAGTGGTGATAGAGAGAGACTGAATACCGGTCTTGTTGCTTTCAGCCAAGGAGCAGAGAAGTATGATTCCTCCGATCCAGAGATGCTTCAACATTGTGCTTCTTAAGAGATGAAGACGAAGAGAAGCGGTTTCACAAGTTTCGACCGGTCCGTTTCCTGGAAACGAGGAAGAAATGAGTTTGCAGGACTTGAACCTGTTTGAAAAACGTGGATTCAGAGTCTAACAGTCCGGCTAGGATGTCCGACAGACGACGGATAGGACGTGTTGTCTGAAAGATCATTTCCAAACACGTGAAAGCTGAGTAATCGGCCGTGATGGACTGATTCAGGTCCGAATGTCTGTCTAAAAAAAACTTCGATATTTGATCTATGAAATGTCTGAAACGAAACACATACAGTAGAATCGCAGAACAAAGAACTAGGGAAATCACGGAAATTGAACTGCGCTTTTTTCCGGTCTATGATGACTTGCGGCGAGAGAACTCGCCTCCGCACATCTCGCTCTGACAGTCCACTACCTCCGCTTTTTGAAAGAGACGCATTTCTACGCAAAATAAGGACGCATTTTGTCCTCTAATATAAGCTGTTTTTGCGAACAAAAAGTCAAAAGCAGTTTGATAGCAAAGCAGCACGGAGGACGTACAAATGGTACCGCCATGGCGCTGCTACGCAATTGGGACAAACGGTGGCGGTCCGGTGGCGCAGTAATTGTTAGGATCGCCACGTCACGGGTTCGAATCCGCCTGTGATCATTCCATTTTTGGTGAGTATTTGAAATCAAATTCTCTCGTAATTAGGTTTAAGAGCAATTCGCAGTCACTTGAAATAGTCATTTGAGCTGTTAGCGGTAGAAAACCTTGTGGGACGGCGGCAATAGGCGCGTGTGCAATACTCTTGAAGACAGGTCTAATTCATAGCAATGACCATGGTCTGCCTTATGCCGTGGCCAGAAGTTTTTGGTCATGATCGGGGTTTCTTTAGTGTCTTTAATTTTGAGCTTCGCAATTCCGCAGCGAGGTAAGGCGATAACGGCTAGTCGTTTTCAGCATTGTTTTTTTGGGAGCGCCGAAGGCGCGAAATGAAAACGCCAATCGGCTGGCGTCTTCGTGGGTGGGCTTGCCTAGAATGGCCGTTTTGACCGGTATTTCGGGGTTTCCTGCTGAAATAGGTTATTTGGCGTGGAGAACGACGTCTGCTTGCCTGTTTTTGTAAATTTAAAATATTTTTTGCTGCTGCGTGCGACGCGATGTGTGGATTTTGCCGAGAATTGTCGTTTTCGAATTTGGAATTTGGCCAACTTTGCTCCTTGAAGCGTTTCGAAGCCAAAATCGTCCAAAAATGGACCCAAAAATGTGAAGAAATCGTTAAAAAATTTACCAAAAACATCAAGTTTCGCCTCGTTTTGCATTGTTTAGGAAGCGAATCGACACTAGAGAATTCGGAGCACTCATCACCAGGATGTGCCTCCTTCGCTGAAGTCCGCTACGTCCGCAAGATCCCCGTTACAAAGACGTCCGACTCCAGATTCATCCCGCTGCAGATTTATCTTGTTGTCCTGATACCCTAAGCTTCTTCTTTTCTCCTTCCCACACTTCCTGCATTTGCCAATGAGAGCCTCTCTTCGGTAGCCTCATCTTCCGATCTTCCCTTGGTATTCCTTTCCATTGTTTTCTTCCCACATCTTGTAGCAGTTTTGCAACAACTTGTACTTGACATTTCTTGAATTAAACGGCTTAATGAGAAACCTTTGGATTAGTAAGCATGCCACAGTAAACGATGTGTTGTGTGAGTCGTCTGAGAATGTACATCTTGATTTGTGCTTGTTAAGTACTACATATCAACGGATTCGGCTGAAATTTGGCACACAGTTAGAGCCTAGGAAGTGTGGTAGTTCTGTAAAATTTCAGCGGCAAATGTGCATTTGGCGTCGAGAAAAACGCATTTTTAGACCGCTAATTAGCTTCAGTGTGGGATTTGCCGCAGATCAGTTCTGATCACATAAGTGTCGTACAGTCGCGTGTAATAGCTTATAATAGCTTAGCTTTCTTGCCACACTAAAACGAGTAAAATAAGTTATAACATGTGTTTGAGAGCTTTGAAAAAGCTGGGTAACTAAAAATCAAAATTGTTAATTAGTTGCAACACTTGTCAGAACTTTAAGACACGTGTTATAGCTTATTTTACTTGTGTTAACGTGCAAGGAAACATAAGCTACTACAAGCAACTGTACGACTCTTATGTGATCAGAACTGATCCGCGGCAAATCCCAAACTGAAGCTAATTAGCGGTCTAAAAATGCGTTTTTTTCGGTCCCAAATGCGTATGGGCCGCTGAAGTTTTACAGTACTACTACACTCTCTAGGAACTACTACTCTCCTCTAACTTTGTGCCAAATTTCAGCCGAATCCGTTGATACCACCAAAACGCGTTCCCTTGCAAGAAGTTGCACCGGGCAGACCAATTGCTTCTTAAGAGATGAAGACGAAGAGAAGCGGTTTCACGAGTTCCGACCGTTCCGTTTCCTGGAAACGAGGAAGAAATGAGCTTGCAGGACTTGAACCTGTTTGAAAGGTACCAGGACATTTGCGTACCGGACACCGTCCCATACACAAACCAGACGTATGTTTGCTTGGTCATTTCCGACGTACTTAGAACGCCATTCGTGAGCGACTGCGAAAAAAGATCCCTAGGCGAAAAGATCCCAGGGGAAAAAATACCTCAATTAGAAAATTTAAACTGCAGTCTGAAGCTGAATCCTATGCCTATAGGCGGTACTAAGCCTCTCTGTCAAATGGGTGCCGCTGTATGTCGCGCCTTCGGCGCTCCCAAAAAACCATAATGAAAATGTCCAAGCCTAAGATGCCCCAGGAGGCCAGCCCCAGCCTACTATCCCCACTGTTTGAAAGAAGCAGCCTCGAGCCTACTATCACCGCTGCCAGGCAGCTTCGCCGCAAAAACCACATTGAAAAGTTGCCAAAGGATACAACCCTACACGCCATCATTCGAGACGCACATGTCTGGTTTGTGTCTGGGACGCAAATGTCCGGGACGCAAATGTCCGGGACACAATTGTCCGGTCACCGTTTGAAAAACGTGGATTCAGAGTCTACCAAACCGGCTAGGGTGTCTGACAGACAACCGTTAGGACATGCTGCCTTGAGGATCATTTCTAAAAAGTGAAAGCTAGATAATCAGTCATTACAGTCCGATTCGGGTCCCAAGTCAACTACCCAATTTTCACTAGAACCTTGCTTTATCATCATTGAAGGCGATTTCACCATATTGTCCCTCCAAATGTCCGCTTGTCCCATGTCAAAACCACTCAATGGACAATTCCGTCCCAGCGCATTCCGCATCCTTTCCCATCACGCCACAAAAACCAAATCAAATTCAGCATTCGATCAGATAAGAACTTAATTCAGCGCCTGTTCCCATCCCCGATTTTCTGTTTTGGCTCTTCCTACGCTTTGTTTCCAAAAACAAAACGGTCAGATCGACCGTTTGCCACTTCTCCTCTCCCCACGGCTTGCAGCCTCTTTTGCCCTCTTTCTGTCCTCGCCCCTCCTTCCCAGTAACCACTCTCCTTCCCATCTTGTGCCTTCGCCCATCGACGGTTTGATTTCCAATGCTAATGCACTTAGGGAAACAACGGCGAGAGCACCTTTGTGGCTCTTCGTTTCGATTACGAACGCAGAAGGAGAAGCGAAGAGGGCGTCGATCAATCCGCTGCTGCTGCTTCGAATCAAAAATTTCCTGCTTCGATCGCGAGAGAGAATGTTACAGTAACCTTTGTGGAGCTGAATCAAGCGCGAGCGGAATGTTCCGAGCTCGGGCGAGGCGGAAAACCACAACAATACGTGATTCAGAGGCGGCGTTCCGCTGCCGCCGCCTTCGATCGCCCGACCCCTGAAGGCGATATTATTCATATCGGCCGCATGCTAATGAGAAACGCGCCGAGATCGTTTTATTCCTTATTGTGCGCTCTGCGGTGTACAGTCGCCCTCTCCGGCGGCTCCTCCGCTCCCTCCTCCACCGCCGAAGGTGCTTCAAACTCTATCGGGTTTTGATCGGAACAGTGGACGATCCTTTGCTTCTACTGGCCTTTCAAAATCCAATAGATGTTGGACACGCGCGCCTCGGCTTCTTCTTCTTCTTTCCCCTCTGGTCGTTCTGTAATTAGCTTAAATTCGTATTTCGGCCGCTGCTTCTTATTCCGTGACCCTTCTTCGTCCGTTCACGTCGCTTCTTCGGTAGCTTGTATACAAGTGAAGTCGTTGAGGGGCTGAAATGAAACGCTGATTAAAAGATCGCGAGGTGATTTGTGGGATTTTGTAGGTTGATGCTGATCTTGCAGTTTACGGAGAGGTCTCCACGCGAAATTCCTGACTTTGAATGCGAGCGGCGGCGCTGCTTGCAACGGTGGAATTTCGAAATTCGGCGGCGTATTTTTGGTTATCCAAGTTGATCCCGGTGCTTTGGGAGTGACGCCGATAATTTGTGAGCGAGATCGGTAGAATCGGACCGTTTTGGTCTCAGAATCGATGTGATTTGGCCGAACTGATATTTTGCAGCGTTTAGCTGCGAATCGCGTACGATTTTGGCACAAAATCTGCATGTTGTGAATGGCTAGAGCTGTATTTGTGGAACAGCTTTGCAGTAAAGAATTTTTTCAATGCCGCAATCCGAAAACAAGTGCCAGATTCTGTCCTTTCTGATGTGAAATTGAGATCTAGCTCTTGAGGCCATGATCACGTGTTATGTGGCTCTTTTGGAGTTCGCTGGGTTTGTATTCTAGGTTAGTTAGGTTAGTTCGCTGGGTTTGTATTATCAATATCCAAGTGAGCTATGGCCTGTACATGCCACCGCTTTAATTTGCGCAGTTTTTCTAGCTCTGTCCAGGGCTGTGAGAAACTGTTTGGTCTCCCAAAGATGCATAAATCGCCGCTTGCTTCCTTTTTGCTCCTCAATTTTGGAGATTATCATTCTAATTCTGCTCCGTTTTCTTCTAACGTCGCTACTTACCTTTTCCCGCATTTGCTTTTCACTTCTTCGCTTTTTCTCGCTTCATTTTCTCCATCTCAATTCGATCCTAAACCTTTTCGTTTCCAGAAAAATGGCGCTTGTTGCGAATGACATGGAATTCTACGAGCGCCTTCTGAAGATCTGGACCCACCCGGAGTTCTCCGAGGCCATCGAGAAGCATCCCGAGCACAAGGAGCGCATCGAGTACTTCCTGCGCAAGTACAAGGTGAAGATCGCAAAGCTGGAGGAGAAGGCCGCCAGGTCGCAGCCGGTGTTCCACTTCCCCGGCAAGTGAAGAAACCCGGGAGCGAGGAAGAGAAGAAGCATTACGCCGAGGGATCTCGGACTTGAATGTGTTGTCAAATGGCCATTAAATGTATTGCCTTCTTTTTGTAATGTATGCTCTTTTCTTAGGATGCGTCGAATTGCGGTTCTCGAACACTTGGATATGGTCGGCTTGCAGATTGTGCAGTCGTGAGCCTCGCCTCCACGGCTAGACAGAACCCGATCGGTTCAGGCGCCAGTGGGTGTCTAGACGGAGATTTATCAACCCACGGGGTGTTTTTTCGGTATGCAAAGTGCTTTCGCACCTGTCTAGACAGTTGCAAACCTAATTCGGCGTCTGTAAAATCTTCATTCCCGGCCTCAGGTCGCCCTTCGAACGGTCGGTCCCCGATCCCCAAGTTCTTCTTAAACCATGCTGGTCGCATTCCGCGTCTTCGTTATTTATGACCTTATAGAAAGGTCACTTTTGAAACCTCGCTCGCTATCGCCGCGGCGGATCGCGTGCCAAAATAAACTTCGATTTGTGCATTTCTTATCTTCTTCTCGCTGGACGCTTTCAAGGTCTGTTGTTGCGAAGGGGAAACGTGGGCTGCAAGCGGCCTTGAATCGTGCCAGTGGAGGGCAACACGCCATTAGCGATCGGTGATTTATGGATTTCTGACTGTGGAGGTGCTAAGGGAGAACTGTGGGCGACACAGTCGAAGGAATGCGGCCCTCATTATGCAACGACTGGCGCCTAATCGAGAGAGCCAAAAGTGGACAAAAGTGCATGAGGCGAGGTCGTAAATTAGCAAGGGAGGATGCTTGCAGGGGGGGGGGGGAATCTCACGCCTAGGATCGACAGAGCAAAACCCGAAATCCTGAAAACGGTGCTATGAAAGTCACGCATCAATTTCGCACTTATTGCTTCCATTTCTTTCGCTCACACAAGGGATAGGTTAAAGTCTCCCAACGCAGATCCATAGATCCAAAGCCATAGCTCATTTCCTCAATATCACCATCATATCACCTTTTGTCAGTCCATTTGTTCTAAACGTTGCTCTGCCATCGATGATCGCCATGGATTTCCTCCCTCGCAGGATGTCCGTCCGGCGTTCGCTCTAAGCAAGGGTAAAGCTCTGGAAGCAATTTTCCGAATTCGGAAACAAACATCTTC